>FR997729.1:20980533-22418033 GCA_905475445.1 Ochropleura plecta | reverse complement strand
AGCTGTAAGCAGCAAAACTCCACGCGCTCCGCACAAAAAAATACGACTTAATTGGTTTTTGTGCTCCGATATATATGAGTGAAGTGTCATTAGCTGCGGAAAACAAAGCCGCATAAATTGGTGTGTTTAAATTATGCCGGTCTACAGTGCCCAAAAAGTTTCCAGTGAAAAACCTCATTTTTAGAGGTTAAGTTTAAGTTAACAAAACTAAAATCGCATACGCTGCTGAAACAAGATCGGTGACCCCCTCTTTTTTCACCGGAATCCTGTGGACATCGTGGTTCCAGATCATCCGGACCACTCAACATCACCGAGACACCGCGATTCTGCGAGTTATTCAGGATTTTCACAAAACCACGTGGCCTGAAAAAGCTGAAGGAGTGGAGACTGCGTCGTGAAACTTGGTGCAGACTTGGACCCCCATCACACAAGGCGAGAGCAACTTGTTTTAGAATTTTAAGACAGCTGGTATATTTTATATGCCAGTTAAAACTTCGTACTTTTCGACCCCTATAACTTTGGATAGAAGAGTTGTTTCAAAAATTTTCAACTGCAGCCTGGTGCGCGCTCATTAGAAGAACTTAAGTTAGTATTTTTAAAATTTTCGTCCAACCCTAATTTAAGTAGTAATTAAAAAACTGAAAAAATTTTAATTCCTGTATTTTAATATTAAAATTTATTTTAAAAACTTAAGTTTAGCTGTGGTCCTTTAGAGGCTTATCTATAGTTAATTTTAGTATTTTTTTCAAAATTTTTACTTTAATAGTTTAAAAGTTATTAAATTTTTAGTCATTTTTCTAAATTATTATAAAACTAACTATTATAAAATTATTTGGACTACGGGATAGTGTTATATACGTCCACCCCAACTATCTGAGCCCAAAGAGTGATATTCTAGCGCTAAAAACGGCGAAAATCGCTATTTTCCGCCATTTTGGTTTCTTAGGTCACCATAGACTTTAAGTAATATCTCCACACCTATTGGGCTCAGACAGCTCGGGTTTCCACAGCTGGAAAGAGAAAGGATAGTGGATGAAGTTGAATTTATTTTCAGGAGTTTTCAGGACCTGAAAATTTTCAGCACTGAAATCAGTTTTGACGGATAGAGGTAGTTGTGCCAAGCACTATAATCGAAACCGCGCTTCTCTGGGACAAACGGTTGCGGAGCTGTAGCCAAACAAAGTAGGCATTTGACAGCTGGGCGGCCATTTTGAAAAACTTTGCGCCTTTATAGCTCCGGATCCGGTGGTCGTAGAGAGTTGCGGACTTCGTAGTGGCGTTTGCGAAGACGATACCTATCGTGTCCAATCAGTTTCAAGCCGATTGGCGCTGAAAATTTTCAGGCACCTGAAAGCCACTGTGCGCGTTAGGACGGACCAAGGCGAGACGAAAGAGCCCAAATTCGGGCACTCTGCGACTTCGGGAAGGGAAGATATACCGGTCTAAAGTTCGACTTTGACAGTTCTTGAACTGTCAAAACATTTTTCGACTTAGGTTATCTCCTGAACCGTGGGTCGTAGAACGACCGGATTTTCTTTCCGGGCATCGCTAGGACCTTCTGTGGCCGGGTTTTGTGTTTTCGGGAGTTTTCAGGACCTGAAACTTTTTTCGCCTGAAACCTAGCCTACTTGATGGGTCTCGCCGAGCCCATTCAGAAAAGCCCAGGCACGGTCATATTCGGGCAAACGACTCCGGAGAAAACCATTGGTTACTGAATTTCGGTCGCCATCTTGTTTTGGTTACCGAAGTTTCGGACCGGGTTTTCTCGGGAACCCTTTGGGCTAGGGTGCCCGTGTTTGGGTTCATTTGGAAGGGCTTTGGGAGGCCTTTCTCGTGGTGGGCAAATATTGACTCTACGTAGAGTCAAAAATTTTTTGTCGACTCTACATTTTAAATTTTTTCTTTTTCTTTACGCAGTAGAGTCCTGAGGGCTCCCTGACTCCGTATTCAGGTCTCGAACCTAGTACACGTTAAAACTAACAGAGCAAGGCTCTTCTTTCTGTTATTTTTAAGACTATTTTAAAAAAAAAAAAATTTAATTTTTTAATTTTTTATTAATTTTATTTTATTTTATTGTGTATTAGTTTAAGATTTACCTGACTTCGTTGACTTGACTTTTCCCCCTTCCCTTCACTGTGCCTTTACACACGAGTGAAGGAAGATCTAAAAGCAGTAAAATGTTTGGAGGACTCCGCACTCCCGCAAAAGGGCAGGGAGTTGGGGCTGGTGCCAGCGGACTCCAGGGGTCGACGTCGACTCCACAGTCCACGATGACGGGGGCTTCTGGCACTACCGCTCCCACTCGCACCCCCAGCCCGGTGGTACCGTCTGGACAGGCGCAGGACGCCGCCAGGACCTTCATCCGTAGGCCAGAGCGAAAACGTAGGTCCTTGGACAACATGGTGGTCTACAGGAAGCAGGACTACACCTCCGTGCCAAGCGACAAACTCCTCCAGGAGGTAATGAAAACGTTCGAGGACATCCCGAACAAGGTCAAGGAGTACCCTCAAATGAGGCGTGATATCAAGACCTTCCTGGAGAGTGAATCGGACAAGGGCCTACGATCCCTGTTTGAGCTAAGCAAACGGATGAAGGACCTGGAACTAGCACCCAAAACAGCCCCACCCGCCACAGCCACCATGCCTACGCTACCCGAACAGTCGGAGAACATAATAAAGAGGCTGGCTGAGGTGGAGGCTAACATTGAGACGCGGCTCAGCGACCTGGGAAACAAGATGACAGAATGTTTCAAGGAGGTTGAAAATTACTGTTCAGAAAGCGGCGCCGACGTCGTCGAGAAGGTCTTCGAGGTCGGCGACAAGGTGGCCGAGGTCAGTGAGGCCGTAAGTCACGTGACCAACGGAGTGGCACTCAACAGTCGTGTCGGGGCCGAACTCGGGGGCAAGCTTGACCTCGTCGTCGAAGGGATGACTGCCGGCACCGAAAGGATAAAGGAGACCCTGATGCGAGTGATTAGCGAGAACGTGAAAGCAGCTAGCGCAGAAACATATGCCAGCGCTGCGGCAGCCAAACCTGCGTACCGACCGGCACTTCACTCGATGGCGGTCACCTACGAGAGCGGTTTGGATACCGCCGACGAGGTGCTCGCCAGAGTGAAGAAGGCGGTCGATGCCAGGGGAGCTGGCCTAAAAATCAACAAATGCCGCAAAGCCAAGAACCAGACGGTAATACTGGGTTGCGACTCGGAGGCCGAACTCAAAAGGGTAAAGGATAGGATAGAGAGCCGAGGGACAGGGCTGATTGTAGCGTGCATGAAAAACAAAAACCCACTCGTCGTCCTAAAAGACGTCTTCTTAGACGGAGAAGACGACGAGATGGTGCACGCGCTACACAGCCAAAATAAAAGCATTTTTAGGGACCTAGACGAAGAAGAGACAAAAATAGAGATTAAATACAAAAAAAGAACGAGGAACCCCAACACGGTGCACGTCGTCGTCCAAGTCAGACCCCGTGTATGGCAGAGGATGACGGAGGCGGGTGCTCTCTACCTGGACATGCAAAGGGTCAGGGTGGAGGACCAGTCACCGCTCATCCAATGCACCAAATGCTTGGCATTTGGTCACGGTCGCAAGTTCTGCACGGAGAGTGTGGACAGATGCAGCCACTGCGGAGGACCGCATCTTCGCGAGAAGTGCGTGGAATTCGTCGCTGGAAACGAACCGCAGTGCTGTAACTGTCTGCACTCAAAGCTCCAAAGAACCGACCACAACGCCTTCAGTGCGGAGTGCCCGGTTCGCAAAAAATGGGACTATCTGGCTCGGACGACGACAGCATACGCGTAAAACAACCCCCCCCCCCTTTATATATTGAATATATAGAAATATATCAATCATGTATCCCCAACCTCCTAAAAAATTTTAGAACTAAATAACCAAGAACAAGAAAGTCAATAAATATGTTATACATAAGTATATATATATATTATTGCCAACCATAGAAGTCTAAAACAAACACAACAATAAGTTAGGAACCAACCCCCTCCCCCCCCACCTCTCCCCTCCTACCACTCCCTCTTCCTCCCACCCCCCCTCCGTACCCTTGTCTAGCATTGAAGTCGAAATAAATAAGACGCAAAAGAAAGTTAAAACCGCATATGGGCATGTAAAAACACCTTAAACTTCAAACCGAAACTTGTACTGAAGTTACTTTGTATCTTAATAAAGAAGCATATTAGAAAATTAAGAAGTAGTATAAACGTAGGACATAAAGACATGTAAAATAAATAGCATAAGAATTAGAATAGATAACTTAAGTAGAAAACAATAAGGTACTTTATAGGAAACAAACTGTTAGAAAATAAGCTATTAAGAAATTAGTCAATAAGGAAAATGTTAGTAGGAAAATAGTCAATAAGGAAAATGTAATTAGGAAATTAGTCATAAGAACTTATGTAAAACATGTAAATAAAAAGAAAATGTTTCGTGTTGAAAACCCTAAATAAAGAAAAATAAAAATAAAAGTAGGAATAGATAGTTAGAATAGCGGGAGTCCCACCCGGCAAAGAATAAAAGAGTAGTATGCAAGAAGAACAAGTATGCAGTATAAAAGTGCGAGAGGAATAAAAGCGAGAACTGGAATGAAAGAGAAAACTAGAACAAAAAGATCCTTTTTTACCATGAAAGGGGAAAAGCCCAATTATTTAAATAAAAAAAAAAAAAAAAAAAAAAAAAAAAAAAAAAAAAAAAACCTAACCTAACCTAACCTAACCCTAACCTAACCCTAACCTAACCCTAACCTAACCCTAACCTAACCCTAACCTAACCCTAACCTAACCCTAACCTAACCCTAACCTAACCCTAACCTAACCCTAACCTAACCCTAACCTAACCTAACCTAACCTAACCTAACCCTTTTTTTTTTTTTTTTTTTTTTTTTTTTTTTTTTTTTTTTTGCGCTGGGAAAAAATGCATTACGCATACCCTCCCATCGGGGGATGGGGGGGCTATGTGGGACTCCCCGGTTTGACCCGGTATACCCACTAAAATAACCCAGCGGCACTCCCGCTTCGTCCAGGAGGCGGGGGACTGGGAAACCGGCACAGCCTTAACGTCCAGTCCTCCGCCGACGATTGCCCTCCATGCCGGGACCCCTAACGCCCTCCCCTAGGTGGGGAGGGGGCCGGGCCCGGGAGTGACCGACGATGGTGGTGATGGGTGCAATGCAGGCGAGGGCACCCCCGTGCCCATCGCCCGCCCATCGCCATCATGAAGAGGAGGGAGAGGACGGCGCCTTCTCCGACCCCTTCGTCGTCTGCGGAGCGGCGCAGCGAGAGGGTCGTCCTCCCGCGCGCGCTCCGCCTCCTCCTTTTGCGAGATGACATCCTCGCAAAACGAGGCAACCGCTGCCCAGGCCTCCTCGCTCTCCAGCATGGCGTTGACGACGCCGGGAAGCGAGAGGTCCTGTCCAACTACCGCGGTCATACCGCGGCGTTGTTCGGACCAAGCCGGGCACACTTCGAGGGTGTGCTGGGCCGTGTCCTCCGCCGCGCCGCAGTCGTGGCAGACCGGGGTCTCCTCCCTCCCGATCCGGTGCAGGTGCGATCCGAAACAACCATGGCCGGACAACACCTGCACCAGACGGAACGAGAGGAAACCGTGGGCCCGCTCGAGCCAGCCCTGCAGAACCGGACCGATCGCGTCCAACGTCCGGCGGCCGAAGGCGGCTGCAGCGAGGTCCTCCGTCCAGTGGAGGACGATGGCTTCCTTCGCCTCTCGCCGCACGGCCTCCCGCTCCTCGGCGACGGGGCGCTCCCCGAGCGCCTTCCGTTGCGCGGTCCACTCGTACACTCTGGCGAGCACCCAGGCCTCCAACTCCCAAGGAGGGGTGCCGGCCAGAGCGCACGCCGCCGAGAAACCCACCGAGCGGTAGGCCCTTGCCACCCTCAGTGCAATGGCCCTTTGGGGCTTGCGGATGGCAGTCGCGTTCTCCCTCCTGTGTAGGGAGTCGGCCCAGATGGGGGCCCCATATAGGGCCATGCTCTTCAAGATGCCCGAATACAGGCGCCGGCATTCCGCCTTGGGCCCCCCCAGGTTCGGGAGGAGCCACGAGAAAGCATCCGCGGCTTTCAACAGGCGCGTCGACAGCCCGCTGAAATGCGGGCCAAACCGCCACCTGTCGTCCAGCACCAGGCCCAGATACTTCATCTGGGGCTGGAGCCCTATCGTGACGCCCTCCACGACAATGTGAGCATCGGGAGGAGGGCAGCGTTGCCGAGGCCCGCGAAAGAACACGGCCTCGGTCTTGTGCAGCGCCACCTTCAATCCCAGGCGGCGGATCCTCTCTGCAACCAAGGACCCGCCAGCCGAGGCCAGACAGGCCGCATCCCCAAAGTTCTTCCCCCGGGCAATGAGGAGGGTGTCATCCGCGTAGCAGATGACACTCGTGCCCTGGAGGAGGACTCCCCGCAGGATCCAGTCGTACCCGATGTTCCACAGGGGGGGTCCGAGCACCGACCCTTGCGGAACACCGGACTCTGCGCCGTACCGCCTCACCGTGGCCGTCTTGTCTACGAGGAGAACCTCTCGGGCCTCCAAGTAGCTGGCCAGGAGGTTGCGCAAGTATTGCGGCACGCCGTGATACCGGAGCGCCTCCAATATCGTCGCGTGGGGCATGGAGTTGAAGGCGTTGGCAATGTCGAATGACACCGCCAGCACTCCGTCCCCCGCCCCCACCGCCTCCTTCACTTGGCCCTTGAGTAGGGCTAGCGCATCGATAGTCGAACGCCCTCGTCGAAAACCGAATTGGGCGTCCGACAGGTTGGGCCCAACCCCCCGCAAAAAGCTATCGAGCCGGGAGGCAACGATTCCCTCGAACAACTTACCGACCTCATCGAGCAGGACGATGGGCCGGTATGCCGACGGAGAGTCAACCGGGCGTCCCTCCTTTCGGAGGAGGCATAGCTGCCCCTCCTTCCACAGTTTCGGGAACCTCCCAGCAGTAAAACACGCGCTGAAGAGGTCCCGAAACCTGTCCTCCATTTCGGAGGCGGCGATCGCCACTACCCGTGCGGGGACGCCGTCTGGTCCGGGTGCCGTCTTCTTCGCGCGGAGGCTGAGAACCCCGGCGTGGAACTCCGCCGCCGTCACCGGGGGGACCTCCTCCTCCGGCGAAGCCGCCCCTTGTGGGGGATCCATAGTTGGTGGGGTGAAGTCGGTCCTGCGCGGAAACAGGGACCGGACCACCCCATCCAGCAACACTGGCTCGAGGGTCTCCGTCAGTGGGGGACCAAAGGGGCGTAGCTGGTTCCGCGCCACCCTGTATGGTCTCCCATAAGGATCCCTGTCGAGACCCTCCAGCATCTCGGCTCTCGCCGAGTCTTCTGCAGCTCCCATCGCAGACTTGAGGACCATCGTCGCCTCTCGGTAAGAGGCGTATAGGCGGTCCTCTTCTGCCTGGACTCGATTTTGGGCGCTGCGCCGTCGGCTCCGCGCGTAGGCCCTTCTGGCCGCCACACAAGCAGCCCGGAGCCCCGTCAACTCCTCCGTCCACCAATACACGGCGCGACGGGGAGGCGGGCGGCGAGACCGAGGCATGCTGGAGTTGCACACTTCGGTCAGCGACCCCCTGAGTCGGACCGCTGCGGCGTCCACGTCTAGGACCGCGACAGGGGGCGACAGCCAGTCCTGGAGAAAGGCTGCCTCCTTCGCTGCCTCCCGGTCCAGGCGGGTGAGTGCCCACCGCGGGAAGGGAGATTGTCCAGCGCGGGACATCCCCCGCCCTTGCCGGGTGGAGATGTCGAACCGCACATATCGGTGGTCCGACAAGGTCTCCACCATCTCTACCCGCCAGTTGACGACGCGGGTGGCTAGCGCGGGGGTGGCAAACGACACGTCCACCACTGACCCTCCCAGCTGCCGTACACACGTGTGGACCGCCCCCCTGTTGAGGAGGGACACACCGCATGATGCCGCCCAAAACTCGAGGGCGCGCCCACGGACGTTGCAACCGGTGGCCGGGTTGCCCCAGGCCGCCGACTTGGCGTTCGGGTCGCCCAACACCATGACCTGGCGCGGCGCCGCCCTCCCTACCACTGCGGTGAGAACCTCGAGGAAATCCTCAAAGTCCGAGAGGGGGCGGTTTGGGGAGAAATAGACCCCCACCACAGCCATGTCTGCCCACGCGGCGGCCACGTATCCCGGTCCCCTCTCTAAGAGCGAAAGGGGAGGGGAGTCTGTGGAAGACAGCGACACCAGCGCCACTAAGCCGTCCCGGTCGCCCAGCCAACGCCCAGGGACCGAGTAAGGCTCGGCGACCACCACCAAGTCCACCAACCACTCGGCCATGGTCTGCATCAGCAGATTCTGGGCTGCCCTGCAGTGGTTGGTGTTCGCCTGAAGGATGCGATGTTCGACCCTATCCATCAGTCAGACATCGCACCCCCTCCTCCACAGCCGCCGCAGGAACGACGGCGCTGGCGGCAGCAGCAGCAGGCCCGGACGGCGCCTGCGCTTTACCCCGCTTAGTGGGAGGATTGCAGCTCCTTCCCTTCATAACGTGGTCTGCCGGGCAGCCACTGGCGGCACACACCGCGCAGTGCGGCGTGGCAGCCTCACAGGAGGCGGCTTTGTGGCCCTCCTTGCCGCAGCGGTAGCACGTGTCTGTCCTGTCTACCGTGGACGGACACAGCGGCCGCGTGTGTCCGATGCCAAAGCATCGGAAACACCGTACAGGCTGATCGTCGAGTGCCCGGACTGCACCCGAGCTGAAGCCGACTGTAAGCCGTCCTTTGGCAAGGACGACTTTGGCAGCGGCGATCGGGCACTCGAGGCGAACGGTGCCCATGCCGCCGCGGCCGGGCCTTATGTCCCGGCTTTGGACCGCCGCGACGTCACAGCCCCCTATCGCTGCGATCGCCTTCGCCACCTCCTCCTTGGTGACGGAGTCGTCAAGGTCAGCCACCTCTATGGCCACCGACTTGACCGGTCGGGCCACCTTGGCCGAATCCGCGATGACCTCTTGCAGCTTGGCTGCAAAGAGGTCCGCATGGGCACTCCCTTCTGCCCCCGGGAACTCGAAGATTCGAGCCCCGGCTTGGGTTCGCCGGCAAGACACACTGCCGATCCCGAGCTGGGTCGGATCAGCATTGGCACGCGCCCGCACCAAAATGGACGCGTACGTCTCCCCTCGCCCCGCAGCCTCCGCGGTGAGAGTCACCACGACGGCCGCGGTTTTTGGGGCGACTAGCTGCCCTTTGCCTCTCCCTTTCCCTTTCCTCTTCCCCTTTCCCCCCTTGCCGGTGGTGGCGGGGACGACAGGGGCGGCCGTCGCCGACTTCTTCCCTTTGCCCTTCCCCTTACGGACCACTTCTGTCCACTCGTTGGACGGCGTGGTCGAGGGGAGAAGGGCATCCTCCGTCTGGGAGGACGACGGCCCCGGCTCGCACTGCCTGTTATCCGCCGCAAGCGGCGGTCGGAGGCGTTTCTCCGGCAAGAGCCGGTCCTCGATGCCTGCTAGGCAGGCTCTTGTGAAGGCCCTCTCCTCCATTACAACCTTGCGGATGACTTCCTCAAGGTTGGAGGCGGGGCCCTCTGCCACATGGCTTGTCTGGGCCTGTTGTGGCCGGGCCGTGGCTTCAGCTAGCTTCTGATGAAGCTGGCTGAAGCGTCAAGCGAGTCTAAGTTACGTTACTACAAATAAATAAAAACCCACGAACACTTTCATAAAAATTTATTGTACGTGGATCCGTTAAAGCCCGTCTTATTTAAATCCGTCCCATGGAGGTAGGCGCAAGAATACTGTCCTGGCTTCCGCGTAGCCGGTGATGACGCCGAAGACCAGGAGTAGAACCGGGGTGGTGAGAGGCCTGAAGGCTGAGGTGGTGAGTAGTAGTACCGACGAGTGGTGCGCTGATCATCAGCTGTCGCGACAGCGGTTTGAAGGGGCAATTATGCCCGAACTTTGGACCCTGGAATTTATGTCCAGTAAATTAAAAATGGGTTCTCTGCTCATCCTCCCCTGACGGTGACCACAGCAGCGTAAGCGTAAGCGTAGGGCAAATGTACTATTGCGCTTAAGGCGAATGTGTGTAAAGGTCACCTTCAGAATCGGAGTTAACAAAGAAAAGAAAGAAAAGGTTTGAAGCACTAAAAAAAAAACATAACAATGAAGTGAGCTAAAAAAAAGGTAAGAAGAAAATACTAAATTAACAAGAATTTGAAGAGAAAACAAAAAGATGATGAAATACAAATTTTGCAAGTCATTGACCGTTATGACACATCAGCTAGGAAAAACGCGAATTGTCAACACTTACCCAATACGGGGAATACACAGTTCACTGATTTTATTATTTTAAGGTTTAAATAAATGTAAGAGTGAGAAATGTCGTTTTTTGGAGACTGCACGTGTAACGTCACGCACTAGCACGTAGTCTACGTGAACGTGCGTCTCCACTGACGGTTCTCCAGAATGATCCTGACCGCGCACGTCGCGCTGCCGCGCTGCGCGCGCGCGCATCGTCGTGTCGAGTGGGAGAACAGAACGGTTCCCCGTAACGCGAGCGAGCGAGATAAAAATACCGGCGCAGTACGTAGGTGATGAGGACGGGTCGGAACTATAATCCTCTAGTTGGAATTACGATGACTTGCCAATTATTGAAATATTATTGTTTACCCTTTTAATTGTTTTCTTCTTTTTGTCAATTAAAACGATGTAATTAATGAACAACGTTACAATACCCCCGCGCGCAATCAAGGATTTTTGTCATATCTACAAATGAGCAAAAATCCGCATTAGGAACTAAAGTCTAGACTATTTGTTTATCCTTACAAAATCATCTTTCATACATCTCGCTTACATGAACTAGCTGCAGTTGTCGTATACTTCCGATACAAAATAACTGACGCACGATAACATAAAGTATAGGTATCCTGTTTTATGTAACTTGATACCTTACAAATAGACGTTCCAAAAGAAGGTAGAATAAAAACGAGAGGGATTGTTAGAAAAAATATAAAAATTAATGCTATTTATTTTTGCCTATCAACTTTAGATCTTTTATGTGCCAAGAACCTAAATTTTTGCCAGACATGTCTTGTAACACATAAACGAGAGGAGACCTTTTCTCAATGATCTTGGCTTTTAAAAATTTTGGAGCTAGCTTCTTTGAAAATTTACTCTCTTTGTCACTTAAAACGTAAGTGCGTTTCATGACGACATCTCCAATGTCAAAATCGGCAAACTTGCGTCTTAAATTGTAATGTGAAGTATTTTTAACATGGGCCTGCCATAACTTCGCCTGTACGTTATCAAAAATAGAAGACAAACAACCTAGGTTTTCTGCGTATGCGTCTCGTGGCAGGAATATTATTTCATCACCAAGGTCATTGTCAGTAAAATGTGAACCACAGGTAACAAGCTCACGGCCAAAGACTAAAAATGAAGGTGTAAATCCTGTTGCCTCGTTTACCGAGTTATTCATTGCAAACTGCACTCTGGGAATGAATAAGTCCCATGATCTGTGATCATTATCGACGTAGGTAGCGATACAGGTGATAATTGTTCTGTTATATCTTTCCACTAAGTTTACCTGAGGGGTATACTTAGGTGTATAATAAACATTTGGGATCTTATATTTCTTAAATAGTGCCTCTGTCACCTTGCTAGTAAACTGAGTACCGTTGTCCATTAACACAGTTTGAGGTACGCCGTGAGTCAGGAATACTGATTCTTCTATAATTTTTGTAATGATATCTGCAGTAGCCTTTTTTATTGGAAAAATTAAGCAAAATTTAGAAAAGCAACAAGTCACTACCAAGATGTAATTGTTTTGCTTTCTTGTAGTAGGAAGAGGTCCCATGAGATCAATAGAGATCATCTGAAATGGTCGCGAACAATGTTTTGGACGTCCCATTTCTCCTAAAATTTGATGATTTTGGGACTTATAAGCTAAGCACTTTTCGCAAGAACCAATAAATTTTACGACGTCTTGGTACATACCAGGCCAGTAATAACGTAAAGCAAGACGTCGGTAAGTTTTAAAAATGCCCATGTGTCCAGCCGTAGGCTCGGAATGGTTTTCGAAAATTATAGTCTCGCGGAATTCAGTAGGTACGACCTCTTTCCACGAGAATTCTGTAGTTAATTCGTGTTTGTTTTTGGATAACCTATATAAAGAATTATTTTTAATAATAAAATTTGGGAATTTTGACGGATCATTTAAACAACCGTTGTAAATATTTTTGTACCAGCAGTCTTTAGAATTTAAATAAGAGTTGGAAATGTCGATGGCACTAACTGGAACGATTCTGGACAACGCGTCTGGAATAACGTTATCAACACCACGTCGGTGTTTGATGACAAAATTAAAGGCTGAAAGACGTACGCCCCATCGAGCTAGTCGACCGGTAGGGTTACTTAGAGATAGGAACCATTTAAGAGCGCTATGATCTGTATAGACTGTGAACTGTTGGCCGTTTTCGATATAGCAACGCCAATGTTCAAGAGCAATAAGGACGGCCAAGGTTTCGCGTTCGGTTATACTATAGTTTTTCTCTGCATCGGTTAGGGACTTACTCATATATGCTATTGGGTGTTCCTTTCCTTCTATCGATTGAGTGAGCATTGCACCTATTCCGTAACTACTAGCATCCGTATGCACTTCGAAAGGTTTAGTATAGTCCGGACAGGATAGCACTGGTGCAGAAACCAGACATTATTTCAAGTTATGAAACGCATCGTCAGCTTCAGGTGTCCACTTAAAAGAAGGGGTGCCTTTCTTGGATGAAGTCAACTTATTCAAGGGCCCAGCGATAGTACTAAAATTGGGCACGAAGCGTCTATACCACGTCGCAGTTCCTAAAAACCGCTTGAGGTCCTTACGACATTTTGGTGTCGGATAATTAAGAATGGCCTCAACCTTGGCTGGATCAGTATGTAAGCCAGAGCCATCAACGACATACCCTAAATATTTAAGTTGAGAACTAAAAAATTTTGACTTTTCAAGGTTGATAGTTAAGTTAGCCTGTTTTAATTTCTCGAGTACACGTAAAAGTAGTGTCACGTGACTGTTAAAGTCTTCAGATATGATGATTATGTCATCCAAATAAGCAAACACCTTGAGATCAAATTTAGAAAACAGTAAGTCAACCAATCGCTGCTGAGTAGCTGGTGCATTCGTAAGTCCAAAAGCAGTCCGTTTGAAACGAAACGTACCTCTACCGGGAACGTAGAACGCTGTCTTATCGCGATCCTCAGTAGCAATCGGAATTTGCCAAAATGCTTTAGACAAATCGAGACTAGTTAGGTAGCGCGCGTCTCTAAGATTATCTAGGATCTCAGTTATATAAGGAAGATTGTAAGCGTCGCGTTTTGTGACCGAATTGAGTTTACGACTATCCAGGCAAAAACGAGGTTGGCCGTTCTTCTTGATCACGATTAGGACAGGGGATGACCACGCACTCTCACAAGGCTCGATCACGTCAAGGGAAAGCATCTCGTCAACCTGTTCGACTAAGATACGTTGCTTCTCCGGTGATAATCGATAGTACCGTTGGCGAATTGGTTCAGAGTCACCTGTGTCAATGCGGTGCGTGATGAGACTTGTTACTCCCAAGCCCTTGTTTTGATAAGAAATGTCTTCGAACTGTTTAATAACATTATCAGTTAGTTGCTTTTGTGACTGGTCTAAGTTCTCATAACCTTGTATGAAGGTTGGATGAGAAGTATCCAACGAGCTGTTTTTAGCTTTGGCCATGGCAATGCTACCAATAAGTTTTGGACAAAGTTTAAATTTACGCCAAAAATCTATACCTAAAATAAGGTTGCGCTTAATTTGAGGAATAACAAATGCTTTTAAAATGTGAAATTGATCTTCGAAATGAATTGGAATATTAACATAACCTAAACTTTTAATATTTTGGCCTCCCGCAGCTGTTACTGTTATGCAATCAGATTTGACAAGTGGCAGACCATTAGCAACTAGTACTGAATGAGCACCGTTGCCTAAAATTGTGACAGCAGAGCCAGAATCCAGAAGTCCCGAAACAGTGAGGTTATTAATTTCAACGGAAACGTAAGGTCTATTATCCAGATCGCCCTTATCTTCGAGAATTGTGTAGATGTTATACGATTCAAAAAATAATTTAATAGTTTGTAGCCAGTCTTGCCAGTCTTTGCTATCAAATTTGCTATTTTCACAATTCTCGTTTCCTAATTTTTTGGATTGGTATGTTTGGTTTTAATACACTTTGGACAGTCAGGTGCTTTTACACCTTTGTGACCACATCTAAAACATACCACCTCGTCTTTATTAGCAGTACATTGCCTAAGATTGTGTGTATTATCACGGCAACGGGGGCAGTAACGCTGTTTTGTAGTAGAATTAGGCTTATCAATTGTATGAACCGATGTTGATTCCGAATTGTTATTATAATGATGTTTGCTTTGGAAATTATTTGATTTAGAGTAGCAATTGTTATTTTTAGAGTAAGTTTTACTATTGGATTGTCCTGCATAAGCAAACTCAGGTGCTAGGGTACTCGAGCACGGCTTTGGAGGTTCCCGAAATTGGGAAAATCGTGATTGAATAGCCTCATAATTTCGGCACAGGGTTCGCAATTCGTCTATAGATTTTATCTCCGGTGCGGAAGAAAGGGTGTTGGCATAGATTGGACGGATGTTGTGGAGTATAATTTCCAATTTATCTTCCTCTGATAATTTTTTCGTCAGACGTGAAAAAAGTCCAGACATAATGGAAAGGTAAATAATAATATTTTCAGTTTCTCCCTGTGTGCGAGACCTAATTTCTGTAAGCAATCTGTAATCGTAATCAGACCGGTCGAAATCACGTCTCAATGACACTGTAAGATCGTTCCATCCCGAAACCGTATCCCTAATACTTCTGAACCAGTGTAGTGCATCACCGGTAAATATGTCGGTTGCATTCGACAAAATTTTATCAAGTGAGATACCCTTAGCGAGACAAATTTCCTCACAACGTTGAATGAACGCCCGGACGCAGGACTTGCCGTCGTACTTTAATTTGGAAAATTTATTAATGTTACCATCACAAGTAACGGTGACATTAACTGGTGTCGAAAGAGTAGCCGGCAAAAATTCACTACTAGTAGTAGCTAGGGAATCTAAAGCTGAATCATTAAGCGATGCAAGTTTCTTTGTAGTTGTCTTGTAAAGGTTAACACATTGATTGTAATCTTCTTTTAATTTATCATTACAAGAAATTCGGTTAATCCGGTGATACAGATGATTAAGCAAATTTTGAGACCGAAGCATTGTGTTTTTATCAAATGACGTTGATTCTAAACTGACGTTAACCCTTTCAAGAACATCCACCACATCATTTAAGTCGTCCGCTGGTTCGAAAGGACTAGTGAGAATATCTTCCGAAGGAAATAATGGTCCACATTTAGCTATCTGTTTACGCAACTCCTGCACTGTGGCAGCTGGTGATTCACCCCTAATAGCGACTTCGTACTCAAGTTCAGACTTTTGAAGTGACAAAAACCTCACCGGATAAGCCATAGTAAAGAGAAAAAAAAATAAAAACTAAAGAGAAAAAAAAAATTGGGTAAGTGTTGCAACTTCGAAAAAATGAAAAAAATAAGTAGTAATTACTCCGTCTGTTACAATTTAAAACTTATAACGTCTCGGTTGTTTTTCCACTACAATGAAATGACAATGAATATTATAAAAAAAAAAAGAAATCAAAACAATAATAAAAAAAAAAATATGCAACTAATGTGTACGCATAATAATGTGATTGAATTTTTTTTTTAATTATAAAAATACAAAGTTATGTTGCTGACTGTACTTTGGTAATAGCAAACATCAGTATTTATGACCTTAACAAAAATATACAGCAAGAAAAGTTAAAAAAAAAAAACACCCTGTATATGACAATGACTGTACTTTTCTTTCAATTATTTGCAGATACCTGCAACTTCAAAATGTACGTACACCTTAGTTACTATGCAACCAAAAATAAAAAAAAAACGTTTCACAAAAATAAAAAAAAAACAACACACAAACACCTAAAACACTACTACCTCCATGGAAACAGATAAAAAATATGACCATTAAAAAAAAAAAACCACGAAAAGGGCGCCAATGAAGCGTCAAGCGAGTCTAAGTTACGTTACTACAAATAAATAAAAACCCACGAACACTTTCATAAAAATTTATTGTACGTGGATCCGTTAAAGCCCGTCTTATTTAAATCCGTCCCATGGAGGTAGGCGCAAGAATACTGTCCTGGCTTCCGCGTAGCCGGTGATGACGCCGAAGACCAGGAGTAGAACCGGGGTGGTGAGAGGCCTGAAGGCTGAGGTGGTGAGTAGTAGTACCGACGAGTGGTGCGCTGATCATCAGCTGTCGCGACAGCGGTTTGAAGGGGCAATTATGCCCGAACTTTGGACCCTGGAATTTATGTCCAGTAAATTAAAAATGGGTTCTCTGCTCATCCTCCCCTGACGGTGACCACAGCAGCGTAAGCGTAAGCGTAGGGCAAATGTACTATTGCGCTTAAGGCGAATGTGTGTAAAGGTCACCTTCAGAATCGGAGTTAACAAAGAAAAGAAAGAAAAGGTTTGAAGCACTAAAAAAAAAACATAACAATGAAGTGAGCTAAAAAAAAGGTAAGAAGAAAATACTAAATTAACAAGAATTTGAAGAGAAAACAAAAAGATGATGAAATACAAATTTTGCAAGTCATTGACCGTTATGACACATCAGCTAGGAAAAACGCGAATTGTCAACACTTACCCAATACGGGGAATACACAGTTCACTGATTTTATTATTTTAAGGTTTAAATAAATGTAAGAGTGAGAAATGTCGTTTTTTGGAGACTGCACGTGTAACGTCACGCACTAGCACGTAGTCTACGTGAACGTGCGTCTCCACTGACGGTTCTCCAGAATGATCCTGACCGCGCACGTCGCGCTGCCGCGCTGCGCGCGCGCGCATCGTCGTGTCGAGTGGGAGAACAGAACGGTTCCCCGTAACGCGAGCGAGCGAGATAAAAATACCGGCGCAGTACGTAGGTGATGAGGACGGGTCGGAACTATAATCCTCTAGTTGGAATTACGATGACTTGCCAATTATTGAAATATTATTGTTTACCCTTTTAATTGTTTTCTTCTTTTTGTCAATTAAAACGATGTAATTAATGAACAACGTTACATGGCTGACCTCCGACTGCAGACGATCTACCTTCGCCTGCAGTTGCCGCGTCTCGTCGGTGGCCTTGCGTTTCACCAGCTCCGCAACGACACCGCGCAAGCTCGCGGCCCTGCTCTTAAGGGCCTTCTGAAAGGTCCCCTTCAGGTTGGAGGACTTAGAGGCAACCTCCACAATCTCCTCCTCGTCCTCCTCCGCCATTCTCTCCAGCTCCTCCAGAGAGTGGTCCGCGTATAGAACGCGGGACGCACCGTACCCGGACTTGGCCCGGGCGACGTGCGCCCGCTTTTCCTTAGCGGCAACCCGCTCCTCCAGCTCTTGCTGGAGCTGCGCCCGTCGAGCCAGGTCCAACTGGCGTTGGGCATCCGCGAGCCCAACGACATGGGTGTCCGCGGCCACCGTCGGCTTTTTAGCCTTCGGCAACCGCTTCGATCCCGAGGCAGAGGACCCATCGCTCCTCGATCTGACTCGCTTCCGCGGCTGAGACTCGTCCGCATCCGACACACCGATCATTGAGTCGTCAGACCACTCGTCCGCCCCTCCAAAGAAGCTAGCCACAGACGGCGCGCGGCTAGTCTCTGACACCAAAGCGTCGGGTTGGCTCTGAGAAGGGCCTTTGGGTTGGCCCTGAGAAGGACCTTTGGGTTGGCCCTGAGAAGGGCCTTTGGCTTTGGGTTGGCCCTGAGAAGGGCCTTTGTCTTTTAAAAACCGCCCGCAGGCGTCCCGCGAAGGTTTCGGCATAATTCCGCAGGTTCGTAACTCTCAAGGCAATATGGATAGCTACGAAAGCACAGTGCACTTTGGCCAACCCAGTCTGCCACTCCGTTACGGTGGTCAGAACTGGGTCGTTTCCAGGGGACGCGACGTGGACGCAAGCACTGTGGGGTGGTCCCCCAACCCTAACCTAACCCTAACCTAACCCTAACCTAACCCTAACCTAACCCTAACCTAACCCTAACCTAACCCTAACCTAACCCTAACCTAACCCTAACCTAACCCTAACCTAACCCTAACCTAACCCTAACCTAACCCTAACCTAACCCTAACCTAACCCTAACCTAACCCTAACCTAACCCTAACCTAACCCTAACCTAACCCTAACCTAACCCTAACCTAACCCTAACCTAACCCTAACCTAACCCTAACCTAACCCTAACCTAACCCTAACCTAACCCTAACCTAACCCTAACCTAACCCTAACCTAACCCTAACCTAACCCTAACCTAACCCTAACCTAACCCTAACCTAACCCTAACCTAACCCTAACCTAACCCTAACCTAACCCTAACCTAACCCTAACCTAACCCTAACCTAACCCTAACCTAACCCTAACCTAACCCTAACCTAACCCTAACCTAACCCTAACCTAACCCTAACCTAACCCTAACCTAACCCTAACCTAACCCTAACCTAACCCTAACCTAACCCTAACCTAACCCTAACCTAACCCTAACCTAACCCTAACCTAACCCTAACCTAACCCTAACCTAACCCTAACCTAACCCTAACCTAACCCTAACCTAACCCTAACCTAACCCTAACCTAACCCTAACCTCATGGATGTCCCCAGTCCTTGGGGAGGGGTGGGTCTGTCAGACTCTACTGACTAAAACCACACCGGAAATTCTTCTCACACTTTCTTTTTTCTTTGACGGGCCTGTTGGTCTAGTGGTTAGTGGCCCTGACTGCTGAGCCGGAGGTCGTGGGTTCGATTCCCACCCAGGACAAACTTCGTGTGATGAGCATGATTGTTTGTTCTGTGTCTGGGTGTGATTTATCTATAATATGTATGTATTTATAAATTATATAAGTATGTATATCAGTTGTCTGGTTACCATAACACAAGCTCTGCTTAGCTTGGGATCAGATAGCCGTGTGTGAGTTGTCCCAAGATATTTATTTATTTACTTGTGTCAGGGGGCAGCGGGAACAAGTGCGACTTCCGCTGCCCCGGACTAGTGTGGCCCGCTTGACCTGTGCGGACCTCGTCTCGAGTGCGGGGGGAGTCTGACACCTCACTCCCCAGTGAGGTGTCCGACTCCCCCCGCTACTTCTGACACGCGCGCGTGGAACACATCGCGCCGCCGACGGATGTCCCCGAGTCCGCCGCCACTGGACCCATTTATGGGGGCTGGAAGAGGGCGTTGTCCGCCCTCTGCCGACGCCCATGCGTCTGCTTCGGGATGGGCGAGAGCTGGTCATCTCCCTTTCCCTTTCCGCAGCTTCCTTCTGCGACATGACAGTTTTGCAGTAGGCCACCACCGCGTCCCAAGACTTTGTGCCAACCGTCAACCCTGCCAACCATCGATCGAACGACAGTCGGCAGCGACAGGTCTCCTCCGACCTCAGACATGAGGGCACGGCGCGGCTCATCCCACGCCGTGCATTCGGCCAGCGCATGCCGCGCCATATCCTCCAGACAGTGGACGAACCCTAACCTTACCCTATAAAAATCAGCTTCGCGTCAAAAATTCAATTGCAAGGGAAAAGATTGGTTTAAGCCTGTATTCAAAAGACAATGGAATACGGGGATGGCTCGTGCATGTTCTGGGGCGACATCTCAATCGACGGCAAAACTAACCTTGTTTGTTTTTCGGACTGGAAGTGCTCGCGGGCAAGGGTCGCTGACTGCTCCTCGGTACATAACAGAGATCTTAGAGGAGCAGATTGTCCCTCATGCGGGTTTTGTTGGCAATGGGTTCACGTTAATGCACGATAACGCCCGATGTCACGCCGCTTTTATTGTAAGAGACTACCTGCAAGAAGTTGGTATCCCTGTTATGCGCTGGCCGGTGCGAAGTCCAGACCTCAACCCTATTGAGCACCTTTGGAATGAACCGAAATGGCGAGTACGGGTACGTGATCCTGCCCCAACCACTCTCAAAGGCGTCCAAGATGCCTTCGTTTCAGATTGGGACATCATGCCTCAAGAGAGTGTTGAATGACGGAAATCGTTTAAGAAGCTTATTCTGGGCAAACTATTTTCAGGTCTTGCGGTTCTGTTACGCCTTGTATAAAATCCGTGTGTCTTTACGTGTTACTTATTTGTTATTATTCGTCATTTCATGATCAGATAATTATACAACTAAACTCTTTTGCAAAAAAAACGGGCACTTTAGATTTTTTGACGTGATAACGTCTTTAAAATCGTTTTAGTCGGGTGACATGTTCAGAAACTTGTGTCACACCAAAACCTCACAAGCGACATTTCATAAAGATGGTAGCGCCATCTGTTACTTGGCTCGAAAAAAAAACTTTAAATTAGTACTTAATTTCATTTTAGATGTCACTACTGGTGATAACTTATATCACCAATAAGACGTTATCACGTAAACATCTCGATCGTAAACCTACTTTTTTTCTCTACTTCAATGAAGAAGAACAAGAAATAATATCTCCTCAACAAACTTGACCGACTTCTAAATAACTGCATTCGATTCGTTTTCAATCTTCGTAAGTATGACCATATATCTGCACATCGGTCGCTTTTGAAATGGTTACCCATCAGACAGCGACGAGCGCTGAGGGCTTTGACCACCTTGTTTTCTCTGCTCGATAAACCCACATCTCCTTCTTATCTTACTTCTCATTTTAAATATTTATGCGCTGCGCACAGCAAGCACCTTTGGTCCTCCAATAATCGTCTTCTACGATGTCCTACTCATCGCTCTGGTTTCCTTAAATATTCCTTCTTTGTCCAGGCGGTTTTCCTGTGGAATTTGCTCCCTCTGAATATCAGGACGGCTACCAGTCGGTTTACATTTATTAAGGTAAAAGCTCGCGAACACTTACGTAAGAAGTTGGCAGACTCATATCAAAATTAAAAAGTTGTCTTTTTTTCATCATATTTAGTAGTTTTTACCTCTCTTAACTTTTGTATATTTTCTATGTATGTATATATGTATTTATTATCAATAAAATTGATATTTCTCGTCACATTGCACCTACTATGTCATTGTCTCTGCATCACCCTAAGGTTGACTGGTAGAAAATGCCCAAGGCATTAAGTCCGCCTTTGTAGGTACAATGTTTTGTTACTTGTGCATGAAGTTTTAATAAATAAATAAATAAATAGGTTTTATTAATTTGACGATATATTGGCATGTTATTTGAAGCATCCTGGCATGATTCTTTACGTTCCAAATTTAAAATTTGAAATTAATAAAAGAAAAATAATGATTATTGTGTATTATTCTAAAATTGCTTTACTAATGGCGCGAATTGCTGAAACGATTTTTAACTGGTTACGATATTTTAAAACTTCTTGGATATTTTCTGCAAATTAAACAATTTAATCTTTTTTTTTACATTAAATACCAATTTTTGATATGAGTGATAAAGTGATAAGGGCCGGTAAAATTATAGCCCTACTTGAAGAAGGTTGTTCGCAAACTTACGTGTCTCAGCGGCTAAATGTGAGTCGTTCAACTGTCCAGAGGACTTGGCAACGGTATCAAGAGACCGGTTCGGTCAAAAGAAGACCCGGTTCGGGAAGAAATCGATGCACAGAACCAAGAGATGACCGCTTTTTGGTGAGTCAGGCGTTGCGGAATCGTAAGGCGTCAAGTGTGGACCTGAAGAGGAGCCTTGAAGAAGTAAGAGGAGTAGAAGTTAGCTTGTGGACGGTCAGGAGGAGGCTTTTGGCTGCCAATATCAGGAGTTACCGCCCAGCTTGGGGCCCTAAATTACTCCGTGAGCACCGTGTTGCTCGACTTCAGTTTGGTCGGAACTGTGCTTCATGGACTCTGGAGGACTGGAATAAAGTATTGTTTTCTGATGAAGCTAGAATCTCTTTGTGTGGAGAGGACTGACGCCGGCGAGTGCTGCAAAGACCACGGGAACGCTATGCGGAAGTGTATTTCGAAGAAATCACTCCTTATGGCGGAGGCTCCGTTATGTTTTGGGCAGCAATTAATTTGACGGAGCGTACGGAGTTAGTTTTCATAGAAAATGGAACATTAAATGCACACCGGTACATAATGGAAGTCCTAATTCCATATGCACAACCCACATTGACTGCACTTGGGGAAGATTCCATTTTTATGGACGACAATGCTCGCCCGCACCGTTCTGGCGACGTGGAAGCGTACATGCAAGAAGTTGGGATCAGTCATTTAGATTGGCCAGCTCGAAGTCCTGACCTCAATCCAATTGAGCATGTCTGGGATGTTCTAAAGAGATGGGTAAGATCAGTGCAACCTGCTCCACAAAACATCAGGGAGCTAAAACGAGTCATTGCAGAAGAGTGGGAACGTATTCCTCAAAACGTTATTAAACATCGTGGAAAGCATGCCCAGAAGGATTCAAGCTGTGATTTTGGCAAGAGGAGGTCACACTCGTTATTAGGTTTTTACATTTGTAACTTTATGTAATTAAAAAAAGTAAAAAAAATCTTGTCTTTATTGCCGACCACTTCTTATTGTTTGGGCGTGTACATCGGTTTTAAAGAATCCGTCGTTTTTTTCTTTCACTTCCCGAATTCACTTCACGCGCATTAATTTACACGGTTATAAGTTTACAGACTACGTCAAAGAAATAAATTTCCTTAGGAGCCCGTTTTTTTGCAAAAGAGTGTAGTTTCAAAACATTAGAATTTATTGTTTTTATTTTGTTTTAGAATTATGACACCTAAAAAATTAAAAAAAAATAGGTTGCATTTTTCTTAAAAATTTAATTCACAAGTGGAGTCAGGGCAATTAGCTAGTTATTGTTTTTATTTTGTTTTAGAATTATGCCACCTAAAAAATTAAAAAAAAATAGGTTGCATTTTTCTTAAAAATTTAATTCACAAGTGGAGTCAGGGCAATTAGCTAGTTATTGTTTTTATTTTGTTTTAGAAAAATGCCACCTAATTTTTTTTTAATTTTTACATACATACAATTTAATTCACAAGTGGAGACAGGGCAACTAGCTAGTGTTTTAAAATATTGATGTCATACTGGACACTGGGAGCTATAATTCTCACCTTTCCAACATTTATACAAGAGAGAACAGACTACGGGATATATACTTCCCACCAAAAAAAGGTTACTTCCCCCATTACTAACCCCTCTTTTGTGTGTATTTTTGAAATCTACAACCCATAATTACCCAGGAACGTCTTTTACTTTTTTGTTAACTCATCCACAGGCTCGCGTTTGAATAAGGGTTAAATAATATTGCATGTGTGACCTTACCTACATATCCAGCAACCACCAGTACCAATAATCATATACATACAATTATTGACAATGTAAATATTTAATGAATTATAAGTATAATTGTAAATTCATTATTACATTGACAACAATTTAGAATATTTAAAGCCAGCCCTTGGGTCACGAGAAGTGTCAACCAAGCGTTTTGAAATATCCCTAAAAAGGCTGTGAACACACGAACCCCACGGTCACAGAGTTTCAACCCCAAACGGCTCGAAAATATAGTTACCAATAAGGTTACTATATTTACGCCGCTTGAGGTCCTCTGCAGCCGCAGCAGCAGCGCCAGCGCTGCACGATGAGCTAGGCAAGAAGAAAGAAAATAGATAGAAGGTGGGATGGCGCAAGAGTATCGACGCACGTTGCGTTCACACTAAAGGTCTACCCAACTTCCACGAAAAAAAAGACATGCCATCCGGTCTTTTGCCATCGTTGCGTGCCAAGCCATTGGGTTCTTCATTAGAAGTTCCAATATAGGTACCTTATTAACCACTTTGCACGACAGGATTTTGACACATAACACATCAGCTGAATTTTCTTCAATTTACAGCATTCAAATTTGTAATTAAAAATTAATCACAGCGGCTGTTTCATACTACAAGTTTGAGGTTTATATTTCCAAAAACCTCATAAGGTCGGTAAACCGCCGTCAATCTATTGCAAATTGTGTGTAAAATACATATTATTACACCCTTCCAAAAAAAAGGTACCTACTTTAAAAACGCTGGAAATAATGTACATACACAAAATAATACCTTTGATAATAAAATCGGAAATCCAAAATAAAAAACAGTGACATTCCATCTGCATTCTTATTTTTCCCATTTTACATATAAATTCATAAAAAAAAGAATAACTAAACTGAACTGAGCAGTAAGCTGTTCAGCCTATTAAAAAAAACCGGCCAAGTGCTAGTCGGACTCACGCACCAAGGGTTCCGTACAAACTGATGATAAACGGTCATATCTTTCGTCTACGTTGACTTGGAGAGTTGCTTTTTTCGCAGCTCCACGAGACCACCGATTTGAATATTTGGGTTCTGTTTTTTATTATGAGGTACGGAACCCTAAAAAATATTTTTTAAATAGTGTACCTATGATCTCTTCTTTTCTTAGCCATTCTCAACAAATTTTGTGTAGGCGTCCATTAAACTCCGCCATTTAAATCGGTCTAGCCCCACTTGGATGGGAAATCTTCAAATATCCCCTCCGGTCTGGGCGCAGCGGGCGGGAGGGCCAAACTTGTAACAAAAAGCTTTTTCCTTTGCTGACACCTCCTTGAGAAGCGTGTGGAACACGAACGCCCCGTCGACACGGCCTGTCGTCAGCAGGACCAGGCTCACCGTCCAAAGAGCCACGTCTACGGTGGCCAGGTGTCGTCTCGCGGCACCCAACGCCCGGAGCGATTCCCGTGGTGGCAGGCTTGGTTTGAGGTTCTCTCCTTCAAACATCGACTACCTCCTCCCGGACACAGCGGTGCTGCGCCCAAAACAGCAGACTGCCAGTGTGCTCCACCGTGTCTTCCGGACGATCGTCACATTGGTGACGCCTGGCCGTTTCCTCCCAACTAATGATGTGCACGAACCTCCCAAAACTTTCGTGCCCGGTAAGGACTTGCGTCAGGCCTTAGATGAGGGGAATGTCAGACTTTTACTGACTAAAATCCACCCATGTTCCTTCTTTTACCCGGGGCCGCGGTATCTCTTTCGAACCACCCGCAACCCCATTTTTGATGTTGGAGTTTTCTTTATGTCGTGTTTCCATCTCAATTGTGGTTTTACTCTAGGCCATTTTTACCCCAAGGCTTCTTTCTTTCTTTTCTTTGTTGCGGGTTGTTCGAAATAGTTACCGCGGCCCCGGAACGTAAAGGGCAATAGAAGGAACATGGGTGGGTTTTAGTCAGTAAAAGTCTGACACGCCCCCTCGCTCCGCCCAGAGCGGGGTAAGTTAGATCATAATTAGGGCCTTTTAATGACGTTTACATATGAGATTTTAAGCTATTGCATAGCTTCTATCGCGGGCCTTGAGCGTGGAGACTGAATCCAGAAATTTCGTAACGAAAAAACCTAACACTTTCATTACGATTACGGTCAGTTATTTCAATCACGATTCTTATGTTCCATTAGTGTGTTTGGTAGAAAATCGGATAGTCACTCGACGTTACGCTGGATCAAACCCAAGGTGTTGTTTTTCTTTTCGCGAATTCTTTTCATTGGAAGTACTTTTTAGGGTTCCGTAGTCAACTAGGAACCCTTATAGTTTCGCCATGTCTGTCTGTCCGTCCGTCCGTCCGTCCGTCCTCGCTTAATCTCTGTGACCGTTAGCACTAGAAAGCTGAAATTTGGTACCAATATGTATATCAATCACGCCGACAAAGTGGTAAAATAAAAATTGGAAAAAAATGTTTTATTAGGGTAGCCACCCTATATGTAAAGTGGGAAGTGATTTTTTTTTTTATTTCAACCCTAACGTGTGATATATTGTTGGAAAGGTATTTAAAAATGAATAGGGGTTTACTAAAATCATTTTTTGATAATGTCAATAATTTCGGAAATAATCGCTCCAAAAGTAAAAAACAATGTGTCCCCCCCCCTCTAACTTTTGAACCATAAGTTTAGAAAATATGAAAAAAATCTTAAAGGTAGAACTTTATAAGGACTTTCTATGAAAATCATTTTGAACTTGATTGACACAACAGTTTTTGTGCAAAAAAGACAAAAAGTTGTACAAAATAATTTCCTCCTCCACCTTTAAACTCATAAGTGGGAACACTTATTGTGACGGACGGGAAACTACGGAACCCTACACTGAGCGTGGCCCGACACGCTCTTGGCCGGTTTTTAAATGTTATATTTAGATTTTTTTTTATTTATTGCATAAGGTTTTTTTTATTTATTACATAACTTGATAAAAAAATGCTTATGCAATAGCTTTACCGCGGCAGTCCCCGAGTGCCACACTATTTTTTAACCAGAAAATAAAATATTTACAAAAATAATGAGGAGTTTGTATGACTTAAATGTCTGACCGCTTTTGGTGCCAGTACCGAGCCAGCGGAGGTTTGAATGTTAAGCCCCTGAAGGGGTTCATACCTAACTATACAGAGTAAATTTCTTTAGACAATACCCTTGAGTAGTTAAATATAGAATGCAGGGTTTTTTTGGTCCTTTTGAATATTGCATTTAGGGTTATTTGGTTCTTCATCTTGAACATAGGAATATTTTTTTTTGGAGTTGGGTACACTTAATCAAATATAGCTAGCTAGCTGCTTGCTAGTTGGCTAGAAAAAATATAAATTAAAATATAGGGTATTCTGCACCATCATACTTTAATCAGTAAAATATCCTTATTTATGACAGATTTTAAAATAAACATGTAACATTGACATCAAATATCACTAGTCGATCAATCTAAATAAATACCTTGTTTGTCAGCATCAATCAGTAATCATCTGAAGGACATAATCATATTAACATTGTTTACAATTTTCATTTACATTATCAAGTAGATATTATTAAAGCTGCAGTTTTTATTTAGCTCTTTGGATGCTTCTTTGTTGTATAAATATTAAAATATATATAAAAACAACACTGTAAAACAGTATCAGATTTTACGACAAACATTGATACATTTTATCTAGCCAGAAAAGTCTGAAACAATTTCTTGTTAATTAAGTAAAGATTTCAAAATTTCCATCGTCTATTTGTTTTGTTGCTGTTTGATTTGTGTCATTCTCTCCATTCTTTATCATTTATTTTCTTTTCTAGATGCCTCACTAGGGCTTTTTAATCCTGCTTCAGTAGCTCTAGCCAGCGGGCTTGCTCATCCAGTTGTGCCAAATATTTTAATCATGCACTGAAAAGAGTAAATTATAATATTATAATTTACTAGCTTTCGCCCGCGGCTTCGCTCGCGTTGAATTCGGTATAACACACCATGCAGACCTGCAGTTTTTGTTCTTGCGCCTGATTGATTTGTAATAGCAACGCTAAGTTTTCCCTTTTCTTCCCTCGTTCTCCCTCATATCCCACTTTTTTTAAATAAAAAATAGCCTATGTCCGTCTCCTGGTTCCCAATTATCTCTGTACCAAAATTCATCAAAATCGGTTTAGCCATTGAAGCGTGAAGAGGTAACAAACAAACAAACAAACTCACTTTCCCTTTTATAATATTAGTAAGGATTAATATATATCTGTTACATTTCCATATAAGCTTTAATAAATAATGCCCCTGAATCAGGGAAATAAGGCCTTAATAATGAATGCCTGCTGCATAAATAATACAAATTGATGATAAATTACTTACATGAAATCCAACCAGTATATATAATTCTTTTTTTTTTTTGTATTTTTTCTTTGGTTTAACATTTAATTTTGATTGGCACTGCCTACCAGCCATTGTGTTTGTTAAATTAGTTAATGTCATTCTCTTGGCTATCTCCTCAAATATCTGCTTGTCAGCTTGTGCCCTTTTCAAGTAAAATCTTGTTTAATAATATTCGTACGACAAGAGTAGTTTTAAAGACAAGTCACTTCATCTATTTAATGAATTGGCTTCGTCAGTCTCTGAAACGAAAAAAAAAAAAACTTAATTATTATATATTCATAATAGACTGCCTCATCGGTCTACTGGTCGCCATTGTGATGACGATTTCTGAAAAAAGGCATTTTTAACTAAAAATTCTAACAAAATGTACTTACCGGCAGATGCTCTTTCTTAATTAATTTTCGACAAAAATATTGTATTCGCCGATTAGTGAGTGCATCATCAATCGTAACCAATAGTTTACGACCTCGTTAGGAACTAGGACTAGGAAGGAAATTGAACAAAATGTCACTTTTGACAGGACGATCGCATCGTAGGGTGGAGTTGTGGGTGGAGTGGACACTCCATCACTCGGACAGCGGTGAGCGGACACTCAATGGATGGGTGGGTTGATGGTGACGTTAAGCATGACGTCAAGAAATCGTTGATGGGCGCGCTACGCAAACGTCCATTCGGAACTTCGATCAAAAATGAGCATTTTTTATCGATTTTCAGATATTCGGAAAGTCTTCTATCGCGCCAACAGCGATGTTGGCGGGAATAGGAACGCAGTGTTAATTATTTTTAAGTAGGAATGTGATTCCTAATAAAAGAAAATGGATGTAAAATGATTTAAATAGGTAGTAGGTACCCGCGTGAATGTTTTTGTGTGCATATAATGTATGCATGCAGGTGTGTGTGCGTATATATGTAGGCATGTAGTTGTGTGTGCGTGTGTTTGCATGTATTTACCCACGCTACAATAGTGCTGCAAAAAAAACTATCAGGTACATATTTATAATAATACATAATGTTTCATAATACCTATCTATTTATATCTAAAGTAGGCAGTATATTCTTATGAACTCTTGCCAGCATAATTGACCGAATACAGATATTTGTTTTGTCTATGACGGATACGGGAGTGAAGTAGAGATTGGCGGGAATTCTTTTCTTTTTGAGTAAACAGCCGTGAATTTCACTTGGACCTAATAATTTTTCTATTTTCAATAAGCTATTAACTAACAATGGACGTAACTGATATTGGAAAAGTCGCCAGCAGAAAAAGAATAAACACGGATGCCGAAAAACTTAGAGAAAAAGTATCGCGGGAAACCGCCAAAATTATAAAACTCAAGGTTTGCTATAATTTGTTTAAAAAATTTAATGACAAAACACTGTTTCGTGTGTGAGTGAGATATTCTTGATGATTGCAATAAATCGGGGCACCGTTCGCTCAGGTGGCACAGGACACTGCGTACTGGGACCTGAAGGAGCGGCTGCAGCAGCTGCAGGGCGCGCACGAGCGCCTGCAGCAGAACATGGTGGACGTGCAGATGCAGCACGAGGCCGCATCCGCGCACTACACGCAGGAGCTGCGCCTGCGCCCCGACACTCTCAATAAGTAATTGTCGCTCGGCGGGCCCCGGTGTCCGCTCGCGCTCGCGCTCGCTCTCGCGCTCGCTCCCGCGCTCACGCTCGCGTCCCGCAGGCTGGCGGGCGCGCGCGGCGTGTGCGCGGCGCTGGAGGAGTGCGGCGCGCGGCTGCGGCGCTGCGTGGTGCGCGCGCGCGCGGACGGCGCGGCGCTGGCGGCGGCGTACGGGGCGTGCGGCGCGCGCGTGCGGGGCGTGGTGGGGCAGCTGGCGCGCGCGCGGGCGGCGGCCGCGGTGCTGCGCGGCGCCGGTACGAGCACCGACGACTGTCCGAACACCTAAAGGGAGGACGCCTAACATTGACACCATCGATTCTTTTTCTTTTTATACGTCCTGAGATTTGCGCATCCGTAAAGTGATGCATTAAAATGAGATATGCTCCAGCATATTACAGGTACTCATTAATTTTATACTTGTACGAGCCCTTGCTTGCCTATTGACAAGTTTATCCAACATACCTTCCTACCTAGTGCTCTTGATCCGTCCACGTTCTTGACTGGTCCATTGTACTGTAACCTGACCTTTTTTGTTATATAATATGTACCTAATTTAAAACAAAAATACTACAGTTAAGTTTCGGTTGGTATTTTCACAATATGGTTGATTTCACCGACATCGACACGCTGGGCATCGGCCCGCTACGCTTAAATACGACAACTTATATGGGTACAAATATTTCTAGAAATAAAACTAGAAATAGATTGCATTCATTTTTCGACTCCAAAAAAATGAGAAGATTCTCAATTCGATGGTATGTTTTTTTTTGGATTATTTGTTACTCGTTTTTTCCGGCATGGTCCAATTTATTATACAGCTGGTGTTTCCATTTTTAAAAAATATGATCATATCATGTCATTTATTTTATGAGTTCTTTTCTCTTTTTTAACCGACTTCATAAAAAGAGGAGGTTCTATGTTCAACCGTATTTTTTATGTATGTTCAGCGATTACTCAAAGACGCCTGGACCGATTTGCAAAATTCTATTTTGTTTGATATTAGGGTATACCTATCAGGTGGTCCCATATAAATTTTATTTTTATTGCTTAGGTAGTTTATGAGTTATCTTCTATGAAGTAGTGGTCTAAAATAGCCGCTTGATCAGTCAAGCGGCCATTTTCATGTCGGTATGGGTCCAAACTTACAACTTTGTAGCTACTTATCTCTTTTTCTTTCAATGTCGAATGATATTTGTCATTAACGTGTGTGTGGTGTGTGGCAGCTCGGGAGAGCGACGCGCGCGCAAACTCGGCAGCGCGGCAGCTGGCGGACGCGCGCGAGCAGCTCGGGGCCGCGCGCGCTGCCGCCGCCGAGCGCGCCGCCGCACGTGACGCGCTCGGCGCGCGCCTGCGCCAGGTGAGTGCGGGACACGCGGGACACTACACCCCACACGCACACACTCAGCAGCGCGGCAGCTGGCGGACGCGCGCGAGCAGCTCGGGGCCGCGCGCGCTGCCGCCGCCGAGCGCGCCGCCGCACGTGACGCGCTCGGCGCGCGCCTGCGCCAGGTGAGTGCGGGACACTACACCCCACACGCACACACTCAGCAGCGCGGCAGCTGGCGGACGCGCGCGAGCAGCTCGGGGCCGCGCGCGCTGCCGCCGCCGAGCGCGCCGCCGCACGTGACGCGCTCGGCGCGCGCCTGCGCCAGGTGAGTGCGGGACACGCGGGACACTACACCCCACACGCACACACTCAGCAGCGCGGCAGCTGGCGGACGCGCGCGAGCAGCTCGGGGCCGCGCGCGCTGCCGCCGCCGAGCGCGCCGCCGCACGTGACGCGCTCGGCGCGCGCCTGCGCCAGGTGAGTGCGGGACACGCGGGACACTACACCCCACACGCACACACTCAGCAGCGCGGCAGCTGGCGGACGCGCGCGAGCAGCTCGGGGCCGCGCGCGCTGCCGCCGCCGAGCGCGCCGCCGCACGTGACGCGCTCGGCGCGCGCCTGCGCCAGGTGAGTGCGGGACACGCGGGACACTACACCCCACACGCACACACTCAGCAGCGCGGCAGCTGGCGGACGCGCGCGAGCAGCTCGGGGCCGCGCGCGCTGCCGCCGCCGAGCGCGCCGCCGCACGTGACGCGCTCGGCGCGCGCCTGCGCCAGGTGAGTGCGGGACACGCGGGACACTACACCCTACACGCACACACTCAGCAGCGCGGCAGCTGGCGGACGCGCGCGAGCAGCTCGGGGCCGCGCGCGCTGCCGCCGCCGAGCGCGCCGCCGCACGTGACGCGCTCGGCACGCGCCTGCGCCAGGTGAGTGCGGGACACGCGGGACACTACACCCTACACGCACACACTCAGCAGCGCGGCAGCTGGCGGACGCGCGCGAGCAGCTCGGGGCCGCGCGCGCTGCCGCCGCCGAGCGCGCCGCCGCACGTGACGCGCTCGGCACGCGCCTGCGCCAGGTGAGTGCGGGACACGCGGGACACTACACCCCACACGCACACACTCAGCAGCGCGGCAGCTGGCGGACGCGCGCGAGCAGCTCGGGGCCGCGCGCGCTGCCGCCGCCGAGCGCGCCGCCGCACGTGACGCGCTCGGCGCGCGCCTGCGCCAGGTGAGTGCGGGACACGCGGGACACTACACCCCACACGCACACACTCAGCAGCGCGGCAGCTGGCGGACGCGCGCGAGCAGCTCGGGGCCGCGCGCGCTGCCGCCGCCGAGCGCGCCGCCGCACGTGACGCGCTCGGCGCGCGCCTGCGCCAGGTGAGTGCGGGACACGCGGGACACTACACCCCACACGCACACACTCAGCAGCGCGGCAGCTGGCGGACGCGCGCGAGCAGCTCGGGGCCGCGCGCGCTGCCGCCGCCGAGCGCGCCGCCGCACGTGACGCGCTCGGCGCGCGCCTGCGCCAGGTGAGTGCGGGACACGCGGGACACTACACCCCACACGCACACACTCAGCAGCGCGGCAGCTGGCGGACGCGCGCGAGCAGCTCGGGGCCGCGCGCGCTGCCGCCGCCGAGCGCGCCGCCGCACGTGACGCGCTCGGCGCGCGCCTGCGCCAGGTGAGTGCGGGACACGCGGGACACTACACCCCACACGCACACACTCAGCAGCGCGGCAGCTGGCGGACGCGCGCGAGCAGCTCGGGGCCGCGCGCGCTGCCGCCGCCGAGCGCGCCGCCGCACGTGACGCGCTCGGCGCGCGCCTGCGCCAGGTGAGTGCGGGACACGCGGGACACTACACCCCACACGCACACACTCAGCAGCGCGGCAGCTGGCGGACGCGCGCGAGCAGCTCGGGGCCGCGCGCGCTGCCGCCGCCGAGCGCGCCGCCGCACGTGACGCGCTCGGCGCGCGCCTGCGCCAGGTGAGTGCGGGACACGCGGGACACTACACCCCACACGCACACACTCAGCAGCGCGGCAGCTGGCGGACGCGCGCGAGCAGCTCGGGGCCGCGCGCGCTGCCGCCGCCGAGCGCGCCGCCGCACGTGACGCGCTCGGCGCGCGCCTGCGCCAGGTGAGTGCGGGACACGCGGGACACTACACCCCACACGCACACACTCAGCAGCGCGGCAGCTGGCGGACGCGCGCGAGCAGCTCGGGGCCGCGCGCGCTGCCGCCGCCGAGCGCGCCGCCGCACGTGACGCGCTCGGCGCGCGCCTGCGCCAGGTGAGTGCGGGACACGCGGGACACTACACCCCACACGCACACACTCAGCAGCGCGGCAGCTGGCGGACGCGCGCGAGCAGCTCGGGGCCGCGCGCGCTGCCGCCGCCGAGCGCGCCGCCGCACGTGACGCGCTCGGCGCGCGCCTGCGCCAGGTGAGTGCGGGACACGCGGGACACTACACCCCACACGCACACACTCAGCAGCGCGGCAGCTGGCGGACGCGCGCGAGCAGCTCGGGGCCGCGCGCGCTGCCGCCGCCGAGCGCGCCGCCGCACGTGACGCGCTCGGCGCGCGCCTGCGCCAGGTGAGTGCGGGACACGCGGGACACTACACCCCACACTCAGCAGCGCGACGCGCGCGCGCAGCTCCTGGCACGCCTGCGCCATCTGAGTGCGGGACACTACACTTGCAGGCGGACGAGATGGCTTTGGCGATGCGGGACGAGGTGGCGCGGCTAGTGCAGCAGCTGGACGCGCAGACGCAGCACCTGGAGCAAAGCCGAGCGCGCTACGAGGATGAGTAAGTACCGCTCCGTGTGCAGTGTGTGCGCTGGCCGTGAGGGGGCGCAGTGTGGGTACATAGTGACGTGGGCGTGTGTGCAGGGCGCGCGCGCTGGCCGGTAGGGGGCGCGGTGTGGGTACATAGTGACGTGGGCGTGTGTGCAGGGCGCGCGCGCTGGCCGTAAGGGGGCGCAGTGTGGGTACATAGTGACGTGGGCGTGTGTGCAGGGCGCGCGCGCTGGCCGGTAGGGGGCGCGGTGTGGGTACATAGTGACGTGGGCGTGTGTGCAGGGCGCGCGCGCTGGCCGGTAGGGGGCGCGGTGTGGGTACATAGTGACGTGGGCGTGTGTTCAGGGCGCGCGCGCTGGCCGGTAGGGGGCGCGGTGTGGGTACATAGTGACGTGGGCGTGTGTGCAGGGCGCGCGCGCTGGCCGTGAGGGGGCGCAGTGTGGGTACATAGTGACGTGGGCGTGTGTGCAGGGCGCGCGCGCTGGCCGTGAGGGGGCGCAGTGTGGGTACATAGTGACGTGGGCGTGTGTGCAGGGCGCGCGCGCTGGCCGGTAGGGGGCGCGGTGTGGGTACATAGTGACGTGGGCGTGTGTGCAGGGCGCGCGCGCTGGCCGTGAGGGGGCGCAGTGTGGGTACATAGTGACGTGGGCGTGTGTGCAGGGCGCGCGCGCTGGCCGTGAGGGGGCGCAGTGTGGGTACATAGTGACGTGGGCGTGTGTGCAGGGCGCGCGCGCTGGCCGGTAGGGGGCGCGGTGTGGGTACATAGTGACGTGGGCGTGTGTGCAGGGCGCGCGCGCTGGCCGTGAGGGGGCGCAGTGTGGGTACATAGTGACGTGGGCGTGTGTGCAGGGCGCGCGCGCTGGCCGGTAGGGGGCGCGGTGTGGGTACATAGTGACGTGGGCGTGTGTGCAGGGCGCGCGCGCTGGCCGTGAGGGGGCGCAGTGTGGGTACATAGTGACGTGGGCGTGTGTGCAGGGCGCGCGCGCTGGCCGTGAGGGGGCGCAGTGTGGGTACATAGTGACGTGGGCGTGTGTGCAGGGCGCGCGCGCTGGCCGTGAGGGGGCGCAGTGTGGGTACATAGTGACGTGGGCGTGTGTGCAGGGCGCGCGAGTTAAGTGTAGTAACCCTGCTACAATTAGCTTTGTCAGCAACGTAGGTTCTTCCAAATCTAGCGAATAAGTAATTATAATGTAGGACATTGTCGTCATGCCACAATTGTCATCTTAGCATAAAATTAGCTATAAGTACCTTGTATCTTTAGTATTAAGACATTATTATCTTCACCGTCACTCTGTCGCTTAAAATAAAGTTATTTTTATAAACTCTTCGAGTGTTGTTAACTTAATTGGCGCAGCCGGTAGGATCTCTGTAGTCACTGAGTACAGTATAAAACTCTACCAGTTACTGTGACGTCTGTCCCAACAGTTTGACAGAGATCGCCGAACAAATAAATTTATTGAGCAACTTCATCGAGAGGCTGACGCTGAGGGTGCTGATAATAGTCCAAAGAGGAGATGGGAGTAACTGCGGGACTGTGAGTAGAACTTTTTCACTTCCTTTCTGTTTTCCTTTATGTTTTTCCTCTTTGATTAGGTATATGTGTTTGTGTTATTAGGGGTCGGACAATACCTAGATAACATACATACCCTGTTACGATAGAACTTTCGTGATAGGTAAATATAGGTGTTTTAGTACATTGTATGACGATACAATTCTCGTGATATAATAATTAAGTAGGCATCATTACAGTTTAGTACGATAAAAATTTCTAACTAAACTGCAACAATCCTTACTAATATTATAAAAGCGAAAGTGAGTTTGTTTGTTTGTTTGTTTGTTACCTCTTCACGCTTTAATGGCTACACCGATTTTGATGAATTTTGGTACAGAGATAGTTGGGAACCAGGAGACGGACATAGGCTAACTTTTATTTTAAAAAAGTGGGATGTGAGGGAGAAAGAGGGAAGAAAAGGGAAAACTTAGCGTTGCTATTACAAATCAATAAGGCGCAAGAGGAACTGTGTTACCCCGAATTTAACGCGAGCGAAGCCGCGGGCAAAAGCTAGTAAGTAAATATTTTCCGGGTCTGCGTAGCGTTTGAATTACGATAACAATGGATCATATCGTACCAATCCCGTCAACAATGACTAGTATTATTCCGGAATTTGGTGGCGATGCTAGACAGCTCCCACTATTCATTAAGAAATGCGAATATATATATAATATCCCCCAAAGAGCAAATAACTCTAAAAATAGAGAGGCAAACCCGAATGCACATAATAGTTTACAAACAAATCTAAACCAACCAAGCTCATCAAATACGTCGTTTCAATCAAGGAATTATAATTCTGCACAAAATCGAATTCCGCAACAGACTAGGTCAACTTCAGGGCCGTCGAGTCAGCATGACTGGCGATTGACGTCGGCGCATAATGCACCGGTTGCAAATACAAACACCGATGTTACTATGCGAACTGCGAGTTCTAGACGTCTTAATTACACAAACAATGACTCATATAGTAACGATAGTCAGATTGATTTTGAAAGAGAGCTACAACCAAGTACTTCGGACGAGCCTATATTAGCGAAACAAAACTTTAGAAATAATATATATAATGAGCGTATTAATGTGGTCAGCACACATGGTATTAGCGAACATACACAAGTGATATGGACGCAGTGGCCTAAAATCTTTAAAGGTTCTGAGGATCATAATTTTTATCTTTACAATGTGGATAGTAATTACGATGGTTTGATAGGAAGTAATTTAATGAAACAATTGGGCGCAAAGATTGACTACGAAACGTCAACGTTGTGCACACAAAAATCTAACATACCGTTGTCTTTTACGAATGACGTCAAACATAGTATAAGAACTACGAACGAAGACCCAATTAACGTCAAGGCATATAGGTTGCCGCCAGCCCAAACAGAGGAAATTAGGCGTCAAGTAGATAAGATGTTAAGGGACGATGTAATCCGAGAATCAAACTCTCCTTGGAGTGCACCTGTTCATTTAGTTCCGAAAAAGTTAGACCCGTCAGGCCAACAGAACTGGAGAATGGTGGTGGATTATAGACGGTTAAACGACATAACCATAGATGAAGAATAACCACTGGGACATAACAAAAACAATAGATTTAAACTCTCTAGCCCTTCAATTAAGAATATAACAAATTAAAAATTATTTGTAATAGTAATAGCGAGATATATAGGGAACATTTAGGATTAACCGTACAGATAGATTCCTTGATAGAATTAACTACGGATAGATTACAGCAGATATTACCGTTAATTAGTTAGGTTAGAGGGAAGTATAAAAATTAAAGGGTATATAGATAGTGGTAAAATAGTTTTTATTTTGGAAGTCCCGCTGGTAGACATTAACACATATATCTATTACAAAATTATCCCTGTTCCAATATTCAACCCCACCACAAAAACATCCCATGTTATCATTCCAAAATACCCTTACCTACTGGTGAAAAAGTCGAAATACAGACCCGTAGTCGACAGCTGCAAGGAAATAGATGACCTCACATACCTTTGCTCCGAAGACAACGTGCAAGACAACCCAGAGGAAACATGCATCGAACAACTTATGTTACTAAAACATAATTTCACGGATTGCCAGCAACACCGGGTGAAATAGAAGACACCAAGATACAACCCATATCTGAAACTCACTGGTTAGTGTATGCAGAAAAGGCTATTCCGACAACCGAACACTGCGACGACGAAACCAGGAAATACACCTTGCAAGGTACATACATATTAGTGCCGAGTCAGCACTGTACACTGGAGATTGCAGATATCTCCATAACAACACCGACGAATAGCAGCACAGTTTCCTTCAGCCTGCCAACAGTGCAGATGCCCGAGCTTCGTCGTGACGTCAGACCACCGGCAAAGCAGATGGATCTCCGAGGGGTGGACTTAGGCGACATTAAGGACTTACTGAACCGAGAAAAATACAGTGAAAGTGTTAGTGAATTCGAGTCATATATACGTGTAACAAGTGACAACATCAGTGTATGGACTTTAAGTATTTACGTCATAATCCTTGTTGCTGTTATCGGTTTCATTATTTATAGATGGGACTTATTTAACTTATTTAATTTGAAAGAGAAATTCTCCAAAGACTACTCAGTTGCCTTTAGATAGTTTCTCTCTTAAGGAGGGAGGAGTTAAGTGTAGTAACCCTGCTACAATTAGCTTTGTCAGCAACGTAGGTTCTTCCAAATCTAGCGAATAAGTAATTATAATGTAGGACATTGTAGTCATGCCACAATTGTCATCTTAGCATAAAATTAGCTATAAGTACCTTGTATCTTTAGTATTAAGACATTATTATCTTCACCGTCACTCTGTCGCTTAAAGTTATTTTTATAAACTCTTCGAGTGTTGTTAACTTAATTCGCGCGCTGGCCGTGAGGGGGCGCGGTGTGGGTACATAGTGACGTGGGCGTGTGTGCAGGGCGCGCGCGCTGGCCGGTAGGGGGCGCAGTGGGGGTACATAGTGACGTGGGCGTGTGTGCAGGGCGCGCGCGCTGGCCGTGAGGGGGCGCAGTGTGGGTACATAGTGACGTGGGCGTGTGTGCAGGGCGCGCGCGCTGGCCGGTAGGGGGCGCAGTGTGGGTACATAGTGACGTGGGCGTGTGTGCAGGGCGCGCGCGCTGGCCGTGAGGGGGCGCAGTGTGGGTACATAGTGACGTGGGCGTGTGTGCAGGGCGCGCGCGCTGGCCGTGAGGGGGCGCAGTGTGGGTACATAGTGACGTGGGCGTGTGTGCAGGGCGCGCGCGCTGGCCGGTAGGGGGCGCGGTGTGGGTACATAGTGACGTGGGCGTGTGTGCAGGGCGCGCGCGCTGGCCGTGAGGGGGCGCAGTGTGGGTACATAGTGACGTGGGCGTGTGTGCAGGGCGCGCGCGCTGGCCGTGAGGGGGCGCAGTGTGGGTACATAGTGACGTGGGCGTGTGTGCAGGGCGCGCGCGCTGGCCGTGAGGGGGCGCAGTGTGGGTACATAGTGACGTGGGCGTGTGTGCAGGGCGCGCGTGGCGGGCGCGGAGGGCGCGCGAGTGCGGCGCGAGGCGGCGGCGCTGGCGGCTGAGCTTCGCGCGGCGCAGGCGCTGCTGGTGGTATGGACCTCAACTCCTACCCGCATCTTCGCAGCGGCATTCAAGCGCTATGATTTAAACTTATTTATTTTATAATAATATAAGTCATTTATTTTAACTGGGCTGAAAATCAGCACCTTTTCTATGCCAATTATCCTTATCCTTACTAATATTATAAAAGCGAAAGTGAGTTTGTTTGTTTGTTACCTCTTCACGCTTTATGGCTATACCGATTTTGATGAATTTTGATACAGAGATAGTTGGGAACCAGGAGACTGACATAGGCTTTTTTTTAAATTGGGATATGAGGGTGAAAGAGGGAAGAAAAGGGAAAACTTAGCGTTGCTATTACAAATCAATAAGATGCAAGGGCAAAAACTGCAGGTAGCAGGTACTGTGTTATACCAAATGTAACGCGAGCGAAGCCGCGGGCAAAAGCTAGTACAAGATAAACCCCCATAACACCCGCCTATCGCGTTACTGCTCGTAACTATAGTATTGCATTTATTGACGATAATATTTATTTATTTACCACTAATTTATAGCACCTTTACAGACATATCCAATACGATGCTATAAGACATCAAATTATACAACATACCAAAAAAAAATACACGTATATAAGATAAGTTGTTCCGAGTCTAGTTGTTTGTGTATAACAGTATATCTGATACAGGAGATATTCCTAGTTACTAGTGTGGGGCAAATTAAAATCAATTAAAGCATCTTCACTTCTTACAGGTCATGGTTAACAAAAAAAGTTGATCAACGTTGTATCACATCACAGATTTGATATTCATTTTTATAAATATTCTTTAGGACGCTCAGAATACAATTGAGCACATGAAACAAACAGATGCGATTCATGTTAACGAGATTAACAATCTGGAGAAAATGATTAAGGATAAAACTCAAGTAAGTACCCACTAAACGTGGAATAGTATGTACATTTCGAATCTACTCCTATTTGAATTTATATCTAAAATATTAATATTAAAATCACCACAGATAACTAGTGATTAATAACCTATTGCAAGTATTGCTAAAGCATTCTCCAAAACTGACTCAAATATGGAGTAGTTTTGATAATTTGGAGGTCTAGCTCAACCCAAGACAATTCAATATTATGTTCACCGACTGTTATGTTTTATGACTGTCGGAGGACACGTTATTGGTCTTTATTTTGTGGGGTCTGCCATACCGTGATTTATGGAGCAGGTGGGTTATTCCACTAGTCAAGAACTTGGGTAACGACCCTGACTCTAAGGCTGTCTGGAATAGGGACGCCAAACGAGCGTGCGACCTTTGGAACCATTTAAACGCTCGTTGATGAGATGTTGATGAGATGAGATTGAGATGCAGATGTTGCTCCAGAATGAACACCATGGTGTCATCTGGTAGGCGCGTGTCAGACACTTTGATCCGGTCGCTCCCATGCTCTATAGACCCACCTTTCACCGCTTCGGAAAGTGCGATTCTGAGTGTATCGTTCCACCCGCCGCTTATACCTTAAGCTATTTTCGTATCCGTATCACGTACTAAATGAAGTCTTGGTAACTTTAGCACGAGGAGGAAATGGAGGAGGAAATAATTCGTATAAAAGAATGCGTGGCTCATCTACAAACGGAGAAGTTCGAAGCGATTGAACAGCTGACTAAGAGTGAGCAGGAGTGCGGAGCACTGCGCGTCGCGCTCGGCGACCTCTCGCGCGACGCCGAGCAGCTGCGAGCGCGCCTCGCCGCCGAGCAGCACGCGCAGCGACAGCAGCGGTGCGTACCGCGCCCCCGGCCTCCGCATCCGCGCCCCGCGCCCCCCGCTCTACTGGCGCTCTTACAGGGACGCCGACGCCGCGCGTATCGACGAGCTGTGCGCTGCGGCCGCGGCTAAGGACCGCGAGCTGGACGCCAACACCGGCACTATCGCGCGCCTCATGACCGACCTCAAGGGCGAGAGTGACGCACGCGCGCGTGCCGATGCTGCGCAGCAGGCCGCGCGCCGCCAGCACGACGCGGAGATGCACGCTGCGCGCCAGCAGCACGACGCCGAGCTGCACGCCGAGCGCCAGCAGCACGACGCCGAGCTGCACGCCGAGCGCCAGCAGCACGACGCCGAGCTGCAAGCAGCGCGCGCGCTCGAGCAGCAGCTGCGCGACGCCGCCGCGCGCCTCGACCTAGCCGTCAAGGTGACGCCGCAGCCGCAGCGACCCGGCGCCCGATCCGCGCTCACCGTCCCGCTCACGCACTTTCTGCTTGCAGGCCAAGGACGATGAACTGGGCGCGCAGATGACCATCATACTCGACATGAGGGGCGAGAAGGTGAGCGAACGTGACGGCCGGCACCGAGCGCGGGCGGGCGGCACGTGTTAACTCAGTCTTTTTCGCACAGGAGCGGCTACAGGAGCGAATCCAAGGAATGCAGAACACGATAGACAACATCCAGAAGGAGCTGACGGGCCGCCTCGCAGCACCCAAAGGCGGCGCGGACAATCGCGAGGTGCCCGAGCTAGACGCCAAGCCGCACGCGGGCGCGCGCCCGTCTGAACTGTACGGTTTCCTTAGCGACGGCAGCGTAGACGGCGACGCGCTGGACGTGAGTACGCCTCAGCGAGCCTTGGGCCGCGCGCTGCCCGGCGGGGCCCGCGACTCACAATCACAACGCCACGTTGTTGCAGGCGCGAGAGGTGGGGAGACGCTTCGAGGCGCTGGCGCGCGGCGACTTACGCGGCGAGCGGCACCGCGTGGCGCAGGTGGGTCCGTACGTGTGACGCTCACGCGCGGCGCAGGTGGGTCCGTACGTGTGACGCTCACGCGCGGCGCAGGTGGGTCCGTACGTGTGGCGCTCACGCGCGGCGCAGGTGGTTCCGTACGTGTGGCGCTCACGCGCGGCGCAGGTGGGTCCGTACGTGTGGCGCTCACGCGCGGCGCAGGTGGTTCCGTACGTGTGGCGCTCACGCGCGGCGCAGGTGGGTCCGTACGTGTGACGCTCACGCGCGGCGCAGGTGGGTCCGTACGTGTGACGCTCACGCGCGGCGCAGGTGGGTCCGTACGTGTGGCGCTCACGCGCGGCGCAGGTGGGTCCGTACGTGTGACGCTCACGCGCGGCGCAGGTGGGTCCGTACGTGTGACGCTCACGCGCGGCGCAGGTGGGTCCGTACGTGTGACGCTCACGCGCGGCGCAGGCGCCAAGAACCTCGATCAATGCCTTAGGGCTCATACAATCGAGCGGCAAGATTATTCGAAGCATAGGTACCTACATATTACGGAATAACAAGGCAAGTTCAATAAAAGTTTTGTTTTTCTCAGGGAACTATTTCGCTGTCGCAGGTGAAGGATGATTTAAAGATGAAGAGTCGAACGTTTTTCAAAAACAAACGGTTCGATAGTAACGTCAAAGCAAAGAAGTTCAAGTAGATGAGGCAGTTAGGAAGCCCGCCGCACGCCGGAGGATTGAACTACTTTTAATAAACATTTGTTAACAAAATACTGGATCGTTTGTGTTTTCAATTTATTTTACTTCTCATGCATTAAAAATACTTGTTATGTCAAATTATCTATTTTATTATACGAATATTATAAATGCGTTCGTGAGGATGTTTCGATTTTTGTTACTCTGTCACGCAAAAAATACTGAACGGATTTGAATGAAACACTTTAAATACTTAACACTCCCGTGGGACAGTTACCGAACTTCACGCGAACATTAGCCAGTTTTAAATCATAGGTATTAACACTAATATTATGAAGAGGAAAGATTTGTTTGTTTGTTTACATTCACTAAAACTGCAATAGTGCAACGCGAAGTGTAAAAAAATACCTAAAAAACCGGCCAAGAGCGTGTCGGGCCACGCTCAGTGTAGGGTTCCGTAGTTTCCCGTCCGTCACAATAAGTGTTCCCACTTATGAGTTTAAAGGTGGAGGAGCGTGCAACATTGCACTCTCCGCGGCAGGCGCCAATTTATTTATTATTATTAAGTGCACGCGACGTATCCATTGGAGCAGTTGCAGGAGCGCGGAGCGCTGCTGGAGCGCGAACATAGTGGTAACCCAACTTAAATAACCGGACAAATCAAAATCAAACCTCGACGACTAAATAGATTATGCACTCATAAATAAAATTACGAATATATTTAAGAGGTCATGAAAGCACGGAAAATCTTAACATCGACTTTTAAAAAAATGACGTCATTACACAACGCCATCTATCGAACCATTTATGAACTGGTTTTTACCTTAACATTTTGATGGTGTTAAAAAAATGAAATTTAGTTTTGTTCTAAATTGCCTTAGCATGTTCTTAATAGAAGTTTTATGTAGTTATAAGATACCGCCAATGCTAGGGAAAGACCAACCGAACAATTCGGGAATACCCGATCCAATGTAATAAGTACCTACAGCGCCATCTCTCGGGGAATTGAGTTACTAATTAATACAAAGACGTGTAAGAAGTTTTCGGTGGTAATTTTGGATTGCGAGAACCGATTTCAATAATTCTTTTTTTGTTTGAAAAAAGATACGTTCAGGATAATAAAATATGTAAACGAAGTTAAAAAAAATGCTTGCATATACGATTATACTACAAACTTAGTCCAGAAATTATTTTGTACAACTTTTTGTCTTTTTTGTACAAAAACTGTTGTGTCAATCAAGTTCAAAATAATTTTCCTAGAAAGTCCTTATAAAGTTCTACTTTTCCGATTTTTTTCATAATTTCTAAACCTACGTAGAACTGATTTAGCAATATTTCAGCGGCCTTTGGGTATTTGTGGCCGTCATCGATAGCAAGCTGTTTGAGTGTTCGCATTGCTAGCCATGGAGCACTTTTTGTCCCATATGTTAATGTTTGCAGTTGATATTCTTGTAAATTGTCTTTTGGTTGCTTTCTCCATAGGATCTTCTGTAGATGTTGTTGATCCGGATGACACCATATGGAACGGTACATTTTTTCAATGTCCGCTGTGTAGACGTATTTATAGCCACGCCATTGTAATATCAATGCTTGGATGTCCTTTTGCAGATTAGGACCTTTTTCCATTACGTCATTTAGGCTACATCCACCCATGGTCTTCTGGGAAGCATTAAAAACAGCTCGTAGTTTTGTTGTTGTTGATTGTTCTCTCAGTACTCCATGATGCGGTAAGAAGATTGCATCTTTGGCGGGTGTCGTGTTTGAAAGCTTCATGTGACCTAAATCAATGTACTCGCGGATGAAATCTTTGTACATTGATGCAAGTTTAGGGTTTCTGTCGAATTTTCTTTCCAGTTGTAAGAATTGAGAGATTGCGATCGACTTTGAGTTTCCCAATTTTTCTTCATAACGAGGAATCAGTGGCATCTTTACAATGTATTTTCCGTCGCGATCTCTTTCAGTAGTCATTTTGTAGTAGTTTTCGCACCAGTCGTCTTTAGATGTGTCCTCAGTATTCTGAATGATGTCTTCTGTCTCCCAGAATCTCTTTAAGTCGTTCAGGTCGACAAGAGCGACATGGCAGTTAAAAGTTTCTAGCTTGCCGCATAAAATCCATCCTAAACGGGTTTGCTGAGCTGTCGGCGTTTGGGCATCTCCCTTTAGGACCCCCTCTAATATAACTTGCGAATAGATATCCGCTCCCAGCAGCAAATCCACGCTCCTTGATAAGTTGAAGTCAGGATCCGCTAGTTTCAGACCTTGTAGCTGAGGCCAGTTTTCTTTTTTAAATAAATAAATAAAATAAATAAAGTTGTTCGTGATCCTTTTCATTATTAGAGTGCTGACTGAAAATGCAAAGTCAGTGCATCTTGATTTACACTCTAATTCTAGTACTCACTACAACATATTTTTCGGGTTTCTTTCGTTCACGATATCTCTCGAACGAATCAACCGATTTTGACCAGCTTGGTGGCGATCGACGTGGTTTTTCAAGCTCAAAGGCGGATTAGTTTTTGAAGTTAATCGATAAAGCCGGTTAAAAGTTATTCCAAAAAACCACTTTCAAAAAAAAACTTATTTTTTTTTGAGATATTTCAAAATTTCTGAAAATCTATCGGTCCGAATCGGTTCAAATTCACAGGAAATCTAATTTTGAGAGAAATCTTTAGAACGCCGTTTAGTAGATTCCGATCGGTTTAGTCGTTCAAAAGTTATAAGCGGGTCACATACTCACACACACACACACACACACACAAATACATACAGACATAGTGATAACATCACGGGGGTAGTCAGGGAAGCTTCCTATGACCTTAAAACGTCAAGATCTGATGAAAACTCGATCTTCGCAAAACGGGGTAAAACCAATATATTATTATGTATGCTATTTGCCATTATAAATAAACTGGTTAACCATGTAATAAGTATTTATTTCTTACTTAATAATTATTGTACAATCAGTCAAGGAATGTCAGAGCGCAAAACATCCCTAGTCGCCGGAAACCGCTTGGCGCGCACACATCGTGCTCCGTTCGGAAACACACATGATTTGAGTCTAACAGCCTCTCCCTCGTCACTCTAACTTCTTTTTCCAGGTTCCAGATCAGAGGTTCAGACGATCCGGCTCCTTCCTGGTCCTCTGCGATCGGCGGACTGCGATAGGGGAAGGTAAGCGCCTATTTGCATTTGTAGGCTCTGTAGGCACTGCAGTATGGACTGTTAGCTCTTGTTCCTGCTGCACTTCTTTTTGTTTCCTCACAGGACTGACAGGTTTATTAATAGGACAAGTAAAAGGTATTGTATGCATTGTCTCCTCTGGAATATGTTGTATACTTTCTCTTCCTTCAGCTGTTGCCTGCACAATCTCCTGCGGCTGCTTTGGATTGAATTGGTAAGTATCAGGTAGGTATTGATTCTCACTTGTACTACAGTAGGTCTTAATGATTTGATCCACATGTCGGTGATGTGTCTTCCCCTCTACCTCTATCTCATAATGTAATTTCCCACATCTGTTAATTATCTTCCCAAATTTCCATTTATTATTATCATACATTCTAATCTGTACTCTGTCTCCTGTTTTAAATTCCTTTTTAAATTCCAAATTATCATTCTTGCTTCCCTGTCCTATATCTTCTCTTTTCACTAAATCAATTCTGGTTCTATACAGCCGTTTAAACATCATCTCTGCAGGGGTCAATCCGGTAGCACTGTTAGGTGTTCTCCGGTAAGTCATGAGAAATTTTTGAAGCTTGTCCTGTAGTGATCCATTCTCATCTGCCATTGCTTTGAGCTTATTTTTAAATGTTTGTACATATTGTTCAGCTTGTCCATTTGAGCTTGGATGAAAAGGAGCTGTAAACTTGGCTTGTATGCCGTTTCCTTCTAAGAATTGTAACATCTCTTGTGAGCGAAATTGCCTTCCATTATCGGATACTTGAGTAATGGGTAATCCGAAAGTTGTATATATCTTCTTGAGAATATTCACCGTTGCCGTAGCTGTAATAGATGTTGTTGGCACAACTTCAAGCCATTTGGTGTATGCATCTACGACTATGAGAAAGTAATTATTCATGAATGGACCTGCGTAATCTATATGGATTCTGCTCCAGGGCTCTTTCGGGTATTCCCATACGTGAACTGGTACTTTTACTGGATTTTTCTGCATAAGGCAACAAATTTTGCATTCTTTTGCCATTCGATCAATGTCAGCATCTATATTCTTCCAGACGTAACTTCGTGCTAACGCCTTCATCTTAACAATGCCTGTGTGTGCAGTATGTAATTCTTCTAAAATCCTGTTTTGTAATGACTTCGGTATAACAATTCTTATTCCATAAAATATACAGTTGTTTTGCAGGGAAAACTCGTGTAGTTTCTTAGGATCGCTTTTACCTGATTGTATTTCTAAGTAAAGCTTTTGTAAGTCTGGGTCTTTTCTTGTTCCTTCTCTAATCTCTTGTAATGTAACAGGCATTTCCGAAATTTGATTCAAATAGAATGCGTTATCGTCCGTTAAGTTGTCCTTTTCAGTTCCTGTCGCCTCCTTGTTTAATCTTGAAAAATAATCTGCATTTGCATGTTCTGTGGTCTTTCTAAGTTTTATAGTGTAGTCGAACCCAGCTAAGAAATTTGCGTAGTGTACAAGTCGAATAGCCGTAGTAGTAGGTATAGCCTCTCTGGATGTAAAATTCTAGCCAAAGGTTGGTTATCTATGATTAGTGTAATTTTTCTTCCATAACAGTACCTATTGAAAGAATTTCTTTAAACCCCAAATCAAGGCAGCTGCTTCCTTGTCTAGCTGGCTGTAGCCCTTCTCAGCTTTGGTCAAGGATCTTGACGCAAACGCGATCGGCCGTTCGGTCTTGTCCGGCATAAGGTGTGATAATACTCCTCCGAATCCCGTATGTGATGCGTCTGTTGCCAGGGTGACCGGTAAGTCTGCATGAAACGGTATTAATACTTTTTCCCCACAAATCTCCTCTTTCATCTCTTGAAAAGCTTTCTCACATTGATTTGACCATTGGAATACTGTGTCTTTCTTTAATAATTGGTAAAGTGGATTTAATTTGGATGCCAAGTTTGGAATGAACTGTTGATAATAGTTGATCATTCCTAAGAAGGTACGAAGAGATGATACATCTGTAGGCCGTGGACTATTCACGATATCTTTAATTTTCTCTTGAGTAGGATGTAATCCGTTTTCATTTATGGTATGGCCAAGATAAGTAACTGACCTTTGGGAAAATTGACATTTATTCTTATTTAGGTGTAGTCCACATTTAATTAATTTCTCGAAAACTGCTGTAAAACTTTGTAAGAGTTGTATGTATGTACTTCCTTGCAAAGCTATGTCATCAAAGAAACAGGCTGTGCCTTCCATGCCTTGTAACGTCTGGTCTATATACCTTTGCCAAATATTAGGAGCCACCTTGACACCAAACATTAATCTTCTAACTTTGTAAGTACCCTTGCAGGTGCTGATGGTCTGCGTTTTTGCTGTCTCTTCACTGGTTGGCATGTGTAAGTATGCATGGTTTATATCCAACGTACAAAAGTATTTTCCGCCACTCATCTTAGTAGTAGGGGAGCCCACGATGCTAAATGGGGATTTACTCGAGCGTCGTAGAGACCTATTGGGATGCAAAGCTTAGATGATAAGAAGAAAAAAATGTATGATTATACCTTTACATCGGTGGGGGAAGCAGCTATAGATTTTTAAATATGTAAAAAAAAAACTGTTGCATGGACATCCTCGAGCGCGTCAGATATTGATAGCATCAATGCCCTACGTATTTTTAATAATGTACGTATGTTAATCTGATCGTTTGCATGATGTGGGTGGTTGTATTTAGGGGTTGAAAATGAAAAAAAAAAAATTCATCGAGCGCGTCAGATTTTCTAAGGGAGTGTTAAGTGCACCAAAAAAAAGCTCTCATTCACTAATCTGACGATTTCGATGGGACGCAAACTCGCGGCCATTTTCATAATGTGCAAAAAAAATCGCTATTTTGAAATACTCAAGCGCGTCAGATTAAGATATATATGGTTCATCTTTATGTTCTAAACGTACTGTCTCATAATCTGACGATTATCTAGAGGGATTCGCCTGATCTGACAAAAAAAAAATTAGAAAAACGGTTAACCTTAAAGGCCATCCCTGCAACTTCCCGCTAATTCCATTCCTGGGCGCTTAAAGTTGTACCTATGACATTTTTGAGCTCAAAATATAATTTATGTGATATTTGAGCTCGCTGAGTTCTAAGAAATAATATTTCTATGCATTTGAGCTCTCCCAGCTCGAAAGTCTGATAGAGTTTTATAGAACACTATTTTTGGAATTTTCAAAACGCAATAACTTTTGAATGGATCCAGCAATTTTCACGCGGTTGGCGGCATTCGACGCAGTTTTATCATCCTCATAAGTAATTTTGGACAAATTTCGGAGTAATCCCGAAAAAACCCTTTTTCGGGTTTCTTTCTTTCACGATCGAACGAATCAACCGATTTCGACCAGCTTGGTGGCGATCGACGTGGTTTTTCAAGTTTAAAGGATTAGTTTTTGAAGTTAATCGATAAAGCCGGTTAAAAGTTATTCCAAAAAAACCACCTTGAAAAAAAAAAAACTTATTTTTTTGAGATTTTTCAAAATTTCTCAAAATCTATCGGTCCGAATCGGTTCAAATTCACAGGAAATCTAATTTTGAGGGAAATCTTTAGAACGCTGTTTAGTAGATTCCGATCGGTTTAGTCTTTCAAAAGTTGTAAGCGAGTCACATACTCACACACATACATACAGACATAGTGATAACATCACGGGGGTAGTCAGGGAAGCTTCCTATGACCTTAAAACGTCAAGATCTGATGAAAACTCGATTTTCGCAAAACGGGGTAAAACCAATAACTTCCCGAATTGTTTAAAATTTTAAACACGTTGTAAACAGTATGCCACGAACGAATCTTTATGATCAGCTGTGATGGCGTCATGGCAGCAGAAACCAGAGTGGGGACGGAGTGAGAGAGTAATATATAGAGAAAGAGTGAGAGAGGAATAGAAACACGGAGAAGGAAATGTAGGCATCACGCAGCTGCACGCATTTAACTTTATCGACGAATTTTTGTTATTTCGGCTTGCGGAAATCGTCAGATTATATATTTTTCATTATTCTTGAATTATTTCCTTCAAAATAAAAAAAAAATTAGCTACGCTCGAGAATGTCGAGATGACGTTTTTTTTTTACAACTTTGTTGCCCTCCCCTTTTTTTACGTCACTCTCAAATTGTCAGATTAGTGGAATATACACTTTTTAGGATGTAATTAACTCACCCTACCTTAATCTGACGCGCTCGAGAATTTCTGATGGTCAATTTTTTTTTACTAATCTGATCCTGTATCCTTCACGGGCGGCCTTATATATGGGCCTCATGTTTTGTGGAGGTACTTAACCGGGTACAAGGTATCCCCCTGTATATTAATCTGCCGCGCTTTAGTAAATCCCGAAATCCCCGCATGGGCTCCCCTACTATAGAAAATATTTCTTCAATTCTCGGAATAGGGTAATTGTCAGTTTCTATATTCCTGTTTAATGTTGCTCGGTAATCTGCACATAAACGAACCTTGCCATTTTGTTTTATTACAGGTACGACAGGTGTCCCCCACTGTGAATATGCAACTTTCTCTAAAATGCCTTCTTTTTCTAGCCTGTCGATTTCATCTTCAACTTGCTGTCTCAATGCAAATGGTACTGGACGAGGTTTCAGAAATACAGGTGATGTCCCTTCCTTTAATTTATATGTAGCTTGAAAGTCGTTAATTTCCCCAATTTCTTCTGTAAATAATTCTTTGTATTCTTGTAATAGTTTGTGTAATTTTTCTTTAAATTCATTTTCTGTAATATCATTTTCTTCTTTATGTATTGATTTGATATCAAACTGTATGTTTAATTTCCTTATCCATTCTCTGCCTATTACTGGGTCCACATTCCTGTCAATCACGAATATTCGTCCTTGTACCTCTGCGTCTCTGTATTTAATGTTGACATAACAAGTGCCCAATGGTTGTAGTATCTCTCCAGTGTATGTCCGTAGCTTTACCGATGTATTCATTAGTTTCAGGTTCCCAAACTTTTTCTTAAAATATTCTGCAGAGCAGGTTGTGACTGCGGCACCTGTATCCAGCTCCAAGGTTTGTAAATTTCCATTTATTTGCAATGTAATATTGAATTTATCATTTTGTGTACTATTTCCATGAATAATTTTCTGTATTTCATATATTTCGTCTTCATTATTATCCACAGGTAGCTCGTATAAGAGATCTAACTGTTTGTGCTCTTTAAAACAAACAGATTGGATATGTCCCTTTTTACTACAGTTCTTTCAGTACAGTTTATCTTTCAGCCTGCACTGTGCCGCTGTATGGTTTTCTTTTCCACATCGGAAACATTTTACTTGTTTTTCTTCTTTAATTGGGTATGTATTATTTGTGTTGTATGTAGGTCCTTTAACTGTATTTGGTTTAAAATTGTTTTTATTCTGTGTACTTTGATATTTTGTTAATATTTGACTGTATATCCGGTTCCATTTCTTTGCTTTCAGATTTTGCCATTTCTATTGCTAATGAAATTTTTATTAAGTCATCGAATTTTATTAAAGAAGATTCCTGTAACAACCTCTCTTTAATTTCGGTATTTCTGAGTCCTCGTATAAATTGGACACGAAGGTGGGTCTCGAAAGTGCTCTGTTGGCAATTATTACACTTAAAATTGCATTTACCCCCTATTCCTTTCAACCCCGCTACATACTTAGATATACTTTCGCCTTCTTGTTGCTTTATAAGCTCGTCCAATGCTATTTTTTCTGGGGTCTCTGGTGCCGTTATGTTTTTCAATATTTGGTAGTACTTAGGACCAATACAGTTGAGGAATATTTGTACTTTTACTGTAGAATTTGTTACTCCTTTTAAGGTTATGTAATTTTGAAGTCTTTGTAAATAAGACGAAAATGTCTCATTCTGCTCATCATACGGTTGTAATGTAATACCGCCAACTGACTTATCACTGCTTTGTAACGCTTGTTGTAATTAAGCTTGTTGTAATTGCATACCTTTCATAGTTTCCATCATTTCTGCCAAAACTTGACCTAATTGCATCTCCATTGTAGTATTTGTAGTACATATTTATGGTAAGGAAAAATAAATTTGTGTAGCGGGTTATCAACACAGGCTTGGAACCCTTGGATTGGTAGGAAATGGTAAGAGGTATCACTTGGAACATGAATTTTCACTACTTTGAGCTTTGAGGTTACTCAACAACAACGTGCAAACTGTGATGGTATACTTTTCTTTGGTTTCGCGAAGATTCAGTCACTAACTCGTCGCCACTATTATGTATGCTATTTGCCATTATAAATAAACTGGTTAACCATATAATAAGTATTTATTTCTTACTTAATAATTATTGTACATACAATCAGTCAAGGAATGTCAGAGCGCAAAACAAAGACTACAATAATATATATGAGCTATATGAGCCACCAGCGAGTCTAGATTCAGATACGCGAATTTTTTGCTAAGTACGCGTTGTATCGTTATATTTAATTGGATATAAATCAGCAAAAACTTCTCACAATTCGGAAGAGCCATTTGGCTTCGTGTTTATAATGCATCATATTTTATAACACTCACAGATAAGTAAAATCGGTGCTAAAAATTCCTCGTTTGTTACTATCGTCGGTTTCCGCAATCTTTTTCCACACAATTTCCCGTAGCGAAGTGTTCTTGCCGTTCTGTGGCCTATTTTCTATTGAAGTGGTTTCGCCTAGGGTAACACAGACGACGCCGGAGAGTCTGAAGCTTGTTCTACACTCACGAGCCTCGTCAGCAGCCACACTTTGCTCAATGCCATATTTTTAAATGCCGCGACTTAAATTATCTTCTTAAGTTTCTTGAGATGAAAAGCCTTGTCACGAGAATTCATTTTGCGACCTTAAACTTTGAAATAGAATATTATTCAAGTGTACATTTTTCAAGCGATGTTTTGATATTTAGAGAGAAAGCTACCGAAAAGAGTGTTTACTCTTCAACGTTTTTATTGTCTATATATATAAAAGAAAGTCGTGTTAGTTACTCCACTTATAACTCAAGAACGGCTGAACCGATTTAGCTGAAAATTGGCAGGGAGGTAGTTTAGAGCCAGGAGACGGACATAGGATACTATTTATTAGGGTAGGTAGGGTAGGTAGGGGGTAGGTAGGGTAGGTAGGGTAGGTAGGGTAGGTAGGGTAGGTAGGGTAGGTAGGGTAGGTAGGGTAGGTAGGGTAGGTAGGGTAGGTAGGGTAGGTAGGGTAGGTAGGGTAGGTAGGGTAGGTAGGGTAGGTAGGGTAGGTAGGGTAGGTAGGGTAGGTAGGGTAGGTAGGGTAGGTAGGGTAGGTAGGGTAGGTAGGGTAGGTAGGGTAGGTAGGGGAGGTAGGGTAGGTAGGGTAGGTAGGGTAGGTAGGGTAGGTAGGGTAGGTAGGGTAGGTAGGGTAGGTAGGGTAGGTAGGGTAGGTAGGGTAGGTAGGGTAGGTAGGGTAGGTAGGGTAGGTAGGGTAGGTAGGGTAGGTAGGGTAGGTAGGGTAGGTAGGGTAGGTAGGGTAGGTAGGGTAGGTAGGGTAGGTAGGGTAGGTAGGGTAGGTAGGGTAGGTAGGGTAGGTAGGGTAGGTAGGGTAGGTAGGGTAGGTAGGGTAGGTAGGGTAGGTAGGGTAGGTAGGGTAGGTAGGGTAGGTAGGGTAGGTAGGGTAGGTAGGGTAGGTAGAAAGGTAAAAAATTGCATTGCAACGCATTGCGGGCACAGCCATACTACAATAATATACGACGTGTAACGGAATAAGCGCAAGACCTCATACACCCCAATTAGAATATTAATTTGTAAGACTAAAATAACATATGCAATTTCATTTAGTTAAACCTCCCCTAGTTTTTTTTAATAAGATGTTTACCCTGAGTAGGTGTCAGACGTTTGGGCACATGACTCGGTCTGTACGTGTGTGCGTACAGATCGAATCGTGTGCGCCCCGCCCCGCACACAAATGTACCAGCTGACTAGCATGCGTACGGCTTACTGCTGTAGGTACCTACGTTAGTTCAATGTCCGAACAAAATAACGCACAGAATACGGAATAAGATTAATAAATTACGTGTAATGTGACTATTAGGTATTGAGAAATAATTTGCTAGTAAAATTATGATTCCTTCTTTCCATCACACTTTCACAGGCTTAACACTGTCGGATTTGAATATTTTTGTTTAATTTTAAGTAAGTACTGCGATCTATTTATTAGAGACCGCTTTACTATTAAATAAATGTTATCTCTGATGCGCAGGGTAGTAACTACCTAACTATCGCGATGTCGTACCTATTCAAAACCGGCGTGTTTAAAAGATTATAATCGTAATATTTACAGGTATTAAAATCGATAAATGATAAAATTAGGTAGGTACTCACATGATTGAACAAACGAAGAAATAGTGTAAATTAATTTAAATAACATTAATTTACACTGCACTTGCACTTGCACGTTTTTCTTAAGTTTAATTTTAGTCTGATAAGCACATTAGTTTCACTTTTCACTACAATGAATGCAAGTTTAATTTTTTCTTTATGGTCTTCAACACTTGTTACATAAACAAGCTTCAGCCTCGTTTACATAAACAAGCGATTTTATTCGACCCCACAAATAAAAATCTAACGGCGTAAGATCAGCATTTGATCGGCGTTTGATGTTCGGCGCATGCGGCGATGCCTACGGCGGCGGCGGTAACACTTTGATTTATACCGCCACTAAGGCGGTATAAATGAAAGCGTTATAAACCAAATACAATCATGCGTTTAAAAAAAGCTTTAATACTTTAAGATAAGTTCTAAATTTCCGCAACTAATATGTTTTTTAACGTAACTAGTGCAAGTTGAGTGAATTACAAATACATTTGTGCATTTGAAAAGTCTTTATTTCTTTGAGTTAAAGTCACAATTTCTTTAAACTAAATGTATCTTTACCTTGTTATGATGTGGTGGACATATTTTCAATTAGATGAAAGATATTTTCGTGAAAAATTAACACATATAAATAATGACGGGAATCGATTCAGAAGCCCATTCTGAGCAAACTAATTTCTGGTCTTGCGCTTATTACGTTACACTTTGTATATGAGATAGACGGTACTCTCGACCGTGATTCCGTCATTATACGAGCAGTGCCATCTATCCGCGGTGGTGGTTAAACTAAATCCATAACTATAGCTACGTACCTACCTATAGATATGACCGCTTCAATTATATTCTGGTAATATCGACTCTTACCCGTAAATAGATTTTGACTTAGCTCTGTAAAAGTATTGTCAAAATCTATTTACAGGGAAGAGACGATTTATCGATTTATTGTCTTTAATGAAAAACGTTGTAAATTACTTACACACTTTTATTAAAACAATAAGGTTTACAAAGAATTGTCTAACTAAATACATAACAAGTAGTAGGTATTCAATTAATGCAAATCTCGCTTGCTACGATCCTGATTATATCTTTAATTTTGCAGGCCTAGGCCAAATACATGTTTTATCATAGTTAAAAATATTATATAAAATAACTTTTATCATTCTCACAAGTTGAAAGTACATAATAGTCTGATTTTATTGACATACTGTGTCAAAAGATTAGCGTTTGGTAGAAATATTATTTACTTATTAAAAAGAAATTTATCAAAAATATAAAGAAATTTATAATAAGTTGACAAAAAAAATATTTCTGCTAAACGAAAAAAAAAACAGCTATAACTCACGGGAAAGCATCGTAAATACTTCGACGATTATAGAATAATGTAAGAAATCTATGTTTAAAAAGTATCATTAATCATGCAATGTACAATGTAAATTATGCAATGTAGGCAATCTAGTAATGACACTTTTCAAAGATTTACTTCAACACCAGTTTGCCTCATTCTCTTCCTCAATTTATATTTTTGATGGTGGTTCCAGGCCTGAACTTTTATAGGATCTGTTGGATTACTTAATGGTGCCTTTCCACACAATATTTGGTTTACCTCTTTGCACCAGTTATTAACACAAAATAATACATTTTTATTTAATAAATATTCTATAAGTTGTTCTTTGTGGGTTTGACATGATATGAAGTCCCACTGTATATGGATACTTATAATTGTTTTTATATACTCTACAATTCTTGTATGTTTTTTCTTTAATATTTCATATGTTATTGCTTCAATGTGGGCAAAATTATCAAATAATTCCCGTTTGGGATAGCACAACCAACGCTTATTATCATACTCCTTAGCTTTGATAAATTTGTGAAAATCGTTTGTCTCGTCACTTTCCAAGTTGTGTTTACAATTTGCACATGATTTATAAATTTTCTTTTTTGCCATTTTTATCAGCCAGCCGCTGCAATAGCCAATAGCTGCACATTTCTCCCGATCCATAGGAGATTCACTCTCAATCAGTTTATTTAGATCCTTCAGTTGCATAAATAAATGCTCCTCAGCAATTTCTATGTTTTCATGTGTACTCCTCAGTGTGGTTTTTTTTAAACAAATGTTTTAATGATTTGAGACATTTGTGTTCATCTTTCTCACAATTGGATCCAACTGAGTGAGCCGACGACATATTATTTATTAATAAAGTTTTATAGGCTGCTTGAAACCCTACAGCGGTTGGCATAATGTTGCTAGAGCCATGTGCTCGAATGGCCCCGAAAAAGTTTTCCAAGGGGTCTTGGTTAAAATTTCTTAATAGAAGGGAATTCACGCCTTTAGTGGACATTGTTTTAACAATAATCTGAAACCCTTCTATTGTTTTTACCCAACTGGAGAGTGACGGAACTTTTGCCGATTTTCCATCATTTGTGACAAATTTCATAGATTTAAGAATTGGCAAGCTATCTATCCATAACCTATGATGTGGCGATCTTGGCGTTACAGCTGCTCTGTATATCTTCCCGTTTTTTATCTCACTGAAACTTCCATTAACAGAGTCAAACAATCTGTCGAAAATCATAAGAATTGTCGCAGTTTCTTTCGCCGTGGGTTTCAGTTTACCTTCATCTGAAATTAAATTCAAAATAACATCAAACATGTGGAATTCATTCATGTCCGTTACCTATGACTGAAAAGGGACCCACACTGGCATGGTGTGGAGTTCATTAATTTTACAGCAGATTGCCGTCTCATACTTATACTAGCTGCTGCCAGGGGCTTCTCCCGCTACAACTCGAAAATTAACCCACGGGAAGGTAAATTCGGGATAAAAATTATCCTGTGTTAATCCAAGTTATGAACTATCTTTGTACCAAATGTTATCCAAATCCGTTCAGTATTTTTGCGTGAAAGAGTAACAAACATCCATCCATCCAAACAAACTTTCATGTTTATAATATTAGTAAGAAAGATTATGACAAGATAGTAAGAAGTAAGATGTTCAAAAACCTTTCTGAAATGAGTTTATAGTACAAAAAAAGTTTTAGTGTAAAAATACATTGATAATAAACTATTATTGTCAAAATTACCTGCCATCACTGCCATTGCAACAGAGACAGTACTACTAAAAACTTGAGTACAATATTTAACCCTCATCTTGGGTATCATGCTTGGCATCACATGTAGTAAGGTTAATTTGGGAACTACAGTCACCCCCATGAAGCCTGAAGCACGTTGGTACAATTTTGTTATATCATCCCATTTTGCCACACACTGCTTGTCCTCATATTTGTAGTGTAATGTTTTTGTTAGTAAATTATTCCGTACACCTTTCAGTAGATGTGGAGGGTCATAAAGGGGAATAATTTTTGTGCTATTTATTTCAAAAAACCCCCCTCGCCATTCTTCATTCCTCCTAACATATTTTTGTTTTGTCTCACTTAATAAGGTGTTTATTGCAGCCACATTTGTAGAGCCCTGGTCGCATACAGTTGCCACAACTTGCAGAGTTGTTTCCTCCACAGCTTGAACCACAGTTTTGATTAATCTTTTTAAGTCTAACGTTTTTGTGGACCCGGCACAGAAGCTATAAGCTACTGGCTGTTTATATTTCTTTACCACCCCTCTCACCATAAAAACTAAAACATGATCTGCAAATTCTGCTGTCTGTTTGTGTCCATCATTCACAAAGCCAATAATGTTGTCGTTTTTCATGTCGTAGTTCAAGCTGGGAGCAATTGCCATCTCATCAAAAATTATGGTGCAGAACTTATGCGTTTTTGGCAACTTTAAAACCCTTTTTTTCAACTGCTTCATCATAATTTGATTTATTCCAGGTTGCAGTGTTAAATTTTGAAGCACACCTTGCATTGTTTTTCTTTTTGGCAAAATGAAGAGCTCACTTAAATATCTATAAGCTTTTGGACTGGCTTTAAATAAAGACAGAGCCAAAACTTTTTCATCAAAAGTGAAACGTCTTCCCTTAAGTTTTTTACCGATTTGGGTAACCTGCATGTTTAAAAAAGTTTTGGTCGCTTTGGACATATTTCGGGTAAGGACCTCAAATGCCTTTGTATTAATGGTTTTTGTTGCTATTGACAGCCTTTTTTTGAAGGTAAGTTTTTGTACTTTGGCTCTAATCAAATTTGATTTTAATTGGCGTACTGTTTTTCTTAATTCCATTTCTTTTCTCGCACGTTTCTTTAAAGATAACAAATGCTTGTTTTCTGAAAAAAATTAAGCTATTAAATCAAAAGAATAAACACAGAATTATAATCACTCTTTCGGCCAATTTAAATATTAGGAAATTATGACATAAGTAAACCTTTATGAACAAATTCTCCAAATAGTGGTAAAAACCTCATTAAATTCACTGTTTAGAACTTAGCAGACAAACAGACACAAAAACCAAAAAAGTAAATTTGAGTTAATTAAGTTTTAAATAATACAATGACAAACTGGTTCAAGTAAGTACCTTGCTTTTTCTGGATTTTGTTAGGATTATCTAAAGGCGTTGTTGGTTCTGAAGACACAATTTCCATAGGCATGGTGTTTTCTTTACATGACCTTGAAGTGGATGGTTTACCATCAGCAATATTAATCTTAAATCCAGCATCTAGAAAAAAAATATTATATTGTGCCATTATTAATTCAGTTTAGTGGTGTAATGTAAATGTTCTATTTTTTACAACTTTGTCAATTAACATCAAAGCCAGGATAAGTGCCCACCAATTGTCACTACCTACTGGCACCCACGAATAGGCCAAATAAAGTTAATAAAAATGAAATACAACATACTTGATAGGCTGATGTTGGTTATGTCTAATAGAGCTGAAGTTGTTGAATGCTCAACACTTAACATTTGAGCAGGCTCTTCTTGATTCAAGTGCATGCCTGAAAATGAAATCAATTTTAGGTATAAAAAAAATTAAAATCACAACTGTGTTACTTTTTAATTTTTCAGGCATTTATTTATCTTAAGTTTATTATTACTTTCCAGAATTTAATCTTTGTTTGAATGGTTAATAATTGAGCATGTGTTTTTTTTGCAAGCAAATGTATATATTTACCTTCAATTAACAATGTGGGTACTGCCAATTTACTTAATCTGTTCTTTGGGTAGTGGAAGACCGCTGCAAAATGTCTTCGGCATACTCTTCGGTTGTTATAAATGAAGAATTCATCAAACTCTTTGATGGTATCTCCCACACTTCTAACCCATCTCTGGAAGCGTTCTCTTTCAATATTTGGGTTTGGAAATTTGTGAAGCACACCTGGAATTTTTTTGATGAATTACTTTTGACTGAGCTTATTTCATGTAAAATAACAAACAACTATATAATATAATATGATGTATTCTAACCGTCTTCTGTAGTGATCGTACAGCCAGGCACACAACAAGACATGAAAGACATTGTACGAGTGTAGTTGGACACCAGAAAATTAAGAATAACTGAAGAGTCAATTTCTCACTACACTAACCACGAGTCCTATCTCCAACAAGAGTCAATTTCTCACACTTATCACTTACTTCGAGTCCTATCTCAAACCAAACAAGAGACAATTGCTCACACAGAGTCCTATCTCACAAAACAAGAGCGGAGGAGCATCGGCTCAACTCGAAGTGGAAATCCAGGATCAGCGGCTCAACTCGTAGTGGAAATCCAGGGTCGGCGGCTCAACTCGAAGTCTAAATCCAGGGCAAAACGTTTTACAAACAATCTCACCCGAAATTTCGACTGAAATCAAAATAACGCATTTTTATAGGTGACGTTCTACGTCACTTACCTACTTGGTGTAACCATGACAAAAAACGATGTTGATTGAAATCGTTGTTTTACTTTTTCTATTTACTAAAATAGACTAGCGTAAATTAAATGAATAAGGTTTAATAACATAAATATTTATGTATATTATTATATTTGATTAAATCATAACTCTTTTAATGAAGTGGTAACCCAACGAGTAAATAGTTTTCACCACGAGGGATAGATGGAGCTAGTTTCCATACAAAAGTTTCAAGCAGGCTGCAATGTTCTAAGAGAACATAGCATGGCGCAAAACATCCCGTCGCCGGAAACCGCTTGGCGCGCACACATCGTGCTCCGTTCGGAAACACACATGATTTGAGTCTAACACAATAACTTCCCGAATTGCTTAAAATTTAAACACGTTGTAAACAGTATGCCACGAACGAGTCTTTATGATCAGCTGTGATGGCGTCAGGGCAGCAGAAACCAGAGTGGGGACGGAGTGAGAGAGTAATAGATAGAGAAAGAGTGAGAGAGGAATAGAAACGCGGAGAAGGAAATGTAGGCATCACGCAGCTGCACGCACTCAAAGCATTGAAATAAATGCTTTGAGATTTAACTTTATCGACGAATTTTTGTTATTTCGGCTTGCGAAAATCGTCAGATTATATATTTTTCATTATTCTTGAATTATTTCCTTTAAAATAAAAAAAAATTTAGCTACGCTCGAGAATGTCGAGATGACGTTTTTTTTTACAACTTTGTTGCCCTCCCCTTTTTTTACGTCACTCTCAAATTGTCAGATTAGTGGAATATACACTTTTTAGGATGTAATTAACTCACCCTACCTTAATCTGACGCGCTCGAGAATTTCTGATGGTCAAATTTTTTTTACTAATCTGATCTTGTATTGCATTCGGCGCCCGAACGTTGTACCGAGTGGACGCGTGTCGACTGTCCGCGGAATTTTTTGCTTTCGAATTTTGTGATTGGCTAAGTTAAGTGATCGTGAATTCCTTGTCACTCTTGTCTGCTTCTTACCAGTAACCAACGCCCACCGGGCGGTCCTAGAGTGAGATACAAACATTTTTGTCACCTACTTTAAAATTAGACTTTCGAAAAGTGACTGTGATTTGCTGGATTCGAACCCGCTCCCACGGTGCGGTATGCTGCTGCGGTCCGATACCCCACCCGCTACGCTACGGTGCCAGTGACGTAGAAACTTGAACAAGCTTCTCACTATCTGCTACGCTGCCGCCGCCGTAGCCGCTGACGTCAATACTACGGATTGCCTACGCGGCTACGAACACGAAGTACTCGTGGCCGATGCGCTACGACTCTGCTCGCGCGCGACACCATCTCGGCGCAGTGCGCACGCACTTATCGTTTGTAACGAAGTCCATTTGATCTGCCAGCGTCTGTATTACAACTTTAAGAAACATATGTCCGCTGTCAGACGCACTCCCCCGAACACTCCGAAAACGCAAATAAACAACCTTTGCCAGTCCCAGACCAAATCTGAATCGGATATAGCCAATGCAGTGGTGAGTGATTACGTAAACACACACCGAAATAAGAGAGCCCGAAAGGCAAACTCCCCACAAGGCGCTGCTACGCACGACCTTCAAACCCAATTCGAAGACTGGAAGGAAGAACAAGAGTCTTCAATTGCAAAGCTACTTGCGACCCAAACCGCTGTGATGGCCAAACTGGCGTCTGATATTGGAGAAATAAAATCTCAGAACATTCAAATTCAGGCATCTAATACGGAGATACACAAGTCGAACGAGGAGATAGTTAAATCTATGGTCTTTATAAACCAGCAATTTCAGGAGCTGAAAACAGAAGTTGAAGTCCTAAGAAAGGAACGCCGGGAACATAAACAATATATAGAAAATCTAGAGAAGAGAATACAAGATCTACAACATAAATCCAGGTCGTCGGGCATTGAAATCCGTAATGTACCGCAATTTAACACTGAAACTAATTCCACTCTCGCAAAAACGGTATGCAGCATTGGCGAAGCCATCGGAATACCCATAAAAGACTCTGATCTGAGAGATATTTATCGCTTGCCCGGGAAACCATTGGGTGCCCCTACTACTGCACGACCGATAATAGCTGAATTCTCTTCCGTTATGAAAAAGGAGACACTCATTTCTGGAATTCGAACGTTCAACAAAGCCAAGGGTAAGGAAGACAAATTAAATACTAGTCTCATCGGCATTCCAGGAACTCGTCAGCCGGTTTATGTCACGGAACAGCTTCCGGGTAACACCAAAAAACTGTTCTACCAATCAAGAGAGTTTGCGAAAAACCACAAGTTTCAATTCTGCTGGGTATCCAACGGTAACATATTTTTACGCAAAAAGGAAGGAGACAAACAACTCTTAATCAATTCTGAAAAATGTCTTGAAGATATAGATTACACTGGCTTGTGACTGGTAATCCGTTTAGTTAAGATATTTATATTAGCATACATCTGTCTATTATTGTTGTTTCTCGATATTGTATTTGTTTTTAAACCCACAAGAATACATAATTTATCTAACGCTCACATAACCACACAAACCAAAACTGACCATGGCATACGCACTCCATACAAATATACACTCACAACCCACTCATACAAAAACACCTGGTACAAAAACTACTTTCACACAAAAAAGCAAATAATAAACGACCTATTATATACTAAACAAATCTTAACAATGGTAGTCGTACATTTGAGTCACCTCACGTTATCTCTATACTCTCCCAATGGCTAGTATAAATAGTATTTGCAGCGAGTTGGACTCGATAACAGTGGGTAACTCATTTAACTGTGCCCCAGAAAAATGTATTGAATATGTCAACACCACCAATACCAGCATAAAAAAACTACACTTAAACATCCGTAGCTTAAATAAAAACTTTGACCAACTCCAGGTACTAATGCACTCAATAAAACTTGATTTATACGTGGTAATTCTTACTGAATGTTGGCTCAGTAAAGTCACTAATATGCCTGTTTTGGCTGGATATGATTCTTATTTTACTAAAATAAATAGTAACCAAAATGATGGAATTGTTATCTTTATAAAACAAACTCTCCGAACCTCTGATTGGGAACCTCAATTTGTGGGTGGAAATTGCTTGGTATGTCATATTGTTAACCTTAATATCGCTATTGTAGCTGTGTATAGATCCCCGTCATACAGCTCAAAGGATAGTACCGAAAGCTTTTTGGATAGTTTAAATAATGTCTACGTAAGCCTTTCCTCCTACAAAAACATAGTCCTTATGGGTGACATTAATATAGACCTCAAACCCAATAGTACAGATGACCGCTGTGTCAACTATCTCATTTTAAATGCCTCCCACGGTCTTCTCCCAACCCACAGGTCCAACACTCGGCTGGATAACTGTCTGGATCATGCACTTGTTAAAACTACCCTTCCTGTTACTACCCTAGTGCTAGACTCACACATCACGGACCACAAACCTGTGCTACTTAATATTGCTTCCACAAACCCAGATAATAAACCACTCCAGATTGCTACCCGCATAAACTACGATGCAGTTAAGTCTGATATAGAAAATTCGGATTTTACCCGATTATACAAAATTATTGACCCGAATATATCCATGAATATGTTCATAACTATTATCTCTTCAATAATTGGCAAACACACTAAACAAATTAAAATCCCAAGGAAAGAAAGAATATTGAAACCATGGATAACTACAGGCCTATTAAAGTGTATACAAAACCGTGACCGGTTGCACAATAGATCAAGAAAAGACCCCAATAATCTTATCCTGAAAATCACCTATACCCGGTACAGGAATCATTGCAATGACCTCCTCCGGAAACTAAAAGTAGCCCATGAAAAACGCGAACTAGAAAAATCTCGTAATAACCCCAAAGCCCTCTGGAAAACCATAAAACAAATCACCAGTACCACCAAAACTAAAACTAGCCCAGTAGAACTGTTGGACATATGTGATAACGCTACCTCATCCATAAACGCAGTATGTAGGTTTTTCAGTAACATAGGCACTAATTTGGCAGAAAAAATCTAGTCCCAATCTCACCAACCTAAAAATCCACCTAAGAGCTCAAATCAGGTTTCGTCCAGCCCCGCCAATTCCTTGTGATACTTGAGGTTGATGAAGCAGAAGTGGAGTCCCTTATTCTTCAACTCCGTAGTGATTGCGCAATAGGTTGGGATGGTATACCCCCCCTAATACTAAAGAGCTGCCGTCAGACCTTTTTTTTTTTTTTTTTTTTTTTTCGGGTGGGAAATCATCCAATGACTTCCCCCGCTCTGGGTGGAGCGGGGGGGCATGTCAGACTTGTACTGACTAAAACCCACCCATGTTCCTTCTATTGCCCTTTACGTTCCGAGGCCGCGGTATCTCTTTCGAACAACCCGCAAACCCCGGCAGGCGGAGGCTCTGGCAAGCCCCTCTGCTTTGCTGACTCTCTTTGAGGCGCGCGTGAAACACGAACGCGCCGTCGACACGGCCTGTCGTCAATCGACGGACGGACGGTGAACTACCCATTGCTCACCGCCCACAGGCCCGCATCTACGGTGGCCGGAAGTCGTCTCGCGGCGCCCGGCGCCATGGGCGTCTCCCGCGGCGGCTGGGTTGGGCAGATGTTCTCTCCCTCAAACGCCCGGCCACCTCCTTTGCTAGCATTACTGCTTCGCAGAAGGTGGTGACCGCTTCCCATTCCCTCTCGCTCCGGACCATGGCCTGAACCAGGGCCGGACGCGAGAGATCGCCGCCGCCGATCGCCTCCACGAGGGCACGGCGGTGCTCCGCCCAAGCTGGGCAGACCGCCACTGTGTGCTCCACCGTGTCCTCCGGGCGATCGTCACAATGGTGACACCCGGGCGCTTCCTCCCGCCCGATGATGTGCAGGAACCTCCCGAAACTTCCGTGTCCGGTGAGGACCTGCGTCAGGCGGTAGGTGAGGACGCCATGACGCCTCTCCAGCCACTCCTCAAAGAGGGGACTTACCGCCGCTATTGTGGCGTGCCCTGCACGGGGTTGCGACAGTCGCTCTCTCCATGCCACCATGAGATCGCACCGGAGGTCTGCCCGCCGAGCGGCAACTTGCCGTGGCAGCGGGTTTTCCCCCCGGTGTAGTGCCTCCGCGCGCCACTCAAACAGGCGCGCGAGGACTATCGCCTCCAGATCCCACGGTGGCAGTCCGGCAAGGAGGCTCGCTGCCTCGCCGGAGATCGTGCGGTAGCTAGACCCCAAGCGGCCCCAAGACCGATCCCTGTGGGACGCCGCACGACATCTCTCGCCGGTTCCACTCTCCAGAGCGACCGGGGTATATGACGGCCCTGTCCGTCAGATATGCCCCGACCACACGACGAAGATAGGTCGGCATCCGGTGGTATTGGAGTGCCTCCCTGATGCAGCCCCAGGGCATGGTGTTAAACGCGTTGGCGATGTCGAGAGACACCGCCACGACAACCCCACCCCTGGACACTGCAGCCCCCGTCGTGAGGGCTCTCACGCGCATGATGGCATCCACCGTAGAGCGCCCCTTGCGGAAACCATACTGGTGTTCCGCAAGATCCGGCCCCGTCCCCACAAGGTGCCCGACGAGGCGGTATGCAACTACTCTTTCAAAGAGCTTGCCCACCTCGTCGAGCAGCACAATGGGCCGGAATGCGGACGGAGAGTCCGCAGGGCGCCCCGGCTTCTGTATGAGGACCAGTTTCCCCGTCTTCCACCGAAGTGGGAACTGGCCTCTCTCCAAGCACGCGCTTAGGAGCCCTAGCAGTCGGGGCCCGAGAGCCTCCAGGGCCAGGACCCAGGCTTTGCCATGCAAGCGATCGGGTCCCGGGGCGGTGTTTTTGGCTTTCAGCCTGCCCACCGCCGCTCTCAGATCTACCCCAGTCACCTCCGGAACGTCGTCGTCGTCGTTGTCCTCGTGGTCCGCTTGTGGCACCGCAAGCGGCGGAGCCATGGGCGGAGGAGCATGCTCCCCTCGCGAAGGGAACAGAGCGCTCACCACATCCTCAACTAGTTGGGGCCGGAGACTCTGCGTCAGCGGGGGGGCCCTGGTGCGGAGTTTATCCCGCACCATCTTGTACGGGCGCCCCCACGGATCCCCGTCCAGAGACTCCAGCATCTCCTCGCGGGCCAGATCCTTGGCCCGCAAGACACCTTCTAGGAGGGCGGTCTTCGCCGCTCTGTACCCCTCATACAGCTCCGCCTCGATGGCCGCCGCATCCGGTGCTCGAATGCGGAGCCTGCGGTGCCTGGCGTACAGGTGTCGCGCAGCGACGCATGCCTCTCGCAGTGCCGTCAGCTCGCGCGACCACCAGTACACCTGACGCCGGGCGCTTCCAGACCGGACTCGGGGCATTGCCACGTCACAGATCTCAGACATGGCCTCCTGGAACCAGTCCGCCTCGTGGTTGGTGTCGGCAGGCCTGTCCGGTGATGACACCCAGGCCTGCACGATCGAGGCTTCCAGGAGGAGCTCCCGGTCCAGCTGTTTGAGCGCCCACCGCGGACCACTCGGGGCCTGTAGGACCGGCGCGCTGGAGGTCTGGGTGGAGACGTCGAGCCGGATGTACCGGTGATCGGAGTAGGTCTCCACCTCCTCCATGACGCGCCAGTCGACGACACGCGGCGACAGAGCGGGGCTGGCGAACGAGATGTCCACCACCGACTCGCCCCGCATCCGCACACACGTGGGAACAGAACCCCGATTTAGGACGACCAGGCCTGTCTCCAGTGCCCAGTCCTCCACCATCCTTCCCCGCACATCCGTGCAGCGAGAACCCCAAGCCAAGTTTTTGGCGTTGAAGTCCCCGAGCACTAGCACGGGGAGGGAGCAGTTACCGACGACGACGGTCAACTCCCTCAGAGAGTTGTGGAACTCGGCGAGAGTTCGGCTCGGGGAGAAGTAGACACCCGCTACGACTATATCCCCGAACCGTGCTGCGACGCACCCCTGACCCTTCCTGACACCCTCGAAGGACGGGGTACCGGCGGCGGCCGACGAAATTATGGTCACTGAGCCGCTCAGGTCCTCAACCCAGTCGTCCCTGGGGAGGACAAAGTACGGCTCAGCGACCACGGCGATATGAATCGACCACTGCGCCATGCTCTGGAGCAGGAGATCCTGAGCGCAGGCGCAGTGGTTGATATTCGCCTGGAGGAGGCGTAATGGGGCCGTTATTGGCACTCCATATCAGCCCCCCCTGGGCCCCCTCTGATGGCCCAGCTGCCGCCGCTGTGGCGTCAGCGGCGGCAGTGATAGCGGCGGCAGCAGCGGCGACGGCTGTGGCGGCGGCGTTGGTGGTGGTGGTCGCGGAGGACCTTCCCCTGCCCCTGGTCTTGGCGGGTGGTGCGCAGGCCTTGCCTCCCGCCCGGTGATCGGCCGGCCTGGCCGCCGTCGCACATGCGTCGCAGTGCGGCGCGGCGTCGCAGGTCGCGGCCTTGTGACCGGGCTGGCCGCAGCGGAAGCACAAACGGCTGCGGTCCACCTCCGAGCACTTGACTGCCACGTGGTGACCCACGTGGCAGCGGAAGCACCTCAGAGGCCTGGGCTCTGCCGTCAGACCTTGACGCCACCTTTGACGTATATCCTTAACTCGTGCATTCAAAAGGGCATCTTTCCTGAGGCGCTAAAGAAGGCGATCGTCCATCCAATTCATAAGGGAGGGAACAGGAACTGTGTCAACAATTACAGACCCATATCGGTCCTACCAGCTCTCTCTAAGATACTGGAAAGGATCCTAAATAATGGTCTAAACAAATTCCTCAACAAACATCAGCTCATAGCTGATAACCAGTATGGTTTTCGCACAGGAATCTCTACTGAAGATGCAGTTCTTGGGCTGACACAATTGGTTGCTAAGAATCCTGACAGCAGAACCAAAAGTCTAGGAATCTTCCTAGACCTTTCCAAAGCATTTGACACAGTCTCTGTTCCCAAACTTATCTCTAAATTGGAACTTCTAGGGGTACGAGGAAATACCCTCGAAATTTTTAAAGACTACCTCAACAACTTTACCCAACGAGTAAAAATTGGAGAGTATATAAGTGAAGAAGTATCGACCACCTACGGTGTACCTCAGGGAAGCATTCTAGGTCCCACCCTCTTCCTAATATACGTCAATGACTTGTGCAGAATGGCCATCCCCAACTCCAAGATCATTGCGTATGCAGACGACACCGCAATCATAGTTCACGGTCCAACTTGGGACTGCGTTAAGCGCGACGCTGAAACAGCAATGTCAAGTATAATGAAATGGCTCAACTTAAACCTCCTTAACCTAAACTGCGGCAAAACAACGTACATTCCCTTCGCTATCCGGCGTAACAACTTGCCCGACAATTCCTTCTCCATAACAGCGCACACCTGCTCCAAACATTCCCCACAATGCCTATGTCCGACGCTTGTAAGAACTGTCAATGTGAAATATCTGGGTATCCAAATTGACGAAGGATTACGATGGGACAAACAGGTTGACGCCACTACCACTAGATGTCTGAAACTTTTACATATTTTCAAATCCCTTAGAAACTCGGCTGCGCCTGATACTTTAAAGATGGTGTACTATGCACTATGCCAATCCATCATAGGATATTGCATTACAGTTTGGGGTGGTGCAACCAAAACCAGTCTTCTGAGAATTGAAAGAGCACAGAGAGCCGTACTGAAGGTAATGTCGCGCAAACCTTATCGCTATCCCACTACGCAATTATACGCTGACTCCAAAGTACGTTCAGTGCGACAGCTTTTTGTGCTGCAGTCTACCGTTAGAAAGCACGCCAGCGTTCCCCCATCTGACCCTAAAAAAAGGAAAAAACTACCCCTAAGTACCCCTCACAAAACCTCCTTCGCTCAACGGCAATACTACACATTAAGTACATACTTATACAAACAAGTTCACAAACATCTAAATATTGTCGATCTAAACAAATATGAATTAAAAACAAAATTAACGGAATGGCTACTGGAACAGGATTACCTACGAACAGAATCCCTACTTAAATACGTCTCCTAACTACCGATATCCTCAATCACACACATCGCACCCACGCGCACCACATACGCACACACTCACCCACTCACAAGCTCTCTATCTCTCTCACACACACACACACACACACACACATACACACACACACACACTTACACAAACAGTCACACACATCACGTATAAATATATGTTATTACTTAAATTAGCTCTATATTCATAGTCGCTCAGGTAGATCGACACAGTCTACTATTATACTTATAGCTTCATTCTTTAAGCTGAATCACTGTCTCTCAAGATACAGGTTCCCTAGTTTGAGAGGCAGGGTTTTCCATATTGTGTACAGATTCCAGTTCTTAGCTTATATCGCATTGTGTTACTACCAAAGCTCATTTAATCTGTGTAAATTTATAACATGCTAAATCTGTATTTTTGTGAAATAAAGTTATTTATTATTATTATCGTCCATTTATTGTTTTCTATACATATAATTATATTTTTAAATATTTCTTAAAAACAAAAAATAAAAAACATTTAAAAATGTAAAAATAGTAGCCCACCGGTATCGGGAACAGGGTCCAAGCTACCGGCGGTCAGGGCTATTATTGCTATATTTTCTTGCAATTTCCTCTTAACTACTTCCATACAGTCCGCTACTGGAACATTCGTAAATAGGGACTCCACATCGCAACTGACCATTATGTCTTTTGTTTGGAGTTCAATGGATTGCAAGATGTTGATGAAATGCCGAGAGTCCCTCACATATGACGCTGATCGTCCAACCAATGGCTGAAGCACATTCGCTACATGTTTCGCTAGGTAGTACGTGGGCGAGTCAATCTGACTGACTATGGGCCGTAGCGGAACATTCTGCTTGTGTACTTTTGGTAAGCCATATAGTTTAGGCGGCTGTATATTTCTTGGACGCAGCAAGTACTTCGCTATATCATCAGTGATGATAGTGTACTACGGTTCGTTCGTGCTGTCGGGTTATAATTTCTTCTTTGTAGGTGTTCACATCACTCAATAAGTTGCGAATCTTAGTGTCGTACTCCGTAAAGAAACTCAATTTAAATAATAAACATGGTAAATATCCCGTTTCAGAAACAGCCGAAACAAAGTCAGAGCTATGACCTCTGACTTTGTTTCGGCTGTTTCTTCTCAGAGGAGTCGGGTACGAAACACCGTGTAAAAATGTTTGTGAAAACCTACTTGCATAATAAACATCATTTATATTTAACACTTGAAACGGGATATTTACCATGTTTGACGGGCCTGTTGATGGTCTAGTGGTTAGTGGCCCTGACTGCTGAGCCGGAGGTCGTGGGTTCGATTCCCACCCAGGACAATCTTTGTGTGATGAGCATGATTGTTTGTTCTGTGTCTGGGTGTGATTTATCTATAATATGTATGTATTTATAAATTATATAAGTATGTAAATCAGTTGTCTGGTTACCATAACACAAGCTCTGCTTAGCTTGGGATCAGATAGCCGTGTGTGAGTTGTCCCAAGATATTTATTTATTTAATTAGAAACTCCTCTGCTCTCATGGGCCGGATTATGGTTACCAGGTCGCCAAAACTAATGGCCGAACAGACCAGCCAGTTTGCCCGGACATTTAGGTAGGTAAAAAGACTGGACACCCTGCATTATTGAGGAATTTTTGTCTCAGTATTAATAGGTATGTACTACTAAAAAGTTTATGTAAAATCATGCTTTTTTGATTTTTTACCATAAATATATTTAAAGCTAAATAAAATCGAATGGCAAATCAATCTAAGTACTTTTTTATGAATCATTCAAGTACTGTTAAAAGCCGGACAAGCCGGAGATCGTTAATCTTGGTTGGCCGAACATTTAATCATAAAGCCTAACTATGTCCGGCTTTATCCGGACGCCTGGCGACGCGGACGCTAGGCGAGATCACTTTTGTATCTAGAGATTCCCGACAGACTCTTCCACGACCACGGCTACTTAACAGTAGTCGGGTTTTATTAAAGCGTGATTTTTAAGAAGTCGGGATTCACCTAATAAATTATCATTTATATTATAGTTATAATCCATTAAAGCTAGCTAGTCGATGCCGACAAACCATGACTTTGAATCTTTCATTTTCGTAATGGTACACCGCACAACACGAGAATTTCAATACCTACCAGATATCTCTTATTAGTTATTATTAGGTACTACAGTACTGCTCACAGGAAGTTAGTTGGAAAATGAATAGTGAAAAGCTGTTGTAAATTAATTTGCCAAGTTTGTAATTAGTACAAAAACATAGAGACAATAAGCGTAGAGTGCTGGTCGCGGAAATGCGCTCGAGTTATATGCGCTCGAATTTCTACGTTTATATTTGCGGTTAGGTAACTTAATCTTTCGCAATTGGGCGGCTTGGACCGCGTCCGCACCGGGGGCGGCGAGCGCGCCTGTAGCGGGGGCGCGCGCCGCGTCCAGGTCGCGCCGCGCTGGCGGCTCGCCGGGGCCGGCGGGCGCGGCCGGGGGCGCGGCCGCGGTGCTCGAGGCGTCCGTGGAGCTCGTCGGCAGCAACGGTTCCTCGCCGCCGTACTCGGCCGCGTTGTCGCCGTACTCGCCCGCCTTCAAGTACACGCGTGAAGTTCGCGCGGGTCCACCCTAGAAACACCCGGTCGCGGCACTGCGGCGCCCGAGACGGGGGTCTCGCGGCGGATGCGCAGCTCGTGCCTCACCTTGAAGTCGGCCCGGTTGGGCTCGAACTCAAACGCGGGCCGCGGTGACGACTGCGACGACTGCGGCAGCGGCGCCGGCGGCGTCGTCGGTGCGGCGGGCGGCGCGGAGCTGCGGGTGGGCCTCATGCTCGACAGACGCTGCGGTCGCGGAACTAGCGCAAGGCAAACATTTCAAGCACAACATGCAGGAAAAATATTTAAAAATCGACAACTAAGTACTTATAGACCAAAAATAAATAAGTACAAACAATATAATAATAATGATGTTATGTATTTCCAGGCAAATACCATACCTATTCCAGGTCAATTGTGAGGTTGTGAAACTGGCCAAATGCCTACCTAAGTAATGGGTAAGGTGGCTAATTAGGGTGTCCAGGTAAGGTATGCAGGCAGGGTGGACAGGCAGGTGGGAAGGTGAATGGATATGTTAGTAAAATGCATTGCAAATATGCCACGCAAGCATAAAGCATTGCTTTCATGTTGGGCACAGCTAGTTTAAAAATAAAAGTATAGATACCTGTTATAGCTGTAGGTAAACTGTAGAAGGTATACAATCGTTTACCAGATTGAGCATATGTGGGCGCGTCTGATGTGTGCATGGACGTGCGGCGGTGGACCGTCGTGGTCTCGGTGCTGGGCGTGGTCTCGTCCTCCTCCACGGACACAGCCACGGTGGCCTGACGCGTCGTCGTGCCGTCCGTGCCGACCGCGCCCTCCGCGCCCTCCGCGCCCTCCGCGCCCCCCGTCTCCAGAAGGCGCCGCTCGCTGCACAGCTGCCCGCAGTCGCCTCCGCTGCGGCACAATAGCACAAATCTAATTAGACGTGATTGTGTCTCTAAAAGTGATAGTGTATAGCTCGCGCTACCAGAACAGCTTTTCTAGCGTTTTTAATAAAATAAAAGTTCACCGTCCGCACGCGCGTAGAGTGTGCGCGCAATGTAGGAACCGGCGGCGGCGCGCGACGCTCTGCGCCACGTGAGTGTCGCCGCACTCGGCGTCCGGCAGGCCCGCGCCCCCCGGCGCGCTGGAGGCCGCGGCGCCCGCCGAACGGCCCAGCACGCCGCACAGCTTCCCGTCGCACACCACGCCGGCGCCCCAGTCGCTCTGCGGACAGACTGCCGTCACTGTCTGCACTGGGCGCGCTCGGGCGGCCGCGCAGTGCGTGCACCCACCGAGCACAGCGTCGCTCCCACGAGGCACAGCGCCGACTCACGAAGGCCGGACCAGCCCGCCCAGCGCACAGCGCACTCGTCCCCCGCCACCAGCGTGGCGTCCACGATGCGCAGGCGCGGCGTACGGCCCAACGCGCGCACCACGTGGCACGTGGCGCCGGCCGAACACTCGGAGGGCTGCGTGGCCATGAGGATGGGCCGCGTGCCCGCGCCTCCTCCGAAGGGCGCCTCCAGCTCCAGCAGCGCCAGGTCCATGGCGGCGCCGCTCCAGGCGTCGCCGGCGCGCACGGCCTCGGCGCCGGCCGCCAGCGCCACGCGCGCCACGCGCCGCGCCGCGCCCGCGCCCGGCGCCAGCGCCCACAGCTCGGCGGGCGCGGCGCCGGCCGAGCCGCTGGCGCACCACGCGGACGTGAGCGCGGTGCGTAGCGACACTAGCGACGCGCCGCAGCGACGCCCGCTTTTATGCTCTACCACGATCTGCGTACAACTATCACTTTAGCCGGGTGCTATTATTATGTACCAGACAGCATACATTAGCCTCATCGACGTCCGCGCTAGGATAGGCTAACTAGGATCCAAAGATCACAGTTGACCAATCGCGAGCGAGCAAGTTGGTGGCTTCTCCGTCCAAGTCAGGGTGTCGCTGCTGTCACTGTTCGATGGTGGAGTTGTCTTCTTAATGGTGAAGCTATAAATATTACCGACGCCGACGCGGGCGCCTCAGTATTCGATTCACCGCGATTATCCGTCCCATCATGACATAGTACGCATGTGTCGTGTTCGCCCACTCCAATCCGCGTTTAATTCATAAGATGCAGACATTGTGAAACCGATTCCTTCGTAAAATCACGGGAGCCCCTTTTTACGTCCGTAACGATATATAAAAAATATAAAAATAAAATCGTTTGTTTATAAAAAGGGGGCTAATACTATACTATACTAATATTATAAAAGCGAAAATGAGTTTGTTACCTCTTCACGCTTTAATGGCTAAACCGATTTTGATGAAAAAAAAGTGGGATGTGAGGGAGAAAGAGGGAAGAAAAGGGAAAACTTAGCGTTGCTAACACAAATCAATAAGGCGCAAGGGGAACTGTGTTACCTACCTACCCCAAATTTAGCCGCGGGCAAAAGCTAATCCTTACTTTATTTACTTTATTTTACTTTAATATTATAAAAGCGAAAGTGAGTTTGTTTGTTTGTTTGTTACCTCTTCACGCTTTAATGGCTAAACCGATTTTGATGAATTTTGGTATAGAGATAGTTGGGAACCAGGAGACGGACATAGGCTATTATTTTTTTAAAAAGAGTGGGATATGAGGGAGAAAGAGGGAAGAAACGGGAAAACTTACCGTTGCTATTACAAATCAATAAGGCGCTACCGAATTTAACGCGAGCGAAGCCGCGGGCAAAAGCTAGTATACAATAAAATAAAGCATCTTAACAAACAATAGAGCACAGCTCCTTATTATAGCATCGGCCGCTCTATACGAACCCTCGCGAATAAGTAAAATTCGCCGTCCTCGACATACTCTCGTCAATCCTGATGATGAACGATGCTATAGCCCTGCTACAGGCGAGCAATAGGGACACTAACTAAGCGCCTCTTTGCTCTAAAAAAAACTGCCGGCCTTAGGGAATTGAGCAATTGTTTATTGTTATCCGTGATGATACAGCAAAAATTAAAGCCCTTGTTGCGATAACTGAGAAAAAAACATGTGTGTGAAGTATATTCCATGTTGAACTTAATTGTGTAATAAGTGCCAGTTTTCGAGAAAGTGTATTGAAAAAATATTGTCAGTGGTTATTAAATAAAACTGAAGAGGACAGTGCCTGCTTTCCCAAATTTGTTGAACTGACGAAAGCACGTTCAACAGAAACGCTTGCCCTTTGAGTAAACGAAAGCCGCCTAGGTAAGAAACTTCATGAATTCATTTTTGCACAGCGTGATTCCAACTTTGGATAGATACCTACACTTTTATTATTTAGTTTGTTTGTTTTTTTTTTTAATTTACGATTTATTTGAAAGTATACTGATTTAATCTATCCTATTAATGGCCACTAGCCATACCCTACCCGTGTGTTAAGTTAATGTCATTATTGTAGCGGCACGTTGTACAGAATTTCGATGGCTTATAACTCACGACCTACTGGAGCTGAAGACATGGCATCATCGACTAAATGTTTTGATTCCAAAACGTCCAACCTTGTTTAATTTTATCCATAAATTAAAGAAAGAATCCAAACATTTCGACATACTCATGAAAAAGAATCTTTTTACAATAAGAAGAAAAAATCGTAGAAATAAAGATATACAATTTGACACACAGTATAAGAAATTATTAGTAAAACTAAAAGCCAAAAAAATATCTGTTGAATATTTTTTTCACAAGATAATTTATTACCAACTATTATTATAATTTGAGCTTCCAGCGTGATTATTTGGTAAAAAAAATGGTTTTTTTTTTGTTATATGACACATTGTAAGTTGCTTTGTTGATTTAATACTTTTTCGCCATAATAATAATGTTTTTTTTTTGTAATAAATATGACACAATTGTAAGGTACTTTGTTGATTTAGTACTTTTTCGCCAAAATAATCATAATGTTGTTTTTAGTGGGTTGTATGACACATTGTAAGATGCGTTGTTTTTCGCTATAATAATCTATGATTGTTTTATTTTAATAAGTAATAAATGTCTTTTAATAAGTTATTGTTTGCATTTCGTATAAAATATAACACAACCTAGAAAATTAACTTAGATTTTTTATGTCATTTCACTCATGGAATGAGTCGGTAAAAGTGGCATGTTCCCGTTTAGTCACACCATTTTGTGTAACACTGTTACCCATTGGGAAAAAAATACCGATTAGTAACACTGTACCCTGAATCGGATAGGTTAGGTTAGAAGGCTAAGGCGGGAGCGAAGCGGAGTGGAGCTGCCGCCTTAGCCTTCGTGGTTATTTTTTTTTAAACCACCCAGAAATAGGAGCCCCGCGAAACGGGGCTCCGTTCACCTATCTTATACTGTTACATCGCAGCTGCTTTGTGAAGTTTCCGGCTGGTCTAGTGCAGATAAGACTATCAATATTGAGCCTGGATTGTTGTGGTTCCGCCGTTGATTCTAAGTGCATTTAACGATCAAACGTTTAGTTGATTTAAGAGGCACTCGTTATTGTGGGATAATCGTTGTATTAAGTGAATATGTATTTCAACAATGCTCGTTTACTCAAGGTGTTACTCAATGGGAACACAGAGTTCCGTTGAGTTACACTGTGAACCAACGGGAAAATAAAATGTGGCTTTGTGTATGTTACAGTGTTACTAATCGGTATTTTTTTCCCAATGGGTAACAGTGTTACACAAAATGGTGTGACTCAACGGGAACAAATGGTAGAAGTTGGCCATTTGGAGAATTAGCCATTTTACGAATTAGTTCTTTCACGAATGAGTCCTTTCACGAATTAGGCATTTTACTACTTAGTCCTTTTGAGAATTAGCCATTTCGCGAATTAGTCCTTTCGAGAACTAGTCCATTCGCGAATTGGCCTTTTGGCGACTGTGTGCCATTTTGCGAATTAGGCATTTTGCGACTAAACGACCGAACGACCCACTGAAGCTGCGAAGTTAAAAAAGAATCCTGTACCAAATGAACAATTCCAGTTATTTAATACCGCGGCGCGGCGCGCGGCTTCGGAACATAAAGGGCAAAAGAAAGAACACCCACCTATGTTCTTTCTTTTGCCCTTTATATCTAATATATAACATTTCCGTGTCACAATGTTAGTTACCGTACTCCTCCGAAACGGTTCGACCGATTCTTATGAAATTTTGGGTATATTATATTGGGTAGGTCTGAGAATCGGCTAACATCTATTTTTCATACAACTAAACCTCAGCGGGTGAAACCGCTGGGCACAGCTAGTATTATACACTTCTGGACACATCTATTGGCCCACCTTAGAGTTTAGGTTTCGATGGCCCCTACCGAAATATGATTGCTAGATTGAACAAAAACTGTTGATGCAGTTTTAAACCTGATACATTTTACCATCTTTTTCGATCGTATTGTTTTAAATTTGAATTCAGAATACCATACGACATGGAGCTACGCCTAACAAGTCGGATATGCGCCTTGTTAAAGGCAATTGATTTTTGAATAAAAAACATGTTTTATCAAATAAAGGTTTAATTTAATAACGCGTGTTGCCTCCATGGGCATCTACCACAGCTCTCATACGATTAGGCATAGAGTTTATCAACCGCTCTATGAAATTTTGAGGGATCATCTCCCATTCCTCTTCTATGGCAGTTTTCAACTCCTGCATCGTCTGGGCAACTGGCTGACGAGCCCTAACACGTCTTTTTAGCTCGTCCCACATGTGCTCAATAGGGTTCATGTCTGGGCTTCTGGCTGGCCAGTCCATAACTGTGATGTTCACATCCCGAAGATATTCCCTGACGATGCCGGCCGCATGGGCTCTTGCATTATCCTTACTAATATTATAAAAGCGAAAGTGAGTTTGTTTGTTTGTTTATTTGTTTGTTTGTTTGTTTGTTTGTTTGTTACCTCTTCACGCTTTAATGGCTAAACCGATTTTGATGAATTTTGGTACAGAGATAGTTGGGAACCAGGAGACGGACATAAGCTAATTTTTATTTTAAAAAAGTGGGATATGAGGGAGAACGAGGGAAGAAAAGGGAAAACTTAGCGTTGCTATTACAAATCAATCAGGCGCAAGAGCAAAAACTGCAGGTCTGCTTGGTGTGTTATACCGAATTTAACGCGAGCGAAGCCGCGGGCGAAAGCTAGTCATGCATAAAAAGGAAATTTGGGCCCACATAGTCCGCGTATGGCATCACGTGAGGTTCTAAGCACTTACGAATGTACCTTTCAGCATTTAATGTTGGCAGCCGTGGTCCTGTAACAACCTCAAGTTGAGTTTTGCCGCTCGCGGATATACCGCCCCAGACAGTCCATGAGCCACCGCCATAAGCAACCCTCTCTTCAAAGCAGCATTGTGCGAAACGCTCTCCCTTACGTCGGTAGACCTTCTTCCTTCCATCATTGCCATGTAACACAATTTTAGACTCATCAGAAAAGAGTACACGGCTCCAATCTTGCTGTGTCCAATTTAAATGACTGCGTGCGAAATGAAGGCGCGCTGTTCGGTGGGCTCGCGTTAGTTTGGGCCCATTAGCTGGCTTGTGTGGTACCATATCGCGTTCTTTTAACCTTCTCCGAACAGTTCGAGCGCTTACAGATACTCCGTGGAAGTCGCGAAGTTGGTTTTGTATCTCAATGGAGGTAAGGTGACGATTTCTCAAGCTGGTCGTCACGATGAATCGATCCTGCCTTTCAGTTGTGACCCGAGATCGTGGCCTTCCTTGGCGACGAACAAAGCCGCCAGTCTCTAGGTACCTCCGATAAACATTTCGGACCGCAGATCGACTTAAATTAAGTTGAGCACTCACGTTTCTTTGGCTGTGTCCGGCCTGAATAAGTGCCACAGCTTGGGCGGCAATTTCAGGTGAAGTATCCATAGATTATTGATAGAACCTCACCTTAATGTTAAGAATAAGTAATGTTTGTTGCAAAACCAAAGATATCAATCACTTTTTCAAGAATTAAATCCAAGTAAACCAATAAAACCTGATTTTATTAGTATTCGATTGTTTGATATCAACAAACAGGCTCCAAATTGTCTTTTGTTTCTTTAAATTCTGTGTTCGAAATTCAAAAAAAGACTATTGAATGAAATTGTGAATGTGCCAGGTTAAAAACTGCATAAAAACTTTTTGCTCGACCTAATATAAAATTTTAGCTAGGACCAAACGAAACTGAAAATACAAGGTGGGCCAATAGATGAGTCCAGAAGTGTATATATAGTCAGTAAAAGTTCACAACACTCCCCCCGCTCCGCCCAGTTAAGTAGTTATTTGATGATTTCCCATTGGCCTTCTTTATTTCTCTTGCCGTCAAAATGTAACTCGCTTTTATTTTAAAGAATGGGATATCCATGTTGGATAGGATGAATTCAATCTAGATTATTTAATGGGCCCTGACTAGGGCATCGGAACCCGGTTTCGTGCTCTTAGTAAAACCCGTATTTTCGGATTTTTACGGCACGGTTGGCGCAGTGCTTGACCGATCGACTGCTGCGCTGCGTGTCGCGGGTTCGATTCACGCACGGATCAAGTATGTGTATGGCCTACAGGTAGGTTTTCCGGGCCTGGTTGTTTGTGTAGATACGTGAATTTAAATGTTTGTAAACGCACCCACAACACAGGAGAAATTCCTAGTGTGAGGCATCGTTTTCTAAAAAAAAACGAATTTTGTTAGTAGAGTCCTTGTATTGATTTTGCCAATTTCATTGCTCAGCACCTCTCGAGGTAATCAGTGTCGGTAACGTTACCTACCATAAAAGGTGCAGAGTCACTGTCTTCTTCTTGCTCGGACTCCCGCTCCTCTCCCTCCGCTGGCGCTTTCACCTCGCTACTCTCTATCATACAAACAAACTCACGTATTTACACAGGTACTAAGTATAGTGCATAGGATTACCGAGAAATACAAGAATGATCATACGTGCAGATCTAATATTTATTTTCCCTAAGTAGGCAGGCAGGTAGGTACATCATTAATACGTTTACTGCTGTCTGAATACACCACCCACATAAAGCATGCGGATGGTGTATTCAGAGGTAGGTAGGTTCGCTGTTTACGTACAATAAAATACAAAAACGACCTGAAGTTTCTAAGTAGGTAGCTGCAAAAATGGCAATGTAGGTACCTAGTACCTACCTATTAGCACTAACTGAAGTCCACTACCGTTTTATAGAGCTAATGCGCCATCCCGCCATACATATTGAAAGTGACCCTCCAGGTGGGTCACCGGCATGCATTACGTTAGTACCAATGTGAACCCACGTGGAGGCACCCTGAAATAAGTGGAAAATACAGTTTTGAGCTCCACAAATTGTAAAAATAGCTTTGTTGTTATTTTTACTATTTGTGATATCTTTATGCCCTAGTGGGGTCTGTCATTAAACGCTCCTTTGGCTTTAAGGGAAAGCGCAAAAACTGATATTGAGTACATTTCTTGAAATGCGTAATACAAGACCTGATTTGTACTTCCATAACTTGGGTCAATCTGGCTTGTTCTGGAGAAATCTAACTTTTAAAGTTTTTCGGAAATTATCCACCTCTCCACCATTAAGTGCTCATTGTGGGAAAACCTTCCTGTTCAGGGTTTTAAACAGATAGCTCAAGACCGTAATCGTTTGAAAACCCTTAAGTCAGTACATCTGCCTTTTAAAATTAAGCAACATAAAGGTTAACATTCAGGAAGTGATGGTAGCGCATCGACTAGAGATGTAACGTAGGACTGACCGCACGCGGTGAGCGCTGCCGCCGCCGCTAGCAGAGCCGCCAACAACGCGCTCTTCATAACATAGTCTGTATGCACCGCTTACAATCAAAATAATAACTTTCTTTATCAAATACGTTAAAAAATATTAAAAATAACTCAAAAAATCTTTCATGCAATTGTGACAAATGTCATGTCATATTACACATATGAAAGAAGATTACTTTAAATATTTTTTCGAGACTGCAATTTGGGGTTATTTTTCTTGCACACTAAATAGGTCTTAATGTAAGTACAAAATCATTGTGTAATACTGTTTGTCTATGACGTAGCAGACTCGCCAAGACCTCGAATCAGCATTCAGCTTGTAGGCAAGTACACATGTTTCTTGTATCCTGAGCCAGAAAAACCATTTAAGGGCTTTTAGGCTGGAGGCGATCGGCGATCTCTCGCGTCCGGCCCTGGTTCAGTCCATGGTCCGGGGCGAGAGGGAATGGGAAGCGGTCACCACCTTCTGCGAAGCAGTCATTCTAGCAAAGGAGGTGGCCGGGCGTTTGAGGGAGAGAACCTCGAACCAACCCAGCCGCCGCGGGAGACGCCCCGGGCGCCGGGCGCCGCGAGACGACTCCCGGCCACCGTAGATGCGGGCCTGTGGACGGTGAGCAATGGGTAGCTCACCGTCCGTCCGTCTATTGACGACGGCGTTCGTGTTTCACGCGCGCCTCAAAGAGAGTCAGCAAAGCAGAGGGGCTTGCCAGGGCCTCCGCCTGCCGGGGTTGCGGGTTGTTCGAAAGAGATACCGCGGCCCCGGAACGTAAAGGGCAACAGAAGGAACATGGGTGGGTTTTAGTCAGTAAAAGTCTGACATGCCCACCTGCTCCGCCCAGAGCGGGGGAAGTCATGATGATTTCCCACCCGAAAAAAATAAAATAAAATAGGGCTTTTAGGCAAGGCACGTCTCCTACCTTTATATTATTTATTACCCAAATTAATGAAATACTAATATTATAAATGCGAATGTTTGTGAGGATGGATGGATGTATGGATGTTTGTTAATCTTTCACGTCAAAACGGTTGAACTGATGGGACTTGGCACAGAGGTAGATTATGGTCTGGAATAACACATAGGATCCTTTATTTTCGATATCACGCGGGCGAAGCCGGGGTCGCCAGCTAGGTGTAGTATATTTTCACAAGCCAATTCATCGTTTCTTTCATTTACTGTTACGGCCCGTTCACGACCTTGCCGCGGTGAGCGGCGGCGAAAGCGGCGGCGGCGAGCGATGAGAACAAAAGTATGAAAATGTATGAAGCACGCCACGAGTCGCCGCTCATAGCGAAAACGCGCGCGGTTTTGTCCGAGCGAATCGCCGTAGCGGCGCGCGGTGCGGGGAGCGGCGGGATCAAAAGTACAAGCGAATGAGTGCGACGCCACGAAACAGAGCGGCGCGGACAGCGGTGTAGGCGGGACGGACTCGGCAGCAAAATAATGAAAAAAATATTTTAGACGATTTTGTGTCGGTAATCGATACCGAGGCGTTTATAACAGAAATTTTAAATTGACCCTCTATACGGATGTCAGACATCCCCAACACACAACAACATATTTTCTGTAATCTTCGTATAGGTCACGAAATGCGCCATTTAAATATCGATCTTTATTAAGTTCGAGCACTCCTTTTCTCATATTAAGAATATCTTGTTTTAAAAATATACTGCTCTCTAAACACAGAAGGGATAATTTTGATAACGCCATTATTTTGAGCACGTTCTGACTGCCTAAATCCGTCCACCTCGGCCGCAGCCGCTCGCCGCTACTGAGAGTACGTGGCGTGTAAAACGCACCGCTTGCCGCCGCCGCGCCGCCCGCCGCGCCGCCCGCCGCGCCGCTCGCCGCTAAGACCGAAGTCGTGAATGGGCTCTTATAGGCTTAAATCGTCATAGTCGTAGAACAACGACGGTTTTGATTATTTTAAATATTTATTTTTTACGTAAAAAGAGCTTATTATGCAGTGCTTTATTAGTGAATAACTCTTTTTTTTTAATATTCTTTAAAATAACTCAGATACTGACTAGGAATACTGACGGATTTGATTTCAAAACGCAGTAAAACGACGTAATATTCTATTCGCCCGTGTACTGCGCTGACCTCTGCCCCCCGCGCCCCGCTTACGCTCGGCGCACTGTTAGTTCCGCCGATGTTCTGAGTAAGGTTGCGCGTGGCTATCGCTTAGCACTAATTATTACACTAGCTTATTTTTATTTAACTATTTTGCTATATTTTCATTTCCCATAGTATTTAATCGTTACTTTGCTTAATTATGTCGACGAAAAGGTCCTTGCAGATATTAGCCTTGTTAAAAACAGCGGATAAAAATGTGAATGATCAAGAAATTGATGATTTTTCAACAAATGAGACCGAAGAACAGTTTTTCCACACTGCAGGTAAGTTATTATTGCTTAGTTTACTATTTAATTTTGAATTTTATTATTGTTTTAGTTGGCATTCGTTTTTTTAATATATTTCCGTCGTACATCGACGGTTAGTCAAATCCGTCGTTGTTCGTTGGCAATCGGAAGCGGTTTGTTTTTTTATCTTAGTTATTACACCAATACAACTTTTGAACTGCTATTAGTTAATTCTATATTTTCAATTATATTCAAACTTAATTTACTTTTCGGTGACGAATATGGAAATCCTACAATGTTCTACGTATTTATAATGAACGTATGGCACAAACCGTCATTTTTTTACGGATAAGTGGATGTCGGATGTGCATAACCGACGTTGTTCTTTGGATAAATTTTTTCATACGTCATTGTTTTGTTATATTTTGCAATTTATACAACTTTTTTACTATTCAATTTTATCTAATTTGGTTATACTTTTAAAACAAACGAAGTAAATTTTTGACATTTTATTTTACAGTTGAAGAACAGCCTTTTTCGCCGTTACCTCCAGAAGCGCATGCAATACTGTCGTCCGAAGAAATGCAAGGCGTGTGGGGTGATGTTTTTTCAAACCATGATTGCCAGGAAGAATCGGTCACAGTAACAGATCTCGACAATAAATCACCAGCAGCAACAGCCGTACAGGTACACGACATTATTTCCGAAGATGCGTATATGCCCACAGACCCATTGACCCCCGTTAATATCAGCGATTGCCCGCAGTCCTTACAATCCCAACATAATCAAGACTCTCCGATGCCATTGACACCCATTTTCAGTAATTTACTAGACCAACCTCCACCTTCCACAACCAGCCAAAATAATATTGAAGAGCCTGAGCAGCATGATTTACAGGATACACCAGTTCAATCGCCAGTTAATAGACATACAAAATGTGATGATGTTTTTTGCTGCCAACACGACCCTGATGAGTATGCCTGTCTATCAGTAGACACTGTGGGTACAGACTCTAATTACCCGTCTCCAAACCCACTACATTGCTGAAGAATAGAGGAAAAAAACGACCTCAGAATCATGAAAGTTGGGGGGACGTCAAGAGGAAAACACTGAAAAATCAAGGCAAAACGTATTGTTCAAAGAGAGGGTGTACTATTGATGCAAAAACAATGGGCGCGCCGTGTCAATGTAGATTTAAGTGTACCACAAAAATTGAAGAAAAGGAGCGCATTGAGATTTTTACAAAATTTTGGGAATTAGGTGTAAGAGAGCGGCAATGGCTATACGTTGCTAATTATACAACAAAACAACAGAAAACTAGGACATTTCGGCGGGAATTAAAACACCAACGAGAATATACGTATAAATACTTCTTACCGAAGAAAAACACGGACGATGTCAGTTATAATAAAATTAATGTTTGCAAAACTATGTTTTTAAACACCTTGGGTATCAGTGAGCGTTTGACAAGAACCGCATGGAGCAAGTACGACGGTAGCACGACTGTAGAACAAGATATGAGAGGCCGTCATACAAATCACAGAAAAGTAGTTAATGACGAAATGCTACTGTCTGTGTGCGCTCATGTCAATTCTTTTGTCCCGATTGAGTCGCACTACTGTCGGAAATCGTCAAAAAGACTGTACTTGGATGGTAGTCTGAGTATTGCTCGAATGTTTAACATGTATCAGGAGTGGCCTGACCTGGATAAATATTCAAACAAAGCTACAACTCTTCGGCAGTACCGTGATATTGTAAACAGTCAATTTAATCTAACTTTTCATATACCAAAAAAAGATACTTGTGACCAATGCCATATATTCAAACAAACTGAGAACCCATCTCAAGAACTGAGAACTGAATATGAAAAACATCAAATGAACAAAAATATTGCGAGACAGCTAAAGAATAACGACAAAACAGAAGCTATGCAGTCCAATGGAACAATCTTATGCGCGACGTTCGATTTTCAAAAAGTATTGACTTGTCCACATGGTCAAATGAGCATACTTTATTACAAACGCAAGCTCTCTTGCTATAATTTTACCGTTTATAACATGGCCACCAAAGAGGGCTATTGTTACGTATGGGATGAGAACGTTGCAAAACGTGGTGCTAACGAGGTTGCCAGTTGCCTTTACGAATTTATTAAAGATTTTTCAGAAAAAGGAGTAAAGGATTTTAGATTTTGGTCGGATAATTGTGGCGGCCAAAATAAAAACCGAATTATATTTTCTTTATATACACATGCAGCAAGGGTGTTTGGTGTCACCATTACTCACCGTTTTTTGGAGAAAGGTCATACCCAAAATGAGGGAGATTCCGTGCACTCAGTTATAGAAAGGGCTGGGGAACACAGACTTATTTATACTCCCGAAGAGTGGAAGATTTTGATTAGATGGGCAAAATCAGAAAAACCATACGAGGTGCGAGATATCACCCAGGATATGGTTTTTGATTTTAAAGAACTACTCAAGAATAAAAATTGGACAAAAAACACCGTAAACGAAAAAATCGCATGGGCAAAAATTAAAAAGGTATATATACAGGAAAGCCACCCCAATAAAATTCAGTATAAATATAGTTTGGGTGATGAATCTATGATTTTGATAACACGTAAAGAGACAAGAAACCGTACATTTATTCTTAAAAAAGCATATTTTCAAGCGATCGCTATTTCTAAAGATAAATTTAAAGATTTAATTAATCTGTGCGAGACTGGAATTATACCTACTAAGTACCACGAATATTTTAAAAGTCTAACACATGGCCATACTACTATACCTGAATCTGATGATGATGATTCTGAATAATCTTCATATTAATAATTATAAGATACTTTATTATTACTTTTCTTAAATTTTAAGAGTAACGTTTGAGACTGATAATTACTGTTAATAAGATTTTAGTGCAATAATTGTCGTTGTTATCGTTCTAATATGAATATTTTTTTTCGTTTTTAAGGAGGTACTTTTATTTTTCTGTTCATATCTACATTTGTGATTACTATACCTGAAATTGAAGATGGTTCTAAATAATAATTAGATGTTAATTTAATATTGACTTTTTAGATTTTAAGAATAACATTTGAGACTGTAATTTTTTTTTGTTCTATGAAGATACGTTTATGTTTCTTTTGATGTGTACAACATTTGTAATTTGTTAAACAATTGATCTTGTCTTTCAAAATAAATACAAACTCAAAAATATTTATATATTTTTCATTTACAAACTTATCAATTTCAAATCCGTCAACATTTTTTGTATAGATTTCCTTAAACAACGACGGAAACCACTTTGCGTCATGCACAGTGAGAAAAAAATCCGTAAAATAACGACGTATGATAACACACGACACACAAGTTTTCATAGAACAATGACGCAAGTGATATTTTATAAAATTGAGCCGTTTTAGGAAGTTATCTTGTTGGTCATATTATAAAAGTTCAGAAACAGAACAACATGTCCAAATTTCAAGCTTAGCGGATCAGCGGTTTCTAAAATATACCCTTTAACTCCATTGGAAAACTTTGATGCGGCGTACTGTAAAGTTACTGATTTGCAGAACCGTCTTTGTTCTACGATTATGACGAAATATCTCTGATATGATCAGGGATTCTTTCACTCGCACTGCCTCACCTCATACGGTAAACTAAAGAACCTGTCCACGGAAACCGTACTGCGCACCTACTGAACATAGGCTTTTAAGACTAATAAATGGTTCTGCATAGTGCTGCGGAATACGGAATCGTTATAGACTCGACGTGTGGCCGACTGTGGCCCGGCCTATGTCACAGCCATTTCACTCCAAAAAAAATCCTAGCACATTCCATCGGCAAATGTAAAACTAACATCTTGTCTTTTTTCATTATATGTTATTTTTTTTTAATTATTTAGTTTATATTTAATCTTTTAAGATGAGACAAAACATGGCAGTCTTGTTTTCTGACTTGTTCCGTACATCCATAAGAAAAATGGAACTTTTAAAGGATTTTGCGTTTTAAATGTTATCTGTATTTAACTGCATATATCTGCTTCGAAGTTCGAACCTACCTACTGAGCCGTTTAAGTTTGGCACACATTATTATAATTTTCTGGGATAGAAATAGGTAATTTATAAATCTACTCGTCACTAGTTCTTCTAATTGCCACTAGATGGCGCACATTGTTTGTTTTGAACGGATCAACTATCGGAAACATACATTTTTTTTTTAAATTAACAGTTTTGATTAACAATGTTGTGTAATGTTAATATTTATATTTTTGGAATCCACTCGTCAAATCCTAGACGATAATTACATGCATTAACAGAATCAATTGAAAAAATATAGGTATTTGTGGGTGTTCATTTATTTATCATACCCGCCACATTGCATTTATATACTTTTTCAATAGCCTATGTTACTCGGGACGATGCAAGTATTCTAATGATACCCCATACATGTAAAGTCAAGTTATGATGGAATAAAGAAACTCACATACATAAAAAAACATACATGAACACTCCTTTTTTGGGGCAGTCGTGTAAAAGGTTAGCAAATTTTTTGTATGTTTATGTTTTTGTATCTTCGTAAATTTTACGCCGATTTTCAAAATTTAATTTTATGAATAATTGTATATTGTAATGTTTCAATTCAAAGGTTTATTTGGTCGGTTAAAATGAAAGAAACGTTTGAGTCCGGTAGATATTTATTGTATTAAGATGTGTTCGGCGGCGGCGGCGGCAACGGTGGCAGCGGCGCCAGCTCGTCCAGCAGCGTGTGAGCGCGCAGTTGCCGCTCCAGCAACAAGTCCGCCAGCGCCTCCGCCTGCGCCGGCACCCACGCCGCGCCACGCACCGCCAGCCACTGCAACACTCGCACACGTCACACTCGCGCCCCGCACAGCACTGGCGCCACACGCGCGCCCCGCACGGCACCCACCTTGTGCTGCGGGTAGCGGTCCAGCGCGGCGGCGGGGCGGGCGCGGGCGGCGCGCGCCTCGCTCTCCAGGCGCACGGCGTGCAGCAGCGCGCCCCGCCACACGTCGCGCACTCACCTTGTGCTGCGGGTAGCGGTCCAGCGCGGCGGCGGGGCGGGCGCGGGCGGCGCGCGCCTCGCTCTCCAGGCGCACGGCGTGCAGCAGCGCGCCCCGCCACACGTCGCGCACTCACCTTGTGCTGCGGGTAGCGGTCCAGCGCGGCGGCGGGGCGGGCGCGGGCGGCGCGCGCCTCGCTCTCCAGGCGCACGGCGTGCAGCAGCGCGCCCCGCCACACGTCGCGCACTCACCTTGTGCTGCGGGTAGCGGTCCAGCGCGGCGGCGGGGCGGGCGCGGGCGGCGCGCGCCTCGCTCTCCAGGCGCACGGCGTGCAGCAGCGCGCCCCGCCACACGTCGCGCACTCACCTTGTGCTGCGGGTAGCGGTCCAGCGCGGCGTACAGCGCGGCGGCGGGGCGGGCGCGGGCGGCGCGCGCCTCGCTCTCCAGGCGCACGGCGTGCAGCAGCGCGCCCCGCCACACGTCGCGCACTCACCTTGTGCTGCGGGTAGCGGTCCAGCGCGGCGTACAGCGCGGCGGCGGGGCGGGCGCGGGCGGCGCGCGCCTCGCTCTCCAGGCGCACGGCGTGCAGCAGCGCGCCCCGCCACACGTCGCGCACTCACCTTGTGCTGCGGGTAGCGGTCCAGCGCGGCGGCGGGGCGGGCGCGGGCGGCGCGCGCCTCGCTCTCCAGGCGCACGGCGTGCAGCAGCGCGCCCCGCCACACGTCGCGCACTCACCTTGTGCTGCGGGTAGCGGTCCAGCGCGGCGTACAGCGCGGCGGCGGGGCGGGCGCGGGCGGCGCGCGCCTCGCTCTCCAGGCGCACGGCGTGCAGCAGCGCGCCCCGCCACACGTCGCGCACTCACCTTGTGCTGCGGGTAGCGGTCCAGCGCGGCGGCGGGGCGGGCGCGGGCGGCGCGCGCCTCGCTCTCCAGGCGCACGGCGTGCAGCAGCGCGCCCCGCCACACGTCGCGCACTCACCTTGTGCTGCGGGTAGCGGTCCAGCGCGGCGTACAGCGCGGCGGCGGGGCGGGCGCGGGCGGCGCGCGCCTCGCTCTCCAGGCGCACGGCGTGCAGCAGCGCGCCCCGCCACACGTCGCGCACTCACCTTGTGCTGCGGGTAGCGGTCCAGCGCGGCGTACAGCGCGGCGGCGGGGCGGGCGCGGGCGGCGCGCGCCTCGCTCTCCAGGCGCACGGCGTGCAGCAGCGCGCCCCGCCACACGTCGCGCACTCACCTTGTGCTGCGGGTAGCGGTCCAGCGCGGCGTACAGCGCGGCGGCGGGGCGGGCGCGGGCGGCGCGCGCCTCGCTCTCCAGGCGCACGGCGTGCAGCAGCGCGCCCCGCCACACGTCGCGCACTCACCTTGTGCTGCGGGTAGCGGTCCAGCGCGGCGTACAGCGCGGCGGCGGGGCGGGCGCGGGCGGCGCGCGCCTCGCTCTCCAGGCGCACGGCGTGCAGCAGCGCGCCCCCGGCGGCGCGGGCGGCGCGCGCGGCAGCCGCGGCCAGGCGCGCGGCGGGCGCGGGCTGCCAGGCGGCGTCCTGCGCGCGCAGTAGCGGCGGCAGGACGTGCGCGAGGGCGGCGCGGTGGGAGCGGGCGCCGGCCGTGAGGGCCCGCAGACGCTCCTCGTGGGTGCCGTGCGCGTCCCAGGCCCACAGCGGGGCGCCGCTGCAGGCTGCGGACGTATATTCGTGTAGTTCTTCCCTCGACAATACGCACGCCGACGTAGTGTGCAAGTGATAGTTGTATTATTTACGTCATAATGCCAAATCGCTGTATCCTTATCCTTACTTATATATATATATATATATATTTAGATCGCAGGAGGTTTCCTGCGTCTTTTTATATTCGATACTTATTGCGTCCCCCACTTCTTGTACGATTTCAAAGTGTCTGAGACTGAATATCGTTATTTTATTTGCTTATTATGGACTTGGTCGTAAGGATATTATATTTAAAAATGTTATATTGATATTCAATTTGTAACAATTCTCGCTCACTTTGGACGTCCACTCATACTGGTACTTATATAGCACACTGTATTTTGTCGTGTATATCTCGTGCATAGTAATGTTCTTAGTACGACCGTTTACAATGGTAATCAAGCGGTGCGCGTATATTGTCGTATATATCTTGTGCGTTGTGATCTCTTTCTACGTCCTTTTTTAACGGTAATCATGTGGCACAAAATACATTTTTATAAAACAAAATTAATCTGCTGGAGCGGCCGGACATGAGAGTGACTACAAGTAGGTAGCTGTAGTATCTAGAGATTGTTTTTGTATAGGTACTAGGTGGAGCGGCCGGACATGAGAGTGACTACAAGTAGGTAGCTGTAGTATCTAGAGATTGTTTTTGTATAGGTACTAGGTGGAGCGACCGGACATGAGAGTGACTACAAGTAGGTAGCTGTAGTATCTAGAGATTGTTTTTGTATAGGTACTAGGTGGAGCGACCGGACATGAGAGTGACTACAAGTAGGTAGCTGTAGTATCTAGAGATTGTTTTTGCATAGGTACTAGGTGGAGCGGCCGGACATGAGAGTGACTACAAGTAGGTAGCTGTAGTATCTAGAGATTGTTTTTGTATAGGTACTAGGTGGAGCGGCCGGACGTGAGAGTGACTACAAGTAGGTAGCTGTAGCTGTAGTATCTAGAGATTGTTTTTGTATAGGTACTAGGTGGAGCGGCCGGACGTGAGAGTGACTACAAGTAGGTAGCTGTAGTATCTATAGATTGTTTTTGTATAGGTACTAGGTGGAGCGGCCGGACGTGAGAGTGACTACAAGTAGGTAGCTGTAGTATCTAGAGATTGTTTTTGTATAGGTACTAGGTGGAGCGGCCGGACGTGAGAGTGACTACAAGTAGGTAGCTGTAGTATCTAGAGATTGTTTTTGTATAGGTACTAGGTGGAGCGGCCGGACGTGAGAGTGACTACAAGTAGGTAGCAACCAACCAGGTACTCCAGGTTCAACCAGGTTTCAGGTTAGCTAAAGTAGACTCATCTTTCATGGGGTACTGTTTGAAATGCTACAATAAAATACCTCCCCACATTCTTCAACTGAATGAAACGAAATTTAAATCTTGTATTAAACGCACACTATGTAGGCAAGCATATTATAAGTTGGGGGATTGCATTGATGATAAAAATGCTTGGCTCAATGCTGGTCCTGCTCCACAAGAATAGGGGTAAACTCATTGATTGGTAACCGAAGCTATAGTGGAAGCTGCAGAAGATTGTAAGACTATCTTTGCAATGTATAGAATCAATTCTCTAGTATTGTATAATTATTAAGCCCATATGTGAGTGCTATGTATTATCATTGACTTGACGAAGCCCTGGTGGTTGATAGTGTCATGCTCACTTAAATGTCTCGCTGATGGTGGCGGGTGTGTCGGGTCATTTAGCTCCCTTCAAAATGGTCGAGCTGAATGGGGCTGATCCATACGTCATGTTCGTGAACGGGCGCTGTCAGTTGGGACTGGTCATTTTTTAGCTACCACGGTTCATTTTTAACTTATTTAGATTTAAAATTAAATTTTGCTTTTTAATTTACTCTGGACGCTCTTACTGTGCTCGTCTTTCTACATCGTTCTCACATATTTGTATAATCTCAACATGAATGATGTAAATACAATTTTGTAAAAATACTATAATTTAAAAGAGTGTCCATGGAGTTTCTTGCCCATTCTTCTCCATAGAGATCAACGCTTTGGAATGGGCAACTACAGTACTTTCACAAGTTAATGCCTTGTGACCGGGACTGTAGATTAATTTTGTTTCTTGACATTCAAAAGTGCCTGTAATGGTCTAATTGAAATAAATGGTTTTAAGTTTGAGTTTGAGTTAGCTGTAGTATCTAGAGATTGTTTTTGTATAGGTACTAGGTGGAGCGGCCGGACATGAGAGTGACTACAAGTAGGTAGCTGTAGTATCTAGAGATTGTTTTTGTATAGGTACTAGGTGGAGCGGCCGGACGTGAGAGTGACTACAAGTAGGTAGCTGTAGTATCTAGAGATTGTTTTTGTATAGGTACTAGGTGGAGCGGCCGGACGTGAGAGTGACTACAAGTAGGTAGCTGTAGTATCTATAGATTGTTTTTGTATAGGTACTACGTGGAGCGGCCGGACATGAGAGTGACTACAAGTAGGTAGCTGTAGTATCTATAGATTGTTTTTGTATAGGTACTAGGTGGAGCGGCCGGACGTGAGAGTGACTACAAGTAGGTAGCTGTAGTATCTAGAGATTGTTTTTGTATAGGTACTAGGTGGAGCGGCCGGACGTGAGAGTGACTACAAGTAGGTAGCTGTAGTATCTAGAGATTGTTTTTGCATAGGTACTACGTGGAGCGGCCGGACATGAGAGTGACTACAAGTAGGTAGCTGTAGTATCTAGAGATTGTTTTTGTATAGGTACTAGGTGGAGCGGCCGGACGTGAGAGTGACTACAAGTAGGTAGCTGTAGTATCTATAGATTGTTTTTGTATAGGTACTACGTGGAGCGGCCGGACGTGAGAGTGACTACAAGTAGGTAGCTGTAGTATCTAGAGATTGTTTTTGTATAGGTACTACGTGGAGCGGCCGGACATGAGAGTGACTACAAGTAGGTAGCTGTAGTATCTAGAGATTGTTTTTGTATAGGTACTAGGTGGAGCGGCCGGACGTGAGAGTGACTACAAGTAGGTAGCTGTAGTATCTATAGATTGTTTTTGTATAGGTACTAGGTGGAGCGGCCGGACGTGAGAGTGACTACAAGTAGGTAGCTGTAGTATCTAGAGATTGTTTTTGTATAGGTACTAGGTGGAGCGGCCGGACGTGAGAGTGACTACAAGTAGGTAGCTGTAGTATCTAGAGATTGTTTTTGTATAGGTACTAGGTGGAGCGGCCGGACGTGAGAGTGACTACAAGTAGGTAGCTGTAGTATCTAGAGATTGTTTTTGTATAGGTACTAGGTGGAGCGGCCGGACGTGAGAGTGACTACAAGTAGGTAGCTGTAGTATCTATAGATTGTTTTTGTATAGGTACTAGGTGGAGCGGCCGGACGTGAGAGTGACTACAAGTAGGTAGCTGTAGTATCTAGAGATTGTTTTTGTATAGGTACTAGGTGGAGCGGCCGGACGTGAGAGTGACTACAAGTAGGTAGCTGTAGTATCTAGAGATTGTTTTTGTATAGGTACTAGGTGGAGCGGCCGGACGTGAGAGTGACTACAAGTAGGTAGCTGTAGTATCTAGAGATTGTTTTTGTATAGGTACTAGGTGGAGCGGCCGGACGTGAGAGTGACTACAAGTAGGTAGCTGTAGTATCTAGAGATTGTTTTTGTATAGGTACTAGGTGGAGCGGCCGGACGTGAGAGTGACTACAAGTAGGCAGTTGTTGTAGGTATTTAGAGATTACCTTTTTTGCGTATGAGGCGGAGCAGCAAGAGATCAATGGAAGTACAACAAGGTAGCTGTGTCCATAGAGCTAGCTTTAGAAAATTAGAAACAGGTGGCATGATATTTATACTAATTAAAACGTCAATATTAAATTATTTTTTATTTTTTAAAATAAAATGAACGACAAAAACACACACAAAATATTACATCAGTCTGTAGACTAAGTAGGTCTTTACACTCTTTGGAGGTACATACCAAACATACATTTTAATCAAATACTTTCATAATATAATAAGTAACTTCCGGGTCAATTTTGTCAGGTCATATTAAACCTATTTCTTCGAATATGTATTTTGCTCAAAAACTTTTATTTTCAGCCAATCCTTGTTCATTAAAAGTTCTGGGTCTTTTAATCTTCGCATTCCTTTCGTTTTAGTGGTTGTTTTTTTTTATGACCTTTGAAGAATGTAGTAACTACTTTCTTTTGAGCATCAGTCCATGGCACCAACGTTCTTTTCTTTCCTTTCTTAGTATTTAGTGGTTCTGCTAATGGAACTTGAGGGTCAGTCTGATTCTGGATTCTCGACGGTCCTGGCTGCAGTTCATCATGTGAAGGCTGTCTTGATACTGATGGGTCTGGTAATTCATAATCTAATACATCTTCGTGATGATAAGTGTCTTGCCTCCGGGTCCGGGTCCAGATTAGAATTATTGCGAGTTTCATTGTTTTTATCTGAAAATAAAGCATGAAAGATTAATACATTATGTTCAATGACAGATTGACAGACAAACGGACAGCGGATGGCACTTTTAGGTAGGTATGTAGGAAGGTAGAAAACCCTAAGAACTATAAAGCGAGTGTTTTGATACGCAATATTGTGTAAGTACCTTCTTCCTTCTTATAAGGACTACGATTACTAAAAACAGGCCAAATATAAGTCGGGATCCATCGGCCCCCCGCCCCCCGCCACCCTTTTATATATTTTAATTTGATTATTATAGGTAGCCCCTCTTATAAATATTAATTTTAGTTTTAGTATTTGTTGTTATAGTGGTAACAGAAATACACCTCCTGTAAAAAATTCTTCTGTCTAGCTATCACGGTTCATGAGACAGCAGCCTGGTGACCGAAAGACGGAAGGACGGACAGACATCGGAGTCTTAGTATAGGTCTTGTTTTTTCCCTTTGGATACTGTTCGATACTCATCGAACACATCATCATCAGCAGTTTTGACTCAAGTAGGTCGCGCGGCCGCACCAGCGGAAAGCGTGAGCTACGCGAGTCAGTGCGCGATCGACCGGCATACTTGTAGCGCTCATTACCATCATTAGCATTAATTAGCGTAAAGTTTCGGAATAAACGTACTCTGAATCTTAGCTCAGAATTATCATTTAGCACCCGAAATAGCTAGCAGCACGAACCTTACCGTTCAGATACGGAATCCTAAAAAACAACTCGAAGACGAAGAACTAATCATAACCCATTATTCAATACTTACTACACCTAATAATACTTTATTTTATTACTTACCTATAGCCAATCGTAAAATCCTGGTACTTCTCTTCATTTTCTCCAAATACACAATCACTTTTACTACAGCGTCGTCACGGCGTCCAGCCGGCCAAACACTGGCTGCATTCAAAACAAAAACATTCCCATGTGCTGCCCCGATTGAGCCCCATCTCATTTCTGCCGATTTGTATTTTGGCGGACGCAATTAAATTCATCCTTTATATTAATAAAAACTTTTAAAATATTTGCGATATACGGTATCTCTTTAAGCGGTGAAATGAACGGTAATAAAATAGTGTATTCGACTCGATAATATATACGCCGTTTAGAGCGACCTCGCGGTGCGTGCGACAGGTAGCGGAACTATATTATACGCCGGATTTCATTCCCAAGTCAAAATTGCGTCTATGCCAAAATTTTGTGCGGACACTCCTACGTTAATATGGCATCCACAGAAAAAAAATCAAGGCTGGTCAATCTTGCGTCCGTATACAGGACGCAGTAAGTCAGTCGGGCGCAGCATGGTCGGTAATAGCACTCATGTCTGACGCAGTATAGGCGGTGAGATGTAAATATATATATATATATATATATATATCCTTACTAATATTATAAAAGCGAAAGTGAGTTTGTTTGTTTGTTTGTTTGTTACCTCTTCACGCTCTATTGGCTAAACCGATTTTGATGAATTTTGGTACAGAGATAGTTGGGAATCAGGAGACGGACATAGGCTAATTTTTTAAAAAAAAAAGTGGGATGTGAGGGAGAAAGAGGGATGAAAAGGGAAAATTTAGCGTTGCTATTACAAATCAATAAGGCGCAAGGGGAACTGTGTTACCCCGAATTTAACGCGAGCGAAGCCGCGGGCAAAAGCTAGTTATCCATAAAATGACGTGATTCGAAAATTTATTTTGTTTGAACGTATGTAATGAGTAGATTCATTTACACATGTTTAAACAAAACAATAATTTCAGAATAAGACTACGTTTCACTCTGCTTTATAACGAATTTACTGAACTTCATGTGATCACATACGATTTAAAATACGGAAATATTCGCGCTTTTGATATACCTAAAGCGAGCAGTCCATTGTGCGGGAACAGCGGCGCCAACGCTCGCGAGTACTGCGCCAACCGGTGCTCACGCGCGCCCTCTAGCGCCAGCGCGCATGCGCTCTGCTCCCAGTACCGCGCCAGCGCCGCGCCCTGCGGACAGGAGGCCTGTAGGGGACTGCGGAGGACACGATCCTATGGCCTCGGCACTACACTAGCTGAGCTCGGCGCGCGAGCTCGGCCAGGCGCGCGCGTCGCGCACAGCGGACAGGAGGCTTGTAGGGGGACTGCGGAGGATATGATCCTACAGGCGCGGCACTCACCCGCGGCGACGGCGCGTCCCGTAGCTGCTGCACCAGCTGGGCGCGGCGCGCGGGCCCGGCCAGGCGCGCGCGCGCGGCCGCCCACTCGGCCGGCGCGGGCAGCAGCGCGTCCAGCGCGTGCGGCGCCTGCAGCTCGTCGCGCAGCTCCAGCGCGGCGCACTGCGCCTCGGCCGCGGCCAGCGCGCGCTGCAGCAGGGCTCGCGGCGGCAGCGCGTCCAGCTGCTCGTCGGGCGGCAGCGCCTGCTGCAGCGCGGCGCACGCGGTGCCCCAGGCGCCCGGCGCCTCGCCGCACAGCGAGCCCGCCACCCTGCAGCGCACTGCACTTACAGGCTCTCTCCTAACATACGCGCAACACGAGATCTACGAAAGACTGCGACGTCTGCACGTACGTCCCGTAACATTGTGACGCATCTTACGTGACGTGGGTGTCGTTGCGATGGCCCACGTCGAGGTCGCACGTAGTCGCGTGTAGGACAGTCTAAACGTACGGCGCTACAAGCTACAGGCGGCGGTACCTGGCCACGTAGAGGCGCGCGTGCGGCGACACGGCCGCGTCGGCCAGCGCCGCCCGCAGCGCCCGCAGCGCCGCCCACCGCGCGCTCGCGGGCTCGCCGGCCGCCAGCTCCACGCGCGCGAACTGGGCGAACGGCAGCGGAGACGTGCCCGCGAAGCGCTTCAGCGCCGCGCGCGCCTCGCCGCGCATGCGCCGCGCCTCCCGCCGCCCCACCTCCTCCTGCGGGTCCAGCAGCAGCAGCAGCGCCTCCAGCCAGCGCAGGCGCCAGCACAGCAGCGCCACGCGCGCCTCGCCCGCCAGCCACGAGCAGGCCGCGTCCCACAGCGCCGTCAGCCACGTGAGGTAGCCTGCGACCGAGCACGAGTGAGCGAGAGTCGCGCGGCGGCCGCGCGGCGGGGCCCGTACTCACCGGCGTCGTCCGTGAAGTAGTGCGGCGGGTCCAGGAACAGCGCCACGATGCGCGCGGCGCGGGCGGGCTCGGGGCGCGCGGGGTGCGCGGGCGGCAGGCGGCGCGCGGCCCGCAGCAGCGCCAGCAGCCCCTCGGCGCCGTCCAGCTCGCGCGCGTCGCCGAGCGCGTCATTGGCGGCGTCGACCGGCGCCAGTGCGTAGCCGCTGCACGGCAGCAGTGGCACCTTGGCCAGGCGCAACGCTTGCACCAGCAGCAGCGCGGCGGCGGGCCCGGCGGCCGGCCGCAGCAGCTCGGCCACGTCGGCGGGCTGCGGCGCGCGCTGCGGGTCGCGCGCGTCGTGCGGGAGGGGCCCGGGCGGGAGGGGCCCGTGCGGGTGGGGCCCGGGCGAGTCGGGCCCGGGCGGGTCCGGCGGCACGCGCCAGTGCGTGGCGGCGCGGGCTCGCTCGACGCGCACCCACATGGTGCTGAGCGGCAGGCCGCTACTCATGACCTGCTCCAGTTACCGCATGACATACGACACGTTAACTTACGAAATACAAAGTACCTTAATTACACGACTGCCCCAAAGAGAAGTGTTATGTTTTTAGGATTTATGTGAGTTTCTTTATTCCATCATAACTTCTAAACGCCTGAACGGATTTACATGTATGGGTATCATTAGAATCCTTGCATCGTCACGAGTAACCTATGTTACTCGTGATATACAATGTGGCGGTATAATAAATAAATGAACACCCACACATTTTTAAAAAAAAATATGTTATTTGTCTCAAATGCGTGTTATTATCGTCTAGGATTTGACGAGTTGATTCCAAAAATATAAACTGTTAATTAAAAAAAATATTGTCGTATGTTTCCGATAGTTGATCCGTTGAAAACAAACAAGGTGAGCCATCTAGTGGCAATTAGAAGAACTAGTGACGAGTAGATTTATAAATTACCTATTTCTATCCCAGAAAATTATAATAATGTGTGCCAAACTTAAACGGCTCAGTAGGTAGGTTCGAACTTCGAAGCAGATATAGGCAGTTAAATACAGATAACATTTAAAACACGATATCCTTTAAAAGTTCTATTTTTCTTACGGATATACGGAACACGACCGGTCAGAAATCACGAGTGCCATGTTTTATATGAAACTTATCACTAAAAGGTTTAAAATAAAATTATATAATTAAAAAAAAATAAAAACACGATTGCCATGTAAAAAAATGAACTAAAAAGAAAAAAACAAGATGTGTGCTAGGAACAAAGATGAAACGGAATCTCTGATAAACGAAACAAAAAATTTCATCGGAGTCGGGGGACTTTTTATACAAGAAAGGATTCTATAGATTGGTCTCCCGACCGCGATGAATTTTTTTTTTTACTCTACATCTACGTATTATGTAATTGAATTCTCAGAACCCGAATGGCTGGACACAATTTACACTTTTACACTATAAGCTACATTGGTATTTGCCAATGCTTAAACTTTTTTCTCATCTTTCACGTAACAAAAAAGCAAAGTGTTATAATGTAACTCCGACCTTGTCCTCGAAGGTCTGCAGTTGCTGCTCCTGCTGCCTGATGCGCTCGGGAAGCACTCGCGGCGGGAAGGCGGCCGGCGGGAAGTTCATGCTCAGCGCCAGCTCCAGCAGCAGCACCAGCCGCTCCCACAGCCCCGCCGCGCGCAGCGCCGCGCCTGCAACACGCCACGCTGTACGCCGCGCGCGCCTGCGACACGCCGCGCACGCGCCGCGCGCGCCACTCACCGTACACGTACAGCACGTGAGGGTAGGCCAGCGCGTCCGCGCGCGTGGCAGCCAGCGCGGCGCCCGCGGCGGCGTCCAGCTCGGCGCCCACGCCCGCCGCGCCCGCCAGCGCGCGCAGCCACAGCTCCGTGCGCGCGGCGCCGGGCGCGGCCAGGTCGCGGCGCAGCAGCTGCAGGCGCGCGGCCGGCTCCAGCGCGTCCCGCGCGCGGTGCAGCGCGGCCCGCAGCCGGCGCGAGGCGGGCACGCGCGCGGCCGCTTCGCTCGCAGCCGCCAGCGCCGCGTCTGCGTCCCGCGACCGCTCCTGTTTGCCGTCAGATCGTTAAGTAGGTTTCTTTGCGTAACAAATAAGCGGATGAACGAATTTCGATAAATTATAAAATGTTAGATTTGCCTTAATGACGCGAGTTACTGGTTACATTAAAATAATAATGAACTCGGGAACAACGTGGAATTATTCCGTACTAGTACTAAAGCATTCCTCCTTCATTAAGAATTTTATGTATATTAGGAGATCTTAACGACATGATGGCTTTATGTACTTCGAAGACGACTGATCAATCTTCAAGCAGCAATATGTCGTGTGGTGGTCAATGCCGGGGCACTAGCTAATTTTGGCCATACCGTCAAATCCAAAAAAACATATCATTACATTATAGGATAGATGAATTGTACCCACATTTCTGTTAATAAATTATTATTATTACTTGAAATTCTATAAATCGTAACCACAAAGCTTCGTCTGTGGGGTTGTCAGCGAGCATGTCGCGGAAGGCGCGCGTGCGCTGCGCCAGCTCGGCGTCGGCGAGCGCGTCGGGCGCAGGCGCGGGCGCCGCGAAGTAGCGCCGCGCGCGCGCCGGGCCCGGGCCCGCGCCCGCGCGCGCCGCCTCGCCGACGCCGCCCACGGACTTGTATCTGTGCGGTGAGTATTAAACGTTACTAAGTGATTGTGTAAAAATATATAAAGTGAAGAATTGAATTGTGCTACCTGATCACATTAACACACCATTCACTGGTTACAGTACTACACTAATTATATGTACAGACATTAATAAATACGAAAAAGACACAAATACTACATTTATTCTGCAGAAAAGAGCCATCAGAGCCACATATAATCTACGCAGGCGCGATTCCCTAAGAGAACTGTTTAAGAAAATTAACATCATGACAGTACGCAGTATTTTCATATAGGTATTATATGAAAATGTAATGTATGTCAGGAAAAATCTGCATCTATTTAGTAAAAGAGGTGACAGACAACACTATAATACTAGAAACAGGGACCAACTAGTTCAGCCAGGTTTCAGACAAGCTGAAGTAGACTCCTGTTTTATGAGGTACTGTTTAATATGTTACAACAAAATACCTCCAAACATCCTGCAATTGAATGAATAGAAGTTTAAATCATGTATTAAAAGCACACTATGTAGGCAAGCATATTATAAGTTGGGGGATTACATTTATGATATAAATGCTTGGCTAAATGCCGGTCCTCTTCAACCATAGGGGCAAACTAATTCTGCAGTTCTTCTGAGCATCTGAAGTTATTGTGGCAGCTAGCTGTAGAAGATTGTAAGGCTATCTTTACATTGTATAGACTCTATTTCCTAATATTGTATAATTGTAATGCCCATGCGTGAGTACTATGTTATTTAATTGACTCGACGGTTGCCCTGGTGGTTGAGAGATTGTCATGCTCACTTAAATGTCTCGCTGATGGTGGCACATGTGTCGGGTTATTTAGTTCCATTCAAAATGGTTGAGCTGAATGGGGCTTATATATGCGTCATGTTCGTGAACGGGTGCTGTTATTTGTGACTGGTCATCTATTAGCTGCCACGGTTTGTTTTAATTAATTTATTTATTAAACTCTTGTTTTTGCTTTTACTCTGGACGCTCTTAATTTGCTCGTTTATCTACATCGTTCTCACATGTATGTATAATCTAAACATGAATGATGTATCCTTGATTTTGTAAAAATATTATGATTTAAAAGAATGTCCATGGAGTTTCTTGCCCATTCTTCTCCATAGAGATCTACGCTTTGGAATGGGCAACTACAGCACTTTCACAAGTTATTATGTCTTGTAACTGTAGGACTGTAGCAGCATCTTTTTTTGTTTTCATGACATTCAAAAGTGCCTGTAATGGTGTAATTGAAATAAATGATTTGGATTTATTGTTAATATATTGCCAAGGTTAGGCAAGCACTATTTGACAATCCCATGATGTAAGGCAGGATGATAAATTAATTCATGCAGGTATTTTTAAACAGAACACAAATTATTCACTCACTGTGGTCTTCCAGGGTAGTAGAGTGTGGAGACACGCAGGTTCCCGACGTCAAAATTGCGGTCCAGGTAGTAGTCCTGTTGCTCGGAGGGGCTGAGACCATAGCTGCTGGTGGCGGTGACGGAAACGGCAGCCTCGGTATTCTCGGCCGAGTCCGGCTCGCGCTCTTCGTCATTGTCGCTGGCCAGCAGCTGCGCCTCCAACGCTAAAGACTCACTGTATAGCTCCCCTGTTTTGATGTAAATACTCAGACTAATTAATTTATTCAATATATCAGTATTTTATAAAACCGTATTTATCAAAACAATCACCCGCATTTTCGCTGGAATCTGCGTAAGCCGGAAATAAAGACATCGTAGTTCTTCCAAACCGAGATATAATACGTTTTAAGGATTATAGAAGTCTCCTTGTGCCTCTCCAATGATTGAAGGTCGCTCATCTATTATTAGGTATATTAACTTTGTTAAATACAATTTTTAAATGTTTTGTTGTGTGTTTAAAATGAAACATTGAAAATTCCCATTCTCATCAATATTTTTCTTTAAGCTTCACTGCTAGCTTCCTTCACTGAGTACATGTCACTTGTCATAACAATGTTATCAACAGAGTTCCCGAGATATATTATTAAACTCTTTGGTTCCCGAGTGCTACTAACCAAAGAGTATAATAATTAATAATATAGAGTGCTAACCTCGTTTACAGGCTACATGGTTACATTACAGGAGTCGGTCAAAAATGGACCTTCATTCTGAAGTTAAGACATAATTTAAAATGTATCTACAATTGGGGTATAAATTGTATAAAATGCAATAACAAAACGGGACAAAAAAGCAATTCGTAAAATGTCAGATTGTTTGCGATGTCGGAAAGTCGTCTGAAAGAAAGAAAGAAAAGTTTATTTGTTAGAATATAGTACTTACAAAAGATGTTACAGTTATTACAGACTCATATATTCTACCATTTCTGGTGTACAAATATTTACATGTATCTAAATCCAATTATAATTAAAACATCAGAGAGGACTAAAAAAAAAACTAAAAATTAAAAAGAAACAGGAAAATACAATATTATTATTTTTTTACTATTATGGATTATTTTATTTCATAAATTAAATTTATTTTTCATTGAGGTACTCAATTGTAGAATAGTAGCATTTGCTTAAGGTGAAAGCTCCAACCTACCCGCGAAATTCAAATTTTCTTACGTTTTTTGCAATTTTCAGGCCAGTGCTAGGTTGTATGTTCATTAAAATATTATTCGCGGCTGTAAGACGTATGTAGTTATAGAATTATAATCATCAAAATCACCAATACAACCCTCCAAGTTCATAAAGGCGTAGGAACAAAAAAAAAACAGAAAAAGTCTTTCCTACAGCTTTATGAACTTAGAGCGTTGTATTGATGATTTTGATGATTATAATTCTATAACTACATACGTCTTACAGCCGCGAATAATATTTTAATGAACATACAACCTAGCACTGGCCTGAAAATTGCAAAAAACGTAAGAAAATTTGAATTTCGCGGGTAGGTTGGAGCTTTCACCTTAATAATAATTCGAACAATTTTCGCTTGAATATGTTTAAATTAAGGCATTTTAGCTCGTTCGGTAATTTATTATAAATACGAATCGCCATACAGTACGAGTTATCCTTATACAATTTGGTTCTGTTTTTAATATACATTTATGTTGCTGTCGCCACCCGGTTATATCATTACATTACACTAGGTACATACATACATTAGTAGTTTCTTTACATTATTCGTTAAGTTAGCTGAGTAGGCATATAACATATTTCAGCATTAATTGGATAAAATGTTATTACTCTTAATATCCTTACTAATATTATAAAAGCGAAAGTGAGTTTGTTTGTTTGTTACGTCCTCACGCTTACATGGCTAAACCGATTTAGATGAATTTTGGTACAGAGATAGCTGGGCCCCTGGAGACGGACATAGGCTAACTTTATTTTTAAAAAAAGTGAGAAATGAGGGAGAAAGAAGGAAAAAAAGGGAAACTTAGCAATGCTATTACAATGAATCAGGCGCTAGGGCAAAAACTACAAGTAGCAGGTACCTGCAAATCAGGAAAAAGAGGAACTGTGTTACCCCGAATTAAACCCGAGCGAACTCTATGTATAAAAGTACCACAGATATTGATATTGATAGATTTTAATTTTGATTTTATTTATTTAAGTTTCATGATTTTATTTATTTATTATACTATGGAAGACTTACAGCTATATAAAAACATAACATAAAAAAAAGAAATCATAGAAACAGAAAGCCAATTACAAGTCAACACGTATAGAAATGGAATAGAAATTATGTGAACACACGTCAGTACAATGTGTTAATTTAAAATTAATATTTTAGTTCTATTAAATGAAGATGTTTTTACAAACAACATTTCGGAAAATTACTGTCAAAAATCTGTTCGTTTACAATAAAATAAAAAGTTATAATAAAACAATTAAGAAAATGGGGTAAAAACCCAATTTGTAGGCTATTTGAAAAACTTGAGGCTTAAGGTGAAAGCTCCAACCTACCCGCGAAATTCAAATTTTCTTACGTTTTTTGCAATTTTCAGGCCAGTGCTAGGTTGTATGTTCATTAAAATATTATTCGCGGCTGTAAGACGTATGTAGTTATAGAATTATAATCATCAAAATCACCAATACAACCCTCCAAGTTCATAAAGGCGTAGAAACAAAAAAAAAAACAGAAAAAGTCTTTCCTACAGCTTTATGAACTTAGAGCGTTGTATTGATGATTTTGATGATTATAATTCTATAACTACATACGTCTTACAGCCGCGAATAATATTTTAATGAACATACAACCTAGCACTGGCCTGAAAATTGCAAAAAACGTAAGAAAATTTGAATTTCGCGGGTAGGTTGGAGCTTTCACCTTAAGCACCTTCTGGCTGATGTCACACTTGTTGTGAAGGGATCCAAATCATGTTGCTTACATATTATATTGAACTGCTTACTCACACGCACAGTATAACTGTTCTGCCTGTAGTTAGTATTAGTATGAGGTACACGTAAGGGCGGATTCAAACGAAAACATTTACCTGGTACATTAAAATTAAACTTTGATAGTAATTCGGGACTGTCAATGTCATTATTAAATATCTTTAACAGAAACAGAACGTCAGCAATCTTACGACGGTCTTCGAGTGGTAGTAGATGGTATTTCTTACAGAGTCGGAGATAATCAATTGAATGGTATGGTGTCTTTTGATGGAAACAAAGAAATTTGATGAATCGTTTTTGTATATTTTCAATACGGTCGATGTACTTATTGTAACGCGGTTTCCAAATCTGAGATGCATACTCCAGCTGACTTCTTACAAAAGTACAGTACAAAATTTTTAGTGTCTTGACATTTTTAAAGCACTTAGAAAGGCGCATTATAAATCCAAGCAGTTTAGAAGCTTTTTTAACAATGGCGTCAATATGTGTATCAAAGACTAGCTTATTGTCATGGTGAACTCCTAAATCACGAATAGTGTCACACCTTGGCAATATTTGACCCGACAGGGTATAAGTTGTGGTTAGAACTGCCCGTTTCCTAGTGTAAGTAATTACTGAGCATTTTGATGGATTTAAGTCCAGTTTGTTAACCCGACAATACTCTTCAAGACGGTACAGGTCAGCCTGAAGTGCTATCCCATCTTCAAGCGATGAAATCATAGAAAATATTTTCATGTCATCGGCGAAACATAATAATTTGGCTGATTTCAGGCACAGTTCGATGTCGTTCACATAGATCACAAATAATAAAGGACCAAGCAACGAGCCCTGAGGCACTCCAATATTATTATTGAGCACTACTGCTTGCGATCTATTGTCAATGTAAGATGAAAACCACCTCAGGAGGTCTCCACGAATTCCTATATAGCTTAGCTTCTTAATCAAAGTTTCGTGGTCAATCCGATCAAATGCTTTGCTATAGTCAGTGTAAACGACATCGACCTGCTTACATTCATCCATCGCATTGGTAATAAAATCATTAAATAAAATGAGGTTTGAAGTGGTAGATTGCCCTCTTAAAAAACCATGCTGGAATGAGCTGAATGAGTTAGATAGGGCAGGGTATAACTGGTTGTAAATAATTCGCTCAAATATTTTAGCAATAATGCACAATTTAGATATAGGCCTATAATTCATGACTTCAGTTTTAGATCCCTTTTTATGTACGGGTGTAATAAAGGCGGATTTCCACACTCTGGGGACAACACCTTGAGACAGAGATTTGGAAAACAAAATTGAGATAGGTAAGGCAATGGAAGAAGCACATTCAATGAGAAATTTGGATGATATATTATCGGGGCCAGCACCTTTTGACGGATCCAACTTGCGGAGTAAATCAGTAATAGTGTCGATTCTAACTTCTATATGACAAATATCAGACGGGTTTGTAACAGTGTCAGAATAGGGAAGAAAGGTTGAATTAGGATAATTATTCGAGGTGGAGTCTAGAAAGGTTGATAAAAAATAAGAAGAAAAGGCCTCACAAACGCGATCACCAGTGAGCAATAATTCGTCATTGTAGTTCAGTGCATTAGGAATAGTATTAGTTTTGTAGCGATTTTGAATAAAAGTCCAAAAGTGCTTAGGATTATTTTTTATTGACCTTTCCGTTTCATTGAGGTAAGAGCTATAACACAAAGCTTCCATAGTCTTAACTCTGTCACGCAAGTATTTAAAAGTTAGTTCATCGGATTTATTGCCATAAGTTTTGAATTTCATAAAATATTTATATTTTTCTCGAATGGTCCTAATGAGCGATGCACTGTACCAAATCGGGTATAATTTATTGCGCACAAGCTGTTGCGGTATATGTCTATTCTGAATGTTTTTTATAGTTTCTATAAAGTATGCAACTGAATGTTCCAAAGATCGAGGTGAGAACTGGCGCTCCCAGTCAACGGCATCAATCTCATTATTTATTGATTTAAAATCGCCTTTGCTATAAATATACCGTAACCTCGGTGCATGGTCAAGAGGAGGTATTTCGAAGATGTCAATATTAATTAATAAAGCGGGGTGATAGGGATCAATAGTCACTAGAGGGTCAACACACTCACTAACACACAATAATTTATTTGAGAGGACTAAATCCAATAATTTCCCATACCTATTGAGCACGCTGTTATATTGTCCAAGATTCAGCGTCGATAACTCATCAGTTAGCATACATTCGTCACTAATGGCGGGGTTGACTGGGACTAGTGAATTATTATTAGAAGGAGCCCACGAGATCCCACTCATATTAAAATCACCTAAAACTAAAAACACTTCGGAAGTATTATTCAAAGATGTATGGTTCAATTTTGTTAAGAAATTATTGAGTTGATTCGAAAACGAAAAGCCTTTGTTTTGTTTACATAAGTACACTGAGCAAATATATAAGTTTACATAATCTCGTGAGTTTAGTTTTTTAAGTCTTAAAGAAATCCAGAGATCCTCCGCCGAGGAGTGAAGGAGCGGTTGTGGGGTAACAGATAACTCCCTACGCGTCGCAATAAGTACACCACCACCACGGGGTTGTCCAGTCATAGAATAGTTTCGGTCGCGGCGCCACACTATGTATCGATCATCAAACAACTCAGAGTTTAACATACCGTCGATTAGCCACGTTTCCGTTAAAACAATCATATCATAATAATTTAATGATATGAATGCATACCATGAGTTGCCAAAGTAAAACGACACCATCTTACCGTAGTCGATATCGGATGAACGCGCATCGTATAGATTACAATTAAACTCGTACCATGAGCTAAACGGACTCGCTAGCGTAAGTTCGTTGTTTATACAGTTTATAAATGTTTATGTTGGTACAAGAACCATTACTCGTATCAAACTTCACACATAAGTTTGCTGTCTCGTTCTAGCTACAGTAAAAGACAGAGTAAGGCAGATAACCCTACCAATTAAAAACACCGATTCTATAACGCTGCTGTAAATGTAATCAAGCAAGCGTGAATCAAAAACATAATTATATGTGTTTCTAAATTTGGATGGGTTATACCTTGTGAAATTAATGCCAGCCGTCAATGGCCGTCATGTTTCAATGCGTCAATGTCATGATGGCCGCGTCCGAATCTGCATGAATATGAAAGTAAAGGAAGTTATAAAATGACTACCATCAATACATCCTATAACTTCTGGGAATCAATAGTTTAGTAACTAAAATAAAAGTTCTGAATAGGTACTTTGTTAAGGATAAGTGAAATATGTTTTGTTACACAAGTTTATTTTATATGTGCCTTTGTTTAATGATATCCCTTTCTTGTCTTAAGGTTGGGAATTTCATAAACTTTTTCATAAAATTGGAGACGGTTCAGTGTTGTTGTTACTTCTTGAATATAGACACTCAATGAGGAATGAGGAAACTAATGTGGCCTCTTGGAAAAAATGTAGAGGTATACCGGTAATAGGCTGATTGCTTAAATGTGCGTAACATAACAATGCGCATAAAACTAAACGAGGTACTTAAAATGTGAAATTCATGTATGTACAAAAGTAAGTTTTAATAATGAAGTTTCTAACATAATTCTTATTTATCACCTATTCAAGTGATACTATTTTTGTTCACACAAATGCTCAAAATCCTCTTTATTGAGCCTATATTCTTTGATAAAATTATTTTTACCAATATGTGCAAGTGGATCTCCAAAAGCCTTTCGTACAGTAGCTTGGAAATTTCCTTGGTCTTCTTGTTCGTGTTCATATGCACCCGTGGCTAACATATTCCACGCTAAATAAGTTTTACCGGACATATTTATACACAAATTAATTAAAAATTGTTTTGAACACACTTCACAGCATTTCATCCTTCATTAAGCTAGTGAGTTACTTTACTACTGAAGTAACGGTTTGCATCGATAGCACCTGTCAAAATTGTAACTCATGGTACCGATTTGTATAGCAAACTGCCATAAACTTTAGCCGCTAGCGAGTTCCTATACGATAGGTTTCTTACTTGATGTCTCATACTGCCGATTTTGGTTCTACAAGTGACCGCTAGAGGCGCTGTAAAATTTGCCATACAAAAAATTTACGGCGTCGGTATCGACTAGCGACGAATACTATGGGTTTAAACTCATGGTAGAGCTACTGACGGTAAAACGAATCTGTCTTTGTTCGCAATCCGCGTACGTTTTGGTAGTTAATAGTCAGGCGCTGTGCACCATTATCTGCCATTACAAATGGCAGATAATGTTGTTCAATTAAAACGGAATAATCGTCGTTGTAATGTAATATCGGCACACAATATATTTCGAAATAATAATTGAATACGCATAACAGCAATAAACATATAAAAAGTGGGTAAACGTAAGCTAAAACAGCAACAACGTACAAATCATCTGGTTTTAAGCATAAGATGAGATAAGATGAAGTTATAAGATGACACGATTATATATTGTTAACATAGTTTTGTAAGTGTTACTAACAAAAATATGAATCTTTGTGTTCGAAATAAATAAATAATAATAATATACCTACACAACAGATGTACAAAATATAACGAGGGCTAGGAGATGCAAGCGTATATTTTACAACTTCACTTGAAAAATAAACGGAGCACTGCAAAATCTTATTTTAATGTGTCAAATAATCATTGCATTGTGTTAGGTACTACCAAAGCTCATATTTTAATCTGTGTATATTTATAATATGTTAAATCTGTATTTTTGTGTAATAAAGTTATAAAGTCATTGCGCGCCGCTCTGACGATCCACCACCACTATATCAGGCTTGTTGGCAACAATAGTCCTGTCAGTAAATAAAGTTATTTATTATTATTATTCGTTTATTCATTTCCATACATATTTTTTATATATTTTTACATATTCTTATAAAACAACAAAGAAAAAAAAACATTTAAAAATATAAAAACTTATTTTATTATTACTTATTTACTTCTCTTTATTCATTCTTTACACTTACAAATACATTTTTAAATATTTTTTAGAAAAAATAAATAAAAAAAAAACATTTAAAAATATAAAAATAGGTTTCCGCCGGTAACGGGAGCAGGGTCCAAGCTACCGGTGGTTAGGGTTCCAGAGACAGGAACCTCCTCACAATGCGGGCCGTATCGAGGAGTACTGCCTTCTGAATCAGGCCCTTGATCCAACCACCTAAGGAGAGCTTCGACAGATGTTCGTCGAGGCTCTTGGCAATTAAGCCATTGGCCGTAACGACAATCGGCACAATGATAGCCGAGTTCACATTCCACATGTCAACAACCTCGTGTGCCAAGTCAAGATATTTTAGTTGTTTATCTTTCTCAGCTTTCACGAGGTTCTCGTCATGTGGGATGGTAACATCGATTATCATTACGCGGCGCGCTGATCGGTCTATCACCACTATGTCAGGCTTATTAGCGACAATAGTCCTGTCAGTAATGATAGACCTCCTAACTATACGAGCCGCGTCCAGAAGTACCGCTTTCTGTATCAAGCCCTTGAACCAGCTGCCTAAATTAAATTAAATATATTTTCTTGTGAATCGTTGCTAGGGCCAGGCATAACATTTTCATTTTGGGAAATAGCTAGATTTTTGTTTCTCTTTTGTTGTTGTCTCTCTCGTGTTGTGTGCGTTTACAAACATTTAAACTCACATTCACAAACAGCCAGACCCGAAACAACTATCTGCAGGTCATACAAATATTTATTCCGTGTGGGAATCGAACCCGCGACACGTAGCGCAGCAGTCGATTGCTTAGCCACTGCGTCAACCGTGCCGTCAAATATAATTTAAACGCAGTCTGCATGTAGTCGTATAGTGGTTTGCAGCCAAAATAAATATGGATGTAAGTCTGAAATAAATGATTATTATTATTATTTCCCCTCTAGTCCTGTCAAATAGAGATTGCAATACTTATGGCTAAAGATGGATTTATTGAAAAACGATTTTAGACAATCCATTAGAAAATACAATTTAAAAAATAAAAGCCATCTCTATAATTTTTTGCTCTGTGACTTAAATCTCAACAAACATGTTTTAAGTTTTAAGATCACACTTCATCATCATTTTCCTGCCCTTGTCCCGTTCTATTTAGGGTCGGCGCAACACGTTTTCTTCTTCCATTCTCCCCTATCAGACGTCACGGCATCATTTACTCCTTTCTCCATCATATCATTCCTTACACAATCCATCCATCTTTTCTTTGACCTTCCTCTCACTCTCCGTTGTATGGTCGTTGCTCTCCGTCCATCAACATTCAGATTCATCACTCTTTTAGTCACATGTCCTTCATCCCTCCTCATTACATGTCCATACCAAGACAAACGACTCCCTTTTAAGATCACACTTCACGAACGAAATATTAACTGTCAACCTGTTAATCTGACGTCTTCGTATTTGGCATTTCAACATCACTCTTGTCAATGTCTTGATTACATTTTGTTATATTTTGTCCATCTGTCTATCTCTGTCTTGCTGCGACAGGTCGTTGTTGCCTATATAATTGTTGTTGTTCACGACCACAAGACGAAGTTATGATGAGATATAATTTAAGTAAAATTATTTCGCTCACACGGCTTAACAATCAAGAAGTATCATTTTTGGGAACAAAACGGGTGGTGGATGAGTTAAATAGATCGTATACTAATGTAAGTACTAACTTTGAAACAATAAATAAAGTTTAACTTAACTAATTGCATTGTATGCATTTGAAACTAATATGTTACAATGTAACTAAAACAGGAAGCTGACATTGCGACGGAGTCGCCGCCGCAGGACGCAACGGCGCCTCTCGTGGACTCGTTTGGTCGACGTCACAACTATCTTCGTATTTCGCTGACTGAACGATGTAATTTACGGTGTAAGTTTTAATCAATTACTGCTTAAATGGTTTACTAAAACCTTGTAAACAAAAACCTGCAAACAGAAATAGGCACCCGAGGTAGTAGGGCTTGGTCAAGTTCGCCTTATTGTTTGCAATAAGGCGAACTTGAAACTTTCATAAAATCAGTTTAGGTAAATTTGTAACACAAAGCACTGCCTACCTACCCAAAGAAATTGGTACTATAAAAACACGCATTCTCAGAATGTGTGGCTACAGGTTTTAATTGTATTTTTCATACTGAATTTTCCATGAAGCGATTCTATTTAAATTTTGCACATTTAAGTAGTTCTAACAATACAACATCATAAAGATCTAGGTTTGATGTGATGATGTAGGCGAAAGACAGTTGCAACTTGTAAGATGTTCTCAACAGTTTATACCAGCGATATATCGTGTTTCACCTCATTCGATCCACCTTGATGAGAACTTTAGCTGGTGAATGACGTTAACTGTCATTGAAGGTCTGACGAAGGAGACGGAAGGCAAGAGGTCTGCATGAATTTACAGCAGCTGTACTGTGCTTGGGCCCTCTTCGTGCAATTTATTGTTCGTGAACTTCAGACCTAACTGAGTATGGGTGTCATTGAGTATTTGAGGCTGAAGACTTAAGGCTGTCGAAGGATGCCCTTCTTTGGGAGAATATAGCTCATGAAACACAGGCGATGTCCGCTTAGAGGTCTCGTATATTCACATGTTTGTCTGAATGTGCCGTTTCGAACGTTAGTACGTAGTTTCCGTACTGTCCATATATTTATTGTGCAGGTAGCGTGTGCGGCAGTGGCCCGGGTGACCGATACCACTGATTAAGCTATGTTTATGTACAAATAAATAAGTAAGGTACCTTATGTTACCTGGAGGTATTATTCAAAGTTGTCACCAACTCTAGGCACAGATTAGCACGCCGTCGCTAATTTCTTCTCTTTTTACTTGTGTAACACTAACACGTTATTTTGTATGGTTTCGAAAGTACTTGCACGTCATTTTGTAACACTTGTTTTTCTTCCGTGTATTAGGTACACAAAAATTTGACGTCTCCCCACAAGTAAAAGTCCAGGGGCATCAGGTCTGAAAAACAAGGGAGGCCAGTCGTCTGTGACCATTTTAACAATTTTAACGTTTAGTACCTAATTCATATTATAATGTTGTTATGATTCTGCTAAAGCAGCCATTTTTAACTGACTTCAAAAGAAGGCGGAGGTTCATGATTAATTTTTGACAAGCTGCGCCCCGCGATTTCACCTGTTTGGCCGGGAAAAAAAGTATGCCTATGTTTTAATCCAGGTTTAAAGCTAAAGTTCATCCAAATCTGTTTAGCCGTTTGAGTGTGAAGGCGTGCCAAACATACACGCATATAAAAACTTCCGCCTTTACAATATTAGTGTGATTATTGTCAGTTTCTTCAAGAATGTGTTTCTTTTATTTTTAAAGTTGCACATTTGGAGTAAATTAATTTCTCATATACCTTAATAACTTCGCCTTGTAATATCAAGGACTTATTTAATAACATGTGAATAAACATATTTACTTTAAAAAACACTATTTGGTGAATTAATGTGGAACGAATTCGAAAGTGCTGATTCACTGAAGCGGAACATTTGTCTGACCTTGGAGTGCTTGTTAAGTAAATTAGGTGTAACATACGAGGAGCGCACGTGTGTGCCGCTGAGCACTGCGCAGGCGCCGCACATCGGCCCCGTACACTGCCACGGGCCTGGGCACAGTCGATAAAGTCATTTACTTGGCTAGGTAAATATAAACTGCACTTAATTTACTGTTTATCGGTTTGCGGATGAATATCCATTTTAACATAAATACCTATTCAAGCAGTGGTATTTATGGAAGTCAAATAGGTAGTCTCAGACTGAGAGCCCATCTCCTCAACATAGTTGGGAAAAGACAACAAACCATAGCAAAAACAAGTTCTAATAGGTCAATCGTCATCAAATCATCAAGATATTGACTTAGGAGCCTTCAAACCAAGAGAGCGAATTAGTTGGTGGGCGTGGTTAAAATGTATGCCAGGCCGTGTGCTTTTTGAGTACCGCGTGGGTAGTGCGGAGGAAATAAAAAAAAACCAGAGTGAACAATAAGATGATTTGCAGCGAAAACAGTCGCGGGAAATTTTGTGAACTTCTCTATGGGACTAGTGACTAGTGTGATTATGTTATAATGCCCAGATAAATACTGTAAACATAAAACTTGAACGCCACGACTCTCCACAATCGCGACATATGCAGTCTCAGGGTATATTTCCAAGAAGCCGACGTGGGGATGCATCGAGATGTTGTTGCGGCGGACAAGGCCCTCACCCCGCTTTCCTTGGCTAAAGAAAACTGGTGCAAACCTGTAGTGTTTGTCACTAATTACCTCAGGGTGGTATGGCAGAGTAAGAAGCTTCCCAGACACTTTTGCCGGGCTCTGCATGGGCCCGAGGTAAACAGCCAGGGGATCCATCCGGGGACGTATTTGCTGAAACTGAAGGTTTCTATGGATGAAGTTATGATGACGAATGACTACCGGAGATTTATTGTCCGGACGAATCAATGTCACATTATCCCAGGGTGTTCTCGTCTAGCTAACGGGGCGTACTTGGATAGACACCACTTGTAGCCTGGGTTATCTATCAGTAACTTGCTCAAAAATACGGCTTTGTGAAATCAGAAGAGTCGTACTATAGATATGTGCCCGAACCAGTTCTCTAACATGGCAATATTACATTGTCCTAGGATCAATCCATCATCACTGACAGGACTATTGTGCCTGATATAATGGTGGTGGATCGATCAAAGCGGCGCGCAATGATTGTTGACATAACGGTTCCACGACACCCGACGAGACTACGGACAAGAACCTCGTGAAAGATATTGACTTGGCTCGCGAGGTGACATATGGGATGAGGATTTAGCGATCATTGCGCCGACAGTCGTATCTGCCAATGGCTTAATTGCCAAGAGCCTCGACCAATACCCATGTAGCTACACAAATATGAACGTGGCAAAAAGTAATACAGCGCCATTTGTCTGAAATCACTTGGCTATGACGGGCTCACCATTTAGTGCGGACTCTGGTGGTGCCGGTGGTCAAAAGCAGGACTGGAGACGTATCGGACAAGTCTAATTATAGGCCTATTTCACTTGCCACCGTTTTTGACAGCGAAATAAACATGTACAGCTTTGTGACGCTCAGTTTGGTTTCCGACCTGGGCCATTATTAGCTTGAAGCACGCTGTCAGGTATTATACGGCTAGAAAAACGCCTATATATGCGGTTTTTCTTGACTCGTCTAGGGCTTTGATGTTGTCCCATACGATCTCCTTTGGAAAAAGCTCGCAGAGACGCCGCCGCCGCTCCCGCCAGAGTTTTTATATTACTCCTCAAGCACTGGTATCTAAACCAGGAGACTCAGGTGCGATGGGCGGGTGAGTTGTCGGAGACATGCAGGCCGGATTGCGGGGTGAGGCAGGGGGGCCTGTCCTCACCTCTGCTTTTCAGTCTGTATGTCAATGCACTGATTGAGCGACTCAGCAGCACGCGTGTCGGCTGCTACGTGGATGGAGTTTGTTTCAACAACATAAGCTATGCAGACGACATGGTGTTGCTGGCTCCCTCGGTCGGAGCTCTCCGAAAACTACGCAATGTGCGCGATTCGTACGCTGAGACTCATGGATTGGTGTACAATAGTAGTAAGACAGAATTCATGGTCTTCAGGTCTGGCACCAGGTGTCCTACTACAATTCCTCCTCTTTTTATGAGAGGTCTCTCCATAAACAGAGTATTCAAATTTAAATTCCTGGGCCACCTGGTTACTGATGATCTGAAAGATGATCTTGATCTAGAGAGGGAGCGCAGAGCATTATCAGTTAGGGCGAATATGCTGGCCCGCAGGTTCTCTCGATGTACAGCCGCAATTAAAATAGTCCTCTTTAAAGCAAACTGCACCTCACTACTCGGGAGCCCTGTGGTTCACATATACCCAAAAGGCTTATAATGCTCTGCGTATCCAATATAATAATGCGTTCAGGGTATTGTTGCGACTGCCACGCTTCTGTAGTGCCTCAGCAATGTTTGCTGACGCACGCACTGTGTTTCGATGCGTTGTGGCGAAAAAAAACTGCCTCGCTACTCCACAGGCTGCGTGGCAGTGCCAACACTATCCTGCAATTCAAATTCAAAATTCAAATCATTTATTTCAATTAGACCATTACAGGCACTTTTGAATGTCAAGAAACAAAATGAATCTACAGTCCCGGTCACAAGGCATAATAACTTGTGAAAGTACTGTAGTTGCCCATTCCAAAGCGTTGATCTCTATGGAGAAGAATGAGCAAGAAACTCCATGGACACTCTTTTAAATTATAATATTTTAACAAAATCGTATTTACATCATTCATGTTGAGATTATACAAATATGTGAGAACGATGTAGAAAGACGTGCACAGTAAGAGCGTCCAGAGTAAATAAAAAGCAAAATTTAATTTTAAATCTAAATAAGTTTAAAAATGAACCGTGGTAGCTAAAAAATGACCAGTCCCAACTGACAGCGCCCGTTCACGAACATGACGTATGGATCAGCCCCATTCAGATCGACCATTTTGAAGGGAGCTAAATGACCCGACACACCCGCCACCATCAGCGAGACATTTAAATGAGCATGACACTATCAACCACCAGGGCTTCGTCAAGTCAATCGATAGCTAACCGGGCAGACAGCCCGCTAATGTGGGCGCTAACTAATCGCACTTTTCGCAATTTAAACAAATTAGTAATATTCTGTTTTTCTTAAATACAACCTTAATTAATGGTAGAGTTACCTGTTGCCGGTTATATGGAAAAATTACCGGCTTGAACATCCTCAATAGCTCAACACTTGTCGGACATAATTGAGTGCCCGGCTGCTGGCGTGTGGCCCGATCTCCAAGTCAACTTCAACTAATTCGTTTATCAAAGCCGTTCTAGAATCCCATATTTTATTCGTACCCTATATTTGGATGGAAACAATATACATCATGTGTCACTGTTTGTTACCGATAGTAACAATACGAATATTCATTCCGTTGATTAAGACGTTAGTTCGTATCTGCTATTATTTATTGTAATCCTAATTGATGACAGCAAGAGATAACAGATCTATTAAAACTTATTCAAATATTTTCATAGTGTATTTATGTAAAAATGGTGGTAAATTCATATAAAAAATACGGATTGCACAACAAAATAGTAATCTGAAAATACATTGTACATAATATGATCTTAGCAACAATTTATGTCCGAGATCCATAGCTTGAATTATTTTTAATATAAGTAGGTAAATAATTACAATTACATAATTTTATATTATAATTAAATATTGTTTCTTCTTCTGGGTTATGTTTTTCAGCTAAAGTAACCTGCAGCAACTAGCCGAGTAAATCGTGTAAGGTGTTAAGGTGATGCAATAACTGAACGCTATCACAGTTAGCATTGTATCAGCGCAGCGTAGACGTAGACGCATGATTAAAGTGATGCTGATTGCTGACATGGTATGAGCCGTGACCCCTGACCCTCTCGATAATTTGCTATTTATATCTCTGACAAATAAATGATTTCTGGATTGTAAAGGATGTGTGCATGCAAGCGATGCGGTAAAAGCTAGCGATGAACGATGGTGACGACGTGGCAGTACAGGCAGTAGAGGCTGTACAGGGTATTCGTGTGTCGCAGGCCAGTACTGCATGCCGGCGGAGGGCGTGCCGCTGTCGGCGCGCTCGGCGCTGCTGTCGGGCGCCGAGCTGCTGCGCCTGGCGCGCGTGTTCGTGCGCGCCGGCGTGGACAAGGTGCGCCTCACGGGCGGCGAGCCCACGCTGCGCCGCGACCTGGCCGACGTGGTGCGCGGGCTGCGCGAGCGCGCGGGCGTGCGCGCCGTGTCCATGACCACCAACGGGCTGGTGCTGACGCGGCGCCTGCCCGCGCTGCAGCGCGCCGGCCTGAGCGCGCTCAACGTGTCGCTGGACTCGCTGCGGCCCGAGCGCTACGAGGCCATGGCGCGGCGCCCGGGGCTGGCGCGCGTGCTGGCGGGCGTGGACCTGGCGCTGCAGCTCGGCTACTCGCCCGTCAAGATTAACGTCGTGCTCATGAAAGGTATCTACGGTTTACTTATCAGTGTTTCGGATGCGGGATAGGGACCCACTGCACGATTACCTAAGTACACTTATGTTGGGCTGCAAATACCATTATTAGGATGGCGTTATGCAGTGTGGAACCGAATGCGGTATGGTTACAAGGTGTTGGTTTACGGTGCCAACCAAATAATTTTTTATTTCTATTATTTTTTCAGGTTTCAATGATGACGAAATATGTGATTTTGTGGAATATACACGAGAACGCGACGTAGAAGTGAGGTATGTAATATAATAAGGTAGGCAAATGTTTCTAAACAAAACTCGATACTACAACTTCAGTTCACTCAATTTATTTCACATTTTCAATCAATAATGACTTAATTCAAGTAATTTTGAAATCAACGTGACACAAGCTTGATATTCTTGTAGAAATTAAGAATTTCTGTTTAACGTGGCGTGTTTCGGCAGGTTCATCGAGTTTATGCCGTTCTCAGGCAACAAGTGGGACGACTCCAAGCTGGTGCCGTACCGCGCCGCACTGCGCGTCGCCTCCGCTGCGCACGCGCTCGAGCCCGCACCGCCGCGGCCCAACGACACCGCCACCGTACGTACACCACACACACACTACAACAAGTGGGACGACTCCAAGCTGGTGCCGTACCGCGCCGCACTGCGCGTCGCCTCCGCTGCGCACGCGCTCGAGCCCGCACCGCCGCGGCCCAACGACACCGCCACCGTACGTACACCACACACACACTACAACAAGTGGGACGACTCCAAGCTGGTGCCGTACCGCGCCGCACTGCGCGTCGCCTCCGCTGCGCACGCGCTCGAGCCCGCACCGCCGCGGCCCAACGACACCGCCACCGTACGTACACCACACACACACTACAACAAGTGGGACGACTCCAAGCTGGTGCCGTACCGCGCCGCACTGCGCGTCGCCTCCGCTGCGCACGCGCTCGAGCCCGCACCGCCGCGGCCCAACGACACCGCCACCGTACGTACACCACACACACACTACAACAAGTGGGACGACTCCAAGCTGGTGCCGTACCGCGCCGCACTGCGCGTCGCCTCCGCTGCGCACGCGCTCGAGCCCGCACCGCCGCGGCCCAACGACACCGCCACCGTACGTACACCACACACACACTACAACAAGTGGGACGACTCCAAGCTGGTGCCGTACCGCGCCGCACTGCGCGTCGCCTCCGCTGCGCACGCGCTCGAGCCCGCACCGCCGCGGCCCAACGACACCGCCACCGTACGTACACCACACACACACTACAACAAGTGGGACGACTCCAAGCTGGTGCCGTACCGCGCCGCACTGCGCGTCGCCTCCGCTGCGCACGCGCTCGAGCCCGCACCGCCGCGGCCCAACGACACCGCCACCGTACGTACACCACACACACACTACAACAAGTGGGACGACTCCAAGCTGGTGCCGTACCGCGCCGCACTGCGCGTCGCCTCCGCTGCGCACGCGCTCGAGCCCGCACCGCCGCGGCCCAACGACACCGCCACCGTACGTACACCACACACACACTACAACAAGTGGGACGACTCCAAGCTGGTGCCGTACCGCGCCGCACTGCGCGTCGCCTCCGCTGCGCACGCGCTCGAGCCCGCACCGCCGCGGCCCAACGACACCGCCACCGTACGTACACCACACACACACTACAACAAGTGGGACGACTCCAAGCTGGTGCCGTACCGCGCCGCACTGCGCGTCGCCTCCGCTGCGCACGCGCTCGAGCCCGCACCGCCGCGGCCCAACGACACCGCCACCGTACGTACACCACACACACACTACAACAAGTGGGACGACTTCTCAGGCCTCTGCCTCGAATCTCGCGGGCAGCGGGGCGGCGGCGGCGGCGGCGCGGGAGCGGTGCACTCCAGTCAAGCGGTGACCGCCCGCGTTGCGCGTCTGCATTGTAGGTATAGTGTTGTACATTTTTTTTGTGACGTATCAAAATGTCTTCGGACGTGTAAGAGCTAATTATTTCGGCAATCTTTGAGAGGACACCCATATGGAACAGCAAAGATGTGAACCATAAAAATAGAAGAATAATTAACCATTTATGGGAAGAAATAAAAAACGAACTGAATGTTAAAGTTAAAGTCTGTTCTTCATAATTTCGATAAAACTCGCCATTTATATTCCTTTCCCTATAGTAGAGATCCGCTTCTTCTTTTGCCCACAATAAATCGAGCGTTAGGAATAAATTTGAATCAAAAAGATGTCGCCGTTTTCAGACATTTCGTTCGCGAATAAAAACAAATATCTCGACAACACAACCACGAACACAACACTACACCGCTATAGTGCCGCGCGATCTGCCCGCTAGTTTGGAGAACAGGTATGCGTTGCCCGCCCCGCTGCCGCGCCGCCGCCGCCGCCGCCCCGCTGCCCGCAAAATTCGAGGCAGAGGCCTAAGGCATGGACCAAGGCGTCCATTTCACAGCGGCTCTAACTTCCAAGTCGTGTATTCAGTCAACGTTCCTGAAACAAATTTTTGACTGCTGATGCTGCACCTCGAACGCTATGACAAAGTTTCATCACTTGAAACAAAATACTAATCAACAATAAGTGTAGGGGCAGACTGTTATGATATCCAAATCAGCGTTTCTCCTTCTAGGGTTGGTCTCAGCCAACGACCATACAGCCCGTCGAAACCTAATAACAGGCGACCGATGTCTGTCAACACATCAGTTGTATAAATCTGATATAAGGCGCAACAATTTCGAATCAGTTTCGACCACTTCTGTGATCCGTAAACACTTCCGCGATACCGAATTAAAAACTCAAAAAAATAATTATAATGTCCCTTGTACAACACGTTGGTGTGATAAAAGCTGTCGGACTTCGAGTTTCCGCAAAGATGTTTTTAACACACACAATAATTACATAATCATCATAAAAAAAATATATATATTATTTTTCGGAGTTCATCATAAACTGGCATAACTATAGGGAACTGTGTGTATCCCTGACCTGCGTCGATGTCTTTTGGGATAGGTCTCTTTCTTCTGGAATTAATTAGAAAGTGACAGCAAAAGTGGTAGTGTACTAAAGGCAAAGAGGAGTACCTAATGTACCAAAATCGATTATCGAAATTTGGTATCGATAAAGCATAAAACCTACACAATGTTATAAAAAAAATAGTGACTTACTAGCATTACGAACACAAAAAAAACGAATGTTAAGTTGTCCATAGTAGCGGTGGCGTGTGTAGGTTTTCTTTAGCAGTTTTTTTTTAAATTCCATTTTCGTTTACAGTAACTTTTGGAATGGGTAACTAGAATAATTTTAATGTACTTGTAAAGATATTCTGAAGTGTTTTCTGCAGATTAGTCTGAATTCATTAACTTTTTCCATGAATATCAGCCACTTATTTGATAAACATTTTGATATACATTTGTTCGGATAAGTATCGATATCTTCGTGTTCTATTTCTGATCTGTCCCATCCCTAATTCTACCTTATGACCTTCGTAGGGCCAACTAGAGTGCAGTACCCCGCTTTCTCAGACCTCTATCAAACATTAGGCGTCTACGGGCTATATGTTCATTGGTCTCAGCACTACGTTTAACACGGTGTGCGTCGCCGTATAACGCCTTACGCAGCTGCACGTTACATGATTGCCGAGTCTCCACTTTTCAAGTATGGTTACTTCCTGGTTTCGGAGGCCCAAGGATATTGCGGTCATGCCTTGCGGACTGCTGTTTGGTCCATCCACTCGCCTTTATAACGAGCAATTTTTTTCAATCCGGCAAGGATTGAAAAAAAAATTGCTGCCTCATTATGTACATATATCTCCTGTATCTTGGGTGCGTTTACAAACGAAAAAACCAGGGCCCCCGTAAGGGCTACTGGCGCCTGTGTGCAAAAAAGGATTATGGCGCCCCTGAAGGCATTTTGAATTATCTTTTTTTTATGGTGGATGGAACTGAACTTTAAAAATCATATTTTTTTGGTTGACTAAAATATCAAAATGAAATAAAATAATAAATTCTTGTTCACACTCATTTTAAAGCATTTACTTGACTAATGGGGTATAGACACGTTGTTCATAAATATACTAGCCAAAACTAAAAATCACATTTTTTAGGCGCGTACAGGTAGTGGGCGGCGCGCCGCCCTAAAGAACGCGCCCATACCGGGGTTAGGTAGTATTGAAGAGTGGGGTTATGAGGTACACATACCACCCACAAAAGACAGAAACGAAACCTATTTAACAACGGACCAAGCCAATAAATCGCGAACGATTACCATTAGCCGCTGGGTAGTGGAAGCCATGAATGGCAAAATAAAACAGTGTTTTAAACTGCTGCGACACACATATATTAATAGAACTCTTCCCCATATGTTTGTAGATTTCAAAATTGGTGCTAGCCTTTTAAATGCTTTTCACCCAGTTTTTGAAAACCATCGACTAGGTTCGGATATAATAAACATTATTGATGAATAAATAAACAACCCGAATCATTTATTCGATGACGTCAAACTTAAAAATCTGAATCGACAACGTCGAGACTTTGTATGAAGCAAATCTACCATTCCTAAATGATTTTCCACGTTTAACAGAGTAATATATAGTGCTTTACGCTTTGGGAACTATATAAAACTAGCAAAATCGTATGTCGCAGAACATTTCCGCGATGGTGTTTATTTAATTGAATTATATAGAGAGGAGTCATTAGATGATTTAAACAGAAGTAATATTCTGCAAACTAATGTGTGGTTGCTTCGAATTAAAATACAGTCGCGGCATGTCAGATCGCGCACATATAATACTTACATTTTGATCGATAGAGACCAAATCGGTAGAAATGCGATAGTTGAGCATTACTGTACTTGCTTAACAGGCAGAAGAACAGTAGGAAGTTGTGCCCACATAGTTTCAGTTTTGTGGTTTTTAGGGTTAGGACGGCACGACCCTTTCATTGCACCCGCAGAACATTTATTAGATGTAATAGTTGATGATAACCATTGATATTTAAATAAAAGGTATCAATATATGTATAGTTGTTAACAAATATGTGTGTTTTATCTAACCAATCTTTGGGATTTTTTTGCAGTGATCAAGTATTTAGGGGGTATTTAGAAGTACAATAAAGTAAATTACAACACATTTTATTTCTGTTGGTTTTACGCCCAGCTCTCATACAAAAATGCCCATGATCCTTTAAACATCTCTTCCTCTGTAGAGTCCAGTGTTGGATTAAATGCTATGAAACTTTCCAGTATGACTAGTGTCTGGTGTATGTACAATCTAATATTATTGAAAAATATTTTGAACTGCGAACCATTTCAGACGATATTTTTTTTTTGGGCCCTTGGTTTTGGCGCCCCTAAAGGATGGCGCCCGTGTGCATTGCACACTTTGCACATATGGTTGCGGGGCCCTGAAAAAAACCACCAGTAGGTCATATAAATATTTGTTCAGTGCGGGGATCGAACCTGCGCCATGCAGTGCAGCAGCCGATCGCTCAGCCTCTGCGCCAACCGTGCCGTCGAATTGAATCCTACCGACCTGCCGACCATGAAAATGTTCCGTCGAATAGCGGTACCTTAAAACCACGTGCCTAAGGTTCAGTTTCCACAATTAAAGAGCCAAAGAAACCCACGTTCAAATCGAACTTTGGTTCCTGAGATTTTGAATTCTCGTGCAAAAAGTCGTGGTAAACTTGCTAAAAATAAAAAATAGCCTATGTCCGTCTCCAGGTTCCCAACTATCTCTGTACCAAAATTCACCAAAATCGGTTTAGCAATTTAGGCGTGAAGACGTAGACGTAACAAACTCACTTTCGCTTTTATAATATTAGTAAGGATATACACTTTTATAATAGAATATTTTTGACAGCAATGATTAACATGTTACATTGTCTGAGAACTTAATAATATTTCTCAATAGATTGCACTGCTCACGGCGTGGTCTTCGTCGTATTACCATAACAATATGCTGTTGAGTCGCGTTATAATAATAATTATTCTGTTGAGGGTATTTTATGTTCTGCCAGTTTTTTTTTTCGTACATTTAGAGTGATGTTATTAACGACGCTTATTCCGCGGCCAGTTACAATGAAATGATAAAAGTATCCGTCGGGACAGGTGTGGCGCGCGCCGGGCTACCGCGGCAGCGTGGGCTTCATCTCGTCCATGACGCAGCACTTCTGCTCGTCGTGCAACCGTCTGCGCCTCACCGCCGACGGCAACCTGAAGGTGAGCGCGGCGTCAGTGTCTCGTAGTCCCAGTGGTGGGCCGCAGAGCCGTAGAGCCGTAGTGTAGTGTGCGCGTGCGCAGGTGTGCCTGTTCGGCGCGGCCGAGCTGTCCCTGCGCGACGCCGTGCGCGCCGGCGCGTCGGACGAGCGCCTGCTGCGCCTGGTGCGCGCCGCGCTGCACAACAAGAAGGCGAGACACGCAGGTACTTACTTACCACTCGCCTACTGCATTCTCATCACCGGCTACTGTCCACGCTCCTTGGCTGCTACTGAGCACAGCACTTTGTCTGACCCGGCAATGACCCACTCAGTCACGAAGTATATCTAATATATAAAATTCTCGTGTCACAATTTTCGTTCCCATACTCCTCCAAAACGGCTGGACCGATTTGAACGAAATTTTGTGTGCATATCGTGTAGGTCTGAGAATCGGCTAACATCTATTTTTCATGCCCCTAACTGAGCAGCGGGTGAAACCGCTGGGCACAGCTAGTTAATATTATATAATGCACTATAGCCATAAGTTTGTTAATCGAATTTCTCCAAAGTTCAATGACTCATTGGTCGCGAAATCTCAAAAACTACAATTGTTAGCAGTCTCAAATTTTGTATGAGAGAAATTACCTGAAATTTGACAGCAAAAGTTGGAAAGAAAAAACGGTTAGTTTTCCTCAATTAAGATATAACTTTTTTTTTATAAATAAGTAGGTCTCGCTCAAAGAGTGAGGAGATATAAAAGTGCGGCGCCCCTTCATATCCGGTACCCTGCGCGGTCCCCAACCGCGTCTAACCCTAACGCATCTACTGTATACAGCGACCGTACAACGTTGACAGAAATGTACCATTATTATTTTGCGAGACTAAACAGAGGTTACGGTTCAAAAGGCCGTCCGGCCGCAAGGAGCTGAACACTGAACATTGGTCGAGCGCTTTAGAAGTAGCCTATAGGTATATTCGATAGATACGTAGGGGCGATACGCGCCGGCGCCGGTATCCAGCTCGGCGAGCTTCTCGTTGGACGTGTATTTTTAGGCATGGAGAATCTGGCGCATATGGAGAACCGACCGATGATCCTCATCGGCGGCTAGCGCTCCCCGCGCCCCCTCCCGCCGCGCGCCCCTAGACATGTGGACACCTTACAGCGCGGAGCCCGGCGACGTCGCGCCTGCCGCCCGGCCTGTTGCCGTCCGGCCCGGTGCCGCCGGGCCTGGTGTTCGGCCTGGTGCCGTCCGGCCCGGGGACCCGGCCGCCCGCGCGCGCCTTCAGCTCGCGCGCGCCCCCGAGCGACGACGAGGACGTCGGGCCGTTCTCGCACCTGGACTCGCAGGGCCGCGCGCGCATGGTGGACGTGGGCGCCAAGCCGGTGACGGCGCGCGCCGCCACGGCCGCGTGCGCGCTGCACGTGAGCGCGCGCCTGCTGCGCCTGCTGCGCGACGCGCGCCTGCCCAAGGGCGACGCGCTGACCGTGGCGCAGCTGGCGGGCGTGCTGGGCGCCAAGCGCACGGCGTCGCTCATCCCGCTGTGCCACCCGCTGGCGCTGGACGTGGTGCGCGTGCGCGTGGCGCTGCCGCCGGGCGAGTGCGCGGGCGGCGGCGCGCTGCGCGTCACGTGCGAGGCGCGCGCGACGGGCCGCACGGGCGTGGAGATGGAGGCGCTGACGGGCTGCGCCGTGGCGGCGCTGGCGCTGTACGACATGTGCAAGTCGGTGGACCGCGAGATGCGCATCTCGGAGCTGCGCGTGCTGCGCAAGTCTGGCGGGCGCAGCGACGTGCCGCCGCCGCCTCCGCTGCGCGCTCCCGACCAGTCTCCGCTGGGCGAGGGCGAGACCTACGCACCCACCAACGTCATGCACTTCTAGAGGGTGCCGCTTAGTGACTGAATCTAGATCTTCAGATGTATGTATGTAGGTCACGAGCTATGTCAGAAGTAGTCGTGTAATTTACATTTGTTTTAATTTTTATTTTCTTAGATATTAAGCATAAAGCATTCCTTACTATGACCCAAGACGATGAATACTCTTGGATGAATTATCATGAATCTAAAAGAATACTTTTTCCTACATTACGCCAGTTATGTAGGCACATACACCATGCGTTGTTTCATGCCTTACGTTGCTCATATAATATCCATGTACGTGTCTTACTACTCCTTATGATAACGATACTAAGTACAAAAAGAAGTACGTAAGAAAAATAAATAGAGATGGACCGAACGTGGACTCTGCCGAATGTCGGATTCGGCAGAAACATGCGTGAAGCCGAAGTTCAGTTACATTTCGCAGCCTGTAGACGGCGTGCAGGTCCCAAATTTCGTTGCTGTGTTGCTCAATTGCTTACTTTGTTGATTGTGGTGGCTAGGGCCAGAATTTATTCAGTGTGGGAGGGAATTTGTATTGCGTGTTCTTTACGTGTGGGCATGTATTTGTGTGATGGAAAGTTGGAGCTTCTTGGCTACGCTGGTTTTCCTGCATGACATGTCCTTTATGCATTCTAACCTTTTTTACGTTCTGTGAATCTCAACATGAATGAATGCCAATATTTTAATTTAAAAGAGTGTCCATGGAGTTCTTGCTCATTCTTCTCCATAGATATCAATCAACCTTCTTTCAACCAGTCTTTTTGTTTTGATGATTCAAAAGTGCCTGTAATAGTTTAATTGAAATAATGTTTTGATTTTGATCTTCACTGAAGTAAAAAAGGTTTAACATAGAAAATAAAAAAATGCTACATTTTTATTGCTTTAACTCTTGATTGTAAAGGAACTGCGACCATCTAAAGTGACTGGTTGAGTGTTATATGTATGTTGATTGTCATGAAGGAAATAAATATGTAAGGTAACATGAAGACCAAGTTGCAACCATTTGCTGCAAGTTTTTGAGCCAGCCATTGAGATCACTTTACTAGTCATACTTGTAGTATTTTTGGTGCATCTATGAACCCAAATTAAACCATTAAGATAAAACCATTGTCAAGAACAAGAAGTACTTATTAAATTTGAGTGATGGATGATATTAATGTATAAACTTTATTTTAAAATATAGTATGGTGCTTCATAAGAATAAAATAATTGTACTAAGTATATTTTTTATAATAAGTATTGAAGTAACCTAAAAACAGTTATAACTGTTCATTAAAATACTTTAATCATATAGGTATTGGTGCAAATCATATTGTTTTAGCTATTAATATTGACATGTTACTTATTAGAAAGTTGTTTATATTTTTTATTATATTATATAAAATGCAATAACTTGTGTTGTTTCAATAAACTTGAGCATCACCTTGACTTAAGCTATAAGCCATCTCTTCAAAATGAAGTTGATTTCTTCAGCATTGGCACATGATGCAATACACAGTGTACCTACACCATCCAAGGTGCCTCTTTTCTGAACATTTAGAGGGCAACAAGAACTGCTGTGTCAGTCAGACAATCAAAATTGCTTCCCGAGTTCTGGAACAGTTAAGAATCTCACAAAATAAATGTAACCATGACTGTTCCAACAGACTGCATTACCTTTGGGGTTCAGTACCCTAGTTGTGCCACTGCATGGACTCCTGCTTACTTTATGACATGAGGCCTTGTAATTTTCTATTGATAATATTTGATGGATCTTAACAACTCACATACCACTCAAATTTTGTTAAACATCGTCCCATAGCATTGGACGTACTAATAAAATAGTTAAATTACCTAAATCAGTAGGAAATCACTCCCATAATGAATATTAATTAAAGCCACTCATCAGACAATATTTATATTTAAGAAAGTGCTGTTATGTTCATATTACGTTATTGTAAGATAATTACCATTTGGATACTGTACTGTATGATTTAGCAAATAAAGTGTGGCAAGTTTTGTTTAAACAATTAAGTAAATGTATTTATTATTACACACTGTATGGAACAAACAAACAAGACATTTTGATGTCGGGACACTGGCCACCTCTGTGACAATACCTACAGTGAAAACTTACTTGTTAGTGTTAATGCATACACACACTGCTTTTACTATGTAGATAAGCTGTAAAGCAAATAGTTTCAAGTTACATTAATGCTAAATAGTTCAAATACCTATCCCACACTAACCACTAGCAACCAGAACATTAGACTTGGCAGGCTGCTCTGGAGCTGCTTCAGCAGGAGGGCGGTCCACACGTTGCAGGCGTATGTCGTGGCACTCTATGTATTCGTTAATATCTCTTCCTTTTTTTGAGAGTTGTTCTTCAAGAGCTTTGAGAGCTTTAGGCAACTGTTCACAATTGTTCTCTAGCTCAGGCAAAACTTCAGCAACCGTGCGTTCTACTAACACGCCGCCCACCATTCGAAAACACTTGCGAGTTTTATCCACTCCTCGGAGAGTTTCGATAACTATTCTGAAACATAATCAGCATTTTACATCAGACGTCACTATGGGTAGTCGAGTACGGCACAGGTGATCTCATGCAATGCAGAGTTTATGTATGTATGATAGTCAGCAGTAGGCAATAGACATACTTGTGCTCGTTGAGATCCATTTCTAACTCTGAAATCTTATTCGCGAGTTGTCGCTGTTCACCGCGAAGAGTTTGAAAGCCGGAGAAGATCTCCTCGCTAGATTTCGCTTTGGAGTTCTTGGGTGCTGCTTTTTGAGCCATTATGTCACGTATAACTACTATTTAGATTCGACTAGTATTCTTTAGCAAATACACTGTGGTTAAATCAGCGAATTTAGTATTTCTTTTCCTCAAAAAATAACCATTTGCCCCATTCGTTTGACAGATCAACAGATGGATGGAGTTTTAGGTTATTACCATACAACTTTCATCTTTAGTCCATGGTTTAAAAAGCTCCTTCTTGTTTCTGATTGGTTGTATGGCTTTTTTGAATACCGTGAAGGAATCAACCAAGTGTGTCTCTCTCACTCAAAAATGTTTGTATGCCGAAATGTGGAATATACAAGGACTTTGAACTTTTATTTTCGTCTAATTGTAATACCTATATTCCATACAAAAAAACTTCGGATCTTATTCCCTGTAACATAAACCAAGAATAAATTGATGTTTTATTTATGTGAGCTGTTGTTGTTTAGAGGTAGAAATTTTGGTCGCCCTATAAAAAATCTAAAAAAAAACCTAAAAAGGGACAAACAACCTTTCCAATAGAATATCTATCTATCATCTCTCGTTTTTCTTGTAGAGAGCTAAGTTCAGTTTGTATAATGAGTCCATCTTAGACTAATATGAAGGATATAATACACTCCCGGACTCCTAAATCGAGCCACCTAGCATAAATAATGATTTAGTAACGTCCATAACTTTAAAAAATTGTATGAATGATCAAAAAGTTTTTATGCAATTTTGTAGCTGGCATAATCAACATTAGGCTCATGTACTATTATTGTTCTGAATTTGATTTTTTTTAAATGACCTTCAATGACCTAAGTGTTGATTTTGCCATTGTACAGACTAGCTAAGACATTTGTTTTAATTTTAAAGAAAAAATGGTTTAGTCAAAAAAATCTTTTTATTCAATATCTTGTATTGCCTCCTAAAGCATTAATGACAGCATTCATGCGATTTGGCATCGAATTATAATATATATAAATATTGTATCAATGTTAAAATCACATGTTGAGGGATATTCTCCCATTCTTCTTCGATAGCAGTTTTCAGTTTCTGTAATGTTTGTGGGGCTGGATGGCGAGCTCAAACGCGTCGCTTTAATATTCGTCCCACAGGTGCTCAATTGGGTTCATGTCGGGACTTCTTGATGGCCATTCCATTACGGTGATACCAACGTCTTGGAGATAATTTCTGACGATTTCTGCTGTGTGGGGTCTGGCATTGTTATGCATAAAAATGAAGTTTGGACCTACAAACTCGGCATACGGCTTTACATGAGTCTCCAAACATTGGCGTATATAACGGTCAGCATTTAGTGATGGCATCCGAGGCCCAGATACAAACTCAAGTGCAGTTATGCCTGCAGCGGAAATGCCTCCCCAAACCGTCCACGACCCACCGCCATAACTAACTTTTTCTTCTATGCAACACTGCACGAATCGTTCTCCCTGCCTACGGTAGACCTTCCTCCTTCCATCGTTACCATGAAGCATGATTTTTGTCTCGTCACTAAAGAGCACCTGGCTCCAATTCCTTTGTGTCCAGGGTGAATATTGGCGCGCAAACTGAAGGTGCGACATTCGGTGAGCACGCTCTAATTTGGGCCCATTGGCTGGCTTATGCGGCCTTAGTCCACGTTCTGCAAGTCTTCTCCTCACAGTACGAGCACTAACAGCTACTCCATGAAAGTCTCGAAGCTGTTCCTGGATCTGGACTGAAGTGAGGTGACGATTTCTCAAACTGGTCGTAACCATAAATCGATCCTGTCGTTCTGTTGTTACCCGAAGTCGTGGTCCACGTAAACGACGAACAAATCCCCCAGACTCTAAGAACCTGTGGTACACTCTTTGAACAGCGGATCGGCTTATGTGGAGTTGCGTACTCACGTTTCTCTGGCTTAAACCGGACTGAAGAAGAGCCACAGCTTGAGCCGCTACTTCAGGCGAAGTATCCATAATTTCAAACCAGAAACGCTAAAAAAATGGACAAAAGCAATTGAGGAATTTTTTCAACCCGTTTAGATACGAAAAAATCAATAATCAACGCTCTTAATTTACAGTTTCTGTATTGTTCAGGTTTCCTAAACACAACAACAACGACAGCTCTTTATTTGTTTTTCGAGATTACCAATTTAAAGATAATCTAAAATAGTCCATTGAAAAGTTACATTTGGGGTTGCGTTTTTTAGAGGACGCAATTTTATTTTTTTGATGTGTATGGGGGATCAGTGTAAAGCTAAAACCAAGTTTGTGGGGTCGCCACCCTTGTCCCACGGTCGCCATCTTGAAAATAAGGGTTGAAATGGTTTTTACGATATATCTCTTAAACTATTTATTTGATAAAAAAAAAATTTTAACATTTTTTGTTGCAAATTAAATTCTCTACAACTTTGGTCCAGTAACTTTTTGTCGTAAAACAATAAATAAAGAAGTTATAAGCGAAAATCTTCAGAAATTCGAGAAAAAAGTATATTTTTTGATGTAACTTTTTTTTATCATTTTACGAAAAAATGATATCTGACCATTTTTGTAGATCGTTTTTTTTAAGAAACAACTTTCATTCGCTTAATTTTTTCATTAAGTCAATAGCTAAGGTTTTACAGCGCTCCGAAGTCAGTACTATTTTTCAGTACTCTTAACTATACCTATATTATACGTGTGTGCTAATAATAATATTATTAAAAAATATTATTATTAAATAAAAAAAAAACAATAACTGATGACATATTATTTTTTATCATCAGTTATTGTTTTTTTTTATTTATTTACTTTGTTATTACCTATAATTTTTTTAATTATAATTTTTGCAATATTATTAAAAAATAAAATCAATAATTGTTAAGTCCTGTTAAAGAGTGAAAAAGAGCATATAGCTCTTTTTCACTCTTTAACAGGACTTAACAATTATTGATTTTTAAAATAATTTTAAATGTCATTGCTGTTACTGAGAATACTGTTCAGGTAGAAAATACCCAAGTGACCATGAGGGAACAAAAGAACAGCTGCCTGCTATTGTTATTATTATTCTTAACCTTTGTTATTGTAAGAATAGCTAATAATTTTTTTCTCGAATTTCTGAAGATTTTCGCTTATAACTTTTTTATTTATAGTTCTACGACAAAAAGTTACTGGACCAAAGTTGTAGAGAATTTAATTTGCAACAAAAAATGTTAACAATTTTTTTTTATCAAATCAATAGTTTAAGAGATATATCGTAAAAACCATTTCAACCCCTATTTTCAAGATGGCGGCCGTGGGACAAGAGTGGCGACCCCACAAACTTGGTTTTAGCTTTACACTGACCCCCTTTACACAATAAAAAAAATAAAATTGTGTCCGCTAAAAAACGCAAGGTTAGGCCTAAAAAATGTAACATTTCAATGGACTAAAAAGTCTATGATACCAATAGGATTTTGACACTGACAGTGACAGTACTGACAGTTTCATCAAGTTGACGTATTGCAGATAACTTGTTGATGTTTTGGAAAACAAAATTCAATGAGATTTTTAATTTAGTGTACTTTTTAGTTAGGTATGCGTGTACAAATTAAATCATGATTTATTGTATATCCAAAATCCAAGTTACTTTAAAATAATAGTACGGTTCATTTGTTAAGTAGCGGCTGCCACAGCTTGAAACGAAACATTTGACTGTGTTCCTGTTTTATTAAATTCTACTATCAAGAACTAGCGGACATTTAAACTTGGGTTTCTTAAGATATTGTCAGCTTGCATCAAGATGAAGTACGAGGAGACGACCCTGCAACGCGAATGGGAGAGCAGTAGCAGTAAGGAGCAGCCTTGTGCCGACGCGGTGAGTTCGCACTGCCCCCTTGTCACAACATCATTCATATGATTAGTGTTACGTTGTGTCTTCCCGACGCCTTTACTATATAGCGCCTGTTGATTCACTATCCAGCTTTGATCTTGATAGATGAATGAATCAATCTGTACTGGATACAATCATGTCTGAGGGTGTCTGTCTGATTGTCAAGCAGTAACACGAATTTATACAAACTTCAATCAAATGTCTAGAAATTGTTTGAAAACTGCATAAAATGCAATGTAATTGTAGAAAACAATAATTGACATGTCACTGCTACCTGGCAGTATAGACAATACAGACAGTACCTATACCTATAAGTACTGTCTGTATATAAGAAGGCGGCTGGCCATGTTCCCCGCCACTGCCACCCAGCGGCTATTTTACACGATAGGACCTGTAGTTTGCATGAAACTAAAATACTCCTTATTGAAATATATATTATTACTAGCTGTGCCCCGGCGGCATGCGTTGCTATGCAATTTTATACCTTTCTACCTACCCTATCTTATAAGTTGGATCAAACTGCACACGGTGTGCAAATTTAATTTAAATCGGTTAAGTAGTTTAGGAGTTCATCGCGGACAAACAATGTGACATGTGATTTATATATATTAAGATTAGTATTTCAGTTTCAAATGCTTTTCCACTCCCTCATTCGATCCGTCTTCCGACCTCGCCGCCGCCGAGGCCCGTCGCGAAACCCCCAGTAACGAAACCGTCCCTTGGTCTACAAGCTAGCTCGCGATGCTGAGCAATAAATCTAAAAGTCCCTAATTAATTGACCCAGCCACCTTTGTTGCCCTCCCTGAGTGACGCCCTAAGCCGAGGTCCGTACCCCACAGGGGGTGCCCTTAGCGAGCGAGCACTTAGTATAACAGTAGTTTTTGTAGCCCTGGCTGGGGGCCTTAATTTATTGAGGTCACCACAGGAAAGTCCGGTTAAGCAGTAAATAGATCGCTTTGTGTATGTCCTGAAACGTATACGACAAACAGTTAATTTAAATACCGCAATGGTTGCTTACCATGCTTATGTAGCATCTTTACTTAGATATGGTTTCATAATTTGGGGCAACTCAGTAGACGTAAAAAGAGTCTTTAAAGGACAAAAAATAAATGTATTCGTGCAATGTGTGGAGCCCACTTTTTAGATAGCTGTAAACCTTTATTCCAAAAACATATAATACTATCTTTACCATGTCTTTATATCTTTGAAACATGCATGTTTGTAAAACTAAATTATAATCTACTAGCTTTCGCCCGCAGCTTCGCTCGCGTTAAATTCGGTATAACACACCAAGCAGACCTGCAGTTTTTGCTCTTGCGCCTGATTGATTTGTAATAGCAACGCTAAGTTTTCCCTTTTCTTCCCTCGTTCTCCCTCATATCCCACTTTTTTTTTAATAAAAAATAGCCTATGTCCGTCTCCTAGTTCCCAACTATATCTGTACCAAAATTCATCAAAATCGGTTTAGCCATTAAAGCGTGAAGAGGTAACACACAAACTAACAAATAAACAAACAAACAAACTCACTTTCACTTTTATAATATTAGTAAGGATATTAGTAAGGATTTGAAAAAAACAGTTACAAAATAAATAGTAGAATACGACACAACGACAAATTGAAACTACCCCAAATCAAATTAATGTTATTTAAAAGAAATGTTTATTGCATGGCAATCATTATATACAATCATTTGCCAAATAATATCCAAGATTGAGCCAATACCCTTTTAAACAATGATGATGGCAACATCATTGTTTAAAAGGGTATTGGCTAGACTGTTATTAGCAAAACAATATTACAGTGTCAAAGAATATTTAGAGGATAAGTCGTTAGTGACATAAGAAATCATTATTTTATCATATCCACTAAATATAATTATATTAAATGCTAATCAATATTATAACTACAATACAATTAAAATCTTTGAATTTATAATTACTTTGCCAAACTTCTTGGCAGTATATGATTAGGTATAAATGAGACAAAAGATGTAGTATAGTCTGGTTATAATTATCCAAAGGTGCATCTTATATACTAACAACTTCGTGTTGATAACAGATAGTAGAAACATTTAATAGATATTGAACGTGCGATAAAGAACATAAGATTGCGATGTAGATTGTAGATACAGCACAAAGATATTGTACTGTAACAGTACACCCCCCTTTAAAAGAAAAAATAAATATTATGGTAATAGTGTTTACAATATAAATTTGATCTAGACCTTACTAGTTATTTGCTGATGTATATAAATAATAATGCTATTGTACGCGGTGGAATTTGATGACGCCTGTTGTGGTGTGATTTGCTGACGTCTGTAATTTTGACTTAGCTGTTGCACGAGTGTTTATTATTTTTTTCCGTTAAACTCTTCATTCTTCTGTCCAGTGTTTTCATTATGCCGTAAATTAGGATCGCACCGATTGTTAAAATAATCTGTCCCATTGCAACATTTCTTGTCCACCGTAAGTCCTCCTGGATCAGGTTACGGAGTTTGTCCGCTTCGTTTTGATTGAGGCAACTGTCCGTATTGTATGTTATCTGGTCCTTAGAACTTTGATTTCCCATTTTAGATGTCTTGTTGTTACGAGTAGTTGTGAATTAATGGTATATGTTAAGATCTATGTTAATATATATACGAATAACTTGCTTCTATCAGCGATTTTTTATAGACGTACTACTGGCTTTACTTTACGTCCCGATCGTGTAGTGTACGTGTGTGAATGTCTGTCGCAATCCTTTGAATCTGGCACGTAGTTTGATTCGTCATTGATCATGAATGCTGGTTTCAATCTATCAATTGATATCACTGTCTCTTTATCCCTAATTCTAATGCAAAATGTTTTATCTGTTTTACTAATTACTGGGTAGGGTCCTTCATACGGCGGTGTCAGGGCTTTCTTCATTCTATCACACCGAACAAATACGTGTGAGCATTCTTTGAGTTCGGGATGCACAAATATAGCTTGGTTATGGTTTTTTCTTTTCGGAATTGATGTCATTTGTGTGATGTCCTTTTGAATTTGTTTTACAAATTCTTCGTACGTTGATAACTGTGCTGCTGATGACTCAAAAAATCCTCCAGGGAGTCGTATTGGCGTTCCATATGTCATCTCTGCTGAACTATAACCTGTGTCTTCTCGCAAGCTACTCCGCAACCCGAGTAAAACTGTTGGGATTTCTTTTAACCAATTTTCGTTGGATTCTCTTGTCATTAACGCTACCTTTAAAGTTCTATGAAATCTCTCTATCATTCCATTGGATTGCGGATGATAAGGTGTTGTCCTAATTTTATGTATTCCCAAAAATTGTGAGAGTGACTCAAATATTCTTGATTCAAACTGTCGGCCTTGATCCGTAGTAATGCGCAATGGACATCCAAAACGAGTAATCCATCCTTCGAAAAGTGTCTTGGCTACTGTTTCTGCAGTTATATCTTCTACCGGAAATATTTCGGGCCATGACGTACAACGATCTATGATTGTGATTAAATATCTCTTCCCTTGTGAAATCGGAAGTGGTCCGACGATGTCAATATGTAAATGTTCAAAACGTTGCGCTGTCATAAATGTACCAGGAGGTGATATCGTATGTCGTTGTATTTTTGATTTTTGGCAGGCTATACATGATCTACACCAATTATTGATATCTTTGTTCATATACGGCCATAAATACCTTTGGGTTATCATTTTTCTCGTAGTTCTTTTTCCTGGATGGCTCATACCATGAATGGTATCGAAAATTTGTTTGCGAAAATGCTTTGGTAAGTAGGGGCGGCTTTTTCCAGTAGACGTGTCGCAGGTGATGTTTATTGTGGAACCCGGAAGCGTAATGTTTTTGAATTTTAATCTTTTATTGTCATGTAATTTACTTAGTTCATTATCTGTTGATTGACATTTTTCCAATTCAGCGTAATCGATAGGTGATGGCACGTATATTTCCTCTATTCGAGATAAGGCATCGGCGGTAATATTGTCACGTCCGTTTATGTGTTGGATTTTGGTACTGTATTGTGAAATGAAATCTAACTGCCGGACCCGTCGCGGTGTATCGTTTGATGATGGTTTTTGGGAGAATGCGTATGTCAAAGGTCGGTGATCCGTAAATATTGTAAATTCTCTTCCCTCGATTAATCTGTGAAAATGTTTGACGGCCATGTATATTCCTAACAGCTCTCTGTCAAACGTAGAATATTTTTATTGAGTTTCGCTCAATTTTTGTGAAAAAAATCCTAATGGTTCCCAATTGCGTCCGGATTTTTGTTGTAAAACTCCACCAACGCAAGTAGCACTAGCGTCGGTCATGAGCGCTAGTGATGCGTTGCGGGAAGGATGCGCTGCTAATACTGCGTTTTTCATGCTTTCCTTGCATTTTTCGTAAGCTTTGTCTGCTTCCGTTGTCCAAGGAACAGGTGAATTATCGTTCTTTTTTGAACCATGTAGATATTCGTTTAAAATTCTTTGATTTTCCGCTGCGCGTGGAATATTACTTCTGTAGAAATTGACCATGCCCAAAAATCTTCTTAATTCTTGAATTGTTTTCGGTTTGGGAAATTCCATGATTGCTTTGTAATTTTCTTCGGTAGGTTGTATTCCTTGGCTCGTTATATGATAACCTAAGAAATCTATTTCCCTTCTGAGAAATTCGCATTTTTCGAGATTAATGGTTATTCCATTCTCGTGTAAACGTTTGAAAACCGTTTCTAAATGCTGATAATGCAAATCTTCGTTGTCCGATGCGATGAGACAGTCGTCTACAAATATAAATACGAAATTTAAATCTCTAAATAAGGAATCCATGAATCGTTGAAATGTTTGTGCCGCATTGCGTAATCCGAAAGGCATTCTTAAGTACTCAAAAAGTCCGAAAGGTGTGATGATGGCTGTTTTCTCTATATCTTTAACAGGAATACAGTGGTATGCTTTGCGTATATCTATCTTGCTTAGTATCTTCTTATTTTCTAATATGTATGTAAAGTCAGTTAATCTTGGTAGTGGGTATTTGTCCGGTACTGTCGTGCTATTGAGCATTCGATAGTCTCCGCACGGTCTCCATTCGCCATTTTTCTTTTTTACCATATGTAATGGGCTTGCCCATGGGCTATCTGACGGTCGGCAAATTCCGAGTTCTATCATATTTTGAAATTCCTTTTTGGCTATGTCGTATTTTTCTGGAGGTAATGGTCTTGCCCGAGCTGCGACGGGTGGTCCTGTAGTGATAATGTGGTGTTCAATCTTATGTTTGGGCGCATTGCGTAGAGAGGACCCTTTCGTGATGTCTTCGTATTTGTTTAAAAGTTGCGTAATACGTGGATTCGTTCCCACTGCGATAGTACGAATTGTTTGTTGTGTCGCTTTTTCTGAAGTTACATGCGTTGTCAGCTCTGTAACTTTGTCGATAAGTTTGCGACCTGCTATGTCGACTAATAGTTTATAGTGCTCTAGAAAATCTGCTCCAATTATTGGTTGTGTAACATCGGCGATTATAAAATTCCATTTATAACATCGTTGTAGTCCTAAATTCAAGGTAAGCGTCTTCTCGCCGTAAGTCCTAATTTTAGTCCCATTTGCAGCGTATAGTGTGTATTGTTCATTTTGTAAAATTGAATATCTCTGTTGCTTGCTAATGACTGAGATATTTGCGCCCGTGTCAATCAAAAACTTCATACCACTTTTTCGGTCGGTAATGGTGAGGCGATTGGATGGGTGGATTGCACAGAGTTTCGCCGTTGTCTGTGCTCTTATTCGTTTCCCTGGTTCCGTACGTAAGTCATTGGTTTCCAACCGCATGGTTTAATGCAGTTCCTTGCATATTTTCCGAATCTTTCGTGGTAGTAACAAAATCGATTTGCTCCTCTATAGTTTGTTCTCGGCCTCATAATCGGGAATTGTTGACGTTTCTTGAAATGATTGTGCGTGTTGGGTCGATAGCCATATTGACCTTGCTGAATTGCGTCAATATCTATCTGTAATTTTGCTAGCTGGGTTAAAATGCATGCTGTATTGTTGTCGTTTGAAGTGTCGTTGCTAATAGCTGATATTTCGGTTACTTTTGAATTCATTATTATTTTGTCTGCAATTTGGCTCAGTTTGTCAATTTCCATGTCTTCCGTAACTGCTAGAACCGTAGTAACTGATGTTGGTAAAAGCCTGAACCATAGTAGTTTAATTGTTTCGTCACTGATTTTTCCTCTCCCGAGGACTCGCATTTGACGTAATAACTGCGAAGGTTTTTGATCACCGAGTTCTGTCTCTGATATTAATTTTTGAAACTGTCGCTGTTCTGTTTCTTCGTAACAATCAATTAAACGTTCCTTGATGTTTTTGTATTTATCTGTAGTCGGTGGTGAAGTGATTAGGTCACTAACTTGTAGTATTTCTTCCTTGGATAACTTTGCTATTACTGTACAGTATTTGTATTCGTCTCCTTGCTTCTGTGGTGCTAATATGGCTTCTAGTTGCGTGAACCATAATCTTGGTTGGTCTTTCCAAAATTCCGGAATGCGGGATAAAACCGAGGTGCCAGCAGCTACTTCAAGTGTTCCTTGCTGATTTATGTTCGCCTTGCACGGTGATTGTGCCATGTTTCTTGCTGCGTATTCGTTCGTCGGGGTCACCAATTTGCCAAACTTCTTGGCAGTATATGATTAGGTATAAATGAGACAAAAGATGTAGTATAGTCTGGTTATAATTATCCAAAGGTGCATCTTATATACTAACGACTTCGTGTTGATAACAGATAGTAGAAACATTTAATAGATATTGAACGTGCGATAAAGAACATAAGATTGCGATGTAGATTGTAGATACAGCACAAAGATATTGTACTGTAACAATTACTAATAGATTAATATAAGCCTTAATTATTATTTTTATGGAAATATTTGTACGTCATAGTATGGCAGGATATGCTGGAACTAATACTACATATAACATCTATTGTACCATATTCTTACAAATAAACATTTTGATTTTGATTTGATACTAACTCCATTAAAACATTGCGTGCGGCAGGCCGGAGACGATGTGACGCCGTCAGACGCCGCGCTCGGCGCGCTGCTGGAGGACGCCGAGCCCGCCGACGCCGACGCAGAGAGGCGCGTGCGCCGCCTGGGCTCCCGCCTCGCGCGCCTCGACGCGCTCAACGTGGCCGGCATGCTGGCCGCGGCCACCGAGTCCGGAGGCGCGGGCGCCGCGCTGGCCGAGCGGCTGGAGGCCGGCCTGGGCGCCGGCGCCGCCCTGGCCGCGCGGCTGCGGCGCTACGACGAGCTGGCCCGCGCCGCGCCCGCCGCGCCGCACGCGCGCTCCGACGCGGCGCGCGCCGACGCCAACGCGCGCGCGCTGCTGGCCGAGCTGGCCGAGGTGTACGAGTGGCTGGACGCGCCGCCGCTACGCGACTTGGACTCGCTGGCCGAGGCGTCGCTCACGTCGCCGGAAGGGCGCGCGCGCGCGCTGGCCGCTGGTGAGGCGCTGCGCTCGGCCTTGCGCGCCGAGGCGACCGCGCCCGCGCCTCGCCGCCGCCTCGCTGCAGTGCGCGAGCGCTTGCGTCGCCTAACGCGCGCGCGAGACCAGGTGAGCCCGCCGCGACCGTCGCTCCCTGGTGTGACCGGCTTACCTTCCGCTACTCAGTAGTATCCAGTAGCGAGCCACTATTTTGGTCGCTGTCCTCAAGTCGTGTGTGGTCGTGTGTGCAGCTGGCGGCGGCGCTGGCACGGCACCTGAACAACGCTCTCATCCACCTCGGCAACGAGGCGGCGCACGAGTCGCGCGCGCACCGGCACCACGCCGAGCTGCTGCCCTACGCGCCCTTCATGCGTTGGCTCAAGGACATGGACGAGAAGGCGTTCGACGCGCTGGCCAAGGTATGCGTGCACAGTCGGGCGTACAGTACGAGTCGTACTGTACGGGTCGCCGTGCGCTGACCGACGTGTGTGTGCAGGTGTACGTGGGCACGTGGGCGCGCGTGTACGAGCGCGAGGTGCGCGCGGCGTGCGAGCTGGCGCGCGCGGGGCTGGCGAGCGCGCCGCCCGACCGCGCCGACGAGCCGCTCGACACCGTGAGTGCACCGCCGCTGCGACTTCGCTAACGTACTCGTATGTCACCGCTCATCTCGACGTCCCGACTGTCGACAGGTGCTGAGTCTGGTAGAGAGCCTGTGCAATGCCGAGCAAGACTTCTGTGCGCAATTTTTCTTTTTGGACATCGACGTCAAGGTAACATCGCAATCTCGTATACCTAGCCATTCATTCATTCATTAGTCGGAGACATTCCACTACACTAAGATGGCATGTTCGAGTTCAGGGCGAAGGCGGCGACGCCGAGCGCAGCGAGAGCGGCGAGCGAGGAGAGGCGCGGCGCGCGGGCGGCGAGACGCGGCGCTTCATGTGTGACCTGTTCCCGGCGCTGGAGAGCGACCTGGTGGCGCTAGTGGCGCACGTGGAGCGGCACGATCCCTAGTCAGTACCCGCCACTACCGCCGCAAGCATCGCGAGCGAGTGGCGGCCATTACATGCGTGTGTCTGTGCAGCGGGGCCATGCGCGCGCTGGCGTGCGTGGGGCGGCGCGTGCTGGGCGCGGAGGGCGCGGGGGGCGCGGGCGGGGGCGCGGGGGGCGCGGGGGGCGCGGGCGGCGAGGCGCGGTGGGCGCGCGCGGCGCTGGCGGGCGTGGCCGTGGCGGCCAAGCGCGGCGCGGACCGCAGCGTGGCCGAGCGGCTGGCCGCGCTGCCGGACGCCGTCAAGCAGGTGAGGCTGGCTAACTTCCACGTGTCCATTATCTGAGGACCCCGATTATACATTCGACAGCTACTGATTCGATGAAGTACCTCGCGAACACTATTGGTTGTATGAAGTCGGCGTGTTGTTGTCCCGCAGGCGGCCAAGAAGCCCAAGTGCGGTCTGCTCAGTTTCCTGCAGGAACTGGAGTCGCTGAGCGTGGCGTGCGAGCGCATTTTCGTGTCGAGCGGGCGCCGCGCAGACCTGGACCGCTGGTACGTGGCGCTGGCGGGCGCCATGATGCACGCCGTGCAGCACGCCGAGCACCCGCGCACGCCGCGCGCCGTGCTGCATATGGGTGAGTGCATGCTGCATATGGGTGAGTGCATGCTGCACATGGGTGAGTGCATGCTGCACATGGATGAGTGCATGCTGCACATGGATGAGTGCATGCTGCACATGGGTGAGTGCATGCTGCACATGGGTGAGTGCATGCTGCACATGGGTAGGTTCACGCGGCTGAACAGCTGCCAACGCGGGCAACAAGACTACAGTTAAACATTGTACAAACATTACCAAAATAAATCCGATGACTTTTGTAATATTTCCGGTAGAGAACTACCACCGGCTGCACGGCGTCCTGTCGGCGCTGCGCGTGCCGGCGCTGGAGGCGCTGCGGCGCGAGTGCCGCGCGCGCTACTCGGACGCCCTGCGCGCCTACGTCACGCAGTACTTCGGCCGCCCGCTAGAGAAGCTCACGCAGTTTTTTGAGGTAAATCAGTAACGACCGCGTGTGAGCCTGCACTGTGTTGCAGGGCGTGTGTGTGAGGCGGCACTGTGTTGCAGGGCGTGTGTGTGAGGCGGTACTGTGTTGCAGGGCGTGTGTGTGAGGCGGTACTGTGTTGCAGGGCGTGTGTGTGAACCGGTACTGTGTTGCAGGGCGTGTGTGTGAGCCTGCACTGTGTTGCAGGGCGTGTGTGTGAGGCGGCACTGTGTTGCAGGGCGTGTGTGTGAGCCGGTACTGTGTTGCAGGGCGTGTGTGTGAGGCGGTACTGTGTTGCAGGGCGTGTGTGTGAGCCGGTACTGTGTTGCAGGGCGTGTCTGTGAGCCGGTACTGTGTTGCAGGGCGTGTGTGTGAGCCGGTACTGTGTTGCAGGGCGTGTGTGTGAGGCGGTACTGTGTTGCAGGGCGTGTGTGTGAGGCGGTACTGTGTTGCAGGGCGTGTGTGTGAGCCGGTACTGTGTTGCAGGGCGTGTGTGTGAGCCTGCACTGTGTTGCAGGGCGTGTGTGTGAGGCGGCACTGTGTTGCAGGGCGTGTGTGTGAGCCGGTACTGTGTTGCAGGGCGTGTGTGTGAGGCGGTACTGTGTTGCAGGGCGTGTGTGTGAGCCTGCACTGTGTTGCAGGGCGTGTGTGTGAGGCGGCACTGTGTTGCAGGGCGTGTGTGTGAGCCGGTACTGTGTTGCAGGGCGTGTGTGTGAGGCGGTACTGTGTTGCAGGGCGTGTGTGTGAGGCGGTACTGTGTTGCAGGGCGTGTGTGTGAGCCGGTACTGTGTTGCAGGGCGTGTGTGTGAGCCGGTACTGTGTTGCAGGGCGTGTGTGTGAGCCGGTACTGTGTTGCAGGGCGTGTGTGTGAGCCGGTACTGTGTTGCAGGGCGTGTCGGAGGCGGTGGCGCAGGGTGTGCGGGAGGACGAGGTGTGCTACCGCGCGGCCTTCAGCAAGCATGAGCTGCGCCGCGTGCTGGCCATGTACCCTGCGCAGGAAGGTAGTCACGCACACACTAAAGCTTCTAGTTCTGCCGCGATCCGAGACCTTTTTGTTTTGGGGCGGGCAATCATCAAATAACTTCAGTTTTTTTTCTGACTAAAACACACCCATGTTCCTTCTATTGCCCTTTATGTTCCGGGGCCGCGGTATCTCTTTCGAACAACCCGCAACCCCGACAGGCGGAGGCTCTGGCAAGCCCCTCTGCTTTGCTGACATCTCTTTGAGGCGCGCGTGAAACACGAACGCGCCGTCGACACGGCCTGTCGTCAATCGACGGACGGACGGTGAGCAACCCATTGCTCACCGTCCACAGGCCCGCATCTACAGTGCCGGGAGTCGTCTCGCGGCGCCCGGCGCCCGGTGCGTCTCCCGCGGCGGCTGGGTTGGGCAGATGTTCTCTCCCTCAACCGCCCGGCCACCTCCTTTGCTAGCATTACTGCTTCGCAGAAGGTGGTGACCGCTTCCCATTCCCTCTCGCTCCGGACCATGGCCTGAACCAGGGCCGGACGCGAGAGATCGCCGCCGCCGATCGCCTCCACGAGGGCACGGCGGTGCTCCGCCCCGCGCTGGGCAGACCGCCACTGTGTGCTCCACCGTGTCCTCCGGGCGATCGTCACAATGGTGACACCCGGGCGCTTCCTCCCGCCCGATTATGTGCAGGAACCTCCCGAAACTTCCGTGTCCGGTGAGGACCTGCGTCAGGCGGTAGGTGAGGACGCCATGACGCCTCTCCAGCCACTCCTCAAAGAGGGGACTTACCGCCACTATTGTGGCGTGCCCCGATCCGAGACCTCATAGTTGGAAGTGTTCAATACCAGCTCGTTGATCAAGACTCGAACATTGATCGCACTAAATTATTATTGTACTAACTGTGCCCGGCATGCGTTGCAATGCAATTTTTCTACTCGACTTACCCTGCCTACCCTACCGATTTTTTCTCGCCGTAAAAACCATCCTTAGACTTCAACGAACATAAAAAAAAAAAATTGGTAAAATTGGTCCAGGCGTTGTTGAGTTATGCGCTTACCAACACATTTTGCGATTCATTTTTATATTATAAGATAGATAAATATCATTTGCTTTGGTAAAGGAAAACATCGCATCGTGAGGTGACCAGTATGTCTGACAGATATTTCTCGCCGGCATGTTTAGCCAAGTCAGAGGGACGAAGGGCTGGGAGAGTGGGTGGGTGGCATACAAACTGACACCAGGTTAGGCACCCAACACATTATAAAGAAGTGACTAAATTGTTTTAATTTCTGTCATAGAGTGTTGACAGAAATTAAAACAATTTAGTCACTTCGGAGATCCAATAATTTCAAAAAATAACAAAACAATGTTTAAAAAATGAATTGCGTACGGACTCGGAGCAGTTGTAACCGTACCTTGTATGCGTGCGGTCAATCAATATGTGGGACACGTTACCTATAGATAAGTCAAATGCCACGCGATAAAATCCAGCTTATATTATAACCTCGATAGATAAGAGCTATATCGATGTATGTGGACGGACAGACTGATGGTTTTAGCTACTTTGCTACGGAACTCAAAAAAACATGTAGATAAAAAATAAACACAATTTTATCGATTAGATGATAAGACTACCTGGTTTTAAAACTTTACTTTAGAGCATAATACCGAGTACCTTCCACGTGGGTTCACATTGGTACTAACGCAATGCCAGTGACCCACCTGGAGGGTCACTTTCAATATGTATAGCAGGATGGCACATTGGCTCTATAAAACGGGGGTGGACCTGAGTCAAAATTATAACGAGGTTTCTTTAATACTTTTTTTCTTAACTCAAAAATGTATTAAAGTGAATTTAAAAAAAGGAAAGGATTATAATTATCCTTTAATTATGCCACACCCTGTATAGTATCTTGTTTTCGTTTTGCTTTCTCCATATTAAGGCCTATTCAGACCTAAGCGGTATTCGCTGCCGCTGTGGGTAGAGGTACATACCGCATGGGTTTCGCTCAGGTATTAATAGAAATAGAAATCATTTATTTGCTAAAATGTAGGTATACATATAATGCTGGTAAGTTTTACGACGTCCCGATACATTTTGCCTAACGGCATGCAAAATTGTTTAAATACACATTAAGTAGACGAACAAATTAAATTAAAAATTGCATATGTCAACACATGAAATTAAAAAATAACAACAAATTAAACTACAAATGTCAACAACTAATGAAACAAGGCCTAAACTCAAATGTTAATAAATTAAATTAAATCAATGGATGAATACTATTATTCTAAACAAAACAAACAAAAAATATAATAATCAGAAATCAAATAAAATTACAAAAGTCCAAAATTAAATTTAAATTAGCAAATCACGCAGGTAACGTTATTATTATGTCATTAAATAACAAAGGAGCAGCAAACACACCGTTAACAGACAGTTTTGTCATTAATAAATTCCTTAATTGTATAGTAACACTTTTCCAGTAGCAGTTTTGATATCTTGTTTTTAAAAACTTTGATGGGTAAGTCTTTTAAACGTGTCGGTAGTTTATTATAAATAAGAGGGCCCATGATTAAAATATTATTTTTTAATAATGACGTTTGGTAACCACCAGTGTATAGTTGATTTTTATATTGTGACCTAATTGGTCCTGAGCGTTGTCTTTTATCCACTACTGATGTAAACAGGTGCGTGTTGGTCTTAACGAATAAAGCAACTTCTAATATATACAACGATGGAAATGTTAGTATCCTTAAAGATTTAAAAACAGGTTGACAGCTATCTGTAGTTTTAAGACCTGTCATTGATCTTAGGCAACGTTTTTGGGCCCTAAATATTCTTTCCCTCTCACTACAGTTTCCCCAAAAAATAACACCAAATCTTAGTGAGGAAGCAACTAAACCATGATATGCTGTCACTATTGTATTTATGTTAACTTTTTTTGAAAGGCTATAGAGTACAAATGCCGTTTTACTCAATTTACTGCAGACGTTTTCCGCATGATGTTTCCATTTCAGTTTATTATCTATGTGAACACCTAGGAATTTTGTTACTGTAGTTGTGTCTACATAATGGTCGTTGTATTTAATTTTAATATTTTCTGGCTCTAGTCGCTGGAAAAAATGCATGACTTGTGTTTTATTTAAATTTATCACTAGATTATTTTCATGAAGCCAATCTATTATCGTTTTAAGCGTGTTGTTGATATCTTTTTTGTATTCTGTTTTGTCTGCGCATTCAATTATAACTGTGCTATCATCTGCAAATAATGTCATTGGATGATGAATTTGACGCGGTAAATCGTTAATATAAAGCAGAAATAATAATGGCCCAAGTACACTACCTTGTGGAACCCCAAATTTAGGTATCCTACTGGATGATAAATATTTGAATTCACGCTTAGTTTTTGTACATACTCTTGATATTTCTGTGTACTGTTTTCGATCAGTGAGGTAAGATTTTATTAGGTTTAGTACATTGCCTCTTATACCGTAGCCTTCAAGTTTATTTAACAGGATGTCATGTTTCACATAATCGAAAGCTTTTGTCATATCTGCGAAAATTGCACATACAGGGTTTTTCTTATCTACGTTTTTCATGATTACTTTTAAAAGATCAAATATCGCCATGTTAATATTTTTATTTTTTTGAAAACCTTTTTGCTGTTCGCATAATATTTTATTTTTAACAACAAATGTGTAAATAGATTCATAAATAATCATGTTTCACATAATCGAAAGCTTTTGTCATATCTGCGAAAATTGCACATACAGGGTTTTTCTTATCTACGTTTTTCATGATTACTTTTAAAAGATCAAATATCGCCATGTTAATATTTTTATTTTTTTGAAAACCTTTTTGCTGTTCGCATAATATTTTATTTTTAACAACAAATGTGTAAATAGATTCATAAATAATCTTTTCGAAAATTTTGGAAAATACTGGTATTAAAGCTACGGGTCTGTAGTTTGACATTTCTTCCTTAGTGTTTTTTTTATGTAATGGCTTTATGACAACAGTTTTCAATTGATCTGGAAATATGCCAGAGCTTATGCATGCATTTATTATATGGCTCAATGGCTTGGCTATAATGTCAGAAACAAATTTTACTGCGACGGTAGAAACCTCGTCGTAACCAGTACTTTTTTTATTTTTTAAATGTATTATTTTTATTTTTATTTAGTATCAAGTACCGCGGCTAGAGCGACCTGAGCGATATTCGATGCCGCTGTGGGTAGAGGTACATACCACGCGGGTTTCGCTTAGGTATTTAGTATCAAGTACCGCGGCTAGAGCGACCTGAGCGATATTCGATGCCGCTGTGGGTAGAGGTACATACCACTCGGGTTTCGCTTAGGTATTTAGTATCAAGTACCGCGGCTAGAGCGACCTGAGCGATATTCGCTGCCGCTGTGGGTAGAGGTACATACCACGCGGGTTTCGCTTAGGTATTTAGTATCAAGTACCGCGGCTAGAGCGACCTGAGCGATATTCGCTGCCGCTGTGGGTAGAGATACATACCACGCGGGTTATCCCGCCCCTCACTCCGCAAGCGGGGTTAACATGACAACAGTTACGCACGATATTCCTCAAATAGATATTCTCCTCATCCAGGAAACCTTCCTCAAGCCTTACCATCGCGACCCGAAAATTGCCAACTATCGCGTAGTTCGCAACGATCGGTCGCGCTGTCACAAAGGCGGTACGTTAATTTATTACAAGAAGGAATTGCACTGCATCCCTCTAGATCCTCCTCCCTTAAAGTCTCTCCTCGAGGTATCCATTTGTCGGCTTGGTATGACCGGTCACCAGCCTATCTCCATCGTTTCCGCGTACATTCCTCTCGCTAGTTCATCAGAGGATCATACACCTCTCATGGACGACCTGACTTCCCTATTCGGCTTGAGTGACTCCGTTATCATAGCGGGTGATCTCAACGCCAAGCACCCTGCCTGGAATAGTTCGACGACCAATCCCAGAGGGAGAGCCCTCTTCAAATTAGGTGACAGACTTGACTTTGACCCCATCGCGCCTATGGAACCCACTCACTTTCCCCACGACCCCGCGCACCGCGCCGACGTTCTCGACTTAGCGCTTCTCAAAAATATCAACCTTAGGTTGCATACCATTGAGACGATTCACGAGCTAGACTCCGATCACCGCCCAGTTTTTCTTCACTTAGTTCCTCGCTCGGGCCCTTCTGACTCCAGCCAGCCCAAACCTGCCCAAGTCCAAGTGATAACTGACTGGAGGAAAGTCAGCGAAAAGCTGAACTCCGCCACGTCGCCTCACCTGGACACCATTCCCGATCACATAGTTTCGGTCGCAGACACGACAGCCGCTATCGACTCGTTTACAGAGCACGTTCAATCCATACTAAAGGATTGTTCACGGGAAGTCCCAGCAATGAGTAATCATCGCTGGCGACTACCCGCTGACGTACGTGATCTGATAACCGAGAAGAACGCGGCCATTCGTTTCCTGCGACGCGAACAAGGCTCACATGCGCTTATTACAGCGTGCTGTAAGGAAACGCACTAGTGAGCATCGTTCGAATCGTTGGGACAATGAGCTCAGCGAACTCGAACCCACTCATGAAGCCTTTTGGCAACTACAGAGAAGAAGGATCTTCATCCAATCTTAATCTTGGATATAAAGTGTGGAATTCCCTATGATTTCTGTGTTGTCTGTTGATGTCATGGATCCAAATTCTTTTCTTAACTGGTGAGTGAATTAAGGCTAATAAAAGTAAAACTTCCTCTTCATCACTATCCATCACTAAAATCAGATGCTCTGCAGAAATTACAACGTGACTGACGTGTATATTCTTTGGCGACTCAGGATTGACTAACAGTAATTTTACCGCATACGCACTGGGTTTTCTCTGCCGCAGACGGTAGCGAATACCGCATAGGTCTCAATAGCTACCGCGCGTTATTCTACCCACAAGGATAGCGAAATCCGCTTTGGTGTGAACAGTAATATTACCGCATACCCACTGGGTTTTCTCTGACGCAGACGGTAGCGAATACCGCTTAGGTCTGAATAGGCCTTTATACGCCCATTTCTTAATGTAAGGACCTAGCATTAGGCCGTGTAGCGAGTGGACTGTATGATGAAGAATAAACACTAGTAGCATTCAAACTGATTTATTGGTTTCACACGCAGCATGTACTTATCAAGAGAAAGTTCGACTGACTGACTGACTGACTCGCGCATTGTCAAGGGCAGGCCCTTTTATACGCGCCCATTTGGCTGACGCAATAATTTCTTACATTGACCAATGGCAATGCGCGTTGCGACCGAGCGGCGTGAGCAGGTTCGTACTTGTCGCCCTGCACGCGGCTCAGTCGCTTACAATGTAGGTAATATGACAGGTAGGTACTTAAATCTATGTTCTATGTCTAATGAGTAGCGGCAGCGCCGCTATATTATGTTGCTGTCGTGCACATTTCTCCCGCCGTCGCCAACAGGCGACTCCGTAGGGAGCACGACTATCCGCTTCGTTGGTCTTCGGAGTACGAGTCCTCTGGTCATGACGTCTACAACTCGTACCTCTCCATCTGCGCCTGGAAACACCTGCGTCACCCTTCCCTTGGGCCAGGTGTTGCGTGGGAGGTTGGGGTCGCAGATCACGACGACGTCTCCAACCTTGGGTGGGGTGCCGCTACCGTAGGGCTCCCGCCGGTTTTGAAGGAGCGGCAGGTACTCACGTACCCATCTTCGCCAAAAGACGTCTGCGAGTGCCTGGGCGCGCCGCCATTGGTGCCGTGCTGTGACGTCTGCTGCGGTGAAGTTACCCGGTGAGGGTACATGTGGGTTCGGGCCGATCAGTATGTGGTTAGGCGTGAGGGCTTCGGGCTCGTCTGGCGACACGTTGACATGTGTGAGTGGCCTGGAGTTCACCGTATTTTCTACTTCTACGAGTAGCGTAGCCAGGGTCTCGTCTGACGGGTGAACTTCTCTCAGTGTGACGTACAGTGCTTCCTTGACTGCCCTCACCAGTGGCGTGCACAGGGTTTAATGACCGGGTAGGCAGCTTTTTTTTCGCAAATAAAAAGGAAAGATTTCGCAATTGCACGTGTTAGTTAGTCTTTTTTGCCGCGGAATAGAAATTATGTAAATCTGTATAACCCGAGTGAGTCCACACTGTTGTACCTATTATTCGAATTAAATAACAGGCACGGAAAACAAAATACCTGATTTATTTGTGTGTACAGTGTACGCAACCACACAGCCAGGAGTACTTACTCCTGTTTCGTAACTTTTCGTATTAAATTTACGAGTTACATTACCTTTTTGCTGGGTTAATGCTCGTAATTCAGGCACACATTTACCTTTCGACACTATTTTGAAGCTTTTCAATAAACGACAATTGAGAAAACCTTCCATTTATTACTATAAACAAACACACATTATCAACAAATCGAGCTTATTTGCGTTTCGTAAATTAATTATTCACAAAAAACAAAATAATAACTGCGAACTTCACATGAAAAAAACAATAATATGGTGACCTTTATAAGAAAGCATAATTTCAAAATTTTGATATTAAAATATTGACAAATAAAATTGCATCAGTTTCAACCGGAATTGTACTTAGCTAACGACTTCTTCAACTTGTCGTATAATCTCTGTTGAGCGCCAATCAGTAAAAAGCTGAGCTGTACCGACCAATGTAACGAGCTGTTCATGTTGCAATGAATTGCGACATGAATCGCGGCCCCCGATTGGCTTCTCATGCCACAGGAGATACGTCGCTGTGTGAGCCATAAACGACGTGTCTGTACACGAGGTTTTACACACACACGCATACTTCATGCCTACATTTAACAATGAAATAAAGGCACTATTGAAGTTTGCCTATAATTCGCTCGTGACGATCTGTTGAACGCGAAATGCCTGTCATAGTATGAATTTAGGGCGGTGTGGAACGTTGCTATTATTTTTACGTTAGGAATTTATAGAAATAGTTTAAATTAATTAGATATTTGTTTTTTCTTTGATTTTTTTTTCTTTCTTTGTTTACCTATGGAGTCTAGGGTCGGCAGTGCCTTTTTGCCTATTAGGAGCGCACGTCACTGGCCCTCACCATCCTTTCCCAAGCTCCGCCCATAAACGGCGACGCGGGAGGTATGTATCTCCAGCTTATGGACCGCGCATTGGACTCACTGCCTAAAGCGCTTAAGGCACTTTCACCTAGTTCCCTGTCAGCCGCTTTGAAACAAGTAGCGTTGTCACTCCATATTTCCTTTGGACAACCTCTCCTACCTATAAATCGCCTGAGAGCGGCGATAGCTGAGTCTGCACTAAGTGAATTAGCGATTTCTATGTGTATAGCTCTACAAGTTAAGCATGTAAATAAAGCTCCATACCTTTTTTCTTTATGCCTACCTACAGAAACAGATATGGGCCCAAAATAATCTAAACCGGTGAAAGTAAAAGGTCGTACGTGATGAGCTAAACGGGGATACGGTAGGTTTCCTGTAGAGGGTTTGGCTGGCTTTGCCTTTTTTATTTTGCAATGTATACAACCCTTTAAAACATTTTTTACAGACGGACGTAGTCTTGTTATCCAAAGACGCTGTCTTATCTCGTTTACTGTTATCTCCGTTCCGCCATGATATAAACTTTCATGTATATAAGCTATATATAGCTTTGTATATCTATGCTTACCCTCAAGCACAATTGGATTTTTTATTTCTTCATTCACGTTTCGTACCGCTGGCGCTGTGATTCTCCCGCGCAAACGCAAAACACCTGCGCTGTCTAGGTATGTACTTAATACCGATATCGGGCTGTCGCCGGGCGCTGTTTTGTTTAGTTTTAAAGAAGCAATTTCTTTTGTGAAGCTTTCGGCTTGCGAGGCCTTGACCCATTGTTCTTCGGCGCGTAGTATATAAGTAGCAGGTATAGGTATATAGTTTACTATTTTATTCCTCGTTATTTTTTACGTAACTTTTTTAACGGATTTGTTTTTGTGTATTCTTTTCCATGTTGGGTCTTTTAATACCCTTTTCTTAGTACACTTATATTCAACAGTATGTTTATTTGGTCTACACAGGTCAATGAACTGGAGTACTCTTGCAGTTGTTCTTATCAGTCGTTTCCATTTGGAAAAACGATTAATATTTGGGAGATGGTCGTTTACTTTTGTGTCGTTGATTATATGACATTTGACGCGTTCTTCGCCCGTGGTGACGGGGGCAGTGACCTTTTTATCCTGTGGCCATTCTTCTCTACCTTTTCTAAGGAACTCAGGGCCGTTAAACCATCTGTGCTCTGAGTTAAAATGTTCCGGCGTGCTGCGCGTCGCGTCGTCTGCCACATTATCTTTTGAGGGTAGCCACCTCCATTCGTTTTTCTTGGTGAGTTCCTCAATTTCAGCAATACGATGTGCCACGAAAGTCTTAAATGAGCGTGGTTCGGCTTTAATCCAGGCCAGAGCGGTGGTAGAGTCGCTCCAGTATGTTAGGTCATTCACCTCGTAGTCATGTTCTTGAACGACCGTCCGGGCTAGGCGCGCTCCTAATAGTGCGGCTTGCAGCTCCAGCCTAGGTATTGATACCGGTTTATGTGGGGCTACCCTACTTTTGGCTGCCGCCAGGGTCACTTGTACGCTGCCGTCTGACCTTTCCGTTCGCCAGTATACCGCTGCCGCGTAGGCCTCCTCGCTTGCATCTACGAATGTATGTACTTCTCTGGCTGTGACGTCACCGTAATCGTAGCAACGTGGGATCAGTAGCGTTTCTATAGTACTTAGTGACTTCATCCATTCTTTCCATTTTGGTTGTAGCTCTTCGGGTAGTGGCTTGTCCCACTCCGTTTTGTACTTCCATGTGTTTTGAAGTATCCTTTTAGCCGGTATAGTGATAGGTGATATCATTCCTAGTGGGTCAAATATAGACATAATTATGCTGAGCGCCTCCCGTTTGGTGGGTGGGCGTGTGTTGTTCAATAATACAATAGGAGTTTTGTTTTTATTGATTCTAAATATAAAACAATCTTTCTTAGTATCCCATCGTAGCCCGAGAGCTTTCTCGGTGTCGTCGCCGCCTAATACTTTTATGTCTTGTGAAGGCGCGAGATAGTTGTTTAACACATTTTTATTGTTTGATGTCCAGCTACATAAAACAAAGTTGGCCTTTTTATGAATGTAATCTACTTGCGTTGTTATTGTCTTGGCTTCCTCTACGCTGTTAAAGCTCTGAAGATAATCGTCCATATAATGATTATTTCTTATCGCTGACGCCGCGGTTGGGTATGTATCGGCAAAGTCTCTAGCGTTGCGATCCTTTATGTATAGGGCTGTACATGGGGAAGACGTCGCGCCAAATATAAGAGATGTCATGCGATATTCGCCGGGTGGTCCACTTCGTTGATCACCGCGCCATAAAAATCTCAACGCATCACGATCTTCTTCCCTAATCTTTATCCTCATGAACATTTCTTTAATATCTGCTGACACAGCTATTTTATTTTGACGGAAACGCATCAAAATACCGGCAACGATTGTAATAGGTCAGGTCCCGATAATAGTAGGTCGTTTAGGCACAGACCCGCTGTCTTTGCTGCTGCATCGTGTACGAGTCGTGGTGGCTTATGTGGCTTGGCTGGGTTGACCACTGGGAAATGAGGTAGGTACCAGGTTTTATTAGTTGTGATGGTATCGGGTGCCTTTTCTGCATAGCCTGATTTGAATAGATTGTCAAGGCGTTGCAAGTACTGGGTCTTGAGGTTTTCGTCTTTATCTAGGCGCCGTTCTAGATTTTTCTCTTCTAGATTTAGGTGCCTCTTGTTTCCACAGTAGTCCGGTCTCGAAGCTGCCATCGGGTAAACGTCGACTCTTTTGTTCTAGGATGTCTAAGGCTCGTTGTTGTGGGTCATCTCTAGGTATCCTATGTTCTATGCCTAGTGATTCCAATTTGAAAAAGTTTCTCATGGTTTCTTCTATCGGTTCCAGATTTTCTTTAATTTTAATATGGCCGCAAAATGTAGCTATAACTTTGTTTACAGAGTACTGGCATCCATGGAATACCCAACCGAGTTTTGTGTACGATGCTACCGGTTGATCACGAGCACCTGTCCGTGTTTCTGTAGCTACTAATAAATGCCAGTTATCTTGGCCTATCAAAATCATTGGCCGCGCGTGTTCATAAACAAGAGTGCTATGAATGTCGTTTAAATGTTTACAGTTATTTAAGTCTTCGGTTTGTACAGTTTGCGCCATAATTTCAAGCCTAGTTACGGTGCGCGCCGCCTCTATCTTCTGTGGGTCGCTATGGTGCTTGCCTTGTATGTGGAGGCTCACGGTTCGGCTTTGCTCGTGTTTAACCTCCGTGCCTATGCCTTGTATCCACATAGGACTCGCTGGCCCATCTGCACCTAAGATGTCTGCTACTGACGCGTCTAACAGGGTGACTGTACTCCCATCGTCTAACAAGGCATATGTTTCTACACTTGTATGTGGTCCGCTTAATGTGACAGGTACTATTTTTAAATACGCGCGGCGATGCTGAGGCGAAGTCGTTGATACAGTTTCCCGCGCTGACGTAACGGTTTCGTGTGTGATAACAGGCGTCGGCGGCGCGGCCGGCGTCGTCGCTACGTTGTGTGACGCCTCAACTTTACGCTCTTTATGCAACAGTTTATGATGTTTCATGTTACATTCTTTTATGTCACAAATTGGTGCTTTACACATAAATCTTCTATGCTTATTTCGCAGGCACCTAAAGCACATGTTGGAGGTTTTTGCTATATCCCATCGAGTATCTATGTCTAGCTGTTTATATTTACTGCAGTCTGGTAGTTTGTGGCCGTGTTGCTTGCATGCCGGGCATTGCTCATTTGCTATTTCCTTATTCATAGTAAACGTGCGCTCAACTCTGCGCCGTTGTCGTAAGCTAATGGAGTCATCACTACCACGTTCTGGCTGTGCATACGCGCCACACTTATCTGCCTCTTCGTTCATAAACATAGATAAGCGCTTTAATTCGGGAATGTCTTCAATCTTTTTATTAGCCGCGTAATCATACCATTTGTTTCTTAATATTGGCGTTAACTTTTCAACGATACAACGCGACATTTCAGGGCTATGTAAATACTGAATTCTTTTCAGTGCTTCTACCGTACCCACCGTGTTCGCAATACGACTAGCGAAAATACATATGTCCCTAGGGTTATCATTCAATTTAGGTAATAATTTTATATGATCTAACTCGGCCATGATCAAGGCCTCAGGCCTACCGAAACGTCTTTCTAGTGCGTCTAAAATGACCTGAGGGTCAGATTGACTAAACAGTAGGCAACCTACAGCTTCCTTTGCGGCGCCTCTGAGGCTCATCCTAATCCTAGCGACATTTTCTATACCGGAAAAATAAGTATGTGAGTCACTCAGTCACAATACGCGGCCTTATAAGCTATCCACTTGTAGCTGCAATGCATCAACACATCCGTCCACTGCCGTCGCCATCGGGTATTGGAGCCCTACGCGCCCGCGGGGGGTATTCATACATGCGACACTGTTTAGCGCGCTCCTAGCAAGAGATCTACGATTGCGATCGACGCGCCACCACACATATTATTTAGGAACTAGATTTGTTTAGAAATGTCAGCTCGTTCCTATTGGCCGTGGATATGTAACGGGAGACCTGTTACTCCCACCATTATATTTTAGTATTAAGCCTTGTACATATTCCTGTAACCCTCAGTCTATTCGCTACCTCTACCTCAATACAACTCGTTACACCTAGGTACATCTGGAGTATTATTTACCACACACCACCTAAGCGCTACAGTGGTGACCCCGACGTGATTAAAAAATATACCGACGTGATTAAGAAAATATACCGACGTGCGTGATCAAGTGAAAACCTCCAGATAACATCATGGCCAACCAAGAAGACTCAGAACTCTCAGCCGTGTCGACGTCGCTGCGCATTCCACCTCTCTGGCGCGACAGAATACGTTTGTGGTTCGCGCAATTTGAAGCCATAATGTCCCCACAGAAGAAGGGTGATCAAGCCATGTTTGACCTAGTCATCGGACACCTTGAGCGTCAAGATCTCGACGAAATATCCGACATAATTCTCCATCCACCGGAAAATCGTCGGTATGAGGCATTGAAGAGTCGGCTATTTCAAGTTTACGAGGAATCCGAGCAGCGGCAAGTACAGAGATTGCTCTCCGAGATGGAACTCGGCGACATGAAGCCTTCACAGCTGCTACGCCGCATGAAAAACCTCGCCGCTGACAACATCTCTGATTCAGCGCTGCAAATCATATGGACCAACCACCTGCCACAATCAATTCGCGCAGTCCTCGCTGTCAGCGATAATATCGCTAAGAAAGCCGACATCCACGAACTAGCAATGATGGCTGACAAGATACTCGAGCAGACGCAACCGTACGGCACAGTTGCGGCAGTATCATCGACTCCCACCACCCCGCATGCATCTAAGTCAATTGAGGAGAAGATCGACGCGCTTACAAGACAAATAGCAGAATTAAAGACGAAACAATCGCATCATAACAGCTATCGACGCAGACCGTTCAACAGGCGACACTCACGATCGCGATCGTCAAGCCGGACCAAGCACGATCGCGCGCCTAACGACCAATCAGCGATCTGTTTTTATCATCGAAAGTTCGGCAAAGAAGCGCGAAGATGCACGCGTCCGTGTAGTTTTGAAGACAGCAATGCCCACTCGGGAAACTAACACCTGCGTTGGCCGAGGCGGGAACCGGCGCAAGCAACTTCTCCTACCGCCTATTTATAAACGACAAAAACTCAGGTTTGTCATTTCTAATTGATACTGGTGCCAACGTGTCCGTGATACCTAAGAGAAAAGGCGGGAAAACAACACCAACCGATTTCTGTTTGTATGCGGCGAACAACACGGTCATTCCAACGTACGGAGAGAAGACATTACAACTGGATCTCAACCTACGCAGACCGTATACCTGGAAGTTCATCATCGCCGCAGTCAGCAAGCCCATTATCGGTGCTGATTTCCTAAAACATCACCAACTTCTTGTCGACGTAGCCGGCCGATGTCTCGTCGACAAAGTAACCAACCTCACCACCAAAGCACCAGTCACCTACTCCGCCGAACCAACAGTGAGAAGCATTGATGTTGATCAGCCGTTTCACCAGCTACTCAGCAAATATCCCAACATTCTTCGACCATCATGCATGAAGGATAGTCCAAAACACCGCGTCGAACACTACATTGAAACTACCGGTCCACCAGTATACAGCAAGACCAGACCTTTACCACCACATCGATACCTAACCGTGAAAAAGGAATTCGAGACAATGATGCAGCAAGGGTTATGCCGTCCCAGCAAAAGTCCATGGTCCAGCCCGCTACACGTCGTACCAAAGAAAAACGGCGAAATACGCGTATGCGGCGATTACCGCAGACTCAATGACGTCACCAAACCCGACCGCTATCCAGTGCCACGTCTCAAAGATTTCACCTACCTACTGCACGGAAAGAAGATATTCACTACGCTCGACCTAAATCGTGCGTACCAACAACTGTGCGTATATGAACCGGACATCGAGAAGACCGCCATTACTACTCCATTCGGCCTATTCGAATTTCCTCGAATGTGTCCAGGACTCAGAAATGCCGGACAGACATTCCAACGTTTTATCAACGAAGTGCTCAACGGTATATTACGCATTTTCATTCATCGATGACGTAATTATCGCATCTGACAATGAAGCAAGCCACATCGAAGACCTACAACAAGTGTTACGCAGATTAGACGACTATGGCATCACCATAAACCCTGCGAAATGCGTCTTCAGCAGAGAAAGTGTCAACTTCCTCGGTTATGAGGTGTCAAGTAACGGAATCAAGCCACTACAAGATAAGGTCACTGCAATCACTGCTTACCCCAAACCCGAGACGATTCACGACTTACGACGATTTATTGGGATGATAAATTTCTACCGCGACAATATTCCGAACGCAGCACACATACAAGCACCACTCAACGCGTACCTACATAATTCCAAGAAACGTGACAAAACCAAAATAGAATGGAACAAAGAAGCCTCACAAGCATTCGAGTTGTGCAAAGTCGGCATTCAAAACGCCGCCTTGCTCGCTCACCCATCTCCATTACCAAACGACGCCGTATCATTAATGTGTGACGCATCGAACACTTGCGCCGGCGCCGTATTACAACAATTTGTAAACAAGAAATGGATACCACTGGGATACTTTTCAAAGAAGTTCTCCGACACACAACAGCGCTATAGTACATTCGACAGAGAATTATTATCAATATATATGGCAATCAAACACTTCAGAAAAATGTTCGAAGGAAGAGAACTTATTGTTTACACCGACCACAAGCCGCTGACTTACGCTATTCGAAAGCCACCGTCAGATAACGATACGCAAAGACGCACTCGTCAGCTGTTATTTATCAGCGAGTTCACAACGGACATTCGTCATGTGAGCGGAGTAAACAATGTTGTTGCTGACGCACTCTCACGCATCGAAACCGTCGAATTACCGTCGCCAATCAATTACGATGAAGTAATGCAAGCGCAAGAAAAGGACAGCAACATACCCAAATTATTGCAACAAACGAATATCCAACTGAGAAAAATCGTCATGCCCGGTACAAACAAGCCCATATTCTGCGAAACGTCTACGTCACACGTTCGACCGTACCTACCAACTGACTTTCGTCGCATCGCATTCAACGCTGTGCACAATACAAGTCACCCTGGTTTACGAGCTACACGCAAGCTTATGCAAGAACGCTACTTCTGGCCAGCAATGAATACCGACATTGGCGATTGGGCGAAATCATGCACACCTTGTCAACGTTCGAAAATACAACGTCACAACCACAGTGAAGTCGCAGCATTCCCGCCAAGCGAACGATTTCAACATGTACACATCGATATCGTTGGACCGCTACCTACTTCTTCGTGCGGACATCGATATCTGCTGACAATGATCGACCGCTGTACACGATGGCCCGAAGCAGTACCGATGAAAGAAATAACCGCCGATACCGTCGCAAGTAAACTATACGAAACATGGATATCTCGTTACGGGTGCCCTACAAGAATAACGACTGACCAAGGACGACAGTTCGAAAGTCAACTATTCCGAGACCTCGCACAACTGCTGGGGGTAGACCGAACCCGTACTACTGCCTACCACCCGCAAAGCAACGGCATCGTCGAACGCTGGCACCGAACACTGAAGACTGCACTCATGACTCGGCTAGAAAACAGCAATAAATGGATTTCCGAGCTACCTACAGTGCTACTGGGATTACGAGCCGCCGTGCGCACAGATACCGACACCAGCGCCGCGCAGCTCACCTACGGTCAAGCATTGCGCCTACCTGGCGATTTCATAGCACCGTCACCAGCAGCAACGAAATTGGATCACAACTACGTCGATCACCTACACGACGTAATCATGAAGCTGACGCCTACATACAAACCGCATTCCAACAAGCGATGTATGTTCGTCCACAACGACCTTCAAACATGCAGCCACGTGTTAATACGCGATGACACCGTCCGCAAACCGCTACAACATCCATACAAAGGTCCGTATAAGGTCATCGAGCGCAACGAGAAGTATTTCACTATACAACTACCAGGAAGATCAAGCACCATATCAATCGATCGACTCAAACCGGCATACACTGTCAACATCGAAGATCAAGAAAACCAAGCTAGTGAGACAACTCAGTCAGCTGCAGCTACCACCGAAGATCACTCCAGCATACTCCCGGCGAACACCAACGAAAACCGCACAAGATCAGGCAGAATAGTGAAGATGCCTGTACGCTTTTGCTAGGGGGGAGTACTGTAGCTGCAATGCATCAACACATCCGTCCACTGCCGTCGCCATCGGGTATTGGAGCCCTACGCGCCCGCGGGGGGTATTCATACATGCGACACTGTTTAGCGCGCTCCTAGCAAGAGATCTACGATTGCGATCGACGCGCCACCACACATATTATTTAGGAACTAGATTTGTTTAGAAATGTCAGCTCGTTCCTATTGGCCGTGGATATGTAACGGGAGACCTGTTACTCCCACCATTATATTTTAGTATTAAGCCTTGTACATATTCCTGTAACCCTCAGTCTATTCGCTACCTCTACCTCAATACAACTCGTTACACCTAAGTACATCTGGAGTATTATTTACCACACACCACCTAAGCGCTACACACTCACCGGGTTTTCCGTCGAAGACTGGTAGTTGCTGGATGTACCTTGGCGGCTCTCTCGAACTACGCGCGACCTGTGCTAGAGCCGCGGCGAGTGTCCCTACGTCGATCACTTTATCACTCACATTATCGTGTAACATTTCACTCGCGATATTGCCCTTGTTTGTTTTCGCACATACACTTTTTCCGTAGCCGTCGTCGTCTCGCAGCGGTTGAGCGCCTGTCGCGGCGCCGGTGTCCTTCGCTGCGTCCCTGCTATTCCTCCCGTCGCTGGCGTCGTGTGGCGGCGGTGGAGCCTCACCTCCGGGTGGCGGCGCCGGTCGCGCAAGCCACGTTCCAATCCTTACGGAGGCGAGGTCGTCCGCCAAGTCGTCGTCTTCACTCGAGTCAGCTTCGGCTCTGATGCGCTGCAGCTGTATTTCTTGCTACTCTCGCTCTGCCTGCGCTTGCTTGACTTTCATTTCAGCCAACCGTTCTCTGGCCTCCAGCTCTGCGAGGCGCTTCTTTCTCGAAACTGTAGAACGGCGTGACCTGGTATCGCTGGGCTTGAGCGTACCACGTGTTTGCGTGGCGTCGGTGTTGGTAGTCGTCGCAGATCCGCTGCCTGTGTCCGTCATGCCGACCGAGCTGGATTCTGGTGCCGACTTGCTGGCACCCGGTCCGGCGGTCACTGAAGGCTCTTGCTGGGTCTGTTCTCTCCTGGAGTCTCCACTACGGCTGCGTGTTAACACCATCCTGCTGGATCTATATTCGGCTTTCGAAGGACCAGAATATGTAGCGAGTGGACTGTATGATGAAGAATAAGCACTAGTAGCATTCAAACTGATTTATTGGTTTTACACGCAGCATGTACTTATCAAGAGAAAGTTCGACTGACTGACTGACTGACTCGCGCATTGTCAAGGGCAGGCCCTTTTATACGCGCCCATTTGGCTGACGCAATAATTTCTTACATTGACCAATGGCAATGCGCGTTGCGACCGAGCGGCGTGAGCAGGTTCGTACTTGTCGCCCTGCACGCGGCTCAGTCGCTTACAATGTAGGTAATATGACAGGTAGGTACTTAAATCTATGTTCTATGTCTAATAGCCGGGTCCACACCGGACGATCCATCGCGCTCCGATCGCGCGCGGCAGCAGCGCGATCCAAAGATGCAGGCGGTGTGGACGTGCCGCGCGCGATCCATGCGCACGTATTGGAGCGCGCGCTCCCTACCTCGCGCGATCCGTGTGCGGTCGGTTTTTGTGCCAGCCTCAAAGGTGCCTCAGTTGCGTGATGCGCGCGGTGTGGACGGTTGTGTTGGTTCGCGCGATCCACCTCGCCATGGACATCTCAGAAAGTCGCCGTTTGATATCGCTTTATAAAGAATTTAAATGTTTATGGGATCCCAAAGATTCTAATTACACCAATAGAGGTGTTAGAGATGATGCTTGGCGTCAGATTTCTCGTGAAATGGGGAATAAGTCGATCGAGAACCTAAAGAAAAAAATGCGATCTCTGGCGGGAGGCTACAGAAGGGAGAAACACAGAGAGAAGCAAAGCCGTATAACTGGATCCGGTAAGAAAACAAAGCTACTTTTTATCTGTAGGTATTAAAATTATATATTTTATTAAAAGTAATTACATCATAATATTTACTGTGGATTTCACGTGATTTCGCTTTTTACATTTAAGCTGTTAGAAATACACGTGGTTATTTTAATGAGTAACTTGTTTATTTCAGGTGCTCAAGATACATATAAATCAAAGTGGTTTGCGTATGATGACTTCGACTTTATGGCGGATAAAAATGAACCCGGAACCACACGCGATACATTGGAACATGTGAGCTATTAGTTTACTGATATTCATTTTGCCAAACTATTGTATGGTTTGTAACAAAGTGTCTTGCTAAGTGGGACCGTATTGTAGTGGCATTTTCTGTTGCTCTTCTTGGTACGACGGCCATCGGTTGTAGCGATTGTGATGGCGGTTCATTTCGCCAGCTTCCAGGTATTACATCTCCATTCTCCTGTACTGTATCAAACGTTCCTGGCGATATAAAGTTAGGATTACTGCGTAAGTAGTTATATAGATGAACCGTTGCCAGCACGACTTTAGTCGCAGTTTCTGGTTCCAAAAGCATAGGTTTACGCAGGACTCTGTAGACAGAACTAAGTACTCCAAACGCGTTTTCAACTACTCTACGTGCTCTTGACAGTCGGTAGTTGAAAATTCTTTCACAAGAACCCCTTTCCCGTGTACCATCGTATGGTTTCATAGTATAATCATTAAGCTGAAAAGCTTTATCACCTAGTATATAATAGGGTACCTCAATTTTATAGGGAACTTGCAATATCTCCGGTGGAGGAATATTTAGCTCTTTTTTTTCAAGTTTTTTATATAAATTTGTGCTTTTGAACACGCCTCCATCTGATATTCTGCCTTTAGTCCCAACATTCACATACAGGAACCTATAATTTGCATCTACTAATGCAAAAAGAACAATACTAGGAAATAATTTGTAATTATCAAAGTCGTTGCCACTATTAAAAGGCGATTGTATAGCGACGTGTTTGCCGTCCATCGCTCCTATCACGTGTGGGAAATTCCACTTATTCTCGAATTGCTGAGAAACTGTACGCCATTCTTCTTTAGTTGACGGCACCTGAAAATAAAGGAGATCTTAATTATAATATAAAGCTGAAAATAAGAATAAGCAGTAAATAGTAATAATAATTGTTGTTACAGGTTTCTACCTGTAACAACAATTATTATTACTATTTACTGCTGATCTGATCTGATACGACTGAAGAGGAACTTGAAGTTAATACTACAGTGAGCGAAAACGAGAACAGTAACATTACTAGTGACACACAACCGGAGAGAGCCAACCACCACACAGATCAGAGTAGAGAGCAGAATGATCAGAATGCACAATCCAGTGTCCAAACAACAAACAAAAGAACAAAAAAAAGAAAGAAAACTACTTCTAATAATGCAGATGACATATCAGATGAAACTCTTTCAGAGGCTTTCCAACTTCTGCAACAATGTGCTCAGCCACCACAACCGGAAACTGATTCTTACATTGCTTTCGGGCAGTATATATCTACTGAATTGCGGAAATATGATGCAGTAACATTAGTTAATGTCAAAAATGCTATATGCCAAGTTATTTTTCAAGCTGACACAGGAAGATATGGGGATAGCAATTATGGATATTACACTAATTCATATCCTGGCACACCAATAGCATACACTTCATCACAGTCCCAGTCTCTACAACCTCAAAATTATCCAGCTCCAATTCCACAGACATCACCGTCTGCTCATCTAGCCTCCAATTCATCGCAGTCCCAGTTTCTGAAACCTCAGGATTATTCACTTCCACAGTCACCACCGAATTAAATAAGTACCTACCTATATCATGTTTTCAAAAAATAATTAATAATTGTAAACATGTTACTTCTTTAAATTATGATTGTAATACACTACTTTTTTATTGAGTAATAAAGTATGGTTTTACTTACCTTTACATAATCATTTAACAGGTCAATGATGGCTTCACAAACTTCAGGAATAATTATCGATATAGACTGTTTGGAAATGCGGAACAGATACTGCAAACTGACGTACGAATCTCCAGTTGCTAAAAATCTCAATGTTAGTAATAATCTTTCCTTCACAGTAATGGCATCTCTATAATTTGTATCATTCTTTCTTAGCTTGTTATTTAATAATGAACACAATATCTCAAATTGATTAGCATTCATTCTTGCAAAATTGTGTTCAACTTTATCTGACACTAACTCTGCGTACAGCTGAGTCCCAGATTCCAAGCGATTTTTGTAAATTTGTTTCACCCAAAACCGTCGTTTTCTTTTTTGTGATTTTTTGCGCAAGCATTTAAGCAAAATAAAAGTTACTGCTGCAACGGCAAGACGCCGCCGTTGTACGTGTGACTCCATATCGTACAAGAGTTAGACTGGCTGAATCACGGATCGCCTTAGGCGCCCATTACATGGTCAATCTAGATCGCGATCCGAGATCTCGGATCGAGATCACGGATCACTGGATCGCGTCACAACATTACACGTTCAATCATGATTTCTTCAGTCCGTGTATCGTAATCGCCGCGTTAACACCTGTTGCCATGGATATAAATAAAGTTAAAGCGGTAGTGTCCCTTGTTTTAGCCTTAACTTTAAAGAAAAGGATTCGAAAAAGGCGCTGGGTTAAACAGTGGTTACTCAAAAGAGAAATGTACACTCATTTGAATCTACTAAATGAAATCCAACTAACTGCTGAAGTTGGACATCATCTACGGTTGCCTGTGGCTTGATTTTTTTGAAAATTTCGAGTAACTTTTCGTATCCAGCTTGTCTCTTATATTTGTTACTGTAATATTTATGCTGGGCATTCCATAGCTCGGGTAATGTTTCTAAAAGTACCTAATATAAAATCTTCTTCCAATTGTGGAAGCGAAAGTAAATTCGCCGATTCAATCGGCGGCGACAAGAAGCGCGTGTCATCTTCGTCCATTTTCAATGAGCGCACAGCTTGTACTGACGCGATCTTGCACTTACACGTTCAATCTTGATCGCGATCAGGGGATCGCAATCTGGATTTCAAGATATCTAGATAATTTTGTGATCAGATACATCAATCCGTCAATCTAACTCGTACACTATCAATCTGGATCGTGATCATTGATTTTGATCGCAGATCGCGATACAGATTGACCGTGTAATGGGCGCCTTAGGATCGCTTGGAGAGCATATTTGGGATCGCAAGTTTCCAAGAGTGGATCGGCCTAACACGATCCACGATCCACGCTCCGCGATCCTGGATCGCGGATCGCGGGATCGATGGATCGTCCGGTGTGGACCCGGCTAATGAGTAGCGGCAGCGCCGCTATATTATGTTGCTGTCGTGCACAGGCCGCAAGCTGAAACTCGCGCAAAAGCGGATTAAAAATATATATGTAAGCAGTATTAAAAGGGGCGCATGTGGTTTTCTACTGAGGAACATTTAGCGAACCATCCATAGCGGACACCGGCTCCGTACATCCGCACGTCTTTTAGCGTACGCTCTTATATTAGGTCCTTACATATGAAATTGGCGTTTTTCGTACTGGCCACTTTAATCACGAATTTCTCCTCTTTGGTAAGGAATTCCAAATTCAAATTTGTACAGCTATTTACTCATGTATTTGTGCTTCGATGACCGTCATTCATTTGTTTTTTTTCTTCTGTTTTTTCTGTTTGCGTCACTCATTTTACAAAATGGAAAATTTAAAATATCGCATTATTTACGAGTACGAGTTCCGCCGTGGCACTAGTGCTGCGGAAACGACTCGAAGGGTGAATGATGTGTATGGCGGTCATGTTGCAAAAGAAAACACAGTTCGTTTTTGGTTCCAACGTTTTCGTTCTGGAAATTTCGACCTGCAGAACAAGCCCCGTGGACGGCCTGAGACCCAAGTTGATAATGGAGAATTGAAGGCTATTGTGGAAGCGGACCCATCGCAAACCACGTCCGAGTTAGCTGCAGGCTTCGATGTTAGTGATAAAACTGTTTTAATTCACTTGAAGCAAATTGGGAAGATTAAAAAGCTTGAAAGGTGGGTACCTCACGAATTGACTGAAGCAAACCGGCAAACGCGCGTCGACTGCTGCGTTACATTACTGAACCGGCACAACAATGAAGGTATTTTAAACCGAATCATTACCTGTGATGAAAAATGGATTCTTTACGATAATCGGAAGCGCTCAGCGCAATGGTTGGATCCTGGCCAGCCAGCCAAATCCTGCCCCAAGCGAAAATTAACCCCAAAAAAGTTACTTGTAAGCGTTTGGTGGACTAGTGCCGGTATTGTTCATTACAGTTTTCTCAAATCTGGCCAGACTATTACAGCTGATGTCTATTGTCAGCAATTACAAACCATGATGGAAAAGCTAGCGGCTAAACAACCAAGGCTGGTCAATCGCTCCACGCCACTGCTGCTTCACGACAACGCCAGACCACACACTGCGCAACAGACGGCTACCAAATTAGAAGAGCTTGAATTGGAATGTCTTAGACATCCTCCGTACTCCCCGGACCTTGCTCCAACAGATTACCATTTTTTTCGCAATTTGGATAACTTTTTGCAAGGGAAAAAATTCAACTCCGATGGGGCAGTCCAAATCGCCTTCAAAGATTTTATTGATTCCCGTCCGACTGGTTTTTTTAGTAAAGGGATCAATGAACTACCTATAAAATGGCAAAAGTGCATTGAAAACAATGGTTCATACTTTGATTAATTAAATATATTATATTAAAAAATATTCGACTTTTTGTTCCTTCCATACAAAACGCCAATTTCATATGTAAGGACCTAATATAAAGATCTGTCTGTAGATATCAGAAAGGAGGTCCAACCGCTTCGTGGTTAGAGACGTGGCGTTATAATATGATAATTTGCCTGCAGTGCGCAAGTCGCTGCACCGGCTGTACCGCACGGTGGAGAAGCATCTGAGCGAGGAGGGCGGGCTGCTGCAGGTGGTGTGGCGGGCCATGCAGGAGGAGTTCATCGCGCAACACGTGGCGCTACAGGTGAGGGCGGCCAGTGTGTGTGCTGGTACACCTGAGCGAGGAGGGCGGGCTGCTGCAGGTGGTGTGGCGGGCCATGCAGGAGGAGTTCATCGCGCAACACGTGGCGCTACAGTAAGTGCGGCCAGTGTGTGTGCTGGTACACCTGAGCGAGGAGTGCGGGCTGCTGCAGGTGGTGTGGCGGGCCATGCAGGAGGAGTTCATCGCGCAACACGTGGCGCTACAGGTGAGTGCGGCCAGTGTGTGTGCTGGTACACCTGAGCGAGGAGGGCGGGCTGCTGCAGGTGGTGTGGCGGGCCATGCAGGAGGAGTTCATCGCGCAACACGTGGCGCTACAGGTGAGTGCGGCCAGTGTGTGTGCTGGTACACCTGAGCGAGGAGGGCGGGCTGCTGCAGGTGGTGTGGCGGGCCATGCAGGAGGAGTTCATCGCGCAACACGTGGCGCTACAGGTGAGTGCGGCCAGTGTGTGTGCTGGTACACCTGAGCGAGGAGGGCGGGCTGCTGCAGGTGGTGTGGCGGGCCATGCAGGAGGAGTTCATCGCGCAACACGTGGCGCTACAGGTGAGTGCGGCCAGTGTGTGTGCTGGTACACCTGAGCGAGGAGGGCGGGCTGCTGCAGGTGGTGTGGCGGGCCATGCAGGAGGAGTTCATCGCGCAACACGTGGCGCTACAGGTGAGTGCGGCCAGTGTGTGTGCTGGTACACCTGAGCGAGGAGGGCGGGCTGCTGCAGGTGGTGTGGCGGGCCATGCAGGAGGAGTTCATCGCGCAACACGTGGCGCTACAGGTGAGTGCGGCCAGTGTGTGTGCTGGTACACCTGAGCGAGGAGGGCGGGCTGCTGCAGGTGGTGTGGCGGGCCATGCAGGAGGAGTTCATCGCGCAACACGTGGCGCTACAGGTGAGTGCGGCCAGTGTGTGTGCTGGTACACCTGAGCGAGGAGGGCGGGCTGCTGCAGGTGGTGTGGCGGGCCATGCAGGAGGAGTTCATCGCGCAACACGTGGCGCTACAGGTGAGTGCGGCCAGTGTGTGTGCTGGTACACCTGAGCGAGGAGGGCGGGCTGCTGCAGGTGGTGTGGCGGGCCATGCAGGAGGAGTTCATCGCGCAACACGTGGCGCTACAGGTGAGTGCGGCCAGTGTGTGTGCTGGTACACCTGAGCGAGGAGGGCGGGCTGCTGCAGGTGGTGTGGCGGGCCATGCAGGAGGAGTTCATCGCGCAACACGTGGCGCTACAGGTGAGTGCGGCCAGTGTGTGTGCTGGTACACCTGAGCGAGGAGGGCGGGCTGCTGCAGGTGGTGTGGCGGGCCATGCAGGAGGAGTTCATCGCGCAACACGTGGCGCTACAGGTGAGTGCGGCCAGTGTGTGTGCTGGTACACCTGAGCGAGGAGGGCGGGCTGCTGCAGGTGGTGTGGCGGGCCATGCAGGAGGAGTTCATCGCGCAACACGTGGCGCTACAGGTGAGTGCGGCCAGTGTGTGTGCTGGTACACCTGAGCGAGGAGGGCGGGCTGCTGCAGGTGGTGTGGCGGGCCATGCAGGAGGAGTTCATCGCGCAACACGTGGCGCTACAGGTGAGTGCGGCCAGTGTGTGTGCTGGTACACCTGAGCGAGGAGGGCGGGCTGCTGCAGGTGGTGTGGCGGGCCATGCAGGAGGAGTTCATCGCGCAACACGTGGCGCTACAGGTGAGTGCGGCCAGTGTGTGTGCTGGTACACCTGAGCGAGGAGGGCGGGCTGCTGCAGGTGGTGTGGCGGGCCATGCAGGAGGAGTTCATCGCGCAACACGTGGCGCTACAGGTGAGTGCGGCCAGTGTGTGTGCTGGTACACCTGAGCGAGGAGGGCGGGCTGCTGCAGGTGGTGTGGCGGGCCATGCAGGAGGAGTTCATCGCGCAACACGTGGCGCTACAGGTGAGTGCGGCCAGTGTGTGTGCTGGTACACCTGAGCGAGGAGGGCGGGCTGCTGCAGGTGGTGTGGCGGGCCATGCAGGAGGAGTTCATCGCGCAACACGTGGCGCTACAGGTGAGGGCGGCCAGTGTGTGTGCTGGTACACCTGAGCGAGGAGGGCGGGCTGCTGCAGGTGGTGTGGCGGGCCATGCAGGAGGAGTTCATCGCGCAACACGCTACAGGTGAGGGCGGCCAGTGTGTGTTTTATTGTCAGTCAGTTCATAGTTTTAATAATACTTCAAGTTTCAACAGCTTAAAAAACCTCTAGAAAATCTCACATTCAGTCTCATACAATAATAAAAGTTTTGTTCCCAGCAATAATGTTTACGTATTTTTAGTAAAATATATATTGCTTGAATTTTATATCGCACAACTAAACGGACCCGTCTGGTACGGCGTCTGGGTCCGTTTAGTTGTGCGAGCTAATTGCGAATAAGTTAGTGCTTAGTACGTATGTCTGGTGGCAGGCGCGCATCGCGGCGTGCTACCCGGCCGCGGGGCTGGCGCTGCCGCTCACGACGCAGCACATCCTCGACGCCTTCTCCGACATCGCGCGCGAGCACTGACCGCGCCGCCATCTCTTCCAGTACTTCGTGTTGTTGCCTAACCGAATGTATATTTGTAAATATTGGTACCTATGTCTGTACCGAATATGTATATGAAAGATTGAAAAAGTTTGTAAACAATTTAAAAAATAATACTTATTTATAACTCGTGTTTCCACCACGTGCGATGACCAGTGGTGTGTTGATCATTTTGTATCCTATTAGTACCTGTCATGAAGGTCATTTTGGATTTACAATGTTATGTTTTGTCATCACAAAAAGGTGTGTACCAAATACCAAACCAATCGGTCAACAGGAATGGGGCAAAATGTCAACAAAATCTGACCCAATAAACGATCAGGGCAGTGTGATTTAGTGTCTTTTTATGTTCTGCTAAATTTGCCGGTGTGTATTATTTATTTAAACATTGTAAATAGACCTACGTAATGAATAGAGATGAGATACTTTAGTAGGGCTATGAGATAACATGCTGTTAACATTTTGTATATTTTGATCATAATATAAAACTGTTTGTACTCATAGATGTAGTTTATGAATGTCTTGTCGTATTTATGAATGCGTTATGTTACATTCACATAGCGTTGTTCTGGCCCTACCGTCCTACAACATTTCCTGACAGTACCTATAGCAGTTACGTTGGGTTCACCCGGTATCAACTTGTTGTATAGCTAGAGTTATACAAGTACAAATATGTATTACTTACATACTACCTTATGCCCACGTGGAGACTTCCGGGATGAATAACATTCTGTGTTAATCCAAATTATTTTTATACCAAAGTTTTATCTGAACTCGTTTGGCAGTTTTGCGTGTAAGAGTAAAACATTGACCCTCACTGGAGTAGCCTTGTAAGAAGACCTGTGTCCACACTGCCATCATCGCTTTGGGAATTATATGTGAACCCAACATTTTACGGTAAAACATGTTTAAGTGCAACGGCGATAACGTAGTCAATGAGTCCTTACCCTTCCCGAGAGCTTCAGCTTCAGTTCATCACGGACCAAGCCAGGTTCAATCTGTCACTAGTGTCTAGCTCACTGTTGGGCTCTGGCCTGCTGCTGCCGGAGGCGAATAACTGGGAGACCATTTAAAGGTCACAATTCTTAATGGCACAAATATAAATTTACGTAAGTTGCATCTCATGCAGTTTTGTTATTATTTCCTTGCAAAGTTACGTTATCTTCTGATGTGAAACGAATATAAAGAGCTTTGAACTACAACAGTGTAACTCTATTTACAGCCTCTAAATTCAATTAGTCATAGTAGGTATTATATTACCTAGTGTGATTTTTGATGAGCCAGTAGCTTATATTTAGGTTGCTCAAAAATAAGCACTATCCCACAGTTCAGAGTGAATTGGGCCCAGTCCGCATCATCGCTCGACTTCATCCGAGTTGCGGCCAAACGCAAGCTTATTTAGTATAAAAAGTGTCCCGATTACAATTTGTTAAAAAAGGAATTATCTTCTGGTTATTTTTCGCGTTTTGTGTTAATTTTATTTCCTTGAACCTTTGTGAGTAATAATTAATTTCCGCTCAACGACTCTTACAGTTAACCTGTTCGGATTCCTGGACAGACGAGACGGACGAAGCGAATCTATAAGGGTTCCGATTTATTAGCCATTTGGCTACGGAACCAGTATACAATTTTATTCTTAGTCCACAGGTTGGCGAGTTATTGCTTCTAATGTAAAAATTGGTCCCACCTCTAGCTTTTAAAGAGGAGGAAAATTCAGAACAAAAAGGTTAGTACCACTTACGTACAAAAAAACCAAGAACAAAAAAATAAGTTTGAACTTTTGAAATTAAGCTTTTGAGATGAGACTTTTTTTTATCAAACTGCAGCCGTAACTTAAGTTTTTCATTAAGATACTATGAAGAACAAATTTAGCCGCTTTAAACTTTATCATTGACAAGGGGAAACAAATCATGAAACAGCTTGACACTTCTCATGGAGAACTAATCTCTCTCAACATCTTGATCTTATAATGATGGTTTGCTTTACCTTTAGTGGGGTTCTTATAAGTTTCCTCGATTAAATTAATAATCCCTAAAATGGAAAGTAACAACATACCTATAATAAAATACCACTTCCTTGGCAGTTGGGTAAAAAGGAATTGCTTAAATCAGACTGTTCTGTAAAAAGTTATGCGTGCTTTGCCATACTAGTCAAAAAATAAATCGAAATTATGTGTCGAATTGAGAACCTCCTCCTATTATTCATTGGTTAAAAACAATAAAAAATAACACAAAGAAACTATTTATATTGATTATATTAATCTATCACATTGATATGGTTCAGATTTTGTAATATGTCAGTGTTATGAAAGGAGCTCAACACAAATGATGTGTACCACAACATGTCCACACTGTTATTTTACAAAAGCTGAACTTGTTGACATATTCATGTTCAGCAACACTTAGTCTAGGGACTTGGGGGGCGAGTAGTTCAGGTACACTAATCCAGAAGTCTTAGCCTGAAACAAACAAGTCATGTTTTAACATATATTCAATTTTATTTTATTAGAGAGGATTACTAGAATTTTAGTAAGGAACACATACTACGATCAAGGTGCCGACGCTGAACGCGACGCCGAACAGCAATGCCAGGTTGTAGCGGCGCTGCTGCGCGTCGTGGTGAGCCTGCCACGAGCCGCGCGGCACGGGCAGCTCGTCCATGGTGGGCGCCTTGAAGTGCTCGTTGTGGTAGCGCCGCACTGAAATTTAACACCACAGATGTTTGACTGTTGTTTTGTAAGTACAAAAACTGTAGGTTGCCATTATAGAGTAGATATCACTGCTGGGGTGACAGTGGACAATGCAATTGTGTCCCCGCATCCCAGCCAACTGATAAAAAGGGCCAATGTGTGGTTTTAAGTCTGTAGGAGTCTGAGAGACCCCTCTGCCACCCCACAATGGAGGACATCTTTTAAGGATTTTTAACATTCTTACTAATATTATAAAAGTGAAAGTGAGTTTGTTTGTTACTTCTTCACGCTTTAATGGCTAAACCGATTTTGATGAATTTTGGTACAGAGATAGTTGGGAACCAGGAGACGGACATAGGCTAATATTTTTTATAAAAAAGTGGGATGTGAGGGAGAAAGAGGGAAGAAAAGGGAAAACTTAGCGTTGCTATTACAAATCAATAAGCCACATGGGGAACTGTGTTACCACGAATTTAACGCGAGCGAAGCCGCGGGCAAAAGCTAGTAAAAGATAAAACAAATAGTAGTAGGCCCAGCTTTTAATTGTTCCTTTTTTGGCCAAAAGCTTCTTTTACAAAGAAGGCGTTGTCATAGTTACCATTGATCCATACTCTTACTCAAGTTAGATTGACATTTCTGACTAAAAGTCAAGCTGCCAGAATGATTTGTTCATGTCAATGTTAGTTATTATAATATAGCAAAAATTGGCCCCAAAGCTACTGCTATTACTACTATTACTATTCTACAAGAAATATTAATAAATTAACCAGAACTAGTAAAAAAATTAAATTATACAAAGCATTTAAGTTTAGACAATTCCCATACATCATGCCCATCTAATTCAAATGTTAAAATAGAAATAGGGATACTTAAGCAATCAACTATGCGGGACATTCAAATACAAAATTTTTTGGTTGGTAAGGACAGGTTTGGTGTTAACACAAATAAATAATTTAATAAGAAATATGTAAAAATAAGTGTAAAACTGAATAAACGGAATTATACACTGCCGTTATTATTATAGTGCAGTATTATCAGCATGACTTACTAAGCTTATGTCATGAAAATTTTAACTGATTGGTTGAATTTTAATTATCAAAATAATATAAGATGTCAAAGTGTTTCTTACAAGTAAAGAATAAGGCCCTAACCTCGTACTACGTCATGCTTCAAACAATGTTTTATTATCATAGTAGGAAAATAAGTAAAAATACTGTCAGAGTTAGGTTATCTCTGCAGATGTTATGTAACATTTTACTTTATATTCTAAATATGTAGCCACACGCCAATCTAATATTAAATATGCCCAAAACAAGAAACTTTCATTTTATGAAACAAAAGCGCATCGGCTACAGTGATTTCTCAATTTAATTAAATATTGATCCATTTGCAAATAAACAACTTGAATGAATCAAATACTTACCAGATTGCTGGAACAGCCTGGATACTATAGATCGAGAAACATTCATGATTATTTGTTGAGGGTATTACTTTTCTTAAAACCTTGCTTTTAACTGAATTAGCTATCAATCAATGAAGAAAATTCCTCGTAGAACTGACTTCAGACTTGACTTGACTGTAGCTGAACTAGTGTTGCCAGACGACCGTCTCTTGATCTTCACAAATAGCGTTTTTTTTCTACCAAAAACAAAACTACTATTTTAGCAATAGCTTCCATTACAAAATCTGTATCTTCACTCGCGTCGTATACAGTTACACACATTTTTTCTGAGTTAGTTTCTCTCTTTGTTTAAAAGTAACGCATCCTTCTTTATAGAAAAGAAAATCAACTCATTGTGGATTCGGCAGTGTAATGGCTAATCTATTTTATAGTTTTTCTTTAATAATTTTGCTACCTAAGAGAAGGCTCTTTGTTTATCTGCGTAAAAATTCGTGGATGCGGATTCTGCCCTGAAAATGCTTAATTAATTGATTGACATTTACATTGTCTTGCGTTGATTTTTAACCGACGAAAAAAAGGAGGTTCTCAATTCGACATGTATACAATATTTTTTTTTTTCAAAGAGGAGCCTTAGAGAAAATGTCACTCAGGAGACAGCAAAGCTATTACTCCTCTCACCTCTGCCAAAGTACATTGGCCATAAGACCATAGCCTTCTAAAACTAGTTCATTCGCCGATCGCCGCCATTGTGTATCGTTTTGTGTGGCAAAATAAGTGCTTTTCAATAATAGTAAATTGTTTAGGAACCAGGTGTAATAAACGATCTGCCACATCAAAACAATGGAGTTTCGTATCAAAACCAAACATACATTTATGTTCAGGATACTTTGGCCCATAGACCTACACCTTCCCTGCTTCCCGTATAGACAAACATATACAGTGTATTATAAAAACCTTGAACGTATAATTCGGTATCGAAAGCAGAATCTATTTATAATCCCTTTTAACCGACTTCAAAAAAAGGAGGAGATTCTCAATTCAACCCTATGTTTTTTATGTTTGTTACCTCATAACTCTGGTCAAAAAAGAATCATCAAAATCGGTTCTGGGTGAACCGATATAAATGATTCTTTTTTTACAGAATGAATTAAATATTTCGTTCATTCATTCATGGACGATGAACGAAATATCACTATTTGGTTGTGATTAGCAGTTTTTGTTTGTTGTCGTAGGACAATTGTATACATTCGCGCTAATTTAACAATGTGTGTGAGTTTATTTGTAGTGTAGTAGTTTTTACTTCTTTTTTTGCGAATAGGAAATCATCAAATAACATCCCCGCTCTGGGCGGAGCGGTGCGTGGGGGGAGTGTCAGACTTGTACCTACTGACTAAAACCCATCCATGTTCCTTCTGTTGCCTTTTATGTTCCGGGGCCGCGGTATCTCTTTCGAACAACCCGCAACCCCGGCAGGCGGTGGCTCTGGCAGGCCCCTCTGTTTTGCTGACATCTCTTTCAGGCGCGCGTGGAACTCTAACGCGCCGTCGACACGGCCAGCCGTCAATAGACGAACGGACGGTGAGTTACCTATTGCTGACCGTCCACAGGCTCGCATCTACGGTGGCCGGGAGTCGTCTCGCGGCGCCCGACGCCCGGGGCGGCTCCCGCGGCGTTTTGAGGTTCTCTCTCTCAAATGTCCGGCCACCATCAACCGGAAAAAAATGTGGTTTTAAGTTACAGTGCAGTGGTACTAATCGGTATTTTTTATCTCAATGGGTAACAGTGTAACACAAATTGGTGTAACTCAACGGGTGTGATGTAGTAGTTGTAACGTATATAATAAAGATACCATATTATATACCTTACAACTACTACATCACACTAATACGGGTTTTTTTAACCATAAAAATATACTTCCTCTGAGGGCCAAAATCCGGAATGAAGTCTGTGATTGGTCGGAACTTATGAACCTTTTGTGGATCTGCTATCGATGTTCTGCATGGCTGGCAGACGCTACGCGAACCACCGTCCACCACCAATTGCCCGTCTAACTCCTCTGCTCTGCGGTGCTACCAGCTTCCGTTAGCCAGGACAGTACTTGTGATTAAAGATAGTCCGATTTAGCTTGACAACCACTATTTTTGGTCAAAAAGTCAATTTCAGAATAGGGAGATTGCCATTTTCTCTAAATTTAGTAACTTTAGTTTACTTTTTATAATATATAATATTATAGCTCTGAGTAAACTGCCATAGTGTAATAAATGTCAAACTTTAAAATGGTTGAGTTGTAGGTATCACTTAATCAATTATAATTTAAAATTACATATTGATCGCCCAACTCGTAAGTCGTCTTGTATCGATCATATTCTTAGTGACATTCCTAATGCTACTGCTACGATAATGCCACTTCACCTATCCGACCACGACACAGCACAAATGTTGAGTTTTCCCTTAAAACAAAAGATAGAAAACCAGACAATATACCATTTCTACAAAAGAGATTAAGGCTTGAATAATATTCAAAAATTTAAGGAATGCATAGGTAAGCTGTCATGGTCAGATGCCTACGCAGAGATTGACTTGAACATAGCATTCAACTCTTTTCATGAAACAATTTGCTTGTTTCATAATTTGTGTTTCCCAAAAATAAAGATTAAAGTAAATACCCATAGTAAAAAGAAACAACTGGATAACCAAGGGTCTCAAGTTGCAAAACAAAACGGTATTTGCGCCACCAATATTATAAACACAAAAATGTAAAAAATAAAACTAAATATATAAAATACTCAAAAATGTTACAGAAATGTGTTTACACTTCTAAAAAGAACACAAACATTAATTATACATATAAACAATAGTGAAAACAAATGTAAAGCTGTATGGAAAGTAATTAAAGATGAAATTATGGACAATACCCATAGGCATAACATTGAATGTGTTCAAATTGATGGCACGGTTCTTTCAGATCCTGTAGCAATAGCAACAGCTTTTAACAACCATTATATTAATACGGCACATTCTTCTAGTGAGTGTGCAAAATTTAAGTGTAACGAATGTTCAATAGTCCATTCGATGTTCCTTAAACCAGTGTCCGTAAATGAAGTTAGAGAGGTTATAATGTCATTGAACAATACAAACTCTGAAGGTTATAACGAGATTAATACGAAAATTATTAAAGCATGCACTTATGAACTAATTGAAATTTTATCATATTTAATTAATTTATCATTCTCAACTGGCACTTTTCCCGAAGCACTGAAGCTGTCAACTGTTAAGCCCCTCTATAAAACCGGTGAAAAATCAGACGTCAATAACTACCGCCCAATTACTTTAATTCCTATTATATCGATTTTTTTTGAAAAGTGCATGTATAAAAGATTAATCGACTTCTGTAATAAATTTAAAATTATAAGCAAGGAACAGTTTGGCTTCCAAAAAAATAAATCCACAACATTAGCCATCTACAGTTTTCTTAAAACAGTATTAACCATAACTTTTAGACTACAGGGCTGTTCTTTGATTTATCTAAGGCCTTTGATCTAGTCGCTCATGACCTACTACTACAGAAATTGGAGGCAGCTGGAATTAGAGGCACTGCACATCAATGGATATCTTCTTATCTAAATAATACACAACAACGCGTTACCATTACGAAAATGGATATAAATAACGATATGACAGCGCACTATTCTGAATTCAAATCAAACAAATATGGTGTCCCACAAGGAAGTGTACTGGGCCCTATTTTATTCTTATTGTATGTACATAAATTCTCAATATTACCAATCACAAATGCATACTATTCGCAGATGACATTTCTATTATTGTGACATCTGAAAAAAAACGAATACAATTAATGACCATGAGACTGAAATTAATAACGTTATTGAAAGACTGATTGAATGGCTAAATAAAAATAACTTAACAATTAATTAAAAAAAGTCGGCCTATATTCAATTTAATAAATCAAATACAAAATACAATAATTTTAAAATGAATATACATAAAATTCACGAAGTAACACAAACTAAATTTTTAGGCGTAACCTTGGACCAAGACATCAACTGGAACGCACATGTTGATACAGTTTCCAAAAGAATTAATAGGTTTGTATATGCACTGAAACAGATCAGAAACATAACAAACATTAAAACAGCAATTACAACATATCATGCATATGTAGAATCGGTGCTACGCTATGGTTTAATAATGTGGGGTAATAGCACCGATCAAAATAGAGCATTTGTTGCACAAAAAAAATGCATTAGAGTAATACGGTATTACACCCATTTTTAAAAAGTATCTCATTTTGATCCTAGGGTCCTAGTAAACCACCAAACAAAAAACAAAAAAAATATACAATTTTTATTTTCGCGCGTAAGATCACAAAAACGCTTGACGCCATGTTACTCTGTGGTCATGACGTTAGTTGGTCATGTAAACAAATGCGCTGTTATTAGTCTTTCTGTTTAGTTGTATATTTCACTATAATTTTAAAATGAAAAAATGTACTGTCTTCTTTTACGAAACCGTCTTCCATGGTATTATTACTATTATTTCAATAAAAATTGAAATGTAAAGAATAACAGACGTTGCTCAGTTGACAGTTGTCACTTTTTGTTCACAACATGACCGTATGACGTCATAATCATGGCGGACACTGTTTCGCTTAGTAAAACAACAGACTAAAAAAAGTGAAAACTTTGAAATCAATTATAAAATTTATTTAGTTATTTTATTAACTAAATCTAACATTTTCCGACTGCTTATTGCCTAAGCTATCTGAATTGTATATTTTTAGAATTTCTTTCATATAGAGTAAAATACCCTATTTATGGGCTTCAACCCGATGAATCTTGCAGGCCGATATTTAAGCAACTTGATTTGTTACCGTTGCCATCTCTTTATATATTAGAAAGGACAATGCCAGTATTCGGCCCACACAACTTTTAAAACTAAATTAACGCGGACACTAAGTTTTTACCTCCAACAATTTAAATATAAAATTCAAACTTATAAAAACATATTTATTGCTTTTCAAGAACTGCTCCGAAAGAAAATCATTTTAATAAGTAATTTGTTGTTTAAACTACGGTTTTCACTGAAAACAATACGAGATGTGTCAATGTCAGTTTAAGCGCGCGCGATTTTGATAGAACTGTAAAAGGCTAAGAAGTCGTAACCTAACAGGGTTGCTATTACAAGGCGATTAAATCATCGATCAGGAAAATCAATATTTCTTGAATTTAGTTTTTTTTTAAAATGTTCTTTAAAAATATTTACTGTATTTAAAATAAACACAATAAGCGTATTATTTAGATAAAAAAAAAATAATAAAAGACAATAATGAGGTGATAAATAAAAAGTAATATTGAGTATCGATTACATTGGCAGGACTGTAATTACTGGCAACATTTATTATTTAAATCTGGAATTCATGAACTTTAATATTGAAATTGACGATAATTATAATGAATGAAAATGCTAAAAAGAATAAAACTATTCAACTGTATATTTTTGTTTAATTTAATCTCTGTAAAATACATAACCTCCAATTTGAAAAATTTGAATAACTTCTTTTTTAGAAGTTCAATGTAAAAATGGAAATCACAGAAATGCTTTTGATATTAAACAACACAAAAAAACGTAAGAATATTCACTGTCCGTGACAAATTAATAGTGAGCCAAAGTTTCTATGGGCACCTGGCATTGTTCTTTGTATGTTTGTTTTGAGGCACAAGGAGTTGTTTGTTAAAGCAAGCGATGTAAATTCTCGAAGCCGTCGCGAATCCTACAGGCTCGCGTTAGATGTACTACCAAGGCTTGCGAAATATAATAAAAGCTGCATGTTTAGGTGTGTTCGGATTTACAATAAGATACCAGATGAATTTAAAACACTTAATACGAGATTGTTTAAAATAAAATTACATAAATGGCTGTCTGCTAAAAGTTTTTACAGTATCAGGGAGTTCCTAGAACATAAACCCGGATGATGAAAGTTGTAGATGTACCAACTGTAAAATTTGCATGCTTTACCTAAAAAGCAAAACATGTATGTTCTAATACTGTTTCCACCATCTTATATACCATGTTTTATGCGAATAAATGAATTTGAATTTTGAATTTGAATTTCATAATCATAATCATTTATTTATTTGTAAGACACAGGTAGTTACATTAATAGGATGTTCTAAGTAAAGCTCGTTCTTGCTATGTCTTGTCATACCGACATACAAATTAAAATTATAATTTAAAAATCCCACTACACAAAAAAAAACACATTAAAATAAAAAATAAATAAATAACAGAATATTAAAATTAATTGTTAAAATGTCAATAAAAATTTAAAAATACATATATGTCAATTAAAATGAAAATTGCAATTAGGATATGTCTATTAAAATTATAAAAATACCAAATAAAACAAAAATAATTATACTATGTCAAAAATAATGGCAAAAAACAAACAAATAATAATAATGTCAAATAAATAAAAAAAACAAATCAGAATTATTCATATCTACAAACAATTATCATTTAAAAATTCATCCACACTGTAATAACATTTGTCTATCAGTAGAGACTGTTTGAATTTTTTTAATGGCAAACATTTCATTTTGTTGGGTATTTTATTATAGATTTTAGGAGCAACACCAAATAAGCTCTTCTTCAATGGACAAAACAAGTTCTCATACTGGGACGCATTGGAGTTCTTTTATCCAAGGAAAACTTTTCAAACAAATGTGGATTTATTTTTACAAAAAGTGCTGTTTCCAGTATGTAATGATGGCAGGGTTAATATTTTTAATTCCTTAAAATGAGGAGCACAACTAACCGTTGATCTCAGGCCACACATTGATCTTGTGGCGACACAAAGATGCAAGTGGCAAAAAGTACTACAGCGCCATCTATCCAGCCACTGAATAACTAAACGTCAAGATCCTACATCGCGCAAGCAAAGGTTGTGCACGAAGTTAGCATATATACGAGCACCCGACAAGCAACTGTCGGGCAGTGGCCCACCAGACACGACACCCGTCTGGTCGGAGGATCCTCCCTTTTCCATAGAGGATGGAGAACTTTACCCCTGTTCTTCGTACCTCTAAAATCTTATACATCTTTTTTGCATCCTAAATATGTCTCTTTTAGAGGTTTTCAGAAGAGGAAACGTCGTTTGACAGGGATAAACTAAATTTTAGAGGTTTTTGGAGTGGTTTTAGTTTAGTTTGTGACAGCAGAATTGACACCAGTATGCTATTAAATTTTTTATTCACATTATACATCTTAAAATCACTTTTTTATATATCTTAGAAAATAAATAAAAAAAAAACATTTAAAAATTAAAATAGGTAATCGCCGGTAACAGAAGCAGGGTCCAAGCTGCCAGTGGTTAGGGCTCCAGAGACAGGAACCTCCTCACAATGCAGGCCGTATCGAGGAGTACTGCTTTTTGAATCAGGCCCTTGATCCAACCACCTAAGGAGAGCTCCGACAGATGTTCGTCGAGGCTCTTGGCAATTAAGCCACTGGCCGTTACGACACTCGGCACAGGACATAATTATGATAGCCGAGTTCACGTTCCACATGTCGACAACCTCGTGTGCCAAGTCAAGTTATTTTAGTTGTTTGAGAGGCAAACATAATTGAATTTTTGTTAATGTGTGAATTCATTTTCGCTCTCAAAATGGACGTAAGAAGTTTATAGACCGTCGAGGTCTATAATTCTTGGGTTCCGCGGGACTACCTGACTTTAGAGCAGATGGGTAACGCATGTTGTTAAAAACTGTGGCAGAGACCCGAACTCAAGGCAAGACTGAAATTGAGATGCCAGGCGAGTGTGTGAATCCGAGGCCATGGTATTTCATGGCCGCGGAAACACGCCACCGTCGGGATCCCAGTTAACGGTAGGAGGGGTTCGCATCGCCATCGGGTCGACGATGAAGTACCTGGGAATCGTCCTCGACAGCCGGTGGAATTTCGTGGAACACTTCCGACGTTTGGCTCCCAAACTCGAGCGGACGGGGGCTGCTTTCAAGCGGCTCCTGCCCAATCTGAGGGGGCCAAGCGCCTCCTGCCGTAGGCTCTATGCCGGAGTCGTGCGGTCCATGGCCCTTTACGGGGCCCCGGTATGGGCGCGTTCTTTAGGGCGGCGCGCCGCCAACTATCTGAACGCGCCCCAAAAGGTGGTGGCCATACGGCTGATCCGGGGCTACCGCACGATCTCCGGCGAGGCAGCGAGCCTCCTTGCCGGATTGCCACCGTGGGATCTGGAGGCGATAGTGCTCGCGCGCCTGTTTGAGTGGCGCGCGGAGGCACTACACCGGGGGGAAAACCCGCTGCCGCGGCAAATTGCCGCTCAGCGGACAGACCTCCGGTGCGATCTCATGGTGGCATGGAGAGAGCGACTGTCGCAACCCCGTGCAGGGCACGCCACAATAGTGGCGGTAAGTCCCCTCTTTGAGGAGTGGCTGGAGAGGCGTCATGGCGTCCTCACCTACCGCCTGACGCAGGTTCTCACCGGACACGGAAGTTTCGGGAGGTTCCTGCACATAATCGGGAGGGAGGAAGCACCCGGGTGTCACCATTGTGACGATCGCCCGGAGGACACGGTGGAGCACACAGTGGCGGTCTGCCCAGCTTGGGCGGAGCACCGCCGTGCCCTCGTGGAGGCGATCGGCGGCGGCGATCTCTCGCGTCCGGCCCTGGTTCTGGCCATGGTCCGGAGCGAGAGGGAATGGGAAGCGGTCACCACCTTCTGCGAAGCAGTAATGCTAGCAAAGTAGGTGGCCGGGCGTTTGAGGGAGAGAACATCTGCCCAACCCAGCCGCCGCGGGAGACGCCCCGGGCGCCGGGCGCCTCGAGACGACTTCCGGCCACCGTAGATGTGGACGGTGAGCAATGGGTAGCTCACCGTCCGTCCGTCGATTGACGACAGGCCGTGTCGACGGCGCGTTCGTGTTTCACGCGCGCCTCAAAGAGATGTCAGCAAAGCAGAGGGGCTTGCCAGAGCCTCCGCCTGCCGGGGTTGCGGGTTGTTCGAAAGAGATACCGCGGCCCCGGAACGTAAAGGGCAATAGAAGGAACATGGGTGGGTTTTAGTCAGTACAAGTCTGACATGCCCCCCCGCTCCGCCCAGAGCGGGGGAAGTCATAGGATGATTTCCCACCCGAAAAAAAAATTAAAAAAAAGGCGAGTGTGTGAACTACTGAGCCACTTGAGCCAAAAGTTGTGCAGTCCATCCAGTCTTGGAGAATTCCAGTTCGGTAACGGACGAACTGCACTGGCTATGTCTAATTTTGTTATTGAAATAGTTTCACACAACTACAACAAAACGCTCAACACCACGCATCCAGCCTGCCTCAGTATGACAGACAGGCACCGACCAGTTGCTGTACCAGAAAGAACTCATGGCCACATCAACCGGGGGGCACACGTCAGTCATACTTTGTTCTCGGGTCGCTCCCAAGCGCTGTATGTATACCCACCTCTCATCGCTCCGAAACATGTGATTTTGCGAATACCGATCAACCCACTGCTTATACCGCCGTTTGCCAATGCATAAACTTTCTGCTTCAGGAAGTCGATGCGCTCTGTGGCATGAGTCACATATTCTTGAGGACTGATTCCAGTCCCCGAGAAAACCCGTCTCACAAATCGCATCACTCATGGTCTTGTATTACCCTCCCTGAAGCAGTTTAGTTTACCGATGAGTACCCTGGCCCCGTCGATACGGCGCTCTATTCTGCACTGCCAGGCCGGTACGGATGGTTTTGATCGAGTAGCTCTAGCTACGTCACTATTTAGGAATTTGACGTTAGCTAAACGACATACCACAACAGCCTCACAATGCAGGATCGAGTGTCTATCAACGAGATTCTCGCTGCTCTCGAATAAATTGTCGAGCTGCGAGTCCAGGGAACACATGAGCGCCCTTCTTTTTTATGCGTGGGCAACTGTGGTAATCGCGGTTTAAGTTCGATAGTAGGGTGGATCGATAGTCGCGAAGCGCATCCTCCAGTGCGCTCCTCAATTGGTCGTTGCACTGACTACTTACCGTAGCAACCCTATCATCCTCCTCTACGACAGCGGGGTTGGACCACGGTTGCGTCCCGTCAATTGCTAACGCTTGTGCCGCGGTTTGTGGCGCAGTCAAGATGAGATGAGATGCAGGCAATCAAGTGCGGCGTCGTCCAACATGTGATTGCGTTGGATGACCCGCGCCTGATCCGACAGTAGTCGTTGGGCCGAAACGTTAATGGTTGGTTTTAGGTCCTGGAACAGAGACAACATTCTAACACGGTATGCAGTGAGGTTAGTTCCCCCTTCTGTAGACCCATAATATGCGCGCATGACATTCGCGTTGATTTACGAAGTCTATCACATGTGCGACACATTTCCACCGGCAGCGGGGAACCGATCGGGGCCTGTTGGCCCCTAGATCCCAAGCCCGCTGTTAGCCGTACTCTTCCTCGTCGATGTCGTGTTGTGGTGGTGGTGTCGACGGTAGGGAGAAAAACTCGTCGCTCCAGCTCGACGCAACTGCAGCGACACGGCGCGGCGCTCACGGGTGTAGCGCTGCGAGGCGGAGTTGAGCGACGAGTTTACTGCAGTTATTACTGATTCCTTATTTTATTTCTACAATATTTATGGTGCAGCTAAATTATTCAGTCATGATTGTAAATCGTGGTAACGTTCAAGATTTAAAAGTAACGGTTTATCTAATGTCATCTGCACGATGCTACTTCAAAAACAGTATAACAACTTAAAATAAACTCAACTTGTGTTTAAAACATAAAACAGTTTAACAATCACTCAATGGTAAACACATGAACTAAAATATATATTAATACGTAAATGTAAGCTTAGGTAGGTACATAAAAAGTTGGAATGTAAACTAAATGCCTTTTTGAGGCCAAATTACAGCCTTTTCTGCATTAAAAAATATTAAACAAAACAAAAAAACATGTTTTTTGCGGACTCTACCCAACTTTTTCAATATCACGGATAATAATATGTCGTTACAACATGGCGCGACTAGTACCTACCGATAATGCAAATGACAATCTTTCGAAAAATATATAGTTATAATGTATCTGACAAGACTGGTTACTTATCTTCTTTGCTGACTGGTCACTGGGCCTACGTAGTAGTAGTAGTAAATTAGTACTTCTATGTGGAGTTACTTGATAAACGCTGAAGCATGAATCACGTGACGTAGCTAGTAGGAGCGGCTGCGGCATTGCACGCAAGCCATGGTACTCTACACGCAATGTAGTATAGGATGAAGTAATGTGTACCTATACATTAATAACACGTTTGTGCGTACTGTAGGTATCTGTTTTTTTACTAAGAAGGTCACTAACAGTTTTGAAATGGAACATTTACCAAGTTTATTATTTAACTAGTTTTTGCTCGCGGCTTCGCTCGCGTTAAATTCGGGGTAACACAGTTCCCCTTGCGCCTTATTGATTTGTAATAGCAACGCTAAGTTTTCCCTTTTCTTCCCTCTTTCTCCCTCACTTCTACACTTTTTTCTTAAAAAATAGCCTATGTCCGTCTCCTGGTTCCCAAATATTTCTGTACCAAAATTCATCAAAATCGGTGTAGCCATTAAAGCGTGAAGAGGTAACAAAGAAACAAACAAACTCACTTTCGCTTTTATAATATTAGTAAGGAAGTAAGGATATACAGACGCAGTGAGTTTCGCGGGTCGAGGACAGAATCGAGTTGTGAGTGACAGACTGACAGTGGTAATGGTAGGTCAAAAAATGTATACAGAAGAGGGAAGTTCCTGTAATTCCGTTTTGTCTGTTAATAAACACCATCGCATCGCAATCACTTCAGTTTATCAGCGATCATGGCGTTTGCAACAGCGCGGCGCCTAAATGTCGAAAACTCACAATAAATAATAAACACGGTAAATATCCAGTTTCAAATGTTAATAATTTGTGTTTAGAACGCGTGCTTAATGCGCTCATACGTGCTCATTTACGCTGAAAACTCGCGGCTAACTTGTTGCCACATTAACAACACAATGAACGCTATCAGTACGGCGACGACCAGCCTCGAGATTATGCGCAGGGAAACGATGCCAACGAACGACATCGCACTAGTGGGGTCAGTCCGTAGTCGCGAGAGGCGCGGGCGGCGGAGCGCTTGCGCAACTCAGCTGCTCCGTGCGCCGCAACCGCGTTTCTTTGTTTACTTCGTGTTTGTATCTCGAGCTCGGCACATTGTCGCGAACGCTCCCGAGATGCGTCCCTGTGGCTCCGCAGTCTGTTTATCCTCGCAGCTGCTCGCTAGTAAAATTCGGTAGACAAGTGTAGTGTGTGTTAGCGACATGGAGTGGCTGAAGGGCCTGGCGGGGCGGGTGCGGCGAGAGCCCGTGTCTGACGAGGGCGAGGCGGTGCCAGCGGGTGCTCCGCTGCTGGAGACGGCGCAAGAAAGGCGCGAGCGCTGGAGAAGCGTCTACGTCATCTACTTCACCATGTTCCAGATGTCGCTAGGCTTCAGCATCGTGCTGACGGGCGTGTGGCCCTATCTCGACAAGGTGAGCGGCGTGTTTGCCTCGCATGAGCCACGAGCTGCACGTTCGCACCTGATGACCTGACTGAGACAACCGTCAAGGTGTTCAACTAGTCGATCCCGACCGAGTGCACGGGTGCACTCGGTCGGGGGAAGTGCGTGAGCAGAGGTCACTGCTTAGGTACATCTACATACACTGCCTGACTCACATGTACGAAGCATACCCAGTCTACGTCGTTTTGTATGCCTTCAGGCTTTCAAGCCTGCATACATTTGCTTTCTGGACGGCAATTTAATTGGAATACGATATTGCCTGATGTTCTTTGAGTTCCAAACATAAAACGTGGAAACGATGAAATAAAAAGAACTTATTTGAGTATACATTTTATAAGTCATTGTTGACTTTAAGTTCAAATTATTTAAATCGACTTTGATAAGAATAGCATTATTGGTAAATAAGTCTTGATAATTTATGTATATGTTTGTGTTAAAATGTATGCTATGGCTGAGTCAGAAGAACTATGTGTATGTCGTTTACACGTAGGTAAACGACATACACATAGTTCTTATAGTGGTAACCTGTTGCTTTTAGATAGATGATAACGTAGATACTGTTTTGGTTGTGCTTTTTTTTTTTGGTAATCTAAACAGGTAAAGGTACCTAATCATATTCTTAACAAACGAACCAATTATTCTTTTCTTCAGATATTAGTCTATGTGAATGATCTGCTATTAACTTTTACTGTAATCGAGTATAATTTTTCCATAGAAAATGAATACTGGATAAGAATCGATAAAACATATAATAAATGATATCACACCAGAGACAAAAAATAAAATCGAAATGAATAATAAGAAACAAGAATCTGCAAATGTCTTTACGAGTACCTTTGTATAATGAAACTGTTTCTAACGGGATATTTGCGGTGCTTTCTTCGCCAGGATCCCACTTAACTCTACTGCAACGTTATATCCCTGCCCCTTCAGCCCCGTGCTATCCATTGATTTAAGCAAACGTTTAACCATGTTCGGTTGACTTTTAACTTAAGCATATAAACCCCACTGCAATCAGCTTTTAATGTAATTATTTAATTCGAACACATGATTCATGATTTTTTTTTAGTAACGCTATACTATGTAACGAAGTTTTTTTCCCGTCGCACCAGATCTGTAGGCTGTAGGAGTGCATACGGCTCCAGTGCACGACGACAGGACAATCCCGCTTATCAGTAATCACCCTGTTGCCGCTCCCTCGAAGCCCTTCTTTTTTGCACAATAGCTTGGATGCTATCTATAAAATGCCTGATGCGTTACAGAACGGGAGCTCCACCAGAACCTTAAAAACATTGTTGTTCTGTACGCGAAGAACGTTGTAGGTCCTCTACGTATGTCTAACCCACAGGCAGCACGCAGCACGTGTACAAAGACTGGCAAAACGCCTCGAAAAGATGGACTTTCACTTCTTGAGTACATCGTGCCGCATATTACATCGGATTGACAACGCTCTTCGCTTCCTTTCTATGTCACACACAATCGTCATTTAAATCTTCATTTACTATGTGGCGAAGGTACTTTCAAGTGTGGCCCTCCATTTAGTGGTATACCGTAAGCGCAACCCGGGGAAATTGTTTTAGGCTTTTTAGAACCTACTCCAAACACCACAAGTTCACTCTTTCGTACATTGTACACTATAACTCATGAGACGTAAAAAGTTAAGCGTCACGATTAGGTAAACCAAAATCAATTAACCGAAGATTTATGGGGAATGTCTATTAAAGGTTTATTTTAAACACTGCCCCACACTAGGACCTTTTCCTGTATCATCAGGCCCGCCGCTAGGTGTTTCGTCGCCCGTGTGCAATACCGATTATGCCTCCTTACCATATGAGTTTTGTAAAAAAAGGATAATTCATGTTTTCTTATTATGGTGGAGCAAAAGCAAGGATGATAAAACATTAATTTTAAATAATTATTTACTGATTATTTTTGTTTACTGATCTGAAACATTTTAAACTTACATATTTATCTACAAAAAATTTACTCTTCTTGCCTTTCAATTTGCGAAATCTTCTATTAACTTTCTTGGGTCCAAACTGTCTAAAATATCATATTCAATTGAAACTACATAAAAACTAAAAAACTTAATTAAAGAACTAAGTCTTAGCTGGAGCATTGGTAAAAATATATTGTAAAAGAGATTGCGGATCATTAGACTGGTTTTCTACAAAATGCAATAATTTCAATGTAATAAATCAATACCGTCAAATGCCTGATTCTCCACTTGAATCGTCTTTAAGTTTTAAATTTAAATCTTTACAATGTCCTCATTGGAATAATCAAATAAGTTATTGCTAAAAAGCCAAATACGTCGGAAAATGTTTTTAACTCGTCGAATCTATCTACCAAGGAAGTTATTGTTTGATCTAGGATTCTAAAATAAAACTCTACTCTATATTTGCTTTTGGGGTCTACTAAAACTTCATCACTGTGTTCATAGTTAAATTGTGTTGTTAGATTAGATTATTTAGTTAGCAAAAATTACAACAAAGTCCTTAAAAACAACTTAAAACCTAGTGTTACCCCTCCTAGCCCTGATGACTGCTTCCATGCGCTCTCTCATGGACCTAATTAATGTGACAACATTCTCTTGAGGCATGTTGTCCCATTCTGCAACGACGGCATCATGGAAGTCTTGGAGAGTGGGAAGGGCAGGATCACGTGCCCGTACTCGCCGTTTCAGTTCATCCCAAAGGTGCTCCATAGGGTTTAGGTCTGGACTTCGCGCCAGCGCATAACAGGGATACCAACTTAACCAACCAACCAAGAAGTTACCTTACAATAAAAGCGGCGTAACAACGGGCAATATCGTGCATTAACGTGGACCCATTGCCAATGCCAAAAAAACCCGCATAAGGGACAACCTGCTCCTCTAAGATCTCTGTTATGTACCGAGGAGCTCGCGGACAAGGGTCGCTGACGACCCTTGTCCGCGAGCACTTCCAGTCCGAGAAATACACTCAAGATTCGTTTTACCGTCGATTGAGATGCCGCCCCAGAACATGCACGAGCCACTCCCGTATTCCACTGTCTCTTGAATACAGGCTTGTGCGAATCGTTCCTCTTGCCTTTTGTACACTCTTCGACGCCTGTCGTTAATAGATGGCGGCGTTAACGTTATCCGGTCAGAATAGATGGTGGTTTTAACGTAATTCTGACAGAATAAATGGCGGTGTTAATGTAATTGGGTCGGATCGGTTATATGCAATGTGTATTCATATGACAATGACTTGAATTAGGTAGGTACGTGAGAAGTCGCTCAATTTGCCGCCCCCTGGGCGTGCCGCCCGTGTGCGATGCGCTTTGCATGCCCGCTTACGGCTGCCCTGTGTATCCTGGGTGTGTTTACAAACATTTATACTCACATGCACAAACAGCCAGACCCAGAACAACCTGTCGGTTATATTTGTTCCGTAAGGAGGTCGAACACGCGATACGCGGCGTTGCAGCCAATCGCTTGACTATTGAGACGTACGCACGTATTAAGCCTTAATATTTTATGTGTGTGTGGACCATGAGTTCTTGACCTTATGAAATACAGTAGTACAATAATACGAGTCCCGTCCCGATCCCGGGCCATTTGGTAACGGAGCCTTAAAACAACCAAACAGTCAAACCGTCCTCAATTATTGTTCCCTCGTAAATGACAGATTACAACAATAATAGAGTTTCATTTCCCAGTTTTAAGATCAATTGATACCTATCACTGAGTGAACAGTAGTTGTGATTACAGAGTTATCGTAACGCGGCTGTTGCCGCCTTGTCGCCACACATACACGACACGCGTGACGCGACACGCGCCGACCCCAATGTACAATGCCCATTTTATGTAAATTAAAATATTAGAGATCGAGAAAGCGACAGTGTTCGTGATGAATGATGAGCGAGCTGCAAGACGACCGGGCGCGTGCCGGCAGCGCGGCGGCGACGGCGCGGCGGCGTCAGGGATGACTCGCGCTGCTCACGCGTTATCAACTTATCACGTTCAGATTGTACCTGTCACTATCTTATATTTGCACTTACATTAAACACTAGAGCCATTTATTCATTTCTCTAAAGGTACATAATTGTGTTATGTATTTGTAGGCAGGTAGGTACACAATGACATATAACAAGAATGCGATAACGTTGCAGTTGTGCGCGCTGCAGTGACTAGAAGGTGGCGAGTACGGCGTGCGGCGTGCGGCGTGCAGTGGACGGCATTCTTTGACTCTGATCCATACCCGACGTCGTCGAGTGAAGGCTAAAAATAGTCGTTATTGAGAGGCACGAGGTGGCCGCGCGAAGGGCGCCCGCCGCGCCGCCGCCGCCGCCGCCGCTCAGACCTGCGCACCACTCGGTGACGCTCTCCTTGTGCTCGCCTACTGGCTACTGTGCTACGACTACATAATATGTAATGAGTTAATGACCGACTGGAATGATGTATCATCATTTCGTTAATCATTATTTTTTGATGTCGTAGTTATCTTCCTTAACACGGTGGTTACGGTTTGTGAGGTGGTCACGGAAGAGGTTTACAATGATATCTCGTATTCCTATTTCTTCTTTTCTAAACCACCTAGAAAGATAGTAGGAGTAGAGATCATTGGCTAAATCAAGAAATATATTTATTATTAATTTAAGTATGTACACAAAAAACATGTTACGGAAAAACAGATATTTACAGACCAAAGAGCAAAAAGGTAGGTACCGCTAATTTCATTTAGAAGTCATCTTATTTCATACACCTGTAGTTTTAGTCGTAGAATCAAGATTATTAACAACTAGATTTTGCCCGCGGCTTCGCTCGCGTTAAATTCGGTAGCGCCTTATTGAATTGTAATAGCAACGCTAAGTTTTCCCGTTTTTTCCCTCTTTCTCCCTCATATCCCACTCTTTTTAAAAAAATAATAGCCTATGTCCGTCTCCTGGTTCCCAACTATCTCTGTGCCAAAATTCATCAAAATCGGTTTAGCCCTTAAAGCGTGAAGAGGTAACAAACAAACAAACAAACAAACAAACAAACTCACTTTCGCTTTTATAATATTAGTAAGGATTTGTGTTGTCAGTTCGAGAACAGCGCCATCTGTTGAGACGTATTGGTTTGGCGCAATGATGTTGTTGCATTCAAGATAGCCAAGCAATCTTGGTATGCCTATAGGTTTTGACAAGGTCCCCCCGTCCTAAAATACGGGTGTGACTACAGGCCTCTTAAAAGTTTCGGGGAAAATATCATTTGAGATACATAACTTATAAATATGCGCTGATAGGCTGGTTTTCCATCGTGACCTACTGCACAGTTATTTATAATTATATAATTATGTTTTCTATTTCCGAGAAATTCGTTTTAAGTAATGCAAATGAATTGCCTTGAGGATTTATTAAGCTGTCAAAATTAATGTTCGTTGCACGGTCGCGCAGTGGTTAAGCGTTTGGCTGTTACTCCTACGTGGGTTCGATTCCCGCACGGAATAAATATTTGTGTGACCGACAGGTAGTTTGTTCGGGTCTGGCTGTTTGTGTATATCAGTCTAAATGTTTGTAAACGCACCCACGATATAGGAGAAATTTCTTGTGTGGGGCAACGTATTTTTTTGTTTTTAAATGTTTAGCAAATTACACGCTGACCCGCTGACAGAGTTTGCATCGCTGCTGGAGTGCTCCTTACTTATGTGTGAGGTATTCTTGTAGCTGATAGTTTCTATGATGGCCTCAGTTGCTTTGGGGCTACCTTTGGTCCTCAGTAGTCAGTTTGGTCATCATTGTACAATAATAGTCTTTAGTAAATTGTTACAGTAGGTAATTCCGGTTTCTAGAATATTTTAGATTAGAACAGCTTTTAGGATTTTGCAATGCTTTTTTATGGAATTTGTCCCAATTTGAGATGGTCATCCATAGTTCAATAGTCTGCTTCCTGTTAGAGACTTTTTAGCGTACGTACGGTGTTGATTTATTGCATCTGATATAATGGAGATGAGTTCTTCCGCATTTAAATTGGGATCTCGAGACATCGAAGTTTTCTAAGCAGTTAAACTTCATTTATATATATAATTAAAATTCATTTATTTCAGATAACTCGATCCATACAGTCCCAATTAAAAACACATTAAAACAAATTTAAAATAAACAAAAATCAATATCAAATCAAAAATGAACCCACCTAATTAAAATTTTATAAAAATTAAATCAAAATAAAAAATTAATCACAATTAAATTAAGTTACTGTCTTGAAAGAATAGGTGCATGCTCAGTAAAATTTGAGTCCAGAACCAAAGTTGTGGAGGGTCTAGCTGTTTTAAAAAGACATGATTGATCCAGACAGTTTGCAATGCGGCCGGGGAGATCTTGGGCAGGTTGAAGCATATGAAAAGTCTTTGTGTTTAAAAATACTTCAGAGTTAGGCTCATTATTATCTGGTTTAATATGTTATATGTTTCTTACGACTACGTCATCAAATAAACAAAATATTCAATGACACAACAGCAGAATTCAAAACTATCGATTGATTATGTTGTTATTGAATTGCCCTTTGTGTGTATATGTAAACAGAATAAGTCATGTCAGATGATTCACTTTGCAATAAAGACTGCTCCACATAATGTGGCAATTTGTACCCGCGAGTGAGTCCCCGTACCGAACCAACCAAACGTATGTTCGAAGTTCTGTTCATATTGTTACAAAGAAAGCAAAGCCATTATTAGATTAAAACAAAAAAATGAAATGGTATAACTCAATTGCAGGTAAACAAGTGAACAGTAGCCCTTAACCACTGACGTGCCATTTTGTTACACTAACACTGACGTACGTATGGTATACGTACGTTACTTTGAGGACCTTCTGATGCATCAATAAAGTGTAACTTTGATGATTACTGCAATTTATTTATTTAGACACATTCTAATGAAATCGGAATAATAAAAAAGATGCTCATAATAATCATAAAAAAATATTTATTCATCAATAACCATGAAGGTAAACAAAACAACATAGACATTTTTCAAAAAATAAACATAAAAATATTCTTTAACAATAGGAATTTCTTTTGGGGGTTTTTATTATTAATAATTAAGGACGATTTTAATTATTAAAAAAAAACACAGTTACCGTAAATCCTAACATAAAGCACTTTTAAATAGTACTTATTACAGGTCGGCTTCGAGCACTGCAAACAAACCGGTTTACGATAAGTCTGACAGCTGTACCGGGTTTTGCGACATTTCAATTTAAAACATAATAAAATACAGTTTTTCATGGTTTCAAATCCTCCAGAAGCTTCTTTACCATCATTACACGTCCTCGGAAGACACACCGCGATCCGATTGTATGTAGTCATTTTCATCCGCCGATGATTCATCTGATTCGTTAATCCAAGATTCTCAAATTACTTCTCTGTAGTCGCTATTTACACATGATATATTAGACGTGAATGGCATAGAAGTCGAATTTAGGCGCTTGCGGTTCATTTTATCTGGCGTCAAACATAAATAAGGAATTTCAAAAAGTTACACTAACACTGACGCTACGTACCACATACGCCGGGTGGTCAAACTCACCTGCTTAGGAACGTGGCAGGCATCCGCTCTCTACTGCTGCACACGCGTCACTGGCGACTAGGAAACTACCAAAAAGGACGAGCAGAAATTCCCGCGCAAACTGAAGTTTTGAACGGAAACCCGTTTGGGTGACGTACCACATACGTACGTCAGTGGTTAAGGGGTAGTGTAGCTGTAGTGTATCAATGTTTCACCATTTAGCTTTACGTTACAACTATCAGCATAGCTTTTTTGGCTCTCTCATCAAAAGGAGGAGTTTCGGTCCGAATTCCTATTCACGCTGTCACGCCTTTATCAGCGGAGATTAGTCCAACAGATATTATAGTGCACAAGTTATGGCGCAGACACAAGTGTACTCTGTTTTTCTCTGTCTGTATCTGTTTTTCACTCTTATAGTCCGACCAGGAACCAGACCAGATATTAGGCCAACAGGGTATTGTTGGCTTGATATTCCTCCGGTAATCGTAACTATAGACACTCGTATGATTGCTGAGTGCACGAAAGCTATTTTGTGCAAGTAATCAAGAATAAGTCGGGTGACCCTTCGGATTGCTTCAACTAAAGATCCATCTCGGTAGCCACAGTAGCCACCACTGTAGCTAATGTGTGGACAGTATTCTACATAGAACAGTTCTGTAAAAATCAAAACATTGATGGTGCACAGTTGGGTTCCTACACCGGGCTGTTTCCGGAAACGGCCCTCTTAGCATACTAGCTCGGAAAACACGGACATGAAGACTCCAGTTTGTGCTTCCTTGATTTATCAAAGCTTTTGATTTCGCGTCTTATGAGCATCTCTAGAAGAAACTGAGTTCGACTTCACTCCCGCAGGAGATCTCTAATGTTATTGATTACTGGTATCAATCAAGTTAATGTTGTTAGGTGGGTCAACATTCTGTCCGATGAGTACCTACATTTTCCCGACCCCCGACACCCCGCCCGTTTCTAAGACCTTCCTAAGTCGCATCACTAGTGACCCGCAACTTATGTTCCGGGGCCGCGGTATCTCTTTCGAACAACACGCAACCCCGGACCAGCTATAACCTCACGTGTACCTTACCTTATAATGCTCTTAGGATGATGTTGGGGCTGCCGATATACTGCATTGCATTGGGCATGTGTGCTCGTGCACGGGCTCCAACAAACAGCATCCTAAAAGTAATAGCAAACAGGCTAGACGGTCGGATTGTGAGACACGGGATGGCACTACACTTGTCCGATTGATTCAGTTTGTTTTTATTTTTAACCGATTTCAAAAAAGGAGGAGGTTCTCAATTCGACTGTATTTTTTTTTTGTGTTTGTTAGCTCATAACTCTGGTCTGGCTGAACCGATTTTGATGGTTCTTTTTTTATTCGAAAGCTGGTGGTTGTCGTTTGGTCCCATAAAAAAATATCAAGATTCGGCCAGTAGTTTTTGAGTTATCTTTAATAATGCGTATTAGATTGACTTCGTCTACGTTGATGATATAAGTTTAGAGGTTGTCGAAGACAAATGAACAAAAAACGCTATGCACTATGATTTGGAAGGTCATCGCAGTTTTTTGAGGTGATTGAATTTTAATTTGGTGATAGATCTTCAGTGATATACAACGGAACTCTTCAATAAATGACAGCAAATCTGCCGTGATTGCTGCAATCACATGTATAAGTATGGGTTTCGCCAGGGTAAGCAGGCGAGTGGGAGCAAAGTGCCCGTACCCCCTCCCCTCTCCTCACCTAGTCATTAAGAAACATAATCATCAGATCAAGTATCAGCTGAATCCCCTAGGCATATGATTTCTGAATTGGTTTCAACAAGCTAATCTTTAGGTATTCGCGAAAGTAAGGCTAGCTGCATACTGGGCATGGTCTGACACACATCACGACAGTATTGCATCGAAAGAATAGAAATAAGGTCGAACATATTTCGGTGTTTGATTTTATTTGAATATCATGTCCGCCAAAATGTAGGTCATTTTGCAGTTTTAATTGAATATAAAAAAAAATACAGCTCCGTGTTTGAAAAATTTTAGATATCTCTTTAGTCTAAACAATTTCCTTTGTTACAGATATAAAAAATATGATAGTTTGATCTGAAATAAATTACTTATTTATATTTCAAGATACACCTAGACCTTACACTTTAATATTTATTGATGTGGTCAACATTGATTTGAAAATTGTGTGTCCTGTATTTGAGGTAGCTTGGTCCATTCATTAGTAAAGGGAAGTAAAACGAGATGGTTACCATGTTCCAGTTGGAGCCGGGCGCCCAGAAGGAGGTGCTGGGTTTGGCGGTGGGCGCCAACCCACTGGGGCAGCTCTTGTTCTCGCCGCTGTTGGGGTTGTGGGCCAACCGCGCGGGCTCGGCGCGCGCGCCACTACTGGCCACGCTGGCGCTGTTCGTGCTGGCGAGCGTGCTCTACGCCGAGCTGCATCTCACGCGCCCGCACGCCAAGTACTGGATGGTGTTCGCTAGGTTCCTTGTCGGAGTCAGCTCAGGTGAATGGCCTTTTATTGTTTACGCCTATAAATGACCGTAAAAAGAGCGTGTGATTCCTTTTGTTGATTCAAATTCATGTCGAAGGTACAGTTCTAAATAATCCTAATGCATCGGTGACTGAAAGGACAAGTGCATGCTTGCAGCGAACATAGCCGTGGCGCGCTCGTACCTGTCGGCGGCGACGCTGGTGAGCGAGCGCACGCGCGCTGTGGCCGTGGTGTCGCTGGCGCAGGTGCTGGGCTTCGTGGTGGGCCCCGCGCTGCAGGCGGCCGCCGCGCCGCTGGGCCCCGGCGGCCCCTACCCGCCGCCCGGGGACCTGTCTCAGCCGCTGCGCTTGGACATGTACACAGCCGCCGGCTGGATCAACGCCGTGCTCGGGTTCATCAACTTACTACTGTTCCTGCCGTGGTGCTTCAAGGAGAGGAAGATCGCTGCTAGGGAGGCGATGATTGCGCAGGGCGCGGATAACGGTGTGTACCTACCGAGTCTTGTATGTGGCGTCGACGTCGACGTAATGATTATGAGGAACCAGTGGACTCCACTCCCGACGACAACCCGTAACATTAACTGATGTTAACTCGTGGCCAAATAGTAACAGTCTTTCGGCTCGATCTTTAGTCCGTAGATAGGTGTCTATCGACTTTCCTCCGTTGTTCGGAAAGCGCGTTACGCCGTTGGTCCCGGCTGTCAGTTGTACATCTTTGACAGTCGTTCCAGATAGTCAGTGGCCCGAATGTTTGATAACCAGTCTTACCAAAGGGTAACGTATTACATGAATGAACATGACATATATTTTTAGTCAATTTTTTGTCGTAGTGGGTTATTTTTTGCTACTTTTTAAAATGTTATACGAGTTCGGTGGATACGCCGCGCGCCGCCCTGGTCTGGCCACCCGCACTCCTCGCATGCGTGCTAGCGGCGCGGCAGGCCTATCCCTTCCTGTTTATTGTTAAGCTCTTATACTGAATGGTTGGTTGTAGAAAAAGAAGCCCTGGAAGCTCTGAAGCCGGACCTGGTGAGCAGCTGGACGCTAGTGGCGGCGTTCTTCGTGCTGGTGTTCAACTTTGTGTTGCTGGAGACGCTGGCGACCATGCTGACCATGGACCAGTTCGCGTGGAGCAAGCGCCAGGCGCTGGAGTACATGGGCGCCCTCATGAGCGCTGGCGCCGTGCTGGCGTGCCTCACCTTCGCCGCCATCGGTCCGCTCACCAAGATCTTTGAGGAGCGGTACGGCTGTCCTTCTATTATATTCCTGTTTGGCGTTTAATCGCACTCAACTATTCTACGGTTGATATCGTCGGCTTATTGCCACTTCAACTCGCTACTTCTGCGAGCTATTTCTTTCTTTCAGAACTTTGGCTGTCTGCCCGATCATTCTGGAGTTCAAATCTTCAGTGAAATATCGCACTCTGTATCAAACGCGCTTTCGAGACCTCGTCAATGACGCGTGTGGTGTACCGCAGGGCCCTGCTGCTGTGGGGCGGCTTCCTGCTGGTGGGCCTGGCGTCGCTGCTGTGCATCCCGTGGGGCCCGGGGCCCCCGCCGCTGGCGCGCGCGGACGCGGCGGAGGCCGGCGGCGGGTGCCCGCAGGCCACCCAGCCGTGGTGCGCGAGCTCGCGCGGCCTCACGCTGCCGCAGTTCCTGGCGGGCTACGCGTGCGTGTCGGTGGGCTACTCGCTCGGCGTCACGCTCATACAGACGATATTCTCCAAGGTGCTGGGGCCCCGGCCGCAGGTCAGCCGCTTCTTAGTATTTGTTGTTTGTGTATGGTATAGTTCAGCATTTGAGTGGTCTCAGTATGCGGTGTGCGGTGTGCGCAGGGCGTGTGGATGGGCGTGCTGACGGGCGCGGGCTGCCTGTCGCGCGCGCTGGGCCCGCTGTTCGTGTCGGCGGTGTACGCGCGGCGCGGCCCGCTGGCCACGTTCGGCAGCACGGCGGCGCTGACGCTGGCGGCGCTGGCGGCGCTGCGCGGCGTGTACTCGCGCCTGCAGCCGCACGAGCTGCGCGCGCGCTCGCCGCCCGACCACGAGCTGCGCCCGCTCAAGCCGCCCGACCGAGCGTGACGTCATATCCCTCCACAGTGCTGTATGTAGCTAGATTCAGGATGGAGTAGCTATGTATTACCTGTATGAGCTGTTTTTCAAATAGTATTTATTGAAGTACGTTGCGATTGCACTGACTTTGGCAGGAGGATTGCGTTTTACTTAACAGTGACATCCTGATGTGACAAGTTATGTTGGGCAAGTTATAAATGTAGTAATAATGAACTAGGTACAATTTTAAATGTTTTGGTATGTAAGCACTGGAGAGTGTACAGTCAGGATACTTGGTTACTGAACAAATTGACCTACTGTGCCGTTATTGGGTAGCACGATGAACAAATAATTCCAAGACTCAATAACTTTCAATACTATCGAATCCGATTTTTATTTGCTCTGGATTAAACAAGTAGTCGAGTCACTGAGTTGAGTTGGTAAATTATCTGACGTCACAGATTGCCAGCTCAAAAAATGTAAGTCAGTCAGTTACTACTGAATTTCAGTGTGAGATTCAATTCACACAAATACAACTAAGACAATGAACCACATAAACTGTTTTACGAACATTATTAATGTGTTTAATAAGTATCAGTTGTATAGTATCATGTATAAAGTACAGCTCCCTCCAACTGCGAACTACGTGTAGTTGTTAGATGCAGTATGAGTCGTCTGCAAGTGCGCCGAGTGACGAGTGACGAGTGACGATCAGTGCGGCGACACGAGATATCACGTTCACTTACCAGATATACGACGTAAGTAGGTAGGTAACAATAGTTAATATAATTCTGTCGGTAACAAATGGTTTATTGTTGTTGTGATAAGTTAGATAAGTGTTGGTTGTAGGTAATCGTAAGACTGAGTTTAGATACCATCTGAGCTAATACGAGTAGGTACATTAGAAACGTTCTCATGTACGTGTTAGCTTAGAAATAAAACAAGTGTTATACAGGGTGCTTTGTAGTTTTATGTATTACCCGTACAGGGTGTGTAGAGGCGGGACGCTTAGATATTATGATTGCGCCTGTTTTGCGATTCATGCGCAAACGCGGGGTTTTGTCGGCGGACGACAATCATTCCCTAATCGTGGAATAAATGTCCACCGAAAACATGCTCGCAGTGAGCTATCATTCCGCTGTCCGAGTATTTATTTGTAACCTTACTAGAATATAATTATGTATGTACTTCATACAACCGATGCCGAAGCGATGCTAAATAACGCTGTTCCGTTTGAACACTTTGTATATCAAATGTATTAAATGTATGAATAGAAACTGCTAGAGTAGATAAGCGAACAAATTGTTATCATCGACGATGCTGATACTATGGTTATGCCATCGATCGTCATCGCTCGCGGACGGCTGCCCTGGCGAGCGGCTGCCCTGGCGAGCGGCTGCCCCGGCGAGCGGCTGGCCTGGCGAGTGCCTGCCCTGGCGAGTGCCTGCCCTGGCGAGTGCCTGCCCTGGCGAGCGGCTGCCCTGGCGAGTGCCTGGCCTGGCGAGCGGCTGCCCTGGCGAGCGGATCGCGCTCAACGTGTACGAGTGCTTCTCGAGTGCCGGTACATAGTCAATGCTCAACTTTGCTCAGTACTTGTTATGCATAATTAATGATGTAATGTCGTTATAACTTTGTTGTTAAGAATTTTTTGTATATTTTTGCTATTATTATTTTATCTATAATGTTTTATTTCGAATAGAGGACTAGGTACCTACGTGAAATATGGGCGTAAGTTCAATAGTATTGAACCACTTTGAGCTCAAATAAGTCGATTTTAATTAAATTTTTTTGGGACGAAGTCTAAAATGAGGATAATGAAGAAAGAATTTATACAAAACCATAGCACCCTGCCTACCTGGCATCGTATAAAGCTGTCATTGATTTTACTACAATGTAAGGCGGGCCAAGTGAAAATAGTAAGATGAACAGAGTAAGAGGCGCAACTTTCAAACTTCCTCTAATATACTCATTCCTTACTATCCATGCTTGCCACTCCACACATCCATCTCAACATTCTCATCTCCGCTACATGCAATCGTATACCATACGTGATACGCTATCGCATTACCTTTTATAACAAGTATATATATTTTTTCTAATCTATGAGGCGCGTGTCCCCTTCGATGGTGAGGTTAGAGGCGGTGGCCCCCGTCGTCCACGTCACCCACGTTGCCCCTCCGCCTACACCTTACGCCGCCTCCGAGTGATGTAAAATGCAGGAAATTATAATATTTTCAATTGGCTCTACCTTTGGTGTCCGGCGACTATGGTGCTTGTCGCAATAGTATAAATTGTAGTGTAATTGCTAATAAATGTTGCTCTGTTGGACTTACGCCCATATTGACCAAGACACGTTTGTAGATATAAATGGCAAGCTGAAGAAGATGTATTTAGTTAGTGCTGGTTGAACGTGAGTGTCGGTATCATGGTGTGCCATGCGAATCGTTTCCATTGGAAGGATTACACACAAACCTCATTACTGATGAAAATAAAGTTTTTATTGAAGATTTTGTTTCTTTTTATTGCGGATTTGTGTCTGGTTGATGCACACACAACCGCGAAGTGTAGCTATACTATTAGGCTCTACGACCTACGGGGATTTTTGCTGTAGATCTACATTAAAAATTGGGTATGAAGAGCGGGGTGTAAAGAAAAGGGAGGATCCTCCGACTAGACGGGTGTCGTGTCTGGTGGGCCATTGCCCGACAGTTGTTTGTCGGGTGCTCGTATATGGTAAACCCGCGGATAACTCTGCTTGCGATGTAGGAATTCGCAGTTAGTTCTTCAGTGGTTGCATATTACTTTTTGCCACATACATATTTGTGTCGCTACATAGCTATATTTTTAACGGTCATTCATATATAAAGGGATTGAGAGATTTTTGTATAAAGCGTGGCTGGCCTAACTTCCAGCATTGGAATACATTTTAATATAAACCCATATTGATCACTAAACAGCTGGTATGATTATAAACAAGTTTACTATCGGCACAATCAGTACATACTACTTTGATTGTATTATCCATGCTTAGAACCTGTACCAATCAAGAGCTGGCATCAACATAAACAGATATTGCATGGGACTGAATCTTCTTAAAACATCACATTCTCAAAATATCTGCCAATATCATAGGCATATACTCCCTTCTGATATCTAAGGCCTGCACTGGTAGGTAGGTGAAGTCAAGTCAACATTTTAGTTCTTCACTATCGGAAGCAGATGATCGGTTGTCTTGGTACTAGAGTGTCCATGGAGTTTCTTGCCCATTCTTCTCCATAGAGATCTACGCTTTGGAATGGGCAACTACAGTACTTTCACAGTTATTATGCCTTGTGACTGGGACTGTAGCTTCATTTTTATTGTTGTCAATGTTTCGACAGTTCAAAAGTGCCTGTAACTGGCCTACTTGAAATAAATGATTTTGACTTAAAATTATGGATATGTAATGATGAGAGACGAAACGCAAGTGACTAAAAGAGTGATAGATGTGAACGTTGAAGGAGAGGAAGGCCAAAGAAAAGATGGATGGTAAGGAATTATATGAAGGAGAAGGGGAAAATGATGCCTTAGCTTCAGACAGGGGGGAACGGAGAAGAAAACGTGTTGCGCCGACTCCAAATAGAATAGGACAAGGCCAGAAAAATGATGACTATCGAAAGCAAATTCGTGGGCATCTCGCTTACGAATTGTCACGCCAATACCTGTATATCCAATAATACCCTAATAGATAACACGTCTTGGGAACTACTGTTTGAGGCGATGAAAAAGAGTTCGTAAATACCAAACATAAATACCAAAAATAATTAACGTTTTATTAAAAAAATAATAATAATAAAAACACTTTTGAAAATAAGTACTAACTTAAACTTGTTAATTTACCAAACACCAAAACAATACTTACACTCTTTATATTATTTTTTTTGCAAAATACAAAAACCAACGTGGGCCTGTCACGAATTTGAACGCGCACATCTTTACAAATAGTTCACTTAAATGCGTTTCTTGTTTACTATTAAGTACACATTGCACAATTATCACAATTCACAAAATATTAATAAGTAAGTAGATATGTACACAATGTAGGTACCTACTAATAGAAAATATTTAACACAAACCCCGTTCCACACACACTGTTATCCTTGTCATAGGCGAGTCGTTCATTCGTATAATGTCATAGGCACATGGCTCATGTAACAGATAAATCCTGAAAATATGTGTGATCTATCCTTACTAATATTATAAAAGCGAAAGTGAGTTTGTTTGTTTGTTTGTTTGTTTGTTTGTTACCTCTTCACGCTTTAATGGCTTCACCGATTTTGATAGAAATTGGTACAGAGATAGTTGGAAACCAGGAGACAGACATAGGCTAACTTTTATTTTATAAAAGTGGGATGTGAGGGAGAAAGAGGGAAGAAAAGGGAAAACTTAGCGTTGCTATTACAAATCAATAAGGCGCAAGGGGAACTGTGTTACCCCGAATTTAACGCGAGCGAAGCCGCGGGCAAAAGCTAGTACCTAATATTTTCAAAACAATGGAAAGATTGGTCACGAATAAATAAAATGAAAAATTAAATCTGGTTCAGATGACTACGAAAACTAAGTAGAGCCTTATTGCCGGAAAGAATCGATTGCAATATCGGCGCTGATCACTCGCACGGTGGGCGGGGGTGGTGCGTAAAGCACGGGATCGCGTTTGCGGGGGTCACTTGTCGGCGCTGATCACTCGCACGGTGGGCGGGGGTGGTGCGTAAAGCACGGGATCGCGTTTGCGGGGGTCACGTGTCGGCGCTGATCACTCGCACGGTGGGCGGGGGTGGTGCGTAAAGCACGGGATCGCGTTTGCGGGGGTCACTTGTCGGCGCTGATCACTCGCACGGTGGGCGGGGGTGGTGCGTAAAGCACGGGATCGCGTTTGCGGGGGTCACGTGTCGGCGCTGATCACTCGCACGGTGGGCGGGGGTGGTGCGTAAAGCACGGGATCGCGTTTGCGGGGGTCACGTGTCGGCGCTGATCACTCGCACGGTGGGCGGGGGTAGTGCGTAAAGCACGAGATCGCGTTTGCGGGGGTCACGTGTCGGCGCTGATCACTCGCACGGTGGGCGGGGGTGGCGCATAAAGCACGGGATCGCGTTGCGGGGGTCACGTGTCGGCGCTGATCACTCGCACGGTGGGCGGGGGTGGCGCATAAAGCACGGGATCGCGTTGCGGGGGTCACGTGTCGGCGCTGATGATGCGCACGGCGGGCGGAGGGGGCGCGCATGGCGCCGGGGGCGGCGGCTCGGCGTCGCGCAGGCGCTCGGCGTCGGCCACGCGCTGCGGCAGGCGCGCGCTGCGCGTCTCGGGCATGCACAGGACGGCCAGCGCCGCCGAACCGCTGCACACGCCGTACAGCAGCGCTTGCACGTACATGTTCTAAGATAAAAATAAATCAGCACTGGTCCCCTCACTGCAGGACTTACGCCTCCCTACTCCCTTTCAATTCGTGTCTATTGTGCGCTAGTGTGGACTAACCGTCTGTTGATTTTGTCCCGCCATCTTTGCCTGGTTATGCCGCAATGAAGCTGTGCATTTACGCGAACCCACATTGTGGTTAATTTATGCTGAAACCGACCGACATACGGCAGGCATATTCGACCCAATTCCAACTTAGCTGGGCATCATTTTGGGGGATGTGGGCGATTTGTGTTGTGGACTGCAATGTGATGAACGGTTGAAACTTCAACCGTTAGCTACTCCCTTTCGTTAGAGCAGTAGAGCAGCGGCAGGCTATCGATATGTCTGCTGGGGTAATTGCGTAGAATGTTATGACTCCGCCCCCTAGCCAGAAGTGACGAGAAGGAACACCGTCTCGTTTTATTCATCACATAGGAGACATCCATTGAAGATTTCCACACGTAAAAATATAAACATACTGACCAGCAGCGGCGTCTGCGGCGCCAGCACGGAGCCGATGCGGCCGATGAGCGAGCAGGCAGCCAGAGCCGAGGAGCGCGCATGCGTGGGGTACAACTCCGCCGTGAACACGTACAGCGAGTTGAACGCGAACGTAATTGCTAACTTGCCAACGAAGAACAGTCCTAGCTTCGGGCTCTCGTTTTCTGTACAATAATGACAATTTGCCAACGGATTTACATTTAAACAGTCGCGAGTATAAGTATAATATAGTTCTAACGGGTCCAAGTACGTAGGTGAAGTTCATTAAAATTATATTAACTGCCAATGTGATTTTACAAAGAGAATGCTACAGTCAAAGCGGTCAGACAGAAAAGAAGAACGTCTCGAGGAAGATGTATCGAGCAGTCATTATAACAAAATAAGTAAATTTTGATAAGAGAGTTTGTTTACACGGGCACAGCTTCCCAAAAATATGAAGGTGTAAAGGTCTCACCTATGAAGTAGGGTGAAACACAAGCAATCCCGCAAAGCAGGAACGCGATAAATATGCAGAGTTTGCGGCCGACGCGCTCGAGCGCCATCATGATGAGCACCGAGGCGGCGATCTCCATGGACATGTTGAGCGCGAAGTTGACATGCTTGTTGCCCGACAGCGCCACGGAGTTGATGGTGAGGCCGTAGTACACGAAGGTGGTGGCGGCCCAGCACCAGCCGCACACGAGCAGCCGCGCCAGCAGCACGCGCGAGCGCAGCACGCTCCGCCACGCGCCGCCCGCCGCCCCCGCCGCCGCCGCCTCCGCGCGGGTGTCGTCCTTCAGCTTGCTCATCAGCTGCTCGTTCACAATTATCTACAACGCGTTGTCTTACTTTTACTTGTTATTTAACATCAGGCAATAATTATTATTATTTGTGTCCCGCTGAAGGGCCGGCGTCTTTTTTTACCGGTGGGAAATCAAATAACTTCTCCCGCACTGGTTTACTGACAAAACCCACGCATATTCCTTATTTTTCCTTTTATGTTCCGGGGCCGCATTATCTCTTTCGAACAACCCGCAACCCCGACAGGAGGTGCCCCTGGCAGGCCCTTCTGTTTTGCTGACGTCTCTTTGAGGCACGTGTAGAACACGAACGCGCCGTCGACACGGCAGGGCCGACGGCGACGCCTCTATTTCCTCTCCTTATCTCTATCCAAAGCTATTTTTTGCCAAATCCTTATGGCATGAGATTTCTTTTGAATAGAGTCGAGTTCGTGGCCCTTTGCTGTTGTTTGGGACCCATTGAGCTCATGGTTCATTATTCCTGCGTCAGATATGGTCAGCCAAAGCTTGTAAAACTATTAAATTGTTAGGTACACTCGGTGTTCTATAGCAGAATTATTTATGGTGAAGAGTTCTTCGTTCCCGCTCACCGACGTGACAGAAGTTGAATGTTAGGCTTATCAGTAAAGTATATATATCCAATACTTATTATAGATGGTCACCTTGTTCCAACGCGCAGCTTTCCGTATGACGGCGGCAGTACCGTCGGCGTTTCCGCGCGCGTGCAGCCAGCGCGGGCTCTCGTCCAGCAGCAACCAGTACAGCGGTAGCAACAGCGCCAGAGCGTGGATGGTGAGCAGCAGGTGGCGCCAGTAGGGCACGCCCCACGCCAGCCACGCGAACAGCACGCCACCCGTGCCGTACGCGATGCCCGTGGCACACGCGAACACCGCGCGCAGCGACGGGTGCGCAATCTCTACCACTGTGCCGAAACATCTGTGTAAGTATGTACTAACTTACAGCTATATCACCATTCACCACACATTATTGATATCCCTACATTCTTCTCTATTAGTCAAATCCAACAAAAGAAGTCACGACTAATTGAGTCATTGAGTGGTTCCAAATCCGAGGGTATGCAACAATCCACGCCTGGAATGGAATGTGGCCTTATTAATCGAGGTGCTTGGGGTAGGGTTTTCTCCATTGTTAGTGCTAATCAAGTCATTGAATTGTCCTTAACATCACAATCAGCATTTTCAGCTTCAAAGAAAGAGTGTCGTACCTCCCTACTCTACGACTGATGTCTTAGGTTTATCATACAAGGAGTATCTTTCTCGACGTATACAGAAAAACCTCTCATAGAAATCAAATTTGATAGGTTTTCGTTTTGTCTCAAAATACAGAAATTGTGTTTATTTGTAATGAAAAGCGTTTGAAAACTAACTTAGATTAGATTGAGATTGTAGACTGTCTACTGCCCTTTGTTCATTGTGCACTGGTTCAACAGCAGATAGGTTTAAGCAGACTGTTTACACTATATATATGCCCTACACAAAAGGTCGCTGGATTGAGTCCTGTCCTTGGGTTGCCGTGTAATTTGTTTTCATTGGTTGTTGCCAATTGTCCAACGCTTCCTGGTCAACGAATATCGCTTACTCATGACGTATCCGGCGCTGTTGAAGCCGTAACCGAGAGCCGCCTCGAGGAACTCCATGGCGAGGTACATCTGGTAGTTGACGGAGAACGCCTTCACGATGCCCATCACGCCCGCGAACGCAGAGAACACGCAGAACGCCGTGCGCCGGCCGTACCTGACGTCATGTCATAGACAACACTTACATACTATGTTACAGATTCAATTTGATAACTGGAAACAGGAGCTGTTGTCTCCAACAACTACACGGTGTTAGTTTAATCAGGGCAAAATATTAAGTTCGGGGCTGTACAGTGTGGCACACGACAGTGGATGTCTTACGTGTCGGAGACGTAGCCAGTGAGGACGAGCGCGAAGGGCAGGGCCACGTTGCGCACCGTGCCGACCATCGTGCGCATCCACTCTCGGCACCCCAAGTTGAACTGGAACACACAAAGACGCGCTTAGAGAACCCGGCCGGTTCTTTGTTAAGTAAAAGTAAAACAAAATAAAATTAGAATACTCATAAAAACATGAATTGAATAGTTTTTTTGGGCCCTAGTTGGCTTACACCGGTATTCAAGAACGCTACTTAGATAAGTATGGCAGCAACACTATGCTAAGGCATTTCTCACTGCGTTCGTCATGGCAGGCCATTCATTTCATAAACAATACATAGCGGACTCTTTGCTGTGCGGACACTTGGGTAGGTTCAGATGACAAGCGCTCAGCGCGCGTTGAACGCGCGTTGAATTTTTGTATAGTGTTCACATGGTGCGCGCTTGTCAGGCGTTAAACGCGCGTTGTTGCGGCCAGTTTGAGTTCTACATTTGTCGAAGATGGACGTAGAAACAGTTTTATCGGTGATTTTATACAGACGGCAGAAACGACACAACAGAAGACGGAGATATTGGGTTCACCCAATTTTGTCAACCAGGCTGACTGAAAGTCAGTACATTATTTTATATCCTAAGTTAAGGCAATTTGAGCCCAAATTCTTTAACTACTTCAGAATGTCCATCAAGTCATTTGATGACTTACTGACTCTCATAAACGATGAACTCGTAGCAGATAAAAACGCTGTGCGATATAGCATTTCACCGGAAGAAAAACTCATAATTACATTGAGGTAAGTTTTTTAATAATCAACATAATCTATAAATCAAATAAATCAAATCAACTTGTTTAGGAACAATTTTTTTAAAGAAAAAATAACATTTTGTTACTCGCAGAATAACTCTAACTCTGATTCATTGCTGACATTAGTTGGTGCTGGCGATGGAGACCCCATTGCTGTAGTATAACCATAATGTGCAAAATTATTTGACACACTAGACTGCTGTGATCTATAATCATGATAACGAAAGCCTTCAACAGAAGCTGATGACTGATGACGCTGCTCTTGTGATGAAAATTTCTTCGTTGTGATACCGGGTAATTTTGATTTTCATATGTCTGTTGTTGTGGTCCTTGAAATTCATTTTGGTTTTGCAAAATTAAATTATAAATGGCAATTTTAGTTTGAAGTCGCCTATATTCCGGAATTTTTTTAATCTCTTTAACGAGTGACAAACAAAACAGCTTGTCTTCATCGTCATCTTCTTTTGGATGAGACACATTTTTCTGTGCTAAACTCTGCTCTAATATGTTTGCAAATCTTTCATCAGCAGGATTTAATTTTTGTTTTTTTTTCTTGAAGTAGATTTAGGACTCTTAAAGCCAGAACTTATTTCTACTTCAGCAACCTCTGACGAAGTTGATGCATTATCTGCATCGAAACTACTTTCTGTATCTTTGTTGGCAATTGATGCCTGTAGAAATCGTAGTCTATTATAATGAACATATGTCGAAGTTTTGGAAGCTCCTGATCCAGATTTGACAGTCTTTATTTTCTTCACCTCTCTCATATAATTATCCCGTAAACTCTGCCACTTTTTTTGCAGGGATGACGCTGAAAAAAAAAACAGTATTTAGTAATAGTTTATGTTTGTTTCCAGATATTTGGCCATTGGATGTTCATTTGGGACATTAAGCTACGACTATAGAATTGGCAAATCTACTGTGGCTACTATAATACCACATGTATGTGAAACTATTTGGAAAAAATTAAGGCCCGTTGTTATGAGTGAACCAACGAAAGAAAAGTGGTGTGAAATATCCACGATATTTGAAAAGAACTCAAAGTTTCCCAATTGTTTGGGAGCCTTGGACGGGAAACATATACGGTTAATCCAGCCTGAACACACGGGTTCTATGTATTATAACTATAAAAATTATTTTTCGCTAGTTTTATTGGCGCTAGCGGATGCAAACTATTGTTTTGTGTGGGTTGACATAGGTGCCTACGGTAAAAACAGTGACTCAGGTATATTCAAGAATTCTTTATTGTACAAAAAGCTGACAGAAAGGTCATTAGATCTACCTGAGCCAAAGGCATTGTTAATACAAAATAGACCGACAACGTTGCCATATGTGATAGTGGCTGATGAAGCTTTTGGCATGATGGAGAATTTAATGCGTCCATATGGGGGAAGGTCACTAACTTATGCTAAAAAAAATATTTAATTACCGTTTGACATTAGCACGCCGGTATGTTGAATGTACTTTTGGCATAATGTGCAATAAATGGCGCATTTTACACAGGCCGTTAGATGTTAACACCGGTTTTGCAGAAAAGATCGTAAAAGCGATATGTACACTAAATAATTATGTCAGAATCAGGGATGGCTACAATTTTGAAGACACACTTTATACGCCACCCCTGGAAAATCTAGCCTCACATTATACCGGACGTGCTGTGCGACAGGCGGATAATGTTCGAGTACATTTAACAAACTATTTCATTAATGAAGGAAAAGTAGATTGGCAGGATCGTTATATTTAACTTGTAACACAAACCGATTGTAAATGTAAATAAATATATATACTCACATAATATTTTCTTCTTTTCTTCATTGTCATGTCCTTCACAAAATATAAGGACGAGTTCTTCCCAAGCCCGTCTTCTCAAATTCTTATCTGAATAATCGCTACTTGTCATGTCCCATATCGCAGGACGTTTCTCTATTTCATCAATTAATAATTCCGTATTAAAAGCTTCGGTTTCCATTTCGGACGATTTTCGGACGAACTTGACGAACCCTAAAATACGTCTATCCGCGTCGAAAGCGCGCGCTCAACTGAACGGAAACATAGAAAACCAATGATCTCAAAGCGGCGTTGACGCGCGCTGACAACGTGACAACAGTCGAGCGCTAGCGCAGCGTTGAACGCGCGCGTTACTAAAACGCGCGTTAGCATGTGTACGGCCTGAATAAAATGTATGTAGTTGTAAACGCGCGTTATCAAAACGCGCGTTGAGCGCTTGTCATCTGAACCTACCCTTAGCATTGAATGGGGCGCTGTGATTGGTTAACGTTGTGACGCGACTTCACTCGGAATGCCTGACTGACAGAATAATAAACGTCAATGAAGACCACTGTTTTATTTACAAGTTTTGTGAACTGTGTCCTAAGTGTTACATAATTTATAATAAACTTTTCAAAATGAATACTAGTTGCTTGCCTTTATTGAGTACTAAATCACCCAAGGCCTCTGCTGGTAACTTTCAAAAGATCAGCATTTATTAGAGGCATAGGTAAGTATTTTTATCAACTTAAGATACTTTTACCACTATTTCTATTTTTAACCGACGAAAAAAAGGAATCAATTCGACATGTATATTTTTTTTTTTTTTTTTTTTTTTTTTTTTATGTATGACCACGCATAACTTTTTACTGAGACGTCCGATTTGAAAAATTTTTTTTTCATTGGAGAGAGTATATTTCAAAGTTGGTCCCATTTTAAATTGAAAAAAAAAATCCGCCCCTAAGGGTGGAAAAATAGGGGTTGATTAATTTTTTTTCATACTAAGTTTGCAATTGTGAACCGATTTTGTTTAAATTTGAAACACATATGTAGTTCTGATGATAATACGACGTCAAAATGATCTGATGATGGATGATGGAGACAGGAAATACTTGCATTTTGCAAGAGGTCCTCAACAGTTTAAAGCAGCGATATATCGTATTTCAACTCATTTCATGCACGTTGACGACAACTTTAGACCTAGCTGGAGAATAGCGCTGTTATTGAAGGTCTGACGATGGAGACGGAAGGCTTTTGAAAGAAGTTCTTATCAATTTACCGCCGCTATATTGTGTTTGGGCTCGTTTTATTAACCTTGATGAGGACTTTGAGCCAATCTGGATAATTACTGTCACTGAAGATCTGACGTTGGAGACGGAAGGTATTTGCAAGTCGTTCTCAACAGTTTACAGCAGCTATATCGTGTTTGGGCTCATTTAATGCACCTTGACGTGATCTTTAGACCTAGCTGGAGAATTACGGTCATGGAAGGTCTGTTGATGGAGACGGGAAGTATTTACTAGACATTCTCAATAGCTTACAGCAGCTGTATTGTGTTTAGGCTCATTTCATGTACCTCGATGAGAACTGTTGATGCCTTGCTGGAGTATGATTGTCATCGAAGCTCTAGCGGTGGAAATGGAAGTCAGTTACAAGAGATTCCCTACAGTATAACGCCACATGGGCTTATTTTCTTGAACTTTATTAAAAACTTTAGACCTTACTGGATTATGCGTGTCATCGACGGACGGATTCCCTTATTTGAAAAAACATAATAAGTGTGTTTTAGCCATTACTGCAAGAATTAGATATCTGTATATGTGCAGTGCATAGTGGGTTAACCTTTCAGTAGCTGCATTTCAGTCAGCGCGCTCATCATGTGGATTAACACCTTATTTGGTCAAAATTTGATAATGATGCTAATGAAATGTAGTCCCAGGTCAATTCATGCTTTATCGAGGGTCGTCCCTTGAAGTTTAAGTAAATTGACGGCCCAGCTTAGAATTACGGGCAACATCATGCGTTCAAAAACATTTCTAGTACGCGTTCTTTTGAAAATTGCAACCAATCGAGGTCTAGCAACACAGTCATTGCTATCACTCTATTTCCTTTGCTTTCATTGTTAACACAATTCTTCAGATTTTTGGTAGGTACTAGAATATCTAGAGGTCTATTCCCAAAGACTCGATAGTGTTTCGAATTCATGGTAGTCATCTTAGTACTTGTCAACCTGTTTGACGGTAAGGAACATTCTTATCGAAGCTCCCATCCCCGAATCCTTCATCTTAAGCGTCTGTTCGCCTATCAAAGATTTTTATTAAATATCAAAAGTAACTAATGTGGGTTCAAAATAATAGCTACCAAATATTTAGTAGTGTCGAAGTATACCAAAAAATCGACGAAAAAGGAAATTAGATAGCAAAAGACAATATTTTATTTTAAAAAGCCGAAAAATTTAAAATTTTATACAAATTAGATTAAGTAAAGCAACAACAAATTTGTTGTAAAAGAAAACCAAAAAGAGTAAAATAAAAACTTTTTAACAAAAAATTGAACCGACGAAAAGTGAAAAATAAAAAACCTTTTAGTCTAGCTAAGGTCCAAAGTTAAAGTATGAGATTAATTTTGAGGCGGCGCCAACAAACAATGATCGACGATCAATCAAGTTGTCAACGTATACCATGTTACGTTATGAAAATCAATAAATAGTTTGTTTGGCGCCGACTTGAAATTAATCTCATACTATAACTTTGGACCTTAGCTAGACTAAAAGGTTTTTTATTTTTCACTTTTCGTCGGTTCAATTTTTTGTTAAAAAGTTTTTATATTTATCTTTAATTGTGGATACTTTAACAGTTTATCACTTTTAATAAGTCTGAGTAAATAAATCAAACTATTAACTGATCACACATTTATTAAATTAACTTGTATTAACACTAACTTTTGCAGAATCAGTAAACTAATCAGTTAATACTTAACAAATCAACAATAGTTGTAAGAAAGGAATTAGAGAGGATGTTTTTCGTCGAGCGGTCCTCGAGCAATAGAGGCCGAGAGCGCCAACCGAGCCGCGAGCCCTCGTCTTCTGCCCACCACCGGCAGGTGGTTCAATCCTAACTGTCAGGCGCCGCTCGCTCTTCCGACTGTCGCTAACAGACGGCGCGCGCTCCGCAAAGTTTCCAACACGATCGCCACCAACAGATGGCGCGTTCCACGAAGTTGCCAACACGGCCATTCTGCAAGGCGCATGTCCCAGGCGCCCCACGAGTCTGGGTAAAACACTGAAACAAAACCAATATCAGAACCAGTTTTTATCTACTCGTATGAACCGCAAGCCATAATAAGCTTCTGAGCCAACAGCAAATGCCTGATCTGTCATTGCTAGGTCAACCATGCTTAAAGGGACTATGCCACACTTAAGTCTTCCTGTTTTCCTAAAGCTTACCAATTGGAATCACTTGCATTTAAAGAGCTTTGCGCTACACTTAAATGTACCAAGTTGTTTTCCAAGCTATAACCGCTTGATCGCTATCGCCAACGACCGCACCCGTTCGAAAAAAAACGAAACCGCGCCAGATGGCCGAGGTCACAAGATGTTTTTTTTTTTTTTTTTTGTTGACTCGTTCGTAACATGAGTCACCTCAAGTGTCGTTTTTGTTCAAGCTAATGAATGACTCTTTAAAGTCGTATCAAGTGTTTGTTTACATTGAGTTTCAAATGTTTTATTTATAACTTTAAACAATGACTCTAAAGTCGTATCAAGTGTTTGTTTACATTGAGTTTCAAATGTTTTATTTATAACTTTAAACAATGACTCTAGTTGTTTTTGAATTTTAAACAAGGTTATTTTTAAAAGCTAAGTGGTAACTGCTGGCATTTCTATACTGGTGAGGATTATGGTACAAGTGTTTTATCAAGTCTCGAAGATTTAAACAAAACTAGGTTTATATGAGACAGTGAAACCACTTCATTTAAATAATTATTCGTTGTAGTCCGAAATGTGCAATACATACCTCTTAAACTATGAGTTGCCAACACGGACCTACTCCAATTTCCAGTCATTGATTTGTATCCAATACTTCATATTTTCAGCAGCTGCCACGCCATTGTATGGCTTACTGCTCCTTTCAGAACCTCTTAGGTCTGTTACTTCGTATCTGTCATTACCCAGAACCTTCTTTACTCGAAACGGTCCTTTGAAGGTGGGTAAAAGTTTTCTGCTTCGACCATCGTTACTCTGACTTTCAATTTTAATCAAAACTAAATCTCCTTCTTTGTAAATCTTAGCTTTTGACCGAGTTTTATCAAACCTTTCTTTTTGTGATATTGCACTGGCTTTAATATTTTTATCTACGTTAGCTCGCAACTCTGTTACGTCCACTAGCGATTCATTATCAAGCTCTAGATCTGCATTTTCGTTATCAACTCGCAAGCGATAACCTAATAAAACTTCACTAGGAACGGCATTAATAGTTTTATGGATGGTACTGTTTAAACCTTGTTGTATTATTTTAACATATTGATCCCACCTATCTTCAGTAGTATCTGCCCCAATAGTTTTTAATGATTCTAGTATTGTTTTATTAAATCTCTCTACTTGTCCATTTGAGCGAGGCATTCCCGTTGCCACAATATGCGCGCGAATATTTTTGCTCATACAGTATTCTTTGTAAATGTTGGAAGTAAAACTTGACCCTGAATCGGAAATAATTCGTTTCGGATTACCGAAAATTTTTGTTATATTATCTAATTCTTTTATAAGGTCAGATGTTTTAGTGGACTTTACTGCGCAGATAAACACAAACTTAGTGAATGCATCTACTAAAACTAGTAAGTATTTATTGCCGTTTTGTGTTTCAACGAACGGACCTAAGTGGTCCGCGTGCAAAGTGTGAAAAGGCTGCGCGTATTTTGGCAAGGGGTACAACTCTCCTTCCTTAGAACCACCCTTATTTTTATAATAAATACAATTCAAACAATTTTTAATGTATTTTTTTATTATGTGACGCATACGAGAAAACCAATATTTGTGCCCTATTCTCTCAAATGTTTTATCGACAGAGAAATGACCCACGTCATCATGGTTGTATTTTATTATTTGCCATATACAGCTCTTTGGTACGACCCATCGTCGCCCTTGGGTTGTTCTTCTGTAAACCTTCCCACCTAACAGTTCGTACGTCTTAAAAATGGTTTTATTTTCATCTATCTCACCAGATTCTAAAACAGTTTTAATTTGCACAATGTCCGGGTCTTGCATTTGTACAGAAAGTAACCAGTCTCCTTCAGTTATTGATAATATTATTTCCTTTTCCGACTTCTCGCCCGAGGGAACAGGATTTCGACTAAGAGCGTCCACATGTTGCATGCGTGTACCTTCTCTATGCTTTATTTCGTATACAAATTCTTGAGTCGAAAGAACCCATCGTGCAATCCGGGGAATAATATTCTTTTTAGTCAACGCGTACCTGACCGCATTACAATCTGTGATAACGGTGAAAGGCGAACCAATTAAATAAAGACGGAATTTTTGCAGTGAACTTACGATTGCCAGGAGTTCTAACTCAAACGAGTGGTATTTTTTTTCGTCTTCAGTTGTCTGACGACTATAGTAATACACAGGTTTTTCACCCTCATCAGCAACTTGAACGAGAATACCTGCAAGGCCATCTCGACTAGCGTCCGTATACAAAACTGTTTCTTTATTTGGATCAAAAATAGATAATACACTATCTGATGTTAGTTTAGTTTTTAAAATTTGAAACGCTTGGTCATGAACAGAATCCCAAGACCATGAGACATTCTTTTTTAATAATTTAGTTAGAGGGGCAGAAATTATAGCGCAGTTTTTAATGAATTTGCGAAAGTAATTAATTAGTCCTAAAAACTGTCGCAACTGATGCACAGTTTTTGGTACGGGAAATATTTTGACGGCTTCTACTTTGGCTTCATTCGGCATCACACAGTTTTGTTTTATTCTGTATCCGAGAAATTCTATTTCAGTTTTAAGGAAATGACATTTTTTTAAATTTAAAGTCAAACCATTTTCTTTAAAGATTTGTAAAATAGTTTCCAAGAGCTTTAAATTTTCCCCAATAGTTTGTGTCATTAGATAAACGTCATCTAAATATACTATAACGTTCTCAAACCTTAAGTTACCTAACACCTTATTCATCATTTGTTGAAAACAAGATGGTGCATTAGCTAAGCCGAAGGGGAGCCGCAAGAATTCATAATGGCCATCTTCGGTAATAAATGCAGTTTTCTCTATGGATTGTGAACTCATAAAAATTTGGTAGTACCCACTTTTCAGATCAAGACTTGTAAAATATTTATAACCCTGTAATCTATCAATGAGATCCTCGATTCGGGGCATTGGGTACTTATCTTTTACAGTTATTTTGTTCAATGCACGGTAATCAATGCAGAGCCTTTTCTCTCCATTCCTTTTATTGACAAGCAGAGCGGGACTTGCGTAAGGAGATTTACTTTCTTGAATTATTTTATGATCTACTAATTCTTGCACCATATCTCTAATAATCTTTCTATCTGTATGGGAGGCTCGAAAAGGTCTGCACTGCACCGGTCGTGGGTCTGTCAAAGTAATAACCATCTCGTGGTTATTCACTTTCCCTAACTCTTTTATGTCTGACGCGAAACACTCTTTATATTGTCTAAATAAGTAAATCAATTCATTTAACACGTTAGCTGCGGCACCAATTTTTGCATACTTTCCGTTCCTGCGGCACGAGGTATAATCGGCCCGTACCGTGACCAGACGTTAGGGCGACACGCGGTCTATTAGACCCCACCTCCTTTTACAGACTAAAATCCATTTTCTGGCGCGAAATCAAAGATAAATGAGAATTTTGGTCCTTATTGATATAGACAGTGAATTGATGAACCCTAATCCACCGTCGCCCCGGGATCTGATGGCTAGTTTAGGAATTATTAGCAAAACAAAATATGGGATCTTATACACCTCGTAACGCACTGAAATAGGGCAAATTTTCGCTGCGATTAGTGATGGGAAAAATAATATCGATGTTTTTAAACTGTCTTAACTACGCAAGACTTGACCGATTTTGATCAATTATATCTCATTAGATCGTTTTAAGGGCAAAACCTGGCAAAACAACACAAAGCTATCAAAGGATACATTTTTTTTAAATAATCTAAATTGTGCTTGAAGGCGCCATAAAGAAAAAAAAACCGGCCAAGTGCGAGTCGGACTCGCGCACGAAGCGTTCCATTCTATACCATTAAGAGGCACCTATTACAGACTTATTATTGGAAAATAATGGATTACGGTTTATGCATAAGGTTTATCTTTCTATTTGTATATGAAAATCTTAATGCGGTTCACAGAATAGAAAAAAAAGGCAACCAGAAGTAGAAAAGAAACTGTCCTATTTATTCTGCCTCGGGCTTTAAAAATACAATTATGTGCTCTCCAATCGACGTGATGCACAACACTGGTCGCGGGAAGCTCGCGTTGAGTGCGGTACGAGGTCAGGGGGGATATGGGACGTTTTAGCCTCGTTCCGCACTGCATTAAAATTATATTAATTCAGTGCGGCACGAGGCCTAAGACATCCGGTACCAAGGTAGGTACACCACCGAGTCCGGAACCATTAGTGATCTCAAATATATATTTATCTCTTTCCTACACTGGACCAAACCAAAGCTATGCCATTCGCACGACAGAGAAATTCACTTTTTTGCTTGCCGCACCACAGGGAAGTTGCATCAGGGGTGATTTAGGCCTCGCTTCGCACTTAACGTGTTAAGTGAGTGTCAGTATCGATCCTGGTCTCATGTATAGAGTCACAAAATTCCGTAAGTGACTGCGCATAGTCAAACTTAAATGAATCGCCAACACGTGAATATATTAAATCATTTCGCTCCGTTATGTTACGCCCAATAAGTATATCACAACCTACGAGGTCATCAATAACGTAAAAGTTTACACCACTTAAAGACACGCAGTCAATTTTTAAATCTAAAGTGACTTTTTGAGTCACCGGTTTAGAATTATGTTTAGAAAACCCTTGCAACAAAACTGGCGAGGGTAGTTCACTAGTTTGAAGCGAATATTTTTCAACCACAAATTCGGAAATTAGGGAACAACTACTTCCCGTATCAATAAATGCCTCGTGAACAAAGTGGTCAATAAAAACCGTTTTTACAAATTTATTTCGCGAATCGGGGGTATGGATCAATTTGGTTTCCTCAGTTTCTGGTTTAATTAATCCTGTAGTTTTCTTAGTACGGCACACAGCCTCAACATGCCCTTTTCTTTTACAAAAATTACATTTAATGAGATCACATTGATTCCTTTTATGATTTCCACCGCATGTGTAACATTTAATGGGCTTCTGAATATGAGTTGATCCAGTTTGATTGCTTTCATGTACACTACGAGAGGTGGTTTTATTATTTGATGACGTAACGTTCGTGGACGGTTGGCTAGAATTATTTGTTTGATCCACTGTTTTATGTTGGTTTTCGCGTGTACTACCCGAACTGTTTTGTTTCGAAATTTTGCATTTGTACGTGCGACCATGAAGGTAACTAGCCAAATCATGACAAGATTTAAAATTACTAGCTTCAATAGAAGCTCCTATGTTGCTGTCGCCTATGTTCCCGACAATTATAGAAATAATATCTTGTTCACTAAAGTTTAAAGATAATCGGTCAATTTTACATTTAATATCGAAATAAAATTCGTACAATGATTGGTTTTCTACTGGTTTTTTTGTAATTATTTCTTTTAATAACTCAAACATATTACGGCGTGTTTGAAAACTATTAGCCAAACGCCGATACCAATCACTCCATTTCCATGTAGGCCACTGACTATCAGTACGTAACAACGAGTCATACCAGACTTTTCCAGAGCCTTTTAACTTATTAAGAGCTTGATAACGTATCGTTTCGTCGGTCCAGTCAAACGTTGCCGCATAGGATTGTATAATATTAAGCCATGCATTTATGTCATCATTTAAGGGGTCAAACTCGGGTATTATATTGTGTAGGGTACTCACAGCTTTGGTATCTTTATGACGTGATACCTTTGACTTCCTTCTAGGTGGAGGTGATGGCGTTCTGGCACTTGTGCTCGTCGTGCTACTGCTACTTGATGATGATTGTGTTCGTTTTCGATAACGCCTGCGTTTGCCCATGGCACGTGCTATCCCACTTCTGATTTTATCAACTTAAGATACTTTTACCACTATTTCTATTTTATTTATCTTTAATTGTGGATACTTTAACAGTTTATCACTTTTAATAAGTCTGAGTAAATAAATCAAACTATTAACTGATCACACATTTATTAAATTAACTTGTATTAACACTAACTTTTGCAGAATCAGTAAACTAATCAGTTAATACTTAACAAATCAACAATAGTTGTAAGAAAGGAATTAGAGAGGATGTTTTTCGTCGAGCGGTCCTCGAGCAATAGAGGCCGAGAGCGCCAACCGAGCCGCGAGCCCTCGTCTTCTGCCCACCACCGGCAGGTGGTTCAATCCTAACTGTCAGGCGCCGCTCGCTCTTCCGACTGTCGCTAACAGACGGCGCGCGCTCCGCAAAGTTTCCAACACGATCGCCACCAACAGATGGCGCGTTCCACGAAGTTGCCAACAGTATATATAAAACAATATCTTTCGAAAATCTATAGCGTCTTTCAAATTCATCAGCACTGTAATAATCGAAAGGATTTTGAAAGTCACGTATCACTTTTCTTGTGCTGATTGTTCTTTGTGTATTTATCCTCTCAAGAATATAATTATCAAAATCATCTTCGCTGCTGTAATCCATCGCAATTAAACAAAACAAATCAGCGTATCACAATTCACAAATCACTACAAACATAACATAATACGGATAATACCTGATGCCAGTTTGACATTTGTGTTGACTGTCGCACTATGCGTAGCGTAAAGTAGCTAGAGAGCTACTTTAGCTGGCGTTCATTATAGTAAGCGCATAGTGTCGTTCGTCCCTCAAGTGCCGTTTATGAATAGGTTTTGATGTTACATGTAGGCCATTTAACCAAGTGTTGTGCCGGCGCTCTGTGGTTTCTGGATTTTGCCCCCGCTAGTAGGTTTAGGTGCTTACCTCAGCGAAGATAGTGTCCATGTTCTCATAGACGAAGGAGTCGCAGGCGATGGTGTCGTTCGAGTGAAAGGCGTCGCGGTCGCAGACGGGAGCGCCAGTCCCCGCCCCGGCCAGCGGCGCGTACCGCATGCAGGCGCCGGCGCCGGCCGGCAGCAGCGCCGCCGCCGCCGCGTTGTCGTACTGCGCGGCGCCGAGCTCGCATTCCGGCACCACGCAGCTGTGAACCAGCACCACTCGTCATTATTGTTTATTGAGATGAATGGAGTATGTGACAGAAAGAGGTTTCTACCCACTAATAGCACTGAGATAACTATGGAGAATGGAATAATATTTATTTTGGCTTAAAATATGTTATAAAATCCTGTGTAGAACCCTGCGGGACACCCCTCTCTAAGGTGACAAGTGCCGATCTACGGGCAGTGCCGTCACTCAAACGCCGGTCTACTAGTCGCTGCTTATTACATAAGTAGCTACGGAACCATTGTATAGCCTGAGGGTAATAACGGGATATTAATAGCGTCGAAAAATCTGGAAAAATTAAACAAAACAATTTATGTGCACATTCCCTTGTGTTGAGCAGCCAATATGTTATCAGTAACATCCAGTGAGGTAGTACATTTACTGCGCTGTTTTCTGTAAAACGTTGTTCTGTTCCAGAAAAAAGGTAAGTTGACGGTTGACGATTTTCTCTAGTACTTTGGATAAACATGGTTGGTTATTATATTATAGTGTTTTAAGTCTCTATAATTTTTTTTCTGGAGCCAGATGTCGTTTTCCTTTAACTACTTATGGCATCGTCCCACAATCTCATATAAACACAACTTTGATTGTATCTGTCATCCACGTATAATCACATATTTTTCGCCTCAAGGCGTCATTGTAATAACATAAGATAAATTTCGTAATTTTGCAAAATCAATAGTATCATCGCACTCGCTTCTTCGGACACAGCCGCCACACTAAAAGCGACGGACGCACTCTCATACCGATAAATAGATATATTATTGTTGGTCTGGGGCTACTGTAAGTTTGAATTTAATGACAATGCAGCAGTTACTATAAAATACAGTGAGACTTTATGACATTATCATCTTTACACCTCATCTAGAGTCCGCCTGTTGAACATTATGTTGGCGTTCGAGTTCACTAAGTACCTACGAGTAGCAGTACGGTGCGCCTGCGCGGGGGTCTCTTGTCTACTTGATGACATATATGTTACACATTTGAAATCCTGGCACTTGTGAATGATATTACGAAAGTATGATAACATTGACCCGATGCAAATGATGCGTTTTAACGAGCACATGCTATGATGCTAAAACAGGGTCCACCCTTTTTAACAGAACTTTTTATGTCATAATTTTATTTTGCATAACAACGACTAGCATAAACTTCATTTCGCAGAAAATTGTTTGGCAGACACTCATTTAACATACTTTCAAAACTCATAATTTTGTAAGTCAGAATTATCTCTAGACATAAATTTCATATCCATAATATTTAAAAGTAGAAACATCATAGCGCAGAAAGTTCACAGTCAGAATCGTCTTTTGGCATATAAACGGCAGAATTGTCATATTTATAGAATATTGAAGAATATTGTTATATTTAGAATCATCTTTGTCATTATTTGTCATCATTTATTTTAATTAGGTATTATTTTCTTGGAAATAATGTCATTTAATTCAATAATAATTATCCTAATCTAAATAGTTCAGTTCTGAGTAACCTACTATAAACAATCTCTTTTTTCTATTAATGCAAGTAATTGTGCGTAGGGGGTCACAGTTTTAACCTAACCTAACCTACCCATTTCTTTTTTTTAAGGAATAAACCTAATCTAAATAGTTGAGTTCCGGGTAACCTACTAAAAACAATATCTTTTTTTCTATATTATTCCCAAAAAATCTTATTTTGCCTTAATATTTTTGTATAATTGTAACTCACTGTATCAGTTCACGCCAAAATATTGGAAACTCTAAATAAATAACAAACATGGTAAATACCCCGTTTTAACCGTTAATAATAATGTTAGTGCCCATGTCAGTTAAAAATCAAAATCAAAATATTTTTATTTTACATAGGCCTACATGGGCACTTATAAAACGTCGAGAAAAGATGCACGGTTCGGGTTGGTCGTTTCCTATGGAGAAGAACCGGCAAGAAACTCCATGGTTACTCTTTTAAAATCATTTAGTTTTACAATGTTGTTGTTGTTACAGCGTTAGTACTTAAGTATGAGAGGACAGTGCAGGCTCGACAATAAGTCATTGCTTACTTTAAAAAAAGTAAAATAAAATAATACGTTAACAAAAGTTAACAAGCGTCTAAGAATCTACAAGGCCAACAATGTCCACTCATTCACAACGAATTAGTTTAGACCTGTAGTTACCCTAACCACCCAGATTGTTTTAGCGGGTTCCCTCTATCTGGCAGAATCTTGATGCTCCGAAATTTATTTGGCATAACACACTTAGCATAATTTTCTTTAAACGAACATTTTAAAGGCATAAAAATTATTTGGTATAATTATCGTTTGGCATAATGTATAAAACTTCGAATTAACAATGGCATACTTTTAAGATGGCAGAATTACATTTAGTATAATTACGATTGGCAGAGTTCAAATTTCGCATTAGATATACATTATTTGGTATAATTTCACTTGGCATACTATGCAGACGGCAGTAATGGCTAGGTTAGGTTAGGTTAAAACTGTGACCTCCTACGAAACGACTTGTATTAATAGAAAAAAGAGATTGTTTTAAGTAGGTTACCCGGAACTGAACTACACACATCAAAAGTATCTAGGGATCAACATATATTTTTGCAATAACTTTTCTCCTGATTGATACTAATTAAAATTTTCTTTAAGGATTCATCAAACAAAGTGTTTTCGTTTGTCACAGTAACGATAAACCAAGTCACCTTTGCATTAATAAAGAAATTTGCCATTTTCCTAATAAAGGGATTTTTGACATTTGAACCACTAACATTAAAGTTCGAAAAAAAGACTGAAATAACAGTTTTCTTTAAAATTTTATTGGGTAACTTAAACAATTAATAATCCGTGTTTCTACCGCGAACACTAACAACACAAGAACATCGGTTTGGCATACTCAAAATGAGTTCATCCAAATCACGCTGTGGAATGGCCGCCCATGTTCGTTGCAACAACAAAAAAAGGTCTTCTTGCGACTGGATACCCTCCATATTCGGCAGAGCTCTTCTCTGTAGCATATCCCATGCATGCTCAATCGGGTTCAAGTCTGGCGACTGAGCAGCCCAGGGCAGGACATTGATGTTAGCTGCGGCGAGAGTCTGTCTTACAACTCTTGCGGTGTGCGGTCGTGCATTATCATGCATTAACTGAAATAAGGGACCGATTTGCACTTGTAGAGGAACGATGACGTCTGATACAATCGTCTCAGCATAAATTTGAGCGTTGAGGTTGCCTCTGATCCAAATCAACTCAGTTCTTCCGCCGATCCAAATACCCGCCCATACCATGATGGTTCCACCACTATAAGGATGGACTTCCTGGCAGGATTTTAATCGCTGTTGGCGTCCAGGGGTTCTCCAGTGTCGTATACGTCTTGTATCCGGTCTCATACCAAAACGAGACTCATCAGAAAAGCACACGAAACGCCATTGTTCTTCTGCCCAATTTCTGTGTTCAAGAGCCCATTGATATCGAATCCTACGATTGTGCATTGCTATAGGTGGTACCCGTAGCGGTCTTCGGGAATGAAGGTTCACTTCATGCAAGCGGTTTCTGACTGTTTGGTCGCTAATTAAGTTCCCTGAAGAGTGATGAAGCCTCACGGTTAACATCATGGCGGTTGTTGTTGGAGCTCTTCGAGTTAAGATTTGAATGTATCGGTCTTGTCTCCGTGTGGTGTAGCGATACCGTCCTCCATGGCGCTCAGCCACGGTACCAGTGCTTCGGTAACGTGTCCAAAGTCGACTGATAACACTCTGACTTGTATTCAGAGCTAAAGCTACAGTACGTTGCCGGGAACCAGCTTCTATCATTCCCACGGCTCTGAGCATTTCTTTCCTGCTTAAATGACGTCGCCGCTCCATAATAACGTTGGTTTTAATCAGTAGTAGGGAAACAGTAGCACTAATAATGTCTTCAATGCGTTGTATGTTTTTATAGGGAAAATATTGACAGCTTATTTTCATCTTTTACTCGAATTTGATTGAGAGTTCCTGATTCAAATTATGAAATGCACCAAAAAGGATCCATATAAATTTATAAAATCATAAATTTATTACAAAGCCACATCTCAATCTTAAGAAATCCGCATAAAAATGCTTGATCCCTAGACACTTTTGATGTGTGTATTTAGATTAGGATACCTAGTTGACGGCACGGTTGGCGCAATGGCTGAGCGATCGACTGCTGCGTTGCGTGTCGCGGGTTCGATTCCCGAACGGAATTTCAAATTCAATTAAACAATAACTAAAATAAATGACATTATTTTAAAGAAATAATTAATCAAAATATATGACAACTTAAAATGACAAAGATGACCCTAACTATAAAATTTCTACGATATGACAATTCTGCCGTTTAAACTAAAATAGTACCCTTTTCCATAAGCAAAAAATCCCACACACATGTCCAGAACACTCTAGACTTCTGTCGTGTCCGTGCTCTGTACTGGCAAAAACAAATACTATAAAGTATTTGGGAGTGTTGATAGACAGGTATCTTAACTGGTACGCTCACGTAGACAACTTGGTAGCAAGAACACGAAAATTGATTTACATCTTTAAAAAACTACGCCATTCAGCCGACACAAGTACTCTCCGTGTGGTCTACTTTTCGCTCTGTCAATCACTTCTTGCGTACTGCCTGCCAGCATGGGGTGGGGCCTGTAAGACCAACTTTCTTAAATTAGAAAGAGCACAAAGAGCAGTTCTTAAAGTAAATGCATTACTTTAAGAACTACAAGCCAAGCCCTACAGATACCCTACAGAGGAGCTGTACAAAAATTGCGAAGTGCTTTCAGTAAGAAAACTATTTGTGCTACATTGTATATTGAAAAAACATCGTGTGCCAAGAAAAACTACCAAAAAACGTCGCGCTGATATTGTTTTTTCTCCTGTTAGGCACTATACTACCTTTGCTGAACACCAGTTCTCTTATCTCAGTCAAAAGATGTACAATGCTATCAACAAACTGCTCTCGATACATGACCTTAATTTGCACCAATGTAAAAGCGTAGTTAGAGCGTGGTTGATGAAAAAAAGCTACGACGAAATAGAAAACTTGCTCTTCTGCTCTATCCGATAGCCCTAAGCCTAAAACAAACATTTCACATGCACTTTACATTCCACCAACACATACACTTACACACCTACAGATACACACTCACTTATTCAGTGACATGCACCCTCTCACAACACAGTTTTCCACGTGTTTTAAACGATTGAGATTTTGTTTTAATTAATCAAGAAATTTGTTTTTTGTTATTTCTATTATTATTGTTTTTTCTTTTCTTCTTTACATTTTTGGTTACCATTGACGATGTGACATATGTAGAATGTGTTTTTAATGGAGTAACACTGTCTCCCAAGTCACAGGTGGAAACCTAGTTTGGGAGCCAGGGGACATATCCGTTATCAATGTCTGTACAATAAATATAAGATGTTTATAACAATGTTCACTGTACTGAAATAAAGAATTTTATTATTATTATTAAAAAAAAAATGATTATCGATATAAAATATATGCCAAAAGACGATTCTGACTGTGAACTTTCTGCGATATGATGTTTCTACTTTTTAAATATTATGGATATGAAGTTTATGCCTAGAGATGATTCTGACTTACAAAATTATGAGTTTAGAATGTATGATAAATAAGTGTCTGCTAAACAATTTTCTGCGAAGTGAAGTTTATGCCATCCGTTGTTATGCAAAATAAAATTATGACATAAAAAGTTCTGCTATAAAGGGTGGACCCTTATAAATCTAGTTCTCCGACGAAATTGAACAAGATCTTGTTTTCTTGTCATCTCCATAAAATATACACTTAATTCATGTGAAGAGACGTGAAATATTTTGTTTGTTTTATTGTAACCGAGGCTGAAGATATAGCTCGGTGATTGTTATCAAACAATCTATCGATAAGATATGCTGTTCCGTTGGCTCAACCCAGAGCGACGCTCTCTTGTCTCCGAGAGCGTCGCTATGTGTTGACTCATCTCCGCAGACTTGCTAGCGAGTGTTAGTGAGAACAGCGCTTGGTGACGGAATCACAATGTCTTATAAACTGTAACTTGATAACGTAATGAATTATTGTGATTTGATTACCCACCACGTGACGTGACGCCTTTCAGTTTGAAAGTGTTTCTATAAATATCATAATTATGTTATGCGTACTGCAGCCATGCAGTGTCCAGCTGAATTAATATCGTAATTTTCACCATATCTTGGTCTGAGATCGTTGTTGGTTCAATGTTTCCGGGTTGAGTATAATATGGTCACTGATTTTGTTTGAGTATGGTCACGCAGCGGTTTCTTATGTGGCTGCTGGCCGATGTTTCGTTAAACATAGAGCATGAATCCTTCTTGTGGTTTGGTGGTAGATAATGGTCGTCAGTGAGTGGATTCTGTTCTTTACGAGTTCGAGTATGTTAGTTTCATTAGCCTCGCAGATTAGTGTGCTAGTATTCAAGAATGTATACGACTTTTAGGTTTAAACAAATCATTTGAATGCTGATCTGTCTTGTTCATTGTACGCTTTGAATATATTATTAAGTTATGACAAAGACAACAGCGCGCGCTAGTATCCATAGCTTGGTAAATAATTATATCAAGTAGGAATATGAAAATGTTATTATACAGATAAAATATTTGATTTTGTTAGGTTTGCTTGTTAATGAGGACAAGACAGATTGCTTAGTGGGGAATTTGGATTCCAATCTGTTGATAATAAGATAATCGTCGATAAGTCACCAGAAAAATGTCTAGATATTTTTATGTGCATGCAAAATACAATAAAAACACAATTTAATAAAAGTACTCACCGGAAAGGCACCTGATCAGGGACGAAGATGTAGTTGAGCGAATACATGCAGGCGAGCAGATTGGGGATGCACAGCATGACCAGCATGTACCCGTGGTAGAGGCCGAAGGGGCCGAGCTGTGCCAGCGCTGCCTCCAGCGAGTCGCCGGACGCGTCGGGCGCGTCGCGCGCGTGCTTGCCGGCGCGTCGTGCGGGCGCCTCCACCATGTCGAGGCAGCGTGCGGCCCGGACTGGCGGGCTGCGGCTGCGCCACCTGCGCCGTGCGCTCCGCCTGTCGTCAGCTCCGCGCCGCTGATAACACTACAGATACATACGTACGCCCCGCCTGCGCTCGTGACCGTGTAGCGAGCCTGATCACCTGTAGCTGCACCCAACGACGTGCACATGCAATAATATTGTGCTAGCCGGGAGGCTTGTTCGTTGCAAACAATATTTTTCTGTATGTAACAAATCTTGCTCGGAGATATTTGTTTTCAGCTCAGAGGCTCAGGCTCGGCTCAGCTCACATCTTTAACAGAAAATTCGGTTCGAGTGAAAGATAAAATTGTCACCCAAATAGGTTGCATACTGTTTGTTATCTGTAGTTGTAATGGCGGAAAGTCATCAGATGTTTCTATATCGAGTTTCAGATTTTTTCCTATACCTATTCAATCTTTGCGACTTACTTTCGAATTTTATTTTTTAAACAGGATATGAAACAGAGACATATAAAAATGTTTTCATTCACAGAAAGTAGCACTTAGTCTTGAAATTAGTGCCTGTTGTCTGATCCTGTTTACGCACGACAGCCTGCAATCGGGTGTCTTCGTCGTGGGCTTACTTAAACCCCTAACTTATCTCAGGATTCTAGTCTTAACTTCCTCGCTTCGCTCAGCAGTAAGTTCAAAGCTCCCTCGCTCGACTTTTCTTTTTTTACGGGTGTGAAATCATCAAATAACCTCCCCCGCTCTGGGCGGAGTAGAGGGGAGCTCCACACTTGTATTGACTAAAACCCACCCATGTTCCTTCTTTTGCCCTTTATCAGCTTTATTTTTTTCTGTTTTATCACGGATAACAATAAACAACGGCTCACTCGACCAATACCTGAGGAGGTTCTCGTTAGGCAGCTGGATCAAGGGCTTGATACAGAAAGCGGTACTCCTGGACACGGCTCGTATTGTTAGGAGGTTCCTTTCTCTGGAGCCCTGACAACCGGTAGCTTGGACCCTGTTCCCGATACCGGTGGGCTACTATTTTTAAGAAATATTTAAAAATGTAATTATATGTAAAGAAAACAATAAATGAACGAAACAATGGCTCAAATCCCTACAGCCGGCAATGTATTTTTTTTAGAGCAAGGCGTCTCTTGTATTTAAGTCTTTAAATAAAAAAATGTGTTTATTAACAGAATATCACAAATAAAAATGATCATTCACAACAACAAAGAAAATTAATAGTTTAGTTTAGTCTATGCTTTATATTTAAAACTCGACCCAACAGTTAACACAGAAGCACTACTTGCAGTTCACCATGGCCTTGTAGCATCTGTATTGAGGTACGGCATTATATTTTGGGGTAACTCTACGAATAGAGAAGCCGCTTTTGAAGCGCAAAAGTGGTCCGTCAGAGCCATGTTTAAATAAAAGTAATTATATATTTATGAAATTGCCTTAATTGTTAAGTTAAACTCACACCTGTATCCTAACTTATCCGATACGATACTGTCAATCGGAACCGGCGGATTGATATGTTACGCAGACGTAGAGCCAGAACAGCTTTAAAGTGGAAAAGCATATTCTGCATAGCCCCGCAAGTCTTTAACAAAATCCCAAAGCAAATCAAAGATTTAAATTTAAATCAGTTTAAAAAAGAACTTACAGCTTAGTTGTGTAAAACATCCTTACTAATATTATAAAAGCGAAAGTGAGTTTGTTTGTTTGTTTGTTTGTTTGTTACCTCTTCACGCTTTAATGGCTAAACCGATTTTGATGAATTTTGGTACAGAGATAGTTGGGAACCAGGAGACGGACATAGGCTAATATTTTTTTGAAAAAAGTGGGATGTGAGGGAGAAAGAGCCGCGGGCAAAAGCTAGTGTTACTATAATTAAACGACTATTTGAATGATACTTTGACACCCTTTTTTTATTTTTTTAACCCAGTGGAAATCCTCATGGACTATCCCCCGTCGTGGGGACGACGGGGGGGTGTGCCAGACTTTTACTATTGGCTAAAACCACTGGAGCGTCCACACCTGCCTATAGTCGGTGACACGGGGTTCGCTTTCGCATTCACCGCGATACTTTGACACCCTAATAAAATTGTAATCATATAATCTTTGACATCTCTATTAAAGTTTGACATTGAATAATAATTTGACATTGAATTGAATAGGTACTGATAATATTTATTTAATCGAAATGCCACTAACTGTAATTTTAATGTACCAAACTTTTCGCACCCCCAGTGACAGAATACGATGAGACCTTTTTTTTTTTTTTTTTTTTTTTTCGGGTGGGAAATCATCCTATGACTTCCCCCGCTCTGGGTGGCGCGGGGGGGCATGTCAGACTTGTACTGACTAAAACCCACCCATGTTCCTTCTATTGCCCTTTACGTTCCGGGGCCGCGGTATCTCTTTCGAACAACCCGCAACCCCGGCAGGCGGAGGCTCTGGCAAGCCCCTCTGCTTTGCTGACTCTCTTTGAGGCGCGCGTGAAACACGAACGCGCCGTCGACACGGCCTGTCGTCAATCGACGGACGGACGGTGAACTACCCATTGCTCACCGCCCACAGGCCCGCATCTACGGTGGCCGGAAGTCGTCTCGCGGCGCCCGGCGCCCTGGGCGTCTCCCGCGGCGGCTGGGTTGGGCAGATGTTCTCTCCCTCAAACGCCCGGCCATACGATGAGACCTTTGTTTATATTTAAGAAAAAAAAAACATTATCTGTATTACAAATGTCTTTTAACTTTAGGTTATTGTGCGTCTCCGAACGTGACAAAGTGACAATGTCAATGATTGAAAAAAAATTAAAAGTTACTTCGTCTCGTACAGTATCACGCATTCTCCAACAGCAACCGCGGTCTTTTATTTGTAATATTGTTGAAACTCGAAATAATTATTTTCAGGTTAATTGTTTTGTCATTAATCTGCTGCAATAAATAGGTAATTATTTTATTTTTATAAACAATAATAAATTTTAAATTCAATAATTTACATAAAACCATCATTTTCTATTTACAAAATGTCTTTGAAGTTAATGTTACTGCGCAGTGAGCAAACTCGCATTTTGCTCACTGTATTCACACAGCAAAATCTGCATGTTTGAGACGAAGTGAAAAAGCCTTTTTGCACAAAGAGCATGTGAGCTTGCTTTACTAGATGGTGCCCTTCCCTGATGTAATGCCTCGTCTAATATTCATCGTATACGTTTACGTTACGACATATCATCATCTGCCTAGCCTTTTCTCAACTATGTTGGGGTCAGCTTCCAGTCTAACCGGATGCAGCTGAATATCAGTATTTTACATGGAGGGACTGCCTACCTTACGTCCACTACCCAGTTACTACTAGCCACGAGCTCCTCGTTTACGTTACAACATAATTATAAGTATATGCAATACAAACGATTATAAGCTTGCGCCGTACGTTTGCAGAGCTCTACTCAATAAGGGAACTTTCCTCAATTTCCCGGGTTTTTAGTATGAACGCTTTTTCAATAACTATTAGCCACTTGTCCAATTCTCATAAAACAACGTCACATGACCTTCCACCAATGTTTAGAACACATTAGTGTCAGACATATTTACACAATTCTCCTTTTAGTATTAATCTGTATGAATGATGATAACTTGTATCAACACATAACATCCGACTAATTCCATGATGTTTGATAAGGTACATGAGGATGTCGGATGAAGCGATCATAAACAGTCAACACTTCAAGGAATGCAGCCGTACTGGTAGCTGACAATATCTGTCACATTGAGTTCGTTTGATTTACATGCACATTTTCCTCATAAAATAAAACACTAAATAAGTTTTACACATTTAATTTTCGAACGGGCACTGTCAGACATTGTCGATCTTTGACAGTCGTGTAGAGAAGCCTGAAAGTCTGGGTCCGGGGTTGCGGGTTGTTCAAAAGAGATATTACGGCCCCAGAACATAAAGAGCAAAAGAAGGAACATCTGTCGTCTCATCAACAACATTCTGACACTCCCCCCGTTCCGCCCAGAGCGGGGGAAGTTATTTGATGAATTCCCATCCGCAAAAAAGGTTATCGTATTTTTATCAGATAGGTAGTTATGATAGACTTAAAGCTGGCCCCAAAATAGTTTGTTAAAAAGGCTAGGCAGATAAAGTAGCAAATATGTACCTAGTCATCGCTTTAAATTGAATGCGAGTATAATGACTGCGGCCCGCCTTTAGTTTATTTTGTCACCTTGTGGCCCTTGCTTGCCAAGAGGTTGCCGACCGCTGCTTTAGAACATCAAATGGTCTATAGCTATCAGTATGTTGTAATAAAATAAAATCTAATATGATTTATTTTTAAATCTAATATGATTTATTTTTAAATCTAATATGATTTATTTTTAAATCTAATATGATTTATTTTTAAATCTAATATGATTTATTTTTAAATCAAATTGAGAGCGTAATTTCCATAATTACAAATGTAACGTTTTCTTGCTATCTCCTCACCTGTCGTTTTGTACGGAAACAGAAGGTGTTATCTGTTCGGTGCAATACGGCAGCGTGTTTGTGTCAGGTACGAACTTTATTGCCATTACTTTTCAATGCGGTGCCTACTATTTGAAAAGATTTACAGTACATTAAGGCAGCGCAAATAAGATAAAATAATCTTCTTTGCGCTGCTTTATCGTACTGTGTGGATTGGAATGCTGGGCAGTAAAGTAGGCGACTATGCTGATGTTTGTTATTTTGATATATCCCAGGAACTTCTCAATAAATTGAATCGACTTCTCAACAATTGCATTTGCTTTATTTTTGACCTTCGTAAATATGATCACATCTCTTCCTTCCGTACTCATTTTAAATGGCTGCCTATTCGATTCCGGAGGTCCCTCAGATCTCTTTGTATGCTTATTCACTATCATGAATGATTTCTTTGCTCCTGATTATATAATATTTAAAAACTTATTTTAAAATGTTGGGCAGTTCTCACAGTCGTAAAAATCTACTTCTCCAAATTCCTTTACATCGCAACAGACTAAATAGCTCCCAAGTAGAAACCGTTTTTTTTTGGTTTTTGTTTTTATATATATTTATCTGTAGCCTTAACAGTTTGTTTAACGGCTTTCAACATATTTAAAGTAAGTTATTGTTTTGTCTTAATTGCGGAAGTGATATTATTATACGGATTGGCTATACATACATGCTAACTCTGGTAAACTAAACGTTTAAATAAGCAACTTGCTCTTTAGTGACAATTTGCTGCGTGTATTAAACAAGGAGCGATTCTCTGTACCATTTGGGATGTTCCCCCGACCTCGATAAACAACAGGACAAAGCATGAAGATGATGAATGTTTCTACAAGGAGGCACTTTAGGGCCATTCTAAATTACGCTACGTAATGGCACCTCACTGTTGATATTGAGAGAGTCGGTGTATTTTACATAATATATAAACCACTTACATTATGGGAAGTATAAAAAGAGGGATGACTTCCCATACCTACATGTAACTGAGAGTTTAAAAAATAAAAACAATGTAATTATTTGTATGATAATAGAAAACAACACTACACATATACTATGATGTGAATTTATGAAAAGAATAACGGGTTCGTTCATACAAATAACCTCCCTGGGTTAAAAAAAACACGTCTATAGCTGTGTGGGGCGTTTAGTTAATAGCTTTACTTGTTTTCCTTAAGTCGTTGGTTGGAAAGCAAAAGAAGAAAATTAAAGGATATATTATATAGGGCACGCCACAATAGTGGCGGTAAGTCCCCTCTTTGAGGAGTGGCTGGAGAGGCGTCATGGCGTCCTCACCTACCGCCTGACGCAGGTCCTCACCGGACACGGAAGTTTCGGGAGGTTCCTGCACATAATCGGGCGGGAGAAAGCGCCCGGGTGTCACCATTGTGACGATCGCCCGGAGGACACGGTGGAGCACACAGTGGCGGTCTGCCCAGCGCGGGGCGGAGCACCGCCGTGCCCTCGTGGAGGCGATCGGCGGCGGCGATCTCTCGCGTCCGGCCCTGGTTCAGGCCATGGTCCGGAGCGAGAGGGAATGGGAAGCGGTCACCACCTTCTGCGAAGCAGTAATGCTAGCAAAGGAGGTGGCCGGGCGGTTGAGGGAGAGAACATCTGCCCAACCCAGCCGCCGCGGGAGACGCCCAGGGCGCCGGGCGCCTCGAGACGACTCCCGGCCACCGTAGATGCGGGCCTGTGGACGGTGAGCAATGGGTTGCTCACCGTCCGTCCGTCTATTGACGACAGGCCGTGTCGACGGCGCGTTCGTGTTTCCCGCGCGCCTCAAAGAGAGTCAGGAAAGCAGAGGGGCTTGCCAGGGCCTCCGCCTGCCGGGGTTGCGGGTTGTTCGAAAGAGATACCGCGGCCCCGGAACGTAAAGGGCAACAGAAGGAACATGGGTGGGTTTTAGTCAGTACAAGTCTGACATGCCCCCCCGCTCCGCCCAGAGCGGGGGAAGTCATTAGATGATTTCCCATCCGGAAAAAAAGGATATATTATATAACTATTGTATGGCCGACATAATTTTTTCAAATTTTGTGTATAGGCCATTTCCTGTCCTTGCCCCATTCTATTTGTTGTCGGCGCAACACGTTTTCTTCTTCCATTCTCCCCTATCAGACGTCACGGCATCATTTACTCCTTTCTCCTTCATATCCATATACATATATATGTCTATGTGTGTATAGTCCAATACAATGGTTATTTGTGTAACAAGAGAGCAAAGGTATTTCGTTTCTCCTGGCGCTGATTTCGCGTCCCGCTCCCGAGCAAGTGAAGGATTCTATGACTTCATCAAGCAACATAGTGTGTTTCATGTTCTCCAACGAACACGAACGAGTTAGTCCAAATTCACAGGTCTAAATAAGTGCCGCAATATTATGATGTTCATCAGCTAAGGTTTTTATTCCATGTTCTTCTTTATTTTTGCGTAGTTAGTGCCTAACCAAAATAAAACAATGAAAAGGAATAGATTGAAATAACGTTTACAACCGCGTTCTGAAACAGCATCCGTGATGTTTTATTTTTCCAACGTAACATTGCTAAAACTAGAAATAATTATTTAAAGGTTAAATATCAGTTTTATCTGCAGCAATAAATAAATGAATGCTTATTTTCGTTTAAATACAATAATAAATGAAATATTCAATAATTAACATAAAAAACATAGGTAATATAATTAATTATAGGTATATCACATTTCTGCTTTGCCCATCTCTTTGAGGCGCACGGCGCGCGTAGGACACGAACGCGCCATCAAAACGGTCAGTCGCCAGTAGACTGACGGACGCGACGGTGGGTTACCCATTGCACACCGTTTACAGACCCGCGTCTACCAAGGCCGCAAGTCATCTCGCGGCACCCGACTTCCGGAGCATCTCCCCCGGCCTCAAACGTCCAGCGATCTCTTTTGCTAGCATAACTGTTATGCAGAAGGAGGGGACAGCTTCACACTCCCTATCGCACCGGCCCATGGTCGGACGCGAGAGGTCGCCGCCACCTTTACGAGGATACTGCTGTGCTTTGCGGCAGATCGCCACGGTGTGCTCCACCGTGTTCTCCGGGCGATCGATTACCCAATCACTGAACATAATTACTGAACATTTTTAATATTATATCCTGGAATGTCTAAATTACGTACCGAATAATTAAGTTATTATTACATATTTAAATTACTGGGTTTTATCTGGATATTTTTGTGATGGTGTGTATAACGTCAAAACGACGGTATGAGTGGTATGACCGCTGAAGTATGATCGCACCAGAAGGATGGTGATTTATAATGGATTTTTCTAAGAAGTCGCAGCAACAAAAAACATGATCAATAAGTACATAACTACATACATGTATGCAGTATTTGTGGTAATACGGGTTGGTTTCGAAAACACAGCTAACAAATTGTAAGAATGTACTGCTATTTGATTTTTTATCCAATATCTTAGAGTCCGGTGATTGTAGCAAGTTTTGCTATAGCTTCTTCCAACTATATAGAGTACTTAGTTTTGATGATTTCGGGGCTCTGTAGATGCACACTTATGTGTAGTATGTATGGTATGAATGCCATGCTTATCTAGCACAACAAAACAAGACAATTCAATATTATGTAGGTACGACTGTTGGATCAACTATTTCATTTTTAACCAAGATTAGTGAATAGCCCTACACTGTAATTTAAATAATTGATTAGCATTTCCTGGTCTTTTAACCAATATTAGGTGAAAAAAAACACTTTAATCTTTGTTTTCTTCTAGAAACAATTTCAATCTCTAGTTGCTTTGAAGAGAAACCTTGAATATTTGATTAAATATTTTCAAGGAATTCTGCTTTTTTACATTTAAATATTTGAGAGGATACCATGGAGGTACCATAGAAGGTACCATGGAGGTACCATGGAGGTACCATAGAAGGTACCATGGAGGTAACATAGTGTTGGTGAATACAGCAGTAATGTTATTTGTATTTTCTGTTGTCTTAACTAATTATAATAGTTTAAACGTGCCTTGGTCAATGAGGAGTAGGTATTATAGGTGCGAAGTGGATTCGATTTTTGGAGACTGTATCTTGTAAACTTCCATAAAAGTGCTGATTATCAACCGAATTTGATATTATATGACTTATGAAGTAGTTTTTTTTTATTGTATCAACGTTTTTCACATTCATCTCAACTTGTGCACATCGACAAAACCGCCATCTGTTACGATGGGCGTGAACTACACCGACTACCTACTAATGTTCGAGCACGAAGCTCGAGTCGCAGCTCGTCACCGTCACTGCCCTACCTCTGCCCCACAAGCTTGATGATAATAATTTGTGTTGTCCTAATTGGGTCCGAGCCAAAAAATGTAATGTATGGGCAAGTGGGTATCACCTTCAAAATAAATGTTCTACTAAATGCGGACAACGTGCTAATACAAATTTATTTTAGTGTTTACGTTATTCGGAGCACGTGGCGCCGGCCTGGCTTCCGTTATCGCCGGCCTGGCTTCCGTTATCGCCGGCTGACTGTATCAACCTTAAGTGTTGGATGTTAGGGTTTAGTTTTGGGTAGTGTTCGTTATCGGAGAAAGGGTCAGCTGCCAGGCGGGCTGCCTATCTCCTTTTAGCTATCAACGATAGTACGAAACAGGTGATCCTGGAGGGGTCGGCGGGTGTCGGCGAGTCGCGGGCCGGCACCGCGGCCGCGGCGTGGGCGCGCGCCTCTCCGGCCGCCACTAGCACGCCGGCCTTCTACCCGGAGGGACGCCGCACTCGCCGCTAGTGGACTCTGCGTGCTCGGTTCTCAGTCGTCCACATTCGCGAGTAAACACTTGGTGTTCGATTGAGTGTGTTGTGTTGTTGGGCCGGGACAGTTGAGGCGGAGCGGTGCGATGGCGGGTGCGAGCGCGGTCAGCGAGGAGTGGTGCTCGGGCTGGGGCCGCTGGCAGGCGCGGCTGGCGCTGCTACTGGCGCTGCCGGTGCTGCTGACGGGCGCCTACGGCACCAACTACGTGTTCCTGGCTGCGCCCACGCCGCACAGGTAACTGATAGATCAATCACGTTGTTACACCACACCGAATGTTGAGTTATTCCCAAGTGATGTCAACAAAGGATTGCGCTGATTGCTCTTAATTGATAGGGACCGGATTATATGCGAACTAAAATACTTGAAATATACATGCTGATATGCGTCAAAAAATATCAAAATGTGCTATAACGTCGTCACCTGCGTGCCTTGTACCAACTCTGGGGTCAGCTTCCAGTTTTACCGGACGCACCTGAATTACACACTATTCTACATGCCATAAATATGCAACAAAAAATTCAAATACTACAACATATTGTAATGTTTATCATAACATAACACCACGCCTGTAGTTCTTAAAGGGTTAGGTAGCGGTGTACCTGATAGTATCACTCATATTTCTCCAGTTGTGTTTTTCAAGTCCCATGTAATATCGGACCACCCTATTGCCATCAACCGCACGCAAATAGACTAAAGTTTTTTTTTTTAACATTCAACCTTTTTGACGGGATATTTATATTTTTAAAAGAATAAAATGAAACCCTCATAGGATTACTTTGGTCTCAGTTTGCCTGTCTGTCAAAACTAAAATTAAAATGAATATGAAATACTGAAGTCTACGGTCCCTTGAATGAAGTTGTAGAAAAATCAACCCAAAGTTTACGCGATCAAAAAAATATGGTCGTTTATGTCGTATTTCCAATTACATTCGCAGAGGTAATCAAACTCGATAGGGTACTACCTAATAGATACATATCATAGAGTAGGTACCAGTAGGTAAAGGGAAAACTCCGAAAACCGTAAAGTAGATGTGTAATTACAGTTGCTAAACTAACTGTCGATGTTTGTGGACAACAGTTTACCAATGGCAAAGTTAAATTTGTTCTTTGTTTAAGCAATATTCGATTCTTTCTTTCCTTCCCTTAGTCTCGGTCTCGGTCTCGGTCTCGGTAAGCGAGTCCGACTCGCACTTGGCCGTTTTTTTTTCTCAAGAAAATGATTGATGAGTAACTTGCTTTTTAAGTCATAAAAAATGGACCGAACACAATTTTTACGATTTTGTAAAGTAAAAAGAGGAAAATTCTGAAAAAATTCTTTTAATACGTATAAAATCTTTCAACGAAAATTGATTAGAATTAGAGATGATGTTTGGTTTTTGAGATCTCGGGAGTTTTTCATCGAACTGCAGCCGTTACTTTGTTTTTCATTAAGATACTTTGACAAACAATATACCTAGTTATGCAGTTTAGTGTAAATTGACATATAATTTGAGTGAGCGTCAAACTTGGCAAACGTATATTTTGATTCAAGTGAGGAAACTTTATAATCGCAGCCGAGGCGCAGCACGAGCCGCCATCGCCAGGCGAGAGCGCTATACAGCCGAGAACAGCAGTGACAAATTCTAACATGAATTAAACGACGTTTTTCAATACACTCCGGAAATAACAGAACAAAAGTAATTTTGCACTTAATCAATTTGAAACTATGATTTAATTAGTTTTTTCCCCACGCTTTGTCTTCTCATGCTGAAGACGAAACAACGGCATGACATCGATAATCAGCCAGCAGAGAATTTGTCACTTTTGTGGCCTCGTGCGTTAAATCCGCCTCGGCTGCAATGACAAAGCTTCCTCACTTAAATCAAAATGTACTATTGATGTTTAAGTTTTCTGTGCGATTGTGTATTTCGTTAAATTCGGTTGTTTAGCTGCTAAAACCGGTTGCAGCACTGGTACAGGGCTCACCGCGTATGCAGTCCTATTAGGAGCTGCCCTCCAATGGGAGCGCCAATACTGACAACTCTCCGTTCGGCTGGCAGTGAGCAGTGAGCACACGTCTCCAACATCACGTCGGTAACAACTCTGTCAGCTCGATCTGAATGCGTTGAACTAATCGCCTCGCCTCGCCGAGTTGATATATCAAGTGCTTCCGAGAAAATCTCAGCTACCAAATATATAATATACCTACTTATTTATGTATATTTTAAACAATCTTGTAGTTCTATTGCATACAAAGAAAACCGAATTGCTCTGTATTTCCTCCCTGTTGTGCGGACATGCGGGCAGGGAACTGTTAAGGATGATATAAAGAAAACCCAGCTGTCGATGCAGCTGAGCCTTCCTTTGTCACATTTGTATAAACTCATTCTAGTTTGTGGTAGTCGACAGAAACGCACAGTGGGTCTACTGTCCAGTAACTAGACAGTAGACCCACTAATCTAATGAATCTGAAACCAATGAACTAGACTCTAGTTCATTATCGCTACTACCATGATCCCACGTTTATTTCTGCAATTATAATATAACTAGCTTCCGCCCGCGATTTCGTCCGCGTGGCACTGAGGGCTAACGCTAACTTTAACCCACGTGATGATCGAATAAAATATCTTTTTCTCTCCTTTTCTTCTCTCTTTCTCATGTTTGTTTTTTTAAAAAAGATAGCCTATGTCCGTCGCCAGGGTATCTATCTTATCTACTATCTCTGTACCAAAATTCATCAAAATCGGTTGGGCCATTTAGGCGTGAAGACGTAACAAACAAACAAACAAACACACTTTCGCTTTTATATTATTAGTAAGGATATAAATGTGTCATTAGTAAGCGATTGACTTACCTATCGATAACCTATATAAACTTCAACAGTTAATTTTTAAATGATTTTATTTGCAATCATATTCCCCGTTAAACTTGAAAACATATTCAGTGCTGTTAGTAGGTGTTCATGATAAATATTATAAAGCAGGTACCTACCTACCTACATAAAAACAAAATGTTATTATAGCCCTAGCGATGTCCGCACATGATTGTATATGGCGTAGCTTGCAATAGATATTAGGAACTTGTAAGTGTCATGAATCTACGCACATGAATAAAATTGAATTATCTGTTTGTAAATTAGTGCACGGAAACGGTATTTATCTGCCTTGTGCGTCTGTTTGTTTGTGTCGGCTAATCTTCGAAACGGCTGGATCGATTTTGACGGGGCTTTTAGCGGATAGCTGATGTTATACGTAAATTATAAATGCCAAAGCATTAAGTCCGCCTTTGTACAATGATTTCTTAATTGTGTATGAAGTTTAAATAAATTAAAAAATATTCTAGGTTATTTTTTTAGAAACATTATTAGGGTTCCGTGCAAAAAATTAAAGAACATAAAATCGTAAACAAAATTCGACTCAAATAGGGAAGCTACATTTTATAAATATTTTCTCGAAGCCGAAGGTCACGAGCACCAGCCAGTTAAAAAAACTTGATCACAACAACATTGACATGTGGCGAGTGCGTGAGAGCGCACACGCACAGGCAGCGCCGCGCGTCGCGTCGGGCCGCCATGTTGCACTTGTGTCACACCGCACACGTGTGTTGTGTGTTGTGTTGTACCGTTGTATGGGACCGAATATGTTATCGTCTCGGCACGTATCGAGATCAATATTATGAACATTCCCTACCTATCATAAATAGGTAATATTACCTTTTATAGATAGCTAGTAAACTATAAACAGAAATATTGCTTTTTCTATCATTGTTTCGTATATCAGCTGTTCTATTTTGCAAGCTCATACAAATAAACAAGTAGGGTGTCCTAATAATAATATTCGATTGATAAGCTAAAGGCGATGACCGACTTACAAAAACATTTATATTTTAATCATTTAGTTATCTTGTTTAGTTGTTTAGTCTATCACTGAAGACGGCACAGCGTGCACGGCATGCTTATCGGTAGCGGACACGCGGTGGTAGGCCACGGGGCCAGAGCGGGCATGGGACACGTGCGAGACACGCACGAGACACGCATGGGGCACGGGCCACGAGAGTCACAACATCGCAATATTTACAATGAGTGGTTCCTAAACCACACACACAAAGATAACAGTAATGAGCGCTGCTTCCCGCGGGCCCTCCGCCCCACAGCAGCCGGCATGCGGCAGTGGGCGACGCCTGCCGCTAACTTCACGTTCATGTCGATAACTTTGTTTACCATCATTATCTACTGAAGTTTTCGTAGTACCTATATTATTATTTCCTCCCAGTCTCCAAATATTATGTAACTACATTAGCATGCGACAACATGGTTGTGTTTAAATAACCAGTCTTAGTACGTAACTATCCACTGGTTATTTCTCATTGAGTTAAAGCTAGTTTGATATTTGTTGCATATGGATTGTTGTTAAAAGATGTTACATTAGGTTTTGGTTCTAAACATGAGCCCTGCGAGGGCACAGCAACATCTGTTCAAATATTTAAAACTAGCTTTTGCCCGCAAGTTCGCTCGCGTTAAATTCGGGGTAACACAGTTCCCCTTGCGCCATATTGATTTGTAATAGCAACGCTAAGCTTTCCCTTTTCTTCCCTCTTTCTCCCTCACAACCCACTTTAAAAAAAAATTGCCTATGTCCCAACTATCCCAACTATCTCTGTACCAAAATTCATCAAAATCGGGGTAGCCATTAAAGCGTGAAGAGGTAACAAACAAACAAACAAACTCACTTTCGCTTTTATAATATTAGTAAGGATTGCATGCATTACACAAACTTATAGTAACTATCAGCTGGCCGAGCGGTTTCACTCTCTGCTCAGCTCCTAAGTATCGTAGCGTGATGTTATATAGCCTACGTTACTTTCTGTTAACTAAGCTGTCCGTTGGTGAAAAATGGTCAAAATTGGTCTAGCAGTTTAGGAGCCTATTCAATGCAAATTAATAAAACAATCTTTCTTCTTTATAATATTAGAATAGCTTATTCTAAAGTAGTGGAACTTTCAGTGTTTTGTTTTAACTAGACGAGCTAGAGCTAGTCGCTAGACCTCTTGTACAGTGCAGTGATATAAACTGCACTGTGAGCGATAGGCGGCAGGTTTGATAGCATTACCCCTACTGGGCACTGGGAACTGGGCACTGGGCTGTAGGCGATAGGGATGGGTTAATATAGTACATCTACATAGGTATGCAACGACTGGATGAGTCACGCACGACACTCATCAGCTTGTGAAATACACGACTATTTGAAGCTACTCGTCACGAGTTGTTTTTAAACGATCAAACTTCGTAGTTGGTCAACCTGTTCCGTATCGGACAATATTTGTGCTCATTACAATAATGATTAATGACTAAAACGCCAGTTCAAATATTTACATGTTGATGAGCTCTGGACAGGAATTCAAATATACTCATTATAATAAATTATGCCGTAAAGTGTGCAAACAGATTGAGATGTTTTTATTACGCTAATTTTATATGAGGTGTAGTTTGTATTAAAGGATATAATTTATCAATTATGTCAAGTAGGTACTTACTAGAGGCTCATAAGTCAATAAATATACATTCCCGACGCACCAGGGACTCGCCCCGTATGCGTATAGAAGTGTGGAAGCTGTCCGTGCGCGCGCCCATCCCCGATGCGCTACAGAAGCGCTTCAGCAGCACCAGCGCTACCCGCCCGGAGCGCATTGTTGTACTGGTCGCGGAGGGCACTGTGTGCCCTTTCAGTATAGTATATTATATAGTGCACACGTGCACCCACAGGCTGCACGTGTGCGGATGTACAGTACCACCCTCTAACGAGCGTGTTCTTCACACCATCAGAACAACGCGCGAACCTGCGGGCTATCATCGGAATTATTGATTGCCCCGATTGTCATAGCGCGTTGATCGTCCCCGTAGGATACGGTGTGTAATGGTGTGTAATGGTGTTCTAGTACTTTGGACGGGCTTAGCAGCTGTCAGTGCGGTCTATAGTGCAGACCATCTAGACCCTAGCGCTGGGCGCAGTAGCGGTGACCGCATTTTGTGCATCGGTATTGTTACGGCATTTTATTTTTTGAGGACCACTGTTTTTGTGTTTTTATAAAAACGAAAGTGAGTTTGTTTGTTACGTCTTCACGCCTAAATGGCAAAACCGATTTTGATGAATTTTGGTACAGAGATATTTTTTTTAAAGTGAGTAAAGGGAGAAAAAGGAAACAAAAGAGGAGAAAGAATTTTTTTTCGATCATCACGCGAGTTAAAGTTAGCGTTAGCCCAAAGTAACTATGCCACGCGGACGAAGTCGCGGGCGGAAGCTAGTTAATTATAAACTCATAACTAACTCATAACTGATTAGTGTTGGTTGTGCTATAAGTCTTGTTTCTACGTATGTGTAGTGTGTGCACATGTTACCGTTGTGTTACCATACTGTTGTGAATGTCAGGACCATGTGGATCATAACTTTTATTTAATTTGTTTGTTTTTGACGATTATCTGGCAATTTGAGTACTATCAGCGACCTACACAAATGTCCTTTTTTTGGTATGGTTCTTCGTGTCGTTGAGCTCCTTGGATTATGAGTCGAGCTACACGATAACTGACAAATGCTTGCACTGACTGGACAGGTCCACTCAATCTTAGTGGGGCTTTCTTAAAAAGATCATTTCAGACACTAATTTACATAGTCCTCATGTAAGTTGACCAAGACTTTTATCTGAACTTTCAAATAGACTATGACCTCTGAGTTTGTTTCGGCTGTTTCTTCTCAGAGTAGTCGGGTACGAAACACCGGCTTCGTCTAGTTTAAATAGACGTGGGAAAGTGACTGTAAAAACCAATTTGCAAAATAAACATGATTTACCTATGTTATGTTCCTAAACAATCGAAAGTCTTTTAAGTTACGAATATTGTTCATGTCGGAGCCCTTCAGTGGGCGTGCGCTGGCACAGCTACGCATTACAGTAATTAAACCAAATTATAATATTGCAGCCACTTAACTTTTTGCTGCGTCCAGTTGTTAATACGCGTCTTGATTGCCTATTACATGATACAATAATAGAATACCAGAATTAACCGTCGATTAGTTTTTTCTCTTATGTCCAGTAGTCTGTAGCGGAAAAAAACATGGCCGTGAACTGAGCAAATACAATTTCTCATTTCAATGGGATTGTAAGTTAACTGTTGTTGATTTTTTCTTGTTGAATTGATGTGGAATTTTCTCAGCCTGTCCATTCCCTTGACCGTGACGACGTTGTTCACACAATGGGTCGAGTGTAGTGCTCCAGGCCCCGCGCCCGCGCATGCGCACGCGCACGCGCCCGCTCGTGGCGTGGTCGCACGCAACGCCGAACTCATTCTATTCTATTTAGGTGCGCAGCCGAATGTCTGTGCTTTTGAGCACGATAACAGTTCACGGTACACATTTTATACGGAAGTAACATTCGAGCGAGTCCACCGCACAGTGACAGTCTGACAAGAGAGCTCAGGAACTAAAAAAATTGGGACTGTATACCGGATATATTGTTTGAACGTATAGATGGTAATACTAACTCACCGCGACCTGTTGATGTATGGGGAAAAGTTTGTACGGAACCTTCGCCTCGGTGCACGAATCCTACTCGCACTTGACCGTCTTTTTTTAATCCCGTTATCCCGAATTATAATTAGATACTAGTGACATGAGCGAAAACCAGCCGTAACGGCTCAGCTTGAGTTCTAGCGGGGCCACATGAGCCCTAGCAAAAATACACTTTCAGGTGCCATATAAAAAAAAACATCTAACATTTTTCTTCACCCGTGGTAACGCTACTATTACTGTCCATACATTAATCCTTACTTCATATTATAAAAGCGAAAGTGAGTTTGTTTGTTACGTCTTTACGCCTGAATGGCCAAACTGATTTGGATGAATTTTGGTACAGACATATTTAAGACCCTGGAGACGGACATTTTTTAAAAGAGTAAGAAATGAGAGAGAAAGAGGAAAGAAAAGGGAAAACTTAGCTTTGCTATTACAATAAATAAGGCGCAAGGGCAAAATCTACAGGTAGCAGGTACCTGCAAATCAGGAAAGGGGAACTGTGTTAGGTACCCCGAATTTAACGCGAGCGAAGCCGCGGGCAAAAGCTAGTATTACATAAAGGAATGTAAACCAGATACTTTGTAATATTTGTTTTATTGCTGTCTTGATGTTTCTATGGGAAGGTATGAAGCTCGGTTTTTAGAGTACTGGTCGCCGCCGCCGCCCGCAGCGCTCATGCGCCGGAATCGTATCCAGAACAAATAGATTAGCGAGTCTAGCTGAGCAACCGTCTAATGATACGCTCAAACGTTAATTATCATATAATTAACGGCACCCTCAATTATACATATAACACGGAAAATGTAACTATTATCAACAGTTTGTGTTACAGATGAATGCTAAGGTTAACAAATGTAGTGCGTGTTAAAATTTTATTTAGTTTATAATTTACAAGCTTTATTTGTTAAACCTAATACCTAAATCCAAAAATAAGTATAAATTACTCACATTTATTGATATATGTAAATTTATATTATACCTTCGGACTTGTTTTGGTTGAGTCATTAAGATTCATCCGTAAGTTTATGATAAATAAATGATAAATGATGTTTATTTTGCAAGTAGGTTTTCACAAACACTTTTACACGTCTTTTTTAAAAACTAGATGAGACTAGCCGGTGTTTCTATGTTAGTAGTTGTCCTCCGAGCTGACAGTGTGACTGACTGATGTCGTGTGGTGTTAATGAACGAAGCGGGTTTATTGAATGGGACCACTACAAGCTCAACGATAACCTTGAGCTCCTTCAGGAAGATAACGAAACACGCCATGGACGTATAAGTTCACGACATATTAAACTAATTCTTACAAAACTATCTATCACCCATCTACGTGTTATCATTATAATCCTTACTTATTATATATTACTAGCTGTGCCCAGCGGTTTCACCCGCTGCTCACTTAGGGGTTTGAAAAATAGATGTTGGCCGATTCTCAGACCTACCCGATATGTACACAAAATTTCGTTTAAATCGGTCCAGCCGTTTCGGAGGAGTATGGGAACGAAAACTGTGACACGAGAATTTTATATATTATATTATCAAAGCGAAAGAGAGTTTGTTTGTTATCTCTTCACTTCACGCTTAAATGGCTAAACCGATTTTCGTACAGAGATAGTTGGGACCCTGGAGACGGACATAGGCATTTTTTTTTAAAAAGATTGAGATATGAGGGAGAAAGAGGGAAGAAAAGGGAAAACTTAGCTTTGCTATTACAATAAATAAGGCGCTAGGACAAAAACTACAAGTTGCAGGTACCTGCTAATCAGGAAAGGGGAACTGTGTTACCCTGAATTAAACGCGAGCGAAGCCGCGGGCATGGATGGCTGGATTTTTCAACTAAGCTATTAGCTTCTACTCGCGGTCTCGTCTGAACCCAATTTATTTTATTTGGATCGTAGTTTGTGTTTCCTTATGGGCTTTATGTGTACATAAACGGGATTGCAATCATCAAAACAAGCAAAACAGAAAAAATCATCAGAATTAATTGCACATTTTATTTGTTAAACTTTTCTCAATTTCGATCTTTACTCACTACAAATATATTTGTTTCTTGTAAAAAAAAAAAATAAAACCGACTTCCAAAAAAAAGTGGAAAATAAATTTACTTCCGGAAGTCGGTGACTTTTGTTGGCTTCGTTGACTTTTGTTGGCTTCGTTGACTTTTGTTGGCTTCGTTGACTTTTGTTGGCTTCGTTGACTTTTTTGCCACCGACTTCCGGAAGTAAAAAAAGAATGCACGTGAAGCCCTTGGCACCAGCTGCTGTCATTTGTAGATATTTGTCATTTGTAGTTTGAACGTTTATTCGAAATAACTTGTGACTATGTGATAGCCACCTCAGCGGAGACGCGAAACACGAGTCAAGAGGGTTTATTGACAGTCCTGGGGGCAAGAGTGAATGTGCGAACAAGATGAACTATGAACTGTAGGAAAGGTGGTAAACGAGACCAAACTGCCCTCACATTGGTGCACTAGCTTTAACAGGGAAGTTCTCGACACGCACGTTGCTGTTTGTCGAATAGCCTGAAGACAACTGTTTATCCTGATTTCACAGTTGAGATAAATTTACATATACACAGCAAATCACATACATGCAGCAAATATTTCCAGTCTTATATGCTAAGTTAGTGCCTCGGCGCAGTTTCTGAACTGTCTGCTTATATCGCTATAGATCGTGCCACGTTTGTGAGCTACTGTACCAGTTTGGCACGTTTAACGCAAGCGGCTCATTCGACAAACGCGGTACATTCGCGGCAAGTGGTCCGACAGCTAGAGCTCTTGTTTACCACGGGGCGAGGGGCCAGCTAGCTAGCCGGCCGCCGGGAAAGTGCTCCCACCACGTTACAGCCTTGCTTAGCTCCAGTGAAAGTTCAGGCGCCAGGCGCCAGGCGCTCTGCTCATAACATTAACTGGCTAAGCAAGCACGCCATGTAACATGTAATCTTATGCCGCTGGTCCTGGCTGCTATTTGTAGATCTTTAACAGCAGTTACAGGTAGGCAGTGGGAGGAAACTGTAAAAACCAGTCTTAGCAAAGGTTTTAGTTCATACTCCCAATTGAGATATGATCAGACTACTATATTGAACATATCATCACGCCAGATTGTCCATAATGAAACAAATATAACAATTGTGTTTAGGTGCCATGTGCCCGAGTGCGAGGGCAACTCGTCGATGGGCGTGGCGAGCGCGGAGCAGTGGTCGGCGGAGTGGGCCGCCTGGGCGCTGCCAGCTCGGGCGCGCTGCCAGCGCTGGCCGGCCACGGCACACGCCTGCCACCCCGCCGCCTTCGACAACAGCAGCGCCGTCGCCTGCGACCACTACGTGTACCAGCACGGCAGCAGCATCGTCTCCGAGGTGCGCACAACACTTGCAGTCAGCTCTTAAAACCACTCACAGACCTCCACTCGACGACACTCAGTGGCCAACAGGCAACACGCTAGTCCAGTACAGATTGCAGGAATAAAAGAGTAGGAGTCAGCTCAGTATAATGTTATGAACTGCTTGGATATCGAAATCAAGTCGATCAATCTTACGATGAATGAGCAAGTACAGGTATCGTAAGTATGTATGTGCCTACAGAACAGGTTGGCCAGTATTTCTGTATTACCATCACACACAAATGGGCGAGCGAGTCGACTATGCTTGTTTTAGCCGAGTCGGGTTCACAAGAGTTCGTAGGACTCGTAAAAAAATATAGTTTTGCACTTTTGCGTATTTGTGTCGCTTGAGAAAGGAACAGGTTTCCGCGCGTGTCACATGACGGTGCGTCACGTGCTGGACGGCGCGGCGGCCCACACCATCACGCTCACGGCATGTACTGCATGTACTCGTCTGTGTGTCCATCTGCCGAGAGACGCCGACTCGTTGACCCTCTGCCTCCATTAACACGTTAGTTGTCAACTACTCACACGGTTCTGACTTTTAATCTTTCTCATTTCAGATTTGAATTGTATGTATTGTTTCCAGTTCGACCTGGGATGTCAGGAGTGGAAGCGCTCCCTGGTAGGCACGGTGCACAATGCGGGCATGCTCATCTCCTTGCCCATCATGGGCTTCGTCTCAGACAGGTACCTAATGTTACATCTCTACTTTGAGCATCATTTATTTTAATACTCAAACTCCAAATCGATATCATTCCACTGCTCATCAACTCAGGATCCGTTTGTCTTCTTTGATAATGTTCTTTTGACTACTTTTGATAAGCTTTTATTGCATCGATTAAACGAATGTGAACTTGCATTAAATTCTGCTTCGGTATGGAACACTAGTCATGCGAGACACGGCTCGCTCAACAGTCTATTTTAGTACCAATGCTCATATTTTTAACCGCTGACTGGACTGTTGATTAACCAAAAATCAATCCTTTGCGTGTGAGACTAAAGACGTTAATGTTACGCCTCCCCGTCAAGCATGGGACATGATAAAATTATGTAAATAGCATTCATAGGTAAGTGATGGTAGTATGTTGACGTTTATATTACTACCTTGTTGTTTATCTGATATTTTAAATTTTATTCGCCTTGAATAAAGTTCTCTTTTGATGCGTAGTACCATAAAAGTATAAAACAAGCCGGGGTCAGGGTCAGGGGCCTTCTCCCAGATCCGGGACATAAAAATGCTCTGAATATTTTTCACCGGTTCGAGTTTAATTACCCTTACTCGCGCAGTGATCTAACGTAGCGGCATCTATCAGTTTGTTAGGAAAATTATATAACCAGTATTGCAACCAGCCTTCATTCACAGACCTCATGCACGTTATTATCACAAGTCATTTTATACCATCCAATTTCTTTTTCTTTCGTATCGATGGTGCGTCTTAAGTTTCTTGGCCACATAGTTGCTCCGCCGGCGTTGCTTAAGTCGGGTAATAATCTCGAAGTATATCATACATGACTGACCATACGGTGGCTCATGGGGTTAGTCGGTGCATTTACTCATTTCCTGGGCGCGTGCGGCGTGTGCTTGCAGATGGGGCCGGCGCTCGGCGCTAGTGGTGTGCGGCGTGGGCGCGGGGCTGCTGGGGCTGGCCAAGTCTTTTGCGGGCTCCTACCACAGCTACCTGCTGGGCGAGCTGCTGGAGACTGTGCTGGGCGCCAGCGTATACCCCTCCGCCTTCGTGCTCAGTGAGTACACAGGACACTTTTTTCCTCTGTGACTTCTTCCCGGCTGGACGATTTAAATTTTGTGAGTAAGTTATCCACATCTCGCTTGCTTTCGATTCATACCAGAACATGATAAACTTACGAATTCCCGAGTTACAATCAAATCGAAGTGTTTATGCTTGGACAGTTGCGCAGATGCTGCTCGTTCGCCTCAGTTTGTCTCGAAGGGTATGACGATTATCCTGGTTATAACTGTGTGAGTCCATGTTGTAGGTATGCATATGGTTCTAAACGACTTCAATGGACGAAGTAATGTCCTGTAGTGCTACGATAAGGTCCTGCCAGATAATATCGTACGTTTTTTCCGCAGTGATAGAATGGCTGGGCGTGGAGCACCGCATCCTGGCCAGCTTGGTGCTGGGCATTCCACTGTCGCTGGGCGCGGCGTCGCTGGCTCTGGTGGACTACCTGGCGGGCTACTGGCGCACGTGGGCGCGCGTGGCCTACCCGCCATCACTGCTGCTGCTGCTGTACCCCTGGCTGCTGCCCGAGAGCGTGCGCTGGCTGACGTCACGCGGCCGGCACGCCGAGGCAGCGCGCGTCATCACGCAGGCCGCGCGCTGCAATGGCGTCCGCCTCCCGCCCGACGCGCTCGACAAGATACTTCTGGAGAAGGAGCAGATCGGAGCCAGCGCAGAGTCCAACATTGATGAAGGGCTGTTCACTGCGCTCATCAAGTGAGTTACACTGTGTCAACAGTTTCATAACTTTAACCATTGTTAGAAAGAAAGTCATCCAGAGGGCCAGGGAGACAGATATCATTACATTCCATCAGCGATACCGATGCGGGAAGGCAAATACACAAATGTATGGGATTGACATATATTATGTTGTTGTTGCTTTACTTTGATACTTATTATATTTGGACCAACGATGACACACATACTATAGGTTACATCAAAATAGATTCCTTATGCCTAGATGTTTCCAAAGATAACCCATACATATTCCCCATTCTTGATAGTTATCGATTTTTTTCACTACATGCGTGCCTCATGCGCTACGTGCGCGTGACTTAAGCACTATACGCAACCCATGCGCCACATGCGCGATCCATGTTTTACAATTTTCACAGAGAATATGAAAACCGGCCAAGTGCGAGTCGGACTCATGCACCGACGGTTCCGTAGTGCGTACCAACTTGTTACTTGTGCTAACGAAAAGATAAACTGTAGGCATTCCGACGGCAATTAATTAGGTTATCAGTTTTTTTTTATGCATCTACCTATTTAGGTTTTTCTCTTTACTGGTGCTCTATGATATTGCTTCACGCCAACCGACCGCAGAATCAACAGGACCGCACCTAAAATAAATACCACAAAACACTTTTGTATAATTGTCTTGAAGTTAGCCTTTTTTGGTAATCGCGGTGTCTCGGTTGCAGGTACAGCGTGCTGCGGCGGCGGCTGTGCGTGTGCTTCGTGTGGTGGATGTCGGCGGTGTTCGTGTTCTACGGGCTGGCCGTGCAGGCGCACGCGCTGGCGGGCTCGGCGCACGCCAACTACGCGCTGGTGGCGGCGGCCGAGCTGCCGGCGCTGCTCGCCAACACGCTGCTGCTGGACCGCGTGGGGCGGCGCCCGCTGCTCACGGCCGCGCTGCTGCTCACGGCCGCCGCGCTCATCGCCAGCTCCTGCCTGCCGCAAGGTACACTCCGCATGCCAACACTCTCACTCCCAGGGGGGACTGCACTTCGAGTAGTTCATGTTGTAATGCTCGTACACATTAGGGGTGCTCCATTTTTGTTGTTGTTTTCAGTATACCCGAGCAACTTACACTAAAACAAAAGTTCATCTGCTTATGTCATTTGATTATTGTATCATTGGAAACTTCTGAAATAAGAAATGGCGCACATAGGTAATATAAAGAATAACTGAAGTTCCTGATTATCTTATTTTATATACTTTACTCAAAAATGCATGTAATGTTGTCATTATTTTGACAACCTTGTTTGAGCAAAGTCGACCTTGCCGTTCTGTTTCAAGGAGCGGCCGGCAAAGTTTTGCTGGCCGCTCTAACAGGCCGGCAATGTTTTGCCGACCGCTATTTTGACGTTTCAACGTTTTAAAAAACCAATTCCAAAAAGATTTTATTTAAAACACAGCTGTTTGTACGTCTAAAGGTAAAAAAAAAAAAGATTTAAAAGATTTTATTCCATATTAGGCTGTATAATTCCAACTACCATTGATCAAAAAAAAACAAAGAAGTAACAAAAGCGCGGTTCAGCGAAAATTTTGATTTATTTACTGACTTTTTTGCTAAAAATGAGCTCTCAAAGCGAAAATTCTTCCGATTCAATGTGTTTAACACCGCCAGACATTAAAGATGAAGCTAAATTAGTGGTTGAAAATTTGATACCGCGAAACTCAAAGGAAAAATATAAGCTTGCATATGAAAAATTTGTGCAGTGGAAAATCAGTAGGAAATCTAAATCTTTATCCGAAAATGTTTTTCTTGCGTATTTCAATGATCTTTCCAACAAAATGAAGCCTTCGTCTCTCTGGAATACCTATTCAATGTTAAAGTGCATGGTTCTGATAAAGCACAATTTGAACATTAAAAATTACCACAATTTAACGAGTATGCTAAAACGACAGTCAGACGGATATAAATGTAAAAAATCAAAAGTGTTGACATCACAAAATGTAGAAAAGTTTATAAATGAAGCCCCCGACTCTGAGTAGGTACTTAGCGGTGAAAGTAAGTATTTATATCCAAAAACCCAAAGTACTGTACACATTCTCATAATTAATACTCGTACTTGTTATTGTTACAGGTAGTTCTTATTTTTGGCATTTACGGTGCATGTCGATGCATCGAAATTACCAATATCACCGTTAATGACATTGAAACTCACATCAACGTAATGATAATAAAACGAACAACGTCTTACGAGTTCCAGGAAGCTTCAACATCTGATCAAGAACCTAAAGAAAAAAATTATGAAATAAATGAAGTAATAAATGAAGAAATAATCCAGCAGTCAAACACCGCATTAGAATTATCGCAAACTATCAGTAATATCAAACCGGGAAAGTCGGTGTTGAATTTTAGTAACTGTACTTTTCATAATTGTCATTTTAATTAAAATTCTAGTTAATTAATATATTTTTTATTTAAGTTACTTGCTGGTTTTATTTAGATTAGGTACTTGCATTTTTGAGTAAAGCACTATACAAACCTTGGCCCACAATGACTGCTTCGCTGGTGACGCTATGATTGCCTCGAGCTAGCCTAGCTACGCTCTAGGCCTTTCAGCTTGGCCATCATTGCAGCCCTTGCTGTCCTCGCTGTAAAGGCCTCGACCTACGGTCTCGGCCTTTATCTCAGCTCGTCCATCAAGTGCTGCACGCTGACCGCGCTGTGTCGGCCTGGAGCTGCGCTACGCTGCGCTGTCGGCCATCATCAGCGCGACCAGCAAAGTAGTCATTATAGACCGCGGCAGTAATGTACTATTACTCAAAAATGCATGTAATGTTGTCATTATTTTGACAACCTTGTTTGAGCAAAGTCGACCTTGCCGTTCTGTTTCAAGGAGCGGCCGGCAAAGTTTTGCTGGCCGCTCTAACAGGCCGGCAATGTTTTGCCGGCCGCTATTTTGACGTTTCAACGTTTTAAAAAATCAATTCCAAAAAGATTTTATTTAAAACACAGCTAAACAGCTACGTCTAAAAGTAAAAAAAAAAGATTTAAATGAAGAAATAATCCAGCAGTCAAACACCGCATTAGAATTATCGCAAACTATCAGTAATATCAAACCGGGAAAGTCGGTGTTGAATTTTAGTAACTGTACTTTTCATAATTGTCATTTTAATTAAAATTCTAGTTAATTAATATATTTTTTATTTAAATTACTTGCTGGTTTTATTTAGATTAGGTACTTGCATTTTTGAGTAAAGCACTATACAAACCTTGGCCCACAATGACTGCTTCGCTGGTCACGCTATGATTGCCTCGAGCTAGCCTAGCTACGCTCTAGGCCTTTCAGCTTGGCCATCATTGCAGCCCTTGCTGTCCACCTTGCTGTGACCGCGGCAGTAATGTACTATAAATAAAAACGTCTGTTATTGTAATAAACCTTGATACGCAATATTGAATTAAAGTATTAATAAAATATACCACGAGTACAGTAAACATTGTGATTATAGACTAATCGCTTGGTCAGGAATGTTGGTATTCGCACCTGATTATTATAATTGTCTTGTTTATGTACGTGTACCTACCGGTCTTGTTATGAGGTAAACATGAATGCAATAAATGAGACCTATCAATTAAATAAGTGTAAGCGAGTTATATTTGTGTAAGGAAATAGAGCTATAACAGGATAATGTACGCAATGTTATGAGATGTAACGCCGCCGACCGCCGCCGCCGCGCGCCCTATCTCTGCGACACGCGCAGGTCTATAGTTCATCCAGTTCAGCGATTGGCAATGATATTGATGTCGCGTGTCGCAACGGCCGAATATTCACACCTTGACTTTAGCCCTGCTGATACAGCTTGACACCAACGTTGACCTGATAAGATAACACTAACAAACTGTGTGCACACATAATGATAGTCAGAACCGAAAGATAACCTCCTCTAGATTCCGCATAGAATGCATTTTATGCACGGTTTATTTTGGCTTTATAGATGGCGCCACTCGTACTACCAAATGGTCAAGTAAACTTGTTGTCATTTGATATTTTTGTTTTCCAGCGAGCGGCTTTTGGGGCACCGGGCTGTACCTGACCGGCAAAATGGGCGCCACCATGACGCTGAACGCGCTGTATGTGTACACCGCCGAGCTGTTCCCCACGCGCGCACGCCAGCGCCTGCTGGCCGCCTGCTCCACGCTCGGCCGCGTCGGCGCCATCCTCGCGCCGCTCACGCCTCTGCTGGTGAGTACTATGTAGCAGCTGTGCCAACACCGCGGAGTGCTCGCGACGCGACGCCTGCTGGCCGCCTGCTCCACGCTCGGCCGCGTCGGCGCCATCCTCGCGCCGCTCACGCCTCTGCTGGTGAGTACTATGTATCAGCTGTGCCAACACCGCGGAGTGCTCCCGACGCGACGTGACGCGACGCCTGCTGGCCGCCTGCTCCACGCTCGGCCGCGTCGGCGCCATCCTCGCGCCGCTCACGCCTCTGCTGGTGAGTACTATGTAGCAGCTGTGCCAACACCGCGGAGTGCTCCCGACGCGACGCGACGCGACGCCTGCTGGCCGCCTGCTACACGCTCGGCCGCGTCGGCGCCATCCTCGCGCCGCTCACGCCTCTGCTGGTGAGTACTATGTATCAGCTGTGCCAACACCGCGGAGTGCTCCCGACGCGACGTGACGCGACGCCTGCTGGCCGCCTGCTCCACGCTCGGCCGCGTCGGCGCCATCCTCGCGCCGCTCACGCCTCTGCTGGTGAGTACTATGTAGCAGCTGTGCCAACACCGCGGAGTGCTCCCGACGCGACGCCTGCTGGCCGCCTGCTCCACGCTCGGCCGCGTCGGCGCCATCCTCGCGCCGCTCACGCCTCTGCTGGTGAGTACTATGTAGCAGCTGTGCGAACACCGCGGAGTGCTCCCGACGCGACGCCTGCTGGCCGCCTGCTCCACGCTCGGCCGCGTCGGCGCCATCCTCGCGCCGCTCACGCCTCTGCTGGTGAGTACTATGTAGCAGCTGTGCCAACACCGCGGAGTGCTCCCGACGCGACGCCTGCTGGCCGCCTGCTCCACGCTCGGCCGCGTCGGCGCCATCCTCGCGCCGCTCACGCCTCTGCTGGTGAGTACTATGTAGCAGCTGTGCCAACACCGCGGAGTGCTCCCGACGCGACGCGACGCGACGCCTGCTGGCCGCCTGCTCCACGCTCGGCCGCGTCGGCGCCATCCTCGCGCCGCTCACGCCTCTGCTGGTGAGTACTATGTAGCAGCTGTTCTGGACGCCTTCTTCCTGCTCGGCTATCAAAGCTGTAATGCGACATTGCATAACGAGTCCTACACACGTTTAGTCTTTCTTGTAAGATAGCTTGAGTTAAGTGAGCTCATTTTTAAAATGTTCATATTTTTATATCGCAGGCGGTGTACAAATGGTGGCTGCCGACGCTGCTGTTCGGCTCGCTGCCGCTGCTGAGCGCGGCGCTGACGCGGCTGGTGCCGGACACACTGCACCGGCGGCTGCCCGACTCGTTCGCCGACCTGGACGCGACGGCGCACGACGAGCGGTCGCCCCCCGCGCCCCCCCTCGATACCGTCTGACACAGTGTTGTCAGCTTCATATACTTTGTGTGCTGTATGGTTGTTTTGGTGTTTGCGTGACGTTTCGCTGAAGGGAGCTGTTTGTTCGTACTTAACAACATGGCGACGTTAGTTCCGACTACGGCCACGCGCATGCGCCGACAGAACCAGAACATTTTGAGCGTGCGGTAGAATAACCTGTTTTCAGGCTTGCATTTTGTCCACTGCGCAGACTGCGCTCGTAAAATATGATGTAAGCATTTTATTTTGTTTCAACTAGAATAACATTATATAGCATAGTGTAGCTGAGCTGCGATCGGTTACGAACTCACGACGCGCGACGGTCGACGTGTCACTTCCCTCGGCTTATAGTTGACATGGTTTCGCGTCATCTACTTTAGAGATACCATGTGAAAGGGTCCAAACACATTAAAGGCTTCAATTTCAAGCTGAAATATAATTTCAACTTGAAAGTTGTATTTTAAAAATCAATAATTAGTAATAAGTATTAGTAGTTGTGCCCGAGCGTTCTCCTCGTTGTAGAGGTTCCTCGAATATAACACTAATATGTACAAAAGGTGTTTTTTGGTGCTCTATTATATTTACCTACTTATTGGGGACCTAAAAGTAAGTTTTTAAAACATCCCAGTTACGAGTTAAGCCTTGTTTGAATAATTGTAATCTGTTCAGGAACGTATGCGTATGCGTTTTAGATAGTGTACCTACGACACTACAGCTTTGCCATGACATACCTAAATAGTAAGTTTAAATAGCTTACTACAACTCTATATTTATTCAGTGTGTACGTAAATATAGTGTAAACACTGTTTTGTGATGTGCCCACTATCCACAGCGCGTTGCAGAAAGGGCCATACATCAAGGTGTGCTAGCATCAAACTGAACATTTGTCTCCATGTATGGAACTAATATCGTAATCGCGAAAAGATAATCTGCTGCCCCCACTGCCCCATACAAAATGTTTGCATATATGATATATATGTTACAAACCCTGAGATGTTTGTAGCGATCAAAGTTTTCATTTGATCTTCTGATAAAAGAAAATCTACATAACTTAAAGAAAATAAATGAATCCCGCATGTGATCCTCAAACGGTTCGGCTGAGGTGTACCTAATGGTGCACTTATTGCCTTGTCGACGGCGCGGTAGTGTGTGTTCCACGCGCGCCTCAAAGAGATGTCAGCAAAGCAGAGGCGCCTGCCAGGGTTACCGCCTGGCGGGGTGAAGGGTTGTTTAAAAGAGATACTGCGGCCCCGGAACATAAAGGGCAAAAGAAGGATCATGGGTTTGTTTTGTTTTATTCAGTACAAGCCTAACTCTCTCCCCCCCCGCTCCGCCTGGAGAGGGGAAGTTATGTGATGATTTCCCCCAAACCAACAAAATATGGTGCACTTCGCCAGTTATGTTTAATTTGAAAATAAAATAATAACTAAAATGACATAAGTATAAGTAATATACTTTAGCTGTAGCCCTTACTGTTGCATCTTGTACGTGGTTGTGACGTGAAACACTTAGGTACCTACTTACTTAAATTCTCAAATGAAAATCGGAAAATATAAGAAATAATATGATATATATAATCAGAAATACCTTAATATTGAGCCATCATTAACAGGTATTTTGGGAATAGTCAAGAAACTTGTTGATTCGCTTCCCTGTTGATAGTAGTGAAGCATAGGAACTGAGTTCACACAACTTGTTCGTGTTATTTTAAAATACATTGGTTAATGGCTAAGCCCCTTTGTACAATAATTAAGATTCCACTCTAGACTGTGAAAATCGTTTAAAATGAACGCAGTACCTTGTACGTGACAAGCTCTGAGCTTTAACAAAATAAGCAGCGTAATTAGTATATTATTAACCTAGTTTAAAAATCTTAAATTAGGAGTCCATTATTTCGGACAGTAGACCTATCCCGGTTACGTAAGTAAACTAGTAGATGGCTATCTCTTTGGAACTCATCATCTCCCGAGCGTTGTCCACAGTATGTTGTGGTCAGGTTCCAGTCTCTCCGGATACAGTAGAACATCAATATTTTACATGGAGCGACTGCCTATCTGACCGCCACAACACAGTTAGTTTTAATACGCCTTGGTAAGACTGGTTGTCAGACATTCGGGCCACTACCTGTAACAATTATTAAGTAAACATCTACAAACGACAGCCGGGATCACATATGTTTAACGTGCTCTCGAGGGCACTTAGGTAACTTGGTTTGTAACGGGTTATACTTATCACCAATGCACGGACCAACAAGGCAAGCATGGCTTAACCAAAAGGTCTATTCGAGTGGATGTTATTATTTGGTCACGAACTATCTCTTCGGAACTACTTAAAGTTATGAACGGGACACGTACGTTCGGTAGAGTAGCGACTCGTTCAGTACACTGATCTCAAGGAGCTGTTGTATGACACGGCTTCAGGTTTCACACGAAAGTACAAATATCTTCACTCTCTCTTCCCAACTTACGATAAGGTTTAACCGAAGGTAATGGGTTGTATGAAAGGCTGGTAGCCTAGCGTAGTGTAGTGTATAGTATAGTATAGTATTAGTAGATTGTATCATTGGTGCCGGTCACAATGACCTACACAACATTTACTTAAGATACTATATCCTTAGACAATTAACAATAAAGTGACAATTTTAATTAACGCAAGACTGTGGTTTTATTTATTTGAATACAGTGGTTTTATATTTTAAAAGGTGTTCCGGATCAGATAAAGATTAACTTGACACAGATTCATTTAATTAAACATTCATCTGTTTACTCCTGTTTATGGATGTCATTCAGTCATATAACTGCACTGAGGTTAGTTTGAACAAATCCAGAACAATGATAAAATGTCAGCAATCTGTGGCGATTGTTTTGTCCTAGACAATCATGGTCGGCAATGTTTAATTAAAGATTAGGACACTTTACAGCGAGTGGTTCTACTTGATCGGGTTGTGTTATTGTTACACTAAATAGGTAATTATGTTATGCATAACACTGAAGGCTGTTCATAAGAAGTAGCCATGGCGCTAAGGTCGCGAATACGAGCGAAGTGACGGTGGCCCCAATACAGTGCCTTGAGGCATGCGGCCTGGTCGGCGACACAACGAGATGAAGCACAGCTCTGAAAGTATTAGCTTATAAGTATTCAAGAAACTGTACGTTTGGAGTAGATCACCTATGATCTACTTGAAAATATATTTTATCGATAGTTCTTAAGTTTCAAGAGGGAATTCATTGTTAGAACCTATGTAATTGCAAGTATTCACGAGTACATCTTTGTACGTTTTGTAATTAGAAACGAGTCAGAATCGTCACCAAAATTGCTTAACTGAAGTAGTTTAGAATGTTTGAGGAAAATATCACAGTACTAGCAATACGGGTGTCATGACATCCGTGCGCAAGCCTTCATTAACGACACTGCACACTGCACCATACACTAATGTATGCGTACACAATGAGACAGTGCACTGTGCGGGCGATGAACTGATTCACCACGACCAATAGTGCATTTCATTACGTACACTCGAAATTATTACGAAATTCAGGTATTATTCAATTCAAGGGTATGTGGGAAGCTCTGGGCATTAATGTTGCTGGCATTAACCAATTATTGAAGGAGCGCTTCTTCGGACCCTGAGATGGGTATTCAATAGTCTTTTATGAATCAGAAACAAGGTGCGTGCTTTCAACGGTTGTGTCGTGACGGTTTTGATGTAATCTTTCGGCATACTCAAATGTTTGTTTGGGTAACAGAAGTAGACGCCTTGGATAGGAAGGTCCGTATATTGTTGACGGCAAATCGAATGCATCACCCACGTTCTTCTGATATGAGACTGTATATACCGCGGAGTTGTGGGGATCAAGACTTTTCAACGCTAAGAAGGCACGGTTGGCGTACTGTTGCGCTGCGTGTCGCGGGTTCGATTCCCGTATGGAACAAATATTTGTATGACCTGCAGATAGTTGTTTCGGGTCAGGCTGTTTGTGTATGTGAGTTTTAATGTTTGTAAACGCACCCACGATACACGAGAAATGTGGGGCAAAGTTTTTTTTTTAAAAAAAAGCCTCCATATTCGAGAGATATGCAGTCTCAGGGAATTTCCTAGAAACCGACGGACGTGGAGATGCATCGAGATGTGGTTGCGGCAGCCAGGGGCCTCACGCCGCTCAGGTGGGCTACTATATTTTGTATTTTTAACATACAAAAAAAAAACAAAACAAATACATTTAAAAATACAAAATATAGTAGCCCGCCTTCTCTTTGTTTCGTAATAAAAAAAATATGTGAAAATATAAGACACGGAATAACACAAGTTAATGTTAAATCTTAAAATTTTGAGTTCTAAGAGTCGTGGTACATACATGTATATTATGAAAAAAACAATTTACTCTCGGATATAAATAAATGGAGCTTCCAAGTAAAGTATTTATAATAAAATTATTCGATTCATATTATTGAGTTGAGGGTAGTTTGTAAATCATATCCGAACTTGCTCTGGACTTACGTCACCGTCATTAACATCCGTGACACATCCGTACCACAGGGTAGTACGATTATACGCATTGAGCTGGATGAACGTTTGTTCCTCTCTATTTTTGTGATCGTGTGTGGACTCACTACCTTGTGGTGTGCATCTTTATGATCTTTGACTCCTAGTCATAAAGATGCTCGAACGACTAGCTTGAAGACATCGAAATACATCGGAATCGAGAATACATCGGAGCTGCCTTTCCGTGACGTGCCGTGCAAGCTGCAGCTCATTTCTTGACTTGGGAATTGGAACGAGGTAGATGGTGTTCAATTGGGGTCTTGGAGATGGTATGAACAAACGATTTCCATCTACAAATACTTTGCATATAAGGTTAGATAGGTTAGGTTATTTAGTTTACATTCCAGTAGCTGTTATTCCTAAAAAGGTATAATAATAAATTGTTGATAATTTTGTGTGAAAAAATGTTCTGATATCCGACAATTCGCAGATTTTTGTATTTTGTAAATAATATCGGCGGGCATCAGTCGCAGCTCATCCCACACTTATCATAATGATCAGCCCTGCCCGGCTGTCCTGTGTGCGACTACAGGTACTACTGTATAGATGCGTGTGGCACTTCTCCAGCAAAACATGATCGGGATCTCTACAGGACATCACGCTGCGTCTAAACGAAGTTATTTTGATAAAACAGTTACAGATTAAGTGATCACCGCAGCCTTTATTTACGAAGTCTTGAGATAAAAGTTAATCTTCAGAATAATGTATATGAAACAGAAACACAGCACATCGCTACTTTGCAGCCCGGTTATGTCCCCGGCGGCTTCATCAATAGTGCACTACTCAAATACCTAAGTTTTGGTTTGGAGTACCCCAAGGGTTATAACCCGTGCTAATATTGTATGTGTGTTTCACTGCAGGCCTCATGCTTGCCATCAGAACATGATAATTTCTACAGTGCCGTAGCCAGTGCATTACCGTGTGCAGCAGTCTTAAGTTAAGGGCACCTACTGCTTGAACAGAAATCACTTGAACTAGTAAGAACATACGACATTCATCATTATCATTACGACAGCGTGATCCTGATCATGGTCATACATAATATGTACCTATATACAAGGTGTAGTTTTGCATCCGCCTCTAAATTCAGGAGGCGGTGGAAGACAAATTAAATCTACTTGTTATTTGTGCAACAAGAAAGCAAAGTAATTTTTTGCTCCTAGTGCTGATTTTGAGTCCCGAGCAAGCGAAGGATTCAAAAGAGACAAGATGCAAATAATTTTGCTCTCGTGTAACAACACATAACTTTTCACTTCATTAGCGTCAACATATACCTATTCCTCTCATCACGCAACAGCGTGTATTTCGTGCTCTACAACTAACAGGATCAATATACCATAATATCATGTCTTTGAGCACAAGTTTTATATACCTATTCTATATTAAGTTGTATATTTTATTTTATTTTTTTCCTGTATTTAGTGCCTACACAAAATAAACACAATGAACAGCAATTGGCAGGAACATATTGAAATAATGTTTATAAGCGCGTTCTGAAATAATAGTACCCGTGATATCGTGAATCACATTTCGCACACACGCAGCGAAACCTTCATGTTTGAGCTGCTGAGGTGAAAAATTACTTTACCTGTTCAATAATACGGTACTTTTATTAGTTGTTTAAATTTGACTGTATTTCAGAGAAGGTGCGCGGGCGCCGTGGTTTAGAGAGTAAAATCATCGAATAAAACGTTTGTTGGTTTGTATGAAAGTACGATTATAAGGCAAAGTTCAGACGGGCCGCGTGTGGCTGGCTCTTACTGCAATTAACCATTTTATTATAATAACACTTTTATAGTACCTTGAATTTAACGAAGATGCAAAACGTCAGTTTTCATAATAAAATGAAATAGGGAGTTTTCATAGTAGGACATTATGACATTGCCCTGAGTGAAGTTCTTGAGGAAGGTCAGGTGCGTAGTACTCGCAACCAGCGGCACACGTACGTGTGACCAATGGAATGTAGCAGGACGCGTTCTGTGGTTTCCACCCCCATGGGAAAGGCGTGAGTTTATTGTTGTGTGTAGATCTTTCCTCTACGTGATTTATGTGAAATTTGCACAGATGTTCAGAAATTCGTTACGGCGGCTGTTTTATCCTGTTACAAGTATGTTAACTAGGTATTTAACCGCAGTGCATATCTAATTTTCTAACGGAGTTTAGTTAAAAATCTCTCACTGGGATTTCCAGAGTAGTGGTTGCACAACAACATAATGATAAATAAGGAAGGCTGCGGCGGCTGTAAGGACTCTCACGTCGGCGTCGAGTGCACTCGCCACCTCACAGCTCACAGTGCTAGAGATTGGCGCGTATTCGCGATTGCATCTCGACTGTGGTTTGATTGACAACGGGCCTTGGCCTAGTATCGGCTTTCTAATTGATCAGTTGTGATTGTTACGGTGCAGCGGTGCGGAGGTGGAGCGCACGACCGTCCCGGGACATTGTCCGCTATCAGTGTCGGACGCGCCGCGGACATGAGTGCAGCCGCCGAGGAGCAGACCGCCGCCCGCAAGCCTGCGTCGGCGGCGCCGCGGCACGACGTGGACGCGGAGAGCGTGCTGGGCCAGCTGGGGCAGGCGGGCCGCTTCCACCGGCGCGTGTACGTGCTCGTGGCGCTGGTGGCGGTGCAGGTGGGGCTGCTGCACACCACCTACATCTTCCTAGCGGCGTCGGTGCCTTACAGGTACGTACCACGAAGCATAATCACGTTAGCGCTAATTTGAACAAGGTGATTCAATAACTCTCTGGACGCTTTTTCCCCTCGAGACATGGTCATTATTGGGGCAAGAAACTTCATCAGTAGGTATCTACCAAGCCTTTTACAACTATATTGGTTGAAACATGTAATCACATGTGTAAGGAACATGGGCACTCAACATGTCCTGTGGAATTATAACGCTATGACTTTTGTAACCTGTCACAAATTACATATGACGGCACTATCATCTTCACTAAGTATCCTCACGTTCAAACAGTCGACATAAAAGAGTAACATTTGAGGGAACATTCAACGGCGCGCCGCCGCCGGTGTTGAAACAGTACAAATGCAAACATTAGCGTGACATGGTGCTGCCGTCACGGTAAACTGGTGCTCGTAACACAAGTGTATTGTCAATATACGAGTTTGTAGTACGGAGCGTCCACAGCCTGTTGCAGAAGCAGCTCTTCACTACGATGTGAGTTCAAATAGGAATGCTGCGGTTAGAAAACAAAGACATTCTATACCTGTGTTTAGTATGCTAATTTTATAAGTTACTAGCTTTTGCCGCGGCTTCGCTCGCGTTAAATTCGGGGTAACACAGTTCCCTTTTCCTGATTTGCAAGTACCTAGTACCTGCTACTTGTAGTTTTTGCCCTTGCGCCTTATTGATTGTAATAGCAATGCTAAGTTTTTCCTTTTCTTCCCTCTTTCTCCCTCATATCTCGATCTTAAAAAAAAAATAGCCTATGTCCGTCTCCAGAAACGGAAACTCCAAAATTTATCAAAATCAGTTTAGCCATTTAGGCGTGAAGACGTAACAAACAGACAAACAAACTCACTTTGGCTTTTATAATATTAGTAAGGATTGCAAGCTCAGCTCCATGCTTTACATTATTACCACCAAGAAGTGTTCCAGCGTGAGGTTGCCGGTCGCTGGCCGCATGCGCACAATAGCCGACTATTGTGACGCTGGTGACGCGATAGTGCGGACTGCTCTCACAATGTGCACTCGAACAGAATATTTGTTCAGTTAATAACTAAGTATCGTCGCAGGGACCACTGCCAATATCGAGTTATATCATCGGACAAAAGATCGTGCCTATGACGTTACAATACAGACGCAGTACAGTGCTCCAAGAGCCACCTACGGCTCTGATAAGTTAGTTACGATGTAGTCAATATAATGTGTCCTGTCTTCAATCTCTTGTTATCACATCGTACACCTAGATTTAAACTGGTACAACTGAAAAAAGGTAATTTTTCAGGAGACGAGAAAAACCTAATACTGTTTGTATGGGAAGTTATTAACATTAAATTTATTTTAGATCATAATTAGCTTTCAAAATTTCACTGTTGGTAAATTCTGTTATGTTAGATACTCTCGCATGATCACCGAACATTCGAATACAAGGGTGACTAAAAATTTACGATTTTTGAGTTGTCTCGGTTTACATATTGCGACATAATACATAATAGAAGTGTAATGATAACTTTAGTCGCGTATCACTTGCCTGATGTGGCTATACATAGTTCGTGCCAGTTTCGTCTCGCTTCTTGTAAACATTACCTTCGGGCCCATCTTCAAAGAAATTCGGTATGGTTTAGACAATGACTGGTAATAGCCGGTCACGGTTCCTAAAACTATTTCTATAGTAGTTCAGACCTAAAGTTTCTCGTGAAAAGATGAGAAGTTTACACTTATCTACTATTGCGAAAAAGTTGATATCCACAGAACCGTATCGAATGCGTTGTCCACCGTGTGCGGGTGTGTGCTCTGTGGAGTGGTGCGGTCATGCGAGTCGACTCGTGTCTAATGCTGTTCGAGTTGTTCAACAGTGTCTATTGTCTGCTCCATCATTGTGTTGTATACTAACCGTACCTATATTGTTGCTAAAAGTTAACTCTGAAGCATCCATGGTTCAGATACTTCAGATGTCAAGTGCGTTTGCATCTCCCCACAGACAATGGTCCACTTTCCATTTCGCACCGCATGTCCGATCACCTGCGCACTTGATGATCTGTGTACTGCATCAGTCAGCGGAGTTAACACATGTGAGCTTCTTGCCATCCAACGGTACAATACAAAGAAGAAGTTAATTCTCACCTCTGTTTACTATTGTTTGCTTCTAAAGAAACGAAACTTGTGCGAAATTTGTTGTATATTATTGGAATTCTGCTCCTTCAAGATGTTTGTTGTCAGTATGTAACGTTATTTAACATGGTGTGTACATCCACCCTTAACAAACGTCACGTAAGGCCGCAATACTGTCAAGGGTGTGATGGTACATGGAAATATATGGTATGAAATATATGGTATGGTAGATAAAGGAACCTACAGCGACCTACAAGCCTAACAGTCCCTATAACCCTAAGCCCTATAAACCCTACAGCCCTAACCTACCATATACCTAGTATGTGATAAATAAATATATAAATAAGTTCAGGATGTCTGCACCATGCGACCTAAGGTTACAGACGGATAGTAGACAGGAATACCAGGTTCGGGAAGGATAAGCTCACTGCCAATCCCGCAGACTCACGGGACTGATCCGAAGATGGCTAAAGGTGTCTTGGCCACAGCGAGGGGTAATGAGACAAGAATATAAAATTCAAATCTGATTTATTTACAAAATGTTCGGCTTATATACTACTTTTTCTTAACACACACTATTATACTAATTCTATGTATTCTATGCGTGTAAGATGCAACCAAATCATTATTTTAACTGGGCCGCGCGTGAGCCAGGCCGAGTGCTGAGTCAATGTCCAAAGGTAACATTGAACATCCTGGCGACTCTCAGGAACGGGACTCCATTTGGTACAGCTCGATGGTCTCGTATGGTCTGGCCTGGCCTTGTTCAGTTTGTTGTGACTGACGGGTGGGCACGCTGTGTGGTATGCCGTACCGCTGTTGTGTTTGTTGCGTTTGTGATGTGCAGATCGTTGGTTGCTGCACAGGCGGCACCGTTTTCCTTCTTGCTGCAATGGTGGCTCGAAGTTTATTCAACACCTGTGGACCGAAATAAATTAAAACACATGCTAAACTTATCATAACAAGTGAAGTGGTGATGCTAGCGATGTATGTATGAGACTCTAATTGTTTCCAAATTGTGTTTTGTAGCTCAGTTTGTAAGTTTGTTTCGGATGTAACTAAGTGGTCGAAAACTCCTTTTGCCTTGTCTACAACTAATTCCTCCTTGGATATATCGTTTATATTTGTTGGTAAGATCTGCGTATTAATGGAGAAGTTCATTGTTTTAGCATAAGAAGCTAGTACTGTTACAGTTGTTGTTCTTTTTGCAGCAAGTATGTTGTTAAGTGTCTTAATGACGCAATTCTCGGAGATGTGTAGAATTCCGACATTATGAATAGTAATTTCTTTTCTTTGACCGTCACACACAATCGATATGGCTACGGATTTAGTTGTAATGAAAAGCCAGGTGTTTTGCATGTATAATTGCTTCCATACAACATCCGTCGATATTTTGTAGGTCTTTGACGTGCATTGGGTGTGGGTGTAATTCTCTGTTCTAAAGAGTTGTTCAACTATGCAATTTTTATTTAATTGCATGTTCTTGACAGCTACAGGATAGCAGACAAACCCTGCATCACTATGAAGACAGTCTTTAAATTCTTCTTGATTTAATTCAAAGTAGCGCTCGTTGTTGTAATCGAAACCCATGAATGTCTGCTGAATAGTTAAGCACTCGAATGATCCATCTGTTTTTCTCTCTGGAATTGATGTTACGTGTATCAGAGTATACTTTGTTATATCGTGTATTGGGAAATAAGCGTACACTCTTATGTGCGTAGTATTTACATTCATCTCAGTGTGTATTATTTGATCCTGAATAATTTTTAAGTTTGATGGTAGTTTTTGATTGGCCATTTTTATTATGTTGCTGATGTGTTTTGGTGTTAGTATACTATATATAGTTGCTTTTTGTAAATATATTTCAAGTAACCCTTTATAGTAGTCCATAATCTCATTTATAAAATTGTTTGCTAACTCGTAGGTTTGCATTACTTGTATCTTAATATGATTTTTGTCAATCGATTTATACCAAACATTGTGGTTATTCATGAATGATATTGCTTCATTTAGTTTTGCTTGGAACTTCTCTAACTTTTTCTGGATTTGTTCTTCGGTTTGGTTTACACCTGCGATGGTAGATATCATTATCTTTGTTTGATGGTTGGCAGCGTCTATAAGTTTCTGCTGATTGTTATTCAATGTATGTATGTATGTCCCTGTACACTTCATCGTTAACTCCGAACACCGATGTTAAAAGTTGTCCCAAGAGTCCTCGTTTCTTCCTATTTTTCTTTATCTCTGTTAGGTATTCTTTTGTTGTCTCAAACTTTGTTTTTTCTTCGTTTAAATGGTGATAAAATTCGTTGCAATGCGTTTCATCCATGATGTATTGAGTGTCCTTGCAGAGTTGTTGAAATTGTGTTGTTATTTTTTCGATCTTTTTATGGTCTATTTCCAAGCTTCCTCTCTCGTAATCCGTTTCAATTCTAAACGTTCCTCGATTAATAGTTGTGGTTCCTATATCTTCTACATATAGTCCTGCGTTTAAACTTTTTAATGTGTATGTGGGCGTAGTCGACACAGTGCCGATTAATAGAATAATTATTGTGTGAACTAGTAAACCCTTTATCCAACTTTTCGGTGATCGTATACCTTTTTTGTTTATTGTGGCTGTTGATATGTTACATTGCGTAGGTGTTTGCCTGTCTTTGCTCGTTGTATCAATTTCTATGTTTTCGTTCACAGGGAGCGGGATCAACGTGTGGATTGATCTTTTATGACAAGCGCCTGTTGATTTTTGAAGAGTTACCACTCTAACTACACCATCATCTCCCGGGTGTACTTCTGTGATTTTTGCTAATGGCCATTTACTTGGATTTATATTGTCGTCTTTTATTAGTACTACAGTTCCAATTTTTGCATTTTCATGTGCTTGTTTCCACTTGTATCTTTGCTGAAGTTGGTGTAGATAATCTTTTGTCCAACTGTTCCAAAAATCTTTTTTCATCTTTTGAATTTGTTTCCATCTGTTTACTAGGTCAGTGTTAATGTTTTCGATCGGGTCTGGTGTTCCTACTGCTTCTCGGCCAATAAGAAAATGGCTTGGAGTTAGTATTGTGTTGTCATTAATATTTTCGGTTTGTGCACACAATGGTCTTGAATTCAAACATGCTTCAATTTGGTGGAGAAAGGTTGTCATTTCCTCGTATGTTAGTGTCGAATCTCCGATTACTCGACGTAAGTGATGTTTCACTGACTTTACGCCAGCTTCCCAGATGCCACCAAAATGTGGTGATGATGGAGGAATAAAGTGCCACTGTGTTCCTATATTTGTTATTGTGTTTTGAAATTGCGGCGATTGCGTGATTTGTAATATTTCTTGATGTAAAAAATTGGCTGCTCCAACGAAGTTTGTTGCATTGTCACTGTACATGTGTAACACGTGACCTCTTCGTGCCATGAATCTGCGTAGCGCTGCGATAAATGTTTCTGTCGTTAAATCTCCCACCAATTCTAGGTGTATTGCTTTTGTTGCTAAACATACAAAAACAGCAATGTATGATTTATAGGACTTGTGACCTCTTCCTTTCATAGTTCTTGTTTGTATTGGTCCCGCATAATCCACTCCCGTATAACTGAATGGGTGGGATTGCGTTACTCGTGCTTTTGGTAGTATTCCCATTTTTTGAGAGTTTGTGTCTGCTTTGTATCGTATGCACCTCACACATTTATTAATTAAACTCTTCACTTTCCTTTTCCCACTAATGATCCAGTATCTTTGTCGTAAATAGGCCAATGTCAATTTGTTGCCACCATGTAATGTTTTTAAATGTGCGTCTTGTATAATTAATGACGTTACATGATGGTTGTATGGTAAAAGTATTGGATGTTTTTGATTGTAAGGCAATTCGGAGTTTTGTAATCTGCCTCCAACTCTTAGTAGTCCATCCTCGTCTATAAATGGGTCTAAAGTGGATAATGTTTTGTTTTTCTTCAAGGGTTGTCCACCTTGTATAGTTTTCAAGTCATCTTTGAAGTCCTGCTGTTGTATTTTCAGGAGTATTCGTTTTAATGTCACGTTTAGTTCATTACTAGTAAGTAGTTTATTTGTTGTTTGTTTGTTTGTAAATTTGTAGCAATAAGACAACACCCTTATCATTTTGTCTAAGCTGGAGAATCTATTCCAGAGGTCATTCTTCTCAATCTCAGCTGTAGTTGTATGACATAATTTAGTTTCTTGGTTCGGCTGCGGCATACGTTTCGTGATAGGAATCTGATCGGTTTTTAACCAATGAGGACCGTTCCACCATAATGAGTATTTAACCATTTTTTCCGGTTCAAGACCTCTTGAAATGATATCAGCCGGGTTATCTGCAGAAATTACATGGTTCCATTCTGCGTTTGGTAATAATTGTTTGATTTGTGATACCCTATTGGCTACGAACGTTTGCCACCGCTCAGGCTCTCCTCGTACCCATCCTAAGGTGATCATAGAATCCGTCCAACAAGATATCGTGATATTTTTGCAGTTAAGCGCTTCCTTTACTTTTTCCATTAAGCCGGCTAGTAGCAGTGCAGCGCATAACTCAAGTCGAGGTAGAGTAGTTTTTTGCTTCTTTGGTGCCACTTTTGATTTTGCTTGTAATAATGTAACGTAGTAGATGTTATTGATTTTTACACGGCTATATACCACCGCTCCGTACGCTTTTTCAGAAGCGTCGCTGAAACCATATAGCTCAATCTCTGTGCTGTCTGTTATGTAACACCACCGTGGAACTTTAATTTCTTCTATACTTTTAAGTTGGTTTTGTAACTCAACCCATTTTTTCTGGAGTATGTCATCAACAGGTTGATCCCATCCTATGTCGTTCGTCCAGAGTTCTTGTATAAGCAGCTTCATTTTAATTATAATTGGTGCTAACCAGCCCAGGGGATCGAATATTTTTGCAACTTCTGACATAATAAATCTTTTCGTTGGTTTTTTATTTTCCGTTATAGTTATTTGGAAATAAAAACTGTCTTCTCGCGGTGACCATATTATGCCTAATGACTTCCTGGACTCGTCTAACGGTAGTTTGAGCAGTTGATCGTCTTTGTCTTCCACCGGTATGTTTTCCAGTAGCTCTGAACTATTTGACGACCATTTTCGAAGTTTAAAACCGCCCTTGTTTAACATGGATATTAACTGACTCTGCAATTCCTTAGCTGCACTTTCCTGGGAATCTCCGGATAAAATATCATCTACGTAGAAATCTTGTAATGTAGCTTGACTTGCGATTGGGTAATTGTTTTGTTCGTCTATCGCAAGTTGTTGCAATGTTCGTACCGCAAGGTAGGGGGCACTAGTTGTACCGTAGGTTACCGTTGTAAGCTCATATTCACTTATTGGGTGTTTTGGAGAAAATCTCCATAGTATCCTTTGATGTGTGACGTCTAATTCATTAATTTTTATAAATCGGTACATTTTCATAATATCCGCCATGAAGGCAAACTTATGTTTTCGCCATCGTAGAAGTATAGTGGATAAGTCTTGTTGTAATCGTGGTCCTTTATACATATTGTCATTAAGGCTTATTTTTGTGCTGCTTTTACTGCTCGCATCAAAAACCACGCGTAATTTTGTAGTTAGTGAATCTTCCTTAATTACTGCCTGATGTGGTATGTAGTATTTTCCTGAGTTGTAGTTCGTTGTAGCTACTTTTCTCATATGACCCATAAGTAAGTATTCATTCATGAAGTCAATGTATTGTTGTCGTAATTTTTCATTTTTTGCGAACTGTCGTTCTAGTTGTAGTAGTCGTGCAGCGGCTTTCCTGCGTGATTCACCGTTCAAGTTTAAGTTTAAGTTTGAATCCTTTAAAGGTAGTCGTACCGTGTAAGTTCCGTCTGAGTTTCTTACTGTTGTTTCTTTATAGTAGTTTTCACAGGTCTGGTCATCCTGTGTTAGTTTGTAGTCTTGTGGAATTTCTTCTAATTCCCAAAATTTTGTAAGTTGTCGTACATCTTCGGTGCACGCCACCATACTAAGTAGTTTTACCCCATTCTTCGTTTCATTGGGATAAAATCCGGATAAAATCCACCCCAATTCTGTGTTCTGGGCGATAATTCCGTCCCTTAGTCTTTCGAATCCCTGTAGTAATATTCTGCTGTATTCTTGGGCACCTAATATTATATCAATTGGTCCCTTTTTATAATAAGTTGGGTCTGCTATAAGAGCGTTATCCAAGATTTTTTCTTGTAATTGTTGTAAATCGTTCCTTGGTAATGAACTTGTTAGTTTTGGTAGTACTATTAGCGTCACTGGCAGTTTGTAATTGCTGGAGTACCTTGGTTGTAGAGTAATGTTGATTGTGTAGTTTGAAGTTTTTGGTTTTTCATCTCCGATACCCTTTATTTCGGCTTGGATTTTTTGTCGTGGGTAAGACAACAATTGTGCTACTTCTTCAGTGCAAAATGACGCTTCTGATCCCTGATCACATAATACTCTAAGCATCTGCGGCATCCCATCGTACGAGGTAGTCCTTACTATGGCAGTAGCTAGTAAAGTTGTATTTTTAGCATCATTTTTAGTTGCTGATAAGTTCGATGTCGCTATATTTTGTGACTTCTCTGTACCTGTATTTTTTGATGTGTATTTTCTAGCGTTGTCTTTGTTTTGAAACGGCCTAGATTGATGCAATAACACGTTGTGTCCCTTATGTTGACAAATTTCACATTGTTTATAAACTGCACTCACACATTGTTTCTGATCATCGTGATTTAAGCAACGTTTGCACATTCTTTTTTGCGTGACGGCCTTGTATCGATCGTTGACGCTTAACGCCTTGAAACTAGGGCAGTGATGAATAATATGATCATTCTTTTGACAAAACCAACAGCGCTTATATTTTTCTGTTGTTTGTTTTTCCCGCGATAGTTGTTTTGAGGTATTAGTATATGAAGTAGATCCGTCAAAGGACTTAAGGCAATTAAAACGGTTTTCCATGAATTTCATCATCTCGTCAAAGGATTGTATTTTATTTCGGTTTTGTAGTTGGTCTTCATACTTCGTATTAGTTTCTTCATCCCATTTTCTACTGACTATTCTTATCAATAGAGGGCCCCAAGACGATGTGTTGATGCGTTGATTTTTTAGTGCCTCAAGACATTCATTTATAGTGTCATGCATATCTCGTAATTGTGCCGCGTTTGCTCGTTGAATTTTAGGTAAATCTAATAATTTGTCAATAAATTTAGTAGAAATCATGCGCTCGTCTTCATATCTCTGCGTCAGCAACTTCCAAGCTGTTTCATAATTTATTTCGCTTATTGTTAGATGACGTATTAATCTTGCTGCGTCGCCTTTTACGTGTGTTTTTAGGTACTGCATTTTTTCTGTTGAAGAAATTGAGTTATCTTCGTGAATTATTTTTCTGAATAAGTCTTGGAATGTTTCCCAAGAGTCATAGTCCCCCGTGAATATGGGAATACTTATTCGTGGTAGTTTTCCCGAGGATTTTGTTGAAATACCTTTTTCATCTGAGATTTGAAAAATTCTTTCTTCCAATAACTCCGTAGTAATGTCGTAATCTTTCTGTATTTTTTCGAAACAATTATCTCTGAAGTAGTTGTTGTCCAGTGTACTTTCGGCCATTAGTAGTCCGATGTGAGTTTCTTCAATGTCTAGCCATTGTTTTTGTAAAGTTTGTAACAGTGTTTGTAAATGCCATATCGGCTTGTTTTGAGTTACGGATTCCTTAGCCTGAGATATTTTCTTTGTTATCTGCGACATTCGGAATAGTTGTATAAATAGTTTTGGGCTACTGACTCCGTCCTTGTCTTCATCTTCTTCTAACAGTCTCGGTTCATAGACACTTTGCACATGTTGTAGCCTTTCTTCGCATTCTTCAAGGTACTTGATTCCTTCGTCGTAATATTTTTTAATGTTGGCAAAGTAGTTTGTAGTAATATATTTATGAGTTGATAACACCTCCTGTTCCTGTAGTATTAAGTGGTTTTCTTGAACTCGCTGAAAAACTTGTTTTAAAGTTTTCTTTCTTTCGTTGATGTATTTTTCGGTTTTTCTTGTGGGCGAGTCTTTTTTTATGTTTGTCAACAACCTTCTGATCTCGTTGTAATCCGCTTCCTGGCTCCTGATTAGTTCGTTAACTTCCTGTGTCTCCATAGTGTTCTTCTCTCCTCTTCCCTAACGCCCTACCCTACTCTAACTGTTAAGTCCGTACTAGTGGTATCTGCGCTCTTGTTATATCCGTGCGACTTCTCAATCAGCTGGTGAGACCCGCTTGTGAGAGGCCAGTGACCGATCCGCAACGAGAGGCTTTCCGACAGAATACCCTAGTACAATGTACTTCAGATTACTGAAAACTGATGCTTTGTTGAGTACACCAGCCCCCAGTTCTCTGAAGTGTCAGTCTGTCAACGTATATCCCTACAATGGGCGCGCGATTCAAATGCTCGAAGGACCAAAATGTACATCCACCCTTAACAAACGTCACGTAAGGCCGCAATACTGTCAAGGGTGTGATGGTACATGGAAATATATGGTATGAAATATATGGTATGGTAGATAAAGGAACCTACAGCGACCTACAAGCCTAACAGTCCCTATAACCCTAAGCCCTATAAACCCTACAGCCCTAACCTACCATATACCTAGTATGTGATAAATAAATATATAAATAAGTTCAGGATGTCTGCACCATGCGACCTAAGGTTACAGACGGATAGTAGACAGGAATACCAGGTTCGGGAAGGATAAACTCACTGCCAATCCCGCAGACTCACGGGACTGATCCGAAGATGGCTAAAGGTGTCTTGGCCACAGCGAGGGGTAATGAGACAAGAATATAAAATTCAAATCTGATTTATTTACAAAATGTTCGGCTTATATACTACTTTTTCTTAACACACACTATTATACTAATTCTATGTATTCTATGCGTGTAAGATGCAACCAAATCATTATTTTAACTGGGCCGCGCGTGAGCCAGGCCGAGTGCTGAGTCAATGTCCAAAGGTAACATTGAACATGGTGTACATTGAAAAAGAAATAAAAATTAATGTTAGACGATGTGTACAGGAGATCATACTATCTCTCTATACAAACATTAAGTTCGCGCAAGGCTTGGAGGTAAATGATCTTATCATCAATTGACGTCCTTAACTCATTTAACATTTGTGGATTTAACTGGATATCCGTAGGTGTCGTTGGATTTTGCCATAAATTTCCCAATAAATAGAACTGGTTGCAATGGTTCATTTATTTCTAAATCGTGTTTTTCGAAATAAGGACCACTGAAACCAGTCAACTAGAGAGTTACTACTACACATCACATACATCTTGAATTGAAACTCCATCTAATGGACAACTATAAGTTTACGTACGTAGGTATCTACATTATTCTACATGTACTAGTAGGTTATGAAATCTGTTTTAATTTTTTTCAGAGTCAATAGAGGTAATAAATAAATAGTTACTTGGCCAGATATGGACGAACTGATTGTTGCTACGACATAATAAAAAGGCGCTTTATCATAAAATCGCTAGATATATTTTTATATTTCTGTATGCATACGTTATCGATATAAAGATATATGTTGCTAGCTCATGCTTGGTAAGAAGTAGCCCGACGGTACCTACGCTAGTACTAAGGAGAACCTATCACTGCGCTAATAGCAGCAATGGCAATAGGGGATAGTATTGCTCGAAGAAAATATAATTATGTGGTACTATTTAATTTTAAAATGAGATGTGTGTGGTGAATGTACTCAGGTACCTGCTGCTGTGGCTTCCTTGTTCACACCTCACGATCCAAATGATTATTTCATTCATTCTCCTGCCGTGCCATAATATTCAGTATATCTCTCTGTTACTTCCATTATTTTATTCATCTTTCAATATTCATATTTTTGTCATCGCTTAGCTACATGTGTATGTACCTACAACATTTCGTGCGTCCTGACTCCTGAGCATACCTTGAATAAATGATTCCTATTCAACATGTTCATAACTTGCTCTATGTTCAATTCAAACCTCGTCTGTCGTGCTCATTTCTATCTTAATCTGTACAAACTTAGGTAAGTAGAGGTTCTGGCCACTAACATTGAGCGACGAACGCGCCGCTAGATATTAATGTTTGTATGCCCTAAATATTAGCGAAGAGCGATACACGAAGTTTCTAGCGCGGTCTTCGCTTATTGGTGAAAATGTAAATAAACAAAAATGTATGAATGAACACATTGTGCTGTAGGCACAGCTGTGAGTATCATAATTGTTTATTAAAATATTCCGGCGGTCACGTTTGTCGTTGCAACAAATTAATTAGCAGTTAGTTGCTAGTATTTCGCAGTCGCAGTAGATTCCTGCGCGTGTGACGGCGTGTCCCGCGGCTCATTATGTCGAGCGCTCGAATCGATTAAGACTCTATTGAACATAGTCATTAAGTTACTTTCAACAATGTTCTCGTTTGGTGTCTGATTGTAATACAACATACCTAATGACTTGTTTAGTCATGTTAATGAGGTGGCTAAAATGTGTCAGGGTCGCTTTCTCTTCCAGCGATCTGTGTGCATGCAACGTGTAAGGACGAGCCCGTCAGGCGGGACAGCGCGCATCGTCAACTGTAACGGTGTACCTACGTGGACATGGACAATTTCATCTCATATGGGAGCGGCGCTACACATACCTAGTTGTACGATCTAAGTAAAACTGTGCTTGAAGAGCGTTACTGTGGGTTGTCGCTCTTTTGATTCAAACTTCACTGAGATGTGCTGAAGTTCATCTACACATGTAACACACGACTGCATATTGCCGTACCAGTGGAATGCCGGTAGTGCCGCATGCATTGTGATGGTGGAAACATTGAGTCGTTCCTCCGTAGCTGTCACCTTGTCACTAAACATTGACCTCGCGAATGTTGCTCGACAATTCGATGTAAACGTTTGGAGGTCTAAGTCGGTCCATTGCTAATATTTATCCCCAAAATTTTCCTGGAAAATCAGCCTCTTCTTCGTTACTAGGCGGAACGCAGCAAGCGCCGCGCCGTTGAGGAAGGCTTCTGCGCAAAATATGTAAATATACCGTTGGAGGGCAGTGCCGGCGCCGGCGCGGGCTATATGGCGGCGCGGCGTCTGCGCCGGGGTTGTCACACCGCGCACCACCGGCGGCGCGCGCGCACGCTACTCCCGCTCTCAAGTCACACGCAACTACACTACGCGCTTATTAAGTTTAAGTGACTAAATAGTTCAGCTCATAATCGTTTGCGATGTCGAAACCGGAGACAGTGATGGAAGAGAAGGAGTCGTTCGCGGGCAGCGCGGGGGTGGACACAGAGCGCCTGATGAAGGAGCTGGGCCAGGGCAGACGCTTCCACCTGTGCAACTACGTGCTGCTGGCGCTCTCGGTGTTCGTGGCGGCCTTCTATGCCACCAACTACGTGTTCCTGGCGGCGGACGTGCCCTACAGGTACACCTGCACCCTGCACCCTACACCCTCTCACTCTCGGCGTCCTCATCAACAACACGCCTTCTGTTACCGGTCACGGAACCGTTCAGAACATTATATGATCAGTTATTCTATAAAACTAGTTCGGTGATCCAAGTGCTCGCGAGCGCTATCTACTGAGCTTGAGGTCTTGGGTTCGAATCGAGTGGTTGGTTTTCTCAATAGAAATGTATCCAGAAGAGCCTGGATTTGTAGCTGGGGATTTGTTTTTTGATGGCAAGAAGTGGGTCAAATTGTGGTTAATGTAGGGTATGGTTTACTTTGAAGGCAATAGTTGATTCGACCGGACGGTGTGTTATAACGTCTGGTACTACGTGGGTGTGAGGTGTGGCCGGATACTGCTCCTCGGCTACACACCCCGAGGAGCAGTATCCGGTATGTTGTGTTTCCGGTATGTTTCATTTGGTGCAGGACTCAAATTCACTTATTTTATTTGGTTCAGGACTCAAATTTACTTATTTTATTTGGTTAAGGACTTAAATTCACTTATTTTCCAATTTATTAACAAGATTGCTTGATAAGAGTTGAGCGAACTTGTCTCCATTGCACTCAAGTCTTTTGACTTCATAACTCAAAGTTGTTCCGAAATACCAAATCCTTACTAATATTATAAAAGCGAAAGTGAGTTTGTTTGTTTGTTTGTTTGTTACCTCTTCACGCTTTAATGGCTAAACCGATTTTGATGAATTTTGGTACAGAGATAGTTGGGAACCAGGAGACGGACATAGGCTAATTTTTATTCTAAAAAAGTGGTATATGTGGGTGAACGAGGGAAGAAAAGGGAAAACTTAGCGTTGCTGTTACAAATCAATCAGGCGCAAGAGCAAAAACTGCGGGTCTGCTTAGGGTGTTTTATCGAATTTAACGCGAGCGAAGCCGCGGGCGAAAGCTAGTTATAATATATTTTAACATGAATTTGAAGGCAAACAGCCAAAATATAGATTGAATTAGATTGTTCGTCCTTTGAGTTATCAGTTTTAAATTAGTTTAAAACTGAACGCGCCTTGAACTTTAATAACGATTCGTTCTGTAATGAGTTTTCTTTTGCATACCATAATGACTTAATTAAAGTGAACTTAAATAATTATAGTTTATGATATCATTAACTTTTTCATATGAAATATGTAATTGATTCACTTTAAATATGTAATTGATTTACTTACACAATGACTTAAATTAAGAAACAATGTATCCTGTACTTGGTGTAACCTGGTTCGTCTGAATACAAATGTTTAAAATATTTAGGGTTCAGTATACCTAAAAAAAAACATTAAAACCATATACTTATGTCTGTGGTTCCTTGGAGTTGTGGAAATAATATCTCTAAGTCTACGCAGTCAAAAATATTGGCCTTTGGAACCCTCGGTGTGTGAGTCCGACTCGCACTTGGCCGGTTTTTTTGTCAATGGACAATGCAAGCAAAGAATCATAAAACGCAGATATCATATTCTAACTTTGTTTCAATTGCGAACTATTTAAATGCCTTTACGTTATCGACCATTTTAATCTTTGAATGTCATTTGGATCGATACTGAAGTAAAAACCCTGTTCCTTCGTATCAGTGTTGCAATACTCGATCTACTTACATAACTACTCAAAAATATTCGAATTAAGAAACTCGTACATTTTTAATTCATTTCAAAATAATAAGCAACAGTTTCGGAACTGGCAGCTTTTACGAGCACTCCCTAAACTCACAACGTGTCTTGTATGAGTCAGAATGTTGGGCCACAATAAGGAAAAATAAAAGATTGTTTATCGATGAGATGAAAATGCAAACGAGATCAGTAACTGTGGTGTTACGCGAATGAAGAAAATCGAAAGTGGTTTGGATACTAGTGTGGTAATTCCGCTATGGTGGAACGGAATAAGGAAAATGTAATGAGGAAACATATAAGTATGGATGGAGTTTATTCTGGATAGTATGGCTAAAAAGCTGCTGAGATGACGAGTAATAGGGAAATATGGAAGAGCAGGAGAATGACGATAATGACCTGCGGAAATGATAATACAGTTTTAGTGTTGTGTTTACGAATACAGAGGTACTGTTGTTCTTGTTATCATTATCCTATCATTGCGTACGTCCTAAATAATGAGTATTGTCTCGTAGCAGGCGTAGCCCGTAGCCCGTAGCCCGTAGCTATCTAACTGGACGCTTGGCGGGACGAGCTACGCGCTACGACTCTAGAGCTACGTCATTCCTACCGTAATACCGCACATGGATACAGGCGCGATGGTCTCCGTGAATCTGATGGATGCTCCCACAGTTGAGTTTGTTTCCTTCTATAACTAAAATGCTTTCTTTGGAAGTGCTTTCAGGCAGATTTCATTTTAATTATTTGAGATCCAATTTTATGATTTTCAACAAATTCATATGTCTATTAATCAAAACAATTATTAGGTCAGATTGAATAATTATATTTATTTATTGATTGTGTAGATGGTAAGTGGTCACATGTTATTGAATGCGGATTAAGGGATTTGGGAAACATACATTATTTATAAAGATAAATCGTAATAAAAGTCAACGGGTCATCATACAAGTCTCACCACCAGTCTTACCAAGGAGTATCGTAATACCCAGTTATTAAGTGGGTCGACGTCAGATAGGCAGTTGCTCCATGTAAAATACCGGTAAGACTGCAAGCCGACCCCAACATAGTTGGAAAAAGGCTAAGCAGATGATGATGCCATCCCTCCTTGGCTATACAGAATGTCTCTGAGTCTTGCAGGTTGTTGAATTTATTTTCTTTCTTCAACAAATAATATTTAAGGAGGGATATTTACTATGTTTACTTTTTTATTTTAAGTTTCCGATATTTCGGCACAGTTGCACACGCCATGCTCACGAATAAACTAAAGTTAGATGTTTATAAGCAGACAAAATGGTCTCCCCATCTCTGTTCCTTCGTCCTGATTTCGTGATATCCCGTCTTAAATGTTCTATATAAAGTTAGTGAACATGTCAGTTTAAAAGCTTATTATCAAATAGTTTGAAAAGAGATTCCCGAAGATATGATGTCGGTGAAGTGTTACCCAGGGTAGGGTAGGGTAGGGTGCATTCAACTCATTGAGAATGTTAGAAGATGTCGCGAGCCGTTAGACCTTGATACAAACGTGCGCGAGTTAGTAGGAAAAGTGATTCTAATATTTATTGGGGATCAACTGCTAACACAAACATTGCTTATATATTTTTGTCTTATTTATAAATGTGTAGGTAACTTGTGTAGATCTAACAAGGAAATCCCCGAACATACATACATACCTATTTATCCACAAAAAGTTTAAAAAGCAAAGGTGTTTAATGATGTGTTTGAGATTCGCAAAAACATAGACCACAAACTGTTTTGTTTGTGTTTAGTACTGACAGTGATGCGTGTGTGTACAAGCGTACGTACCAGCGCGCGCGCACCAGCACGGTCAGCAATGAGCACGTGCGCACATATGCAACCAGTGAGATCGTGCACACAGCAGTCTACGTGCAAACTAATTTGTGTATCTCAACTTTATACAATGTGTCCGGTCACGGACTAGCGATATTCTATGTACTTATATAACAAACATTCTAGTCTCAAATTTATTGATTTAAAAAAAAAACTACCATTTTTTTTCCACAAAAAAGTTTACAAAACTTTCGTTGATTTGCATATTTTGTTGGACTTTAATTTTGTTTTCTAAAGTTACGAAAATGTAAACTAATCATTTCTTAATTTAAACAATAGACAATAGAATAAAACTATTGTCGTCTCATTAAGACCAACACTTTGAGAGATGATTATTTTTTGTACACGCATAGAGAATATCTCAAAATGGCTGCCAAAAAGCGGGGAAGTGAATTAGACCCAAGTGTGTTTCGTAATAGTATATTAAAACACTCGTTCCATAATCATCTAGAATATCGCTAGTGCATGACCGCACACATTGTATATTTGTTGTGATTATTTGTAAGTTAGGAGTACGATTTATGACACTTTGCATGGAGCATACATCACATGTAGACACCAGATAGTAGCACGCTGCAGCTCAGCCAGGTGAAGGCTTTGTGATGACCCTCGCGTACCCGGAAGCACTGCAGGTTTTGTCACACATCATTGCGAATTTGCGACCAGTATTTACAAAAGCATTAAGATTTTATAAACGTGCGCCAATATAAAACAACAGTCGCTTCCCTCTCACAATCCGCCCACTGCACTTCCTTCCTAGGCGTGTCGCGAGCTGCGCACGCGCTCATCTTGCGACCTAGAATACTTTTGAATTTTTCACGAGGTGGACCTTGTAGTTGTAGTGTGTGTTTGTGTTATTGATAATAATAATTTTGTTATTTTAATCCCCTAATATAATATATGGCGGTCCTGCTGTTGATACGGATTTTCGTTGTTGATAAGAGTTGCAGTGGTTTGGATTAGATTGGCGGGCCTATTCCTATCGGGGGATTGCAGAAACCACAGAACGCCATCTGCTACGATCCTCGACTTTTGCCTCGTCTGTACGCTCATACATCTGGTTATACACATCTGTCCTTTATGAAGAACCTCACCGATTGCTTTTTCTGAAGTTTGATGTGAAATCATCAAAACTTCTCGCGGTCTTGGGGGACCTGAAGGGAGTGTCAGACTTGTACTGACTAAAACCGATTCATGTTCCTTCTTTGGCATTTGTATACCGGGGCCGCGGTATCTCTCAGCAGGCGGTGGCCCTGGCGGGCAATTCTACTTTGCTGACATCTCTTTGAAGCGCGCTTATTAAAAGAACGCATTGTCACGGCCTGTTGTCACTAGATGGATGGACGGTGAGCTACCCATTGCTCACCGTCCAAAGTCCCGCGTCTACGGTGGCTGGGAGTCATCTCGTGGCTCTCAACGACCGGAGCGTCTCCCGCGGCGGTTGGGATGCTTTGAGGTTCTTTCCCTCAAATGTCTAGCCACCTCCTTCACTAGCATAATTGATTGAAGTGGCGATCTTAGTTCCAATATAAAAAGTTTGAGAAATAGCCTCTACCGTATTCAGTTCTAAGAAATCTTAGGTAGGTACCTAGTTAAACAATGTGGTCAAAACAATTCTTGTTTAAACAACACAGTAACCGCAGCGTACCTATATATGTTTGAGGACGATATGAGTGATTTAATCAACAACAAAAAGTAGGTGCGTGTTCAATAATATTTGTACTGATTTTATTGCGGTAGTCGGGGAAGTCGCTCTTCAATTTCTTGATCCATTGTTCTCAAAGTGTGAGCACTGAAGTTTGAAGGGCATTCTAATATAGGATCTATATTTATTGACAAGGTCGATTACCTGTTAGATGTTAGACAAAGGACATAATTACCTACAAGAATACTCGGTCACTTATTCAGGTGACGAAAAATAAGCAGCTTAATTATTGATGCAGATTTACTTGTAATATTTGATCTGAATGGTACATTAGTGGGTGTTCGGGTTCATGATATTGCAAGAAAAGAGTATCTGATAAAATGTAGTACTCTTTATTCTATCAAATATAGCCATGATGCGCCGAGCTTAAATAATTAAAGATAAGGGCAGGAGAATGATAATGAAGATGGTGGCGAGAGTCACAACAGAATTAATTTATGCACCGAAGAATTCAACAAAACGGTCCCAGGTATCACCATGCGTTCCCATTAGTGCCGCCGAGATGCTATCTGAATGATTGTAGCACCGCGGCCGCGGCCCAGCATCCGGTGGATCTAACTCATCTGGCATAAACGGTCCCAGGTATCACCATGCGTTCCCATTAGTGCCGCCGAGATGCTATCTGAATGATTGTAGCACCGCGGCCGCGGCCCAGCATCCGGTGGATCTAACTCATCTGGCATAAACGGTCCCAGGTATCACCATGCGTTCCCATTAGTGCCGCCGAGATGCTATCTGAATGATTGTAGCACCGCGGCCGCGGCCCAGCATCCGGTGGATCTAACTCATCTGGCATAAACGGTCCCAGGTATCACCATGCGTTCCCATTAGTGCCGCCGAGATGCTATCTGAATGATTGTAGCACCGCGGCCGCGGCCCAGCATCCGGTGGATCTAACTCATCTGGCATAAACGGTCCCAGGTATCACCATGCGTTCCCATTAGTGCCGCCGAGATGCTATCTGAATGATTGTAGCACCGCGGCCGCGGCCCAGCATCCGGTGGATCTAACTCATCTGGCATAAACGGTCCCAGGTATCACCATGCGCTCCCATTAGTGCCGCCGAGATGCTATCTGAATGATTGTAGCACCGCGGCCGCGGCCCAGCATCCGGTGGATCTAACTCATCTGGCATAAACGGTCCCAGGTATCACCATGCGCTCCCAGTAGTGCCGCCGAGATGCTATCTGAATAATTGTAGCACCGCGGCCGCGGCCCAGCATCCGGTGGATCTAACTCATCTGGCATAAACGGTCCCAGGTATCACCATGCGTTCCCATTAGTGCCGCCGAGATGCTATCTGAATGATTGTAGCACCGCGGCCGCGGCCCAGCATCCGGTGGATCTAACTCATCTGGCATAAACGGTCCCAGGTATCACCATGCGTTCCCATTAGTGCCGCCGAGATGCTATCTGAATGATTGTAGCACCGCGGCCGCGGCCCAGTATCCGGTGGATCTAACTCATCTGGCATAAACGGTCCCAGGTATCACCATGCGTTCCCATTAGTGCCGCCGAGATGCTATCTGAATGATTGTAGCACCGCGGCCGCGGCCCAGCATCCGGTGGATCTAACTCATCTGGCATAAACGGTCCCAGGTATCACCATGCGTTCCCATTAGTGCCGCCGAGATGCTATCTGAATGATTGTAGCACCGCGGCCGCGGCCCAGCATCCGGTGGATCTAACTCATCTGGCATAAACGGTCCCAGGTATCACCATGCGCTCCCAGTAGTGCCGCCGAGATGCTATCTGAATGATTGTAGCACCGCGGCCGCGGCCCAGCATCCGGTGGATCTAACTCATCTGGCATAAACGGTCCCAGGTATCACCATGCGCTCCCAGTAGTGCCGCCGAGATGCTATCTGAATGATTGTAGCACCGCGGCCGCGGCCCAGCATCCGGTGGATCTAACTCATCTGGCATAAACGGTCCCAGGTATCACCATGCGTTCCCAGTAGTGCCGCCGAGATGCTATCTGAATGATTGTAGCACCGCGGCCGCGGCCCAGCATCCGGTGGATCTAACTCATCTGGCATAAACGGTCCCAGGTATCACCATGCGTTCCCATTAGTGCCGCCGAGATGCTATCTGAATGATTGTAGCACCGCGGCCGCGGCCCAGCATCCGGTGGATCTAACTCATCTGGCATAAACGGTCCCAGGTATCACCATGAGCTCCCAGTAGTGCCGCCGAGATGCTATCTGAATGATTGTAGCACCGCGGCCGCGGCCCAGCATCCGGTGGATCTAACTCATCTGGCATAAACGGTCCCAGGTATCACCATGCGCTCCCAGTAGTGCCGCCGAGATGCTATCTGAATGATTGTAGCACCGCGGCCGCGGCCCAGCATCCGGTGGATCTAACTCATCTGGCATAAACGGTCCCAGGTATCACCATGCGTTCCCATTAGTGCCGCCGAGATGCTATCTGAATGATTGTAGCACCGCGGCCGCGGCCCAGCATCCGGTGGATCTAACTCATCTGGCATAAACGGTCCCAGGTATCACCATGCGTTCCCATTAGTGCCGCCGAGATGCTATCTGAATGATTGTAGCACCGCGGCCGCGGCCCAGCATCCGGTGGATCTAACTCATCTGGCATAAACGGTCCCAGGTATCACCATGCGTTCCCATTAGTGCCGCCGAGATGCTATCTGAATGATTGTAGCACCGCGGCCGCGGCCCAGCATCCGGTGGATCTAACTCATCTGGCATAAAACACGGACAAGCTTACTGTGTTCTCATTCGTGTATATCACTACACATGATGGTAGGCGGACTCATCTCGAGACACAACGCATTATTTTTCACAACATGATTACGTCGTTCATCGATGCGATTCGTATCTCTGGAGCAAGCTGCGGATAGTAACAATGGGCCTCTTACAGATATGTGTTGCATACAACTGTCGGATTGTTTCCCCTTACACACACATATAGGAGCTCTGTGTCCCAGTGGTGCAGCAGTGGACAAGGTCCAGGCTGATTAGGTCGTGGTAATTGTTTCATTCTTGGATAGAGTAAAATGGAAATATTTTTCAATTGCACGGCCGCGGCAGCCGAAACGAATTCATTTGATTCAGCTGCCCGGCGCATATTAATTAGTAATGAACTGAATGGGAAGAAACTAGCTGCTTACTTACACTAACTAGCTATCAGGAATACTTATTTACAAACGCTGATGTATTTACTTGTTTGTTAATTAGTTTATCTTAACTGCACACACATTATAATTGTTAGGAAAAGTTTTATGACTAGCTGCAAGTCAATGTTCTTCGTTAAATAATTGAACATGCGATAAGAGACGAGTCCGATGTACCGCTGGTATGTTGTTGTTTGGTTTTGCTCCTCTAAGCATGGCAAATTATAAATTTTTACATTTCCCTAAAAAAGTGAATATATGAGTATGTTTATTATAGTTTATTGAAAAGGATCATCATCTGTTTAGCGTCGTAGTTTCAGCAATGTTTGTTGTCTTTCCTATTATTACCTAAGTATAACCTAGTGTCCGGCTCTGTGAAACGAGCAAATTGTCCACATCCGCTTGTCATAACCACAACGCAGGCGCACGCGCAGCCGCACGCGCTCTTGTTGATATAAGACAACTGAAGACATTACTAAACAGACGAACACGTCGACTGTTTATGAACTAGCTTCTAGATTTCACGGACATTCTGCCGGAGATTACATTATGCTAAACACAATCTTTTTTTTTTTTATATTTTTTTTATTTTTTTATTTATTATTTTATTCTTTTTCCTGGGGATGTATGCTCCACATTACCTTCGTGTTTTGCCACATGAGCCCTTCAGATAACGTCGCTTCTTAAAAGCTGAATTAATTGAAGATATGTTATTAGTAGGTTTCTATGAGATTTCTTATATCCCTTTAACCCTTCACCCTCAGACGGAGGGTATCGATGGTGATATTACCACAAAAAAAGGGTTGCGCTTCATCCAGCAGCACGGTTTTTTCTCCATGTTCCTTTGGTTGCTAGACGAGGTTCAAGAATTATTGGCGTAACAGAAGAGGAACCCACGACATGCCTACCGCACCTAATAACGCTGCACCGAGCAGCACTTAATAAATAAGCAGTATACATACGTGATTAGTAGGTGGAGCTGCCTACCTACCTACCTACCTTCGTGCACTAAACTGCCTTATAATAGAACCGCTTTCAATGCCGCCTTGTGCGCGGAACAATGTACTTGTGCGTATCATCTCTAAGTTGGCGTCATTTGAGATCATTACCGTACTTGCAGATACGTATCTACTTAACATTAATTTACACAATATGCAAACTGAAGGTATTCAGAAGATCTTTTTTTGTCTTTCCAAATTAACGTTTCCGAAAAAAATGCGTTTCCCTCATATTGGACAAAAAATATTATAAATCGACTCAACAGCCTTCAAGTTGACACCACTTGCATTTGATTGACTGTTTCCCTGTTGATACACAGTTTCTAAGTTCTCTGCTCAATTGATTCTTTTTATGTTAATTGCGTAGCGCGCTTGAGCTTATAAAGAAGCAATTACATTCACAGTGTGTGCGAAACTATAAGCAATATCTCATGCGTATAACCTCGCTAGGCGGCGCGCGGCGTGGTGCAGTTCATGGTCAAGATCGAGAGCTCATGGGATGCCATTACTTCCTTTAAGAGCAAGTTATGATTGTAAAGGAGATGGCGGAACACAACTATTCATTTTCCTAATCCACTACAGACGCACCAGATTCCGTCAGCGATGACGCGTAAGCGTAGCAACCCAGCCAGAGGTAGTCGAAGAGCACCGTGTGGTTTCAGTAGTCTGATGACTCCCCCGCCCATCCCAGACACAGGAGGACATCAATACGGACACACGCAACGAAAATGTTAAAAACACCGCCGCGGTGAACTATCGCTAATATTCATGAAGGTGAACAGTTTTGGTTAACATAAATAAATCAACATTTTTTCGTGCATTTGATTGGCACTGCTTTCAAAAACGTTTAAAGATAAGATTACTCAATATGTTAAAGCTGTCGTGATTCACGGATTGTATGTATGCATGTGGAATTTAAAATTTACATTAATTAAGCGACTAGCATTCTGCAACCGCGAGTAAGATTGGAACTGCATGCAATTGTGTGTTGAAAATCAGTGAAGTCAGCGTAGCGCAGTCCACAGCTGGAGCTTCCATGTGCGCCGCCCCACGCTGACCTCCGCCTTCCGCATGTTGTTGCACAACTTCACTCAGAACTGTTGAATGGTATGGAATGGTCGTAAGTAGTCGTGACCGCGCACGGCGGATGCGCTTCGTTAGAGACGCGGGGGCGGACAGTCTGCACCGTGCGATGAGCCATTGACCCGCTTCGAGTAATCGTTCATTATCGTATAAGAGCCCACGTTCATCAACTCATTATCATCATCATCTTCTGCTGCTGTTTGGTCTTTGTTACGTTGTCATAAAACTGAAACAAGTTGTCGTTATGTTGGCACTGCTTTTAGCGCATTGGTGCAAAAAAGCGTAACTGATGAGCATTGAAGGCAAGACCATAAGGTCAGTTGAGATCTTACTTTCAATTCCCAAGCCGGGCAAATGTTATTCGGATTTTAAGGTTTAAAGATATTTATTCTCAATAAAAACATATATTGAACAAACATAATTATATTAAACATAATTGGTTTCTTTGTAGCAGCCCAGTGATTGAGAACGTGCCCCATTGTTGGCAATGAGCTAGCCTCTTTTTGTGTCTCTTAAATAATTTATATTTTGATGGTCTCATTACACATAACTATTTCGTCCTCTATTTTTTTTAATTTTGCTTAGTCTGTCCCACTGATGACCAAAGGCCTCTCCCAATTCCTTCCTCGAACTCTTTACTCGCGAACCAGCCCTTGTGGTGGGTTGCTAATAAGTATCTAAGTACATAGTTTTCTAAACTGAAAGAAATGTTGTCTGCGCGCTGTCAATACAAGCATATAAGCTACACTGCAGCAGCATAGCAGTGGGACTGTCTAGCTTAGCGTTAGACCTTCTACAGCAAACAGGTTCGCTGGTCGCGACAATACCTCGCGAGAGCCAGTACATTGGACGCGGCCGCGACCCTCACCTACTTACTACTAGCACTATGACTTGTATGAATACACTCAAAAAATACTTACATTGTGATGTGCTAACTAAATTATTTTAACGTTTATGGAATTTTCATTCAACATCTTGTAAGTTTCACTATGGCATAGTTTTAGACAATATATCTCTCTATGTGAACAAAACGTTTAAACGTTGTTCTGATTAAAAGATAAAATATATACTTACTAGCTTTTGCCCGCGGCTTCGCTCGCGTTTAATTCGGGGTAACACAATTCCTCTGCCTGCTACTTGTAGTTTTTGCTCTAGCGCCTGATTTATTGTAATAGCAAAGCTATGTTTTCCCTCTTTCTCCCTCATTTCTCAATTATTTAAAAAAAGTTAGCCTATTTCCGTCTCCAGGGTCTCAACTATCTCTGTACCAAAATTCATCAACATCGGTTTAGCCATGTAGGCGTGAACACGTAACAAACAAACAAACTCACTTTCGCTTTTATAATATTAGTAAGGATGAGCAAACAATCTGTAGATTTTTCATAAAAATAGAATGCTGTTTCACAATAAATATTTAGACAGATAAGTCATAGGTATTTGGATATGAATTTTTGCAATTAAGCAGATTAAGAACGGAGGGTCTTGCTTTTTAAAGTTCTAAAACATTCAGACGTAACCACTCGGTTATTGTCGTGTTGGATCCGTTTGCATCCGTCGAATTCATATTTTAAACCACCTTCATTTTTTGCTGTTTATGTAGCACTATGCTCAATGGCGTCCACATATCCTTCCACATAGGAACCTTTTTCATGTTCTACCACAAACCAGCCATCGCAGCAGCAAATGCACAATTCGGATTTTTTTCTTGTTAATTCGTCAAAAGTAAAAAAAGCTTTGGTTAGATCCGTCATTTAAATACCTGGACTTTCCGATTGCTTCTTAAGTAAACGAAGTGATGACGTCGGAGAAACTTTCGTATTTAGCGTGTGCGTGACATGGGAGGCTTATCCTCAAGTCGTCCGGGGTCGGTTCACAACCGGTATCAGATGACCGACCGACTAACTTGCCACATTAGGGCTTATTCAAATTCAAATAATTTATTTCAGATAAATCCATATATTGTTAGTAGTAAAGTAACTTAGCCTAATGTTAGTATTACAATTAAATTTATAATCACACTCGTTATGTGGATAAGTGTGTCTGTACACTTATCCACCTTCGTAAGAGTCTCCCCTCTTACGAAGGTGGATGGTGGTGGTCCCACCGATCTGAAAACACATTCAGGATGTCATTGGAGGACGAGCGCAAGCGCGCCATCATGGAAGCGCATCGCTTCCGCATGATCGCGGCGAACCCGTCAACACCCGCGCATGCGAACATCCCTGACGCGCTACATCGTCTCGACAACCCCAAAAACACCCTGAATGCGTTATTGTACTGGACGCGCACGCGCAGGTCACTGTATACCCGCTGGGTGGCACTGTCCACAGGCTACACGTGTAAAACGACTGGCAGAAGGCCTTAAACAGCGTTATCTTTACATCATCAGTACAGCGTGCAAACCTGCGGGCCAGCATGTTGCAACGGACAGCCGGACTTATAGAAATAATGAAACAGATTTCCTTTTTCCACCAAATACATTGTACACAATATTTATTGAAGTGACCCGAAGCAATTCCACTCGCCAAGTTTGCTCAGGAATTACCTTTCCTCCAAAGCAAAAAATAAAATATTACATTTAGAAGCAAACGCGTCATATTCTAATAAATCAAACAAAAACTTCGAAACAAATGAAGATTATAAAAACTTACTCCTCCACTGTATGCGTGTAAAATATTTTAATGGTTTAATTATTCTGATGCGATGTAACAATAGATCATTAAATTAACTTGGCGATCGACCGCCACAACGCCAAATGATCTTCATACTAAAATATCTATATATTTGCTCCCGAGCTACTGCTCCGAACTGTCCAACAACCCGAATTAGATAAATTTTAAGTACACATATCAATATTGTTCAACACGACTTTATCAAATACACATTACAATAAGCAACTCTAAACTCAAATTCCGGTTCTTGAAGTTTTTACAGTGTAAGTGATTAGTCAAAGAAAGTTTTAGCTTAAACCCTTGATTAACGCATAGGCTACTTTTAATCCGGTGTACGTGGGTGAAAATAGCAATATGTCCACGAATACATCTGCCAGGAGGGAAGGCTTTATTTAAAAAGCATCTCCTCTTATCATGAATTAATAATTTTATTTATGAAGACGTAAGATTGTCGCGTTTGTCAAAATCTTTAACTTTGCCATATTGAAGTATTTGAGTGATGCTGCAACTTTTAACAAGCAATTAGTTCCTATATGTCATGTGCATATATGCTGAACTTAAGCACGTGTTTGTAATGAAGGTCGTGTGCCGTGCAGCGAGGGTCACGCCCGCTGTGGCGGTCAGAAGCTCCTACTCAATGCAATCTGGTAAAACTGTATATGGTTTGAAACATTATTTTGACTGTCCGATGTTAATGTTGTGATATTACAACAATCTCGTATCGTACAAATTGTTAATTATAAAGTAACGTCACTGTTCCATTCTATCTGTGTAAGCGCCGACCGGTTTCTGCTCGACTTTGACGACACGGTTGGCGCAGTGGCTGAGTGATTCACTGCTGCGCTGCGTGTCGCGGGTTTGATTCCCGCACGGAACAAATATTTGTATGGCCTACAGGCAGTTGTTTCGGGTCTGGCTGTTTGTGTATGTGAATTTAAATGTTTGTAAACGCACCCACGATACAGGAGAAATTCCTAGTGTGGGGCAACGTTTTATTAAAAAAAAAAACTACGCGATAGATATTGATGCAGTTTTCTCTAGCACATACAGAATTAATTCCGAAAGGCTTATAAGGAAAACTATCACATTAATATTTAACTTTCAAATGATGTACGAATCTCTGTTTTGTCTAAAATGTGTCAAGTAGGGGCCGGTCGCACTTCCTCCTAATGGCGTATTCCTCATTGCCGAGGGTCTTGGCGACCCCTTGACATGCGGTCATCTTATTTTGGTCGCCTTTTGTGGCATTGTGTTAAGCGCTGTGTTTAAGATCAGCGATAAGCGAATTTGGTCCGACCATCATCCATAAGAAGCGTCTGACAATTACCATAGACCTTGCCAGTAACCATTAGTAGTTCCAGTAGTAGTTGGTTCTAGGGGGATGGCTATGGACATCTTTTCTTGCAGTGTGACTAAACAAATCCAAAACTGTTTTGAAAGTCAAGTATTTATCTTTTGGGTCACGGGGAATAGACTCGTAGGTGCGGACAGGTCACTCGTTTAACATTAATAATTGGTCTATAAATAGCTTCAATGCAACATCCCTATGCTATTCATTATAATGAAGTAGCTTTAGAAGTGAACACTATCGCAGTGTCGTGTACCGTACTACAGTTATAGTCCGGGGGCATTGTATGCGTGGAGGGTATCGCTTCACTCGTATTCTCTAGCGGTGCGTCACCGTCTGCACTGCTGTTATCACTGACTTGGGTCGAGCGATAGTGAGTTGTGTCACTCAACTTGTGTCGCGACACCTTCTTGGGAGACCAGTCTGGTTTATGCCGCGTTAGGTTTACTTAATATTATTATTTTTCTATTTCTTAATAATATTTTGAATTATACCACAACCCGAGATGTAAGATTAAAAGATTCATGTCTGACCAACACAACCCAAACTACCTGTTCATGAATATTCAGATAAACCCGTCGAAATAGGAGGAGGATCAAATTCTAGCCTTAAATACAATGGTAAATATGTTTTACGAGCACAAAGGTAGGTCGGCGGGTTTATAAGGAAAACTATATCCAAATATATATCACAGCACATCTATTTAGATTTGGAAACGAGATTAAGACAATAGCCATGGATCATGGATGATGGAGTCGCTTCCTGCACAGTTGTCCGCATGGGGTATCTTGTGGAATACCAAGTAGCGCTAGTGGAAGGTCAACTGTTTGGATATGTTTAGTGACACAGTTTAGATAATATTATAAGGAAACATGTAAACAAAGTTGTAGTCATCGTTATAAAAAAACCGAGGACGATACCTTTTTTTTTTCGGGTGGGAAATCATCAAATGACTTCCCCCGCTCTGGGCGGAGCGGGGGGGCATGTCAGGCTTTTACTGACTAAAAACCACCCATGTTCCTTCTGTTGCCCTTTACGTTCCGGGGCCGCGGTATCTCTTTCGAATATCCCGCAACCCCGGCAGGCGGAGGCCCTGGCAAGCCCCTCTGCTTTGCTGACATCTCTTTGAGGCGCGCGTGAAACACGAACGCGCCGTCGACACGGCCTGTCGTCAATCGACGGACGGACGGTGAGCCACCCATTGCTCACCGTCCACAGGCCCGCAAGGACGATATACCTTTTTTGTTCCTTCTTTTGCTCTTTGTATTCCGAGGTATCTCTCCAATATCTCTTTCGAACCATCCCGCAGCCCCGGCAGGCTTCTCTGCTTTGCTGGCCTGTTTCTGAGGCGCGCGTGGGACACGGACGATTCGGAACTTGTCAGCAAATAGTCACTTGTGTTGTTTTGTAATTGGTTTCTAACAATACTTCATTAAAATATATACGTATAGATAATTAGGAATGTCGGAACTGACTACGTATTGTCCGGTGTGTTTTGGTTTGACCTGATTGTCACCATTTTTTTAAATAAAGCATGCCCCACTCTAAGAATTTCTCTTGTATCGTGGGTGCGTTTACAAACATTTAAATTCCCATACACAAACAGCCAGACCCGAAACAACTATCTGTAGGCCACACAAATATTTGTTCATTGCGGGGATCGAACCTGCGACACGCAGCGCAGCAGTCGATCGCTCAACCACGACGCCAACCGTGCCGTCAAAACTGCTAATACATGGAGATAAAAGTAGTCAGAGCTAACTTTATCAGTGTGGCATTCACTTTCAACGCTTTACATACTGCCTCAATGACTTTGCGTCAGTCCACTACATTGGGAACATTTACATTTTCATTATCGCTTTGTCTCGATTACTTAAATGTGATCTCAACGTTGTTAAAAATGTAGCTATTCGAATGTTAGTCATGTAGTGTATTTACACACAATATCACATAGGTAAGTCAAGATCATCTGTCGAACGAAATAAACAAAGTGTCATAACTACTGGTTTGTCTTGACTTAGCACACAAGTTTGCAATAGCGTGTGGTTGTGAATGAAATAAATTACGTGTTGCCATCCATCTGTGTGCCATCATAAGGACCTATTGTTTCCAACTCTAAGCCTCCCACTGTGTCCACTGTGTTTAGTAGCCGCTTAATAAGTTGTTCACCTGGCATAACGTCACACTATCTAAGGAGACTTTCGAAAAACCAGTCAGTACATTTTCTTATGCGGACTGAGATAAGGTGTTAAAAGAGGATGTTACCGCTTATTTGAATCTCCCCAATTATGAATCACATTGAAGGTCGGGAATGTTTGTCGCCGGTTCTTATAAAATCATTCCAAAACGAAACCGAAGTAGAAAAGGTTTCTGCTGTACAACGAAGAAAACGAGATCAACTGCAATTATTTAATTTGCAAGCCGTTCGTTGCATTATTAACACTTATATTTTTAAATAAATAAATTGAAGTAGGCCTTTATAGTTTCGGTTCTCGCAGTTTTACCAGTTCCATTACCAGTGCGATTGTTATTGTGAGTAATTTTTATAGTTGCTTTAATTTATGTGTCTTCATTGAACGGAAAAACCTCAGTCATAGATAATTCTCAAAGCTGATATCACAAGCTGTGCTAACATGTTGAGGAAAACGGTTCATTACCATAATGATAGGTAGGTGGCGGTCGTTATTCAAAAGTCTTGACATCGCATTGATAGTGCACAAGTAGTTGCGTCAGCAATATTGTAAAACACCTGTGTACCACCTGTTAGTGTGCACTGAAGTATTATTTTATCTATGTGACCCTCCCTGCTTTTCCTCAGATGTGTGGTCCCAGAGTGCGAGGCTTCTAACAGCTCCGTGTACAGCACTCCCTGGCTGGAGGGCGCCCTCCCCTCGGGCAGCATTGAGTCGCGCTGCTCCCGCCGCGCGCCCCTCGACCCGCTGCTGCCCTGCCAGGACGGCAGCACCTTTGGCGACGAGCTCATGACCTGCGACAAGTGGTTGTACCAGTCCAACAACACTATTGTCACTGAGGTACGTTCTACGTTCCAGGGACCATGAATTCTTGGATCCAACCTCCAGCATACAAGCTGTTTGTTATTGTGAGCATCACAAACATCATCAGCTTCGCCGCTGGTACTACAATTAGCAGCACGTGATGCGCGCGCTCCGCCATCGTCGCGTCGCGCCGGAACTCGAACATTACACGCGTGCGCGCATTATCATCATCATTGACACTAAGTATAATGCGGGGGGCATCATTATGTGCTCAATGAGATTCACTTAAATGTTAAAATACATTTGATAACGTCGTCGTTGACCTCTTCCGAGTACGAATGCTAATATTTTCTTTGTAATTATGTACAAAAACATGGACGAGAAATGGTTGGCGGGATATACCTACCTGGGTTCAGGGTGGACCATACCCGCCAAGGGATGGTTGCGGTGATGTCGATGGGAAAAGAGACGTGTAGGATAATAGTGTAAGCAGCCTATCAGCAATGCCATCATCATCACATACTCCACACAAAGCATCGGTTGTGCGAAAGATGTGCGAGATAGCGGACGTGTGTGCATGACGCGAGACAATTATACTTAAACGTCGCTGATAAGAGCACAATGCGAGAGGAACTGGCTTAGTATTGCACTATCAGACGGCCGCCTTAACGAGACACTTACAAACGTTACCTATACACGCATACAAAACTAAAATGCAGATGGATCCCACAGTAAACACACTGTTTACCAAATATAACAGACTAGCTGCGACCCGCGGTTTTACCCGCGGTGAAAAACCTTATTTGAGCTAATGGAATAGTCCACGGGAACACAAGTTACTAAGATCAAAAGTAACCCATGTATTAATCCAGTATATAAAGCTATCTTGATACCAAATTAAATTCAAATATGTTTTACTGTTTGCATTATAATATAAACTTTAATAAACAAGTGAACCAGAAGTATTGAGTGATTAAAACATTGTAGTACGGTCAAGTGTTGGCATTGTAATGTAGGCCAGCAGTGATATCCTCACGAGGTCGAGCACTCCAGCGCTCACACCGAAAACTATTGCTTGTGAGAACAACACTCCTCATACATTCACGACGACCTTCCCCTTCTTGAGATTGGAGAAAAGCCACTTAAGTGTGTTCTCAATAATCGGCTGCATAGCTACTATTGTTTGATAAATTGACATGGAGAGGTATCCCTATTAGTATGCATTGCATAAACAGCTATAAAGCAATTCTGAATGCACTCGTATAATGCTTCTACTGTCGAAGCATTGTTTTTCAAAAGTCAGGATAAATGGCAGTGGGCAATTGGTCAGTTAGTCACGGCTACTGAGAACTGATTGCTACAGCGGCTGAGCTGATCGCGCTCTGATAACGATCTCGATTGGGCGCGCGGTCGCGGCTGACTGCAGCCGCCGCCCTTCACGCAGCACGCGCTTGTACCGCGGAGCCAGGTGATGCACGTTGAGTACCGGCCCATCTTTAATATCACACTCGCTATGATTCAACAACCAGTGAACAGGCGAAATGGTGCAGATCGACGGAATCTGCGAAATAAGACACAGAGCAGTTCCTTGTGGAGCCTCTTAGGGGCTATACAATGTGTCCGGTCATGGACTAGCGATATTCCAGATACTTATGTAACGAGTGTTTTAATATACTATTACGATACACACTTGGATCTTATTCTCTTCCCCGCTTTTTGGCAGCATTTTGAGATATTCTCTATGCGTGTACTAAAAAAAATCATATCTCTCAAAGTTTTAGTCTTAGAAACTGAGACGAAAAAAGGGTTTATTCAGAGGGCAACAATATTGTCTACCGTTTAAATTAAGAAATGATGAGCTTAAATTTTCGTAACTTTAGAAAACAAAATTAAAGTCCAAACCAAAAAATATGCAAAATCAACGAAAGTTTAGTAAACTTTTTTGTGAAAAAAAGGTAGTTTTTTTTAAATCAATAAATTTGATTACCATAATGTTTGTTATATAAGTACATAGAATATCGCTATTCCGTGACCGGACACTTTGTTTAAAACATGATGATGTACGTAGTAGTTAGAAGTAGAACACTCTCAGTTAATTATTGAGTAGCGTCATATTTCGTCGTATGTATACTATATTTCCGAAACACAACATTGTTCTACAGTATTACATTACTTTCTTTCTTATTTCTTATTATCGAGTTAGTGATAATGTATGAATGTTGTTATTACTCTGCAACAGTTCAACCTGGCGTGCCAGGAGTGGAAGCGCACCCTGGTGGGCACAGTGCACAACATCGGCATGCTGGTCTCGCTGCCCATATTCGGATACATTTCCGACCGGTAAGTAACTTACTTGCGGTTTCCGTATTCACATTAACCGCTTGTATGCCGGAATTACAGACACAATTAATTACGCATTGTGTCTCGCGTAGATCTACGTTCCCGGCATACAAGGGGTTAAGCTTAAGGTTAATATTGGCAAAACGATGACTTCCTATAGAACCCCCTGTCGTGTTTATCATTGCTTCGTAAAATTAATAAGTGTTTTGCCGTCCATACATATTCTGCTGCTGTAATAAAGTGACAATGTGAGACATAACTTGTCTCACATTGTCAAAAATACAAAGTCGTTCCACCTATTACGCATAAAAATTGTTACTTGTTCATACTGAGCGTTCGTGCTCATTTATCTGCAGTTTGGTTTTTATTTATTTGTGTGAAATATGATGCGTATGCATGTAACAAGCTTTTTATGTTGCATATAATCCGGTGTCTAGACATAAGTAACAACATATTATCTGCGTGTTTTCAGTTGGGGTAGAAAGCGAGCGCTGATTCTGAGTTGCACATTGGTTGGTGCCATCGGTTCCTTGAAGGCGTTCTCCATTTCATACGAGATGTACATCACAGTGGAGTTCCTAGAGACCGTCGCAGGAGCGAGTGCCTTCCCTGCAGCCTACATCCTAAGTAAGTAACACAAGTTTGACTAATAACAAACACAACCCAACGCCAGCGTGCTTTCAGATGGTAACAGTTTATTTTTGTTTTTCTAGCGATCGAATTACTGGGCCAGAATAAACGAGTGATCACTACAGCTTTCCTCGGTATTTTGCTGGTGATAGGAGGCCTCAGCTTTGCTCTCGTCGCGAAGACCTTTCAATACTGGCGAACCTTCATTCTAGTGGCATATCCTCCATCTTTGCTGTTCATTCTGTACATATATCTGCTGCCAGAAAGCATCCGGTGGCTACTGTCAAAGGGGAGAAAAGAAGAGGCGGTAGAAATTATAATGAGAGCAGCGAAAATGAACAAAGTGACGCTCTCAGACGAGACGATGAAACAGTTGTCAGGAGAGAAGGTGGCGCCAGCGGAGAAGAGAGACGAGGAGCCCGAGGAAGGGCTGTGGATGCAGGTGTTCCACTCGCCCATCATCATGAAGCGGCTGGCGATTTGCTCGTGGTGGTGGATCACGTGCACGTTCGTGTTCTACGGGCTGGCCATCAACTCGGTGTCGTTAGCGGGCGACAAGTACACCAACTACATGCTGGTGGTGAGCGTGGAGGTGGTGGCCGTCGTCACCAACGCGCTGGTGCTGGACCGCGTCGGCCGCAAGAGGACGCTGCTGTGCGCCTACACCGTGTGCGGCTTAGCGTGCGTTGCGATACCATTTATTCCAAAAAGTGAGTTCTCTTCTGTAGAAGTTATATTTTGAATCAACCGTTGAACTGACAGTCATCGTAAAACATCAGCTGACAAAATTGATATCTTGTTTGGTAAAAATAAAACATGAAAGATTACCTATTTATCAACACAAATTTAAATTATATTAAATCTAGTAATTCGTTGAAGTTCCAATACCACGTAAGTCATAATTATTTTAAAATAGTGTGAAAAAACTGCATAATTATACCTACTGTATTATATTACCTAGGGGTACTGGTGCAATAGGTACGGTTTTATATTTTGAGTTGATGATGAAGAGTTTTAATTATTCGTATGTTAATGTATATTCCCTTGACTCCAGGTATACCGTGGCTGGCAACGCTTCTGTACTTGGTCGGCAAGATAGCTATCACGCAGGCGTTCAGCGGCATCTACATGTACACGTCGGAGCTGTTCCCCACGCACGCGCGGCACAGCCTACTCGGCTTCTGCTCCATGGTGGGCAGGATCGGCTCCATCGTGGCACCGCAGATGCCTCTACTGGTCAGTACTGATTTTTGTAACCTTTTACCACTTACATTATTCTTGTCTTCGTTGTTTTATTTGTCTTTTCTTTCTGACAATTTATTATTGTTATGAGGTCTTTTTCATTCTCACGTTCAAAATGTTCAAGTGTGTCTTTCTTTCTATCGCTATCAAACCTCACACAATTTGATCTGTTTATCATTCTCATTCTTTTGTTGCTCTTTCTTAACACTTTCGATTTTATTTTTACATTCTTTATTACTACATGTTCTCTCAAAAACTGTTTGGCGCCCCTTTTTATACGCATAAAGATATTTATTTTCCCAAATTCACTTACACAGAAAAAAAGGATGCAAAAAGATTAAGTACATGTTTGTTAAACTTAAAATTATGTTAACTTTTTGTGATATGCAAAACAACTCGAATCAGCAGGTAGTTCAGTGTACCCGCGTGTGCACCAGCATGAATAGATTCGCAAGTTTACATTTGTCATCGTCAAGTGTGTCCGATTCGGTTGTATTGTGCTCACGTCATTGTATAGCAGCAGTTGAAGGTCGCACCGTGACATGTGAACCTGGGACATGTGTTATGATCCAATGCTCACTATACAATTAGATATTCTCAACATTTTCATGTAAATATGTGTCAAAACTTTACAAACCTGACTGTGGTCCGGAATATCGCAATCAATATTCAAAGAATAATCATTGATTAACAACATTATTTTGGTTTAATTCCAGGCGATCTACGTGGAGTGGCTGCCATCAGTGCTGTTCGGATTAACGGCGTTGGTAGCAGGCGCGCTGATGCTGACCACACCGGAGACGCTGAACACGCGCCTGCCCGATACCATCCGCGAGGCGGAGCAGATCGCGCGGAGACCCGCGCCACAATCCGCGCCTGCCAAGGACGACGTGCAGATGGCTACTAGGGCGTGACGAAACACCGCGACAACCAAACAATGTCTTAAGTCCGTACGGGGGAACTTAAGGTGTGTGGGAATACAGAAACAATAATAAAAACCGGCCAAGAGCGTGTCGGGCCACGCTCAGTGTAGGGTTCCGTAGTTTCCCGTCCGTCACAATAAGTGTTCCCACTTATGAGTTTAAAGGTGGAGGAGGAAATTATTTTGTACAACTTTTTGTCTTTTTTGTACAAAAACTGTTGTGTCAATCAAGTTCAAAATAATTTTCCTAGAAAGTCCTTATAAAGTTCTACTTTTCAGATTTTTTTCATATTTTCTAAACTTATGGTTCAAAAGTTAGAGGGGGGGGGGACACATTGTTTTTTACTTTTGGAGCGATTATTTCCGAAATTATAGACATTATCAAAAAATGATTTTAGTAAACCCCTATTCATTTTTAAATACCTTTCCAACAATATATCACACGTAAGGGTTGAAATTAAAAAAAAAATCACTTCCCACTTTACATATAGGGTGGCTACCCTAATAAAACATTTTTTTCCAATTTTTATTTTACCACTTTGTCGGCGTGATTGATATACATATTGGTACCAAATTTCAGTTTTCTAATGCTAACGGTCACAGAGATTAAGCGAGGACGGACGGACGGACGGACAGACAGACATGGCGAAACTATAAGGGTTCCTAGTTGACTACGGAACCCTAAAAACCAACAATTAAAGAGTTCATTTTTTTAAGAGTTATTTGAAAATTGAATATCGTTTCATAATTCTTGTGAGGACTAATAGGTTGTAATTGTTCATGTAAAGTTGTCAGTATACAGAATTTTAGTGATGAAGCGATGGATGATACAAATGTATTCCTAATCTAGATGAACTCATGTGGTGTAGCCACTGCGTACAAACTATACGAATCTTAATTTTATCATATTTATAAGAGTTAATGTAAGTTGTAGACAATACGTAAAGCTTTTAAAGTGGTAAGAATAATCATTTGTCATTCATCCACGATATTGTATAGCCGTATTACTTCGCCAATAGTACATTAGACAGACGCTAGATATCACCGTGCATTTACTTATGAATTACAGCTACGATACATGAAACTACTCTAAAATAACAATATTACATTATAATAAAACAAGTTGTGCTAATTATTAGTTCCTCAGATTTTCGTTAGTTTTAGCGTTTAGTATTTATCGTTACAATGGTAACCCTGTTTCGTCGCCGTAACAATGTCATAAAGTTAGGAATCGCGTATATTTCGGGCTGTTTCATAATGGGCAGTAGTACACACCGCTGCGCTGGGGCGCACCGACACGCGGGCGCACTAGCGCGCTCTGCGACAGGCCGTAACTCTGTGAGTTATGACGACTAACCGGGCTGGGCATTACCAAAAGGTAGATCATGCAGTTGTAATTATTCTTGGGTCCGTTATTGTTTATTATATTTAACTGCGATTGTATTCGCAACTTTGGTTAAATTAGCTACATGAACTATATACGGCAGTAGTGGGCAGCCTGTATGTTATGCCTGTTTAAATTACTAATAAGTGGCTTAACTTTAATTATACATTGCCATCATTTGTGTTATGGATGCTGTATGCAATCGTATGATAACGAACATGTGTTACTAGGTAGATACAATAATACGTGACTAGAACCAATATCGTTCCTAGATAATATGTCATACTTCACCAAGTTGTATGTAAATAAGCTCTATTTATTGTGTTATACATTGCAGTTAACTAGCTACTCGGGACGTGTGATAGTTGTCAATACGAGCAAGCATGGCAGCAACTTACACTTCACATTAGCAGTAGTAAATATTTTGGAGAATAGAGGCTTGTTGTTCCTCGGTTAGAATAAGTTAAATTTTGTTCAAAATAAATATAGAACTAAAATATTTTAACTAAACTTTTTGTGATAAGTGTATTAGATCAACCACACACACACAGCTCGTCAGTATTAACAATATTATTCGCCGATTGGTAACGGCCAGGTCTTAGAACCTAACGGCTTGGACCCTGACGATGGGAAAGACCCACACTAGGAAATGCGCCATCTCATGTAGCAAGCACAGTGGACTGGTGAGACCAAGCGAGAAACATATTGTTACGAAATGGGTTATTATATAACAGTTTTAAGTCGTTTGAGGGTAACACGCTCGGGTTGGGGTATGATTCCCGTGTGTGTTTGACACAGGAAATTTCTCTCTAATATGGTTTAAATGGTATTGCCATTCAACTTGGCAATGCTGCCAGTCTTCTGGACACGTTCCGGGTGAAAGCGATGCGCAGGAGTACTTTTAATACTAAACTCACTGTTGTTGTTTCTGTATATAATTTTGTTTATTTTTTTTAATCTGTAATATAATTTTGCGCTCTTTGTAAATAAATGTGTTTTGTCTAATAAATGTAAATAAATTAAGTACTTCCATTGTGTTTTTTACCTATTTAAACGTGCCTGAAAACAACTGCAATAATCCTTTGAATTGTTGTCGATCATAATGTTCGTAATGTGCGACAGGCAGTGTGCCCTCAGGCCCTGTGGTCAGCCTCGCTATCACCAAGAAACTGCTGCAGCACACGCTTAACAACATCCGAGGCATGTCGGAGGAATCCTGTCTGTCGTTGATGCTGGCCACTTTGGCCGCTGCTGGTGGCGTCTGCATCTTGGATTCTGGCCCCAAGTTGACGGGGAGTCGTTTGCCGCGTGCGCACACTATACTAGCTGCTTATCGTTCGCTCACTTTGACGCACTGTCCGTTTTTGGAACGAAGTTCGTTATCGCGCATTGCGAAAGGGGGCTAGACGGAAAACATTAAGACCAAAAGTTGTAACGACACTTTTTGCTATAGTTGTAAGCCGTGCGGCGTGCGCGTGTTTCTCTGTATGTCTCTCTCTCTCTCTCATATAAAGTAAGCCAGTTATTTTCGTTTTGTCTTTCTATTTCACATTGAACAGTGTGGTCTCGCGACGATTATTTTTGTTGAGTGTCTACAGGTTTTTGTACATAATAAATTATAACTTCGTTCCATCCGGGTGTCCCTTGACACCTCTCAAGTTCAACGGCGGATCCAGGGGGGGGGTCATGGGGGTCATGACCCCCCCCTGGGCGACAGGCTGGGTCATAGGTAGGCAATGCAATTTTATCTAATTTTATTTATAAACGTAAACAAATTATAGGCGAAAGACGCACATAATCATAATAATACAATACTGTGCTTGTTATTGGTTACATTATAAGCGGTAAAAAAAAAACTAATTTTTGGACATTTTGAACAGGCCGTAACTACGAGAAAAATTGTCGTACAGGAAACCAAAAAATAGGAAATTGTAGCTCCAAGTGTTTAATTTTTGGATTATAACTTTTAAATATTGTACCTCGCGGATTTTTTGAGTAATCTTAGAAAAACCAGCAAGAAAAAAACCTTTTTTTTAGTTTTTTTTTAAGTTAAAGGTGGGTTTCAAGATTTTTAATGAATTTTCTAAGAATCGCCATTTTTTTTAATATTTTTTTTCTGTCACATGAATTTGACATTGCAACAAAAAAAACGGCTTTTGGTGGTTTTTTGGAAAGTCAAGCACTGGCTCGAAAATATTGAGAAAACCACTAATGTTAAGTGTGCCTTTTTCAGTTCAATATGTCCACAAAAACCCTACGAAGAGCCAAATTAATCCAGCCAGCCGTTTTTTTTGTTTTACTGGATTGAATTTCTGAAAAAAATTAAAGGATTTTTGCACTGAAATATTAGCTCATAATTTTTAAAATGAGAAAAAAAATAGTTTTTCAATCTTATTCCACATGTTTGTTCCAGAAATGCTTTTATTTTCAAAAAATAAATGGTGGCCGCTGTGCCTATTGTTCTATCGCGCACCAGCGAGCGAGCCACGCGAGCCAACCCCTCTACCCGAGCGCCCGCTCTGTTTATCAAATGGCGAACAAATTCGGACGCGGGAGGATTGATTGAAGTTGTAATAACTCGTAAAAAAATAGAAAAGTGTTAACTTTTATAAACTACTAGCTTTCGCCCGCGGCTTCGCTCGCGTTTAATTCGGGGTAACACAGTTCCCCCTTCCTGATTTGTAGGTACCTGCTACTTGTAGTTTTTGCCCTAGCGCCTTATTTATTGTAATAGCAAAGCTAAGTTTTTCCTTTTCTTCCCTCTTTCCTCACACTTTAAAAAAAAAAAAACTATGTCCGGTTCCAGGGTCCCAACCATCTCTGTACCAAAATTCATCAAAATCGGTTTAGCCATGTGGGCGTGAAGACGTAACAAACAAATAAACAAACAAACAAACTCACTTTCGCTTTTATAATATTAGTAAGGACTAGCTTTTGCCCGCGGCTTCGCTCGCATTAAATTCGGGAACACAGTTCCCCTTTCCTGATTTGCAGGAACCTGCTACCTGTAGTTTTTGCCCTTGCGCCTTATTTATTGTAATAGCAAAACTAAGTTTTCACTTTTCTTCCCTCTTTCTTTCTCCCTTTTTTTTGGGTTGGGAAATCATCAAATAACTTCCCCCGCTCTGGGTGCAGCGGGGGGGCGTGTCAGACTTTTACTGACTAAAACCCACCCATGTTTCTTCTATTGCCCTTTACGTTCCGGGGCCGCGGTATCTCTTTCGAACAACCCGCAACCCCGGCAGGCCCTGGCAAGCCCCTCTGCTTTGCTGACATCTCTTTGAGGCGCGCGTGAAGCACGAACGCGCCTTCGACATGGCCTGTCGTCAATAGACGGACGGACGGTGAGCAATGGGTAGCTCACCGTCCGTCCGTCTCACAGGCCCGCATCTACGGTGGCCGGGAGTCGTCTCGCGGCGCCCGGCGCCCGGGGCCTATCCCGCGGCGGCTGGGTTGGTTTGAAGTTCTCTTCCTCAAACGCCCGGCCTCCTCCTTCACTAGCATGACTGCTTCGCAGAAGGAGGTGACCGCTTCCCATTCCCTCTCGCTCCGGACCATGGACTGAACCAGGGCCGGACGCGAGAGATCGCCGCTGCCGATCGCATCTACAAGGGCACGGCGGTGCTCCGCCCAAGCTGGGCAGACCGCCACTGTGTGATCATCGATCATAACAATGGTGACTGGTGACACCCGGGCGTTTCCTCCCGCCCAATTATGTGCAGGAACCTCCCGAAAATTCCGTGTCCGGTGAGGACCTGCGTCAGGCGGTAGGTGAGGACGCCATGGCGCCTCTCCAGCCACTCCTCAAAGAGGGGACTTACCGCCACTATTGTGGCGTACCCTGCACGGGGTTGCGACAGTCGCTCTCTCCATGCCACCATGAGATCGCACCGGAGGTCTGTCCGCTAAGCGGCAATTTGCTACGGTAGAGGAGTTCCCCCCGGTGTAGTGCCTCCGCGCGCCACTCAAACAGGCGCGCGAGGACTATCGCCTCCAGATCCCACGGTGGCAGTCCGGCAAGGAGGCTCGCTGCCTCGCCGGAGATCGTGCGGTAGCCCCGGATCAGCCTAATGGCTACTACCTTTTGGGGCGCGTTCAGGTAGTGCGCGGCGCGCCGCCCTAAAGAACGGGCCCCCTCTTTCTCCCTCATTTCTCGATATAAAAAAAAAATCCTATTGGCCTATGTCCGTTTCCAGGGTCCCAGCTATCTCTGTACCAAAATTCATCAAATTTGGTTTAGACATTTAGGCGTGAAGACGTAACAAACAAACTCACTTTCACTTTTATAATATTAGTAAGGATTACTAGACTACTCGTGTCAATGATTATAAATGATTAGGTACCAGCTTTGCAAAGTGAAATGGCAGCGAAATCAAAACATTCCGCTGGCCATTTCGACCCTCGTAACTTGAACTTGAATGTGATAAAGACTTGATCCCAACATAAGAAGTTTTTTTTTGTGTATTCTGGCGACACTACCCATTAGTGTTGCAACGGCGGAAAGGTCTTTTTACACACTAAGAAGCGACAAAACTTGGCTTGGCAGAAGACCGCCTGACGGGCTCAGCTCTTTTGCACGTTCACAAGTCAATAAATTAATATAGATGACGAGGAACTTATAAGGCGTTTTGCGAGACGACACAAACGAAGAATACATTTCATCATATAAGTTTGTAATGTTCTTCAGTGTGCACCCATTAAATTAAAATAGAATTTGACAGTGACTCCGTCTGCGACTAGGTAACTCCGCTGCAGTGGAAGACCAATGCAATCGACCCCATGAAATCCTATCCGTTTAGCGGTTTCATTCAACGTGAAAAATTAACAAACACACTTTCACGTTCCGTTATAATATTAAGTATAGCTATATGTATCCGAACTAGACTACGGAGACAAACTGTCTGCGACATGGTGACCCCCCCCTGATATAAAAGCTGGATCCGCCCTTGCTCAAGTTTTTAATATTTCCACATCCACTGATCACGTCGGGGTCACCAATGTTGGAGACAGAAATACTGGAGTCTGTAGGTAAAGTCTATTTAGCAATAACCAAAATCTGAGTACACAGCTTTGTTAAACTAGACACGAGAACACACATTCTTGCCATAGGGCGGCGCGCAAACGACTGTTAATTGCGCAGGCCATATTTGTCATTAACTATTTTCTGAACAAATAATACTAAATGTTTTCAGAGGGTCACAGTTCCACAGACTAAGCAAGAAAACTAACAACCAACCGGTACGCAATTGCAATGTACTAGTGTGAATTGGCAAAATATGTCAATTACGCTGTTTGACCGAATTGAAATACAAACATAATAAATACAGTGGCTTCCAAAAGTAAGTTGATCTTTATTTACTTTTAATGTAGGTATCGCACACTATCAATGCAAAGTTTAGAACTTGCAGATGTTAAACCTGTGTTCAGTAAGGTTTTATAGAGTAACAATGTCCTGGGCAAATCCAATCAAATCAATCAGATCAAAATATTTTTATTTCACATAGTAGGCCTATGTAAACATGACACTTTTCGTCGAGAAAGGTGCACGGTTTGGGTTGGTCGTTTCCTATGGAGAAGAAGCGGCAAGGAACTCCATGGTTACTCTTTTAAAATCATTTGGTTTGACAATATTGTTGTTACAGCGTTAACTAGTACTTTAAGTATGAGAGGACAGCGTACGCCCGACAATAAGTCATTGTACCTGCGTAGCGATATTTGTCAATGATCCAGACGTCGCGTCGCGTCGGAGTCACCGGCGCGCGCCGCGAGCGAATCACGCAGACAGACAGGCTGTCAGTACATCATTTGTTAATGTCGACTAATGTATAAAAATATTCTAATGACGGAGTTGTGTTGAATACGTATGTAAAATAAAGAGCTTTTTTTGCGGATGGGAAATCATCAAGTAACTCCCCGCTCTGGGCGGAGCGGAGGGAGTGTCAGACTTGGACTGACTAAAACCCACCCATGTTCCTTCTATTGCCCTTAACGTTCCGGGGCCGCGGTATCTCTTTCGAATAACCCGCAACCCCGGCAAGAAAAAATACTTCTACTTTACTTTATTTAATAACTTCTTGTGTTTTTACTATGAAGCAACAGCTGTAAGCAGCCTTTTCAAACAAATTCAAATTCAAATTCAAAATTCAAATCATTTATTTCAATTAGACCATTACAGGCACTTTTGAATGTCAAGAAACAAAATGAATCTACAGTCCCGGTCACAAGGCATAATAACTTGTGAAAGTACTGTAGTTGCCCATTCCAAAGCGTTGATCTCTATGGAGAAGAATGGGCAAGAAACTCCATGGACACTCTTTTAAATTATAATATTTTAACATAATCGTATTTACATCATTCATGTTGAGATTATAAAAATATGTGAGAACGATGTAGAAAGACGTGCACAGTAAGAGCGTCCAGAGTAAATAAAAAGCAAAATTTAATTTTAAATCTAAATAAGTTTAAAAATGAACCGTGGTAGCTAAAAATGACCAGTCCCAACAGTTCACGAACATGACGTATGGATCAGCCCCATTCAGCTCGACCATTTTGAAGGGAGCTAAATGACCCGACACACCCGCCACCATCAGCGAGACATTTAAGTGAGCATGACACTATCAACCACCAGGGCTTCGTCAAGTCAATGATAATACATAGCACTCACATATGGGCTTAATAATTATACAATACTAGAGAATTGATTCTATACATTGCAAAGATAATCTTACAATCTTCTGCAGCTTCCACTATAGCTTCGGATACTGAGTTTACCCCTATGCTTGTGGAGCAGGACCAGCATTGAGCCAAGCATTTTTATCATCAATATAATCCCCCAACTTATAATATGCTTGCCTACATAGTGTGCGTTTAATACAAGATTTAAATTTCGTTTCATTCAGTTGAAGAATGTGGGGAGGTATTTTATTGTAGCATTTCAAACAGTACCCCATGAAAGATGAGTCTACTTTAGCTAACCTGAAACCTGGTTGAACTAATTGGTCCCTATTTCTAGTATTATAATTGTGTCTGTCACCTCTTTTACTAAAAAGATGCAAGTTTTTCCTGACATACATGATGTTTTCATAAATATATTGACAAGGTACTGTCATGATGTTAATATCCTTAAACTGTTCCCTTAAAGAATCTCGCCTACGTAGGTTATATATGGCTCTGATGGCTCTTTTCTGCAGAATAAATATAGACTCGATGTCTGCAGCCCGTCCCCAAAGTAAAATACCGTATGACATTATACTATGAAAATAACTAAAATAGACTAGTCTCGCGGTATCTACATCAGTAAACTGACGGATTTTTCTAACAGCATATGCTGCTGAACTAAGGCGTCCTGCAAGAGATGTTATATGCGGACCCCATTGTAGCTTTGAATCGAGTGTTATTCCCAAGAAAACAGTTTTTTCGACGAATTCTAGTTTCTCTTGATTCAATACTATGTCACACTCACTGTTTTTGACATTTGGTAGAGCAAATCTTATGCACTTCGTTTTTTTCCCATTTAATACTAAATTATTAGCGGTAAACCAATTATGTACCTGCATTAGGGCATTATTTACGTCGTCAAGATTTGAGGCACGTCTGTTTATCTTAAATATTAAAGAAGTATCGTCAGCAAATAACACCATTTGTGGTTGGTTTTTAAACAAATGGGGTAGATCATTAATATATACTAAAAAGAGGAAGGGACCTAATATCGATCCTTGTGGTACACCCATTTTTACATTTAAACCCATTGAATTGACACCATTTATTTGTACTTGCTGCTGTCTATCATTTAAATACGATTTAACTAAACTAAGGGCAAGTTTCCCTAGGCCGTAATGTTCAAGTTTTAAGAGAAGGGTTTCGTGGTTCACGCAATCAAATGCTTTTGAGAGATCACAAAAGATCCCTATGGCATCCTGTGCTTCTTCCCACGCAGTAAATATGTGTTTTAATAGGGTGACACCGGCGTCAGTCGTACAACGTCCTTTGGTGAAACCATACTGCTTCTCATGTAAGATTTTATTGGTGTTAAAATGGTTGAGCATTTGGTTAAGCATTACCTTTTCAAACACCTTGCTGAAAACCGGCAAAACGGATACGGGTCTATAATTATTGGTGTCTTTACTGTCCCCAGATTTGAAAAGTGGTATTACCTTGCTGTATTTCATAAGGTCCGGGAAGACTCCTTGGTCCACACACAAATTAAATATAAAGGCTAAGTACGGTGCTATAGTCTCAATGATAGCTTGACAAACTTTAATAGACAATCCCCAAAGGTCTTCGGTTAATTTGATTTTTATTTGTTTAAAAGCTTTAATGACTACAGTGGGGTTAATATGCTTAAACTGAAACTCAACCGGGCATGGTAAAACGTTTGCTCTTAATAAGTCAACAGAAAGTAAGGGTGAGGAATTTAACGTTTCTGTAGTTTTAATTGGGATACTAGTAAAGAAATCCACAAATTCTTGAGCAACTTCGTTTTTAGTGGTTAGAAGACCACGTGAAGATTCTAGTGTTATATCATTATTATATTTTTTATTTCTATTAGTTTCACTATTGATTATTTTCCAAACCGTCTTAATTTTATTATCAGCGGATTTAATCTTGTTGCTTATGAATAAGGCTTTAGCTACCTTGCAGGTGTTTTTAAACATTTTTGAGTAAGTAGCAACATAGCGATTGAATGTTTCCGAGTTTATGTAAGGCTTAAGGCCGTAAAGCTCAAACAGTCGTTCCCTACTTTTTCTTATACCCTTAGTTGCCCAATCACTAAATATAAACTTTGGGCTAATAGATTTAGTTTTTATTTTTAGCGTATCATTGAACTCTGTGTAGACAACCGAAAAGAATTCCTCGTAAAAATGATTTACATTATTAATATCATATCCCGGAATGCCTAGATTACTTATTAAATTATTATTAAATTTATTTAAATTGCTGGGTGTTATTTGTCTGGACTGTATCTGAATTTTTTGTGATGTTGTGTAGGACTCGAAAACAACGGTTTGACCGCTGTGATCAGAGGGAAGGTAATTTACAATGGATTTATCTAAGAAGTCGCAGCAACAGAAAACATTATCAATACATGTAGCGGTATTTGTAGTTATTCGGGTTGGCTCCGAAAACACATTCAACAAATTAAATGATTTAAAAAGATTTAAGAATCTACTGCTATTTGAATTTTCATCTAAAATATTGATGTTAAAGTCACCACAGATGACTAGCGACTTATTACCCGTTGCAAGTTTTGCCAAAGCATCTTCCATTACTGACTCAAATATCGAGTAGTTTTGATAATTTGGGGGCCTGTAAACGCACACTATGACATGCTTATCTAGCTCAACACAAGACAATTCAATATTATGTTCAACCGATAGATCAACTATATCAATACGACTTCTAAATTTAATACTATTTTTGACTAAGATTAGTGAACCCCCACGCATTTACGGTTAAAGCAACTGCCTACACTGTAATTTTCATAATTAATTAACATTTCATGATCTTTTAACCAATGTTCGGTGAAACAAACAATATCAAACTTAGTTTTTTCTAAAAACAATTCAATCTCTAGTTGTTTTGAAGAGAAACCTTGAATATTTTGATGAAATAATTTCAAGGAATTCTGCTTAGCCCCTTTTTTAAATTTAACTATTTGAGAGCCAGAAGGTACTTTGGTGTCTGTTGTCTTACTAGCTAGTTTAAATGAGCCGGAGTGAGCGACAATACTCCCCCGCCTTCCTTGTAAAAAGGTATATTAGTATAAGTACTAATATTCGCAGTGTTAATAATAGTACAAAACATAGACATACTATTTATGTCCGAGTGAACATTATAAGCTAATAGCCTAGCTATTTTGTGTCTACAACTAGTAGGTAGAAACACACTACCCCGTGTCGACCTAAGTTTATCAACAACAGTGTTGATATCAAGATATACAAGTTTGTCCAATAGTGACCTACCAAGAAGTGTACATGCTTATTCAGCATGTGAATGTAATTGTTTTGTTTATTTGACGTTTTATATAAGTATGGAAAAGCACACAATATTATTTTTCGACAATTTAACTTTAACAACTCAGTTACACTGTCTGTGATGTCTTCTTTTGTAATTTTAGAACAATTTCCTATAAATATAGTTAAATCAGTACTTTTACTATAAACATTTCCAGTTACTAATGCCATTATCTGTTTATAAGTTGACCCTGGCATACAAGTATTTTGACTGGGAAAACTCAGGTTATTACTTAATAATTTACCTACACCCCTTCCTATACTATCTGAGAACATTACAGAGTTAGAACAATCATGACTATCATGTATCTCAGTCTGCACCACTTGTAAATTAATTTGTGACATATTAGCTGCATCTTGGTTGAGGATACAGTCCGGAGGCAAATTCTCAGCCTGGGATGGGTCCTCCATTACCTCAGGCTGGACAGTTTCATGGTTGGAAACTGTCTGACAACTACATTGAGACATTACTAATTCGTTTGCTGCAAGAATATGTTCCCTAATTTGGTTCTGAGAACTCAAATACCTACTGGAAATGGAACTAAGTGAGTCCTGAAGTACCTCTATTTCAGACTGCAATTGCTGAGTATCTATATTATATATTTTAATACTATCTTCTAACTTTATTTCATAATTTTTTAACTTGTTCACTAAATCAACACGTTCTTTTCTCAGTGGAATGTTTTTGGAAAAGTGTTTATGTTGTTTTTTAAATTGATAACACTTTTTAATTAGTCTATTTAACTTAGCATATTTCTTAATTTTCTTATTGCTTACTGAATAATTTTGTTTCAGTAAGGAATCTTCAGTCAAATCAATAGTTATTAAGGAAGGGGAGTTACAATTACTATTTAACAATTCTTCATATAAGCGATTAGTTTCAATAACCTGAGTACTTTTTCTTTCTCTCTGTAACTTTAAAATACGACTATCGGCATGAATTAATTCATCTTCTAAGTCCCTAATCCTACATAAAGCCTCCTCATATAAATTACTGCAATTGCTGAAACCATCTGTGACCACCTTTAGTTGATCCCGTTCATCAACAACGTCCAAGTATTGCTGATGAAGGTCCACTAACTGCCTTTTCAAGGAAGAGTTATTGCTGTTGACTTTAACGACTTCCACCTCACTTTCTTCTCTCTCCTGTAACAGTTGTTGGACTTGGAGTTTTGATTCTTTAAGCTCTTGGAGGGCCGTTCTCAACTTGAGCTCCATCTCCTGAGCAGTAGCCTTACGGGTCATCACAGGCATGGTTTCAGGATTAGTTACTGAAAGATAGAAATAAAGAAACGGTGAGAACTAACAGAATAGACAAATATAGAAAAGTTAGCGGTGAAAGGGGGAAAAACAAAGGGCAAAAGTTCAGATATGAAAATGAATGAGGTAGGATGTTTATTAAGTTTAAAAGATTATCTTTATATTAAATTAATCTAATAGAATATTGAGTTTTACTGGTTTTTATCAACCTATTTATACTTTTGCTTATGTGGGTAGGCTGCTTAGATGAAAAACACAAAAAACAATTTGCGTGATCAAATTTTGTACAAGCTCGCGCTGGGTAACGCCGCCGGTTTCAACCTTATAGCTTAATGATAACCTCCTTTTTAGGGTACCGTACCTCAAAATTAAAAATCAGAACCCTTACTTTGTTGTCCGTCCGTCTGTCTGTCTGTCTGTCTAGACCCACTATCTCAAGAACGCGTAAGGGTATTGAGTTTAAGTTAATACTAAGGGTTGCAGTCCCACGAAGCTACGAAAAAAATCTACTTTCTAAATATGAGCGATCTGAAGATATGGCCGTTTACATCGTCAAAGTCTATAGAATATTTCCCGTTGACCTACAATCATGAAAATTGGTAAAAAGTAATGTCATATAGTATAGTACCCATTACCGTATATTAGTAGACACATCACAAAAAAATATTTATTTTATCTTTTCGTTAAGCAATGTGCGGTACTTTCATTAGTTACGTACAAGTTTGTGCGGAACCCTCGGTGCGCGAGTCCTACTCACAATTGGCCATCCTTTATGGGCGGTTAAAGTTGGATGCTTATAATCCAATATGTTTACGAAACTTCGTTGATGAGATGCGATTACAAATTACAATCTCTCTTGTACAGGGTATTGTCGTTCTAAGCGAATAGTCCACAGCTGATCATCCCTGCCGAGTCTACTCCATCTCTTTGGCTACTCTCATTCAGCAGTAACCAGTCAGTTGTTGTACTGCCAAGCCTCAGCCTCCATTATGTCTAGGCAGACGTGGTCAGACTACCGCCGAGATTGATGTTCTAATATTATAATTTCACAATCATCAGCGAATCGTGTGTTTGAAGCACACATCCGCGCGCTTGTGAATGGGTTTATGCATAACGACCCAAATAACCGGCGGTTTTGATCGTAAACTGAGCGGTCGCGGATTGGGCGCACCGCGCACCCCGCGCTCCCGATATATCCCGTGCAGTGTTCCGCCGCCCGCCATCGTCTGCACGCGCACCACCAGCACCACACACCACGCACCACTCACCACGCTCACCCACTACACAGAACTCGTAAAAAATTAGCAGAACACACCATAACGTTGTCTATGCAAGATATATTTCTGAAGTATAAATTAGACGATGTACCGTGGGATGGCCGGTGGTTGATCTCTGTCTCGCGTCGCCGGCACGGGGCAGTGCCCAGTTCAGTGCGCTAACGTTCAGCTCGTCGCGCTGGTGCATGCTGGCACGGCTGGTGCTGTGGTTTGGGGCAGATCTTCAGCGCAGGTCTAGTGTAGGTAACAAGTGACATTCGCGAGTGATTCCTTACTGTTGATGCGTTGTGAATGAAATGCAGTTCTGGCTGGTAGTTGGTATCAGTGCTGGGAACGACAGACTGATAAGTGACCAGTGACAGTGTCAGGGAGCATGTCTCGCCGGGAGGTGCGCGGGGAGCGGGGGGAGTATCCCCTGCCACCGCCGAGCAAGTGCGCCAAAGTAAGTGACATGATAACCACGGTTTAATGACAAGTTAGTTTATCAATCTGATCAACTTCTTTTCAAATTGAATCGGCGTCACTTTGCATTCTAACTAAATCCGATCAGTGTTTCATATTATGGAATAACTTCCACAGCCCAGTTACTGTGTAACGCGACACCCTTTGGTTAGACTGGTTGTTACACTTTCAGGATAACAATATAGGTAACAGAATAACAAGTTTAAGGGAATCCTTCTTGTATAGATTATGCAAATTATGTGACTGTGCCGCAATATAGCTTCTAGTTAGGAGCCCCTATCTTGTATCTAAGATTTTAATAGAGTTAACACGAGAATTCAGTGACGTTGAGTACCTCGGTATTGTCGACGCGACGGCCTTTTGATCATGAGTCAGGTAATGTTGCTCAGAGAACACGGCGAGAGGTGATCAGATGAGAAGTTGTTTAAAAACTCGATCCGCGATTATACTTAATTATTTAATTCACTCCATAATACTTAGAGCACCTGAATTCGCACTTCAGAGTAAACTGGTCACAAAAACGTAAAGGATTTAAAATAACTCAATTGATTGAAGTTGACCCCGATCAATGGAACTCTCGCCGGCGCTATGCACCTTGGTACTCCTTGTAAAGTGTTAATAGCAAATAGTTCGTGCCAAGTAATGTACTCGGCGGCGGCTAATCTCTTGTTTAGACACATTACAATATATACGGCCGTGTTCCAGTGCTGTTTATACTAAATACGAAATATAATTGTGTAGAGCACGTTGTGTAATAACATGTCATAACATCAGAACTAAATACTGCATCAGATCTTACACTCCCCTCACTCGTATCTAATCGGTGTACAAAGAACTATTTAGGAATTTATTCGTAATCATGAAGAAGACGTATATTTACATAAATTACTCTCGAGCTGAGTTAAGAGCTGCTCACAAAGTTTATAGTGACAGTAACTGTTAAACCGCGAAACGTAAGGACCAATACAAAATTCCAACACGAACTGAGCGAAGAACAATCATCACTGTGTTTATTAATGATAAGGCTTCGAAAAAATAGCCAGAAATATACCGAAGGCAATCCAACAATCAGCTTTTGGTATCTCTGGAAATAGAACACCTAAATACAGTTTATTTGTAAATATTTGAAAATCTTATGGCAATTTAGATTAACAAACACAAACAATATATGAATAACGATGATAAAACCATCATTCATGAAAAACAGAGAATTGCAACAACTTGAGACTATTTGATTTGAGTATAAAACATAGTATTTATTGCTGCCATTTGTTATTAGGCACATCAATTCTTGAATGTAGAAAATATACAAATGTTTAAATAATGTTAGTTTCCATTGGCAGGTGCTGTACTACACGTGGAAGCTGTGCTCGGTGGTGTTCTCCCACTTCGTGATGATCAGCCTGGTGGTGGCTTACTGCATCCTCGGTGCCGTCACCTTCGAGAAGCTGGAGGCGCAGCACGAGAAAGATGTACATACTCATATCGATATTACTAATGTTCCAACAGAGGTGCTCGTGGATAAATAATACGAGCTGCGTGATAGTGACAAAGGGTATCCAGGTCCGGGGACGCAATACCGGGGTTGTTTCGATATGCCGCTGCAAGTAAAATACTATTAAGCAGCTGCCAGTTATACTGGTAGTTAAACTGACTTTCCGATAGAACTAAAATCGAAACGATTTTTTTTTTTCATTTAAATGGCTCTAATCTTGATCTTGTCCAGAGACTTGTCCAGAGGTCGACTATTTTTTTTTTTTTTATATAAATAAAAACGTTGCCCCACACTAGGAATTTCTCGTGTATCGTGGGTGCGTTTACAAACATTTAAATTCACATACACAAACAGCCAGACCCGAAACATCTATCTGTAGGTCATACAAATATTTGTTTCGTGCGGGAATCGAACCCGCGACACGTAGCGCAGCAGTCGATTACTCAGCCACTGCGCCAACCGTGCCGTCATCATCATTATTGGACAAACTGTCTCAGACGAACGACGACGACTTGGATAGATGCGGGTTAAATGAAGATACAAGGTATGGGTGACTACCCGCAGTAGGTCTGAACTCCCGAGATAGTAAGGGAGACTGAGCTTGTGGAGCTTTTGGGCGGACTCATCGAAGTAGGTCAATGAAAGACCAACAAAGTGGAAATGAAGCTTCGTATCCAGCAACTTCAAGTCACTAATGAGCCTCTTGGCTCTCTACACAACAATGTCAAATAAATCAATTACTATAAATCTGCTGTAGAGATAACAACTTTGTGATAACTAAGCACGAATATACCGAGTGTGTGTAGGAATGATTCGGCAAGATCTCTTGACTCCTCACTGGTCAATGCGCAATAGAACTGCAAAGCTGTTACCCACATTAAGATAGGATTTATGATGTGTGAACTGTGAGCATTCGTGTTCTACCAATATCAATTCTGAAGATAGAGTTTATCTAAATTAAAGTCGGATCGACATCGACGTAGTGCGCAGTTGATACGTAAATAATTAAAATAAACTTCGCAGAAATTATTGAAGTTCCATGTTTCCATTCCTTATTTGGGAATCGTCTCAGTATTTCTTTTCTACTTATGTTTTCGCTGAGTATCGCGTCCACATAAGTGTCTCCATCTAAGGCGATCTTCTACTGACTGGACCATTCTAAGCACTTCAATTTAATGTAAAACATATTAATAATTTCTTTGACAAACGCCACAATTGTCTTTGTTTTCAAATCTATTTTCAATTGGCTATAAATTTTGTTTTATCAAAGAATGGCACGCTGCCACAGACTACTCAAACCCATCTGATTAACGAGCGCAGTCTAGAACACGACGTATACCACGCTAAACACGACACACAGTAGGTACAAACATCCAAGAAACACACTCAACATACAAACACAAATTAATGAAAAGACAATGAAACTTAAGTTACAGATGACGACAATTTGTATGATCAATTATAAAAGTAGGAAGCCGCAAAAATCTAGTACCAACATAATAAAAATAAAATGTTTTTTGAACTCAAAATAAATGTTAATCCTTAGTTCTTTACTAATATTATAAAAGTGAAATTGAGTTTGTTTGTTTGTTTGTTTGTTACGTCTTCACGCCTATATGGCTAAACCGATTTTGATGAATTTTGGTACAGAGATAGTTGAAACTCTGGAGATGGACATTTTTTTTAAGTGAGAAATGAGGGAGAAAGAGGGAAGAAAACGGAAAATTGCTTTGCTATTTCAATAAGTAAGGCGGGCAAAAACAGGGCAAAAATTACAGGTAGCAGTTACCTGCAAATTAACGCGAGCGAAGCCGCGGGCAAAAGCTAGTTTCTTCATAAAGCATAATTTAAAAAAAAAAACTTTAGATATTCCACTTAATAGACATAAGTTAGTTTGTCGTACAGAATGCTTGGTTGTCGGCTTCGGGAAGGGCTCGTTTATACCCTGTAGTAGCCAAACAAAAATATGTCGGTTCAAAAGAAAATCAAGTAGACGATGTTTGTTATCTCTCCCATACATTTATAAATATATTTCTCTTCGTTGTATCTTGTGACGAATGGGTCCGTTGATGCGATGACATTTAATACATTTTTTTTAGGGTTGCGTACCTCAAAAAAACACGTCATTAATTATTACACTTCAAATGACAAAAAAAAACCGGTTTGGTCATGTTTTGGACACAAAAAACCTACGCAAACATTCTTTGTTTCTTTTTTCGTTTTCTTTTTAATTTTATTAAATTTTACAATTTTTAAGTTGTTAGTTTAGTAGTATAACTCTGTAAGTAACGGCTTGACAAGGAAAGTCATCTAACATAAAAATCCTTACTTAATATTATAAAAGCGAAAGTGAGTTTGTTTGTTGGTTACCTCTTCACGCTTTAATGGCTACACCGATTTTGATGAATTTTGGTAATGGTGGTGGTTTTTTAAAAAAAAGTGGGATGTGAGGGAGAAAGAGGGAAGAAAAGGGAAAACTTAGCGTTGCTATTACAAATCAATAAGGCGCAAGGGGAATTGTGTTACCCCGAATTTAACGCGAGCGAAGCCGCGGACAAAAGCTAGTATTGTATAAAGTTCAATAATGCCACATACCAATCCTTCGCGATTTCAGCCCACTGTGCGCCGACCGCCTATACGAGGACACAGCGGCGCTCCGCCTAAGCGTGTCCGTGTGGATAATATTTAAAAATATTTTCTATCTATTATTATCAACATAGAAAACCGTTTGTAACAAACCTTCTCTATTAATATAATTATTAGCTCAGGAAACTTACTTGTAATAACATAGATACCTTTTTGTTTTCTTGTTGGTTGTAAACGTGAAAATTTACGATCTAACTAGGAATGCTAAAATAATGAAAAGTCTATATACGTCGCTTACATCTGCTTAATGATATTCAGCGCGGGAAATCAGAATGTTTACAAACACATCTGTACGTCTAGCTGTCTTCGACTATGAAGTCCATTTTCATTGAACCACGCATTATGTATAGCTTTCTTCAGTAAGTTCGTCGAAAAAACATCTTTTTTCCAATACTTAAAACCGGCCAAGAGCGTGTCGGGCCACGCTCAGTGTAGGGTTCCGTAGTTTCTCGTCCGTCACAATAAGTGTTCCCACTTATGAGTTTAAAGGTGGAGGAGAAAAGACAAAAAGTTGTACAAAATACAACTTTTTGTCTTTTTTGTACAAAAACTGTTGTGTCAATCAAGTTCAAAATGATTTTCATAGAAAGTCCTTATAAAGTTCTACTTTTCAGATTTTTTTCATATTTTCTAAACTTATGGTTCAAAAGTTAGAGGGGGGGGACACATTGTTTTTTACTTTTGGAGCGATTATTTCCGAAATTATTGACATTATCAAAAAATGATTTTAGTAAACCCCTATTCATTTTTAAATACCTTTCCAACAATATATCACACGTTAGGGTTGAAATTTAAAAAAAAAATCACTTCCCACTTTACATATAGGGTGGCTACCCTAATAAAACATTTTTTTCCAATTTTTATTTTACCACTTTGTCGGCGTGATTGATATACATATTGGTACCAAATTTCAGCTTTCTAGTGCTAACGGTCACAGAGATTAAGCGAGGACGGACGGACAGACAGACATGGCGAAACTATAAGGGTTCCTAGTTGACTACGGAACCCTAAAAATGTAGTAACAAAAGCTCGCTTTTGGAATTTGTCAGTAGCAGTTACGAGATCTGTGCCCGGATGATGGCAATAGGGTCGTCCGTAAGATGGGACTTATACATAACTGGCGAAACGTAGGTGTACCTACTATTAGGTGCAACTCTACCTAAGCCTTCGCATATACGTATATTGTTAGGTTGATGTTATGTTGTTGATGTGAATGTATTAGTGCGCCTTGGGGTAGGACCGACTTATATGCTGTGACGCCAATCAGTCATTCTTGGAGAATTACAGAGGCGTAATGTAATGAAAAGAAGAAGTTCGCTTAGCTAATTCAAACTCAAACTCAAAAGCATTTATTTCAATTAGACCATTACAGGCACTTTTGAATGTCATAAAAACAAGAACAAAAAAATGATGCTGCTACAATCCCGGTCACAAGGCATAATAACTTGTGAAAGTACTGTAGTTGCCCATTCCAAAGCGTTGATCTCTATGGAGAAGAATGGGCAAGAAACTCCATGGACACTCTTTTAAATTATAATATTTTTACAAAATCGTATTTACATCATTCGTGTTGAGATTATACAAATATGTGAGAACGATGTAGAAAGACGTGCACAGTAAGAGCGTCCAGAGTAAATAAAAAGCAATAATATCTGTGTATAATATCTGTGGCATAACTACTAGTTAGTTAGTCTAGAACATTAGTTACATTTAGTCTTCATAGTTCGTAGCCTCTCATATCCGTTGATGTAACATTTGTATGTGTGCGTGCAGGTGAAGCAGAACATCTCGCAGATCAGGAGCAACACGACGCAGAGCATCCTGACGATGACGCGCACCGTGCTGATCTTCAACCAGACCAACTGGACCTCGGAGGTCGGCGACATGCTCAAGGTGAGCACACTGCGCACTGCGCACTGCGCACTTATACCGGCATCATTACAGCTTCCTAGCGTGCAGGAACATCACGGTGGCAGATTGTGAATAGCAAATATTAGCAAAAGCATTTTCTGATTTCGTTTTTATACGTGTTCAAGCAAAAAATACTGAATAGAATTACGTTAGTTCATTGTTCTGCACATCATATTGCTTGCAAAGTTTCTTGACAAAAAAGCTCATTTCTATAAAATCTCCATTATTCGATGATTGCTGTTTCAGGAGCTACAAGACCATTTGGTTTTTATTTTTGTGATTTAAAACTAAACTAAACATTATTGTCTTCTATGACACCTTTTAAAAACAAAAAAGTCATCAGTTACCGGCAGCCGAAACGTTCAAGGTTGAACAAAAATAATAAAAATAAAAGCCACTCTCACGCACCTGCTTCTGATAGAGAACTACTTGCGGAACTATTGATCATAGAGGGTTATTAATAGGAGTGGTTGTGGTGGAGTGCGCACATAATATTATGTACGTTTTTATCGACGTGAGCTTAACGATTCGATTTTTCGTTGATTTGATGATGTGACTGCCTCGTAGGTCGAGTAGTTACAATCGCGCAAATTGAGCATAAGGTTCTGAGTTCGATTCTCGAGTCGGGCAAATTGATATTGAGGGCAATCGTCTCACCTTCTATAACATGGGGAAAAATGTAGCTATGCTATTAGGTTCATCTCAGCGTAGCTCTTCCGATATTACAAGCGTGTGGCTATACTATCATGTTCTGTTGTTGATGTGTGAAGTATGATTTGGGAGTAAGACTGACTCCTATGCCGCGAAGACAATCAGCGCGGCGCACGCTATTCTGGTCCGTTATGCCCCATGTGTTCTGCGATTCTCTCTTCTTCCTATCTTCTCCATCGTTTCCTCAATGCAAATCGCTACTACGTATGACGCAACGCGTCCCAGAGTTTGCTGTCTTCAGCGATGTAAACTGCTCAGTAAATTTTGCCTGTAACAGCTTCCTCGATCGCGTCTGACTATCTTGCCGGTGCCCTACCTCGAGCGTGTTTGTCTTCTAACCGGTCCAGAATTATACTGTTTACAATGCTAATCCGAACATATTATACGTAAGCGAAACCTGAGGGTATACTCCAAGCAGATAACCTTTTGGTGATGTTGACCTCCTTCAGTAGGTATGGACACATTTGTTCTCATTACGGTCCAAGCATGCATGCATCGTTTGATATCTACCAACATTAAACGCCTTCGTCGATGGATTACCGCCCATTTATTCTGATAGAGAGCAGAGAAGATGCTTGTGTCCTAAGTAGCTGCTGCAACATTATAGAGTGATGATGCGCTTGTGCTTATTTCTTGCAGTAAACCGTATGATGTTGGCAGGACTTTGAGAACGCGATCCTACTGGAGATGAAGGTGCGCGGTTGGGACGGTAACGAGAGCACCGACCACATCCAGTGGACCTTCACCGGCGCACTTTTCTACTCCATCATCGTCATCACCACCATCGGTGAGTTCACCCCAAGTTCATCCTCACTGAACTGTCCACAGCAGGTTAAGAAATACTCACTGTAAAGGTAACCTCTATGTGCACAGAAGCAGAACTCTAATTTTGTATTTTACAGAATTTTGTATATAAGACCAGAAATCTGGCTCCGAAATTACAACTAAATGTTTTCGCAATAGAATTTCAGAATAGGGTTTTCTAGCTCAATGTGTGTAAGATTTACGTGAGCGCGTATCGGACGAGACAACCAAGTGAGAAGGTTCACTTTGTAAGTAAACGCACGATTATAAATGCATTGTTAGCAGCCCTTATCATTAATACCTAATGTACACATACCTTATCATAGTGACGTTTCCTGCGAGACAATAGGTAATGGCAAATCATTTGGTGAATTGAGCTTTTTTGAAAAGTGGCCTTGAACAACTTTTGAACGAATTTTATAAAACGTGTGTGCGGAACTTTTTTTGTCATTCATGTGTATTTAGTACCTACTACGGAAGTTTGTTTTACGAAATGGTCTTTTAACTTCAGGCACAAACAACATGACTATCATGTCGAATTACTCGTAAAACGCTGTTAAGAAACTGCAAAGGTCTCTTGCTTACTTAGGGCGTATTTTACCAATAGAACTGAATCCCATCAGCACATCAAAAGTTGAAATTCAAAACTGCGTTCAATAGTTGTCAGTGTATTAACTGCTATGGGTAAATATTGTCACTATTGAGGTGCCCGCGTTCAATTTCTCTCATAATTCCGATGGTGGTTTTAAGAAGAGTATTTTGGTGCACCTTCTATCGTCCATGCTTTATACAGCGAGCTGCGCGGGCGCCGCTGTCTGGCGCGCTGCCAGCCCGCCATCGCGCCATCCGTCACACGTTTTATCCCGCGCTCTATCGCACACCTTGGCTTATTTTCGTTATAAATTCGACACATCTGACTCGTGGAATGTCAGCTTGTTAAAATCGGCATTTTATTAGCACATTAACTGCAAAGTTCAAACACCTACTAATACGGTCTAAAATATTTGAAAAAAACAATTATAATGCCTTATATTATTTTATTGAATCAAGTAATATACTAACAGAAGAACAATATGGATTTAATAAAGCAGGTTGATGACTTATTTTCAAATAATATTTTAAATGTTGACAAAAATACCAATTACAGCGATAGACAAAAGCATGTCATCAAAAACATAACTTGCAAAAAAACAAGTCTCGCTATTCAGTCTCATTCTTCTACCGTATACCGGTAAAAAGTTGTGAGATTCATGTAATACCAAGTCGGTTAATTTATTCAGGTTGAATTATTTATTTACTTGAATAAAAGCAGTAAAGAGAAGAAGTATTTCTCTGGTTCTTGTTCTCCGTCGTAGAAATAGTGATTGATCAAATATGGGTTAGCTCTTCTTTCCAGGAACTTGTTACCGTACCGTAGTGGGCTTGTTTTAACAATATATCGTAATTTTGAGCGAAACTGTACAATTTGTTGTCTCTACTCTTTATGCCGATTATGATAGAGAGAGATCAGATTTAGATTTAACGTGCCGCTTAGGAAATATATTAATAAGTTCATTTTATTCGTGAAGTTACATTTTAACATAATTATATTATATCTAACTACCTATCTACGAATATTATTGCATTGTTATAATATTATGCAAATACAGGTAAACATGTGATTCATTCACTGCAAATGTAACTTTGTAATCATATACATTTATATGGGATTACAAAGTTATTTATGCAGTTAGTCTATCTAGAAAACTGGACCGAAATTGAGAGATAGTTTTCCCTTGATTTATACACTAAAAACTTCTATAATTCTTAACCCTCTGATTCAAATTGAATGAAATTTAAAATGTACCGTGTTCCCACAATGCCTGCTTGGTTCCTGAAAATTCAGGCTTCTAGTTTCATCCACAACGAAGAAATAGGGGGTCGAAAAGGGCCTGAAACCGCCGTGCCACTTTTAAACAAATTAGTTGTTTTTTTTTAGGGTTCCGTAGTCAACTAGGAACCCTTATAGTTTCGCCATGTCTGTCTGTCCGTCCGTCCGTCCGTCCTCGCTTAATCTCTGTGACCGTTAGCACTAGAAAGCTGAAATTTGGTACCAATATGTATATCAATCACGCCGACAAAGTGGTAAAATAAAAATTGGAAGAAAATGTTTTATTAGGGTAGCCACCCTATATGTAAAGTGGGAAGTGATTTTTTTTTTAATTTCAACCCTAACGTGTGATATATTGTTGGAAAGGTATTTAAAAATGAATAGGGGTTTACTAAAATCATTTTTTGATAATGTCTATAATTTCGGAAATAATCGCTCCAAAAGTAAAAAACAATGTGTCCCCCCCCCCTCTAACTTTTGAACCATAAGTTTAGAAAATATGAAAAAAATCTGAAAAGTAGAACTTTATAAGGACTTTCTAGGAAAATTATTTTGAACTTGATTGACACAACAGTTTTTGTACAAAAAAGACAAAAAGTTGTACAAAATAATTTCGTCCTCCGCCTTTAAACTCATAAGTGGGAACACTTATTGTGACGGACGGGAAACTACGGAACCCTACACTGAGCGTGGCCCGACACGCTCTTGGCCGGTTTTTTGTATTTGTACAGACGCCAGCAGGTCAAGCTACCCGAAACTGTAAATTTTTCCCAATGAACCTTGAACCTAATAGTTTAGAAATAAAGTCGAAAATCAATCAAAGAAATCTGACAGATTGTAGTAGCTTGATGTGCAGGCGTCTGTACATGGATTAACTAAAAGAAAACAGAACACAACAGAACAGTTTTTAAGGATTTATTTTTTGCAGTAACATAAGTTCCCTTCCTTTTGGTATCGCTTCTCCTGTGATCGTGTGCGTGTGTGTGTTTGGGGGCGCGGGTCGTCAGCCCGCGCGGCTCCCCCCGGCGTGGCGCGCGCAGCCTGCAACACTCGCACCCGTCACATCAGCACGCGCACGCGCCGCGCACGCACGCGACTTGCGAACCCACATACAAAGCTCATGGTTTATCGATGTTAACACAGCCGACGGCACCAGCGCACATTCAATACCAATTAATCAAAATATTTACATCCACGTACATTGGTTACGATACTTACTATACACATCACAGTCTTAAACGTAAACAACAAAAACATGTAACTGGTTAGTTCTGTACTTGTATTAGTCACCACACGACACATGCCACGTTATTTACCGTAGAATCCCTGCGGCCCTATCTGACCGGTGGGGCCACCGGGGCCAACTAGGACCTGACGGCGGGGCCCGATGGAGCCGGTGGGGCCACCTGGGCCAACGAGGATGCCAGGCTGTCTGCCGTACCCAGGGCCGATGATGCCCGTCGGCCCTCCCGGTCCTACAAGCACATTAGGTCGGCCACCTCTGCCGGGCCCGATGATTCCAGTGGGTCCACCGGGACCTACTAGCACTGGTCGTCTACCATATGAACCGAAACCTGAAGGACCCACGTAGACCCCGGTCTGTGCCGTCGGGCTTCGTAGTCCGTCGGCGTGTTGCCCCGGGCCGATGATACCGGTGGGCCCGCCAGGCCCAACCAGCACAGCGGGTTCCTTCTGCTTGTCATGTGGACCGATGTGTCCTGTCGGTCCATCAGGCCCGATGAGTACTCCGTTGTTCCCAAAGCCACCAATGCTCTCACGACCCGGCTGCAGGAAGGGTCGCTGCTCTACTTCATTGAAATACTCTGCCAAATTAAATATACGAATTAGCTTATAGCAATGCGGTCATCACCAATACGGTCCACTACGATTTTTTTTTAATTCAACTAAGGAGTTATCTAAATAACAAAATGGCGACACTAAATTTAGATTGAGAATATGAATCAAGTTAAGAAAATGGTAGTCAGTTGAGAGGAGTGAGGCATCAGCTCTGATAAGGAGGACCGAGGTACCGTTGTTGTGTGACGTCTGTTGTGCTCTGTTGGGGCGCGGGTAACAGCACAAGAACTTGCCAGGACCGCACGCGCTCTGCAAACAAAAACGAAATAAGTAGCTGTGGGTACATTCAGCGACTTCACAGTACTGTAGCGTGACAATAAGCAAACAAGCAACGGTGTATTCAACTTAATCCTTGAAACCATATTATGTCCATCTATTCCTCGTCTTTTAGCCTAAAAGTGGGTTCAATAAAGTTCACCAAATATCACAACTTTGGTAGTTAGTGTTTCTTTTAGAGTTTGGTCAAAAATCGCAACGTCGAATGGTATGGCGTTCGTATAGCATTTGTCAATAAATATAGCAAGTTACTTACCGCAGAATCAGGGCGTGGGTTGCAGTCCGGGTTAGAGACGCACTTGCAGAATTGCAACGAGTCGAGGGTGCCGTCAGATATAGCATTTTGCTGCTGTTGGCTGAAATGTTACAAGTAGAATAATAAAAACACGACGTACATCAACGTTGTTCATACGAGGGCAGTCCCAGAAATACCTGGCCTAACTCAGAAATCACAATAATCGAAGTTTATTTATTTATTTCTCTACTTAGTCCTGTCAGTTGTACATTTCGATGTACATTTTTAAAAGGTCGGCTTAATTGCCCTGAATTTCAAAAATTCAAAGACAGTGTGAAGTACTGAAGGAAGCAAATAATAAACTTTGTATTAGATTTTAGTCCAAGCCCTTGGATCTTGTTCTATTTTCGCATTTAGTTTGGGTGAAGTTTTCCCCTTTTGTTTGTTCTGAAGTTGGGCAGCCAACTCGGGCCAAAGCCTCCTTCAGTGTCTTCTAGGATCTTAATTTCGAAAATCATTTCCGCTATATGGTTCCCTATTTCTTGTCTTTTGCCGTCCAGATGATAAGATCTATCTCAGATCCTCCTCCAAGCAGTCCCAGGGGTCCTATTAAAACTAGGCACAAATCGGGTTGTTGTGGACAAATTCGTCTAGAAAAGCCAATAGCCTTTTCTGCCGGACAAAGTGTTTCCGGGGATTGATTCAGTAATTCGCAAAAACTTCGGACTTAAGAGCAGTGGACCAGTGCGGCAGTGTTCATGAACAAGCGAAGTGACAGAGAGTACATACTGGTTGACACGGAAGATGCCGTGTCCGTCGACGCGGTAGGGCGCGCGGTGCGCCTCCACGCGCACCGGGTAGCGCCCGGCGCCGGGCGGCCGGTTGTAGAAGCCGTCGGTGTCCTCCGGCTCCTTGAACGGCAGTTCGTCAGCTTGTACTCGATGCCCTTGCGTTTGAGACTCTCTGGAAAAAGCAATAATTGACTAACATTATTTGGTATATCTTAATCTTCATTGAGAGAGTAACTGGTGGTTTAGTACGTCCGGCTAACACTACACTACAGTCGGAAAGAGCAATGATTAAAATTTAGTAAAAGTAAAATAGAATTTAGTTGCACAACTTGTAGGTGCATAAAAAAGATCATGATATGCATAGACTTTTTTTTTAATGGACTCCTCTTCCAGTCTAACTAGATGTAGCTGAATAACAGTATTTTATATGGACTGACTGCCCATTTATTTATTTTACAATGTATGTACACACAATAACAGCACAGGAAAAAAAACATTTAAAATTTTATTTTAAGAAATTCTGCCAGCAGACTTGCGAAAGGAGAAATGAGAACTAAATATAGACGATAGTTTGTGAGAGATCACGATAAAAATATGTGTATGTACCTTAATTAACTATAAACTATCCCTACCCCTACCTATCTGACCTCCACAACCCTATTTATAACTGGGTAATGCGTTATTCCTTACTCGGTTCTCCCAAAGACTGGTTGTCAGACTTTCAAGTCGAAGACTACGTGTAACGACTGTCGAAGATCTTCAAATGACATCCAACAGTTTAACGTGGCTTGTTGTGTTACAAATCCTAAGGATATAGAACATGGAATGTATAGATATAGAATTTTTTTGTATTATTTGAAGGGCCAGGTAGTAATATTCTCAGCCCATAGCAGTTGTTTATTTGAATACATAAATATTGAACGTTACTTGGCTGGAATAAATTGCTTGTTGTAAGTACATGTTAATGGCTCCTTAATTTTGTGGAGCTCTAAACTTTCTCAAGACAATAACTTTTGCGATATTTGACCAGAAACGAGTTCCGTGAACCTTGTATCACGAGATGTGGCCGCTGCTGTCCTGGCCGGTGGCTGATGGTTGATGGTGAACCACACTACGCGGCGTAGAAAGTAACCACTTGATTAATTTTCTTATTCACACACCTTCCTGCGATTTTTTAATTAGCTAGCCGAGTGCAATTAGACCAAAAAATAGAACAAAGTTCGCGGGTCACGAACCTTTTTATTTTTTCTTCTGAAGTGATTTAAGACGTAAGTTACATGCGTACAAACATTCACATCAAGTCGAGAGCTATATGAACTCAATAAGAAGTCCTATGACAATGTCTGCCTGGCCGCGTCCATGTTGGTTTGTTTATCCTTTCACGGCTAAACGGCCGATTGGATCGTAATGAAATTTGACAAGGGGATAGAATTCAACGTAAGGGAGTGTTACATCCTGCCGGGGTTGCGGGTTGTTCGAAAGAGATACCGCGGCCCCGGAACGTAAAGGGCAATAGAAGGAACATAGGTGGGTTTAAGTCAGTAAAAGTCTGACATACTCCCCCGCTGCGCACAGAACGGGGGAAGTTATTTGATGATTTCCCACCCAAAAAAAAGGGACTGTTACATACATATATTATACATATAATAAAACGCTAATAACTTAGAGGGATGGCAATATTGCATTATGTCTATATTCCATCGACATAATGCAACTGTTTCACAACTGACTACTGTCATCGCGAACTTAACAAGTAACATCTAGTATTGAATAAAAAGAATATACTTTACGATCTCACGTACCCATAATGTAACATTCCCTTATTGGTAAAAGAATACACGGTGACGTGAGTGAAACCGTGGGCGTAGCTTGTATACATATATTAAATAAAATGAAATGTATAATGAATATCTCCATTAAAAATAATCCGCAATAATAGTAAAAGTATAAGTTTGCAACACGACATAGTTCGCTCCATTGCCGCATGGCGCTGTGCGCTGTGGTTGCCAACGTAATGTAACTGTCGTTGCGTCATGCTAAACTACTCAATAGACTTACTTCTTGTAAGTGTTTGCTAATACAATTCTTATTGCTTACCTTTTGTGATAGATTTCGCGATTGATTCTATCAGCTAAGTTTAAATTACCTTGCGAAGTATTTCATACTTGGTTATTTTTAGATAAAACAGCTATTGTAGCGTGTCTAGATGTAGGTCTAGTAGTTTTAGTTAGACAATTAATAAGGCGAGTTAAGTTAGATGAGTGAGTTATGTATCCTGAGACTTGAAATTAATTAACTTTAACGGATGCACCTCAGCAGTATTTGCAGTAATTCGTGTTGGTTCTAAAAACACGCTTGGCATGTATGTAAAGACCACTGCTGTTTGAATTGTTTCCTCGTCGCATCGTCGTTCCACATCAGACAAGTTGCGGCCAAACACAAGGCTACTTATCCTTACTAATATTATAAAAGCGACAGTGAGTTTGTTTGTTTGTTACCTCTTCACGCTTTAATGGCTAAACCGATTTTGATGAATTTTGGTACAGAGATAATTGGGAACCAGGAGACGGACATAGGCTATTCCTTTTTAAAAAAAAGTGGGATGTGAGGGAGAAAGAGGGAAGCAAAGGGAAAACTTAATAGCGTTGCTATTACAAATCAATAAGGCGCAAGGAGAACTGTGTTACCCCAAATTTGACGCGAGCGAAGCCGCGGGCAAAAGCTAGTTTATCATAAATAAGGTGTAAGCGCACGGGTAACTCGCGAATCAACACAGATGTACCTACATTCACACTACTCTTCCACCTTCCACAGCCCTTTTTTGTTTTTTTTTTTGGAAAGGAAAACAAATAACTTCCCTAGTTCTGGCCGCGGTAGTGTCAGAATTTTACCGTCTAACACCCACCTATGTTCCTTCGCCTTTGTGTTCCCGTGCCGCGGTATCTCTTTCGAACAAACCCAACCGCAACCCCAGCAGGCAGTGGCCCTGGCATGCCCCCTGTATTGCTGACATCTCTTTGAGACGCGCGTGGAACACGAACGGCCTGCCGTCAATAAACGGACGGACGTTGGGTGAGCTACCCATTGCTCTACACTACTTACTCTATTTAACCCTTTTTTTTGGGGTGGGAAATCATCAAATAACTTCCGCCACTCTGGGCGGAGCGGGGGGGAGTGTCAGACTTTCACTGACTAAAACCCACCCATGTTCCTTCTATTGCCCTTTACGTTCCGGGGCCGCGGTATCTCTTTCGAACAATCTACAACCCCGGCAGGCGGAGGCTCTCTGGCAAGCCCCTCTGCTTTGCTGACATCTATTTGAGGCGCGCGTGAGACACGAACGCGCCGTCGACACGGCCTGTAGGCCTACCATCAACTTTTAGTTAACCATTCACTTCCGATGTAATCCAGTATAAGTAACTAAACTAAATCGCGCAGATTCGTACCATGAAGTGCCTTTAGCTGACAGGAGTTTGAATCTTCACAGACTGAATGAAAGATCGAAATTTGTCTGTGGTCCGCGGTGTGAGAAAGAGATGACGCTATACAGACGTTGCATAAGTCTGTCTCTTTTACTCGCACCATATGCGTTGCGTTTCGAAGCTTAATCTGTATAAAAATTACAACAAAAACATTTTCAAATTACGTTTTCTAGCTTCAAATTATATACCATTACGCCATATTTAGTACTCATTAAATAATAGTAGTTTATATAATTATTTAATTAAGAAATATAAAAGGTTTGCTTAGTGTTGTTGTTAAAATAAATTGATTAAGACGAGTTAGGAACGCACCTCCACAGACTAAGTAACCTGTCGATGACAAATGACGTTCTGTTATACGTAGTTGAACAAAAAGTTGATCTTACATAATTATTTTTTATGACAAGAATCCGTAATAAATATCAGTATATTAATTGATTTAATGCCTGCACACTAATTGTATTCAATTGCAGTCAACAACTATTCTACTAACTAAAATAAATAGATAAATAGAGTTCTTTACTTAATTTTATTAGTATTATTTGAAGTTATATTAATAAGTAATACGAATAATGGCTGAAATACCTTGAATTACGTATATTATCACAATTTTTATAAAGTTATTAACAAAACGACTCATTTCACGCCAAGAAATAGCAACTTTTTTTGAATTAGTTACTTTGACACATAAGCTATCCTTTTCAGGTTGATAGGTCACGTCATGGTATGAAAAATGAATGAACGAAAACAGTTTCGAAGCAATTGTCGACTTGATTTGGCGTTGCCTAAACTGGATCATATTAAGGATATTGTGGTATGAAATAGCAAAACAGTTTATTTTAGGCCATCAATTGAATCGCAATAACAGTTGATGGTAAGCCTCCTGTCGTCAATAGACGGACGGACGGTGAGCTACCCATTGCTCACCGTCCACAGTTCCGCATCTACGGTGGCCGGGAGTCGTGACGCGGCGCCCGGAGTCCGGGGCGTCTCCCGGCACTCTATTTATCCCTTACAGTTAGATTTATAAAATGTATTTCTAATATCGAGCCAACATCTTACTTTATAATTTCCATAATGAATTAGCATTTTATGATTCGGTAACCAATATTTAGTAAAACCTTGGTAAACCAGTTAAATCAAAAACAGTTGTATGTAATTCATGCTTTTGTTATACCATAAAATGGTTTCAAATTGTTTCAACAAAATGACGTCCGCCTGTAAGATCCTACATCCGCTCGTTGCCGCGACAAACGTCAGCTGCGCGCACGCATCTCGCAAGGCGTTACATTGCCACCTTACGGCCATTACTGCAGTAACAGTATTACCAATTACTGTGTCCTACCGCGAATTACAGCAAATTAGCGAAATAAACCCGTGCAGGATGACGCAACGTATTCATAGCCGTGGGAGCCATTGTGAGGCGGCCGGCTCCGATGTCGGCCAAGGTGCTGCGGACTGGAACACGACGGAGCGGTGCTCATACCACCAGCGCCTGTCGTACAAATCACGTTTTCCTCAAAGATTCGGTGCCAAGGGAAAGCTTTCCTTGAACGTGAACGTCAGAATGAGCGAGCGAGAGTGCGGTGTGCTCTGACGTTGCAAGTATCGAAACAATTCGGTTAATTACGTACGAATTTACGGAGTTTAAGCTGTATATAGAACTAATGAGAGAACTCCTTATAAGTCCTTTATATATCGTTCCAAGACTTCAAACTTTTAACTTCCTTCTTTGTTGTTCAAAGCTCGCCTGCCTTCGTCACAACGTCGCCGTCGCTACGACCTGCATTCTTAGCGCAACCATTTGATCATTTTGCACGCTGCGTCCTTATTCTTTGGGAAATACCAAAATATTCTGGTAACGATTGCAGACCTTCGGACTACCGACTCGTAATAGGTTTCCCCACCGACCATCACGTTTAATATGGTATTGTTATTTTATATCTGTTATGATGACTGACATTGATATTTTACGTTCTAAACGGGGACTTTCCATTTAAGGTGTATTTATTTAAATATAACGTTGATAAAATCAGAAAACTGTGGGCCAAGGCGATGCGTCTGCCAGCCCAACTAGTCATTTAGGTCATAACCATAAATGTATATGTCAATAACAACACTGAACAGCGACACGAAGATCATATTATAAACACAAGGCGCATAAGCGATGGAAATTCGGAAAAGACAAACTTGTTGAGGAACACGTGTCACGTGTGCTAAAGGCTAAGGTTCTACAGGCTGCACAAGTGTGTATTGTCCACAAGTGCACTGAGCTAAATATTTCAACAACATGCAAATAAACAATATCATATTATAGACAATTATATCAGTTCTAAAGTATTATTATTTAAAAAATTAGGCTGTTTAGCGGTGTCATACAGTTGTTTCTCTTTTAGTCTAAGAAGACAAAGCGCGGGAAAAGCAAACTAAATCATAGTTTTATTTTAATTAATGACAAAAGCAATGTATCCGTAAGTGTATTGAAAAACGTAGTTTAATTCACATCAGAATTTGTTTTGGGCTATATAACACTCTCGCTTAGCGGCTCGTGCATTAAATCCGCTTCAGCCACAATGATAATGTTTCCTCACTTGAATCAAAATAATGTACTATTTCATTGCTTGTGAGTAACTCACGCTGTCATGCTTGAATGAGTTTAGTGCATTGTCATACATAAGACCTACTAACTCGTAATGTAGTAATAAAATAACACGTTTTGGAAATTACAGCAATTTCTTTATAGCTACGAGGAGAATATGTGTGCAACTTACATACACTTGGTACATTTTTGTAAGTCACTAAACAACGTAATATTAGGGCTAATGTCGTAAGATTCCAAACATAACACACCCATGCAGAACTATTAAGTAAGGTGTTAGTTAGTAATTGGTAAGTTTCACAACAATAGGCCGCGGACAGGGTTTAGTCAATGTTTTGAAAGTGTAAACGCGCTCCAACCTTTCTAAAGTTATGTATGTTAACTAGATCGGTTCTAGTATAATTAATTGAGTACATATGTATATTGCCTCATGTTTGCATTTACGTATAACCATTTAGTTACAAAGAGACAAATGTTTAATTTTATTCAAGAGTAGATAGAAATAAAATGACCAAAGTGAGACTGCGGAAAACTTCACAAACAATTGTGCAAGGTACTAGACCAATGCTAAGGAGTTGTGTCAGCATCAGCACAGACACTCGCGATGGTCCCTGCGAGCCCCCGGGGCCGGCGCCGGCGCCCGAGCCGGCTGGGCTGCTGGCCGGTAGCTGCCGGTAGCGACTGTGTGTGTTATCTTACCATTATCAATGACAGCTTTTTGCAAACCCCTGCTCAGCATACGCCTCTATGTTGTGGACTCAACAGTTAAACATTTGCCTATTTTAATAAGGGAATTAAGGAAGTATAATTAATAATAAAATCGTTTATTTTCTCTACACAAGTTACTTAATGCTAGATTTACAGAAATGCATGGTCAAAAAGTTAACTTTGTGAGAGACTGGTGCCTGAAGTAGTTTTCAGTGAAACACCTGTATTACGGGACACCAGGCAGGGCCCTCCCGCGACTCAATAATTTTAGTACAAGGAGTGCAGAAAACAAAACAAAGGATGCATATTAAACAAAACAATAAAAAAAAAATAAGGAAAAAGTAACTATTACAAATGAAAATTGTAAATGACTGTGAAAGTATCAGAATATGTGTAAGCAATCTGTGAAAATGATTTGATTCCCGTTCCATATCCGCAAAGGTAGTTTCGTATGGAGAAGAATAGCCAAGAAGCTGTCTCTACTAAACATCCCAGACACATGACGGTCGCTTCAAGAGGAAGTGTGTGTCTGTCTGAATATTGCTGAGGAGTGCCCACTTACTTGTCGTCTTCAGCGTCGATGAAGCGCACCTTGGTGTCGATGCGCACGGATGCCGCCCCCACCGCCCCCACCGCCCCCGCCGACCGCTCCCCCTCCGGCCAGCGCCACTTGCCCGAGCAGGACGTCGCCAGCAGCAACACACACCAGACCACACCTGTTAAAGCATAAGCAAACGAGTCAACTTTTACTGTTCCCACCGCTGGGACACGACCTGCATCTTGTGGGAGAGAGTGGGCTGTTCTGTTGCACAGCGACTGCAAAATGCGGCGCTGTGATTGACATAAGTCTACGAGTTTTTGTTCTAGGACATGTCGCTTTCCGAACCTACGACAAACGAATCGAAAATCGTAAGACCGGGCGGGTACCACTGTGGCAACACTGCTCCACAGATGAACAGCGGGAGACACGGACACAATGGACTCAATGTTTACTGTCGAACTTAAATGTTTGGCATATCTATTAGCAGTACCTACCTTTAAAATAGGAATGCAGTCAACGGCAGGATTGTGTTAAAATGACTACCTACTTGTATATAGTTAATTATATATTATTGTCAAATATGACGAAAACTGTTCTTTGTGCCCCTAGAATAAGTCTCAGGTAGATATACTTGATAAGGTATATTTGCTCAAAAAAAAACAAATTATAACAGAGAAAAAGGTTGTTTTTGTAATCGTACAAAAAATATAACCCGGCGATATATAATTAGAAGCTAATGGTCCGAGGAAACGAATACATTTTTTTGGATTGTTAGATGTTTTATAAACCGTATGCGTCACTATAACTTCAGTATCTTGATGGCGTGATTACAATAACTAAATACATACAATTATGCCATTTATAATGTCTACAATGGAGATACTGAATGAATCAGAAGCCAAGGAGATCTATAATTGTTAAAGTGGCGGATGATGAAACAAAGATGAACACGTCAAGCGTTACCTATCACAATAACAAGTTAGGAAACATTTCATGCGACAACGGCAATATAACGAGCAGTCGCACCTGACAGGGTGATCTACTGGGACCTTTGATGTAGAACGTAGTGCTAGGCATTACACCTGCCACAGACGCGGCCCTTGTCAACAACCAAACACTTAAGCTAAACTGACGTCATACTTATTTACATATAAATGAAAACTAAGCGGACAACAATACATAGATGACAATAGAGAGTGTCTAACGAAACTGAAAGGTTCTACCCCTCATTGCAATATTCATTCATTGTTTATTCTAGACCATGACTAACTAATATAAATTAAATAATGAATTACGGTGTTATTGGAGGTCGAAGTTACTATATTTAATGCTATAACTTTAGTTTAAATACCTCCACGACCCCAGTACTATAATTTAAAAAAACAAATCACTATATTTTGCAAATAGATAAAAAAACCCATGCAAATTACATACAATTGAGAAGTCACTAAATTAGCATCAAATATATATATATATTTAGAACGTTGCCCCACACTTGGAATTTCTCCTGTATCGTGGGTGCGTTTACAAACATTCAAACTCACGTACACAAACAGCCAGACCCGAAACAACTACCTGTAGGTCACAAATATTTGTTCTGTGCGGGGATCGAACCCGCGACACGCAGCGCAGCAGTCGATTAAAATTAGCACACCTTTGAAATTACATCTTAATTTTTTACCAATTAGCCATTAGGATCTTCATACTCGTGTTTATCAATAATAATCTCTGTGATGGAATAGTAACAACAGTCGCCTTTAGATTAATTTGAGAAAGTAGGTATTGAAGTTTAATAACATCCATTTCTGAAAGGCTGTATGGTGGCCATATTTATGAATATTGAATTAATGAATTTTGCCATCAGTTCCGTTTATATTCCTACTAAAACAGTAAGTAGGTACTTCTTGAAACAATATGTAAAAGACAAAAGCCTCCACAAGGAAGCAACGACACGCACACGCTGCAAGATGTACTGAACGAAATGCTTGATGTGCTTGAAGTTTAGCCATGGTTTATCAAGTGGATACGCATGGTTCCCTGAGATTATTGTGTGCGTGTCGTGTTATTATCTAGATACTGGTAAACATAATCTTTGAGCTAGTTCATCGATGTGCGATGATTCATCAGCAGACGTGTGGATGCGCCACTCCGCGACTCCGCGACAAGTACTCGCGCGTGAGTGCGACACCTCCGCCCGCGGCCGCCGACGAACAGTCGAACAGTTTACAAATATACTCGCTGATACGTACTATAACCAAGCTTGACTTTAAGGCAGATCATTATCACATAATATTATAGGATTTACGGAAAACGAAAAGACTGAAGTATGAGATCGAGAGCGAACTTAGAAAGGCGTGACAGGATCTGATCTGAGTAGCTTAGCTGTTAGTAGCTTTGAGTTTGAGTTCCATGAGTGTGGCATGAAATGATGAAACTAACTCAAACATGCTCTGTTCAATCATATATAATGAAATTATTTGCAAACCAACATAATCGTATAGTTGACAATTACAACTAGGAAACAACATTACAGAAGTAAAGAAACAGGATTTTAAAACATTTAAATACAGTAAAATTCAGTACCTCATCCTTTTTACATGTCGGTTAAACATCCTTACTAATATTGTAAAGCAAAAGTGAGTTTGTTTGTTACGTCTTCACGCCTAAATTGCTTAACCGATTTTGATGAATTTTGGTACAGAGATAGTTGGGACCCTGGAGACGGACATGGGCTAATTTTCTTTTAAAAGTGAGAAATGATCGAGAAAGAGGGAAGAAAAGGGAAAACTTAGCATTGCTATTACAATAAATAAGGCGCAAGGGCAAACACTACAGGTAGCAAGTACCTGCAAATCAGGAAAGGGGAACTGTGTTACCCCGAATTTAACGCGAGCGAAGCCGTGGACAAAATCTAGTTATAAATAACGAAGAGTCAAAAAAAGCCAAGCCAGCTTAGTAAGAAATATTTATATTATAATCGTTGACTCCTAGTAAATTAGATTTCACAGAATTATTTGAAATGGAAATTGAATATCTTCAAATACGTTCGTCGTCAGTTCACCACCAATCCACCAACCGTGAGGCAACTGTTGCAACCGCTACTTTAATACTTATGAATATTTGTGATAATTGTGAAATAACTAGTTTTGTATCCATTGTCTGTTTTAGATGACACGTATTACACCTTTATATTATATGCAGCGATGTATATAAAACTATGGTAGGGCGCACGGGTGTGGGCGGCCGCCTTAAGTAGGGTTTTGCAAAACACACCTCATTTGATGACCAACTAGATCCTTTTGATAATTATCTAGGTATTTAGTATAACAACACCTTGAAGAATAAGTATTGAGTAACATGCGTGTTCATTAGTGAGTTAGCTCGATAGCTCCATTTATTTTAAACTAGCTTTTACCACCGGCTTCGCTCGCGTTAAATTCAGGGTAATACAGTTCCCCTTTCCTGATTTACAGGTACCTGCTACCTGTAGTTTTTGCCCTTGCGCCTTATTTATTGTAATAGCAATGCTAAGTTTTCCCTTTTCTTCCCTCTTTCTCCCTCATATATCAATCTTTCTTTAAAAAAATTGCCTATGTCCGTCTCCAGGGTCCCAACTATCTCTGTACCAAAGTTCATTAAAATCGGTTTTTCAATTTAGGCGTGAAGACGTAACAAACAAACAAACTCACTTTCGCTTTTAAAATATTAGTCAGGATAAACCATTTAAAGGCGTTGTAGCTGCGATATGTAGCTTACACATGTACACACATGGCAGTACACTGGTGTAACGTATTGTGTTAATTATGTTACTTAATAACACGACCGGTTAAATATAAACAGTTTGTAAACTTATAAAGTTAACCCTTATAATTAGTTTATCAATATTTTGAATAAAACTATAACTTTACAATTAAGAAATAAATAAAAAAAACTAATACGAACCAAAATTAATTTTGTATGAATTCATATTTCGCACTTATTTTTTCGCTTCCGATTTGGGCCACATATATAACATATATATATAGAAGCGATACGTCAGTAGGACATCACTAAGCAACAACAACTATGTGAGCGACTGCTCTGCTTGCCCCACGTTATGTAACTGCGCGAGGTGGTGCTGCCCGCGGCTGATTTCAGCAGCACTTGCGCACGCGCTGGGCCGCTAAAAAGGCGCGCAGTGCCGAATTGCACCGATCGATATCTTTATTCTATACAATGGGGTTGACGTATCCTTGTGGATACAAAACCCCGTATTTATACAAACAAGCTGTGTCCAGCGGTTTCTCCCGCTACTCAGCTCCTTAGTGTTGTAGCGTGATGTTATGATAGTCTATTAATTTCTACGCAAAATTTCAAGTTAATCCGGTCATGGACTCGCGTTCTCTCATACACACTTTGCCACTCTGTTCCACCTCCTTAGGCGTCGAGTTTTGAAAAAGCCCGTCTTAGTGAGTACCAATATCCTAAATGGATCCACCACAATCCATCCCCTATATCCCCCAAAATTTGAAACTAATAAAACTTGTAGTTTTTGAGATTTCGGGATGAGTCAGTATATGTATTGGTAAAGAGATAAAAAAAAATCTTTATTCTCGTGATCCATATGGCCAGGCCAGGTGGAAACCTGGCTTGCCTGGCATGTGCCGCTGAACTAGGCCCACTTGGCGAAGCCGTGACGTACGCATTGCTGTTCTTTCTCCATCCGCTCTTGTGTTAATTTTGCAAAATATGTCGTGTGTTTTGACGCGGTTTGTGGGCGGGGAAAGTGTTATAATATGCTGAATAATGTTTAATCTTAGCATTGACACATTACCAGTCGGGGTTATATAGATACTTTTACCCACAGTTCCCCTTTCATGATTTGCAGGTACCTGCTACCTATAATTTTTGCCTTTGCGCCTTATTTATTGTTATAGCAATGCTAAGTTTCCCCCTTTCTTCCCTCTTTCTCCCTTATTTCTCTCTATTTTTTTAAAAAAAAATTATTGCTCTGTCTCCAAGGTCCCAACTATCTCTGTACCAAAATTCATCAAAATCGGTTTAGCCATTTGGGCGTGAAGACGTAACAAACAAACTCACTTTCGCTTTTATAATATTAGCAAGGATTAGTAAGTATAGAATCTCTGCTACACACTCTTTTAAGTCGTACTTACTGTTATACTACAGTGTGGGTACGTTAGCGAAATGTCTCTTCTGGTCATTGAGGGCCAAGTGCATAGTAGTGTGTAGCCCAGCGCCATATTAGCGGCGCAGGTAGCTGTGACGCCGCAAGTCGTAAGTTGAAGGTCGGCGCGCCCCCGCCCGCACCATCTCTGATCTCTTATGGTGAAGCCTGTATCTGCGAAGCTTGCAGCCTAATGTGGACAGATAGCCCTGAGTCCTGGCTAATGTGACCCTGGAAGGCTAAAGTTTTTGAAAATAAATTAAGTTCATTAATATTTAGTGCCCGTGAACTGTTCTACCCACATTCGATTGACTGATTCTAGTAACAACGCCTGACCTTTTTATTTAATTTCTTTGTTTTGATCACCTCTTCCGCTTTTATGGAGCCATTTTTTTAAATTATAACTGAAAACTGAAAATGGGTGCGTGATTCCCAAATAAACTACTATGATATTATATATTTATACATATTTCACTTTATAAATGTATATTTCACTGTAGAACTCAATTCGTTACAGTTTTGCTGTTCTCTTCTTTTATGTTCTTCTGTCAGCTGTTACCATATCAGTCACTCCAGTTCTTATCACTGCGATCCCGTGATTGGCCTGTTCGCATCTATCGACATTGTACAGGATGATTCGTTTAGGTGAGACAATATGGGATGATTTGAAACCATTACAGACCCGATAAAGTTCGTTAGGAAATCTAAGAGCCTATAAAAAATAAGGAGGAGCTCGTGGCTAAATAATAGCAGCCGCTCGGGTCGATCATTAGGTTAAGCCGCGCTTGCCTGGGATGGTTTGTGGATGTGTGACCACCCGATGATGTGTGTCGGATGTGTTACATACCGAGTTTCCTTCGTGCGTCGGAAAGCACGTTAAGCTGTTGGCCCCGGCTGTTATGAGTAGATCTTTGACAGTCGTTACAGTAGTCAGTGTCCCGAAAGTCTGACAACCGGTCTTACTAAGGGATATCGTATTACCCAGTACTAACTGGGTTGTGGAGGTCAGATAGGCAGTCGCTCCATGTTAAATACTGATATTCAGCCACATCCGGTAAGACTGGAAGCCAACATAGTTGGGAAAAGGCTAAGCAGATGATGATGAACGAATTTCTGGACGTGTTCAGCACTGATTCTGAGAATAAATATCCTGTTTTTCAGTACCGAGATTGTTCAATAAATTGTTAAAGTTCACGTATCAACTTATATTTTTATAAAAGACTAGCTGTCCTGCGCGGGTTCACCCGCGTCTTTGGTTACTGCCCCGCTCCTGTAGGTAGTAGCGTGATGTTATATAGCCTATGTTGATCAGGGATTATGTCGGCTTCTAATGCTAAAAGTATTTTAAAACAAACAAATCGGCGTAATAGTTTCGGAGCCTATTCAACACAAATAAACAATCAAAACTTTCCTCTTTATAATATTAGATAGTGTAGAAAAAAGAACCTCACCTCCTCACTTTATTCATCAGACCCTCGACACCAATTGCAGCATATTAGAGGGATCAAAACTAATCATTTTTTTACACGTTTTACTAGTAGTAGCCACTGAAGAATTCCACTGTCCACCACTTGAGTCAATAATCGTGTGATTATCATCACGTGTAAAGGTCGTATCTACAACGACATAGAGATACTTCTCTAAATCGTTGTGGGCTATAGTCATCGTCATCACTTGCCCAGCCTTCACCCAATTATGTTGGGGTGGGATGCCTGTCTCACCGGATTCAGCTTATCATCATCATTTTCCTGCCCTTGTCCCATTCTATTTGGGGTCGGCGCAACACGTTTTCTTCTTCCATTCTCCCCTGTCAGACGTCACGGCATCATTTACTCCTTTCTCCTTCCTATCATTCATTACACAATCCATCCATCTTTTCTTTAGCCTTCCTCTCGCTCTCCGTCTACCAACATTCAGATCCATCACTCTTTTAGTCACATGTGCTTCATCCCTCCTCATTACATGTTCATACCGAGACAAACGACTCCCTTTCAATTTCTTACCGGATTCAGCTGAATAGCAGTAATCTCCTATCTGACCTCCACGACCCAGTTAGTACTGGGTAACACGATACTCCTACTGCTCCTTCTAGTCACTGACTACCTGCAACAACGCTGCGTGTGTGTAGGCTCAACTCATAATGTAAACAAACATTGTATTTCCAAAATGGTTGCATGTTCAAGTTCGACTACGGTACAGGTAGCCGGTAGGTACAACTTGTAGAGGAAGAAGTCGGCCTCGGTGGTATCCGCTTCAAACAACGACGGAAACAGATCGATTTCACAAAAAAACATATTATCTTGCTTTATTGATCGTAGATAACAATTATTATAATTTGGTTTCTGCGATTTGTCGGTCACGTGACCACGTTCCAGCTACACTAATTACCCGTTGATGTTGTTTAGCATTCAGGTAGGTACCTACACCATACACGGAAGGGAGATCAATAAATGAGACGTTAATTTATATGTGTCTAAAAAGTCTACGAGGTAGTGCTCAAATGCCAACAGTTTTATAATAACATGTTTCTTAAGTAGTATATTACAAGATGCACAAGATGATGATTTATAAGAGAAGAATAGAAGAAACCATAGAAGTGAGGATACAATGGATGACGGTCGGAGAATGCTAACCCAACCAACGTTAGGTAAATATTTAGTTGTTCATGTAACTGGTACCACGAGATCTGTGTGCTGTTAGCATGCAGTAGGTGCTCGACGCTCGTTAGTGGCTTGAAATTCAATTATTCTGATTTAGAATGAAATTGGCCAATTTCTCAAAAATAGAGTCACTCATCCTTTAACAGAATCATCAATATAATTTATTTAGAGATGTCAAGGCGACAATACTCATTAAATAATCATAATGAAGGCAATTTGGTTGTTATGAACATCCGATGTGCGTCAAGTCGTGTTTTGATGATGAGTTCCACTAGACAGAGATATGTTATAATGTGCTTTCCCGGTATCTACAAATACGGATTTAATGTTCTGAGTATCATCTTCCAGTCTACCTGAAGGTGATGCTGAAATAAAACATAGATACCTACTAGGTGCAGCATACATAAAGTATTCAAGAACACATTTTGTTTGTTTGTTACGTCTTCACGCCTTAATGGCTAAACCGATTTTGATGAATTTTAGTACAAAGATAGTTGGGACCCTGGAGACGGTCATAGGCTAATTTCTTTTTAAATTTTATATTTTCTAGTGTGTCCAAAAAAACCTGTCTTTTTTAAAACATTGCTTATAATTGATTTGTATCTAATAACTACTTTGCTTTAAATTGATTTCAAAACAAATATACGACTGACACTAACGGAATAGCAAACATGCATTTCCTACTGAAACTTAAAAGTCAGAATAATAACATCAGTTTTCGATGGATGGTTTTCACACACATCTTTACTAATATTATAAAAGCGAAAGTAAGTTTGTTTGTTACGTCTTACGGACAAAAACTACACGTAGCAGGTACCTGCAAATCAGCCAAGGGGAACTGTGTAACCCCGAATTTAACGCGAGCGAAGCCGCGGGAAAAAGCTAGTTCTAGATATTGATTGTTGTTTGTTTGTTCAGGTTACGGGCACATAGCGCCGAAGACTCAGACCGGCAAGGTGGTGACGATATTCTACGCCATCCTGGGCATCCCGCTCATGCTGCTGTGCCTGTCCAACATCGGTGACGTCATGGCCTCTTCATTCAGGTGCGCTGGTGGCGCGCATGCGCACGGTAGCATTGCATTAAGTGTAGCTGTATGTAGTAGCACAACGATGTACAGGAACGTATTGCTCGCACTGTACCAGTAGGCGCATGCTAGTGAAATTATATTAATTTGTGAAAACATACGTAGTGTATAATCGGTTTTAATTACATTATTATGTTACAAAATACATGTGGTCGGCGTTTCTTAACTTATTAAGACTTACACAGATTATTCTAGGAATTCTTATATTATCAGCTTACCTATGGCTTATGGTTAGGGAGTGTCAGACTTTTGTTGACTAAAAGCCATCCATGTTTCTTCTTTTGCCTTTTGTGTTCCGGGGCCTCGGTATCTCTTTCAAACTACCCGTTGTTTTGTTTCGCATTGTTTAGAGAACATAATATTTACGATAGGTACATTAGGTGTTTTTACACTGGTTCATATGTTGCTCGTTTGCAATAGAAGGCGCTTTTTAGTTTTATGATCGAACTTTTCCTTACATTATCTTCATTTAAAGTAATTACTAGCTAGTAGTTGTAACGTAACTCACTGCGTCTAAATCACGCCATGTATTTGCTAGTTTAATAAATTATGTAAAGGAAATGAGTAAATATTAAAACTTGCAGGTTTCTGTACTGGCGGGTGTGTTGCTACGTGTGCACTCGGCCGCCCAAACGGAGGCACAGACATCATCACTCTACCAGGTACGTACACGTGTGTTGCTACGTGTGCACTCGGCCGCCCAAACGGAGGCACCGACATCATCACTCTACCAGGTACGTACACGTGTGTTGCTACGTGTGCACTCGGCCGCCCAAACGGAGGCACAGACATCATCACTCTACCAGGTACGTACACGTGTGTTGCTACGTGTGCACTCGGCCGCCCAAACGGAGGCACCGACATCATCACTCTACCAGGTACGTACACGTGTGTTGCTACGTGTGCACTCGGCCGCCCAAACGGAGGCACAGACATCATCACTCTACCAGGTACGTACACGTGTGTTGCTACGTGTGCACTCGGCCGCCCAAACGGAGGCACCGACATCATCACTCTACCAGGTACGTACACGTGTGTTGCTACGTGTGCACTCGGCCGCCCAAACGGAGGCACAGACATCATCACTCTACCAGGTACGTACACGTGTGTTGCTACGTGTGCACTCGGCCGCCCAAACGGAGGCACAGACATCATCACTCTACCAGGTACGTACACGTGTGTTGCTACGTGTGCACTCGGCCGCCCAAACGGAGGCACAGACATCATCACTCTACCAGGTACGTACACGTGTGTTGCTACGTGTGCACTCGGCCGCCCAAACGGAGGCACAGACATCATCACTCTACCAGGTACGTACACGTGTGTTGCTACGTGTGCACTCGGCCGCCCAAACGGAGGCACAGACATCATCACTCTACCAGGTACGTACACGTGTGTTGCTACGTGTGCACTCGGCCGCCCAAACGGAGGCACAGACATCATCACTCTACCAGGTACGTACACGTGTGTTGCTACGTGTGCACTCGGCCGCCCAAACGGAGGCACCGACATCATCACTCTACCAGGTACGTACACGTGTGTTGCTACGTGTGCACTCGGCCGCCCAAACGGAGGCACAGACATCATCACTCTACCAGGTACGTACACGTGTGTTGCTACGTGTGCACTCGGCCGCCCAAACGGAGGCACAGACATCATCACTCTACCAGGTACGTACACGTGTGTTGCTACGTGTGCACTCGGCCGCCCAAACGGAGGCACAGACATCATCACTCTACCAGGTACGTACACGTGTGTTGCTACGTGTGCACTCGGCCGCCCAAACGGAGGCACAGACATCATCACTCTACGAGGTACGTACACACTACGACAATGTAGACTAAAACAAACACCAAACATCACACCTGTAATCTTCTAGGGGTTAAGCAGAGGTGTTAATCACATTTCGCCAGTTAGGATTAAGTCTCATGTAATAGGAGGCGGGCCTATTGTCATCAACCGGCACAACTCCACACTCTGTGGCTCTTACTGAGGAGTTCCTGATAGAAAAACCCAATAACATTTTGGGCTTGCGACCGCTAGGCCAACGAGCAGTGTAAAATAAAAACTTCTAAATATTTACACTAATAGCTGCTTAACTTTACGATCTCAAGCAGTGAGTGATTAGTAGTAGTAGTTATTATTAGTAGTTATTATCATTGCTAGGACTACGAATCTTGGCATTATATTCAAATAAACCACACTGTCATGATGGCTATAACACGGCTGGACATGTCAACCAGCTAGCTAAAATCAAAGGTGCATGCACACCAAAGTTACTTTCAAGGGCAACGTTTGAAAAAGTAAAGCTTAAGCTTACATGCGATAGTCGCAGAGAGGATCCGGCTGCTGGGTCTCGAGGTGGCCTTGCACAAATCCGAGGCCATGGTCTTTCATGGCCGCGGAAACACGCCACCGTCGGGATCCCAGTTGACGGTAGGAGGGGTTCGCATCGGCGTCGGGTCGACGATGAAGTACCTGGGAATCGTCCTCGACAGCCGGTGGAACTTCGTCGAACATTTCCGACGTTTGGCTCCCAAGCTCGAGCGGACGGGGGCTGCTTTCAAGCGGCTCCTGCCCAATCTCAGGGGGCCAAACGCCTCCTGCCGTAGGCTCTATGCCGGAGTCGTGCGGTCCATGGCCCTATACGGGGCCCCGGTATGGGCGCGTTCTTTAGGGCGGCGCGCCGCCCACTACCTGAACGCGCCCCAAAAGGTGGTGGCCATACGGCTTGTCCGGGGCTACCGCACGATCTCCGGCGAGGCAGCAAGCCTCCTTGCCGGACTGCCACCGTGGGATCTGGAGGCGATAGTCCTCGCGCGCCTGTTTGAGTGGCGCGCGGAGGCACTACACCGGGGGGAAAACCCGCTGCCACGGCAAGTTGCCGCTCGGCGGGCAGACCTCCGGTGCGATCTCATGGTGGCATGGAGAGAGCGACTGTCGCAACCCCGTGCAGGGCACGCCACAATAGCGGCGGTAAGTCCCCTCTTTGAGGAGTGGCTGGAGAGGCGTCATGGCGTCCTAACCTACCGCCTGACGCAGGTCCTCACCGGACACGGAAGTTTCGGGAGGTTCCTGCACATCATCGGGCGGGAGGAAGCGCCCGGGTGTCACCATTGTGACGATCGCCCGGAGGACACGGTGGAGCACACAGTGGCGGTCTGCCCAGCTTGGGCGGAGCACCGCCGTGCCCTCGTGGAGGCGATCGGCGGCGGAGATCTCTCGCGTCCGGCCCTGGTTCAGGCCATGGTCCGGAGCGAGAGGGAATGGGAAGCGGTCACCACCTTCTGCGAAGCAGTAATGCTAGCAAAGGAGGTGGCCGGGCGTTTGAGGGAGAGAACATCTGCCCAACCCAGCCGCCGCGGGAGACGCCCAGGGCGCCGGGCGCCGCGAGACGACTTCCGGCCACCGTAGATGCGGGCCTGTGGACGGTGAGCAATGGGTAGCTCACCGTCCGTCCGTCGATTGACGACAGGCCGTGTCGACGGCGCGTTCGTGTTTCACGCGCGCCTCAAAGAGAGTCAGCAAAGCAGAGGGGCTTGCCAGAGCCTCCGCCTGCCGGGGTTGCGGGTTGTTCGAAAGAGATACCGCGGCCCCGGAACGTAAAGGGCAATAGAAGGAACATGGGTGGGTTTTAGTCAGTACAAGTCTGACATGCCCCCCCGCTCCACCCAGAGCGGGGGAAGTCATAGGATGATTTCCCACCCGAAAAAAAAAAAAAAAAAAAAAAAAAAAGCTTAAGCTTACACTGGGTGAGCTTCAAGTTTTGACTTAGGTATAGCTGTAGGTAATTACAGAAACTTACTTAGTATTACCGTGTTGTCCCGCAGACGATCGACGCGCGGCTCCACGCGGCGCCGGGCGCGTCCTCTCGAGCGAGCCCACTCTGACACCGACTGCAGGTATCCAGCACACCTTACACTTCTCAACTAAACTCTCTCACAAACCTCACGTTCAGCCAGATAAAAATCGACTGGCAGTGTCCCTTTGGGCGATATCTCATAAGCCATCAACTCAGAAACCTCGAGATCAATTTTCAAGGACTATCGATAGCCACTCTATAAGAAAACCTACTCTCTTTTTAATGCACGTGATGTTGATATAGATATCGCGACAGTGGCTACAGTAGCAGCCGCGTGCGCCGGCCCCGGCAGCCCCTGCCACCCCCCGCGCACGCCACCTTCCTGCCCCGCACCAGGTCACAACCACCGCTGCACGGAAGACCACACGGTAAAGCGCATTTAGTTACCCACCCATATGTAACACTACTGTAATGTATTGTGGGAAAGATGATGTGACTAGAAACTACTACGATGATAACTAAATATGGAAGAAGACGAAATGATGTGGCAAAACAAAAATAATTGCGGTGACGGCTAGATCATGATGTTGATGATATCCATACTTATGACAGTTGAAAACTGTGCGGCGCTCTATGAACGACTTTACTTATTCCTAAATGCACATCGCGTGTTTCAACAAAGGAGTGTTTTGTGTAAGTATTAAGCCTGTTTTGGTTCCAGCCGTAAGAGACTACGATATAGAGGAACAGTCTCCAGTTCGTTTTGAGAAATACGGACGAGAAGTTCGGGACACTTATGATGAAGATGGAGAGGGTAAGAATTGAAACTAAAGTTTCAATTGGTCACTAATATGGCGTAGGTAGCTTTTTCAAAAACTGGCGTTCTTTGCAGAGGAATTCCCAAAGATTTCACTGCCACTGCAAGATCTGGAGGCAGCGCTACAAGACTTGGAGAGCCACCACATGAAGATATCGTCTAAACCTGAGCTTCGCAGCAAATCTCTGCCTCGACCAGCCAAAGCAAAGCCCGAGTACGGTCCGAGGCGGGACTTTGATGACCAAAGACACTTCGATGATGATCCAAAAGACATGTTCGAGATACATGACCTTCATGATGTAGACTATGAGAACTACAAGGAGAGGCAGGCGTTGGAGAGGGAAAGGCGACGAGAGAGAGAAGAACTGTATGCTCATAGGGACCGAGGTTACGATCCGGAAGATGAGGACTACGAGTTCGATTACCCGAGAGGAAGGAGGTCGACACGTGATCTGAGGTATTGTTTTGTTGCAGAAAATGACTTGTCAGTAGAAATGACGATTTATATTTAAGTAAAGATAATAAATGGTTTGTCTTCATTAGGTGTGATCGTGGTAGATCAGAGTACGCGGACCGTGACAGCGCATGGGAGCGTCCCCGGCGGCAGCGGCGAGCGCGCTCAGCCGTGTGCGACTACGAGCCGCGCTGGGACGAGGAGCGGCGCCCGCCCGAGCCGGCGCGGCGACCGCTCCGGAGACTGCACACGGTGGACGACACCAGATACCGCACGCATGTTAGTCACGTAGTAATACGCCAATCTTCTCCAATAGAACTGAAAACAACAAAAAAAAATGGCCAAGTGCCTTTCTGACTCGCGCACTAAGGATTCCGTACCATCCTTACTAATATTATAAAAGCGACTTTGTTTGTTTGTTTGTTACCTCTTCACGCCTTAATGGCTAAACCGATTTTGATGAATTTTGGTACAGAGATAGTCGGGACCCTGGAGACGGACATAGGCTATTTCTTTATAAAAAAGATTGAGATATGAGGGAGAAAGAGGGAAGAAAAGGGAAAACTTAGCATTGCTGTTACAAATCAATAAGGCGCAAGTGCAAACACTACAGGTAGCAGGTACCTGCAAATCAGGAAAGGGGAACTGTGTTAGCTAGTTATCTAAATGGGAGCTTATTTTTTTATTATTGTTTTTTACAAAGCATTTGTTGTTATTGCAGCAGCGGCGGTGTTGTTATAACAGAAATACATCATCTGTGAAAAACTCAACTTTCTAACTTTTACGGTTTATGAGATACAACCTGGTGACAGTCGGACAGCTTAATCTTAATAATAGAGTCCGTTTTACCCATTGTTTACGGAATCCTAATAACTGAACATCTGAGCAAATCTAAACTGAGTTCAAGTGTCTGATAGTGACAATAATGTGTGGTGTTTACAGACGCCATCAATGGAAAGAGACGAGTGGAGTGAGGGGGAGGTGGCGATGGTAGCACGACACGGCAAGCCGCCTGCAGGTAACGTGTTACGTGAACTCGAATAATAATCCTTACTAATATTATAAAAGCGAAAGTGAGTTTGTTTGTTACGTCTTCACGCCTAAATGACTAAACTGATTTTGATGAATTTTAGTACAGAGATAGTTGGGACCCTGGAGACGGACATGGGCTAATTTTTTGAGATTTAAGGGAGAAAGAGAGAATAAAAGAGAAAACTTAGCTTTGATATTACAATAAATAAGGCACCAGGGCAAAAACTACAGGTAGCAGGTACCTGTAAATCAGGAAAGGGGAACTGTGTTACCCCGAATTTAACGCGAGCGAAGCCGTGGGCAAAAGCTAGTTCATTATATTTTGAGGTTTATTTGCGACTTTTGGTTGTGATTGCAGCGTGGGGCTCTCGAGCGTCCGAGATCTACCAACCGCCTTCCGACGTGGTTAAAGAAGATGTGAGTACGATATCCTGTTTACAGCGTGTTTTATAAACGTGTATATTCAAATATATGATCCTTTTATTTTAAGGGTGTGATTCTGAAGTCTGTGAACGGTGAGCAATGGGTAGCTCACCGTCCGTCCGTCTAGTTACGACAGGCCATATCGACGGCGCTCTCGTGTAACACGTGCGCCTCAAAGAGATGTCAGCAACGCAGAGGGGCCTGCCCGGCCCACTGCCTGCCAGAGTTGCGGGCTGTTTGATAGAGATATCGTGGCCTCAGAACACAAAGGGCAAAAGAAGGAACATGGATGGGTTTTAGTTAGTAAAAGTCTGACACTCCCTTCCGCTCCGCCCAGAGCGGGAGAAGTTATTTGATGAAATCCCAACCGAAAAAAGCTGAAAATCTTTCTCAACGGGACAAACATCATATCACAGTGCACGAAATTATCAGTAAATGAGTAGTTCCTCTAAGAACTCAACTAGCTCAACACCTCCATGAGCAATATCAAATAAAGGACCTATGTGTTATGTCAGATAAAGCCGGTCCCGATCTGGCTGTGCGTGTTCCTGGTCGCGTCGTACATCGTGGCGGGTACCTTCCTCTTCAAGAGTTGGGAGAGCTGGGAGTACCTGGACGCCGCCTATTTCTGCTTCATCACGCTCACCACCATCGGCTTCGGTGACTTCGTACCTGCTCAGGTGACAGAGAACTAACTTGAGTTGTGGGTGGTTGATGTAGGACAAAGAAAAACCGGCCAAGTGCGTGTCAGAGTCGCGCACGATGGGTTATGTACCGTTGTCTATAAAAACGGCCAAAAAGTAACGTTTGTCGTGGCCGTCGCCACAAAATGGCGGATTACATGATTTATTCTCAACACCCTCAACACGCTTGATTAGCAACGGCGGATCCAGGGGGGGGGTCATGGGGGTCATGACCCCCCCCTGGGCGACAGGCTGGGTCATAGGTAGGCAATGCAATTTTATCAAATTTTATTTATAAACGTAAACAAATTATAGGCGAAAGACGCACATAATCATAATAATACAATACTGTGCTTGTTATGTATTGGTTACATTATAAGCGATAAAAAAAAACAAATTTTTGGACATTTTGAACAGACGAGAAAAATTGTCGTACGGGAAACCAAAAAATAGGAAATTGTAGCTCCAAGTGTCTAATTTTTGGATTATAACTTTTAAATATTGTACCTCGCGGATTTTTTGAATAATCTTAGAAAAACCAGCAAGAAAAAACACCTTTTTTTTTAAGTTAAAGGTGGGTTTCAAGATTTTTTTTTTCTGTCACATGAATTTGACATTGCAACAAAAAAAACGGCTTTTGGTGGTTTTTTGGAAAGTCAAGCACTGGCTCGAAAATATTGAGGAAACCACTAATGTTAAGTGTGCCTTTTTCAGTTCAATATGTCCACAAAAACCCTACGAAGAGCCAAATTAATCCAGCCAGCCGTTTTTTTGTTTCACTGGATTGAATTTCTACAAAAAATTAAAGGATTTTTGCACTGAAAGCTCATAATTTTTAAAAATAAGAAAAAAAATAGTTTTTCAATCTTATTCCACATGTTTGTTCCAGAAATGCTTATATTTTCAAAAAACAAATGGTGGCCGCTGTGCCTAATGTTCTATCGCGCACCAGCGAGTCACGCGAGCCAACCCCTCTACCCGAGCGCCCGCTCTGTTTATCAAATGGCGAACAAATTCGGACGCGGGAGGATTGATTGAAGTTGTAATAACTCGTAAAAAAATAGAAAAGTTAACTTTTATAAACTACTAGCTTTCGCCCGCGGCTTCGCTCGCGTTTAATTCGGGGTAACACAGTTCCCCTTTCCTGATTTGTAGGTACCTGCTACTTGTAGTTTTTGCCCTAGCGCCTTATTTATTGTAATAGCAAAGCTAAGTTTTTCCTTTTCTTCCCTCTTTCTCCCTCATTACTCACACTTTAAAAAAAAAAAATCTATGTCTGGTTCCAGGGTCCCAACTATCTCTGTACCAAAATTCATCAAAATCGGTTTAGCCATGTGGGCGTGAAGACGTAACAAACAAATAAACAAACAAACAAACTCACTTTCACTTTTATAATATTAGTAAGGACTAGCTTTTGCCCGCGGCTTCGCTCGCATTAAATTCGGGAACACAGATCCCCTTTCCTGATTTGCAGGAACCTGCTACCTGTAGGTTTTGCCCTTGCGCCTTATTTATTGTAATAGCAAAACTAAGTTTTCATTTTTCTTCCCTCTTTCTCCCTTTTTTTTGGGTTGGGAAATCATCAAATAACTTCCCCCGCTCTGGGTGCAGCGGGGGGGCGTGTCAGACTTTTACTGACTAAAACCCACCCATGTTTCTTCTATTGCCTTTACGTTCCGGGGCCGCGGTATCTCTTTCGAACAACCCGCAACCCCGGCAGGCGGAGGCCCTGGCAAGCCCCTCTGCTTTGCTGACATCTCTTTGAGGCGCGCGTGAAACACGAACGCGCCTTCGACACGGCCTGTCGTCAATAGACGGACGGACGGTGAGCTACCCATTGCTCACCGTCCACAGGCCCGCATCTACGGTGGCCGGGAGTCGTCTCGCGGCGCCCGGCGCCCAGGGCGTCTCCCGCGGCGGCTGGGTTGGTTTGAGGTTCTCTTCCTCAAACGCCCGGCCTCCTCCTTCACTAGCATGACTGCTTCGCAGAAGGAGGTGACCGCTTCCCATTCCCTCTCGCTCCGGACCATGGACTGAACCAGGGCCGGACGCGAGAAATCGCCGCCGCCAATCGCATCTACAAGGGCACGGCGGTGCTCCGCCCAAGCTGGGCAGACCGGCACTGTCTGATCATCGATCATAACAATGGTGACTGGTGACACCCGGGCGTTTCCTCCCGCCCAATTATGTGCAGGAACCTCCCGAAAATTCCGTCTCCGGTGAGGACCTGCGTCAGGCGGTAGGTGAGGACGCCATGGCGCCTCTCCAGCCACTCTTCAAAGTGGGGACTTACTGCCACTATTGTGGCGTACCCTGCACGGGGTTGCGACAGTCGCTCTCTCCATGCCACCATGAGATCGCACCGGAGGTCTGTCCGCTAAGTGGCAATTTGCCACGGTAGAGGAGTTCCCCCCGGTGTAATGCCTCCGCGCGCCACTCAAACAGGCGCGCGAGGACTATCGCCTCCAGATCCCACGGTGGCAATCCGGCAAGGAGGCTCGCTGCCTCGTCGAAGATCGTGCGGTAGCCCCGGATCAGCCTAATGGCTACCACCTTTTGGGGCGCGTTCAGGTAGTGGGCGGCGCGCCGCCCTAAAGAACGCGCCCCCTCTTTTTCCCTCATTTCTCGATTTAAAAAAAATCCTATTGGCCTATGTCCGTTTCCAGGGTCCCAGCTATCTCTGTACCAAAATTCATCAAAATTGGTTTAGACATTTAGGCGTGAAGACGTAACAAACAAACTCACTTTTATAATATTAGTAAGGATTACTAGACTACTCGTGTCAATGATTATAAATGATTACCAGCTTTGCAAAGTGAAATGGCAGCGAAATCAAAACATTCCGCTGGCCATTTCGACCCTCGTAACTTGAACTTGAATGTGATAAAGACTTGATCCCAACATAAGAAGTTTTTGTGTATTCTGGCGACACTACCCGTTAGTGTTGCAACGGCGGAAAGGTCTTTTTACACACTAAGAAGCGACAAAACTTGGCTTGGCAGAAGACCGCCTGACGGGCTCAGCTCTTTTGCACGTTCACAAGTCAATAAATTAATATAGATGACGAGGAACTTATAAGGCGTTTTGCGAGACGACACAAACGAAGAATACATTTCATCATATAAGTTTGTAATGTTCTTCAGTGTGCACCCATTAAATTAAAATAGAATTTGACAGTGACTCCGTCTGCGACTAGGTAACTCCGCTGCAGTGGAAGACCAATGCAATCGACCCCATGAAATCCTATCCGTTTAGCGGTTTCATTTAACGTGAAAAATTGACAAACACAGTTTCACGTTCCGTTATAATATTAAGTATAGCTATATGTATCCGAACTAGACTACGGAGACAAGCTGTCTGCGACATGGTGACCCCCCCCTGATATAAAAGCTGGATCCGCCCTTGTTGATTAGACATTTTTTCAAAACTTTCCCCCCTACATTAATTAATTTCTTCTGTATCGTAGGTGCGTTTACAAACATTCAAACTCACATACACAACCACAGACCCGGTACAACTATCATTCATAAAAATATTTGTTTCGAGCGGGGATCGAACCCGCTACACGTAGCGCAGCAGTGAAACACTTAGCCACTGCGCCAACCGTGTCATCAAAATGGCCAATTACAGTATGGTACACTTACAGTATGGTACATTATGCAGTATGGAAGTCTGTAATTTGTAAATGCTAGACAACCAAGCAATTTGGTCTATATTATTTTTGCGTTTTCCGCCTTCGTTCTTTGGAATTAAAATCTTTCTTGTAGTAAACTATTCTATGATATCCTTATATTGTAGCTTTAAACGAATGTGTGGCAGTAAGATATTTTGAATGATAGTTGTGTATGCTGTCAGTTCACGGAGTCTTCCAGTTGTATTTGTGCAGTTGTGCGATTGCCTACTGGCTGTTTTCATTTGTACTTTGGTATTTACATTTGTTGCCACTGTGCTTACTCTGACCGATGAAGTTTCTAGTTCCTGTATCCACTTTACAGTTACGTAATTATAATAGTCAGCCACACAGACATGCTGTAGAAGGACGTGTAGCCATGTACTAATGTCCCAAAACCTGTCTCCCTCCAGGGTCAGAGCCTCGACGACCCAGCAGCCGCCGTGCACTCCATCGCGCTGTGCTCGCTGTACCTGCTGTTCGGCATCGCGTTGCTGGCCATGAGCTTCAACCTGGTGCAGGAAGAGGTGCGCGCCAACGTGGCTGCGCTTGCCACCAAGCTCGGTATCATTAAACCCCGGGACGCGCACCCGGACTCTGATACCGACTATTGACATATCACAGCATCTTCTCAAAACTACGTTGGGTTGGCTTCCAATCTGCAACTGAATACCGGAGTGACAGGTAGTGATGACCTCTCTGAGCTACACACCACAACCCACCTAGTTGCTGGGTCACATGACACCCCTTGGCAATATTTTAAATTATTGTAAATAAATAAATTATTACTACAAGAATTGGTACAGTTATTTTGGTTTTCATATAGGTACTCGTAACTTTATTTACCATGGTAATTCCCCTAAATTAACACCCCTAAAATTAGGACTCTTTATCTGCTTTACGTAGTATAAATAAGTGTCTGTTAGCTTAGATCTTTTAAACTACTCAACGAATTTTAATGCAGTTTTAAGATTATTATAAAGAATCTATGAAAACAAATTTAATTTTACGGTTGACATACATTTAATTTGTATGACTGCTATTGCTGCTATCACGAACTGTGTTCAATAAGGAGGCGACTTCTTTGCGTTTTATTGGTAGCTGTCAATCCGTCCGCACGAGCCTCCATAAACATGACAGCAACGCTGCAGGACGTGAGAGGATTGGACGAGCAACGTATTGAGTGATTTTTGTGAAGATGTCCACGAGCTACTTAGCCATCGAAATTTCGACACTATTGAAATTGAAATGATTTATTTCAGACCAGGCACAAAATAATGTTACAAGTCCATAGAAATGTAAAACTAGGTAGGTATGTTAGTAAAATTTTAAACAAACTTTGCCTGAAATAATGTTATTTTAAACTGTTTTGATCAAGTCGCAAATCTTCTGAACAACATAAATTAGAACAGAAAAAATGATTCTTAACAAATGTTATTTTAATAATTATAGTCGTAGTCGTGAACATAGCCCCGCCCCAACACAGAACCCTTGTGGGGATGTGCCGCAGGTACCCAGCCCGTTCTTTGAGCAGGACGTAGATGGTGGGAGTGACACGGCAGAACGGTAAGTGAAGTGAATACAAGGCACAGACGACACTCGGTATGCAATAGATGTTCACCCATCCACGGACCGACCTAGGTAATCACAGCTTAACCTTGAAGATTGACTCGTAAGGCTGTCAGTTAGAGATTTTTATGGCCTACAGATGATGTTGCTACAGGGCTGTTTGTGTCAGATAGTATAATTTTTTGTTAACGCAACCACGATACAGGAGAGATTACTAGTTCCTAGTGCGGTAAAGTTTTTATTTATTACTCCGCTCCCGTGGGTAGCAGCGTGATGTTGTATAGCTTATGTTACTTCCTGATAATGCAGCTTCCTATTAGTGAAAAAAATGGTCATCGGTTTAGGTAGTAAACTAAAGGTAAACAAAACAAATCAAAAACAGATTGAAATTATAAATATTTGACATTGAAAAGTGCCTGTGACGGTCTATTTGAAATAGGTAGATGCTTTATGTTTTGCATAGATGTATTTACTTAGGCATTTCTCTCGATATTTTAAAAAGAACTGACTAAAAAAAAACAGTTATTCCTCTTCATGATCAAGTTCTGACTCCCGATTAGTTTGCAGCGGATGCGCGACTTGCGCGTTGACTCTGTCTTCGTATTGCTCGACCGCACAACGTTGACGACGTTACCGAAAACATCCGTTGGGGTGGGGTGCGAGGGGCGCCCCGGCGCCGGCGGCGGCACCATACGGTTGACACGACTGCTGTCAATCTGTGAAGCACATGCGGTAGCTCTAGGACTCAAGTACAACACCAAACACAAGCGAAACAATGGTTTTTAGAGAAGGTCCTACAGTTGTTCCTCAAGCAAGTGTACCAGAGATATCGCTCTGTAGAGTAGCATTTACAGCGTGCGTTCGCGCAAGGCCCTAAGGTCATTTATCGGCAACATTTGTATTGAGTGTCAGACGAGTCGGAGGCAGAGGAGCGACCTTATTGCCAACAACTGAGCACAAACATGTCTAGACCTCGGGATGCTAAGTAGGTAGGTACCTCCTTACCTAATAAACAATAACAGTGCACAATGCATGCATTGCCAAGGAATAGAACCCACTGAACCAAAGGAGATAATGATCAGCAACATCACTTCGGGACACATGATCAAGGATGACTGCTTTTATCATATTATAGGTAAAATCCTATTTACTTGAATTATGTAACACTCAAATTCTAAGAACCTCTTTGTTGGGTATATACCGAGACATCTGTTATCGTGAAAAAGCCGTAGCTCCTAAAAAGCTGTCACCTTACGTTTTCATGTCAGTCTGAAAGACGTGAATCGGATACGGTTTACATATTATATTGACAATGGCATAAAAATGACGTATAATGCAAATCTGCAATGAAATGGAAATAACTTAATGAAAGCTGCCACTAAAAACATACTGAAACCAATATCAAATCATCCCAACTAAGTGTTCTCATCACTTTCCAATGTGAGTATCAAACTAATAAAGTACGCACAGAACAGCGCGCAACGTTGCGACACTTCCAGCACCGGAGCGCGGAGCGCGGCGCGCGGCGTTGCCGTTCTTCGGACCGGATAGCGGCCGTCCGGCGGCGCGCGGCTGCCGCTCCGCCGCGCCGCCGACAGTATTGTGTAAACTCGCTAGGGGAATATACGCATTTTTGCACAACGTTTACCACTAAATATTCATCCATTATAATATTCCCGTCACCCATTCCATACGAAAAATGTATTTAGTGAAGTTTGATGTGATTTCTGTGTGAAATTTCAAGGGTAACCGCCATTTTGAAACCGGATAGGAGCAGTTTGAAGACATCAATAATGTCCGACTCGGATACAAGGTGGGTGGCTGCCCGGCGCGGCGCTTGCTCCTATCTACTATAAAACTTCGTGTGATACATAAACATTGGTATTGTTATTTAGTTATTAAACATACACATTTAAGAAATAGAGATAATACTTCGTAAATTACGTGAAACTAAACATTATCGTAGTGAACTTTGCTTGCACTTAGGATCGCGGGCATTCTATTTTGGTCTTTATGCCGGGGGACTAAGGTCGCTCGGTGTTTCATTGGCGCCAAACTCGGTTCATTATTCGACAAACTGGTTCAAGGTCAACGCTGTTTACTCGTCATTGTATTTTTGTTATCCGTGAACTTAAGTCACACTATTGGAGACATTAAGTTTATCAATAATTAATTCATTTGGGGCGAAACAGATGAAATAAATAAACAGATCTTTGGGCGGCCCGGGCGCGGCGGTGATCATGAGCCACTGCACAGGCCACAGATATTGCAAAAACTTACTTTCGCTTTTAGTTAAGTAGGTACGCATACGTTTTTAGCATTAAATACCCAAACCTGGTTTAATGCTAAGAACGTACAAACATTTTTTTTTGTATGCGTACATAAAATGTTATTTTTTAGTGCTGACATTCTTAGGGTTCCGTAGCCAAATGGCTAAAACGCAACCCTATAGATTTGGTCTGTTGATCTGTCTGTATGTCACGGCCATTCTACTCCGAGACTGTTGGCACCATATCTGAAATTTAGAGAGTAGGTAGGTGTTTTCTATGAACCGCTAAACATTAGTATTGTCAAAATATGAAATATAATAGGGTGGCCCAGGTAGAAGAAAGATCTAAGTACTTATATAGCTGTGTGGGTGGTTAATAGATAGGTACCTAGGTATTGAAATAGTACATTTTGATTCAAGTGAGGAAACTTTGTCATTGCAGACGACGCGGATTAATGTCATAGAGCCGAGAACAGGAATGACAAATCCTCACGTGAATCAAAACGTTTTTCAATACACTTCGGAGTAATTAAATAACAGAATAAAAAGTACCTTTGTCATTAATCAATATGAAACCACAATATGAATTAATTTGATTTTTCCACCCGCTTTGTCTTCTCATACTGAAGGAGAAACTAAGGCATGGCATCGCTAAACCGCCTTATATTAAAAGTAAGAAATATAATAATTTGAAAAACATATTACTTTCTTTTGTTTCGGTTCTTATATAGTAAATGGTTGATAAGATATTTGCTTACAAAGTATTAAAAAAATTAAGAAGAGAAAAAGATTAGGCTGTTGCGATTTCATGCCTCTGTTTCTCTTTCAGTATGAGAAGACAAAGCGCGGGGAAAATCAAATTAAATCATATTGTGGTTTCATATTGATTAATGACAAAGGTACTTTTTATTCTGTTATTTAATTTCTCCAAAGTGTATTGAAAAACGTCGTGTAATTCACGTGAGGATTTGTCATTCCTGTTCTCGGCTCAATAACGGTTTCGTCTGTCGGCTCGTGCGTTAATCCGCTTTGGCTGCAATGACAAGTTTCCTCACTTTAATGTAAATGTATTAGTACTAGTCTAAGAATGGCCTGCATGAGCAGGCACTTTGACCTTCGTCCGAACCTACGGCTTACCCCAACAATGCTGCGGACACCGGACACTAACAGGTACTACAGCACATTTAATTTTATCTCTCAAAATCTGGTGTCCGGAGCTGCGTCCACAATGTGTCCGTTTCGATGTTACCGGACCATCGACAGTCAAGTAGATATAATGACTTGTCATTTTCTTGCGCAGTATGACCGTCCAGCACTTCTCGAAGAAGATGATCGCGACCCGCGAGCTGATCCGGCTGGTACGGCAGAAACAGTGCCTGTGGGACCGCTGCCACCCCTCGTACCGGGACAAGGCCGGCAAGGATAAGTCCTGGCATGAGATATACCTCGAGTTCGAACCCGCCTACGACTCCCTCGACGATCACAAGAAGAATCTAATAGGTGTGCTGGATGTCGTGTCTGTATACAGTTATTGTTCTTTGGATCGTCAAGATCTTATAGTTAAGGTTAAGAGACCTAAGCCCAAACAATTCAAAAATGATTAACATTAACCTAACTTCTTCCCAACTAGTAATAATAATGTCAGTGAGTCAATATGGCCTTATCACAACGAGTCACACGATTCATTAACTATAACACAATTAGTATCCATTTGATTTACATATTTATTGTCCAGACATTATTTTATGTTGCGAAGAGGACAGAGTAAAACAACACATATTTAATTTATTACATTTATTTTTATTAATTTGCAGGTAACATAATTACAAGAAAATGGTACAATGTCAGAGACTCATACGTAAAGTCAAGAAAACCTGGAGTACGTAGACCGTACGTGTACGCCGAGGAGCTGACCTTCCTAGATCCTATTTACCTGGGGGAAGGCAGCAGGAAGAGTATCACAGACAAGAGCTTCATCGAGGAGCGGATGGACAACGACGACGAAGCCGACAATGACAATTCGCACAATTGGCTACAAGAAGTGTTCGTTGACATCGACGAGGGCACAGACGTGCAGGCCTCCGCCTGTCCACCCAAACGACCGAAACTAGAATACGGCAGTAGTAAAGAAGAAAGTGAAGAAAATATCATCACAGTCCTCGCTAACCTGATACAGAAAGAAGAAGACGAGGACAGATCGTTCTTCAAGTCCATCACACCGTCCGTGAAGAAGCTTTCAGAAACCTCCAAGTTCGAGTTCAGGATACAAGTCATGAAGCTCATCAACAGCTTGAAGATCAGAGACCGACAAGTGATGAAACTAAAAAGAGAGAGGACTTCTAATGTAGACTCTGATAGCGACTGAATCATTGTTATTTCTAGTTGTAGGTACTTATTAAATAATTTTAAGGAACACTCACCTATTTATTTCGATGTTCTGTAGTTTGGGTACTAGGTAGTAAAATATAAAGGCGTGTCCAAACAGCTCACGCAAAGTACGCGGGAGCAACGCGCAGTATTCGCAGAACATATGTTTTCCGCTCTGTGTCTTGACGCATGGAGAATAAAATTGTATGTATGCGCGGCGTGAGCGGGACATGCAGCACACTACAGGATCTTAAAATGAATAGCGCAGTAGAAATGAAAAACTGAGGTTTATTTGCTGTTACCATTTTGATTTTTTATTTAGACAACATCATCTTTAGCATGTAATCCCTGACGGATTAAGCAGAAGACATGCACCGAACATTTCACCTAAGTTATGTTTAAGTCCCATATAACAAGGGGTTAGTCTATTGCCATTAGCCGGGCACCAGATACATCCAGACACAGTAGGCGTGGCTACTACTGAGAAATTACTGAAAGAAAAGCCAGTTCACACTTTGTCTGACCCGAGAATCGAACTCTGGAACTCATGCTCAGCTGCCGCGCTAGCGACCACTACATCAATGTGGCTGGTTGAATTTAAATAATGAGAATTTCTGAACCCCACAGTTTTTAAAAATAAGTTCTTAAGAGTTTCATTATTTCTTGGTGGTTATTTATTAAGAAACAATATAATGTCGGTATCGACACAAGAGAGAGAATATAATATAATATAAGTAGTAATAACTTTCTTGTTTAGGGTTCCGTACCTCCAAAGGAAAACGAACCCTTATTTGATCACTTGTCCTGTCTTGTCCGTCGGTATGTCTGTCTGTCCGACAAGACTTCTTTTTCTGAACAACTCGTAGAGGCATCAAATATTGAGGTCGGCGATCATGAATGTCAAACTGACGGGACCCCGCCAGGTTTTCGAATGTCATGTGAATAATATTTAATACAAAATCCTTACTATTTCATACTTTCGAGGTAAAATTCAACACTCAAAATATTTTACAAAGAAAGTAGTGCCGCCATTTTGATTCCAACATGGCGGCACTACCTACTAATAAGTTAATGAAAAACACGTGTCGTTATTAAAAATTGAACAAACCAAAATTTTATACGATATGGAACGACTAGTTTCTTGCAGTTAAGAAAAATTCAACCTGTTATAAATTATAAGTCTCAATCAAAAGATTTGCCTATTTCTAACGCAAAGATTCGCTAATATTCGCAAAGATAAGCAAACCTAACCAATATGGTATTTCCCGTTGACTTAGAATCATGGGTAAGAAGCAATATCTTGAAGCACATACGACAAAATTACGGTTTTCGGATGTTTTCCTAAATCAAAATCAAAAGTCATTTATTCAAATTAGGCTGATAATCAGCACTTTTTGAACGTCACATTACAAGAGACAGTCCCACAAAAACGCCCTGCCCTTCGCCACTTCCTAGTGTTTTAGCTGGGAAGAAGATGTGGCGGAACAAACTCCCCAGCAACACATCTGTCTGTCAGGTTATAAGAACCAGATTTTATACAATTTATATTATCACAAAAAATTATAAAAGAATAAGAAATTATTCATTCATTGTCACTTGTCAGCTAGCAAACACCAATTATATATACCTAAAATCAAAAAAACAAAAAATACCCAAGTCTAAATAATAAATTCACCAGTCTAAAGGGTGTGCCCGCTTACACGTGCAGTGAAGAAGTCACAGGTGATAAACTAGGACCATAGTGCAAAAGAAATAAGCTAAGCATAAAAAAGATAAATATAAATAATTAAATTCAGTCAATGCTCGAGGTCACTAGTTAACCACATGCCAATAAGTAAAAACACACAAAATGAAACAAGTATATAAACAAAAAAAGTAAAATATAAAATTACATGACGAAGACATGTAACGTATCAATAAGCTAATTTTGCGAAAAAACATGAAGGAGAAAAAAAAATAATCGTCTTGAGTTCAACACAGTGACCAACTGTGCTTATCATCTAAATAGTCGTTAATGGAATAATATGCTTTTAAACAAAGGTTAGATTTTACTTTAGCTTTAAATGCATTAAATGGCAAATCTAGAAAAGAAGCAGGTAGCTTGTTATAAAAAGTTATACCAAGCCCTACAAATAGGGCACGCCACAATAGCGGCGGTAAGTCCCCTCTTTGAGGAGTGGCTGGAGAGGCGTCATGGCGTCCTCACCTACCGCCTGACGCAGGTCCTCACCGGACACGGAAGTTTCGGGAGGTTCCTGCACATCATCGGGCGGGAGGAAGCGCCCGGGTGGCGTATTGCCATAATGTATACTAGCACAGACAGGGGTTGCTCTGTAATCGCACGCAATATGCTCTTGTAGCTAGAGAGCATACTGCATATCAGTACAGAGACAGACTGAAATAAAATACACTTTGCTCTAATTCGTGAGAGCAAAACACATACGAGTACAGACAATTTGGCTGCCGTAGTAGGCACCCCGACATGGACAGGTTAGGTTCGAAGGGGATGGCGGGGTCTGAAAGACCCCGCCATCCCAGACCCCGCCATCCCCTTCGTGTTAGGTTACTTTAAACCTTGAATGCAGAGGTAGGAGCCCCGCGAAGCGGGGCTCCGTCGAGCCACTTTGATAGGTAGTAATCAGTGAGAGCTCGGGACTTGGGGCACCCCGACATGGACAGGTTAGGTTCGAAGGGGATGGCGGGGTCTGAAAGACCCCGCCATCCCCTTCGTGTTAGGTTACTTTAAACCTTGAATGCAGAGGTAGGAGCCCCGCGAAGCGGGGCTCCGTCGAGCCACTTTGATAGGTAGTAATCAGTGAGAGCACATTTTGCTTTAGACATATGCGAACAAACCGTATACTTATACAGACAGGTCTGTAGTCATACGTAGTTTGCTTTAAAAATATGCAAGCAAACTGTATACTTATACAGACTGGTCTGTAGTTATACGTAGTTTGCTTTAGAGTATTTGTTATTTTTAAGAGCACAAAGTGATCTAGTACAGACTATGGGTGTCTGTACTGATATACACAATGGCAATACGCGCCCGGGTGTCACCATTGTGACGATCGCCCGGAGGACACGGTGGAGCACACAGTGGCGGTCTGCCCAGCTTGGGCGGAGCACCGCCGTGCCCTCGTGGAGGCGATCGGCGGCGGAGATCTCTCGCGTCCGGCCCTGGTTCAGGCCATGGTCCGGAGCGAGAGGGAATGGGAAGCGGTCACCACCTTCTGCGAAGCAGTAATGCTAGCAAAGGAGGTGGCCGGGCGTTTGAGGGAGAGAACATCTGCCCAACCCAGCCGCCGCGGGAGACGCCCAGGGCGCCGGGCGCCGCGAGACGACTTCCGGCCACCGTAGATGCGGGCCTGTGGACGGTGAGCAATGGGTAGCTCACCGTCCGTCCGTCGATTGACGACAGGCCGTGTCGACGGCGCGTTCGTGTTTCACGCGCGCCTCAAAGAGAGTCAGCAAAGCAGAGGGGCTTGCCAGAGAGCCTCCGCCTGCCGGGGTTGCGGGTTGTTCGAAAGAGATACCGCGGCCCCGGAACGTAAAGGGCAATAGAAGGAACATGGGTGGGTTTTAGTCAGTACAAGTCTGACATGCCCCCCCGCTCCACCCAGAGCGGGGGAAGTCATAGGATGATTTCCCACCCGAAAAAAAAATAAAAAAAAAAAAGCCCTACAAATGAATTATGAACCTTATGAAGCCGGTGGAAGGGAGCACGTAGTTTATGCTTATTTCTAGTGTTAATGTTGTGAATATCACTGTTTTTACTATATAGATGGATATTTTGCCTAATATATAAAATGTTGGCCAAGATGAATTGAGAAGCCACAGTGAGAAACATCCGAAAACCGTAATTTTGTCGTTACATAGATAGTACCTTAATACATTAACCATTGATGCAACAAAAGCAACAATACAGGGGCCTAAGTCAGCTATTAATGCTTAATTTTGACAAGTTTGGTAATCTACTACATACTAAACTTGTCAAAATCAACCATTATGCGATCAGTGATCGACCATTCTGACACTATTGTAATAACAGACTTAGACCCCAGGAATCAAAGAAAACAGCATGCTGAGAAAATACAAATAAATATAAAAAAAACGATTGTGTGGTTTTATGAAACCACGGTAAAAGTGAAACTATTTTTCACATTGTAGACATTTAGAAGTCCCTTCTGCGCGGCCGACCGTCACGCGACATGCAACACACAGACGAAAAAGTTTGAGACGATGTTATAAAAGTTTCACTTTAAAAAGATAGAAGTCAGATTGACCCATCACATACATTTATAACGGTCGCCTATACCTGGGCGGTGTGTCTCAAGATTGCATCAGAGTCCAGCTCAGCATTTGCACCACTTGCACTGTGACGATCACCTGGAGGACACGGTGCAGCACACTGTGGCGGTCCGCTCACTTTCCTATCCGTAAAAAAAGCTTAAAATAATTAATAAAAAAAAAACAAAATACATCGTGCGGCGCATGGTATAAAACTATAAAGTCGGTAAGTGCCTATATCTAATCTGACACGGATTATAAATTGATACAAAGAAAGATTTTAAAGTTATTAAATATTTGCAGCGCCTAAGTATTATTATTACTTAAGTAGCTTCCGCCCGCGACTTCCTCCGCGTGGCATAGTTATGTTGGGCTAACGCTACCTTTGTGATGATCGAAAAAAAATATCTTTCTCTCCCCTTTTCTTCCCTCTCTCTCACCCTTTTCAACATTAAAAAATATGCCTATATCCGTCTCCAGGCTCCCTATGTATCTCTGTACTAAAATTCATCAAAATCGGTTTGGCCATTTAGGCGTGAAGATGTAACAAACAAACAAACTCACTTTTGCTTTTATAATATTAGTAAGGATAAGGATTGTAAGGATTTGCTATTCTTTTATTTTTTATGGCATACGGTTATTCCATATTCTTAAACGTTTTTCTTAAAAATATTTTCCTGTTTTGTACAATGTAGTAAACAATTAACAAAACCGCTGTTGTTTTTGGAACTATATTTTTTGTCACCAAAATTTATATTTGTCATCAAGTTGTATCACCTAATAAATAGATCTATCGCCACGCTTTAATGGCTAAACCGATTTTGATGAATTTTGGTACAGAGATAGTTGGGAACCAGGAGACGGACATAGGTTAATTTTGAAAAAAGTGGGATGTGAGGGAGAAAGAGGGAAGAAAAGGGAAAACTTAGCGTTGCTATTACAAATCAATAAGGCGCAAGGGGAACTGTGTTGCCCCGAATTTAGCGCGAGCGAAGCCGCGGGCAAAAGCTAGTACATTATAAAAGCGAAAGTGAGTCTGTTTGTTTGTTACGTCTTCACGCCTAAATGGCAGAACCGATGTTGATGAATTTTGGTACAGAGATAGTTGGGACCCTGGAGACGGACATAGGCAAAAAAAAGTAAGAAAAAAGGGAGAAAGGGGAGAGAAAGATTTTTTTTGATCATCACGCGGGTTAAAGTTTTGCCTTAGCCCAAATTAACTATTCTACGCAGACGAAGTCGCGGTTGGAAGCTAGTTAGTAAATAAATAATTTCTAAACGAAAACAAAGTATCATCACCTAAAATATTACAGCTTCATTTTGGGCCCGATTTGAAGTGAGCAGAAGGACAGCGGAGGATCAATCAACCATTGAAAACATAATTACCGCTCATGTCTTTACTCACGTGTGTCACGAAAGGATTAACAAAATACTGATTCAAGCAATTTCATTCCTAAGTTTCAGGTAGATAGCAATGGGATTATTATTTTATTGTTGTTGGTAATAAACTTAAGCGATAAAAATTGCATGAATTAGTAAATCTAGTAGATATATGTTCTGATATATGATATATAATCTAGCTTTTGCTGACGACACTCTGTTGATTAATGCTGGGCAAGATGTTGGCAGTGGTGTCATTATACACGCGCTCACAGGGGGCTGCGCACCGCTTCACAACCCAGGACCGGAGGTAGAAGCACCACTCAGTATGACGAGAGAGGAGAAAGGGCAAGAGGCCCGACCGGCCAAGGCTGTGGACCTGGACACCATCCTGGTGGAAGAAGTCGGCCAGTTCGGCAAGTACCAGATCGTCACACTGCTGCTTGCCGCCTTTCCTGTCATATTCTCTGCGTTTGCCTCCGGAGAATATATTTTCACAACTGCTAGGATAAATACAAGGTAACAATCGTTTAATTAATTTCACGATTTGGTTGCTAGACCATCAGCTGATTTGAGCATATGAAGAAACTTTTGTGCAATATAAAATGTACCTAAATTCAATGAATTTCAATTAATGCATAAATTATAGAAAAGCTTATTAAGTGTTCTCGTTGACAGCGATACGGGCGAAATTTTTATGTACCTTCTTACTTATATTTTAAGCCTTTTTACATTATTTTTAACATTTGAAACGGAATATTTACCATGTTTACTTTGGTGTTTGAGTTTCCGATATTTCAGCGCAGTTGCACACGCCATGCGGAGCCAGTTTATTAAATTAATGACAAAAATAAAAAAAAGCAAATTATTAAACTTCCAACTGTTTTAGCTGGGGTAAAAAAGAGGAGGAACTACCTCGTCGTGTCTCAAGACTGTCAAAAGTCAACGCTCTAATTAAAATTTTCTTTTTGATCTCCAGATGCCTGGTTCCAGAATGCGACGGGCCTAACCCGGAGTTTTCCCCCTCATGGGTGCTGAACGCTATCCCAGCCAGTGGGAACTCGTTCGAGGCCTGCGAGCGGTTCGCCAACGTCAGCACCCCGCCGGTGGTGCCTGAGGCCACCTGTCCTGCGAGCCTGTTCGACTCCTCGCGAACCCAGGCTTGTGACGATTACGTGTACGAGAACAAACTCAGCGTGGTATATGATGTAAGTCTACATTGGTTTCATTATTTAGCTATTCTGATCTATTCATGAGCCAATGCAAGGTGCCAAAACTGTGAAATCAAAAAAAGAATAAAGCTCTCGTTGCGTTAAATGAGAAAAAACCACGTGTGTGAAATACATTGCATGTTGATCCTTATTGTAGTGCAATATGAGCCAGTTTTCGAGGAGGTTTATTGAAAACCCCATTTCATATATTTTTATATATTCAAACGGTTCTTGTCCGCTTCCAAATGGGCTTGTATTTTTTATTATCACAGTTGTTTTTTTTTTCTTAATAACCAGCTTTTAGTGTGACAAGTTAAAATATTTCACAAGCATTTAATTTAAGTAAAAATACGTTATTTCTATTAAAATCATTAACAATTATGTACTTAGATTTAGGTAAGTATGACAACTTGATATTTTTCAAAGTTTAAAAAGAATTAACAAAAGTAGTATTTTTTATTAATGTTAGTTATTTCTAAAATATATAGTTTTAACCGGCCAAAGTAGTTTTGCCCGATTGTCCGTTTTGACTGTGACAAAACCTCCGCTTTATAATGGACTGTTAGATACAGCTACAATAAATAAAAGGACTGTTTCTTGATTTGCGTGTGTTATGATTAGGTATTTAATTGGTAGATAAGTACTTTTATCTTAAGTATCATAAGTATATTTTGAAGGTTGCTCGTAAATACCAGATGCGATGATGACGATTGATAAAATGTTAAAAGTTTGTAATGTTCACCAAAACACTAGTACCATAGAATATATAATAGTACTACGTCTGTAGTACTTACTTTTAGAAAACAGACCACGTCATATAATTGTCTTTGCCTGTTTGCATGGTTTTATTATAATAAACAAATACTAGCTGTGCCCAGCGGTTTCACCCGCTGTTCGGCTCCTTTACAGGAGAGTGGTATGAAATATAGATGTTGACCGATTCTCAGACTTTCTGAATATGCATAAAAAAATCAATGTGCTATTGGCTTGATAATATTCAGGTTTGAGGCGATCTTGTCCAGGTTGGTTCGTGCTTGGGTGACTCATTACATACGGGCTTTCCCCCGTGCCACGAGGGTAGTCAGTGGCCTGAAAGTCTGACAACCAGTCGAGACCCCATGTCTTGTTTTATGTAGTACTAACATGGTTGTGGAGGCCAGATAGGCAGTCACTCAATGGAAAGGCAGTCACATAATGATCTGTATATCCTTAAATTCAGTTTGTTAATTATACTTGTATCTTACTATTACGCAATCCATCAAATTCCCTACGTAAAAGCGCTTCGTTATCGAGAGCATTCGCAGGTAATTGTAATGCAACAGTTCTGTCTCACTTGTTTCTACACAAAATGGAAGTTTGGATTGTTACATTCCATGCGAATTCTCGCAGTGAGGCAGCACCGTTAGGAAAAAAATCTTCATAATACGGAGTGTCTATAGATATCATAGAAATATTAAATGCAGTAGAAATTCTTGGCCGTTCTTTTCTATTGAAACGTGTTGTTTCCATGACTGACCGACTGAATGTGGAGAGTGAGTGCAATTTGTTTAATTGAAATAAATAGCATGAATTTGAGCTATAAAATGGCAATAAATGTTAACATAATCGAGTAGAGGAATTTCACAAAAGTTATGTACTTACTTATGTATATTTTTTAGCAATTTTACGAGAATAATTCCCTCAGCTTCAGATACAAAAATGTAGTCTGTAGCCGTATAGGTACGTAAAAAAACATATTTCTTTCGGGCTGTGAAGCGTTTCGCAGTAAATTCCGAAAACGGGAAACGTCTGGCAGTGTTGAAAATTAGTATTTAACAAAGTTTGAAACAACGTTAAAAAAACAGCTATTTTAAAAAAAATAAGCAATAAGTACTTTTCCTTTACTTTAGCATCTGAAAACTGAGTTAGAATCTCTTCACGGATGATACTATCGCAACTTTCATTTTGTACCAGCTTTTGCCCGCGGCTTCGCTCGCGTTAAATTCGGGGTAATACAGTTCCCCTTGCGCCTTATTGATTTGTAATAGCAACGCTAAGTTTTCCCTTTTCTTCCCTCTTTCTCCCTCACATCCGACTTTAAAAAAAAAAGCCTATGTCCGTCTCCTGGTTCCCAACTATCTCTGTACCAAAATTCATCAAAATCGGTTTACCCATTAAAGCGTGAAGAGGTAACAAACAAACAAACAAACTCACTTTCACTTTTATAATATTAAGTAAGTAAGGAAGTAAGGATTCTACACATGCATATCAATCAAAATCTGGCATCAATAAAAACAGCAATACAGGGAGAGACATCCGGTTAGGCTGGAAGTCAACTTTTACTACATTCGTACCAGCTATTCATGAATACAGGTTGTATGTGTGGCTGCTACATAGAAAATAACATATAATGACGGAAGTTAGGCAGGCCACAATATTCGAACCTTTTTACAAGTTTTTATTTAGTGTCACCTATCCGTACTCCGCCTGTAATTATAATAAATTAAAACTTTGCGTTGATCTTTTGAGACATGTAACATTAAACATATGCACATTTTCAGTTCGTTATGAGAGATTCCATCATTCATCTTTTTTTTGATAAAAAGTCTCCTTTGTGGACATCTTAATCTTCTTAAGGAGAGTCATAATAAGGAGACTATATCTCGTCTTTGTACTTATTTTTTCGGTCAAGTGTAAGTTGCCCATAGGTTAGTAAACATATCTACCATGATTACAAAATTAATCGAATGAAAGTTAGGAAAAGGCTAGGGAAATTATGTTGGAAGGAAATATATATGAAATCATGATTAAAATCAAAAAGATTATAAAACAAAAATAGGACGGACGAATTTGCAATAATTGGATCTCTATGTAAAATGTTTTCACAAGTTGTATGTCACATCATTCTGTAGGTAGTTGTATGTCACATCATTCTGTAGGTAGTTGTATGTCACATCATTCTGTAGGTAGTTGTATGTCACATCATTCTGTAGGTAGTTGTATGTCACATCATTCTGTAGGTAGTTGTATGTCACATCATTCTGTAGGTAGTTGTATGTCACATCATTCTGTAGGTAGTTGTATGTCACATCATTCTGTAGGTAGTTGTATGTCACATCATTCTGTAGGTAGTTGTATGTCACATCATTCTGTAGGTAGTTGTATGTCACATCATTCTGTAGGTAGTTGTATGTCACATCATTCTGTAGGTACTTAGTTGTCGATTTGATGCATCAGTTATGTTATAAACCGCTTTGTTTTGGTAATGCCGATATACGTAATTTGTTATTTAAATGATCCAATTACCTACAGATAGGACCGGAATTGAGTGAGTTATCATAATCCCGCCGTCAAGGATTATTTATGTGATAAGATCATCATTGAAATAATCATTGATGATTTATTACTTCATAGCCAAAAGCGATGTTTCCTTTGCAAGATACCTAGTTAATGAGTGGGTATCGCCATGTCGCCTAAACGTTCTAGACATTCTGGACATTCAGCTCTGTTGGTTGCTCGGCTCAGCGGTAAAAGTAAAAATTGTAACACTGATTGCAAATGCATTTGAAATAAGAATAGGAATGATCTTACCAAAACAGTGGTGTAAAAGCAATATCTCGCTTTAAATCTCAATATTAACATACAGTTTCAGGCGAATGTAAAACCATTTTTGTATATTTTTTGGCAATCAAAAGAAATATCATCAACAGCATCTGTTTTACTGACTCTACCAATAAACTTATAATACTATCTAGAATGATGACGTGACGCTCAAAAGCGTTCCCATCAATATAGCGACAGAGCGTAAGGGCGGATTGTGTCCTTATCTTGCAAGTGCCAGTTAACAATTTTCTAATTCCACACACATCTCGATTTTATAATATTTAAGTTGAAGCAGTTTACAACAAAAAATACTCGAAAATGTTAAAAACCAGCCTTTAATATTTGTGTCGCTTTTTATTTATTTATGACTTACCATTTTTTCTTATTCTATATCTTTTTTCTATATCTTTTGATTAATTTAAGTTTACGAACTCTTTGGGTTTAAGATAAAGTTCTTAGTGAAATTGGGTTTGTACTCCTTGATCTTCCAGATCGTTATTCGATATATTTGCTATGGTGTCATATGACGCCACGGTATTTAAAGAGCAAGACTAGAAGAGGTAATTCCAACTTAACTTCGCTGAAGCGCACGACCGCAGCATGAATGCGTCGTCGGTGTTGGTGAAGGACTCTGGTAACCAGTAGTGAGTGGTGACTCGTTCCAGTTCGACTTGGCGTGCGACGAGTGGCGCCGCTCGCAGATCGGCTCCATCCGCACCATCGGCACGCTGCTGGTGCTGCCCGTGACCGGCTACATCTCGGACCGCTGGGGGCGGCGCGTGGCGCTCACCATCAACGCGTTCAACACCGGCTGGATCGGGCTGGTCCGCTCCTTCGTCAACTCCTACGAGTGGTTCCTTACGCTTGAGGTGCTGGAATCTACTGTCGGCGCGGGGGCTTACTCCTCTTGCTATATTTTAGGTAAGGACTGTTTGGGTTTAAATTGATTTTAGACATTTTTTGGAGATTCATATTGCTTTTATTATGTGGTCTTGTATGGATCACAAAAGGGATGAATGAAAAGCAATTGTATATGGCTGTGATGAGAATGCTAAGGGAAATGTGTGCTGTGACGTGAATGTATGAAATAAGAATTGAGTACATAAGTTGAAGTCTGAAAATAGTGCCAGTGGCTGGAATGTTGTGCGGTAATCGGTTGTCGTCAGATAACAAAGACAGTTTAGTGTTTTGTTATCGTCTCGTACCAAGCTATTGGGTTCAAAGACAACTGCTCGTCGAGCTCGTCGATGACATTTATACATCGCGTCGCGTGCCGCCCAGAACGGGAAATCTAAGACAACCTGTATGTTGTGATTTACTTACGAATGAGCAAAATATGCGTAACTGGCCATGTTTTTACTGCTTTTGCTCAGGGGCCTTCTTTACGATTGAAAAACTCGCGACAATAAAGTGATCTAATAAGGATTATGTATTTTAAAGTACGGAATTTTAAGATTAACCAGCCAAGTAATACAACCATAAAATATATTGTTCAGGAGACGAACCTACACTAACCAATCATGTTTGATTCTAGTAACGGAGCTGGTGGGTCCAAAGTACCGTGTGATAGCGGGCGCCACCATCTCTACACTGTTCGCCCTGGGGCAGGTATTCCTCGGCTTGATCGCGTGGGGCGTGCCTGCCTGGCGCCCCCTCACGCAGGTGCTGTACGCGCCGCAGATCCTCGTCGTCAGCTACTTTTGGATTCTCTCAGAATCCGTCCGCTGGCTCATGAGTAAAGGGCGCTACGAAGAGTCAGAACAGATTCTGAAAAAAGTCGCCAAATCCAATAAGACGGTTCTTTCGGACAAGAGTTTGGAAGCTTTACGTTCTACAGCTGAGGCAGAAAAGAACGCTCCGAAGGCTAAAGAGCCATGGCTAGCGATCCTAGTGTTCAGATCTCGCGTAATTCTATCGCGTTGCTTGGTGTCGCCTATCTGGTGGATCACGAACACGCTGGTGTACTACGGCATGAACATCAACTCCGTGAACATGACCGGCAACGGGTACCTGAACTACGTGGCGGTCGCTGCCATCGAGATCCCGGGCTACTGGACCGCCATCCTGCTTCTGGACCGCGTCGGCCGCAAGCCCGTGCTCATCTGCGCATACTGGCTGTGCGCTGCCTGCCAGTTCGCGTTTGCTTTTATGCCCGACGGTAATTACAACACTTATCTACTTATAATATTTTTTTCACTAAACCTTGATTTGCATGAATTTGTGTCCAGTTGGTGGCGATATAATCGTCCCTGAACATATTATGGAACTTAATCATGAGTGTCGTAATGATAGTTTACAAAAATTCACCACTCTTTGGGGAAAACAAGAGAGACTTTAAGCTTTGTTGGTGTTTCAGGTAACGACGGCGTGCGGCTGTTTCTGTACCTGTTCGGCAAGTACTGCATCGCCATCGTGATGACGTCGGTGTACGTGTACACTGCTGAGCTATACCCCACTAAGTACAGACACAATCTGTTCGCTTTCTCGTCCATGGTGGGCCGCCTCGGCTCCATCACGGCGCCGCTCACGCCCGCACTCGTAAGTCCAGCTTTAGGTCTTATTTATTTATCTAGCAAAACGTGACATATGTAAGTGTAAACACATCATCATCATCATCAGGCTATATTAGTTCACTGCTGGACATAGCCCTCCCCTAATGAGCGCCATAGCGCCCTGTCTTCAGCTTGCCGCATCCAGCATCTGCCTGCAGTCTTTCTTAGATCGTCATCCCACCTGGTCGGAGGGCGTCCTACACTACGCTTGCCGAGTCGCGGTCTCCACTCAAGAACACGTTTACCCCAACGGTTGTCGGTTCTTCGTGAGATATGGCCAGCCCACTGCCACTTCAGCTTACTGATTCTTTGAGCTATGTCGATAACTTTGGTTCTCTGTCGGATGTATTCGTTGCGGATTCTATCCTTCAGAGAAACTCCGAGCATAGCTCTCTCCATAGCTCGCTGAGCGACTTTAAACTGATGCACCAACCCTGCCGTGAGTGTCCATGTCTCGGCTCCGTAGGTCATGACGGGTAGGACGCACTGATTGAAAACTTTCGTTTTCAAGCATTGCGGCATGGATGACGAGAGGACTCGGCGTAGTTTACCAAACGCTGCCCACAAGTGTAAACACGGCAAAGCTAAAGCCTGTTGATGAACTTCACGCCTGTCGAGCTTCGCTACTATATTTACTATACTGTCATATTCATTTTGACCTTACATAATTTATGACATTACCCTTTACCTGTAGCTTCGATCTTATGTTTTGTCCAACAAGTTGAGGGTGGGCAATGAACAAGTAAAAAAGAAGTCTATAATGTCAGGTTTAGCGACATCTGCAACTTCATATCCTATTCCATCGGAACTACATAACCAACCAACGTACTATGTTGGTTGGTTATGTAGTTCCGATGGAATAGGATAGATGTCACTATTGCCTATTCTAGTCAACACTAACATCAATAACACTAATACATCGACTGTGGTTTTACAGGCTCAGGAAGTTTGGGAGCCGTTCCCGTCGGTGCTGTTCGGCAGCTTTGCGTGTCTGTCAGGCTTACTGATATTCACGACGCCGGAGACGCTGGGCACTAAGCTGCCCGACACTTTTGAGGATGCTGAGCAGCTTGGCAAAACCAAACCTTCGTGATCTCGACGACTTGTATCTACTCACTATAGTTTTAAGGGCATCTTGTTAATAAATTATTTTATAATGTTTTAGTGTCTGATTTGTATGTTGACCATGTGGCAGCTCAGTGTTAGTAGGTAGTGTATGGACCGGTGCTGTCACTAGTTGATTATGCAGAATGTGAGGACCGGCTACCGTTTGGGTTCTCTGAGTTTTTTTTTTCTATTTTTATCCTTGTCAAATATTTTTATATATATATATTTTTTTTTAAATCCCAGTATTATTATAGTTTGTAAATAATCATCAGCCTTTCCCCAATTATGTGTGGGATGGCTTCCAGTCTAACCGGATGCAGCTGAATACCAGTATTTTATATGGACTGCCACTGTCTACCTATCCTCCACGACCTAGTTAGTACCTACTGGTTGATACGATGGCCCCCCGGTACAACTGGTTGTCAGACAGTTGTAAACAATGTCCATAAATAAATGTAATAAAAAACAGTGAAAAAAAGTGTTTCTAAGGTTCCGTTGTCAATTTTCAAAAACGGAATCCTTATAGATTCAAAAACAAAAATCAAAATATTTTTATTTTACCTACCTACATGGGCACTTATAAAACGTCGAGAAAAGATGCACGGTTCGGGTTGGTCGTATCCTATGGAGAAGAACCGGCAAGATACTCCATGGTTACTCTTTTAAAATCATTTGGTTTTACAATGTTGTTGTTACAGCGTTAGCACTTAATTAATGTGTATTACTTTCTCATATATCTCATACTTAGTCTCTTGCACGCTATTTTATCCGTTTTATCTGCTAACTTTTTCCCCTCCCAGTCGTCGTAACAACATTCCAGGTCACATTCATTCATTAGACTGGAAGCACACAAACGTTACTACTTGGATCTTAAGCACCAAGCAATAGTTGGTTTACTAAATGAGAAAAAAGCGTTCTTTACAAAATATATAAATGAAAACATTAGACCCAAAATCTTTATGGCAAAATATTAAAAAACATGTGCTTCCAGAGAGTGCGAACGATGATGTACTCTTAGAACAATTTAACGACCCCAACGCTATAAATTCCGCTTTTTTAGATGTCCCGGGTGACCCTCATGTCAACATTACTCAAGAAACTTTTTTTAAATGTAATCGTTTTGGTTCCGCCAATTTTTCAATAATGCCAACAGACGCGAAAACAGTACATAATATAATTAAAAAAATATCTACAAATGCGCAAGGAATTGATGGTTTATCAAGAGACATGCTATCTCTCACACTTCCACAATCATTAAATACAATTACAGAGATAATAAACAGATCCATCACCTCGAATGAATTTCCTATTTTATGAAGAAATGCAATTATTCGGCCTCTTCCAAAAAACAATAACCCACAAAGCTACAAAGATCTCCGCCCCATAAGCATTTTGCCATGTCTATCCAAGGTGCTGGAGAGGGTGGTGTATTTACAGGTCACCGCTTTCCTTGAGTCGCATGGTATGCTGCCTGAACTACAGTCGGGTTTTAGAAAGGGACGCGGAACCGGAACTGCTTTGGCTGATGTCTTGGGTAACATCCTGGAGGCTCGAGACCGTGGTGAAGGATCTATCCTTGTTTTGCTTGACTACTCACGTGCGTTCGATTCAATTAACATCCCTTTACTCATTTCAAAACTGTCGTATTACGGTTTTGATGCGAAGGCGATTCGTTGGTTTGAAAGCTATCTAACCAGCAGAACACAACGGGTTGACCTGCGTAAGAAAGACGGATCCACGCTTTCTTCCTCCGCACAAACAATAACAAGGGGAGTTCCTCAGGGATCCCTGCTCGGTCCACTTCTGTACATTTTATATAGTGCTGACATAACGAAATGCATAATGAACTGCAATTATCATGTATACGCGGATGACACTCAGCTATATTTTTCATTTAACGCCAGTAACACAGCAGCCGCCGTACGTACCCTCAATGAAGAGCTTGATAGAATTGCTATGTGGTCTAAGGAGAATTCTCTAGTACTGAACCCTCAAAAATCTAAGTTCATGGTCATGGGTAGCAGAAAACAAATAAAAGCAATTATCTCTGCTAAACCAGATGTTAAAATATTGGGAGAAAGTATACAAAGAGTAGAAATCGTCTGTAATCTGGGGCTCATCACTGATCCGGAACTGCGGTTTGAGGACCATATAAAAGGCGTAGTAAGGAACTGTTTTTATAGACTGAAAGTTTTGTATAGGGTAAGGGATTTTCTTAGTGTCGCAGTACGTAAGACTTTGGTGGATAGCCTTGTACTATCCAAGTTGAATTATTGCGACATTGTATACGGGCCATGTCTTCTTTCACGTACAGAAAACCTAATACAGCGGGTACAAAATGCATGTGCTCGTTACTGTTTAAGCATACCCCGGAGGCATCACGTCACACCGTATCTGAATGAACACAATATCCTGAAAATGACTGCACGGAGGAAACTGCACTTAGCAGTTTTAATGTTCGGTATAACAAAAACACACGAACCGGAATACTTGTTTCGTAAAATCAGTTGGAGACACGAACACTACAGCTACTCTGCTTGTTCCACTTCCAATCCACTTTCGATGCCTCGACATACGACCACAGCCTTCAGGGGATGTTTCAAATATGCCGCCACTCGCTGCTGGAATGATCTACCGCCTCCCATAAGATCCTTGACAACAAAACGAAATTTTAAGTTTATTTTGAAAAGAAATCTTTTTCACCACACAGATTGAGTGGACCTGTCCAGTCAGTGCAAGCATTTGTCAGTTATCGTGTAGCTCGACTCATAACCCAAGGAGCTCAACGACACGACGAACAATACCAAAAAAAGGACATTTGTGTAGGACATGGTTATGATGGACCTTTTAATGCGTATCGATATGACATGTATGCCAAAATACAGTTCTGACTGTATACTTTCTGTGATAGTCTACTTTCTAATATTAATGGATAATGAATTTTATGCCTAAAGAAGATGATGTTTGATAAATGAGTGAAAACTAAACGTTTTCTTGCGAAATAATTTGTATGCTATCCGCTGTTAAAAAAAATAATATTAAGACATAAAAAGTTCTGCCATAAATTGGTAGACCCATTACTATAAGCTGGAAACAAAACGTTTCTGCAACAAGATCGTTTTGCCAACCGCCGCGCCGCGCGCCGTGATAAGATCCCTGCCTTGTTGTTATTAGTAGCACAAGTACTTAAAACTTTTTTGCGAAGTACTAACCTTTTTAATTATTCTGTGTGTCCAAGGATCTTCCTGTAGTATAAATGTACATAAACACAGTCACCAAAGAAAAAAAACCATAATATAAGTATTCTACTCTTTGGTTCAAGCCATATAAACTATTTATAAGGACTGCTTAAAAATGACAGCATTTATCACCTATGAAAATATTTTTATTTAGAATTGAAATATCTTACAATTGTGTTGTAGAATTGTAAATATCTTAAATTTTTATTCAGGTTTTTAGTGTCAAAACACCGACCAACCGAGCCTATTCAGTGGCTATAGATAGTTAATGACAAAATTTTCTAATAAAAGGTAAGAGACTTCATGCAAAGACAGCGATAAACACTTTGTTCCAGGGTTACGTTGGGTTCGTTTGTTGCCCTTTCTTCTCTATAGAGATCTACTTTGGAATGGGTAACTACAGTACTTTCACACGTCATTATGCCTTGACTTGACTGAAACTGTATCATCTTTTTGTGTAAGGGACGTATTGAAATAAATGCTTTGTGTGTGTGACTTCGGAACTTTATAAATTGTTGTCTGTAACTTGTCAATGCCTTACACGTCCGCCATTAGATACATACTATCAGGATCTAAGACAGTAAGTTCATTTTATTATCATCATCATCTTCCTGCCGTTGCCATTTTATGATGATAGTATATTGCAGTGACAGTGGCCGGCCGGTGACCGGGAACAAGTATGTCGGACCCAAAAAGTAACCAAGAAGGATCGAAACCAGCTGCAACGCCCCCTGCCAAAGCTCCTGAACCCTTTACTAAAACGGATTTGGATACTATATTCCGTACGGAGATTGGCGAATTCGGGAAGTTTCAGTTGCAATCTTTATTAGTAGCCATGGTACTGGTAGTCTTCACTGGCGTAGCGAACGGAAGTTACATATTCACTACAGGGAGAACAGACACAAGGTAAACAAAATGGTCGACGTCGTCATTATTTTCTATAAGTATCCCAATTTATTTGAGCTTTCTTCTTTATACGTGTAACAATCTGCGATCCCACGGGACGCTTTTTCTTCACTTTGCTAAGCCATATGCGACTATAAACGTATTTCACGCTAAGCCAGGCCAGCAGAAGGCGGAAACAGCTCTTTTAAGGATTCGTACCTCAAAAAGAAGAAAAAAAACGATGAAGTACCTGGGAATCGTCCTCGACAGCCGGTGGAATTTCGTGGAGCACTTCCGACGTTTGGCTCCCAAACTCGAGCGGGCCGGGGCTGCTTTCAAGAGGCTCCTGCCCAATCTGAGGGGGCCAAACGCCTCCTGCCGTAGGCTCTATGCCGGAGTCGTGCTGTCCATTAGGCTGATCCGGGGATACCGCACGATCTCCGGCGAGCCAGCGAGGCTCCTTGCCGGATTGCTACCGTGGGATCTGGAGGCGATAGTCGTCGCGCGCCTGTTTAAGTGGCTCGCGGAGGCACTATACCGGGGGGAAATTCCGCTACCGCGGCAAATTGCCGCTCAGCGGACAGACCTCCGGTGCGATCTCATGGTGGCATGGAGAGAGCGACTGTCGCAACCCCGTGCAGGGTACGCCACAATAGTGGCGGTAAGTTCCCTCTTTGAGGAGTGGCTGGAGAGGCGTCATGGCGTCCTCACCTACCGCCTGACGCAGATCCTCACCGGACATGGAAGTTTCGGGAGGTTCCTGCACATCATCGGGCGGGAGGAAATGCCTGGGTGTCACCATTGTGACGATCGCCCGGAGGACACGGTGAAGCACACAGTGGCGGTCTGCTCAGCTTGGGCGGAGCACCGCCGTGCCCTCGTGGAGGCGATCGGCGGCTCTGCGAAGTAGTAATGCTACCAAAGGAGGTGGCCGGGCGTTTGAGGGAGAGAACCTCGAACCAACCCAGCCGCCGCGGGAGACGCCCCGGGCGCCGGGTGCCGCGAGACGACTCCCGGCCACCATAGATACGGGCCTGTGGACGGTGAGCAAAGGGTAGCTCACTGTCCGTCCGTCTATTGAGGACAGGCCGTGTCGACGGCGCGTTCGTGTTTCACGCGCGCCTCAAAGAGATGTCAGCAAAGCAGAGGGGCTGGCCAGAGCCTCCGCCGGCCGGGGTTGCGGGTTGTTCGAAAGAGATACCGCGGCCCCGGAACGTAAAGGGCAATAGAAGGAACATGGGTGGGTTTTAGACAGTAAAAGTCTGACACGCCCCCCCGCTCCGCCCAGAGCGGGGGAAGTTAATTGATGATTTCCCACCCCAAAAAAGGGCTGTGGGATCACAGTTTTAATCGTCATCTTATGACTCACCCCCAGCTAATATGATCTTAAATAAAGTTCAGAAAGTCACGCCACAATAGTGGCGATGAGTCTCCTTTTTGAGCCCGCTTGATACAGGTTCTCACTGTACATGGAAGTTTCGGGTTCCTACCCATTATCGGGCTGGAGGAAACGTTCGGGTGTCACCACTGTGACGATCGCCCGCAGGATACGGTGGGAGACCCAAAGTGTCCAGTGCAGTGTCCTCGCAGAGGCAAACGGCGGCCCCGGGTTCATTCCATGGTCCTAGTCGAAAGGGAATGCGAAGCGGTCACCTGAGTCTGCGAAACAGTTATACCTACTAACGAAGGAGGTGGCCGTTACGTTTGAAGATGAGAATGAGCTTCTCTTCCTCAAACGTACCAACCAACCCACACGTCGCGTGAGACGCTCCGGGCGTCAGGCCCTGCTAGACGACTCCCGGCCACCGTGGAGACGGTGAGCAATGGGTAGCTCACCGTTCGTCCATCTAGTGACGACAGTCCGTATCGACGGCGCGTTCTTATGGGGCCCGGCAGGACCGCTGCCTGCCGGGTTTGCGGGTTGTTCGAAAAAGATACCCATCCAAGAAGAAAAGCATAGTCCTTATATGGGTGCTTCTTCCTCTACTTATACACATTATTATGGTTGTACAACTATGTTTGTTTGTATAAGAGTGTTCTTTACAGATGTCTGATCCCGGAGTGTGAGAGTAAACCGTCTACGTTCGATCTGCCATGGGTCCATAATGCTATTCCACTGAAGGAAAAGAAGCAAGACCTTTGCAATCGCTACTCGCCTGCTGCTGGGGCCCCAAAGAAAGCCGAAAAGCCAGGAACCTGTCCGGCCACGATGTTCGACACGAAGAAAATAGAGCGCTGCAAGGAGTACGTGTACAAGAACAAGTACTCCGTTGTATATGATGTGAGTTCACAACACACTCATTTCGTATTATATCAAAACGTGCCCGGACAAAGCGGGGCGGGTTGCTAACCCACCCCGCTTTTTTTCGGGCACGAAAGCCACATCGTACAGTCGAACATAGAACCTTCTCCTTTTTGCAAGTCCGAGCTACCGAGTGGTGGTTCTAGTTTCTTAATCATTAACTTTTATTAAAAACATTTTCACAGTAATATTATAGGACCGCAGCTAAATCTTGTGATTATCAATAAATGCCATGACACCGATGACGACAGATTTCAGTGTTAACAGGGTAATTAATGTAAAATAGCTACTAAATAATAAAAAAATATTCAATTTTACTTAATATAAATTAAGTAGTGATGAGTACAGATTGTATATTTATATTTAAAACGTATTTTAAGGCTGAACAATTAAACATATTTACATTACACTTTTCATTTTATCTTTTGGCAATTGAGCGAAGGCAGAGGCTCATCAGGGTGTTCTACGGGAGGTAGGGCGGCTCTATGTCCGACTTGGGCGTTCACCATATGGAGGTGACGCTTTGCTATTGGTTAAGAGCTGGAGGAGCACTGACACTAAAAACTGTCGTCTAAAAGCATCGTCGCACTACACTGAAAAGGCAGAATTTTCAGAGTAAAGATAAATCAGTAGTCGAATGTTACACTCTGCGACGATGCTTATATCGCGCCGAGTGAGAGGTCGTGTGTGGCGCGCTCTTCTGTTGCAGAAAGTCCCGTCTGCAGTTGCCAGAAAGCTAGGTGGGCTCGAGTTCGCTGAGCTCATTGTCCCATCGAGTTGAATGGTATTAATTAGTGCGTTTCTTTACAGCACGTTGTAAATTACGCATGTGGACCTTATTCGCTTCACAGGGAAAATGGTCATAGGCACGGAGGGCCGCGTGCTTTTCGGTTATCAGACGGACGAAATTTACATTGAATGCAATGCTATTGGTCAAAATTGGCTCAGCTCCGCCCTCCACCACCACCCCCTTTACTCATGTGGATAGGCAGCCATTAACATAACTGGCAAAATGTGGGTGAACTTTTAGAGTTAGTGTTGTTATGTGTGAATATTTTTGACATAATATGTCTCACTGTTTGTCTCCATATAAGTTCCATCTGGAGTGCAAGGAGTGGGAGCGGACGTTTCTCGGCACGGTACGCAAGCTAGGCACCCTGACGGCGCTGCCAGTCACCAGTTACATCTCGGACCGGTGGGGGCGCCGGATCGCACTGGTCTTCAACGCGGTGCTCACGAGCATTATCGGCGTGCAGCGGTACTGGGTCCATACTTACTGGGCCTTCTTAATAATAGACTTTCTTGAAGGCACTTTTGGATGTGGCTTGTTCTCGTGTGCTTATGTCTTGGGTGAGTGAATAAAACGTTTTGACATACCTAATTAGATTCTCAGAAATGTATTTTACATGTACTGAAATGTTTTTCAGACTAACCCTCATCCCTTGAATAGGGATATTTCAGAAACGTGCATGGCCGCTAAGTATGCGCGTTGTTCTACCTTCATAGGAAATAACCAATTCATAGACAATGTTCTAGAAAGCCCAACTTTTGTTAGTAGTTATATCACATTATCTCTGTCTTAACAACATTGTCTCTTCTTATATATAGCTCTGTTCGTATCTATGAAATTCGAGTGGTAATAAACTCTAATAAACTCGAGCCTCTTGGTGTAGTTCGACTTCTCTTCTAATTGTTCACATTGCTACAGTGGTGGAGGTGTTCGCGCCAAAATGGCGCGTGGCGGCTGGAGCATCGATCAACACTGCATATTCAACTGGACAGGTGACGTTGGGGATATGTGCGTGGTTTTGTCCTCACTGGAGGCCCCTGACGCTGTTGCTCTACGCGCCGCAAATTGTCTCAGTATTCTCATACTGGTTCATCACAGAATCAGTGCGGTGGTATATGGCCAAGGGCAAGTTTGAGCAATCCGAAAAACTGCTCAAAAAAATGGCTCAGGTCAACGGGACATCAGTACAAGACTCGACTCTGTTAAACTTACGACGTACCGTAATAGACGCGAAGCAGAAGGCGGCGGAAGAGGCGGTGCGGATCGGTGCGGGGCCCAGCCTGGTCGCGCAGGTTCTGGCGCACAAGCGCGTTCTGATGCGCGTGATCATCTCGCCGATCTGGTGGATCACCACCACCTTCATCTACCACGGACTGGCTCTCAACGCTACCGGCGTATATGGCAATCCATACCAGAACTATATAATGGTGTCAATGGTTGAAATCCCCGGATTCTGGATTGCATTTTACTTCTTGCGTACAGTTGGTCGGAAGCCAGTGCTGACGGCAGGCTACTGGGTATGCGGTGTATGCATGCTAGGATACATGTTTATTCCTAAAGGTGGGTTTTGTCAATTTTGTACTGTTTTATCGTTCGTAATATGAGGTATGACCTGTACTTTGTAAAAGGTATTTAGGTTTAGGTTCAGTCTCATAACGTTCAAATTGCAAAATAACATATGGTAGTAAAAAGTTCAAAACTCATAAGACCCAAGTCTCGAAACCTCCAAGTTGCAAAATATCTATTTACATCTCAAAACGTTCAAGTTGCAAAATATCTATTTACATCTCAAAACGTTCAAGTTGCAAAATAGTCAAGTCTCCAACCATCCATATCTCATAATATACTTAAATTTTTTATTTAAGTGGATTTGTATGTGGTGTTTTTTATATTTTTAGTAAATATAAAATGTGTCTATTAGATAAGTCTAAATGTGTGCCTTCGTAGTCAGTGTTTTAATATTGTAATGCGATTATTGTTATAAGTATGTACCGAAGTACACTAAAGCTAAAATAACTATGTACGCCTGATAAGTATGATTCCAATATACCATAACAATTATTTTAATTAAACGGCTCTATAAGTTAATACAATTCGTGTTAGTAAATAAATTCTTAACAACTATGTTAGTAGCACTTCACTGCGCGTTCATGTGGCTCTTGTCCGTGGAAACGCCGGAACACCACTCCCTGCGGCCAAAAGTCCTCTTCCAAGACAAGGTGCAGGTAACACGTCGGTACTCGCAGCACAAACGCCTTAAAGTTGACGTTGCGACGCGACCCCAACAACTGCCCTCTCGCTGCGTACTTGAGCTTTTTGCGTACGTATTCAACGATGCTCTCCACCGTAGTTGTGTAGCGTAGGCGGGAGATGTACATTGGAGTGTTCGGCTTAGCGGCTCTTATGGTGACGTTTGGCTCCGATGGAGGCGTGCCGCAACGGTACTTATTGGTACGTTGACGACGCTTCCTCCTCAACACCGTCACAAAACCATCATCAACCCGAATCGGTGCCCCTTCAGGCATGGGCTTAAATTCTTAACGCGAGCTGTATTGCTCGCACCTACGCTAGCAAAATTCCCACAAACTCGACGTGATTCTGCCGACACTGCGAAAACGGGCAGTGGTCGTGTGGCGGCAGGGGAAGGAGCCACAGGGACGGGGGCAGGGCAGCGGGGCGCACAGGGAGCGCACACTGCAGGCTCAGCATTTTTTGTTGACGACGGCGACAAAACTGCTGACGCGAAACTTGCCGCCGATACATCGACGTCAGCTCAAAAGGTCCAGAGCAGATTAGAGGTGTTGTGGCAAAGCCTGGACAATGTTGACTTGAAATTGAGTAGAACCAAAACAGAATACTTGTATTGCGATTTTGGCGGTCTCTGCAGTCCTGTGCCCATAACTCTTGTCGACATGTTAATTTTCTTCAGGGAAGGCAATTTAGTTTTCGGGAACTGATACTAGTTCTCGTTATTATTTCACACAAACGTCACAGAGCGTATCGACTTTCTGAAAAAGAAGATCTGTGCATTCGGTAAAAGTGGTGTTTGGAGCGATACACTCAGAATTGCTGGATCAAGGTCTGGCTGACGCGCGTCTGCCAGATAATGACGCCATGTTTTCGTTCTGGCGCAGCATCTGTTCGGTGTCTGTTAGTCACACTTAGGGCAAATGGATCTGGGAGATTGAACGAGCGTGTGATACAATACCAGATATGAGGGCAATCATAATCAGCCCTGAAGACGTAGTTCGTGCAGTCCGTTCATTGCCGAACTAAAAATCTGCAGGGCCGGACGGGCTGCAAAACTTTTTGAAATAAGTGGTTCCAAAGACCGCACGTTCGTTTGGAGCCACAGTTTCAATAAGTCTTTGAGTCAGTTCTTGATGACAGGAATAACCCACCGGCTCCATAAATCAGGTAGTACTGCGGAGTCAGAAAGTTATTGACCAGCACTTGTCTACCAAAGGTCATTAAAGTTCTTACATCCATTTTGAGAGGTAAAATCAACCAACATAATAGTACATTTCGATTCAAGTGAGGAAACTTTGTCATTGTCGAAGCGAATACACGAGCCGTAAGGCGAGGGTGTTATGGGGCCGAGAACAACAGTGACAAATTCTCACACTTATGGAGAAATTAAATAACAGAAAAGTATTTTTGTCATTAAACCTTAAGAAACTAAAAGTTCATTTGTTTTTTTTACCGTTGGCTTCTCAGGCCTCTAAACACATATGTAAATGAACCGTAGTTTCTGTTGATACACACAATTTATTTTTTTAATTAATATGAAGGCCTTAAAAACATGTGCCTCCTTGTTCTAAAAAATACATCGCCGACTAGAATACCGAATAGCAATTTGAACAGTTGAATAGTGGTAACATTAGAAGAAATGAAACCATCGTAGCGATAAATGAGAAAAAACAGGCATGTGATGCATGCATTGCATTATACATTGCATGCTCAACCTAATAATAACATGTATTTTTTTAGATTATCAGCTGTACGTGTACATGGTGGCGAAGTGCGCCATAGCCATGGTGTTGACGTCGGTGTACTGCTACACAGCCGAGCTGTACCCCACCAGCAACCGCCACAAGCTGCTAGCTCTGGCGTCTATGTTTGGCCGAGTCGGCTCCATAGTCGCGCCTCTCACTCCGGCCCTTGTAAGTCTATCGGCCAAAGTATTCTTTTTACAAACATTTAAACTCACATACATAAACAATAGTCCAGTCTTGGTACCCAAGAAATTGTAAAAGGAATAGAGGCAGGCAGTTCCGAAGGTGGGAAGATGAAATTAAAATAACAGCAGGGAAAACATGGACAAGGACGGCGCTAAATAGAACGGAGTGGAAAGAAATGGAGGAGGCCTTTGTCAAAATAGGGGAAACAGACAAAGTTGTCGGTGTCACTGACTCGCAAGAGTCATTAGCTTAAGTTATAATTGTAAAAAAAAAAATGTATTGTCTGAAATAAAAGGCTTATATTATTATTATTATATATAAACAATAAGACCCGAAACAACTAGCTATGGACCAACAACAAATATTTGTTCACAGTCAATCAGTCAGACAGTCAGTCAAATATTAATAAACGGGCTAGTGCCCGCGTGATATGGAAAAAAAACGTATCCTATGTGTTATTCCAGACTATAATCTACCTCTGTGCAAAATTTCATCAAGATCCGTTCAGCCGTTTTGACGTGAAAGAGTAACAAACATCCATCCATCCTCACAAACGTTCGCATTTATAATATTAGTAGGATTGTGTTTATACTTAATAAAAATAATTATTACATAATTATGGCATAGTTTCAACGCCATCTCAAGTACTCCTACTAACAAGGTTACAATACTATCACAGTGGTAAACCCCTAGCGAGGTTTAACCGACTTCGAAAAAGGAGGAGGTTCTCAATTCGACTGTATTTTTTATTTTTGTTACCTCATAACTCTGGTCTGGGTGAACCGATTTTGATGATTCTTTTTTTATTCGAAAGCTGGTGGTTGTCGTTTGGTCCCATAAAAAAATAAAATATCAAAGATCCGGCCAGTAGTTTTTGAGTTATATTTAATAATGCGTATTAGATTGACTTCGTCTACGTTGATGATATAATTTTAGCTGTTGTCGAAGACAAATGAACAAAAAACGCTATGCACTATGATTTGGAAGGTCATCGCAGTTTTTTGAGGTGATTGTATTTTAATTTGGTGATAGATCTTCAGTGATATACAACGGAACTCTTCAATAAATGACAGCAAATCTGCCGTGATTGCTGCAATCACAAGTACAAGTATGGGTTTCGCCAGGGTAGGCAGGCGAGTGGGAGCAGGGTGCCCGTACCCCCTCCCCTCCCCTCACCTAGTCATTAAGAAACATAATCATCAGATCAAGTATCAGCTGTATCCCCTAGGCGATGATGCATATGATTTCTGAATTGGTTTTAAACTAAAGCATAATTTAGATATTATTTTATAATAGGTCTTTACCTATGAAATTGCCGTTTTGTATGAAAAATTTAAACGATTTTTTTTCATGTATTTTTTTATTTGTATTAATCGAAGTAATCACCCATGCAAACAATGCACCTTTGCCAACGCAGTGGCAGTTTATTGATGCCCTTCTTACAGAAATCAGCTGGGCGGGAGGCAACAAATTCTTCAAAGGCATTTTGTACTGCCTCTCGGGTATTGAATTTTTTTCCCGCCAAGCAGTTATCCAAATTCTGGAAAAAGTAGTAGTCTATAGGCGCATGGTCTGGTGAGTAGGGCGGATGACGGAGAGCTTCCAACCCCAGTTCTTGCAACTTGGAGACCGACTGCTGTGCAATATGAGGTCGCGCGTTGTCGTGCAGGAGTAGCGGAGACGAGCGATTGACCAATGCTGGTTGGAGATGTGCCAGCTTCTCCATCATTGTGTTCAGTTCTTCACAGTACACATCTGCAGTAATGCTCACCCCGTTTGGTAAGAAGCTGTGATGAATCACACCGGCGCTAGACCACCAAACAGTGACCATCGCTTTTCTAGGGGTAAGTTTTCGTTTAGGGCATTGTTTAGGTGCTGAACCATCCAACCAACTTGCTGAGCGCTTGCGGTTATCAAACAGAATCCAATTTTCATCGCAGGTAACAATGCGGTTCAAATTTCCTTCATTTGTGTGTCTGTTGAGCAGTGCAAGGCACGTCTCGACTCGTACTTCGCGCTGGCGATCATTGAGTTCGTGGGGCACCCATTTGTCAAGCTTTTTTACCTTGCCAATTTGACGCAAATGGACCAATATTGTTTTGACGCTAACGTCGGAAGCTGCTGCTAATTCAGCCGTAGATTGTGTATCATCAGCTTCCACCATCGCCTTTAATTCGTCATTGTCGACCAAAGTCTTCGGACTATCGGAAATTTCCAGAACGGAAGCGAGCAAACCAATAACAGGTGGTGCGTTGGTTTGTAGTGTTAGCTCCGTAAACGTCGTTGATGTTGCGTGCCGCTTCTGCCGCGTTGCTGCCACGACGGTACTCTTATTCCATAATTACTCGAATTTTTAACGTATCCATGACGACAAAAAAGATTGAAATGCGATGAAAATGTAACACTAATCAATAAACAAATGACTACTTTTGGAAAAAAATCAATGTTTTAAAATAAAAATTAATTTGAAATTAGAATTCTTAGCTAAAAATTATTTTGATTTGAAATGGCCAGTACTGCAGAACGGCAATTTCATAGGTAAAGACCTAATACTATAGCGTGATGTGGAACTAAAGCTTGTATTTAAGACCTACGCACTAAAAAGCTAAAAATAACCGTGTTTGCGAATTATATCATAATACTATAACTAAAAATGCTGAAATAAAAAACTTTTTTGCAAAAAATAAAACCGACTTCCAAAAAAAAAAAGTGGAAAATAACTTTATTTCCGGAAGTCGGTGGCAAAAAAGTCAACGAAACCAACAAAAGCCACCGACTTCCGGAAATAAAGTTATTTTCCGGTCGGTCGGTGTAAGTCGGTTTTATTTTTTGCAAAAAAGTTTTTTACTGTAAAGCATTTCTGTCTTAACAAATAAGCGCATGATTCATTCAACAAAAATCTATTTCTGGGTTGCAGGCTGCTCACTTTTTCAAAGATTTGCCGTTTGTACTGTTTGGCTGCATGGCGATTGTATCTGGGGTGCTGATCTTCTTCACGCCAGAGACGCTTGGCACCTTGCTACCAGATACTTTCCAGCAGGCAGAAAACCTCGGAAGGAAAGAACCAGTAACAACAACAACAACATGAGCAGCATCGATCACTTGAAGTTATAACTATGTCTGTGACCTTGACTACATTATATTAAATCCTACCTTTTTAACTTTACCTACCTGTTTATATATTTTAACCCTTATTTACTCGCACAAAGAATATTACACAACTGATCGCATGGGGTCACAGATTACCCCTAATAGTATGAGTAGTTTTTAAAATATAGTGAAATAGATTAGTAAAAGAAACTATTAACTTATTATTAAAGTGCTTTATTTATTCTGTAAAATCTATAAGTAATAAATATACATGAATGACAAATTATTAGACAGAAACTTTTTTAAAGCAAAAAAAAAGTTAAACTAAGATCATTATCAATAATTAACAATTTGTACTTAGTTATACTGAGATCATAGTTAATACTCGTAGGAACTCTCCGAATCACTCTTGTTACATTGTTGGCAGTATATTTCAGAGTGATCATTGCACACAAATCTTAAACATTTCTTGGATTTTGTTGGTACTTTACACTAAACTTGTCTCTTTCAAAAAAGTACCGTAATTACTCGCACGGGGTCAGCAAGCACTGCTCAAGAGCGCAGCGACGCTTCGCGTCCTTCCACTCCCGTGACTTGTTTGTTTTCGTAAACACTAACCGACGCGCGTTACGAACCTACCGAGGGCGTGGAGGGAATAGGGCTTCATTTTTTTTCCGAAAATACTTTGACCCCATGCGAGTAATTAGGCTGTATCAACTTTTGCTGTATCAGCATTTGAACGTTTAAAAGAAATATTCAATTATTTAGTACAAACTTTTGCCCGCGGCTTCGCTCTCGTTTAATTCGGGGTAATACAGTTCCCCTTTCCTGATTAGCAGGTACCTGCTACTTGTAGTTTTTGCCCTAGCGCCTTAATTATTGTAATAACAATGCTAAGTTTTTCCTTCTCCCTTTCCCTTATGACAAAAAAAACAATGTATTTATCAATTAGTTTAGCGTTTTAATTAGTCGGTAGTATGAAGATCTCTTGTCCAGGTAAAGAAATCCTTACTAATATTATAAAAGCGAAAGTGAGTTTGTTTGCTACCTCTTCACGCCTTAATGGCTAAACCGATTTTGATAAATTTTGGTGCAGAGATAGTTAGGACCCAGGAGACGGACATGGGCAATGTTTTTTTTAAGTGATAAATGAGGGAGAAAGAGGGAAGAAAAGGGAAAACTTAGCTTTGCTATTCCAATAAATTAGGCGCAAGGGCAAAAACTACAGGTAGCAGCTACCTGTAAATCAGAAAAGGGGTACTGTGTTACCCCGAATTTAACAAAAGCTAGTTTATCATAAAATAGCAATGTTCAAACAATTATCTTGAATAACCTTTCGATTGAAACAACCACAAGTCCAGTGGCGATGGAGCCCATACAAATACGTCAATTATTATCCTCTGAAAATGTACGTACCTGGATAATTATTTGAAAAGAATAGAGTTTTCCCAAAAAAAAAAAACGTTTTTAAGTGTATTATGCAATGACACCTACTTCAATGTAGATATCAGTTATAAGTCAAACAATTTGATAAACGTGTTTCAGAGATAGTACGTAAATACATTGCAAATAAAATTTGGGAAGAGTTTAAGGAGAAGCAGATAGTTGATGCGGTGTGCGGCTGCCTGGTCGACGGTATGGCAGGTTTGGGCAAGGATGTGGCTCCTGAAGCGAGTGGCGGCAGGCAGGTTGAACTGGATACGCTCCTCGTAGAGGAGATCGGGCAGTTTGGTAGATACCAGCTCCGGACCTTCCTGCTTGCTGCGGTGCTGGTCGTGTTTATTGGATGGAGTAACTTGGAGTACGTGTTCAGCACAGCTCGGATTAGTTCCAGGTAAGCAAAGCAAAAATCGACTATTATAGTGCCGATTGTCGTAATGGCTAATGGCCAAGAGGTCCCTTGAACATCTGTCAAGGGTCTCCATAGGCGATTGGATCAAGAATGATTCAGGAGGCAGAATCGCCTGCATTGTGAAGAGGTTCCAGCCTCTGAAGCCCTAACCACCGGTAGGTTGCTCTCGATACCGGTGCAGTACCTACTATTTTTGCGTGTGTCTTTTATATTTTGGAATGTTTTCTATGCAAAATCCTTACTAATATTATAAAAGCGAAAGTGAGTTTGTTTGTTTGTTTGTTACCTCTTCACGCTATATTGGCTAAACCGATTTTTATGAATTTTGGTACAGAGATAGTTGGGAACCAGGAGACGGACATAGGCTATTATTTTTTTAAAGAGTGAGATATGAGGGAGAAAGAGGAGAGAAACTTGAAAACTTAGCGTTGCTATTACAAATGAATAAGGCGCTACCGAATTTAACGCGAGCGAAGCCGCGGGCAAACGCTAGTTATAAATAAAACAATCTCGGGAATACGATTTGTACGAAAATATCATTCCTTTCGTTTATAAAATGCGCAAAATTTTTTTTTTTTTAGTTTATGATTTAATAATAAAACTAATTTTCTTGCACAATTAAAGTAAATAATTGATTTAATTGATCTATACAAATATCTCTCTCCAAAATAGGCTCCTTTACCTTCTAAATTTTTGGCATTGCCATAAAAATTCGATTTGGAACCATTTCAAAAAGTTATTCTCAATGAAACTACAACATTTGGAAAACGTTATAATACGGGTGCTTTATTTTTAAATCTAAATTTCAATACCAAATGTTGTGTTTAAACGATTTCAATCTGGATTTATGCGCCAAAACAAAGAAGTACCCCCTTCCCCTTCTGTCTGAAGGCCGAAGCCGCACTTATAAGACGATACCACAATAAAGATATTGAAATAGAAGCATCGGGGTCCAAGCGAGGGCCGGGGGGAAGGGCGCTTCGAGCTGAAATCGAAATTTATACTTAAAAGTATGTGTACCCGCTCTATGGGTAACATAGCCTTACTGGTGGAAACCACTTGGTGGAGCCTGTCAAGCTATAGCAATGCGTGTTACTTGGTCAGGGTTTAATGACTTTCTGAAAGCTGTTTGGAGAGAATCCAGGGATGTCATGCCATTCTTCCATCTATAACAAAGATGTCTTGAGCTCTCCTATGGTCGTCTAACCCTTATAGCCCGAAGCTATCGCTTAAAGTTTCCCCATACAAGTTCTTTTGAAGTGCGCGCTGGCCATAGTGAAGTATTAAGCCTACCTCGTCGAGATAGTGTGTCACGTATATTCAGATATGGTGACGAGCATTATCGACGATTAAAGGATGAAGTTATACCGAAATAATTTTCGCTAAAAATATGTCATGACTTGGAGAACTTCTTTGGTGTAAGCGTAAGTTAACACATCCCGAATATGTGTTGAGTTTATTATTCACTTACAGAATACTACACAACTACCAGTTTCACCTCCGTTACACGCACCGTTACGCTAATATTTCCAACCGTCCCCTTCCCAACAGTACAATACAACGTTAATTACTCATTTCATTGTAGATGTTGGATCCCGGAGTGTGACGGTGAGTCGGTGGAGTTCGCTCCGTACTGGCTGGAGAACGCAGTGCCGCGGCCGGCGGGCGCCACTCAGGGCTCGTTCGAACAATGCGAACGTTTCGCCAATGCAAACGCGACGGTTCGTGTAGTCTACAGCGACACCTGTCCCGCTCCCGCCACACTCTTCGACCGAGACACGCGCGTGCCCTGCAGCTCCTACGTCTATGAGAACACTAACACCGTAGTCTACGACGTGAGTCGATAAAATACTAAAGCTGTGGGAAACTCTTTCATCGTTATTCTAATTTATTTTTTTATTATTTATGTCACTTCGTTTTCTTCCTTCACATGTGTCACACACTGATCACTCTGCTACTTGCTGCTACTTTTTTTTGCAGTATGGGTCAATTAAAATGACTGCTAGTCTCCCTGTTTGAATGAAAGTTGAAAAATTATAACGTTCCCTTTTCTATGAAGGTGTCTGCCTACAACACTGTATTCTTACTAGGAAGAAACATAACACGGATCGCTATGCCCGGAACACCGTATCATGCCGCGACCGTGTTAGAAACACAAAGGAAAACAACAAAAAAATATTTGTATAGAAAAGTATGAGACTATGCGTGAGACCGTTCTATATAACAATTTAAATAAATAAAGAATATATTATTTTGGGGCTTTCTTTTGTGGGAATCCTTCTGTGAAACCGATTTGTGATCGATGGTGTTTGTCAACATAAGTATGGACTGGCGTGTGACGAATGGCGGCGCTCGCTGATCGGCACGGTGACCACGTTCGGCACGCTGACGGCGCTGCCCATCACCGGCTTCGTGTCGGACCGCTGGGGCCGGCGCGTCGCGCTCGTGCTCAACGCGTTCAACACGGCGTGGATCGGCCTCTCTCGTTACTGGGCCGACACCTACATCGGATTCATATTGTCACAGTTTGCCGAGGCTACATTTGGATGCGGAGCGTATTCTAGCGTCTACATTCTAAGTAAGTATTTTCAGTTTGGTATCAGTTGAAGTGTCGCGATTGAACCCACAACCTCATGCATGAGGTTGTGGGTTCAAACCCGGGCAAATACCAACGAGACTTTTTCAATTTATATGTCATAGATAAATATTAGGCTTATTTATGCTATGACATCACACAGAGAGAAACCTGTACCTACTTATAATTAAAACGAAGATAACTCGGTTATAATACACATTATGCATATTTTGAACAGTAACGGAACTGGTGGGTCCGGATTATCGAGTCGCAGTCGGTGCCGCTCTTAAGACTTGCTTCGCGACGGGGCAGATGACGCTGGGTCTGATCGCGTGGTGCGTGCCCGACTGGAGGACTCTTACACTGACGCTCTACATGCCACAGTTCGTCACCATCTTCTACTTCTGGATCATCAGCGAGTCTGTGCGATGGTACATCAGCAAGGGCTACTTTAAGGAGTCTGAAACTCTGCTTAAAAAGGTGGCAAAAGTTAATGGAAGACAATTGTCTGACAAATCATTGGAAGCATTGCATCAAACTTCGCGAGAAAAGATACGGATCACGGAGTCGGAGGCTTCCCAGCGCACCGGTGAGCCCTGGTTGGCAGTACAGGTGTGGCGTCACAAGAGCATCCTTGTTCGTTGCATCGTCTCCCCGGTGTGGTGGATCACCACCACGTTCATCTACTACGGCCTGTCGCTGAACGCGGTCAACATGTCCGGCAACAAGTACTTGAACTTCGTAGCCGTGGCTGCAGTCGAGATCCCCGGCTTCTGGACCGCATATTACCTGTCTGACAAGGTTGGAAGGAAACCTGTACTGACAGGAGCTTTTTGGATGTGCGCTGCATGCCAGGCTGCTTACATCTTCATGCCTGAAGGTATGTTCTTATCGCCATTCGCCAGTAGGTAGTATATCTTGTTACGTCTTTAAAGCCTTTGATTGCGTTTGATTATTAGTTATCCTTTGAAAATGGAGCATTTCGGACTGGGTTTACCCTTTTTAGCAGAACTTTTTATGTCATAATATGTTTTTGCATCAGCCTATAACATAAACAGCATTTCGTAGAAAATCGCTTAACATACACGCATTTATAATACATTCAACTTCACTCACTCAACTATTTAACTCAACTCTTTCTCAACTCACTAACTTCACTTATATTATAGTACCATTGTCAATATCATCTTTAGGCATAATTTCTTAAATTTCTTATAATTAAAAAGTCAATCATATCGCTGAAAGTTGTCAGTTAGAATCGTCTTTTTGCATATATTTTATATCGGTAGTGATTAAAAGGCAGAATTATCACATCGTATAGTACAGATAATAATTAAAGAATTCATCATTTATTCCCTGTTTGATATATGCAAGCCAGCATCCAACATGCAGCAGGCATGGTTTCTGTAACGGCTTCAGCGCTGCAGGTACCGGCGGCGGCGGCGGCGGACCCATACGAGCTCATTTAGCCGATGGTTTTAACGCTCACCACCGCTCGCTCCTCATCTCGCGGGCCGGCTAGCGCCTCCGCGCCTACCCGCCCTTAAATAACACTAGGGGTTTGCAAAGCACAACATAGCGACTTTTTAGGATAATGTTTAATAAATTATTTGGTTGCTCAATAATGATAATTCGGATATTTAAACATTCGGCCAAACAACAGTTAGTAACCAAAGTTTTGTAACAATATTCTGATTTAAAAGAGTGTCTATGGAGTTTCTTGGCATAGAGACCAACCCTTTGGAAAGGGCAACTACAGTACTTTCACAGTTATTATGCCTTGTGACTGGGACGGTAGCTTTATTGTTGTCATTGTGACAGTTCAAAAGTGCCAGTTGATGCGCGTGTAAAGCGAATGTGTCGAAGCTGTCGTCATAATCTATATAGCCGTAAAAGCAACGTTCATAAAAACCGCCCGCCATAATGGCGACCACTCGTAGAAAGTTCAGCACCGTTAATACTGCCAGTCTCTAGACGGTGTATGGTGGCAACATTCCACGCTACAATTCAGCTGCTTTAATAATGTAGTATGCCAGTATCGCTCTTCTAAGAAACAGCTCTGCTTACTTGTGGTTTTATTTTCCAGATCAATTTCTGGCGTCGCTAGTGGTGTACTTGATCGCTAAGTACTGCATCGCGATGGTGGCGACATCTGTGTACGTGTACACGGCAGAGCTGTACCCGACCCGGCACCGACACACCCTGTTCGCCTTCTCCTCCATGATCGGCCGCATCGGCTCCATGATGGCGCCACTCACTCCAGCTTTTGTGAGATTACTATTTCATTCTATACTTTATTTCAGCATACCATAATATGGTGTTCCTACAGCTGGGACACATAGCCTGCTCTTTGAGAGGGATTGGACTGTAATCTACCACCCTGAGATTTGTTGTCATTTATTCTTGAATAGGTATTTGGTTCCTTCAATGTTTTCCGACGTTTTAAAAATCTTTAAAAAAATCAAGAGAATCTTTAAAATAACTTTGTAGCTTTTACAACTTTTTTTGCTTTAGGTTTTTTTGGCAGCCGGTTGTGAAAAATGATTGATTTATTTAATTGCCAATTGCCTTTTTTAGATGAGACATCCCACACACATTCTTATCAAGGGTTAGTTATTTAACATTACAACAACAAGTTTTAATGGAGATCAAGATCATCAGTATACATGCAAAGTAGAAAAAAGGGTATTTAATAAGCCAACTCAAAAACTTCACAAGCACGTTAATTTTCAACCATCTTCTTAAAAGGAGGTGGGAACAACTGAAAAAGAATACTGGACATGAATTTGTTTGAGAAACCATTATACCACAGAAAATAAGTAAAGTTTTTGCAAAAACCAAACAGACTTCCACAAATAAAGAATTAAATATAGGTATAGTAAAGTACATTATTTTTTTAAAAAGTTTTTTAAAACAGTTTATTTTTTATTTGCAGGGCGCGCAATTCTTTCCAGAGTTGCCGTTCGTAATGTTTGGCTCGATGGCGCTGCTGTCGGGCGCGCTGATCTTCCTCACTCCGGAAACGCTCGGCACCACGCTGCCTGACACCTTGGAACAAGCGGAGCATATTGGCGACAAACGATATAATATCAAGACATAATCACACTGTACTTACATTAAAATGATAAGCTATCCGTTCTTTCTCTAACCGTTTATTTATTATACTATTTCTTGGTATTCTTTAGGCTTCTAAAAATTCTAATCAGGTATTTTTGCTTCTGAATGTTCTCTTTATGTTGATATCAGTAATTAGATACGAAGGGAAAACATTAACCAACTTACAATCACAATTTACAGTCATTGAACGTCGAAGCCATTTTAATGATCCCTTAAGATTAACGCCAAATTACGATAATGTTGTCTAGTTTTGCGTGAATATATTCGTTTACAGCTGAGTCCAGATATCAACACAGGTTCAGTAGTACATATTTAAAAACATCTACTTGAGCTTTAAAGCTACACTCGCGAGCTACACAGCTCTATGATTCGAATCTCGAGTATTCAACTGGCTCCACCATACCTAGTAGTTGTCATTTGTCGATTAGGACCAGTCTTTTACATTATGTAAACAGAAACCCAAACACGATCATTGGGTTAGATAGGAGGTTAGATACAATGGCTTATCTTATATCATAGAACATAGCTGGGAAAAAGTTCGGCGGATGATGTATCTGTATAAAAAAGGACTAATAGAAGAAGAAGAAAATTAAAATTCATTCACTACCCGGCTATGATGGTATGGTAATGAATGAATTTTAATTTAATTCAACTATTCAAATAAGTATAGTTCACCTTTCACTAAAATAATATAGTGAGTGAAGTATAGACAGACACGCAGCGATAGTATAGCACGCACGTGTAGCAGCGCATGCGCTTCAGATAACAATGTTACAGTTTGGAGGAAACATTATGATAATGTGCACCAAGGACATGTTCGTACATCTATATCGGCCAAGATAACGAACCGTGCATTTGTGATCGACACTTTCCAATGCCAAAAATATTATGATTACAAAGTTATCTGACGGGATCAGAGATTAAGATGATTTTCTCAAGACGTTTTCAGTTGTGGTCAAAGATTAGTGTGAAGTAGTCAGTTAAGTCATTTAGTAGTTAGGGATATAACACACAATTGTGGTCGGCAAGACTTGGTATAGTCAGGTACTCCAATATCATTATTTAGATATACCTTTGTTTGGGAAACAGCCACATAGTTTAGCTCCAATTGTGCCGAACGAGATGTAACACGAACAAAATTTAAATCCATCCAAATATAATTAAACTAGCTTTTGCCCGCGACTTCACTCGCGTTTAATTCGGGGTAATACAGTTCCCCTTTCCTGATTTGCAGGTATCTGCTACTTGTAGTTTTTCCCCTAGCGCCTTATTTTTTGTAAAAGCAATGCTAAGTTTTCCCTATTTTTCTCTCTTTCTCCCTAGTCTATATCCGTCTCCAAGGTCCCAACTATCTCTGTACCAAAATTCATTACAATCGGTTTAGCCATCTAGGCGTGAAGACGTAACAAACAAACAAACTCACTTTCGCTTTTATAATATATGTAAGTATGTAAGTAAGGATAAACAATAAACTAAAAAATTGGCGTCAACCTCAACGCTGTCAACTGTTAATGTCCCCAAGAGACTTGTGGCGGCGTTAACAATTTGTATCGCTACTCAGTCTATGTTTAAGTTAAAAGATAGCCCTTGGGTCATGGGAAGAGTCAACCAAGCGTTTTGAAATTTCCTTTAAACGGCGTTGAGCACTATGAACCCCACACAATGGCACTTCAACATCGAGTGGCTCGAAAATATAGGAAGATAAGATGGCACGAGAGTATCGATACATGTTGTGTATACATGTGTAAACATGTTGAGTATCGATACACTCTAAAGGCCCATGAAATATACAACATAACTCAACTAAAAAAAATAAGGACTATCAGGTACACCTCTGCTTACTGCTTCGGGAATCACAGGCGTTATGTTATAATAACTGATGTTATGTCTGGCTATTACATCGACCAACCACACTGCGCCAAACAGACCCAGAATAATTGTCACAGTAAAACTTGTAACCTAGCGAAAATGTTAGTAACATTGCAATTGGTTATTTAAATTTGTTCGTTTTGTTATCTCTTTCAAAAATACGAAACTCGCACAACCGACTTAACCTACATATTATTTAAATACATATAATTATGATTATCACAAGTAAAAAAATTTATAGCTTACAAAAAAATAGATGTAATAAACATTATCAACGGTAGGTAATACCAACGTTTATTTTGTTAGATAATTCTCGTCGCGGCGACTTCTCGCTGCAATGGCGACGCCGACGCGCGCAGACAGAGATACCGTCGATTTGGATACTATCCTGGTGGAGGAGATCGGGCAGTTTGGCAGGTTTCAGCTGAGGACGCTGCTGCTGACCCTCATCGTGGTGATCTTTGCAGCCTTCCACGCTGAGTATGTGTTCACTACGGCCAGGATCGAGACCAGGTAACGTTCTTTTTTATTAATATTTTGCTTGTATTTTTTTTCTAGTTAGTGTATTTCAAAGAGGAAATTTGAGTTTTGGCAATTTCTTTGCTTAATAATAATACATCAGCTGTATGTATAAAAAAGATTTTTCTAAATTCATTCGGTAATGCTATCTGAGTTATCCGACACGTTTCATACAGCGATAGCACTATCAGTCGGTAGCGACTCTGCAAATTAGTACTACGACAAAAAGTATATCACTTTTTCACAAAAACTTGAATAAATTTTTGGGCTTTACAATAAACACGAAACTGGCAAATTTTACGTTAATCAAGTGTAAGCATGAACTAGAACGGAATTGAGATAGGTTCCATCAGAGCTTGGAGGACGCGCGGGCTCGTGAGAGGTGGATGGAGCGGAGGGAGGCCTTTGGGAGGAGTGGGACAGAGCAGGCTACAAAGAAAAAGTGTAAGCAGCGTATAATTTCTAAATAATTATTTTAGATCATTTTGAAATGGGTGTAGTGCCGGATTAACCTCATTGCAGGAGTAGTAACTGCTACGGGTCCCGCGCAAAGTTGGGCCCCGCGTGTCCAAACCAGCCCACTTCTATTTGAGCGTATTTTTTGTTTGAACCCAAATAACCCACCGCCTCTCGCTACAATGGTTGACAGGCCAATGGATCAATATTTAATGGTAGTATTTAAAGCTACACAACAATAACTATAATGTTACAATGTTAATAAAATTCTGAAAGTTAGCTCCGAGCACACTGAAAAATATTATTTGGGATAGCCTCTCTCAAGATCAAGGGCCCCTCGATGAAATTTACACGCTTGATCCGACCCTGAATAAGTGGGTTTCACTTTCTACTTAGAGCTCCACCACGTGAATAATATCGGATCTTAATATTACACTTTATAAATAAATAAAATAATAAATATCTTGGGACAACTCACACACGGCTATCTGATCCCAAGCTAAGCAGAGCTTGTGTTATGGTAACCAGACAACTGATATAGGGACATACTTATACAATTTATAAATACATACATATTATAGATAAATCACACCCAGACACAGAACAAACAATGCTCATCACACAAAGTTTGTCCTGGGTGGGAATCGAACCCACGACCTCCGGCTCAGCAGTCAGGGCCACTAACCACTAGACCAACAGGCCCGTCAATATAATGTAATGTATGTCAGGTATAATGTGTTCGTATCATGTTCCAGATGTCTGATCCCCGAATGCGATGGCGAAGAGCCGGAGTTCTCCCCAGCCTGGCTCAGCAACGCCGTGCCCACCACGGCGGACTCGTTCGACAATTGCCAGCGGTTCGGCAACGTGTCCGCGCTCGCGCGAGCTCAAACCTGTCCGGCGGAGCTGTTCGACAGGAACACCCTTCTTCCCTGCGACCAATATGTGTATGAGAACCAGCTCACTGTCGTTTATGATGCAAGTAATATTATTTAAATTTTGTTTTGTATCGCCTGTTATGTTTCCTATATCAAAGGACTAACTGAGCAAATTTAGAGTAAATACATCGTGTACAATATACGTATGGTTATATTTCAGGGTGTCGGTGGTGCAAAAATTAACATTGCCATCCATTGCGGTTATGCTGCCAGCCTTTTAGGCACATTTCCTGTTGACAGCAATGCGGACGAATTTTTTGACACCCTGTATATATTTTACCGTTTTTTAAATTACTAACTAAAAATAGATATAAGAAGATAGATTATGTCTATTTTTAGTTTGTAAAAATGTACATCCTTACTAATATTATAAAAGCGAAAGTGAGTTTGTTACGTCTTCACGCCTAAATGACTAAACCGATTATGATGAATTTTGGTACAGAGATAGTTGGGACCCTGTAGACCGACATAGGTTAATTTTTTTACAATAAATAAAGCGCAAGGGCAAAAACTACAGGTAGCCGGTACCTGCAAATCAGTAAAGGAGAACTGTGTTACCCCGAGTTTAACGCGAGCGAAGCCGCGGGCAAAAGCTAGTAGTAAATAAATTCGAAAGAACACACTAAAGTGATTAGTGTCAATGTCCTATTATTTTTATGCAATTGGTTTACAGTATGACTTGGCGTGCGACGAATGGCGCCGTACGCTGATCGGTTTCGTCCGCACGTTCGGCACGCTGACGGCGCTGCCCATCACGGGCTACGTGTCCGACCGCTGGGGGCGGCGCGTGGCGCTCACCATCAACGCGTTCAACACCGGCTGGATCGGGCTGTTGCGGTACTTTGCCGGCTCGTACGTGGGCTTCATGGTGTCACAGTTCGTCGAGGCCACCTTCGGCGCTGGAGTCTTTTCTTGTATTTATATTTTGGGTGAGTTTTATGCACTGCTTAGAAAAATGTTATAGTGCAGCAGAATAAATATTGTGTGTTTTTAAAATAAAAAAAAACCTTTGCCATTTCATCATCACTAACAAATATTTTAAACATCAATGTTTCCAATATTTTTTTTTATTTTGTTTATTTGGAATACTTACAGCTTGCAGATTGAATTAAAAAATGTACCGCTACATGCACCGTGTGTATTATGTATTATATACAAACAAGTCCGTTCTCTAAGCAAATGGGTTCAAATAGGCATCGCGTGGCGTTTTCGCACCGCGCGCGGTTCTCATATGAAGTGACGGCAACTCGGCGAGGAGCTTCTCCCTTTACCTAAACGGGGCTTTGCGCAAGCAAACTGTCACTGCTGGGGTAGTTGTAGGATGTAGATGATGCAATTGTGTCCTCACACCCCAGCCAGAGGTGGCAAGAAGGAACACCGAGTGGTCTTAGTCATATGAGTCTGACAGACCCCTCATCTATAGAGGCTATTCGCACAAAAAAAATGGGTATTGCCCAGTACTAAATGGGTTGCGGAAGTCAGAGTGGCTCCTCTTCTTCTTTATACCTTCTTTACTCTGTCCTACCTTATCCATATATTTTTATTGTTTAGGATATTTAATTCAATTACCTTATCTATACTTTACAGTTCTGGAACTGGTGGGCCCTAAGTACCGTGTTATAGCAGGAGCCACGCTAAACACATTTTTTGCAGTGGGCCAAGTGATCATGGGGCTCATAGCCTGGGGAGTGCCAGCGTGGAAGCCTCTGACTCTGGCTCTCTACATCCCGCAGCTGTTCACGCTAGCCTACTTCTGGATTGTGCCGGAGTCTGTGCGATGGCTCATGAGTAAAGGAAGATATGAAGAGTCAGAAGCTTTGCTCAAAGAAGCCGCCAGGGTGAATAGGAAGCAGTTATCAGAGAAGTCATTAAACGCATTGAGAAGAACCGCAGAGGCGGATGAAGTGCGTAAGGCGCTGGAGAAGGAACAGAATATTAACGAGCCCTGGCTGATTGTTAAAGTGTTCCAACACAAGCGGGTGCTGGTCCGCTGCCTGGTGTCGCCTCTGTGGTGGATCAGCATGACACTCATCTATTACGGCCTCTCCATCAACGCGGTGAACATGTCAGGCAATGCCTACGTCAACTACATGGCGGTGTCAGCCGCGGAGATCCCAGGGTTCTGGATAGCAGTACTGTTCATGCCTATCATTGGGAGGAAGCCGGTGCTCATAACTGGGTTCTGGCTTTGCGCTGCGTGCCAGGTGGCTTATATCCTCATGCCTACTGGTGAGTACAAGCATAAGATTTCTGTATCGAAAAATAATCTAAACAAGTATTTGGTTTTCATGAATCATGAATTCAATATTGAACAATAAAGTCCGGTTAGTCATTTGGGTCAGATTTATGTATTTGTTTTTTAATATGATCACATAATTTACTATACAAAATGATTTTAAGATATGTTTGGTCTATCACTGACTGTGTACCTGGTGGGCAAGAGCAGCATCTCGGCGGTGGTGTCATCGCTGTACATGTACACGGCCGAGCTGTACCCCACGCAGTACCGGCACAACCTGTTCGCCTACTCCTCCATGGTAGGCAGGATCGGCTCCATCACCGCCCCTCTCACACCTGCCATCGTAAGTACCTAGATTTTTTCTTCATCGTAGCCTCAATCCTTAGGACTACATACGTCACCTCTCTAAGTTAAGTGCAGTGTGGGTCCCTTGGTACAAACTGCCTCCAACAGCTTTCATTATCGCTTCTAAAAACTTGCCATCTTGAATGAATGAAAATAATCCTTTTTAGAAAAAGTATTTAAGTCTATTTGAGAATGTAAGAAAAAACATTCTGCGCCGACCCCGAGAAATATTTATTTATTTTAATTTATTCGGAAAACTTACAGCTAGGTACAAAAATAAGATTAAGTGAATGAATAATATTAACGCCAATTAAAAGTTATCACAGATGGACATATATATCTATATATATATCACAGATACACAATACATTGTGGACGGTGGGCAATGGGTAGCTCACCGTCCGTCCGTCTATTGACTACAGGCCGTGTTAACGGCGCGTTCGTGTTTCACGCGCGCCTCAAAGACATGTCAGCAAAGCAGAGGGGCTTGCCAGGGCTAGCGCCTGCCGGGGTCGCGGGTTGTTCGAAAGAGATACCGCGGTCCCGGATAATAAAGGGCAATAGAAGGAACATGGGTGTGTTTTAGTCAGTACAAGACTGACACTTTGACGGCACGGTTTGGCATGGGGGTTCCATTTAGGATGTACTCACTGGGACGGGATCTTGCTAAATTTAACCACTAAGGGGGTCAAATAGGGTGACAAAGGTTTTTTTATGGGAGAATGCGACTAATTGTCCGGATTGACTTACAACATTTTGGATTGGCATTCTTTCACGAAATTATTAGACTAAAGTGAAATTAACACAAAACATGTTGACATTTGTAATTTTAAGTAATAAAAGCTTTTATGAGAGCTTGTTTTATGTGAACGTAACCTAGCATGGTTCCTACAGGGTGCTGCGACGTTTGATGACCTGCCTTTCATCATGTTCGCTGTGCTGGCCTTCACGTCGGGGTTCCTGGTGCTACTGACGCCGGAGACGCTGGGCACCAAGCTACCTGACACCTTGGAGCATGCCAATAACCTTGGAACTTCGAAACAGGCGAATAACACGACGTAAACTACATAACTAATTAGTTATGTTTTTTAAAATATAAACTCCTATATACAGTGATAAAGGGCGACTGAAATGTCACTTGTCAAACGATACAAAAGCTGAGTGATGATTATTAAGATTCCTCTCCCTTGTGTTCTCTCGTTTTGTATATAAACTGTGTAAGTTTGTAGAAGTTAATAAAATAAAGTTGTAATTTATAACAACTGTTAACTTTTTTTTTTCTCTCTTAAAACACTGTCTGAAATGTCTGTGCAGAAAATGGTTCATTAATGTTTGTTAAAATATTTTAAATCTTCATCTCTTTGCTGTGTTCTATTCAACAATATCTAATAATTACTGATATAATCTCCAGCGTTTGATTGTCTACCATAGTACCTACGTGAAATTGGCAAAATTGTGGTGTCTCCTTCCACAAATGCCATTAAATAAATATAAGTTAAGTTCAGATTATTAAGATTAAATATTTTTTTACTATGAAGACAATATCTTAGTTTTATTTAATTCCTTGCCAAGGGGCCGTACTTCCTTAATAATACATGAGGGTGGAGGGATTTAGAAACAGGCAGTGTTGCACGTTTGACTTCAGGCAGTTTTATGTACGGAGGTACTAATATCGAACTCCTGCTTGAAATATTCAACAATTTTGATGTTTATGCAAAGCATTGCTATTCTTTTGCTTCAGTGAAAATATATTTTATATTAAATTAAGTTAGATTTTCAATACAAAATTTAACTCAACCAATGGCGGCGCTTGGTGGTGGTCGGAGACCATGGGGCGAAGAAAAATGGGTCCCCGGTATTCACCTTGAGGTGTAATTCATGTAGGGAATTATTTCACTTACACTCATTTTATCTGACTGACTTCGATTATAGTTTGCTACATAAAACTGTTGCCATCTATAGAGAACGATGGCCGTCAGAGTCAAACCGGGATATTGCAAAGTTTCCAACAATGCGGTTAGCGTTAATGGCGTGAGGCTGTGTAGCGACATACAAGCTAGCGGCGGGCTCAGTTCCGTCAGGTGATGGTGGTGATGGTTGTGGCATGATGCCAGTGCTCAGCTACAACGGCTCCCTGATGTTTCGGGCGTCGCTGGTGCTCTTGAGGCTATATAATTATTCACACAATCTCCCCATCGTTACTTGGGTCTTCCTCTACTCGCATAGCCGATAACAGTCTGTATGGGTCGCGACGACTGCTGGGTTCCCGACAACAGTCTGTATGGGTCGCGACGACTGCTGGGTTCCCGACAACAGTCTGTATGGGTCGCGACGACTGCTGGGTTCCCGACAACAGTCTGTATGGGTCGCGACGACTGCTGGGTTCCCGACAACAGTCTGTATGGGTCGCGACGACTGCTGGGTTCGACTCCCGGGCCGAGCAAAAAGTCTGTAGTTTGGAAGTTGGCGGTAAGATGACCCGTGCTTCGGAAAGTTCGTTAAGCCGTTGGTCCTGCGGCTTACTTTAAACAACATAAAATAATTAACACTGCCCAGTCTGTACATCATGTAAGTAGCTGTGTTTGTGAAATCGAATCCAAATCGTTTTAAACGTTTGACTGACGTAGTTCCACGTAATAGGCGCGACAATAATCTAGTGTGTTGTACCCATCCCGCCAATACGGCACTAATGCGCAAAAGTGTCTACTGTATGGCTCCGGCCATTTATAATAAACTAGCTTTTGCCCGCGGCTTTGCTCGCATTAAATTCGGGGTAACACAGTTCCCCTTTTCTGATTTGCAGGTACCTGCTACCTGCAGTTTTTGCTTGATTTGTAATAGCAAAGCTAAGGTTTCTCTTTCTTCCCTCTTTCTCCCACATATCCCACTTTAAAAAAAAATAGCCTATGTCCGTCTCCTGGGTACCAAATATCGCTGGACCAAAATTCATCAAAATCTGTTTAGTCATTAAGGCGTGAAGAGGTAACAAATAAACAAACAAACTCACTTTCGCTTTTATAATATTAGTAAGGAAGTAAGGATTAAAATACCTAAACAATGGAAAGATAAAGAAGCTTTTTAACGCATAAAACATACTATAATATCAACGAATTCCTTGCTGATAAAGAATTTTGTATTAGTATTGTGTAGTATTTGTCTGTAAGTATGTTAAAAATTGTGTTCGTATGTAAATATTGTAATTGTATATTATTACTAGCTTTTGCCCGCGGCTTCGCTCGCGTTAAATTCGGGGTAACACAGTTCCTCTTGCGCCTTATTGATTTGTAATAGCAACGCTAAGTTTTCCCTTTTCTTCCCTCTTTCTCCCTCACATCCCACTTTTTTAAAATAAAAATTAGCCTATGTCCGTCTCCTGGTTCCCAACTATCTCTGTACCAAAATTCATCAAAATCGGTGTAGCCATTAAAGCGTGAAGAGGTAACAAACAAACAAACAAACAAACAAACTCACTTTCGCTTTTATAATATTAGTAAGGATATATATATATATATATATTATATAGTAAGGATTACTAGTCTGACATTCTTGTAATTCTTATGGAGTTTTAGATTTGAATATTATTTGCATGCCTATGCGATCGTAACATATGAAGAACTATATAATATGAAAACATCATGTAGATACAAATTACCCATGTTTGCATAGAATAAATGATTTGATTTGATAATTATAAATTGGCTTCCCCTCAACTGCCCCATTGGTGTAGCGGTCGGAAGTTTGACTGCTAAATATCAGACAGTCTGGACTAAGGCCCGGATGCCCGAAATGTATGTTTGCCTGTCCCTATCTCTGCAGGCATGATAGACGTGATATTCTTATAAAATCGACCTAATTCTTGCCAATCCCGTCATTTAACTTATAGCTTATGATGAAGATATCAGTAACTAGCTATTGTGAAACTGAATTAAGTTACGAAATCGGGTTTTTAGCAACTGCTTACTTACAAAATACCACGTAAAATTCGATAGTTTCTGCTCATTTTTCACCGCCAAATTGATATGGCACAAGTGTAGTTCAAAAACATGATTTTATATAATAAGTATAACAAATTAAATTGTAAAGAAAGCATAATATCATATTAATATAATAGAATAAACATGCGAAAATCATAATAATAAGGTGAGTGCAGCGCGAGGCGGTGCTGCGCGCGCGCAGGCAGTCGCGACGCGTCGATCAGCGAGCGAGGCGCGCGCGCCGCCCGCACACGCTACACACACTACAAACGTGCGAGTTTCGGCCATAAGGAGCCAGAGTTTCATACGAATACCGTCGCTGAAATTCAGTTGATATTTTTTTTGGTAAGTAATGATTATGTAAACTTTAACTATTTTTTGTGGCGTATACTTAGTTGATAGGTAAAAACAAACAAGTGCGCGGGTTGATTTTTTATTTATATACTTTATGAGTCGAAATGACCACAAAAATTTCACGGCTTAATTTGAAAATGTAGTGCGTATTGTTCAGTACTGCAGTGTTTTGGCAATAAAGTGCGTTTATATCCGCTTCCGCGAGCGATAAACAAATGGTTTAATACCAAATGCACCAATGTACCGACGGCTATTTAAAAAGAAAACTTAAATTATATGGTTGTGTAAGTATTTAATCGATTTAACTGAATTAGATAAAATTATATATCTATGAAAGGGACGAACATGGCGGTGTGTAGAACGATCACTACACAATAATATAATATATTTAAAAAAAAACGTTGCCCCACACTAGTAATTTCTCCTGTAACGTGGGTGCGTTTAAATTTAAACTTACATTCACAAACATTTTGTTTCGTGCGGGGATCGAACCAGCGACACGCAGCGTAGCAGTCGATAGCTCAACCACTGCGCCAACCAATGTTAAATACTCACTTCAAGCCGTGGTCCTCCCAATGATGGCTACAGAGCGCCAGTGACATCAGTTCAGCGGCTGAACTCAAAAGATGTATGAGAGCACAGCGAGGGCTGCACCTTGTTATGTCTTATTTGATGGTTAAATGAACACAACATGGCGGTACCAATACAATAATTAATGCTCGAAGTTTGAATTTGATAAGTTGATGTGCAAAAATATAAAGTCAAATAAAAAGAAACATACCTTCTTAGCTGGCATTTAACATGTCATATGCTGAGGTTGGATGAGGATGGTTCTCTTATACAATCCCTATAACTATCACGGGGTGCCATTTTGTGTGCTCCGTGACTATTATGATATTTTTTTGTTATTCCTACAAGGGTCGAATTACGAGTTGTTTTGCGGTTTTAAAGTAATAGTAGTGAAAGATAGAAGAACAATATGTGTGGAAGGTGGATCTCAGGCAGCACTTTTAACCAGGACGAGGTCCCTTCATATCCTACCTGTGTATACCTTTTTTAATCGAAGCAGGGATTCTTATGCTATTTTTTTTGAGATACTAAAAGTGTGTTTAACGCACTAATTTTATGTGCTATTTTCTCTTATATGTGTTATAGTCTTTATTTTTATTGTCGCAGAGCGTATAACCAGTGATGTGCTTAGTTGTGATGGAGAGTATTAGCCAGTGGCGCCTCTAGCGGCGGTCGAAATAGTTACCGGAGAGGGTTGCACGCATACTTGATATTTTGTTGTAACGCTTTTTTTTCGGAAAATAATCATACATGTTCCTCCGCTCTGGGCGGAGAGGGGGGATTCCCCTACCCTATAACTGGGTTTTAGTCAGACTCGTACAGACTAAAACCCACCCATGTTCCTTCTATTGCCCTTTATGTTCCGGGGCCACGATATCTCTTTCGAACAACCCGCAACCCCGGCAGGCGAAGGCCCAATATTGTTATTGTCCCGCATGCAGCACTTAATGCACAGTGTATTTTTATTATGTCACCAATGTATGAGCTTTTGTATTGAATGTCACTTTAAATTGGCTGAAAGTACATACCCTTTCAAGTTCACCCAACTTAATTGTCTAAATTCTTAGATAACTTTAAACCATGGGCTTGCATAAAAACCGAATTCAAGAGTGTCTCATGCAAAACGCAGCAACTAATTATTTTGCGGGATGTTGCTGAAACTAGCGCGAGTACCCACTCGAAACTATAGTTAAGCGCAATTGTTTAAAACAAAATCATTTATTCAAACTAGGTTGATAATCATTTTTGAACGTCGAATACACAACACAGTCTCCCCAAAACAACCCTGGGCCGACACTTCGCTCACCCATCACCCACCCTTTGCCACTTCCTAGTTAACTTCAGCAACAATAGGTTTGAAGAATCAGATCATAAACTTTATACAATAAGTTGTTACTATCTCGTTGATTATTATCTTAAGCAGATTCCACTCTTCCCGAGTGAATCGTCTGTTTTTGTAAACCACTGCATGTTACAATCTGAATTATAATTAGGCATAGAAATAGGAAAACAAGCCTCGGAGCCTTTCAAAATAAAGTCTCTTTAGTTCTCAGCAATGTTTGCGCAAGTTTGTTTCAGGAAGAGTGCGTTTATACCCTATGTATTTGTATGTAACTGGCTCGAGTAGGTAGTATGAAGGTAAATGCGAAAGTAGTTGATATTATTTATCACACGTTGTAGCATTGATCGATAGTATTTATAATACTAGCTTTTGCCCGCGGCTTCGCGCGCGTTGTATTCGGGGTAATACAGTTCCCCCTTTCCTGATTTACAGGTACCTTCTACCTGCAGTTTTTGCCCTTGCGCCTAATGGGCAAGATGACAATTTTTGAAAATGTGTTTTAAAATATTCTTAAGTATCTACTATTTCTAAAAAATATAATATTTCTGTAATTTATAAAATTATTATTGAAAAAAATGAAATTTTAATGAAACGTTCTTAAATTCGCGCCAAAACGCAGTCACCGGCGTTGACATTTGCTGTGACGTCAACCCTCAGTAAACTTGTAAACATTAGAGTCAAAGCAACAAATAAAACATATTAAATATTATTTAAATATAAATTCCAAAGGATATAAGTGGTGTGCGGTCCCTCAGTGCACTAATACGTCATTAAAAACCCCTAACTAAGTGTTTATTTACGTGCCAAACGATTAAACGATGCGATTTAAGTGGCTAACTCTGGCACGGCGAGATCCTAAAGCTGTTAGTCTTGATACTTCTATTTATTTCTGTGAAGATCACTTTGACGTAAGTTGTAACGTTATTCCATATATTCATAATATTAATCGTAGGTTAGGTACATACACAAAACAAATTCTCATAACGAAAACATAACCTCAAATACTAAATATATCAAGTGATATTTTACAAAATATCTTCTAAATTTATAAAAAAATCATACAGTAATAATAGTACTTACGCTGCAGTTTTCACGTTTCTGAATTCTGCTGAACAGAAATCTTTGTTTGTCGCCAGGAACTCTCCCAGCATTAACAAATCAATTCGGGGCAAATTAGAACTGTTTGCCTTAGTAAATCCTAGTTCCATGGCTTAACTAGTTAATGAAGTAAGCAAAAGACCGATACTGATCTTATGATACCACTTTTAATCAATTTAAACAATGTAAAAACTCAAGAGATAGTCGAAACTCGAAATAAATTCGGTGACAGTGACAATATTTACTGAGGGCTGACGTAACACACTTTGATTGGTGTTTTAAAAAGCATGGGGGATGGCAGTATTTTGTAATTTTATTTTCTAAAATAAAATAATAATCTCGTCTTAAATCTAAAAATGGAGATTTTTTCCACAATACATACATCATATTTTATCAGATAAACACAATATTTTAATGATTCTGTCTTACTGTCATCTTGCCCATTGATTTGTAATAGCAAAGCCAAGTTTTCCCTTTTCTTCCCTCTTTCTCACTAATAAACCAATTAAAAAAAAATTTGCCTTTGTATAGATTTGTGTGATTCAAGTTGCATACTCATTCGGAGTATTGACGGCACGGTTGGCGCAGTGGTTAAGCGATCGACTGCAGCGCTGCGTGTTGCGGGTTCAGTCCCCGCACGGAACAAATATTTGTATGACTTACAGGTAGTTGTTTCGGGTCTGGCTGTTTGTGTGCGTGAAATTAAATGTTTGAAACCCACGCCACAGGGCAAAAAAAAAGTATAGCTCTTAAATCACAAAAGTCTCTGGTCAGCCAGCTTTTGTACATATATGTTTCTTTGATAAAATCATCGTTTAGGAATTGGTCGTAGTTTTAATTTATTTACATACTTCAAGTTTCACTCGCTTGCTGCATATTCACGCTCACTAAGCCACTGGTACATACATTAGCATATGACACTGCACTTTAACGCAAATGCACGCACTATCTATGCATACAGAGTGGTTAATACCTTCACATTTTCTCATACATTTTTCAGTGGTTCCGTACCACAAAAGTAACCAAACGGAACCCTTCTAGGATCACTATGTTGTCTGTCTGTCTGTCTGTATGTCTATCAAGGTTGTTATTATTATTATTCATTTATTTCAAGTAACAAGACTCATTTGAGGTAACATTAAACACAAAACACAAGCATTCCAATTTCAATTAAATAGAATGTCTGAAAACAATAAAATTCCATCAAACAAACAAATTACAACATAAAAATTTAAATTATTAATGTTAAAATAAAATGCAATAAATTATAATTAGAATTAATGTCAGCAGATTCAAATTTCATAAAATAAAAATAAAAGTCAATTAAATTTCGTCATGTAAAAATAAGTAAATAACATAATCATACCGTCTCACGAACAATTACAATTTTCTCACGGGAATTGGAAAAGCGTTGATGTTCCCTTTATCTCGGGAATGCGTGGAGGTAACGACTTGAAATTAAAACGATATAGGTACTCAAATCAACCCTCTCAATCGACGCAGTCAAAAGATATGGCTGTTTATGTCGCAAGTTTGTACGGAACCGTCGGTACGCGAGTCTGGCTCGCTCTTTGCGGTTGTTTTCCCTACTTACACAAATTACCAATGGAGACAATATTTTTTGTTCGACTACTTCACAGCCATCATCAATTCTTAACTTCCGTTTAAGAATTACACTAATTGAAAGTCAACTTCATTAAAATAGCTTGTATTTACGTAAATCATTTGCAATATATAATACCATCTGAATGGACAGTTAAAAACATATCGGTAAGTAAAAAGAAAGATAAAACAATAGAAATTAATTTTTTAACAGCTAAAATTATTTAAAAATCTAGGGATAAAATGAAATGAAAAAAATAGAAAAATTAAATTTAAATAACGATTTTAATCCACGAAGATTGTGGCTATTAGGAATAGCAATGGACTTTAAAAAAGTACCAGCGTTCGTAGGAATCTCAGTTCAGAACTTGCAAAGATAATATCTAAGGTTTCGTCATACAATACACGAAGTAATATCGAATCCCGATCAGTAAATTAAAAGTAACCAGGGGCCCTAAAACGAGCGCGTATAAGTACGTAACTTAATGAAAAGACTCTACCATTACCAATAACCCTACCATTACCAGACGATGATGAAGAAAGAGCTTTTAATAGAATTTTAAAATGCTCTAATAGAAATCTACTGTGATATTTAAAGTCTTCAGAAGCTATAATTATATCTGTAAGATTATGAGAATATTCTGTGAGATTGCCGTCTAGGCAATCTCACAGAATAAAGACAAGAAGCTCACTTTCTTGCACTTTGCTCAAGGAGTAGGGTTCATGGAGGCAAGAGAGTACAAGGATAACACCATAGAATTGTTGCGCTATCCTGAGCGTGTCGCAGTGCTGGAATTCCGTCTTACACCTTACGAAACAGTAACAGTAGTACAAGTCTGTGCTGACTTCAACGATAATGTACTGTCGGTAACTTTGGCTGCAATCAACATGGAAATCGTTTTACGTAATTTGACTTTTGACAAACAGTTTGACTCACCCAAAAATAGTAATACAACACTCATAAACTTGATAGAAAACATATTGTCGAAAGAAATTTGTACTGATTAGTTCAAAACAATATATAAAGCAGTCAAACATAGGAACAATCTGAGAAATCTCAATACACATTTAGGTATAATCCCTCTGGAAAAATATGCAACTTTGAACCCTCAAATATCCATAATTTTGATTCAGCGGCGTGATCGTGTTTAAGTAATAACTGGGTACCATGTATACAAATCTTGGATCAATCGTCGAGTAGATGATGAAGGAATCAAATACTACAACACAGATAAAATCTTGAAAAATAGTCACCAACTTTCGTTCCTGCAATAATCGTGAATGAGAGCTTATGGTACCTACCACTCAAATATCAACATAAAATTTAAAAAAAACACGATTGCGTAAAAGCTATCTTAAAAGACAAGTACTTCTTTTTTTTATTATACCGTGCAACTGAAGTCGCGTTTGCTTTTGGTCATCAATCAGTTTCCTAATTGGACCAAAAGATCCATTATACACGTCGATTGTGCGAAACAACAAATTCGAATGATGTTAGCCTTCTGTACCAGGCTATCATTCGATATCCCTTGCCGATATATCTGGCGCTATCGGGCCTGTATTGACACGGGACACGACCCGCTCGCTGATTCCTGACGCACGCTCTGATACCGCTCAGCGGCAACTACAACCCAATGACCTCAAAGAATTAATATAAAAATAAGGGCCAATGACTGCTCTATAAATTCTATTTTTTATTAATCTCTGTGATTTCATTGTAATACCAACAGAACGCGTTTGTTTAGAGGCTGATAGATTGTAATGAAATATTTTTCTTGTAATGTAATAGTGGTTAAAACTCAGTACTTTTGCATGCCCTGTTGTTGGCAAAATATGTCTGTTTCTCTATTTATTGTAACACCTGTACTTGTACCCATATTTGCGAAATAAAAATCTTATCTTATTTTGTTTCGCCTGGTTTTTGAGAAAACAGGCATTATTGACCTAACCACTAACTCATGAATTACTTAAAACTTGATTGAACCAATCAAATGGCTTGCATCTAGTTTTAAGTAATGCTTGCGTATTGAGGGATGTTCTTTAAGACGAGCCTCCGGTATCGTTAGTATTGAAAAGAAAAAATACGTATTTGTCGTTTGACGAGCACACAAAATAAAGTTAAACATGCAAGACATAACAAACATTTACAAATACATATGGGGGCAAAATAAAAATAGCTTGCACGTCGTGACTGCGACAGGTAGGTCACCATGGTCAATTTGATGCTGTGCTATGGGAGCCCACAGCACAGCGCTGGTTATTGCTTCCACAGATACGAGTACATAGCTAGTAAGAGGTGAATTACTACGTCATGTAGGGTGTATTCTCATGTTAAAACGATTCGCCTAGTCATATTCGTGTTGCCGAAAGCGCGTAGAGCGCACAATATATCTTATCAATCATTTGTGTAGTGATGTAATAGCCACACGTTAAGTTAGTACCTATAAAGAAGGTTTAACAACGCTGCCGCGCTGCCTCTAACATCGGTTGTCGATGCGTTTCCGTAATCTGTAAAACGTCTAAACTTGCGTCATGACTTACGTAGCGCTTACGAATTTTTAACCGACGAAAAAAAGGAGGTTCTCAATTCGACATGTATATTTTTTTTTTTTTTTTTTTTTTTTTTTTTTATGTATGACCACGCATAACTTTTTACTGAGACGTCCGATTTGAAAAATTTTTTTTTCATTGGAGAGAGTATATTTCAAAGTTGGTCCCATTTTAAATTGAAAAAAAAAATCCGCCCCTAAGGGTGGAAAAATAGGGGTTGATTAATTTTTTTTCATACTAAGTTTGCAATTGTGAACCGATTTTGTTTAAATTTGAAACACATATGTAGTTCTGATGATAATACGACGTCAAAATGATCTGATGATGGATGATGGAGACAGGAAATACTTGCATTTTGCAAGAGGTCCTCAACAGTTTAAAGCAGCGATATATCGTATTTCAACTCATTTCATGCACGTTGACGACAACTTTAGACCTAGCTGGAGAATAGCGCTGTTATTGAAGGTCTGACGATGGAGACGGAAGGCTTTTGAAAGAAGTTCTTATCAATTTACCGCCGCTATATTGTGTTTGGGCTCGTTTTATTAACCTTGATGAGGACTTTGAGCCAATCTGGATAATTACTGTCACTGAAGATCTGACGTTGGAGACGGAAGGTATTTGCAAGTCGTTCTCAACAGTTTACAGCAGCTATATCGTGTTTGGGCTCATTTAATGCACCTTGACGTGATCTTTAGACCTAGCTGGAGAATTACGGTCATGGAAGGTCTGTTGATGGAGACGGGAAGTATTTACTAGACATTCTCAATAGCTTACAGCAGCTGTATTGTGTTTAGGCTCATTTCATGTACCTCGATGAGAACTGTTGATGCCTTGCTGGAGTATGATTGTCATCGAAGCTCTAGCGGTGGAAATGGAAGTCAGTTACAAGAGATTCCCTACAGTATAACGCCACATGGGCTTATTTTCTTGAACTTTATTAAAAACTTTAGACCTTACTGGATTATGCGTGTCATCGACGGACGGATTCCCTTATTTGAAAAAACATAATAAGTGTGTTTTAGCCATTACTGCAAGAATTAGATATCTGTATATGTGCAGTGCATAGTGGGTTAACCTTTCAGTAGCTGCATTTCAGTCAGCGCGCTCATCATGTGGATTAACACCTTATTTGGTCAAAATTTGATAATGATGCTAATGAAATGTAGTCCCAGGTCAATTCATGCTTTATCGAGGGTCGTCCCTTGAAGTTTAAGTAAATTGACGGCCCAGCTTAGAATTACGGGCAACATCATGCGTTCAAAAACATTTCTAGTACGCGTTCTTTTGAAAATTGCAACCAATCCAGGTCTAGCAACACAGTCATTGCTATCACTCTATTTCCTTTGCTTTCATTGTTAACACAATTCTTCAGATTTTTGGTAGGTACTAGAATATCTAGAGGTCTATTCCCAAAGACTCGATAGTGTTTCGAATTCATGGTAGTCATCTTAGTACTTGTCAACCTGTTTGACGGTAAGGAACATTCTTATCGAAGCTCCCATCCCCGAATCCTTCATCTTAAGCGTCTGTTCGCCTATCAAAGATTTTTATTAAATATCAAAAGTAACTAATGTGGGTTCAAAATAATAGCTACCAAATATTTAGTAGTGTCGAAGTATACCAAAAAATCGACGAAAAAGGAAATTAGATAGCAAAAGACAATATTTTATTTTAAAAAGCCGAAAAATTTAAAATTTTATACAAATTAGATTAAGTAAAGCAACAACAAATTTGTTGTAAAAGAAAACCAAAAAGAGTAAAATAAAAACTTTTTAACAAAAAATTGAACCGACGAAAAGTGAAAAATAAAAAACCTTTTAGTCTAGCTAAGGTCCAAAGTTAAAGTATGAGATTAATTTTGAGGCGGCGCCAACAAACAATGATCGACGATCAATCAAGTTGTCAACGTATACCATGTTACGTTATGAAAATCAATAAATAGTTTGTTTGGCGCCGACTTGAAATTAATCTCATACTTTAACTTTGGACCTTAGCTAGACTAAAAGGTTTTTTATTTTTCACTTTTCGTCGGTTCAATTTTTTGTTAAAAAGTTTTTTTACGACATTTCTCGACACGTGCATGTTCAAGGTGCTTGCGATAAATCCGAAGGCTTCTGAAACTGCAGCCGCGGTACTTTAGAACAGTTACGACCCCATAACATCTGGATAGTTTCATTAGCAATTAAATACCAATGTCATAAATTCTTCTGAGACGTAGGTTACGGCCACTGTTCTTGGCTCTGGGTTCAATATATTGCATTAATTTGATACAAAACTTCACACAAATTGTCCAAAAATGTAAAGAGCTCAGATTAGCCTTTTGAACCCGAATCTATAACAACGCAACGATCTAATTGATTAAATCACACACCCTCGCTAATCGCTCACCCTTATACCGTCTAGTCGACACTTACAATACTCGTTTTAGTGAAATAGACATATTGTCCGTGAACAGATGTAAATTTAAAAATGATTTAATTAAAATTCTAAAGACCGATCCTTTAGAATTTTAATTAATCAGTAGATTCTATAGGTTTTGCATGCTTTTTTGAATGTATAGGCTAGATTTACATGATACATTACGTACAAATATTGTTTACTTTCTTTCTTTTTGTTTGTTATATCTGTGAATATTGGTTATGTTTTTTTTTGTGTATGCTATTGCTCAATAACAAGTATATTCTACGAGAACGTCGTACCTGAAAGATAATATTCTTGTGTTAAAGTAAGATATCCAAAGATAGTGGATACTTTCATAGCGGTCGGGGAAGCAGTAGAAGAGTTCCTCCCCCGACCTCAAAAAAATGGTGAATTTGGTTGAAAACTCGCTGAAAGTGGGCTGAAACTTGCAAGCAAAGCTGCTGTTGTGTCATTGTCCTGGGGAAGTCATTGTACCGCGCTCTGCAGAGGGCAGCACATGCGCATACGTATACGATGTGGGTATAGTCACTGCTATTGGAACAGCTGGTATGGGTAGATACTCATCGCTTCTTACTCATGTTTGTTTGTACGCATTTTATAAAATATTTGTACTAACTTTTTCAAGATTAATAATTCAATATTTATGCTATTCATTTTAAACCATTATCAATTATATTTTTTGTTAATGGACACAAGCCTATTGTATGAATCATTCATTTGCAAATATCGTATTGATTCTTTATTTTTTTTTTAAGGTTGCGTGAGTAATTTGGTTTTGTATATAAATCCTAATAGATGTATTTATGTGAACGAGGCACAAGAAGTATGCAAAAATCGTAGCAGGTGTGATTTTATGTTTGTATGTATTCAATAATGTAATAAGTAGGTACCTTACATTATCTAAATACTCCACATACGATGTTAAATACTTAATTATTATTCAAAAAAACTCTTTATCGTAACAATAGACAGACATAATTATGGGCATTTTTTTGCGGATGGGAATTCATCAAATAACTTCCACCGCTCTGGTCGGAGCGGGGGGGAGTGTCAGACTTGTTCTGACTAATACCCATCCATGTTCCTTCTATTGCACTTTACGTTCCGGGGCTGCGGTATATCTTTCGAACAACCCGCAACCCCGGCAGGCGGTGGCTCCGGCGGCAGGCCCCTTTTATCTTTTACAGCATGATTTATTTTTAGTGAAAAGTCTGCATCGGACTATTAACCGTATATAAATAGAGACGGGCAGAGTTCGCCTTGAGTAATTATTTTTTTATTTATGTATGTGGGTACATAAAGGTATCTGCGCAAGCGCACAGACCCACCCAGCGGACAGTATGTCACGACCTGTTATTACAAGTCAGAAGACTTTACCTACCTATATCGAATAATTAATCAATACTATACTGCATATTTTGTCCTTATGAAAAAAGCCACACATCTCGTTACGTTTGTTGCTAAAGGTACCATTTATGTAGCTAAATTTCGCCAGGCTGTAAATAATTTGGTAAAGAAGTAACAGGTAGGTAGGGTGAACATCTCACACTTGTCCGAAAAAAATAAGTGCCTATTCTAAAATATCAATACGGATTTCCCACTGTGGTGCCACTCAAAGGTACTCACACTTTGTAAAAAGATATATGATGACTCAAAGAGCACTGTCATTGATAGAAAAGCGTTGATAGCGTATACCTTTAACAAAGAGGAAATGCCTGATGGACACCTGGTGGTAGACCTTTGTAACATCGTGAGCCACAAAAGTTCGTGACCCGCTTTGAAGCGCTTCTTTATTCTTTCATAGGTTTAACAATTAAATGAATCATGTTAGGTAGGACACCCGTAGCCGTAGGTGTGACGTGTGGTCATCGTGTTGAAGTAAACGATTCAATCTGAGGTAACACGACACTCGGAAATTCCTTAAGGATAATAAATTAGTAGCCATGCATTATTGTGACGTTTGTAAAAGATAGTGTTTTAACCCGCCCGGGACAATGTGTAATGTGACTGAACAATGACCAGCAAACTAGTAATTACCCTGCCGGGGTTGCGGTTTGTTCGAAAGAGATACCGCGGCCCCGGAACATATAGGGCAACGGAAGGAACATGGGTGAGTTTTAGTCAGTACAAGTCTGACACTCCCCCCCCCCCCCCCGCTTCGCTCAGGGTGGGGGAAGTTATTTGATGATTTCCCACCCCAAAAAAAACAGTAATTATACTAGTGTAGAGTCACTTAGTTTGATGTAAAAGAATACTTTGTTGATGGTTTCGCCAAAGGTCCGTTTACACCTCGTAAGTATCCTCGTAAGATCATAATGATCTAGGTAGCTCTTAGTCCTAATCAGGGATGCTAAATTAGCCGATACAGTAAAGTACAACGAAGAATTCGAGTCGTTATGTAGGTCCACGTGCGAGCGACTGTTATTGTAAACATCAGGATTATGTAAATATAGATAAGGTCGGCAATCGTCGCGAGTGCATGCAACTGATGCAGTGACCCGCTGCCCTAGGCCGCCCTCGGCCGGCCTGTGAGCGAACGCGTATCTACAACTACTAGTCAGTTTATTCAATTTGACAGTTTAGTTGATTCGTCAGTTTTGCTAATTGGACAGTGTTGTGAATGGGAGAGTTGCGTCAAATAGCCAGTTTTCAGAGTTTGAAGGTGCTCTTGATTCAACAGTTTGGTACATTCAAGCACGTTTTTTGTTTAAGCATGCATGGTTTGATTTTTTTTTTTTCTTTAAAAAAAACGTTGACCAACGCTAGGAATTCCTCCTGTATCGTGGGTGCGTTTACAAACATTTAAACTCACATACACAAACAGCCAGACCCGAAACAACTACCTGCAGGTCAGCGACACGCAGCGCAGCAGTCGATCGCTCAACCACTGCGCTAACCGTGCCGTCAAATTATAAGGTGGATAGCACGGTTAGCGCAGTGGTTAAGCGATCGGCTACGGCGAGTGTTGCGGGTTCGATCCCCGCATGGAACAAATATTTCTATAACACACAGGTACACTGGTATTCTTAGTCGTAAACGGAACTTAAGTTGAAACTTGATACGCTTACATAAGACACATCGTACCACGTGATCATTGTTCCGGATTTGGTTGTTTCTGTATGTGAGTTTAAATAATTGTAAACGCACCCACGATACAGGAGAAATGGAGCGAGGCAAAGTACGAGTACCTAAAATAAAAAAATAAAACGACATAGGTAAATATCTACCATTTTTAGTCATACCTAGATCTATTCAAGGTAACAAATAAATAAAATCCTGATAGTGAAATGCCTTCGTTAACTTTTGACAAGCAAGCAATACTAATTATAAGGTACAGTTTACCTGGCTGGTCCGGACGCCAGAGCGACTGCTGAGCGTGGTTCGATTCCAAAGTGGGGCGAAGTGTTATTGGGTTGTCCATCATGAATTTCTCGGAAGCAGCCTCGTCGTCTGGATGTGTGCCCGGTTGATGGTAATAGGCTTGCCCCTTATTACATCAGACCCAAATATATCGGGCGAAATGTGGATGTACGTGTAGTTATACTTCTGTAGCGGCTTGGTAACCGCGATTTCCTGAGTTGCATTTTTGATGTTATATGAGGACGCGAGCGGACGGCTCGCCAGTCGCTTACAGTACACCGCCCTGCCTCTACACATACCTAGTACGTAGTTTAATATAACGAAGTATTGTGGAACCTAAAATAAAGACATTTATTAAGTTGAAGTCACTTGTCATTTAAGTATCTCCCAACACAGGGGAACACGCACAACACTTCTACATTCAGCAGATAATTTACTGTTATCCTTACTAATATTATAAAAGCGAAAGTGAGTTTTTTTGTTTGTTACGTCTTCACGCCTAAATGGCTAAACCGATTTAGATGAATTTTGGTACAGAGATAGTTGGGACCCTGGAGACGAACATAGGCTTTAAAAATGTTTTTTTTTTTAAGATTGAGATATGAGGGAGAAAGAGGGAAGAAAAGAGAAAACTTAGCATTGCTATTACAATAAATAAGGCGCAAGGGCAAAAACTACAGGTAACAGGTACCTGTAAATCAGGAAAGGGGAACTGTGTTACTTAGAATTTAACGCGAGCTAAGCCGCGAGCAAAAGCTAGTACTAAATAAAATCTAAATGATATTGATGAGGGCTAGGGAACCAATCAATCAGGGCATTGTACCGTCAGGCAGAATGTTTACTACAATTTGAAAGAGGTTTGAAATTTCGGCCTGCAACTTGCCTTGAACCTTGAACCTTTTTGCTAATGATTCACCTTGACCTTCACAACACTATTATGACATAACTCAATAATAACATTTTCTGGGAACTCTTGCGCACATCTCAGTATTTTCCGCTTTCTCTTGACGTACATCGTAGGTAGGCATATTACACACAGGACCTTTCACGGGACGTCATCGGTTTGTGGCCACCGCGTGTGTTGCTTGATCCATGACTAAGCTGCTTTACCTAGCCTAGGATGGGTGATCTTTCGAATTTATGATCTTCTTTTATTTTTTGGTACGAGCTTTGAATTAATGAATTAGGATTCTGTGTGTCTGTCTATGGCATAGCTCCTGAACAGTTGAACCGATTTTGATAAAACCTTTTTTGTAACCGCGTCTATAAAATAATCGTGAAGCATGTATGAATGTTCAGTACAAGACGGACTCGAAGCAAAATAATAACAGCCGCACGGGTCGCTCGATCAGGTAAAGCTACGTTTGCCGCGGACAGTCCGTGGATGGGTGACCATCTTAACATATCGAAAACCTTCCTGACTATCATTCTTGGATCTTTGACTTCGACACGGATTGTCAAAAGGCTGAAAGTCTGAGTTGTAAGTCGGTTGTGGAGGTCAGATAGACAATCGCTCCATGTTAAACTAAAATCTCTCCTCAACACCGTCAAGAAAAGGCCAGGCATATTGATTTATGTATGTTCGTTACATTTTAAGGATAACACATTTTTTGGGTTTTCATATTATGTAATTTATCACGTTTATATGTTGTGCACGTGTGGGACCATCTTCTGTCAAATGTTTCCTCATACTCTGTGTTAGTCATGACACTTTGACGTGGTGACCATCCTTCCTCTTGAATTAATTTGCATGAACGGAAATCGATCGTTCAATTAAACGTTATATACTTTAATATTTAGACAAATACATAACATCACGCCATCAAACTGCTGGGTAAGAAACCTCCTCTCTAAGAGAAGCAGTGAACCTAGAGTGGATTAATGGTTGCCATATTTTGCCATATTGCCATATTATTATCATTAAAAAAAATTGGTTGTTTGTAAAGTAGGTTTACGATCGAGATGTTTACGTGATAACGTCTTATTGGTGATATAAGTTATCACCAGTAGTGACATCTAAAATGAAATTAAGTACTAATTTAAAGTTTTTTTTTCGAGCCAAGTAACAGATGGCGCTACCATCTTTATGAAATGTCGCTTGTGAGGTTTTGGTGTGACACAAGTTTCTGAACATGTCACCCGACTAAAACGATTTTAAAGACGTTATCACGTCAATAAGAAGCTATAGGGAATAAAGGTTTATAAATTAGAGAAGTTTGGTTGTCAGAATTTGGTACACTGGCTATCTGTCAACCTGTCAAAGATCTACAAATATCAACCGGGACAAACTTACAGCTTAACGTATTTTCCGAGGCACGGAGGAAAATTGTTGTGTAACGGGTGGTCACCCATCCACAGACCAACCTGGGCAAGTGCGGCTTAACCAAAATATTTAGCCAAGATACGTGTATGAGATAATTCTTGTAAACGCAATTCTTACAAAATCTCGTACTTACTTTCTTCTAACAAGTGACGGTTTCGCATGTGAGATAATATATAAGAAAGCTGAATTATTAGTAGTATGATTGTGACAAGTGACGGCGCGTCACAATACATATGACGTTACAGGCTTGCCCTGGTACAGGATAATCACAAACAGTGGGATGGGCTGTCTATGAACGTGTCACGGTGTACAATGTGGTGCACGTCAGGGACACGACAACGTAGCTGTTTACCTAGTAGGTAACATTACAATTAGCAACAGTTATTGCTGTGTCATCGTGAAATTGGATTATTTTATTTCATTCTTGTTGTAGATCTGCATGCATTTCGTATGTGGATAGGTAGAAAGTTCAGAGATCCGCGTTTTCATTCATACATCATATCATGGACAGGAATATGGAGGGTAATGGAGGAGGCCTATGTCGCGAGACAACAAGACCTGGTACCTGATTAATGACGTAGAGAATTAACATTAAAATAGTATTAATTATTAGTACTACTAGTATTTGTATTGCAATAGTTAAAGTAAATAAAGACTATTTTCATTTATTTAAGGGCACAGATATCTTTCCTAGTTCCAAGGCTCGTTTGTGCACTGGATACGATCCAAATTCAAATTCATTTTAATAAGTCGGATCTCGGTTTTGGTAACCCAGATCCAACTTATTGATGTGGTGGTCCATCATGATGTCTTAAAGCGGTATTGTTTTTAATCTTATTCTAGTGTTAGAAAGAGCGCTACATATCTGGAATACCTCTGTATCTTTCCCAATGGAATGACTTTAAAACAATGCTGCTTTAAGGATGCTATGACCGCCCCACTGATAGCAATCCAGCCACATTGTATCGACACGTTAACGGTTCTAAGCAGTTTGTCAGCAGTCCAGTTTGTGTGCGCATCACACTGAGCACGTCAGTAGGTATTCGTATGTTCTCTGGGACGTATCATTACAGTCGTCATTGGAGACCGTTTTCCGTGATGCGGTAGGCTCACGTGCCGATAACAATTACGTACAATTTGTATGGAAAGCAGGCTGTTGTTTGATGTTTCAGTATTTCCAGTTTACTCATTAACTAAAACCATTGAAAAACGAAACAAATTACCTATTAATTTGTATTTAATATTTTTGTTTTCCTCCTATTTATGGTTATGACAAAAACCATACGCTGAAGTCTATTGACAACTGACATGCTTCTCAGGAAATCTATTCAAAACTGATGAGATATTTTAATTTCAAATACAATATACTAGGTTGCTGAACGTGCTTAAAAGTATCTGTAATTATTTTTCACAATTACTTCAATTAGTAATAGGTCATTAAATTATTGACTACTAGCTTTTGCCCGCGGCTTTGCTCGCGTTAAATTTGGGGCAACACAGTTCCCTTTTCCTAATTTACAGGTACCTGCTACCTGTAGTTTTGCCCTTGCGCCTGATTTATTGTATTTTTCCTTTTCTTTCCTTTTTCTCCCTCATATCTCAATCTTTTAAAAAAAATATAATATAGGTAGCCTATGTCCGTTTCCAGAGTCCCAACTATCTCTGTAGGTACCTAAATTCATCAAAATCGGTTTGTTTAAGTGTGAAGACGTAACAAACAAACAAACTCACTTTCGCTTTTATAATATTACTAGCTTTTGCCCGCGGCTTCGCTCGCGTTAAATTCGGGGTAACACAGTTCCCCTTGCGCCTTATTGATTTGTAATAGCAACGCTAAGTTTTCCCTTTTCTTCCCTCTTTCTCCCTCACATCCCACTTTTTTTAAAAAATAATAGCCTATGTCCGTCTCCTGGTTCCCAACTATCTCTGTACCAAAATTCATCAAAATCGGTTTAGCCATTAAAGCGTGAAGAGGTAACAAACAAACTCACTTTCGCTTTTATAATATTAGTAAGCACTAGCTGTGCCCGGCATGCGTTGCAATGCAATTTTTCTACCCTACCTACCCTATTTACCCTACCTATCGATCGCTCGTACCCCATTTTTCGGCCTAAAAACCATCCTTGGACTTCAACGAACATTTAAAAAAAAGAATTGGTAAAATTGGTCCATGCGTTGTTGAGTTATGCGCTTACCAACACATTTTGCGACTTATTTTTATATTATAGATATAGTAAGGCTTAAACTACTTATCTACTAGTGAGCATCGTCCATATTATTATGGACTACATTAGAATTTAACCTAAATATAGAGGTACTGTTTTAAAAAGTGAGGGATGCGAAACAAATCTTTTTACGAAGGTTATCTTCTTTCTTCCTTAGTGGTCAGCACTGACCAGGTTTGCTACACACATCGTAGTTTAGCTTACGATCGTAAATGTGTCGTAAAGTGTCGCCAGCGATAGTGTCGCGGTATCGTACTACACGGCTGGTCAGCCACCAACTGTTGATAAGCGCCAAAAATTATACTATTACTATTATGTACTTCCCGAGAGCTCTTTTCTAACTTTGATAATGAAATCATGTATAATCCTTACTATTATTATAAAAGCAAAAGTGAGTTTGTTTGTTTGTTACGATTTCACGCCTAAATGGCCCAACTTTTTTTCGATCATTACGGGGGTTAAAGTTAGCGTTAACCTAAAGTAACTATGCCACGCGGACGAAGTCGCGGGCGGAAGCTAGTGAATAATAATTACCTGCATTCTGATACTATCGTGTTTAAAACTAGGGATACGATATCTAATATTTTTTTTATGTAGGATTCAAATTTAAATTTCCAAAAAATCGCTAACTATGTAATTTAAGTTGACATAATGAACTGTATTTGTTGAAATTTTCAATTTAGTTTATGAAATTTACAAAAACATTTACTGCTAGCTAGTTTAAAAGTTAGTTAGTACCTACCTACCTACCTAAGTACAGCGTGTAAAACAATGAGTACCTGCTATCGTGTCATTACATTACTTACAGTAAATGTAGAAGAACTTAATTACTATAACAAACAAATAATAGTGCTAAACTAAGCAATCATACCGAAATGTCGTAGGTTCTTCACCCAGCTGTGGGTACACGGTCGTGTACTTTCGTAGATGCTGCGTAGAGGGATGACCTTAAAGATAAAAAACCGAACAAGTGCGAGTCGGAATAGCGCACCAAGGGTTCCGTGCACGCTTGTTACATAAACGGCCATATATTTTGACTTCGGGTTCGTTTTTTACTAAGTGACCAAGAGACCATAGACTTGAGAATGTGGCTTCAATTTCGAACGAACGAAATTTCGTACGATGAACGCGTAGAGACGTGTTCCCGAGACAAAGGGTTGTCAAACAGAGAGGTGAAAAACAAAGTGATCCCATAGGGATTTCGCTTTTTCCTTTTAAGACACGTTACCCCGGAAAAAACCACTTAGTATCTTCATTGAAGAATGTTCTACAAAACGGCAAGCTACAAATATTTATAATAAGGTACGAGAACAAAAACGACACATGATCTTAATGATAACAAACACGTTATTGTTATATCAACTAATATTTTCATGGGAATCAAGTGCATATTATTATTATTGATTTACAAATGGACACGGAACCATTTATTATTTACAAACGAAATGATTGGCACGTGTGATCTCGGGGGTTCTCAGTATTGTGGAATATTGACAATGAGCACCGCACCACCTTCGATGTGTTTCATAAACAAATATGCGAACGGTTACTTTATTGGAGGGGCAGGGGGGGGGGCATAACACAGGAGACTAAAGAGACATTGTTTATTTACCTAGAACCGTGTACATATTTTATATCTTTTTCTTCAAAAGCTTGTATCAAAGACAAATTGTAAAAATACTTTTTAAGTTTATCATAGACATCACGGACATCTCTGACGGAAAATATCGTGTGAAAACCTGGACTTATAAGGAGGAGCTCGTGGCTAAACAATTGGTGATTGGCCACTCGGGTCAAACTTAGGATTAAACCACGTTTGCTTGGTTTGCACCACGGACCAACTGATCAGCAATCCAAAGTTCTCCGTAACATCCATTAACAGTTACACAAACTTAAAAAAAACCTTTCTCGGACTTGATTTTAATCCTTTTAACGAACGTGGCCACTAAGGAGGGACTTTTGAGGCAATTCGACCCTTAAAAGGGGTTATAGGGGGATTGGGCACCCGGTTTGTGACGATAGCTGCGGCTGAGCTGGTCGGTTGAGTAATAAGTACTCAACCGACCAGCTGCATCTGCAGCTTCAGTACCGAGCCGCCACATCACTTGTTATAACATCGAACCAAGTTCAGCGTGTCAAAGTTGACTTTGGATTCGTCGCGCATTTTCATCGTCGCCTTTATCAGATTATTTTGTACAGCACTACTTTTTCATAGGGGTTTGTCCAAAAAAATACATTTTCATGTGCGCCATAACTAGAGGAACTTTGTGACTGATAGAATTCATCATCTGCCTATCCATTTCCCAACTGCATACCAGTGTGTCACATCCAGCGCCTGCACATCTGACCGATACAACACAAAAACTAGGTAACAAGATACCCTGTGGTAAGACTGGTCAGACTTTTGTGATTTAGATTGATTACTGATAAAGATATACGAATGCCACCTGGGACCAAAGGCTTCCGGGGCACGCAGGGGTCTCAGTTTGCAGTGGATGATGGACAGTTACACGTTATCGGACCCACCTCGGCTTGGAGCTTGTGGACCCTGCGACGACTGATTACAGAGAGTACAGGGTGGAAGGGACACCGACACGAAAACAATTACCGGTTCGCTTTCGCAAAGGAAAAGGGCAGAAAGGTGACGATGACATTGCATATGACATAATCTGTGGTATCCTAGGTCAACATAACGCAGATCCACGATTCAGATGAATCATAGATGGTTATTGTGCATTTACCGATCATAAAATAATTACTGGGTAAATACGTCCCGTTTGCATCCTTATATTGCTATCTAGTTTATTGAAATCAATAAAACAATTGGGCGTTGTGTTGACGCATCGCAGGTAAACTTGAAATGTATAAGTTTTGTCACACAAAATTTTACGCACAAGCAGATTAAAAAATCTATATATGTTACGTTAGAAAAATAATATTTGGGAACAGTGCAGTTTGATACATTCTCGTGTAACCACGTTTATGTAGCTCTGAGGCGGATGCTGTAGCGTTGTCTCGAGTTTCAGTGAGCGGTGCGTCACGGGGGATGTCTGTCGGAGGTCGCCTGCTCGTCACCGGGCCGCGTGTGATGCGTGCCCACAACGTCTGTGATTACGTGTAACAGTGGTAATGTTCGATTGTGTATATAAACGTAGGGAAATGCTCGGCGGCTTTCAGTAGCTCTCGTGTGGTAATAGCTTTACGTAACAACGAGCTTACATTCGGTGCACGTTTTTGTGTAAGTAGTTTTCATTTTTCGCGAGTGTTTCAGAAATATGTGTTTCTTATAAAAGTATCTTTTTTTTTGTTGTCGTTATTAGTCGTGTTGTACATTCCAGTACTCTCTTTTACAGTTCAATTAATTCGGGTTTATTTATTTATGAGTGATTAAAAATAAAAGCATAATTTGCTTCTATTGCAACTTAAGTCTGATAAAGTTTTACGTAATGGATCAAGCAGCTTTTCGAGAGTTTAAATTAATAAAGCCATAATAATCGATAAATTAGCATTATGAAAATAAGATAACGAGTCAATGCCAATTCTTTTATAAATCTCACGGTATTATGAATTGTTTTAAAAATAACTTAAGCCGGTAGTATGTAAATAGCTTTGTGAACCAAAATAATTTGAATGGAAACGGTGTAAATGAATGAATTCATAAAACCCAGAACAACTTTGTAATTTACTTTAAAATAAGTTGAATTTTAGTGCATTAAACCATTACTGCAGAGCAAACAAACACAAACCATAAAACATAAATTATAGGTTGTAAACTTTTATAAATCAAAATAAACTTAGAATTTTTTGACAATGTTTTAGATTTGTTCCAATATGAAACTAGTTTTATATTAACTATTTTTACCGTTTTTTTCCGTTTTAATATATCCAAAAAGATAAGATTTATTTTATATAGACAACCCTATATTAAACATACTAAGTAACTTACAAATAAATTAAAAAATAGCGTCAAAAAATTTGTCCTCAACGCTATCAGTTGGCAACGTCCCCAAGAGACTGGCCGCGTTGCCACGTTGTATGGCAACGCTAAGCCTCTGGCCAAAGTAAAAGCCAGCCCTTGGGTCACGGGAAGTGTCAACCAAACGTTTTGATATTTCCTTAAACAGGCTGTGAGCACAAGGACCCCACGGTCCCAGAGTTTCAACCCCAAACGGCTCGAAAATATAGTTACCAATAAGGTTACTATATTTACGCCGCTTGAGGTTCTCTGCAGCCGCAGCAGCAGCGCCAGCGCAGCACGAAGAGCTAGGAAGATGAACTATTAATTCGAAATACTCACAGCTAGCTAAGCCGGCGCGTGCGCATGGCACAGTCCATACACCAACCGTTTTGTTGAAGTGGTTCTTTTCTCCTGTTGCTCTGAACAATAGTATGTAGGTAACCGAGTCGAGATAACGTTGTTCGATCATTGGTGCTCCTGAACTTGCTGAAAAATGACGTCTCTCTACACTTAATATTTTTTTATACAAATTGTTATTTTGTGCGAATTATACTACAAGTGTTTACTTATTTATTATAGTGCTTTAATTGTGTGTGTTTTTGAAGTTGTGTCCGTGAGTACAGGTTTTCCTTTTTCTTGTGAACACTTCGTGAAGTTTTTGTTATTTTATTTAGATATCTCTTTTTGAAAGTATTTAATTCTGAATGACTGTGTTTTAAATACAAAATTTTCCCGCGAAAGCTAATTTGCACTCGACTCAGGGTATGTACTCAAAAACATACAGATTGCACATTTAATTATGCACATATGTTGATTCCCGATTTTTATTCTATTTAATTCGTAGCAAAGAGCTACGCCACGTAGTCTCGTAGCAGCGGAGGTACTACAGACGGGTTGAAGGCAAAGTTTTGGTAGAACGCAAGCGTAGACCCAGCCTCGTAGAGACCTTGCTACGGAACGTCGTAGCAAGTCCGTAGGCATTCTAAACGTCGCGTCGTTACGGTGACTACGGTGTTGCTCGAAAGATCACAATATTGAAAATAAACAACTATAATTATTGTGCTTAGCTACTGAAATTACTGTGTTCAATAATAAATCGGTCAATTCGTAACACTTGTATCTATTAAAAAAACGATCAATTGTTCAGTTTGCAAACAACCATTAAGTATTTAGGTTATTTTTGCGCAAAATTCGTCGCATTACTGTAAATAGTTTGAACAAGTGTCCGATGTTTGTGTAGGACGGAATAATGTTTGTTCTCGTTACGACGCGCTTTCAGACGGAACATTCGTGTTTATACTGCTACATCTCACTACAATAATTACGAAGTGTGTTTACTTTGATAATAAACCTGTATTTCTGGAAATAAAGCGAGCGATTTTCTTAATTAAACAAACAAATTGTCTTGACACGGTAAAATGGCGGTATTATCACCTATCTAAGAAAATATTGTCATTATGTACCTACATACGCAGTACATTGAGGAAATCACAGTAATCACTAGAGTTTATATAAAAGTATTAAATGATAATATACAGAGTATTATTCATCATTATCATTATTCTCTTGCCTTTATCCCAATTAATCTGCGCCGGCGCAGCATGTCTTGTTCTCTCAATACTGAAGATAGCCAGTGCACCTGCTGGTCCTTGGGTCTAATCTCTCGTCGGGTAAAGTGTTATTGGGCTTTTTCCATCAGGAATTTCCCAATAGCAGCCACGGAGTCTATATTCATGTTAGGTTGATGGCAATAGGCTCGCACCCTATTACATGACACGTAAACATAACTGGCGTTATATGGGTGAACTGTTTGGTACACCTCTGCCAAGTCCCCTTCGAAAGGTTTTAGTCGTGAAGTTATGTTATGTTATCTAGAATACCCACTGTTGGGCACTGTTACCATGTGTTAGTATGGTTTTCTTTCGTTTTGTACTATGAACCGATAAGAGAGTTCGTTACAAAGAACAATAATTATAAACTCAAGTACTTCCGATAAATGAATCATAATTAATAATGTATTAACGAGCAGTGAAGCGATTATTGTGTTTATTAGGACCAAACTTCATAAATATAATGTGTCATCATCTGCCTAGCCTTTTCCCAACTATGTTGGGGTCGGCTTCCAGTCTTACCGGATGCAGCTGAATATCAGTATTTTACATGGAGCGACTGCCTATCTGACCTCCATAACCCAGTTAATACTGGATAATACGATACCCCTTGGTAAGACTGGTTTTCAGACTTTCGGGACACTGACTACTGTAACGACTGTCAAAGATCTACAAATGACAGCCGGGACCAACAGTTTAACGTGCTTTCCGAGGCACGGAGGAAACTCGGTATGTAACGGGTGGTCACCCATCCACAGACCAACCTAGGCAAGCGCGGCTTAACCTAAAGATCGAACTGAGCGGCTGCTATTATTTAGCCACGAGCTCCTCATAAATATCATGTGTTTAACAAATAAATAAATAAATCCACATTCACCAATATTTCGATATTTATAGTTTCGATTAAGTCCTGAACTTAATCGAAACTGACACAACTCAAAAAATAAAAAATATATGAACAATTAATTTATTTTAGATTAAGTATGTAAAGGTTGTAAAATATCACGGTATTTAAATTGTGTTATTGTCAAATTGGTTAGTTGCGTATGATCACCGAGCATTTGAAAACAAGGATAACTAAACGATTTTTAACCGACGAAAAAAAGGAGGTTCTCAATTCGACATGTATATTTTTTTTTTTTTTTTTTTTTTTTTTTTTTATGTATGACCACGCATAACTTTTTACTGAGACGTCCGATTTGAAAAATTTTTTTTTCATTGGAGAGAGTATATTTCAAAGTTGGTCCCATTTTAAATTGAAAAAAAAAATCCGCCCCTAAGGGTGGAAAAATAGGGGTTGATTAATTTTTTTTCATACTAAGTTTGCAATTGTGAACCGATTTTGTTTAAATTTGAAACACATATGTAGTTCTGATGATAATACGACGTCAAAATGATCTGATGATGGATGATGGAGACAGGAAATACTTGCATTTTGCAAGAGGTCCTCAACAGTTTAAAGCAGCGATATATCGTATTTCAACTCATTTCATGCACGTTGACGACAACTTTAGACCTAGCTGGAGAATAGCGCTGTTATTGAAGGTCTGACGATGGAGACGGAAGGCTTTTGAAAGAAGTTCTTATCAATTTACCGCCGCTATATTGTGTTTGGGCTCGTTTTATTAACCTTGATGAGGACTTTGAGCCAATCTGGATAATTACTGTCACTGAAGATCTGACGTTGGAGACGGAAGGTATTTGCAAGTCGTTCTCAACAGTTTACAGCAGCTATATCGTGTTTGGGCTCATTTAATGCACCTTGACGTGATCTTTAGACCTAGCTGGAGAATTACGGTCATGGAAGGTCTGTTGATGGAGACGGGAAGTATTTACTAGACATTCTCAATAGCTTACAGCAGCTGTATTGTGTTTAGGCTCATTTCATGTACCTCGATGAGAACTGTTGATGCCTTGCTGGAGTATGATTGTCATCGAAGCTCTAGCGGTGGAAATGGAAGTCAGTTACAAGAGATTCCCTACAGTATAACGCCACATGGGCTTATTTTCTTGAACTTTATTAAAAACTTTAGACCTTACTGGATTATGCGTGTCATCGACGGACGGATTCCCTTATTTGAAAAAACATAATAAGTGTGTTTTAGCCATTACTGCAAGAATTAGATATCTGTATATGTGCAGTGCATAGTGGGTTAACCTTTCAGTAGCTGCATTTCAGTCAGCGCGCTCATCATGTGGATTAACACCTTATTTGGTCAAAATTTGATAATGATGCTAATGAAATGTAGTCCCAGGTCAATTCATGCTTTATCGAGGGTCGTCCCTTGAAGTTTAAGTAAATTGACGGCCCAGCTTAGAATTACGGGCAACATCATGCGTTCAAAAACATTTCTAGTACGCGTTCTTTTGAAAATTGCAACCAATCCAGGTCTAGCAACACAGTCATTGCTATCACTCTATTTCCTTTGCTTTCATTGTTAACACAATTCTTCAGATTTTTGGTAGGTACTAGAATATCTAGAGGTCTATTCCCAAAGACTCGATAGTGTTTCGAATTCATGGTAGTCATCTTAGTACTTGTCAACCTGTTTGACGGTAAGGAACATTCTTATCGAAGCTCCCATCCCCGAATCCTTCATCTTAAGCGTCTGTTCGCCTATCAAAGATTTTTATTAAATATCAAAAGTAACTAATGTGGGTTCAAAATAATAGCTACCAAATATTTAGTAGTGTCGAAGTATACCAAAAAATCGACGAAAAAGGAAATTAGATAGCAAAAGACAATATTTTATTTTAAAAAGCCGAAAAATTTAAAATTTTATACAAATTAGATTAAGTAAAGCAACAACAAATTTGTTGTAAAAGAAAACCAAAAAGAGTAAAATAAAAACTTTTTAACAAAAAATTGAACCGACGAAAAGTGAAAAATAAAAAACCTTTTAGTCTAGCTAAGGTCCAAAGTTAAAGTATGAGATTAATTTTGAGGCGGCGCCAACAAACAATGATCGACGATCAATCAAGTTGTCAACGTATACCATGTTACGTTATGAAAATCAATAAATAGTTTGTTTGGCGCCGACTTGAAATTAATCTCATACTTTAACTTTGGACCTTAGCTAGACTAAAAGGTTTTTTATTTTTCACTTTTCGTCGGTTCAATTTTTTGTTAAAAAGTTTTTTTAACTTGTCGATATGTCTAATGAGACAGCTAGTTTATTTATACTGAATTTGACATGTCATTTGTCAACGTACTATCAAAACATCCTGATGACCATATCTGAGCGAAAAATATGCGAACTTTTTATTGTATCTATTCGTACATAGTTTTTTTTTAAAAAAACTAAGTTTTTCTACGTCGTTGCTTTAATCTCAACATGAATGATGTAACCAATATTTTGTAACAATATTTTGATTTAAAAGACTGTCCACAAACAACAAATTAATATTTTTTGTTAAAAAATGATTTTCAAAACAGTGCTGAACGGAATATTTACAAATCAACTTAGTGTATTAAATTACATTTAATGCCAAAACCATTCATTAGACATAACAAACAAATCTAATTAACTACAACGCCTTATCAAGGCAACGGCATGTTGCAAAAAAAAAAATAGAAATGAAAAAAAAACTATAAATGCAATGTAAATGCGTAGACGGTATCGAAAAAAACATATTGAAGAAATATTTTTTACGTTTAGCGTTTGCATCCCAAACGCTTCGAACACCAACGTCTTTGATGAGAAAGATTTACCTACGTTACGTTTTCACCGCGCGCTCGTGTTAGCACCACTCAGGCCCTAACATGAGCGCGCGGGAAAACCTTTCACAGCACTACTTACATGAGTTTCGTATAGCAGTAATATTAATTAATTTATATTTTATGAACTATAGAGTGTGACAAGGCTATTGTTACAAGTTATGACGCACCTGATGTGTTACCCGGTAGACAGCTGGAGAGGAAAGTTGTCCATTAACAAATGTCTTTTTTGTGCTATAAGTAGGTAATTCACGTCTGCCGCCACATTAGTATAGTACGAAACGTGGCGTGGAATACATTCACCTGGGATACCATTTCATAGGGTGCTTGCAAATAACTTGATTAAAACGTTTTGGTATAGTCGATTCGATCTTACTGATTGTTTTCTACAATTTAACGTAAAATAGCGTTTGATGAGAAGCGAATTTATTGTTTTCCTAAAAAAAGGTTCTGTCAGATTCTGTCATGTTAACACGGAACATAGAATTATTAAATCTTTGAACAAGAAGGCAAAATATGCAGTGTATTGCTTTTTTTTATAACGTAGAACATAATCCGCGAGTATTTGACTATGCTAGTTCTTTTTTAACCGACGAAAAAAAGGAGGTTCTCAATTCGACATGTATATTTTTTTTTTTTTTTTTTTATGTATGACCACGCATAACTTTTTACTGAGACGTCCGATTTGAAAAATTTTTTTTTCATTGGAGAGAGTATATTTCAAAGTTGGTCCCATTTTAAATTGAAAAAAAAAATCCGCCCCTAAGGGTGGAAAAATAGGGGTTGATTAATTTTTTTTCATACTAAGTTTGCAATTGTGAACCGATTTTGTTTAAATTTGAAACACATATGTAGTTCTGATGATAATACGACGTCAAAATGATCTGATGATGGATGATGGAGACAGGAAATACTTGCATTTTGCAAGAGGTCCTCAACAGTTTAAAGCAGCGATATATCGTATTTCAACTCATTTCATGCACGTTGACGACAACTTTAGACCTAGCTGGAGAATAGCGCTGTTATTGAAGGTCTGACGATGGAGACGGAAGGCTTTTGAAAGAAGTTCTTATCAATTTACCGCCGCTATATTGTGTTTGGGCTCGTTTTATTAACCTTGATGAGGACTTTGAGCCAATCTGGATAATTACTGTCACTGAAGATCTGACGTTGGAGACGGAAGGTATTTGCAAGTCGTTCTCAACAGTTTACAGCAGCTATATCGTGTTTGGGCTCATTTAATGCACCTTGACGTGATCTTTAGACCTAGCTGGAGAATTACGGTCATGGAAGGTCTGTTGATGGAGACGGGAAGTATTTACTAGACATTCTCAATAGCTTACAGCAGCTGTATTGTGTTTAGGCTCATTTCATGTACCTCGATGAGAACTGTTGATGCCTTGCTGGAGTATGATTGTCATCGAAGCTCTAGCGGTGGAAATGGAAGTCAGTTACAAGAGATTCCCTACAGTATAACGCCACATGGGCTTATTTTCTTGAACTTTATTAAAAACTTTAGACCTTACTGGATTATGCGTGTCATCGACGGACGGATTCCCTTATTTGAAAAAACATAATAAGTGTGTTTTAGCCATTACTGCAAGAATTAGATATCTGTATATGTGCAGTGCATAGTGGGTTAACCTTTCAGTAGCTGCATTTCAGTCAGCGCGCTCATCATGTGGATTAACACCTTATTTGGTCAAAATTTGATAATGATGCTAATGAAATGTAGTCCCAGGTCAATTCATGCTTTATCGAGGGTCGTCCCTTGAAGTTTAAGTAAATTGACGGCCCAGCTTAGAATTACGGGCAACATCATGCGTTCAAAAACATTTCTAGTACGCGTTCTTTTGAAAATTGCAACCAATCCAGGTCTAGCAACACAGTCATTGCTATCACTCTATTTCCTTTGCTTTCATTGTTAACACAATTCTTCAGATTTTTGGTAGGTACTAGAATATCTAGAGGTCTATTCCCAAAGACTCGATAGTGTTTCGAATTCATGGTAGTCATCTTAGTACTTGTCAACCTGTTTGACGGTAAGGAACATTCTTATCGAAGCTCCCATCCCCGAATCCTTCATCTTAAGCGTCTGTTCGCCTATCAAAGATTTTTATTAAATATCAAAAGTAACTAATGTGGGTTCAAAATAATAGCTACCAAATATTTAGTAGTGTCGAAGTATACCAAAAAATCGACGAAAAAGGAAATTAGATAGCAAAAGACAATATTTTATTTTAAAAAGCCGAAAAATTTAAAATTTTATACAAATTAGATTAAGTAAAGCAACAACAAATTTGTTGTAAAAGAAAACCAAAAAGAGTAAAATAAAAACTTTTTAACAAAAAATTGAACCGACGAAAAGTGAAAAATAAAAAACCTTTTAGTCTAGCTAAGGTCCAAAGTTAAAGTATGAGATTAATTTTGAGGCGGCGCCAACAAACAATGATCGACGATCAATCAAGTTGTCAACGTATACCATGTTACGTTATGAAAATCAATAAATAGTTTGTTTGGCGCCGACTTGAAATTAATCTCATACTTTAACTTTGGACCTTAGCTAGACTAAAAGGTTTTTTATTTTTCACTTTTCGTCGGTTCAATTTTTTGTTAAAAAGTTTTTATTTAAGGTTTTTTTTTATTGTGTGGAAGTAAGTAAATATTTATATTGTTACAGGGATGATGCTCATCGTTACGAAAAATTTGAGCAGCGTCAAGTAATATTCAACAGTCACCATGGTAGCCAAGGAAACTAGTGTTAAGGTATGTAATTAATTATTAAGTAAAACATTTCACATTGCTTATACCAGTAATTATACTATTCTACTCTTTTATACATTCTTATTTAAAAAAAAAAAAACATTGCCCCACATTAGGAATTTCTCCTGTATCGTGGGTGCGTGTACAAACATTTAAACTCACATACACAAACAGCCTTTTTATATTATTATAGTCTTTTATCTTTAGACCTATCCTTCGGAATGGGCAGCTTAAATTACTTTCACAAGTTATAATGCCTTGTGCCTGAAACTGTAGCATCGCTTTTCGTGCGTGTAATGGTCTAATTGAAATAAATGTTTTGAGCTTTATCTTGTTGTGAGACAGTTGGGATTCCATTCTATTTACCATAGATTGTTTTATTATGCAACATTACATTAGTTTCTTAAAAGGCAATTAAAAATTTGGCTTCTTATGCACAATAGAAGGGCAACGTAGGACAAAGTTACAACCGTCTCACAGTAGGGTATAAATCCTCCATTCTGACATCCATTTCACCGTGTATTTTGATTGAAACTACGTATTGATATTTACTTTCTTTAGTACCACAATTAAAATTGTTACAGAACTCTCTTACAATGTTCCTGATTATATGGTTATATGATGAGCTTATATGTGTTTTTTTTTCTTTGTAAAGATGTCAGAAGACGGCAAGGAGGGCCAGTTTAACCTGGACGGCATCCTGAGCGAGCTAGGCAGCTTCGGCAAGTACCAGCTGCTGTTGCTGCTGCTGCTCGCCTTCCGAGACTCCTTCCTCGCCATGTGCAACTTCAACTACGTCTTCACCGCCGCTGAAGTAGACTTAAGGTACTGTGTAATTACAAAATCCCACTGGCGGAAGTCCTTTCCCTAAGACTTCCATTTCTTTTTGATGCGGCACGCGTCTGTGGATGGTGAGCAATGGGTAGCTCACCGTCCGTCAACAGCGACGACAGGCCGTGTCGACAGCGCGTACGCGTGTCAGTAAATCTGTAGGGCCCATCCAAATTTTTTTTTTGTTCGAAATAAGCACCGCGTCTTTGGAACACAAAGGGCCAAAGAAGGAAAATAAATAGTTTTTAGTCAGTACAAGTCTGTCACTCCCTTAACCTCACCTGATATGCTTAGGTTTGGTTTAATCAAAATATTTTTAGTTCACATTGGCCTACATAGGCATATAAAAAACGTCGAGAAAAGATGCACGGTTCGGGTTGGTCGTTTCCTATGGAGAAGAACCGTCAAGAAACTCCATGGTTACTCTTTTAAAATCATTTAGTTTTACAATGTTGTTGTTACAGCGTTAGTACTTTAAGCAAGCCACAGCGTAGACCCGACAATAAGTCATTGCTTACTTTACAAAAAGTAAAATAAAATAATACGTTAACAAAAGTTAACAAGCGTCTAAGAATCTACAAGGCCAAGGTTTACGCACTGTGTATAGATTTAGTAGGGACCTTATTTAGTAGGGACCTTATTTAGTAGGGACCTTATTTAGTAGGGACCTTATTTCTTCTCTTTATCCTTGATATGAGGCTTCATCTTCATCCTTTTAATAGTAATGTTCCGTATGAATAGTGATGGCTTTCTTGCAATGTTTTCTTACACGATTTGTCGCAAGTGATAAGCGGGGATTTGTTTTAAAATACATTATCGGAATCGCAGAATTGATTACTTATATAAAGTTAATTACTACTTGTTAGTCATCTAGAAATCGCATTGCTTGTACTTATACTGTGTCTGTGCCACTGTGTGCTCCACCGTGTCCTCCAGGCGATCGTCACAATGGTGACACCCGGGCGCTTCCTCCCGCCCGATTATGTGCAGGAACCTCCCGAAACTTCCGTGTCCGGTGAGGACCTGCGTCAGGCGGTAGGTGAGGACGCCATGACGCCTCTCCAGCCACTCCTCAAAGAGGGGACTTACCGCCACTATTGTGGCGTACCCTGCACGGTTCGATTCCGGGATCGGGCAGTGGTAATAGAATTTCCTATCTAGGATCGCAGTCTCCAAGTGAGCCTAATCGCCACATCACCAGGCTGGTGGGTGTGGCATTAGTTTTCCGTCAGGTGTGTGTGATGATGCGCTACTGGTAACTTGTTGGTTTCTCACCTCATGTTACTTTACTCAGTTAATTTCCTGATTATTAATCATCTGTAGGTACTTTCATAGATAATACTCATTTTCCTGTATGTGAGACAAACTTTGAATGAGAAGAAGTTATCGATACTTATTAAAATAATAATATTACTCACAACATACAAATAGCAGCAATCACAGTGTAATAAAAATGTATTTTTATTTTTTACATGTAAAATATTGGTTAATAGGCATGCATTAACAATTTCGTCCCACAGGATTAATTAAATTATACACATAACATTATTAAATTATATGATACTAGCTTTTAGCCGCGGCTTTGCTCGCGTTAAATTCGGGGTAATACAGTTTCCCTTTCCTGATTTTTAGGTACCTGCTACTTGTAGTTTTTGCCCTAGTGCCTTATTTATTGTAATAGCAAAGCTTGGTTTTCCCTTTTCTTCCCTCTTTCTCCCTCATTTCTCACTTGTTTTTTTTTAAATAGCCTATGTCCGTGTCCAGGGTCCAAAATTCATCAAAACCTATTTAACCATGTAGGCGTGAAGACGTAACGAATAAACTCACTTTCGCTTTTATAATTTTAGTAAGGATTAAAATATTGATTCCAGTTATTACAATTGGACACTATATTACTTAACAATGATTCCTTCGACCACCGTCAACCGTACTGAACGTAATTTGTAAATTAGGTCGTGACATAAAAATAAATAAAAGAGATTTTAGATACATCCATATATTTCGGGAGGGTTCCCTCTATCTGGCAGAATCTTGATGCTCCGAAATTTATTTGGCATAACACACTTCGCATAATTTTCTTTAAACGAACATTTTAAAGGCAGAAAAAATATTTGATATAATTATCGTTTGGCATAATGTTTAAAACTTCGAATTTACAATGGCATACTTTTAAGATGGCAGAATTACATTTAGTATAATTACGATTGGCAGAGTTCAAATTTCGCATAATATCGTATGGCATAATGTTCATTTAGAGCGATGATTATTTGGTATACTTTCACTTGGCATACTATGCAGATGGCCGAATTTCATTAAGAATACTTTAATAGGCATGTAAGTCTTTACACTGACATGGTCATTAACATTTCTTTTTAAGGGTTAAAAAAACGGGATATTTACCATGGTTGTTATTTATTGTGAGTTTCCAATATTTTGGCGTGAACCGATACAGTGAGTTACAATTATTTCCAAAAACTCTTAAGGCAAAAATAAGAATCTTGGGAATTACTTATATAGAAAAAAAGATATTGTTTTTAGTAGGTTACCCGAATTTCAACTATTTAGACTAGGTAAATTCCTAAACAAAAAATGGGTAGGTTAGGTTAGGTTAAAACTGTGACCTTGTACAAACGTTGCCAGAAACGACTTGCATTAGAAACAACAAATTTTCTATTAAAGAAACGACTTGCATTAATAGAAAAAAGGGATTGTTTTTAGTAGGTTACCCGGAACTGAACTATTTAGATTATGATAATTACTTATTGAATTAAATGACATTATTTCAAATTAAATTAAATAATAATTCAAATTAATGACATTATTTTAAAATATATAATTAAATAAATGACAACAAATAATGACAATGATGATTCTAACTATAAACTTTCTGCGATATGGCAATTCTGCCGTTTAATGATTATCGATATGAAAAATATGCTAAAAGACGATTCTGCCTGTGAACTTTCTGCGATATGATGTTTCTACTTTTTAAATATTATGCATATGAAATTTATGTCTAGAGATGATTCTGACTTACAAAACTATGAGTTTTGAATGTATGATAAATGAGTGTCTGCCAAACAATTTTCTGCGAAATGAAGTTTATGCTATCCGTTGTTATGCAAAATAAACTTATGACATAAAAAGTTCTGCTATAAAGGGTGGACCCATTTCGGGAACTATTTCGTCGAGAATATGGTTTGAAAACTGACCAAAAATATTTTTGATTATTTAGAATGAGCATATCTTCTTCGTCCGATTTTATTCTCTATAACTTGCAAAAGCGCTGTATCACGGAATAAAATAGCTAAAACAAGCGAGTTTAAAGATTTTCGACGTCGCGTCGCAGTATTGTGTACAAGCTAAGGAAGATATATCAAGGAATATAGAAGATAGATCAAGGAAGGAAAAGCTATCGATTAAACTAACTGTAAAACTAGGTACCTTTATGAGAAGGCTATGAAATAAGCATTTACATATTCCAACCCTCAGGAAACGTGGACTGATCGGCCGTTCGGACGCGTATCCTCACAAATCATCCATCATTCATCGCCTAGCCGAGCACATACATTTGTTTTTTTAAACTTTTTTAAAATGAAAAACTCCTTAAGTATGGGAAATTATCAAAACCACTTTCCCTAGCAATCATGTTGTTTACAAACAAGCGCATTAATACCTACGTCTTAGAAACAGCTGTAAAACTATCAATGTACGTAAAGTAATTATAAATGCATAAATTATGATTGTAGCATTATAGCAGCCCAGATGGGCTGGGGCTACAGCGACCTTGAGCTACACATCACACTGAGGCGGCAGAACATTTACTGCATCCTTAACTACTAGGGATTTTGAACTATTCTCATTTGCAAGCAATAACAACGCAAATGTAACGTAAATACGAACTATTTTACAATGAAAATTCTCGTTTCACAATAAATTACCCGAAATTTGCCTAATTTTAAGAAAATGGAAGTCCAAAAATAAAGTTTAAATAAAATTATTTCAGGCCCATACCCAAATCAGACAAAAATAGATTTTGAAATAATCCAATTAATACAAATTAATAGATATAACATAAACACAATAGGTACGTATTTTGTTTGTCGCAATAATTTTATAAACCAGATGCACAGACGCAGTCGAAGTGAATGAGTTATACGATGACAGGTTCGTGAACATAATAATGTTTGTTTACGAGATTTATGCAACGTGTTCGGTTGACGCAGCATAGCTCGTAAAATAAAAAAAAAATTCTTACTAATATTATTATGACGGGCCTGTTGGTCTAGTGGTTAGTGGCCCTGACTGCTGAGCCGGAGGTCGTGGGTTCGATTCCCACCCAGGACAAACTTTGTGTGATGAGCATGATTGTTTGTTCTGTGTTTGGGTGTGATTTATCTATAATATGTATATATTTATAAAATTATATAAGTATGTATATCAGTTGTCTGGTTACCATAACACAAGCTCTGCTTAGCTTGGGATCAGATAGCCGTGTGTGAGTTGTCCCAAGATATTTATTTATTTATTTATTTATTATACAATATGTTGATTTGCATCCTCGTCAAAATTTAGGAGGTGCTAGTAAAAGTCATAAATAATCAATGAAAATTACGGTACCTGATCAATAATAATATACGGCGCTTTTATGATCTGTCTGTGTGTTTAAATTTAACAGTATTACAGAATATTTCACTTCAAAAGTAGAGAATCACCTACAGAACACACAGAACAGTATGCGTGAGCGTCGGCGCATACGTATCATACAGCGGCATGCACGCACCTGTGTGCACTTACCGATTTCTGAAAATACGAAAAAAGTAAAAAAAAAAAACCTACTTATTTTATTATCGATTCGGGTCGAGAATCATTAGCATAGTTACGTCCTTGAATTTGACGAGGATGCAAAACAACACGCTGTATAAGCGAAAGTGAGTTAGTTTGTTACGTCTTCACGCCTACACCGATTTTAATACCGAATTTTGGTACAGAGATAGTTGCGGCCCTGGGGACGGACATAGGGCACTTTTTTTTAGAAATGAGGGAGAAAGAGGAAAGAAAAGAGAAAAGTAAGCATTGCTCTTACAATAAGAGGCACAAGGGCAAAAACTACAGGTAGCAGGTACCTGTAAATCAGGAAAGGGGAACTGTGTTACCCCGAATACAACGCGAGCGAAGCCGCGGGCAAAAGCTAGTATAATTATAAATGATACCCACATACATTGTTAGGAACGTTGCTTGTTTTCATGTAATGATCGGTTTCCCAAATCACGTCATCATTATATCCATAAGACATCACAATGAATAACAACATAACTGAACTTAAAACGTGAGCGTATTTTTCTAAACAATAAAAGAAAAATCAATAAATTACTAAAACGAGTACCTATTTACATATTTTTCAAAAGAATAGTAATTTACTAGCCATCCATCTTTTAAAATAACAAAACAGGATCTTCTAACGTAAACCTACACATTTACGTTAAAATATAATGTATTGTTAGTTTTAGAGTGATATTCATTAACAAGTGACGCCAGGTGATAACACAAGAGCTACTATTGCTGCTAATCGTTTACACTCACATCGTACATTGTATGACGCACTCTTGTACTAAAGCTGATGTCCACGTGTCCAGCTGTCACTGTCACCGCAGCACCTGACATTACACGAAGACAGGTGATCCATCAGATCTATTTATTAGAAAAGAGAAAAGTAGTAATTACTCTAACGACTGTCCATTAACTCCTTTTGTTTCAGTTTATGAATTATGATCTTGTTTTCTTCATAGAGCAGCTACGTAAACATTCCGTGTGAAAGTTGTTTGTGTAATCTAAAGAGATTTTTAAAGACTTATAATGCGGACATTGGGAATATTTGCATATAAAAAAAACTTGAGAGGTGTCAAGGGACTCTCGGATGGAACGAAGTTATTATTTATTATGTACAAAAAGCCTGTAAACACCCAACAAAAATAATCGACTCCACACTGTTCAATGCGAAATAGAATGACGAAACGAAAATAACTGGCTTGCTTTCTATGAGAGAGAGAGAGAGAGAGAGAAATACGCGCACGCCGCACGGCTTACAACTATAGCAAAAAGTGTCGTTACAACTTTTGGTCTTATTTTTTTCCGTTTAGCCCTTTTCGCAACGCGCGATAAGGAACTTCGTTCCAATGTTTGACCCCATTTTTTGCACAAGCGGGCGTGGAGACTCCAGACAGAACAATGTGCTACCAAGTAGTAATAAGTATTGAATTACGATTTCGTTTGTCTCATCTCTCATACATATTCTATTCATACATATTATTAATAAAATTGATATTTCCTGTCACATTGCACCTACTATGTCTTTGTCTCTGCATCACCCTAAGGTTGACTGGTAGAAAATGCCCAAGGCATTAAGTCCGCCTTTGTACAATGTTTTTGTTACTTGTGCATAAAGTTTTAATAAATAAATAAATATTCCACCTGCATCTGATTAGATTCGACATTACTTATTGAAAAACCTCAAGTAATCTATACTGATTGTGTTCACACGACTACACATCAAGCTGTGCATTTCTAGTATTGCATGACTTCGCTTTTGTATATATTTCCCGTAAAATGAGAAATGGTCGTTGTGCGCACGGGGCGAATAATCATCGAATTCCAAGTTCTCGTGAGAGCGAAGTAATCCGTTTCATGTAATATAAGCACGATACGAGTACGATCCGGATGGAGAGTGAGAAAAAAAGGGATGGAGCTATTGAGAACCTCTAGCTTCTCTTCTTTCCCATACTGAAGTAAGAATAAGAGATTTTAAACAGTACTGCTTCAAGAGATCAACGGTAGGCTACCAGTTCCTGCATCAGTGTCAGTACACACTACAAGTAGGTTATTGTTTCGTCGAAGGAACGGCCGCGACTACGCACTGCTATGCACTGCTATACTGCTTACACAAACAAGTCGTGAGCAGGCACCAGGAAGCTCCACAATGTCCAACATACAACACACGACATCTGGCCTAGTATTACAATCAGTCTGTTGTTAACCTTAACAACAAATTTATCGCTATTACTAACTGGTACAAACACGAGGTTTTTTCGGATAGGAAATCATCAAATAAATTCCCCCGCTTTGAGCGGAGCGGGGGGGGGGGGGGAGTGACAGATACTTATTGACTGAAACCCGTCCATGTTCCTTCTTTTGCCCTTTGTAATCTGGGGCCGCGGTATCTCTTTCGAACAACTGTCAACCCCGGGGACCAAACAAGGGCTAATCACATTCTAAGAGAGGTATCGCTAGATAACTCTATTAAATAGTAATCTTTAACAGCAAGTTGTGACGTAGATTGGGAGAGCCCATGTCACCAGTTAACTGCAATATGCTAAGTTGACCTCACGATCCATTTCTAAGATCAACTTCAGCGTTATTTTATTGAACGGTGTTATGAGCATGACCATGTTAGAGCTTTCAGAGTTTAGTTCAAACTAGTAGATATTTTAACATTAATATTGCATAGTATCACGCAGATTAGGAACATTATATTACATCATTTAAACTTATATCTCCACTTCCAGATGCCATGTCCCGGAGTGTGAGTTCTCCGACCCCCGGTTCAACGCGTCCTGGGCATCGTATGCCCTCACCAACGAGACCAATACGTGCCAACGGATGACTCCTTACGAGGAGGTGCAGAACGGCTCCCTGCTCAGCCACGAGTTCACCTACACCTGCGCGCCAGACAACTTCGCCATAAACAAGACCATGCCCTGCGAGAAGGTGCTGTATGAGGACTACAACAGTATTGTGGCTGAGGTAAGTGTATATTGGTATTTAACTTCTATGGAGACCGTATCAAGTACGCGGGTAAAATAAGTATCGGATTAACGCATTCTTCCCAAGATCCCATAAATCTGACAAGTCATTGCATGTATGCATGTATGTCATGCATTTTTTCGCTACTTCGTTAGTCTCGATGAAAATAAGTAGGTCTGAGTTATCTCCCTTCAGAGTAGATTTTCCTGTTATATTCCGTGTGCACTACATAAGGTCGTCAAACGGAAATTTCGAAAGCATTTACATGACTTTGAAAAAGAAAATTTGGTATATCATCCCATGAAGTTTATAAAATGCTTTTGCTGACTCATTATGAACAAACAAACTATTGGTTCAATATACTCCGGTGCCAAGCTTGAGGTGGCCATCATCACAAAAAAATATTAATATCAGTTCTATAGCCCATCTATTATGGGCATCGAAATGATGGTCATTGTCACTCGGTGCAAGTTCACGGTCGCTTCACGCACGGGGGCGCACGCGCACCGCTACCGGCAACCAACTAAACACATGTAAACACACACATTATAGTGTTTAGCGGTCATCTGCTAGTTGTGATGACTCGATGCGACAGGAAATTGTTTTCAAATCCATCGCAGAAAGACGAATTGCTATCGTTTATGTGCTTAATTTGTTATTTTGTTACATCTCTTTATTCAGTCATTTAAAAGAGTCCTTTTGTAACGTTACTTCTTATATTCTTATGTCAACAAACGCTTCCTAAAAAAGATAGGTTTTGCAGAAGTAAAAATGAGTACGTTTTGCAAAACACGCAGCACATTATATGGCTTCTCATCAAACATGTCAATCATTTATTTTCATACTTTGGCATGCTAGATTGTACCATCTATGATATACATATTCGGGTATCTGTTACTGTATATTATCATAGAGTATCTGGATAACATGCTACATAATTGAATCTACAGAAAGGTATAGTAGTGGCCGTAGATTTAGTCACCTTCCCACATACATAGCAATTTAGTTCATCATGTCAAGTAACAACGTTCATTTTCAGTTCGACCTGGGTTGTCAGCCATGGAAGAGGACACTGATTGGTACTGTTCACAACCTGGGGCTCGTGTTCTCCTTCGTCATTTCAGGACTCATTTCAGATAAGTAAGTTCTTCATTAAGTTAACCTACACAAAGTTTCAGAAATCGAGCTGATCAAAATGAGATAAAGGTTAATTATAAAGATGACCATTTTTTTAATCCATCAGAATCCAATGATCTCTTTTTTACTAAAAACAGGCCATTTCTTAAACTATTGCCACACACAGACCACATTTCTTTTGACTCGCTAGATGTCTGACGATGTCTACTTTGGATTTTATTTTACCATTATTTTTTTAACCTCAGATACGGTCGCAAGGTGATCATCGTAGGCACGCCGCTGGTAGTGGGCGTGGCCGGCCTCATCAAGTCGTTCTCTGTCAACTACTGGATGCTTCTGGTGTTCGAGTTCCTCGAGACAGCCCTCGGGTACGGCAACGCTTCTATGGTGCTATGTAAGTATCTGTAAATTGATCTATTTCATCCACACCATCACAGTCCCCATTCGGTTATCCCAATTTATCTGAATACTTCTGATTATCTTAGCAAATCAACGATGAATTAATTGATGGTAGGAACACTACTGGGCACATGGTATCTACATACCGATAAGTAAGAGTAAGTGTACACAAGACTAACATTTATCTTCAAATATTTGACATATCCAGTACTTGTTAGTACTACAGAGAATATTCTAAAACTGTACATAAGTGACACTACCATATTAGCAATTGTAATGATTGCAATGAAATGCATTTGTTTATGTAATAAATTTTCTTTGTAAACTTTCCTTTAGTTCTCACCTTGACCCATTCCAGTGCGTCAGGGTAATTTACGTCGTGCATCGTTGATTCCCACTGGATTGTTGTCGTCATGGGAGATACGGGTTGTGTATGTGTCATGACGTCATATATTGTTATTATTGAAGTAGGTATCTGCCTCCAAAGTATGACGTATCAATGACCACACTCCTATATTGTGTGCCTTTCAGTAGCATTACGTTTCATCCCACCATGGTCACGATTATCCTGTTCTGTCTTTGAAAGATTGTCCTCATTACATCACACAGTTATTCTAATTAATTTCATAGTTAAATACGTCTTCGGATATAATGAGGAGCTCGTTGCTAAATAATAACAGCTGCTTGGGTCGATCTGTAGGTTAAGACATGCTTGCATAGGTTGATCTGTGAAGGGATGACCGCCCTTTACATACCGAGTTTTCCTGCGTGCCTCGGAAAAGCCGTTGGTCCCGGCTGTCATTTGTAGATCTTTGACGGTCGTTATTGAAAGTCTGACTACCAATTTTACGTATAGAAAATTGTATTTCCTATTTGTCAACTGGGTTGTGGAGGTCAGATAAGCAGTCGCTCCACGTAAAATACCAGTATTCAGCTACATCCAGTCTGACTGGAAGCCGACCCCAACCTTCTTACAAGGAAAAGGCTAGGCAGATGATACGTCTTCGGATATAGCGAGGGTGGTATAAACTACCTTTTAGTAAATAATCTTTTTTTTAGCACATGCGTATACAGTATGCACTGCACACCGCTGCACCGTGTCCTCACTCATTATATACAATTTAATGTGACACAGTTTATGCACCATGTCGACACGTGACGTTTCCAACGTGCTTTTTTTTATTTCGATTGCTTCATTTAGTCAATTGTCGATTATTTGTTTAAAAGCAGATAGAACATAATTGGAGTTGTTTATATATTTTGCTATTTCTTAAGTCATAACTTGTATGTTAAAATGTCCTGGTGATCATCTAAAGAACACCTTTGGTCTTCAAAATCAAAGTGTTTTCTAACTAAATCCACTTTTATTTCAGCTTTAGAATCAGTGAGTCAGAAGCAGCGCGTGACGTTTTCATGCATTGCTGACCTCCTCGCAAGCATTGGTAGCGCATTCTTCGGGTTGATCGCGTGGAAGGTCCCCTACTGGCGCCACCTGATGCGGGCCATCTACGCCCCCCTCCTCATCGTCGTGTTCTACATCTTCCTGATCGACGAGGGAGTTAGGTGGCTGCTGGCTCACAACAAGAATCACGAAGCCGCCAGAGTGCTCAACAAAGTGGCTAAGATTAATAAAATAAAGCTGTCTAAGAAAGCCCAGCAGATGTTGACGAAGATGGCTGCCGACAGCAAGTCACAAGAAGTAAGTCGCACTGTAGTTTAGCTAAAATTCTCGCATGGCTAAATAATAAAATCCAGTCGACCCGTAGATGTGCAACCATTTATTGCACCGAGGTCCCACGGTGGTCTGGAAAGTACGTTAAGCCGTTGGTCCCAACTGCTAATTAAACATTTTTCACAGCCGTCTTACCAAGGGGTATATAGTACAACCTAGTGACTGGGTTGTGAAGGTCAGACAAGCAGTCACTCCATGTAATAACTCTATTTAGGTGCTTTCGGTTGGAATAGAAGTTGACCGCAAAAGAATTAGGAACAGCTTACATAAACACAGTCTCTTTTTGGTTTTATATAACGACTCCTTAGATCGTATTTATTACTACATCAAACATTGTACTGTACCTCCATACATACAATTCCGGTTTAATGACCAACTTAGGGTTCATGTTCATTCGTACTATCAACAGCCGGATTGATGCACAAACTTCAAGGTAACACAACTAAACGTAACACGGTTAAACTTACAAACAATCATATCGCTAATTGTGTGAAAATATTTGGATAAGCAAAAGCATATAACATAATAAGTTATAAATAGGGCATTGTTAATCACTCTAATGATACGAGTACAACTACAAATTTATTATTAGTTATCCTTTGTATATTTTTACATTTTGAGTTCTAGATTTAAAAAAAAATCTCTTATATAATCTGTAGTCTGATCAATAGTTGAATAACACTTCTTCTGGGGTTCACATGGCTTCAATAGTTAGCATTCACAATAGAAGTTCACCGAACTTAACGACACCGGAGCATTCAACAGAACCCTTTATTGATTGCCTTTAACGAATTGTATTTTATGACATTCAAAAGTGCCTGTAATGGTCTAATTGAAATAAATGCTTTGAGTTTGAGTTTGAGTTTGAACAACACTAAAATTTTAATTTCCTACTGTGTGATACAGTTGATACAGGTTTTAAAGTCTTAAATTTTCCGAACAGTCATAACCAAATAGTAATTTCTCTTTACAGGCGGGAGAGAACCCTCCGGAACGACTCCACCTTCTGTCAGTCCTCCGTTCAAAGAAGATCTTACTGCGCGTGCTCCTGATCGCTGCCTGCTTCATCTGCAGCACCTTTGTGTACAACGGGATCATCATCAACTCCACCAGCGTGTCGGGCAACAAGTACCTCAACTTCTCTGCTCTGCTCCTCGTTCAAGTCCCTACGAGAATCATCACGGCGCTTACGCTCACGAGGTTCGGCAGGAAGACCCCCATCTGTGTCGCGTATACCTTGTGTTGTGTGTTCTTCATTTCATCCGCTTTTATTCCTAAGTGTAAGTACGCTTTTTCGTCGTCTTTTTGTTATTTCATTATTTAGAGTTTGTGAGTATTTATGTGTTGTATGCGGACTTATGTATTATATTACGGATTTCACTTTTTATCGGATTTAGGGAATTTTATACGCTGTTTGTTATGAAGGATTGAATTTTTAAATACGCCGTATTTACTTAATATGTATATATCAATGACACAGATTGGCGTTGCTATGTAAGGTCACTAGTCAGCGAAGCTGCTCTTAAATGACAACAGGCGTGAGCAATAAATCCACTAAATATAAAAGGGATATTATATTTAGTGGATTTAGAGAATTATACAACAGATGGCTGTATGACTCATACTTGAACTTACATTTCTATTATTTGTTTAAATGTCGTCTACATAGTTTCGTTCGCCATGCTGATATATTATTCTAAGCAATAGTTATGTCAGCTAGAGCGTCTGTTTGCTCTGCTTGATTGCTGTTTGTCTCGTTGGTCTAATGGTTGAAGGCAAGGCAAAAGGGTCGTTGGTTTTTTCTCAAATTAATATCGCAGTGGAGTTTTGGTAAGAGAAAGGGTGCGTACCCTATTCGAAGTAGTGTAGTTCCTAGTAGCTGATTTTGGAATGGTTTGATGTTGATGAGATGAGACCGGACTTCCTTCTTATGACATAGATTTAAATCATAACTGGCGTAATTTGTTTACTCTAAGTACATATATCGGCACACCTCAGTTGACAGCCTTCCAACAGTTTATCCCTAACCCCAAATTTATAAAATCAGCTACATTTTCCAGCGGTTTCGTGGGCGTCGATGCTACTCTACCTGCTGGGCAAGATGTGCAGCAGCTACGGCGTGTTCTCCATGTACGTGGTGGCGATGGAGGTGTTCCCCACCACGTCCCGCAACTCGCTCACCAACATCGCCAACACGGTGGGCCGGCTCGGCTCCGTACTCGCGCCACAGACGCCGCTACTGGTAATTATATACAGATAATACATTTATTAAGCACGTACTATGACATTTTTTTTACAAAATATTCTAAAAAGTGAAAACTGCAAAACAAAGTTAATTCATTTAAAATAGATGTAGAAACTGGTGGTTCAAAGTCCCCAGAAACACCTGTCTTTTGTCTAGTAACTGATCATAATAAGACTACAATGTAGGTACTCTATATATACAAAGTGCGGTTTGCGTTTGTTTATGTGTTTGAAAGGGCGTTAAACCGGCCGCGTGTGGTGTGCTATATATTGATTTCCATAAAATATTAAAAAACACCTACCCATTTTAAAACAATTCGGGTCGAGAATCATTAGCATAATTAATACCTCCCTGAATTTCGCGAAGCTGCAAAACGCTCAAGTATAATCCCCACATGTAACGTTACACATATCAGCCGCACAGGCATAATAATGAGAAGACGATTTGCAAAGTAGACCAAGAGGTTTTTGGCCAGTATATGTTGTACATTTCTTCCTCCTTCTTACTTTACCCCTAATGAAAGTTCCACGTACCGCGATTTTTTCCTTTATTTAAACCAGTAAAATATTTCTTTTCAGGAGAAATACATGACCGGCCTTCCAAGCATAGTGTTCGGTCTGGTGGCTCTTGGACCTGCAGTGTTGGCTCTCCTGCTGCCCGACACCAGCCAATCAGCACTCCCCGACGACGTCATGGATGCTGAGAACCTGGACAAGCCACACGAAGATGAATATAACGCAACGCAAAATAACAGCACACACGATGAAGTGCCAAGACTGTCCGTTAGTGTTACTGGCGAGAAGTGAACTAGCTGATGAGTGAAGTGTGAGGAGATCAAGGAACCGATAGACTAATGTAGTTAATAGTGCAGTGATTTAGTTTTAAGGATATTTAAGCGAATCTTAAGAGGACGCAGCGTTTTTTGCTAATTTCATTGCACAAGTATAGGACTTAAGTCTTCTGAGATAATTCAGTTTTTAAAGACAATGTGATATTGGTAGTGACTTAAGACTGTTGCCGGGTAACTGTTGGTGTTCGTGACTTTGAGTGATACGTTGTATACTAAATAGGTTATAGGTTTTTGTGATATTTGGTTTTTGGGACAAGATGTTGTAGAAGTCGCATAAAAATCACCTAAAACTTTTAACTTATGCGAGGGTGATTCTTTTTCACCTTATTGATGTATGCAATAGTTAATCTATGAACTTAAAAGAGTTGATTTTATAAAAAATTATAGGTGTTATTAGATAAACGCTTACAATTTGTATTACGTTCTTGCATTATTTTTTTTACACCGACTATTGGCTCATTATGGTAATTTAAATACAAATCGTAACGTAATTTTTATTTAACATGTAATATTTATACAATAGTGTTGTACACTAGTGAATGACTGTTATAATAGTATATGCTCTGAACTGTGAGGATAAGATCTCAGTGTCGTGCTTGTATGAGAAACATATTCAGCGTACGTTTGTACAAGCCAGCTTTATGGCTTAAACTCGCCTAAGATTTAGTTATACGAGTGCTCAAAGTTTGCAACTTCGTCCGTAACCAACGCAATAAAATATAGAACAGTGATGTTTTCATTAATCTTACAAGATAAAATTCTACAAAACAAATTACATGTATACATTTATAAGTTAAAAAATTCTAGCATTAAAAATTAAGGTACAGTTAAAGTACTTAAAATTAAATACCTAATCAGTTATTAACTTTATTTATAACTTAAGGCAGCGAAGTGAGCTACGCAAAAGAGTGCGGATATTGTTGATAAGGATCTTAGTGAAGATATCTGTCTAGACGTAAACACGTACCTGCGTGTCTAGACCATTTTAAGCCTTCCGCACAAATGTACCATACTAATCTGATGGTTTTTTTTTTACGATACGATACAATTGTTTGTTTATGCCATCTACATTAAAAATATTATAACACCCATACCATTTCATTCATAATAAAATTAGAATTTCTCTTAATATGGGATTATCAATACGATCATTCATCGAATTTATCGATTTAATTACTCTGAAATAAACTTTAAATCAAATCAATCCCTTCTAAATAGCTTGTGGCGAGATTTGCCGATTAAATTTGTTGAATCTTGCAAGAAGCTTTTGTACGGCGCCATGTCAAGCACGAATCATTGATGAGGTAATGGTAAGACTGATTGTCAAACTGAATCTCTATGTTGACTGTGGGTGCGTAACCTGAATATGTTTCAGACAATATGCACGCTCGTGCGCCGAGGAGCATCAGTGGATTTTATTTGTTATTGTATTTATTTACTTCCGGCTGCCATAACGTAGGAAAGTGCAGAAAACTGCAAACGTACATTTATATTGTCGACATTACTTGACCAATCTACAACAAATTAACTATTGTACTCGTATTTTGATTTCATGGTATCACGCACTTCACATAATATTTTAGAATAGTTTTCATTTTTATTTAGATTGGATACCAATTTATAAAATCGATTGTTCATAGTTTCGTCCCTCGTCATTATTAATGTGTACATGACAGATTGCGATGTAATCCTGTGCAGTGGGTCTTCTGTTCATTCCTACATGGTGGCCATGCGCGTGCGCGTCTATTACTCAGGGACACGTCGTATGTCGTCGTGATGCGATTATGATAATGTTGTGAATCTCACATAGCGAAGTATTGTCTAGATATCTAGTAATTTTATAAGTGTTCATAATAATTTATACACAAAAATGTGGTTGTTTCATTTCTTTTAGGCCTACCTTGTACCAATGTAGTCACAACTAACCTCTTGAACGCCATTGTCATATTGTGACAATCAAGTGCATGCACTAAACGCCAGCGACACAAACAGTGAGAAAATTAGGGTAAAATGAGTTTTTTGGCGCGGAGGGCACGTGCGTACATTTATGGTCTGGCGTTCGAAAGTTTAAACATTGGGATAACCCTTACAACTTAACAAAATGCCTACATGGTACTCACATTTACAAAATATCGTGGCTACGTTGCATTACCAACACCAACTTTGTTTACACGATCTTAATAGAATAGAATAGAATAGAAAAATATTTATTCGAAACAGACACAACACAACAGCAAAAAGAAAAAAAAGGTACACAGAACGGAAAAACATGGACAAGGTTGCGCTGAGCGTGCCCATAACGAAAGGGTTACCAACTCAGCATATGCTAGGCGTCAGACACCCAACGCTGGTTTTCAGTTGGCACCCGCAGTGACACACGGACGATGGCAACAAGTACAAATAAATAAGTAGATACTTAGTGATAAAATAATAATAATATAAATGTGAAATAACGATATAATTATGATGTAAATAAGTAATAATAATAAAAGATAAATAGAATAGTGTGGATCTGAAAACATTACCGCTAACTTCATTCTTTATTTAAAGAAAGCAACGCTCCGACGCGCGACGTGGCGCATCAGTCGACCAATAGGAGGCTGACGCGCCAACAAGACGCCCAATCTTTTGTCATTCCGTCTGAAGCGGCAATAAGCCTACCGACACCTTGGACAAAAGTCAACATAAATACATTGCTTTGAAGAAGTAAATAATATTAATTACGTATAAAACACAAGGACTCAATTAGTGTAGAGATTAAGAGAAGATAACAAAAAATTAATTAAATTAAAATAATATTTATAAATGGAGTCAGCCTAAAATAAATAAATAAGTTCAGTGCAAGTGAACCACACTGCTTATGGCGACACAGACGCAGCCGGAGTCCGGAGCTCCGAAGCATCACATTTTACGAGCTTACCTACCCGCACTACTTACCTAGAATTCGGAACATAACTCTAAGGTGAGTGGCTGATACTAAATTACCATTACTAATAATTAATAAAACAACATTGAAGATATTTAGATATTCATATTTAAAATTGGAGATTGAATTTGAATTAGCAAATTAGATAAAAATTGGAGATAGGATTCGATTTAGAAAATTTGATTAAAATTGAACATACTTATACAAACAAAATATATGTACTTAAATTATATTTGATTGAATTATATAAATGATTCGTCAACATTAATGTCATTAAATTGTATTTGCGAATTGAGAATAAATTTCTTAAGAGTAATCCTAAATGTGTTAACATTGTTTAGGTCTCTAATCGGTGGGGGAATATTATTCCAACATTTGGAGGCTGCGTATCGAAAACTTCCACGAAAGGCCGCAGTTCGATGATGTGGGGTAGCCAGCTGCTGGGCACAACGCCTAGCTTTGTGCTGCCTGTGACTATTTATCCACGTAAGCTTCGAGTACAGGTATGACGGAGATTTATACTTTATGACGCCGAAGAGAAGACAGGCCAGATGCAACTTCCGACGCGATTTCATTTTCAAAATGTTGTGTTTGTTAAGAAATGGTGTAACGTGGTTCCTTAGTGGTACATTAAAACAAAACCGCGCGCAAGCGTTCTGAACCCTTTGGACCAGTCTTGCAGTACGTGCCAGAAGTCGAGGACCAACAACGGTATCGGCATAATTTAACTTGGCAAGAACCAGACTTTCAACGAGCTGAACACGTAGTTCTTCACTTAAATACGGGCGCATTTGGTATAAAACTTTTAAACGGTAAAAACAATTTTTTACACAACTTGCAACATGAGCCTCAAAATGTAATCCTTGGTCCAGAACCAGACCCAGACTTCTCGCCTCATACACACGCTCGATAAACTGGCCCATCACAGTTACGTTTGCATGATCACTGTTAATTTTATCAAGTTGACCCTTGGAACCAAAAAGCACCAATTTTGTCTTAACCGGGTTAAGCAGCAGGGAGTTTTGTTTCGACCAGTCAACAATCCTTGCCAAATCCTCGTTCACTAGTTTTACTGCAGCTACATAATCTTCCGGCTTAAAAGAAAGGTATAATTGTATATCGTCAGCATAGATATGAAATTTACAGTTTTTCAAAACATTTACAACATCAGCACTATAGAGAGTAAACATCGGAGGGCCGAGAATTGATCCTTGTGGAACACCCTTAACCACTGGAGTTATATTAGAGCGGATACTACATCCATTGGCATCACGAATCTCAACAAGTTGCTTACGATTGCTCAAATAACTGGCGAACCATGCAATTGTAGGCGCGTCAAAACCATAATATGCCATCTTTGAACGCAAAAGAGATAAATTAATTGCATCAAAGGCGCGGGAAAAGTCCAGTAAAACTAACAAAGTACAACATCCCTCATCCTGAGCTGTCAGTATATTGTCTGTAACATCCAACAGAGCTGTTGCGGTACTACGACCCCTCCTAAAACCTGATTGCGCTTCTGGAAGGATATTATTTTGCTCAAGGTATATAGTTAGCTGGGCATTCACTACTTTTTCCAGTACCTTTGACAGCAATGGTAAAATACTAATAGGCCTTAAGTCCTTAAGGGTACTCGGGTTCGTGACTTTAGGAATAGGACGCACCACGGCAATTTTCCAAAGATCAGGAAAGGTTGAAGTAGTAATAGAAGTATTAATAATGGAAGTAAGAATATCTAAGGTATGAGGGAGAGTTAAAAGAAACATGTCAAGCGTAATATGGTCAAAACCCTCTGCATTCGATTTTAGCTTAGACAAAATCTTGATAATATCAGATTGGTCTACAGTCTTAATAGAAAAAACTCCGTCATTGAAACTATGAGATTCGTAATAAGCCAGACATGATACTGGTGCCACATTGTCTCCTGGTACATTTAAAAAGTGTGAATTAATCTTATCTGGGTCACTAAAATGAGAGGGTAGCTCAGCCACACTTTTAAAGGGTAGTAAAGTAGATTTTAGATTTTTCCATAGAATTTTGGGATGATGTATTTTGCTGTTAATGTTAAATTTAAAATAAGCTACTCTTTCATAATAAAGTGAAGTCCTGTAAGTTTCAGTGAGCAAAGTTTGCTACACAACACTATCACTGCCACTACACGTTGCACTTTATTTACTTTGGAAAGTTTTTTGTGTTTATTAATAAGTTGTTTTTATTTGTTAAAAGTATCAGGTAGACGATTATCACTAAGTTTAAGTTTGATTTTTATTTTTTGTTTTGCGATTGATTTAATTATTGTTATAAATGCACCACAATATATGACTGTTGTTAGATCTTGGTTTATCACTGTATCAATAAAGATTTCAAAAAAACATTGTGTTTATAATTAATTAATGCGTAAGTGTCACAAGCTAGTCAGCTGTTGCCGACGTCCGTCACGTCACCTCCCACCCTATATATCTTCTACCCTATATACCATGATGTCTTCAAGCAGAACTTATTCCAGTGAGGGAAAGAGACAGAGCTATACAGGGTGTCTCGCACCATCTCTTTCTCGCACAGGAATAAGAACTGCTATAAGATGTCATGGTAACCCTACTGATCCTGGAAGAACTAGAGTAAGTAGTACAAAATAGCGGTTCACTTTGTCTCAGCTCCTGACAGATTGTATAAAATGATGAGATTGTGCTATGTGCATATTAAAGATAAAAGTTATGTAAGTATTAAAACATTGTAAACAATATAAGGGAATTAAAAAATATCAACAAGAACAACACATAAATAATTCAAAGTCTTTTAATATCAACTAATCTCGTATAATTATATACTATCTTAAATGAGTAATTTGTTAATAACCAAGAGAGCAATATAATAAATAGTACACTTACACAGTACGACGGTTTACTGTTATATATAATATAATCGCCTATTTCACAAAACACTCTTTAACCGACAAAAATAAAAAGAGGAACTTCTTTCTTTCGTTTTCTTCAATTCGACTAATATTTTTAAATTTAAAACATTTATTATTATTCTCTCTAAATAATTATTGTTCCTTTATACTTATACCTATAAATACCCTGATAATAACAACAGATAATACCTTTTAATAGGATAGTAGACCTTTCCCATAATTACTGTTTCGATCCAGTTTCGGTTCCAAGCCGTCGTCACAAAAAACGTTGCCCCACACAAGGAATTTCTCCTATATTGTGGGTGCGTTTACAAACATTTAAACTCACATAAACAAATAGCCAGACCCGGAACAACTACCTGTAGGTCATAGAAATATTTGTTCCGTGCGGGGATCGAACCCGCGACACGCAGCGCACCAGTCGATCGCTCAGCTACTGCGCCAACCGTGTCGTCACGACAAATAATCAATCGCAGATCGATTTTTCTAAAATTATAAAAGAGCTAAGAAAAATTTCTTCAAAAGATTACTGCGTTGTCTAATACTAATCCTAAAATATACTATTTACAATGAGTATGTTTTCAGTTTCTATTTGCTTTCATTTCTGGTTTTCCGAGCGCTTCAGCCTCCGCGAGGGTGTCAGGCATCTTGGAGCCGAGGGTCTCAGGCTGCGTGAGGACCAGGATTCCAGAGATGATGCCCATTGTGCCGAACATCACTGACGGCAACCCAGGCCAGTAATCCATCTGTTGAATGAAAAAATGGAATTGTTATTTAAATTCGTGTTTCTGGGACCTAAAATCGATGTGAGCGTGTCGTAAAGTACCCGAAGATGCTGTTATCGTCGTTGTCGACAAAAAAAACCCCATCAGGGGCTTTTGTTAATCAGGTATGAATAATCTCAAAATAATCTAATTTCAGCGGTACTCTATCAAAACCAAATACAAAAGTTTATAATGATATAATATAACATATGTATATGCGAAACTAGGCGGGTGTTCCTGGAAAACTTTTTTTTTAATAAATCGTTGCCCCCCTCTAGGAATTTCTCCTGAATCGTGGGTGCGTTTACAAACATTTAAATTCACATACACAAACAGCCAGACCCGGAACAATTATCTGTAGGCCATACAAATATTTGTTGGGTCGTCGAATTAGTGGCCCACTTTTATTGTTCACTAGCTTTTGCCCGCGGCTTCGCTCGCGTTAAATTCGGGGTAACACAGTTCCTTTTGCGCCTTATTGATTTGTAATAGCAACGCTAAGTTTTCCCTTTTTCTCCTTCACATCCCACTTAAAAAAAAAATCTTTTTGCCTATGTCCGTCTCCTGATTCCCAACTATCTCTGTACCAAAATTCATCAAAATCGGTTTAGCCATTAAAACGCAAAGAGGTAACAAACAAACTCACTTTCGCTTTTATAATATTAGTAAGGATTTGACTAACACTTGAACAATTGTCGGTAAATAACAAAGAAAGGGGTTGGGTGCTGCGTTATTGGGTTAAATACGTTACAACTTACAATAAAGTTTAATTTTGATAATATTATTTACGTTGTTCACCAGTAAATATTTTCAATCGAAGGATTTTCCAAAAAAATACTTTGGATTGTGGTTGGTAAGTTTGATATGCAACCGGTATGTTGGTTCAGCTGCCAGTGATAGGAACACTTACCAGCACAGGTGTGAGGGGGGCCGTGATGGAGCCGACACGCCCGATCATGGAGGAGAAGGCAAGCAATCGGTGGCGGTACATCGTGGGGTACAGCTCAGACGTGAACAGGTACAGCGACGTGAACACCACGGAGATGCCGAACTTGCCCAGCAGGTACACGATCAAGCGCAGCGTTGTTAAATCTGTCACAAAATAGTGGATATTCAGTTTCTGTAAAAGGCCTTGATATTGGAGTCATTGGCTCTTTGCCCGTGACATATCTACATAATATCTTTGTGGTCGACAGTATCATATAGATATTCAAATATAATTATTAGTCAACGTGATATTATCTTATTTAGGAATTTTATCGAGGAGATTCACAGATTAAAAACTAAATAACATTTCAACGGCGTCGTGTTGTTTTTTGTTTACTAATTATAATGAATTTTCGAAATCATCAATATCAATTGGCTTAATTATTCTGAATTATTTTGATTGTTGAAGTGCAATGCAGTTTTAATTCCCGACAGTATAGACATTTTTAATACTTTAATTGCACTTATTAGTTAATCGAGGTTATTAATATTTAGTGCATAATGCCATTTATGACACTAATCAATCTATATTACTAATCAATGGATACGTGAGCATTACTGAATTATAATATTAAAGTACTAAGTATCTCGTAATTTAAAGATTACGGATTCAAATAATCGTGAATGATAAAACTGTGGTAAAATCCATCAACACAGATTATGATAACGCTTTAGCGATTGATCAAAGACCTATGATTAGTGACTACTATTGACGCATTTACCAGTTCATTTAGATTTACTTCTGCGATTATGTTAATTGTTTTGTAAATACTGATGTCGTTATAGTTCATTTTAAAATTTTAATAATTGCCATACAGTGTCCAGCTGTGGTTGAAAAGAAAAATTTAACCTATTCTCTCAGGAGTTTTAAAGCTCATCAATTAACAGATAAGACTAGATAAACCAACGCCAGGCGCCAATAATACGAGTATGTGGCATTAAATAAAAATTAAACAGACTCAATTACTGAAGTCATAACCTTTTCTTTTGGCTTGACCGTACTGAGATAAAGTCTTGCCACATAAAGTCTTGCCAACATAAAGTCTTGCCAACATAAAGTCTTGCCAACATAAAGGCATGAGATGGCGATAAAAAGAACACTTACCATCCGGAATGAACGCGAAGGCGATGTTGCAGGCTGCGCTGAACAGGAACCCTCCAGACAGAGTGGCCTTCCTGCCTATCCTGTCGAGGATGAGCACAGCGGTGTAGAAGCCAGGGATCTCGATGGCGCAAGTCAGGATGTAGTTCAGGTGCATAGTATCTGACAGGCTAGTGGCGTTAATGGAGAGCCCGTAGTACACGAAGGTGGTGGTGATCCACCAGATGGGAGTGGTGCAGATGCGGCGCAACAACACGCGCGAACGGAAGATGGCGGTGAACAGGTTAGGTACATCAGCGTCGTCTACCACCTAAACAAAAGAAAATTTGTAACCTTGTCTGCTTTGCAAATATTATATTTAGTAGACGCGAATACTGAATTCAACTTAAACTGAAGAGATATACATGTCGATGCTGACCTTAACCGGCTGTGGTGGGTTGCACAGCGTTTTCATAGACTTCTCACTGATCTGTGTCCTGTTACGCTTGGCCACCCGCTGCAGCACAATCTTTGCTCTGTCATACTTCTTCTGCGATAGTAGCCATCTAACACTCTCGGACAGAATCCAGTAGTAGGCGATGATCAGGAAGCAAGGAATGTGAATCGCTAAGATCATGTATCTCCAAGGCTCGATGAGCCAGGCTACTCCACCGAGAACGACTTGGCCAACGGCGAACATGGACGAGCATGTGGCGCTGGTCAACACGCGGTACTTCGGCCCGACGAACTCGGTAGCTGAAATATGAACAAGATTGTCATATTGATAGTATGAACCACAACGAGTCGATGGTTTCAGATTAACTACACAACGCATATGTGCATACACAAATAACGTTGATTCTTTTTTTTATCAAAAGCATGCTCACCGAAAATGTAAGAAGAACTGAAGGTTCCAGCACCAAATGTGGTCTGCAGTAACTGAAAGGCCAAGTACATGGGGTAGTTGTAGGAGAAAGCTCTGATGATACCGAAGATTGCCAGGTTGGTAACGCTGATGACCAGAGCAACACGTCTTCCAAATGTGTCAGAAATGTAACCGGCAATAGGCAACACCAGCAAGGTACCCACGCTGCTCAGAGTACCAGCTAAAGCTCGGAGCCAATCTTGACAACCCAAGTCGAACTGTAAATGAAATATAATTAGGTTTGTCAATTGGTATACCAGTGTCACTTCCGTTGTCGTATAAACATGATATATGTGATACTTACGTCGAAGACGACAGAGTTTTCTCTAGCATAAACGAAGCCGTCACAGTCCTGTTGAATTTGATTAAAGATGTTGGCCGGGCAGGTTTGCAGCGTACCATTGCCAGTTGACTCGTACCGAGAGCAGGATACGAAACCGTTTGCGTTGTCTGCCGCCGGAATTGCGTTGGTGATCCATCCCGGGCTGAAAACTTCGCTCTTGGTTGTTTCTCCACATTCGGGAATCTGGCATCTGTAGACGGATACGTATTTGATGAAAATGATTTTGGTAAATAAAAGGTTCGTTTAATGATGTATCATCAAAATCTTTCAGTTTAACAAAATCTAATAATCCTTTTCACTTTCAGTTTTGCCGCAGTCGGGTAAATAATAATAATGACTAGTAGTTGTAATTAACTTTTACTGTTTCCGAGCACTGTGGTAAACAGTGTTAGATAAATACATAATAATCACACCGCATTAATCTATTAGTAGCTCACTAATAGATTAATGCGGTGTGATTATTAAAGAAAATAAAAGATAGCGACTAAATATAATATTATTAAAATTGTTGCCCCTCACTAGGAATATCTCATAAAGCGTGGGTGTGTTTCCAACATTTTAAATCTCACTCTCAAACAACCAGACCTATAATAGTACACTTTGATTCGAGTGAGGAAACTTTGTCATTGCAGCCGAGGTGGATTTAACGCACGAGCCGCCAGGGAAAGGTGTTATAGAGCCGAAAAGAGCACTGACAAATTCTCACGTGAATCAAACGTTTTTCAATACACTCGAGTATAGAGTGGGTAGTTGCTTTAACCGGAAATCTAAGTTGCGTGGGGGATCACTAATCTTAGTTAAAAATTGTATTAAATGTAAGACTCGTAATGATATAGTTGATCTTTCGGTTGAAAACAGCATTGAATTGTCTTGTGTTGAGCTAGATAAGCATGTAATAGTGTGCGTTTATAGACCCCCAAACTATCTAAATTACTCTATATTTGAATCAGTAATGGAAGATGCTTTAGCAAAACTTGTAACTGGTAATAAACCAATAATTATCTGTGGCGACTTTAATGTCAATATCTTAGAGGAAAATGCAAATAGCAGTAGATTTTTAAGTCTCTTTAAATCGTTTAATTTGTCAAATGTGTTTTCAGAACCAACCCGAATTACCACAAACACCGCTACGTGTATTGATAATGTGTTTTGTTGCTGCGACTATTTAGATAAATTCATTGTTAATTACCTTCCTTCAGATCATAGCGGCCAGTACGTTACTTTCGCGTCAAACATAAAAATTCAAAAAATTCAAATACAGACTAGACAAATGGCAGCCAGCAACTTAGATAGATTTAATAATAATTTAATTAGCAAGTTAAGTTTTCCGGGCCATATAAACAATGTAAATAAATGGTATGATGAATTCTTTTCAGTAGTGCACACCGAGTTCAATAATACATTAAAAATAAAAACAAAAACTATTTGCCAAAAGTTTATTTTCAGTGATTGGGCTACACAAGGTATTAGGAAAAGTAGGGAACGATTGTTTGAGCTGTATGGCCTTAAGCCTTACATCAACACAAAAACTTTTAATGAATATGTTGCCACTTATTCGAAAATTTTTAAAAACTCTTGTAAAGTTGCCAAATCCTTATTCATTAGCAACAAAATTAAATCAGCCGATGATAAAATAAAAACGGTTTGGAAAATAATCAACAATGAAACAAATAGAAATAAAAAACGAAGAAATGATTTTACGTTAGAAACCTCACGTGGCCTCGTGAGCAATAATAATGACATTGCTCAGGAATTTGTAAATTTCTTTGCCAATATCCCACATAAGACTACAGAGACCTTAAATTCCTCGCCCTTGCTATCTAAGGATTTATTAAAGGCGAACGTTCCAGCCTGCCCGATTCAATTTGAATTTAAGCATATAAACCCCTTATCAGTCATTAAAGCTTTTAAGCAAATCAAGGTCAAATTAACCGAAGATCTCTGGGGTATGTCCATCAAAGCTTGTACCGCCATTATTGAGACTATAGCACCGTATTTAGCCTTAATATTTAATTTGTGCGTGGATCAAGGGGTTTTCCCGGATCTAATGAAATACAGCAAGGTAATACCGCTTTTTAAATCCGGGGACAGTAAAGACACTAACAACTATAGGCCCGTATCCGTTTTGCCAGTTCTCAGCAAGGTGTTTGAAAAGATAATGCTAAATCAATTGCTCAACCATTTTAACACCAATAAAATCTTACATGAAAAGCAGTATGGTTTCACCAAAGGACGTTGTACGACTGACGCCGGTGTCACCTTAATGAAACACATATTTACTGCGTGGGAAGAGGCACAAGATGCAATAGGAATCTTCTGTGACCTTACGAAGGCATTTGATTGCGTTAATCATGAAACCCTGCTTTTAAAACTTGAGCATTACGGTTTAGATAAACTTGCGCTCAGTTTAGTAAAATCGTATTTAAATGATAGACAGCAACAAGTTCAAATTAATGGCGTTAATTCAATGGGTTTAAAAGTTAAAATGGGTGTACCACAAGGTTCTATATTGGGCCCTTTCCTCTTTTTAGTATATATTAATGATCTACCCCATTTATTTGACAATCAACCACAAATGGTGTTGTTCGCTGATGACACTTCTTTAATATTTAAGGTAAATAGACGTACCACGAATCTTGACGACCTAAATAACGCCCTATTGCAGGTCCATAATTGGTTTACTGCTAATAACTTAGTATTGAATGGAAAAAAAAACGAAATGCATAAGATTCGCTCTACCAAACGTCAAAAGTAGTGATTGTGACATAGTATTAAATCAAGAGAAACTAGAATTCGTCAATAAAACTGTTTTCTTAGGTATCACACTCGACTCGAGGCTACAATGGGGTCCTCATTTAACATCTCTTGCAGGACGGTTGAGTTCAGCAGCATATGCTGTAAGAAAAATCCGTCAATTTACTGATGTAGATACCGCGCGACTAGTCTATTTTAGTTATTTTCATAGTATAATGTCATACGGTATTTTACTTTGGGGACGGGCTGCAGACATTGAGTCTATATTTATTCTGCAGAAAAGAGCCATCAGAGCCATGTATAATCTACGTAGGCGCGATTCTCTAAGAGAACTGTTTAAAAAAATTAACATCATGACAGTACCTTGTCAATACATCTATGAAAACATCATGTACGTTAGGAAAAATCTGCATCTATTTAGTAAAAGAAGTGACAGACATCACTATAATACTAGAAATAGGGACCAACTGGTTCAGCCAGGTTTCAGGCTAGCTAAGGTAGACTCCTCTTTTATGGGGTACTGTTTAAAATGTTACAATAAAATACCTCCACACATCCTACAACTGAATGAATCCAAGTTTAAATCTTGTATTAAACGCACACTATGTAGGCAAGCATACTATAAGTTGGGGGATTACATTAATGATATAAATGCTTGGCTCAATGCCAGTCCTGCTCCACAACCATAGGGGCAAACTAATTAATCAGCATCTGAAGTTATTGTGGCAGCTGAAGAAGATTGTAAGACTATCTTTGCATTGTATAGACTCAATTTCCTAATATTGTATAATTGTAATGCCCATGTGTGAGTACTATGTAATTTTATTGACTCGACGGTTGCCCTGGTGGTTGAGAGATTGTCATGCTCACTTAAATGTCTCGCTGATGGTGGCGGGTGTGTCGGGTCATTTAGCTCCCTTCAAAATGGTCGAGCTGAATGGGGCTGATCCATACGTCATGTTCGTGAACGGGCGCTGTCAGTTGGGACTGGTCATCTCTTAGCTACCACGGTTTGTTTTAATTCATCTATTAAACTCTTGCTAATTATTGCTTTTACTCTGGACGCTCTAAATGTGCTCGTTTTTCTACATCGTTCTCACATTATGTATAATTTCAACATGAATGATGTATCCATGATTTTGTAAAATATTATGATTTAAAAGAGTGTCCATGGAGTTTCTTGCCCATTCTTCTCCATAGAGATCGACGCTTTGGAATGGGCAACTACAGTACTTTCATAAGTTATTATGTCTTGTGACTGGGACTGTAGCAGCATCATTTTTTTTTCTTGTTTTTATGACATTCAAAAGTGCCTGTAATGGTCTAATTGAAATAAATGCTTTGAGTTTGAGTTTGAGTTTGAGAAATTAAATAACAGAACAAAAAGTACTTTTGTTATTAATCAATATAAAACTATGACTTAATTTGTCTTTTCTTCGCGCTTTGTTTTCTCATACTATTATACTATAAGGAAACAAAGGCATCGCTAAACCACCCAATATAAAAACTATATTTTCAAATTGATAAACCCAGTTAATTTTTTTACATAAAATATGAAGGCCTTTAAAACAGGCGCCTACTTGCTTAAAAAAAACACTCAGGTAAAGACATTTGAGCAGTTGCTTATTGTTTTCCGTGATGAAAAAACTAAAGCCCTTGTTGCGATTAATGAGGAAAAAGCACGCGTGTGAAATACATTGCATGTTGAACCTTATCATAGTGCAATAAGAGCCAGTTTCGAGGACGTGTATTGAAAAAATATTTGTATCTGACATACGAATATTTGTTCCGAGCGGTCCGACCGTCCCGTCATGATCTACCCTTACTGATTACAATAAGTCGTACCTGTGCGGAATGGCGGCGGCAGAGAAGATGTATTCGCTCATGAACGCTGACATGATGATGGGCACGGACACGAGCAGCAGGTTCAACATCTGGTAGCGGCCAAACTGGCCCAGCTCGTTCACGAGCACATCGTCGAGGTCTAGCGGCTTCTCGAACACGCTGCCCTTGCGGTCGCCGAACGTGCTGCCTTTCCTATTCCCCGGCTCCTCAGCCTGACTGTCCCTCCGGTCATCCGCCATGGCCCAACTATTTTATATTCCTACTGGTTTGTCTTCAGTGAGAGCACGCGGCGTCTCGAGCCATGTGCTCCGGCGAAGTGAACTACAGCTCATCGCAACCAAACAAGAGGAATCCTTATCAGACAAACGTACAGGATTATAATAATATATTAATTTAACGATAAGCTGTTTAGATTTTAGCGATAGTACTTTACATTGTTTATCGCGGATAGACGCGGCCATCGCAAGGACTGCGAGGGCATTGCAGAAGCGACACTACCTAAGGATCGCTGCAGACTAAAAAGAGAGTTGTAGATTTAAGAGCAGTCTTCCGTGTGTAGCTAAACTTGGGCTGGTTTTGTTATGCTGGACTTTGGCTAAAATTATAACCTTTTTAACTTAATTTCGCCGCTCTGGGCGAAGCTGGCGGAGCAAGTGTCAGACTTTTACTGGCTAAAACCCACCCATGTTCCTTCTTTAACCTTTTATGTTCCGGGGCCGCGCTGTCTCTTTCGAACAACCTGCAGCCCCGGCAGGCGGTGCCCCTGGCCTGGCTTTACTGGCAACTCTTTGAGGCGCGCGTGGAACACAAATGCGCTCGACACGGCCTGTCGACACTTGACAGACGAACCGCAAAACTTATAAGCTTGGAAGTCATATTGTCACCGCTTTTTATGGTGCTGTAAGCTTCACTTTTTCTGTAAACGTTTGCAATATATTTACCACATCAGAATCTTTTAAAATGCTTTAACTTACTTGGAGTAATAGATGTAAGATCATTATAAAATATCAATACTTACAAACAAAAAACAATATTAGTTTGTTATTACAAATTATTTTGTTATTACAAGTTCAGGGTTTTCCGTTTTCAGGAAAACGACTAATAAATTCTACAACAAATGGTCAATAATAACCTTGATGTGTTTATGACTTGTGGTGAAAAAATAACAAGCATTTATTATTGTCGGAAACATTTGTTTAACTGCTGGGGAATATCATATCATATCACTTTAGAAATTACAGGGCGAGACCAAATATTTACGACTTTAGAAGCATATTTCTTATCAACCATTTTCTTGAAATAAAAGTATGCAAGAAAACTTGATATGTATATTTATATTGGTAAACAGTCCACATATTTTAAACGAAGATTTTATTTTTAACCTTCAGTTGCTTTAGTCAAAAACCCGCAACCTTGGCAAGCAGTGGCCCTGGCAGGCTGACATCTCTTTGAGGCGTGCGTGGAACACTCGCGCCGTCGATACGGCCTGTCGTCAATAGACGGACGGATGGTGAGCTAGCCATTGCTCACCGTCCACAGGCCCGCAGTCCGTTCCACCCTGTAAACACTGTTGTCTATCGCTGCACAAGGACCTCTCTGGTGTACCGCAGCGTGTTTCGGTGTATAGTCACAAAAGATAGTTTTCCTCAGCCTTTCTGCTTTCTATTTTCTAGGTTAGGTTTTGGTTTTTCCTCATTCTACGTTACCTGGGTTTCATTACACTGTATCGGTCAAGTGAAAGGTTCAAAATAGTGACGAAAGTGTTAATTTATCGCAGTGTACAAATACAATGTGTAGGTACAGGGCATTTGCCTGACTGTCGCACGTGTATAGATCTTTATTCTAAGCATACCTTTGATAAAGCAGTAGTTATATTTACTAACATTATGAAAGCGAAAGTGAGTTTGTTTGTTACGTATTCACGCCTAAATGGCTAAACCGGTTTTAATGAATTTTAGTACAGAGATAATTGGGACCCTGGAGACGGACATAGGCTATTTTTTTTAAAGATTGAGATATGAGGGAGAAACAGGGAAGAAAAAGGAAATCTTAGCATTGCTATTACAATAAATAAGGCGCAAGGGCAAAAACTACAGGTAGCAGGTACCTGTAAATCAGGAAAGGTGAACTGTGTTATCCCTAATTTAACGCGAGCGAAGCCGCGGGCTTAAGCTAGTCACATATATATATAATAGTCCTCTTTACCGTTTTTGGTAAAGAGATCACGCGTGAGATATTATAGAGCTCAAGTGTGTGCGCAGCCATATGCATTTTCTGTTCCTTCACTGTCACAGTCCGATGGGACGGAAATTTGACACGACTGGAGAGAGATCAGACGCAGGAACAACTCCTTAACGTGCTTAAGACAATAAGATATCATACGCATACCACCAATTTACAAATACTGAGCTTTCACTGAGTGATTCCATCCGGGAATTGAACCCAGGACCCGGTGCTCGGCAGTCGCGCTTGCGACCGCGAGACTAAGGGAACAGTTACAGTAAAAAGTGAGTATGTGTGTTTGTGTGTATGTAATAGTTGCAGAATACATATATCACCATGATAAGCGAGTATTTGGCTTATTATTTGCACAAGCTTCTGCCCGCGGCTTGAACCGCGCAGAAATTATGTTAAAACGTTAAGCGTTGCCGAATATGTTACCCTTCGCACTGCTTTTGTTGGTTACTCTTTCTTTCATTTCCGTGGCCATGTTCTGCCGCTCTAGTGCTGTAATACTAACGTCTACTTCACCAATAAACTTCCTCCTTGTGTACGAAAGAACCTTTACCTTTCATTTCTTTTTCCTTAAGCCTTTCATTCCTCACTGCACACCTTCCGCTTACAAGAACCTCATTAAACTGTGCAGTAAGTTCCGCTTCTTGCTGACAATACCTAATATTCAATATTAAATTTAATATATTCAAAGCAAAATTATTAAGTTTTTGAGGAATGGCTGGAGAGGCACCACGGCGTCCTTACCTACTGCTTGACGTTGGTTCTCACCGGACACAGAAGCTTCAGGAGGTTTTTGCATATAATCGGGCGGGAGGGAACAGCTGGGTGTCCTCCACCCACACGGCACTAGCGGTCTGCCCGCTTGGAAAGAACACTACTGTGTCCTCGTAGAGGCGATCGCCATTGCGACATCTCTAGTCCGGCCCTGGTTCACTCCATGGTACGTAACGAGAGGGAATGCGAAGCAGTTATGCTAGAGAAGGAGGTGGCTGGAGGTTTGAGGGAATACACCTCAAACCAACCCAGTCGCCACGGGAGACGCTTCGGGTGACGGGTGCGCGACGCGACTCCCAGCCACTGTGGCCGGTCTGTGGATAGTGAGCAATGGGTAACTCACCCTCCGTCCGTGTAGTGACAACTGGCCGTGTCGTCTGTCGAAGGCACGTTCGTGTTCCACGCGCGCCTCAAAGAGATGCCAGCGATGCAGAGAGGCCCACTCGTGCCACTGCTTGCCGGGGTAGCGGGTTGTTTGAAATAGATCCCGGCTACAGAACAAAACGGTCCGTAAAAGTCTGACACTCCCTTCGGCTCCGCAAAGAGTGGAGGAAGTTATTTGATGATTTCCCAACCTTATAAAAAGATTATATTAGGTTCTTTGAAGGTGAGGTGAGTGACAGCGCCAAAAAGGGACGCCCTAGAAGGACATACACTGATCTAATTGATGAGGTTTTTCAGAAAGGCGAGTTGCATAGTACTTGCAAGCGGCGCGCGGCGACTGTATTGGACTAAATGAATGCATGTAGACGCGGCAAAAGGAGTACGTAACGACCTTGGGGAAAACATGAGTATATACAAGGTTCTCATTGTTCGTGCTGGCACAAGAGATGAACAATCTACGAGACAGTTCCTAAAGAAAACACAATCCGTGTTTATAAACATAAAAACGTAAAGTAAATAAAAATATGTTTATATCTTCCTAGTAATTCAATAAAAGTGTCAATTGCCAAATCATGAGATAAGATAGCGCGAAGTAATCTTCGCAAGGATAATAATATCGCGTGGATGAGTTTCGATACCAACACCGGCGGCATCGCTCCGGCTAGAAACAGCTGAACAGAAGTGCCATTATGAACTTACCATTTCTCACGTACGCATATTCTGTACGAGTTGTATGGAATAATGGTTAAAAGACTGTTAAAGAGGCTTATCTAAAGAACCACGTATTTTCTTGAATAGATAGATTAAATATTAATATGTGTCATTCACTAAGTGCGCCGGGGCAGCTTTATGACGTTCCCAAAGCCTAGAGTCGATCTTACTTGTTATTATTGTTTAAAAATATTTAAACAATATGTAATAAATATAATATTTAAATAATAATAAATATAATAATATATAATATAATTATAATATTTATAAATTAAATTTGTAATTTTCTATACAAACACTCACGATTCACCGTCAGTCAGATCGCCGATTTCGGACATAGCTTTGCGCGATGCCTATTCCCCGCTAACCCGCCTCATCAGATAGACCAGAGAACCTTGCAGAGGCAGATTCTTTGTCAAGTACAGAAAAATAGCTTTAATTTGATATATAATAATATGATGAATATACGTCATGAACGTTTAAATACAACAAAATATTTCATGTTTACTGACTGCGAAGAGGTAGCGGCCAGGCGCGCTTCGGCAACCATCAATTTCCAAGTCATTTCACTATTTTTCTATTATTTCCTAGTAAATCCTTAATCATTATAAAAGCGAAAGTGAGTTTGTTTGTTTGTTACGTCTTCACGCCTAAATGGCTAGACAGAGAAGGACATAGGTTATTTTTTAAAAAAAGATTGAGATATGAGGGAGAAAGAGGGAAAAATAGGGAAAACTTAGCTTTGCTATTACAATAAATAGGTAAGGCGCAAGGGCAAAAACCACAGGTAGCAAGGTACAGGTAGGAACTGTGCTACCCCGAATTGAACGCCGAGCCAAGCCGCGGGCAAAAGCTAGTTTTGATATAAAAATACTGTAAGGGTTATTTATGTTAATGTTGTAGGCTGAAAGTGTAGAAGTAAAATACTGTCTGTATATATAGTCATTGCATTTTGCATTGCCTAAATAACTGATTAAATACTCGGTGAACGTACCAATCTTGCAGTTGGATCTCGTATTATTATAATTAATATGCAGGCCACCTGCAGTGAACATTTTCCTGCTGATTACGATAATAATGATGATTGAAGTTTTTGATTTAAATCACTTTTTTTCTTACGATTATTGTGCTTCAGCGACAAGAAGTTATGTGTTTGTTGCTGAAGCATGTGATACAGATATGAGAGGGCAATTTGACTTGGCAGTTTTAAACAATAGGCATAGCGCTCTTTGTCTATTGTACAGAGACTAACAAATCAAATCAACTGGTCACAAGAAAGAGATAAAATGTAGAAAGGTGAGTATCGAACATCATCGCTGTCTTTTTGGACAACGTTGAGATGAAGAGAAGGGTCATCCACCTAATATAGGAAATGGTGCAAATTTAAAATGAATAGTACCTCACCAACTTGATTTATTCCGGGAAATTTCTTGATCAGTTACCTTGTGTGGTACCTAGTTCACAACACACATCACAAAATGATCAGACATTTGTCCAAAAACACGCACTTGCCACAATCTGGATTAGAATACCGGTTTAAAATATTTGACATTGCAAGGTTAGCATCAAGTCAACTGGTTTGCCAACTAGAAGCCGAGGGGCTTATCATCCGTTAATCTTTTATAAAGTAAATATTTATGTTAAGTTTCCTTATTTGTGATGCCAATGCATAGATATTTGGAATAATTGAGATAGTAGGTTAGTAGTAGGTATCAATTGATTGATTGCTACTAATGAAATAATAAGGATGTAGGGGATTTTATTTCTGTAAACAAGTACTGCTGATGGTATCACAATCGGTGATAAAAACGTGACGCTGGTTACGCTGGGTGCGCATTTTTGCCCCACTTAATTATTATTACTAGCTCTGCCATGCGGTCTCACTTTGTGTATCTTCAAGTGTCAGCGCAGCAACCATTACTTTAGTTTAGTTTTGACCTCAGAGTAATTGTAACACTAGATAGGTATCGGGTCGCTAAGACGGTTTTCATCCTTCCCGCAATTTTTCGACCTCTCCTAGGTTCTGGAACTACAACGATTTCTATTGAATTTTAAGGCGCTAAGGCAGAGAGAGTAAAGTCCTTAACCAGCTCTATGCGACAATGTCACGCTGAAGTTGGATTTACATGAACCATTTTTTGCCTCACAGTAGCCTAGATGACCCCACCACTATCCTCCCAGAAAGTAGTAGGGAAACAAGCACCATCCGTCGTAAACACATAATCAGATCGCGATCCGTTTTCCGACCTCTCCGCCAGGCTTCCGGGAAGCTGAGCCAGTAGCTATATAGTAAATATCCCCTAAATATCTCCTCTTTAGTTGCCCTCCCCAACGGCACCTGAACCCGAGGTTCGTATCCCACAGGGGGTGGGGGTGCCCTTAACGAGCGTTTATTTAGTTTATTAACTTAGTTTGTAAGCTCTGGCTGTGGGTTGAGCAATAAAACAACCTTATAGAGTTGAACTGACGTCGATTGAGTGACGTGAGTATATGGCTGGTTTAAGCCTGGAATGCACGACAGGAATTTGGATCCCATAGGTGGCGTCGTGCGAAGTACAGATATGTATAATATATAGGTTTGCAATATTTTAAGAGATGTTTGTAGAAGTCTTGCGAGCATCTGGACACGAGTGGCGCTAGTGTTGTCGAGGCCCGCAAATTGAATATTGTTGGAGTTTTATCATAATTCTTTAATCTACTTCTCTATACTTAATAATAATCACTTGATATGCGGTAGGTACGTAAAGGTAACGATAAATTATGTTAAGTATATATTTAAGATTATGTTCAGATATCATATTTGAACGTTTACTGTCCTTCTGCGAAACTTCACTTGCAGACTTTCCAAGTAAATTGTTACAGCGATAATAATATAATTTAATGTAGTTATAAATTGTTATAAGATACTGATCAGAATATCCTTTTCGTAACTATATCAGGGTCGCGATCTAACCTAGCCGAAAGAGCTATATACAGGGTGAGACACCGACATCAGAATGGTTACTACGTATTAAGAACCTACGTCATTCTGGCAGAATGCAAGACAGCAGATTTTGATAGTGTAGGTATTTCAGTTTTATAGGGAACAACTGTCATTTTTTAACATGTGGAGAAGGCAAAGGGCGGGGGGGCTTAGAATGATCTACTGAATACGTGGTAACTGGTAATCGTTTTTACAGTCAGTGTCCCCTCCACCAACGAACCTGGGAAATATGATAGTTGCCATGTTTCTTTTTTTTGCCCTTTATGTTCCGGGGCAGCGGTATCTCTTTCGAACAGCCCGCAAACCCGGCAGGCGGTGGCCCAGCTTTGCTGGCATTTTTTTGAGGCGCGCGTAGAACACCAACACGCCGTTGACACAGACCTAACCATTACCCATAGTCCACAGACCCTCATCTACGCCCGGAGCGTCTGCCGCGGCGGCTGGGTTGGTTTGAGGTTTATACGATATGGCCCCCTTGGTATGGCTGGTTGTGACTTTCGTATACACAGATCTCTCATTGTACACAAAGTGAGGCGACGTTATACTGCATATAGCTTGATGTCTCGCCGTGTGTAGGTACAAGAAGAAGTGAAACTCATAAATATGGCGGTGAAAATTAAAATTACTAAGTAGATTTGTTGGTAAATAACATTTATTCAACAGTTGTCTATCACATTTTTCTTACTTCTAAATTAACAAAAGGTCCCTAATTTTTAATTGTTCTATTATATAATCTTCAGAGAGGAGTTAAATATACTTAAGGAACTGCCTATTTCACAATGTCCGTGTAGGCGCTATCTACTAGATTAATTAAAAGCGGAACTAAAGTTATAACAGATTTATGATTATCTGCCAGATAAGTTAACTAGAGGTGTTAATCTGGAGGAAAAACAAATGTTCTTCTTATATTATGTTTGTATATTACCTTTTATTATTTTAAATTTCTAACATCCTTACTATTAATTAATATTATAAAAGCGAAAGTGTTTGTTTGTTTGTTACCTCTTCACGCCTAAATGGCTAGGCCGATTTTGATGATTTTTGGTACAGAGATAGTTGGAACCCTGGAGACGGACATGGCTATTTTTTTTAAATAATATGGAGAAATGAGGGAGAAAGAGGGAAGGGAGGGGAAAACTTAGCTTTGCTATTACAAAAAATCAGGCGCAAGAGCAAAACTACAGGTAGCAGGTACCTGCAAATCAGGAAAGGGGAACCATGTTACCTCGAATTTAACACGAGCGAAGCCGCGGGAAAAGCTAGTTAATCTATAAATAGTGTAAGCCTTAACTTTGACATAATATTTTGTATTGCAATTTTGACATAAATTGAGTAATGTTTTACTAAGGTTTGAAATTCTATTACTATTCTGACACTCATATATTTTCACTTTTTATTATTCACATAATTATTTTAACTACCATGTTAATTTACATAAAATTTGCCCGACATAAGATGTGGCGAACACGTCCGGAAGGTTTCTTTCTTGTTATTGTACATGTACATGCATGTTTTTGTACTATTCATATATGTTTAATGTCTACACATGTTTCAGCAAATAAATATTTTATCTTATCTTAACATGGTTTTCTAAATTCAAATTAATCGTTGTCCTTCGTCACAACAGGAACTAAATAAGTAGGCAGCGTATATTTCACTACTTAAATAATATTCACAAACAATATAGCATTTATTTGATCTATTAAACTTATAATAAAATATAATTTATTTCATTTATAAACAATCACTTAATCGAACCCCTACAATATTTTATTATTCGTCTGGAGTAGCAGTTTTCAAATGAAGCTCTTTCACTAAAGTTGTTAAGTCGACTTCGGAAATTCTTTAAAAAACAGCCTATGGTTGAATGTCCCTAGCACGCCATAGAGCAAAGAATTTAATACCTTAAAATTAGAACCATCGTTTTTAATGTCGGTTATTAATGTCGAAAGTGGTAAAGAATAGCGAGGTAGACTAAACATTCATCAAGTAATACATAAACTGGCGTAAATAGCTGCGAAATAAAATCACTAATCATTGTCCATTACACGACCATTAGCTAGTACAAACTAAACCAACAATAAATTAAGATAAGATAATACACAACTTTCCAACATCTTAAATTATTTTAAAACTAATTGACTATAAAAAAAATCACAAGCAGTAATCTCAGATGAAAAAGATCACTACATAAGAAACCTCGAGCGCTGTGCGGCCAGTTTCAAGATCTGTGAATGTCATAATTACTATGAAGACACTGAGCTCTTTATGGTGATTTAGAAGTTCTATTCGCCTTCAGATTCGATGGTGACAATCGCTTAGTCGCGTTCACATTAGGCCGGAACGACAGTTATACCGAAACGTAAACGTTGGCGAATTCATATTGGCATAATTATGTATTTCAATAGAGACCTTACAAAACTGTCGGACACGTTAACCAGATATCCAACACGATTTCGGTCGGGTCAACATGACATTGGCATACTGATATGCGTAGCTTGGAACGGCAACATGTAGTGTGAACAGCAAGACCCGATAAACTGTCTGGTAGACCTTATGTGAACCTAGTCTAAGAAGGCCCGGATCTGGTTTTTATTGTACTTATTTGTTTACAATAAACATGCTGATTATGCTTTCTCAATGTACAATAATGTGTTTTGGATAGGTCATCGAACCAACTAACGATACACTTCTGCAGGCGGCAGTAGATTGCAGACAGCTGCGGCAGTGTCGCCGAACCGGAATGACTAGCCGCAGCGACACAAGGAGTTGGTTTCTGGTAGGTCTAATTACTGCTGTCTACGGAATTTGTATCTTAAGTTCAACACGTTTTTTGACGTGATAACGTCTTTAAAATCGTTTTAGTCGGGTGACATGTTCAGAAACTTGTGTCACACCAAAACCTCACAAGCGACATTTCATAAAGATGGTAGCGCCATCTGTTACTTGGCTCGAAAAAAAAACTTTAAATTAGTACTTAATTTCATTTTAGATGTCACTACTGGTGATAACTTATATCACCAATAAGACGTTATCACGTTAACATCTCGATCGTAAACCTACTTTACAAACAACCAATTTTTCTTATAACTATTTCAGAATCAAATTGAACACACGTCACAAACTTATTTCCATTCAATTAAAATACTTAAAGTAATAATATTTCAAAAGAAGGTCTTGTTACGACCAAGCAGCGTAAACGCAGACTTCGTCGCAAGTCGCGTCGCGGTCACTCTACATCGTGTATGTCATAACTGGTGACTGTCACCGACTGGTTTGACTGACTTCATAAAAACATTCTCTTAGCTCATTGTTCAAGATCTACCGTTAACACCCTCTTGGCGCACAAAACGCGTTCTCCGAGTATCTTCTACTCCGCGCTGACTTTCTTCTTGTCTATGTTCTCGGCCTGCTCGATGGTATCAGGAAGGTTCGCCTTCAGGGTCTCCGGCGTGAGCATCATCAGCAGGCCTGACGTGCCCGCCATCACACCGAACACCAGGTACGGGAGCGCCTCCATGTACGCCATCTGGGGAAAGAGTAGCAACAACTTTTAGGTACCTTCTAGGTAAATTGGATAAGACTAAGAAAATCGTAATGCAATATTTGTTACTACTTGGTAACAAGTGGTTCTGTCTAGTGTCACACGACCGTTTGTCAGGTAGCATTCATGTGTGTTCAAAATGGAAAATGTTTTTTTTTTATTAAAATATTCCCAATGTTTGCTCTATAGGTACTCTTAAATGTCTTTGGGAAATAATCAGTGGTTAGCACCTTCACCAGTTCTTACGAAACACTGGACACTGTAAGTCTTGTGTCAGTAAAGGAGAGGAATGTATTAATACTGGTTACCTGTCTGTTTCTTTAAATTAGCGCAATACTAACCAGTAGCGGCGTCTGCGGCGCCACCAGCGCGCCGATCCTGCCGCACATGGAGCACGCGCCCAGCAGGCTGTGGCGCGCCTCCGTGGGGAACAGCTCGCCCGTATAGATGTAGATGCTGCTGAACGCCATGCTGATGCACAGCTTGCCCAGCAGGTTCAGCGTCGTCTGCAGCCACGGTATCGCTGTAATCAGAGATAAAGGTGCTGAAATTGGGGGACTTTACTTTATTCTAAACAAATTTTCGATTGTAATTTCCATTCAAAATTCCTGAAGATAGAGGTGTAACAAGGGTCGAACATATTAAATTGACAACAACCGAGCACAAATGAAGACTCCGGGCTGTTACTTGTAGTTCATGGAAAATCCCAGTAACTCTCTACTCGGCCTAGAAATCGAACTCGAGACCTCGTTGTCCGCAGTAGCGCTTATGACCACTAGACGCATGTGGCAGGCAATTAATTTAGGATCTGAATCTAACTTACACATAGGCACAAAAGGCATCGCTATGAGTGACAGTCCACAAATAATGAACGCAGTCATGGTGGAGCTCTTTCTTCCAAACCGGTCCAGGGTGAGCACGCTGAGGCAGTAACCGGGGATCTCCACCAGCGAGGTGAGGATGTAGTTCACGTAGCTGTTCCCCACCAGCGACACCGAGTTGATTGACAGCCCGTAGTACACGAACGTCAGCGTGATCCACCAGAACGAGCACACGAGCAAACGGAGCATCAACGTCCTAGATCTTAGCACTTGCATCAGAATAGTTCCTTTATCTACTTCTTTTGGAGCCTTATCATCCAATTGGGGAAGTTTCTCAGGCTCTTCAGTCAACAGCTTAATGGTATCTGGACACAGTTTCCTCCTGTTCATTTTTGCAGCTTTAAAGATAATTCTGGCAGCTTCCTTGTTTCTTCCTTTGCTGAGGAGCCAGCGGACGCTTTCCTCTATGAGCCAGCAGTATGTAATGAAGATGATGGACGGTGCGTAAAGGACAAGCGTGTAGGTCTTCCAGTTGGGGACCAGCCATGCCACGCCGGCGGTCACCACCTGCCCCAGCGCGAAGGTGCTGGAGATCAGGTTGCCACCCAACACTCGCTTGTCGAGGCCGACCATCTCGAGGGCTGGAATATGGAAATTAAGAAATAATATTTTAACAGATCAATGTTATTGTACGACAGTAGTAGCGCCTTACGGGAAGTTGTTACTTTTATTCTACGAATTGTTATTACCTGCTTGATGCATTTCAGATCATAAACCGATCATAACCAGAACTATGCTCATAAGTAGCACCACTTTGAAATGAACATAATATAACATCGATATGTAAATCCTAAATGGTAAGACGGAGATGTAACTAATAGTATACCTACAATTCACAATTATTTTTAACTTGCTTACGTTCAGGGTAACGTAGTTCCCCTTGCGCCTTATTGATTTGTAATAGCAACGCTAAGTTTTCCCTTTTCTTCCCTCTTTCTCCCTCACATCCCACTTTTTTTTTTTTAAAAATAAGCCTATGTCCGTCTCTTGGTTCCCAGCTATCTCTGTACCAAAATTCAGTAAAATCGGTTTAGCCATTAAAGCGCGAAGAGGTAACAAACAAATAAACAAACAAACAAACTCACTTTCGCTTTTATAATATTAGTAAGGATTAGTAAGGATGTCATAGAATAGGGAGCGAGCCTATTGCCATTAACAGAACATAGAGCCAGACTACTTGGGTGCACTTTGCCTGACATCAAACCCTCTCGAAAAACGTGCAGCTGAGCAGTCAGTGGTCGCGTTTGCGACCACTAAACAGCGATACCTCGCTGTCGATCTTAAAAACTAATAAAAATAAAACTTTGAATGAAGATTTCGATATCCCAATAGGACATAATCAACAAATACCTTACCCAGAATGAAAGCAGTACTATAGACGCCAGCGCCCACGAAGGCATCCAAAAACTCGAAGCACAGGTACATGATGTAGGAGTTGGAGAAGGCGCGGATCACGCCCATAATCGCAGGAGACACCGCCGTGATCACCAGCGCCGTGCGCCGACCGTACCTGTCGAACATGAACGATAGCTTTACGTTTACGACCAACGAGTTACAGGTTGTGGATTCGTACCTAAAGTACGGCCAACGAGAAGCGATACCAAATGTAAACAAATCCCATGCTAAAACCCCATGTAAAATGGCCGCCCGAATGTTGGCGAACCCGTCTTAACGTTGTCATGTTTTTGCCGGGAGAACGAGACATTACGACAAAGGCACAAGATGGAAAGAGATAAATATTAGATTGTCAACGCCACAGTTGTTCTTTAGGTTAATGACCTTTCGTATCGCTGCTAGTTGGCTTTATTTTAGACAGGTGGAAACGACACCGACGCATAAACTGTAACAACTCAGTCTGGAAATTATTCTTAGGTTTCTTTTTGTAAATCAGCTGTTCCATTTGGCCGTAAAGGAATTGCATTATAGCAGAAAACAGCAGATTTTTTAAAACTCGATATCATGTACTGTCTACGTGGTAACCATTGGTGTCACTGTGTTTTGTGTAATTTATTGGGTTCGGAACATCTGCCCTAACATACAACACGTACTATATCATAGCAGCTTTCGTGTGTGAAAAGGACCCAACGGTGCAACAACCTGAGGCTTCTCATTGACGCTAAAGTTGCGCCACTCCATCCAAATTCAATGTTCATTACAGACATTGAAAAATTAAATATTCTGGATAGAACAAGACAAAGAAAATCGTAATCCAATATTTGTTACCCCTTCGTAACAAATCGTGTGTCAAAATCGACACTGTTCGGTATCAAATATTATTCTTTAATATTTAAATCTTCTGTACGTGACCGATTTGGAAGACATTTTGTGTGAAATTTCAATAGGTTCCTGGATCGTTTGAAAACACATTCGAACCCGGTTCATGCCACTATTGTCGATATGTCCCTAAATTTGATTTGCTGTGCAAGGGGCAGGATAACGTCTGCTGGGCCCTATCGTTATATGAATATAACGATAGGGCCCAAATAAGAAGGTAAAAGGTAAACATATGAATATATTTGCAATTATTTTTAATCTCTAGTTTATTTTATCTTCTCGTACTTGCTCGTTCATTCTCACATTAGTCGAACCTATTCGTTTTCTACCATCTACTACTAAGCGTGATGCCCACACTCTCATGTAAAGAGGAGCCAGTGTCCAACAAGTGGGGCCATAGGCCGACTATCTACTGTATTAGTACAATAAGTAACAAGTACTCACGTGTCTGATATGAACGCGGTGGCCGGCAGCGATACGAAGACTCCGGCGACGTGGACAGTGCCCACCAACGTGCGCTTCCACTCCTCGCACGCTAAGTCGAACTGGAACATAAATGTTACACATATTACGTAGAACATGTTCATCAAGTAAAGAATCACACCCACTCGCGTGCGTTTCTGACTATAAGTATTGCTAAGGCGTAGAACTTGCGTGAGAGTCTCTTTCCCGAAAGAGGTGCTCGAAAGTGTTGAGTGGATAAGCCAGACCCTGCCGTACAAGAAGTTACTTCTTCTATAGCAGGGCAGGTGAGACAGTAAGCAACGTTAAACAGTACAATACTACACAAACATACTACATACTACTAAATCCTTACTTAATATTATAAAAGCGAAAGTGAGTGTGTTTGTTTGTTACGTCTTCACGCCTAATTTGCTAAACCGATTTTGATGAATTTTGTTACAGAGATAGTTGGGACCCTGGAGACGGACATAGGCTAAAAAATGTGGAAAAGGGGAAGTAAGAGGGAAGAAAAGGGGAGAGAAAGATATTTTTAGATATTCAATCATCACGTGGGTCGTAGCCCAAAGTAACTTTGCCACGCGGATGAAGTCGCTGGCGGAAGCTAGTATATAATATAACTTCGCAAGTTTGTGAGGATGGTTAGATAGTAGTTCGTTTTCTCTTCCACGTTAAAGTTATCGCACGGATTTGGCTTACTGGACTACACGTGGGCCAAAATATAACGTTTCTGTTTACTAGTTATGTGTTGAGTGGTTGTTATTGCGGCAAGGGACTGCAAGGCGTTTCCAATAATAATGTAGTTTTTGCCTTTGCGCCTTAGTTATTGTAATAGCAAAGCTAAGTTTTCCCTTTTCTACCCTCTTTCTCCCTCATTTCTCAATTTAAAAAAAACTGCCTATGTCCGTCTCCAGGGTCTCAATTATCTTTGTACCAAAAATCATCAAAATCGATTTAGCCATTTAGGTGTGAAGACCTAACAAACAAACTCATTTTCGCTTTTATAAGTAAGGATTTTTTGTCAGGTTGATTGAACCCACGCTCCACTCACTGATTTTGACTTAGGCATGCTTTAATATTTTTTCCATAACAATGTCAAGATAACTGTTGTACTTTAAAATGTCAAAATTGTAGCGGCTTCTATCAAGTGTAAACCAGATGAGACAGCAGATAATCTGGTTCAGGAGATAAGTGACGAACTTATTGATTTGCTGGTGGCGATTTTAGCATATCTTCCAATAAGCGATATCTCAAGGGACTGTCAAATTGCGATCAAAGTTCGACAATGCTGTCACCTAATCTTTCATTATCTTCCAATAATAAATTCATGTAATCATGGAGTTTAGTGATGGTCTGTTGGCGGCACACGTGCTCGCTGAGTAGCTGAATACAAACTAGACAATCATAATTACGCTCATACCAGTAATCGGAACCGATTCACAGACTTGAGTATATGTGTTGAACTAGCTTTTGCCCGCGACTTCGCCCGCGTTAAATTCGGGGTCACACAGTTCCCCTTTCCTGATTTGCAGGTACCTGCTACCTGTAGTTTTCGCCCTTGCGTCTTATTTATTGTAATGGCAATGCTAAGTTTTCCCTTTTTTTTTTCATTTCTCACTTTATTCAAAAAAAGTTTGCCTATGTCCGTCTCCAGGGTCCCAACTATTTAGGAACCAAAATTCATCAAAATCGGTGCAGTCATTAAGGCGTGAAGACGTAACCAACAAACAAACTCACTTTCGCTTTTATAATATTAGTAAGGATTTCAATTCGGTACTTTCACGCGTTCACAAGTTGACGTTTTTTTTTGAGGTACCGTAAAAATAGACGTTTTTCTTTCAGAGATTCCTTTTGTTAAGGGTGCCGGTGGATGTGTTTTGAACGTAAGTTGGTATCATAATGGCAGATGTTTTAAGCCAAAAACAAACAAACGAAACCTCAGACTGTAGGGTAGACTGGGTACGGTTGTGACAATTTTCATTCAAGGGCCAATCAAATTGTTAGTGTTGCAATTAGATGCATAAAAGATGTATTTTATTGTGAAGAGTACATTCGCCTACGTATAAATACTTAAATTATATTTCTAAGTGTTATGGTTAATTCATAGAAGCAAGTTAGAAAAAAAAGAGAAAGTGTCACAACCGACCACAACCCAGGGACGGTTGTGACAGTACTCGGGGTCGGTAGTGACAGGTTCGAAAAATACACCGAAATGGTCATTAATCACTTTTATTGCACGTGATATCTATCATTTTACATTAAGTCATCGGATAAAAAAAAATCTTAAAGATCTAAGTAGTCAGAATCACCAAAATTGTGACAAATATAATGAAATTACAATTTTTACAACATAATAATGTTTATTAACATTATAATGAAATTAAGTACGACTACCATCTGTGCACCCTAAGTGGGACCAGAATTCACGTTATCGGTGGTGCGGGTGGTGATGTCTTCCGTTTGTTTTTTCTTTTTCCTTTATTGTTTTGTTTTTGGTTCATTTAGTTTTTCTTCATCTGTTTAGCCCTCAATCGTTTTTCTTTTTCTGCATATACTGCCATAGGTATTGCCTCATTTTCAGGTCTGTATAGATGGTTGATTTTTTGGTTCTAGAACCTTTCACCTTTCTTTCGAGAGTCTAAAAGGCCGAATAGTTTTAGAGGAAAAAACAAACGGTATGAATGAAGATGCAGTTGGCTGATTTGGAATTGAAGATACGCGAAAGCAACGGTGAAAGTGGTGGTGATGTTTCATCATTAGGTCCATGGCCGTATTCATATTCCTCTTTTTACTTCTTTATAAGCATCTACATATTTTAACATTTCTCATCGACCTCTTTCCGTCTTCCTCAAGCGTTTCGTTGGTATCTGAAAACCAAAATAAACTTTTTAATTTTGTCACAACCGTACCCATATAAATTGTCACAACCGTACCCAAAGTACTTTTTCGCAAAAAAACAATCATTATAGCAATATAAAATAATGTACGTACAAAATAAACACTCCTATTTAATCGCTAATGCTTAACTTATAATGAAAAAAAATACTTATTACTGTATCTGTACACGTTTAGCAACAATCACCAAAAAGTATCGAATAAAAATACTTACTTTTTACTGTCAAAAAGCAAAAAGGGTCTCCACTAACGTGCACGTCGCGCGTTGGCTGACACAACACAGTGCAACACGTTCAGATCCGCATTCCGCTCCCTTCATCCCTAACATGTTCCCCGCTATTCCTTATAGTTTCGCAAATATTACGATTGTCACAACCGTACCCTGGCACAACCGTACCCAGTCTACCCTACCTCGGGGTGCTCACATTTAAAGTCTCATTGACTAAACATTAAGAACACTAACTTGTTAATAAGTACAATGAGAAAAGTAATGTTACTTTTCTTACTTATGTTAACAATGCTTGATACTTGAAGCCTATATTCCGAGAGACCGTTTCAAGTACTTATTAATACACAGTGCTCTAATCTGAAGGGCACTGGGTCTGTTTATAGTCTAGAGAGACACGTGTAATTATGTATTTAACGTATATTTTTAACAATCCAGATATAATTGAAAGCCTTTAAAGGTAATAAGTTAAAAACATGACGCTTGTATTCCTCAAGGGTGGACACAACACCGCTTTCTAAATCCATATACTTATACTACTGCGGAGTATTTGAACCCAAGACCATGTCCAGTATTCGAGCCTACAACCACGGGTAACTCACCTCGCCAACAATCGTGTTGTAGTTCTCATAGACCCAGGAGTTGCAGCGCTTGGTCTCGTTATAACTAAAGCTGGAGGGCGCGCATTCCTGGGCCAGGGGCACCAGGCGCTCGCAGCGTCCGCCCCTGTCCGGTAGCGCCCAGGCGCCCCAGCTACCCGTGATGAACTCCGGGGGAGAGGACTCGCATTCTGGTACTTCACATCTGGAAAAATAGTAGTTGTAATTGAAAATGGCTTTTAATCTAAAATGTAATTTGATATTGAGTCTGTTCATTTGTTGTATTATCGATTTAGAAATCGATTTAAATTTTCATCATGTTCGCGCTTTTTAGCAAATGATATTGTCATTTTGTTATTCCATCGTACTGAATCGATCTGATAGCAAATATATTTATTTTTGATCATTGTGTACGTATTGTAATGAAATGGAACGAGGTTATACGAAAACGTTGCGGTATAAAAGGAGAATGTATTGACAATAACTGAACGGAGTTTGTTTAGATGTAAAGAGGATGAATGAAAGACGACCAACAAAAGATGTTTGCAAGGCAGCATTTGAGTGGCAACGCCGCGCCGCGCGCATTTGGGACGCCCTACAAGGACATAAACTGACTTTATTTGTGATGTTTTCCAGAAATGTCTACGTAGAACTCACTACGGCATGTGTGTATGACCAGATGTATTAACGTGGATGTGGCTAAACGATTGTGTATGGTTCGTAACAGGCGGCGGCGGCGGCGGCGTGTGTTGACTATTTTGTAACTGTAGGTATTTGAATACAGTTACAAAGTACTTTTTTATTTATTTGTTTATTTCTTAATCAATCTTTGTGTATTTTAAACAATATTACTCGCCAAACTTTACATTTGATGGCGAGATGCGCTCTTTTCTTGTACACTTAAACCTCATACTAAATATTTTAACCAAATCAATACCTACTAAACTGGAATTTAAAAAAATCATTGTGTTGTTACAATGTGGAGCAACATGAAACCAAAGAGGGCAGCACTAATGACAGTCTGCACTATGTGTACTTTTTAAGCTCGATGTGTTTTTATTAATGCGTATTTCATTGAATGTAAAATCCCCGAATTTTGTTACCTGTATGTTGACCTTGTAAACACGTTTCGATCGAGTACCATTTAGTATTCATTTGACTCTATACAATGTGTATAAACCTAGGTAGGTAGGGAACCTGTTTTCGGTTGTCTTATGTATTTTCTCGCACTTAACATGATGCCTGTTATCCCTGAATGATCAGCCAGAGGTATAAGTAGTAGTAACACCCACGTTTGGCTGGTTTTGTTTAAGTCTCATGTAATAGGCGGCGACCCTAATGCCATCATTTGGGCAAAAATCCAAATTCCTTGAGAATTTTCTGAAGAAAACACCGACACGTTACACAAAACTGGGAATCAAACCTAGGACCACAGTCGAGACCACTAGCCTAACGAAGCATTCAGACAGTCTGTCCTGTATTTTTTTGTTAATAATTAGTTAAAGTCGCTAAAGTGTGGTGTGTGGTAAAAATCCTAAAATTTCTAGAAAAATCCGTGCTTGTCGTGATAACATTATTTTTTCTCGAATAATATTGCTATGAGAAAATAAAGGTAGTAAAGCAGACTTCATGTTTTATTATCTATCCCATGGCTGTTATCAATGCCCGTTAATTTACTTTAACTTATAAAGTCAATTTTTGACAAGTCGGTTAAGTATTTAAGATATATGAGAAGCTGCTACCGGCAACATACAAGCACTGTCTGAGCTGATGTACACATTGTTCTTCACTATCTTACGCAAACACTTTTATTTGAACAACTTTATTTCAGTAGGTAATTTAAAAAACAACAACTGCAAACTTAAAATTAATTTATTCGTTTTTAACAACTCATTGTAGACATTCTACTCCAGAAAGCAAACTGCCAAGCAGAGACACCTATTTTACTAACCACTAGCTTAGCGTACCCCAGCTTCGCACGGGTGTAATGTAGATCCTACTAAACTAATATCATACATAGAAACTCTCTTCTTGAATCACTCTATATATTAAAAAGAACCGCATCAAAATCCGTTGCGTAGTTTTAAACATCTAAGCATACATAGGGACAGACAGACAGCGAGAAACGACTTGGTTTTATAGTATGTGGTGAAAACGATTGATGGCAAATAATATGTATTAGTAGGACATACATAGGAAATATGTACCTTCTCTTGGGGACTACATACAAGAGTAAAATACTTATGTATACCAAAAAGTATTTAGTAAAATCATAATGAAACAGGTAAATTCTGTTTTAAAACAATTGTATGTTTGCTTGCTTGTCTACCTACTTGCCGCATAAAAAACAGGTGTTAGTTTAAAAAGCCAAGTGAGAGTCGGACTCGCGCACCAAGGGTTCCGTACACAGAGGGGCTTGCCAGGGCCTCCGCCTGCCGGGGTTGCGGGTTGTTCGAAAGAGATACCGCGGCCCCGGAACGTAAAGGGCAATAGAAGGAACATGGGTGGGTTTTAGTCACTAAAAGTCTGACATGCCCCCCGCTCCGCCCAGAGCGGGGGAAGTTATTTGATAATTTCACACCCGAAAAAAAAAGGGTTCCGTACAGACTTGCGACATAGGTAATCGGTCAAATTTTTTGACTGCGTCACACTGAGTGAGTTGGTTTTCTCACAGCTGTGCGAGGCCACAGACTTGAGTATAGGTACGGTTATAATTTCAACCCCATACCTCCACGCATTCCCGAAAAAAATGGACTGACAGAAGGACATCAAAGTAATCCTCTAAAGATTCCGATTTTTTTTTAAAAGCGACAGTTTGTTTTTCCTCAATTAAATGCTTAATGGCTTTATAAATTACATAAGCGTCTTATAACTGTTGAGCTGACAGTTGTACAGGAACAGCTGTCCTGCCTAAGGATAACACAATGCAGCTCGCTGACCGAGAGAAGGAAAAAACAAATTAGCGTACAATAGACACATTAACTGACACCGCTACTTACATATTTAATACCTACTTTATTTTGTAACGACGACGATACTGTTATTTACAATGTTGAATTGCGATCACTGAGTATTTTATCACGCTTTTGCTGTTAAAACATTGAATACCGTATGAGTCGGGGAAAAAAAATCGACTTTCAAAAAAACACTAAAACAAAAGTCAAAATGCTATCGGAATAATAGTTCATCGTTTCAAAAGTCGGCGTATTTTGTGCTTGAACCTAAGATGTGATTTTAAGGTACCGAATACTAAAAGGTAAAACTAATAGTTATACTTTTGTACCAGAAATGGTTATCATAGGACCTAAGTACAATAAAAAGTCCCCAAAATAGATAAACACTTGGTCAACTTGCCTAAGTATTCACTGTGGCATCTAATAATTACGAATTGTAGAAACGTCTATTTACAAAACAAGTTTATTAATATAGTCGAGGAGGAAAATCGAGAAAAAAAAATCTATCACATTCGTTTGTCTAGGTCACGACAACCAGAAGATTGAGTTGGTTTGTTCAACAGCTGACGGAAAATAATACGACAAGTATTGAGAAAAAGGTTATATCTGCTTAGTTCGTGAAGATATCGCCTATTTAAGTTAATGTTGGTTTGAATATAGACCAGGACAATATGGCACCATTAGCATGAGGGTTGACTGTCTTGGTCCAAGGTACGCCAGACGTTAAGTCTAATCTAAGTGTCGTCACTATGCAGAGTCGATGGCGCGTTAGTGTTCCACGCGCACCTCAGAGAGATGTCAGCAAAACAGAGGGGCCTACCAGAGCCTCTGCCTGCCGGGGTTGCGGGTAGTTCGAAAGAGATACCGCCACCCCGGACATAAAGGACAAAAGCACTAATGAAAACTTCACGGAACCTCGAAAGTAACTCAGCCATAGTGACGAAAACTCTGCTGTAAGCATAATCTTAAACGTAAGCATAATAAATACATACTTAACCCAAATAATAGTAAATTTCTCAATATCCATTGTCAAACCTGTTACAGACGGTCTTGAATCTCCGTTATCTACATATTTATCAGCTATAACTGAAGTATACAATACAATGTCAATAGTATTGACTCACTAACTAGTTACAGTATTATTTCTATATTTTGTTTTTTGCAAACAGATTATGTGTATTATATTTTCTTAAAATTTAAGTCACTGTGGGCAAACACAATACGTTACTTTGAACAGTTTTTTAGTGAAAAGTATACAGTTTCGGTCAGCAAAAAATATTCGCAACCGCGGCTGCGCCCGCGTGATGTTCGAAAAAAGTCAAGTAAATCCTATGTGTTATTCCAGACTATAATCTACCTCTGTGCCAAATTTCATCAAGATCAGTTCAGCCGTTTTGACGTGAAAGAGTAACAAACATCCATATATCCATCCAACCATCCATCCATTATAAGTGCGAATGTTTGTGAGGACAAACATTCGCACTTATAATATTATATTAATATTAAAATAGGATTTTGACCATAATATGTCTGACTGGACTATTGTGTTCATAAGAAGTTTTCGTTTATTATAATCAGTTCCATTTTTGTTTTGTCGTAGACACATTATGATTATGTGTAATAAATATAATGACGGCACGGTTGGCGCAGTGGCTGAGTGCTCGACGGTTGCGCCGCGTGTCGCGGGTTCCATCCCTGCACGGAACAAATATTTGTATGACTTAGAGGTAGTTGATTCGGATCTGGCTGTTCGGGTATGTGAGTTGAAATGTTTGTAAACGCCCCCACGATACAGGAGACATTCGTGGGTTGTTTATAAAAAATTTTTTCATAACCTCTCCAAAATTTCTCTAAACACTTACAAATAAAACCACTGAAAATAAAATTAACTAGCTTTTGATCGCGGGTGCGTCTTAGGTCTTATGGTTGGAACTTATCCCACGGGAGTTTGGTTAGCCAGTTGTGACACTCGGGGATGATGTAGTTCCAAAGATATCCCCTACATCCTTAATTACAAACATACTTTACAAACTTTACCTTTTTAACTAATATTTCATACCAAGAGGTAAAGAGTAGGTTGTAACGATCAGAGAGGCAGTCGCTCCATGTAGAATACAATCTTCAACTGGAACCGATCCCAATTTTGTTAGGAAAAGGTGATGATGAGCATATCGACATGAGCGCAGTATGGTGTATTCTTTACCAATCTGATGAATATTTTAGTCGCGGTCAAACTAGCACTAGGTGACACCTCATGGACTCAAGTCCTCTTTCGCCGATAAATACTTTCAAAACTATTAAAATCAAGGCCATTTAAATGAGAAACACGCAAATTTACATATTGCACTGCACTAACACATAAAAAACAGATATGGCGACCTTTGGGGAATCTAAAAAAGTTAATGAAGCGAAAGATGTATGACAACACCTACACAAATACTAAGTTCCCGGTATTACTAAATATAGAGCAAGGAACCGGTGACCTGGTTGTGAACACAACCGGGCCACGACGACAGTGGACCAGCAGGATCGGACAGGAAATACACGCTTAACATAAACACGCCTGGTCAAGCAGTGTTTATTAGCAGACAGGAAGACATCTGATTCCTGGTGCATTCAATGTCACATCCTTGGGTACATGTTGGAATAAAAGATCTTACGTCCAAGAAGAGAAAAACGGTTAAAAACGGGTAAAATGAGATAAATACAACTTGACACGTGCTAAGAAAATACTATTTTACGCCAGACAAATATGCAGAAAAAAAGATGGAAAATAAATTTACTTCCGGAAGACGGTGAATTTTGTTTGATTTATCGTTTTTTTTTTTTGCAAAATGAGATTTTTATTTCATTCTTTTTAGTTGTAGTATGATGATGATGATCTCACAAATTCTTATTAAGTACTTATTCATTTTCCATTGCTTCTAACAGATATTAGCATATCGTCCATATATATTAGAAAAAAAATTAAGGCTTGTATTATTTTCTTATGGACTTGAAGACCGTTGTCAGAACTGAATCAAATTGAAATGGAACCAAACGGAAAGCATTAACTTTCAAATAGAAAAAGAAACAAAAGAATCGGTACACCCAGTCGAAAAGTAAGAGATAACAAACATAAAAAATACAGTCAAACAGTCCTTATTATGAAGTCGGATAAAACATGGACAATTTATGATCTTTTTTCCATCTTGTACGTACCTAAAGAATTAAATGAATGCGGGAAAGGCCTTAACCTACGCGAAATTACCTAGTTAACAACTCGGTTTCAGGGATTTACTTCGCAATGCGAAACCTAGATTTCCTTGTCATTTCTTTCCTTAACACAACATTTACATTACCTTTGTACGGGCACCTCTTATTAGCCGCTATTATTTATGCAGGCAATGCTTAACGATCACACAAAGAAGATAATGTACCTATCTATGTTTATGCACCAGTTAATTCCTGTTGTAACTTCTTTCGCACCTCAAAATATATAAAGAAAAGTCGAAGAAAACGTGGTGGAAGAAATGCTTCTGCTATTAGAATTGTTTAAAATACTGGCCAAGGCCTAGTCGGTACGCCCGGGTGTCACCATTGTGACGATCGCCCGGAGGACACGGTGGCGGTCTGCCCAGCTTGGGCGGCGATCTCTCGCGTCCGGCCCTGGTTCAGTCCATGGTCCGGAACGAGAGGGAATGGGAAGCGGTCACCTCCTTTTGCGAAGCAGTCATGCTAGCAAAAGAGGTGGCCGGGCGTTTGAGGGAGAGAACCTCAAACCAACCCAGCCGCCGCGGGAGACGCCTCGGACGTCGGGCGCCGCGAGACGACTCCCGGCCACCGTAGATACGGGCCTGTGGACGGTGAGCAATGGGTAGCTCACCGTCCGTCCGTCTATTGACGACAGGCTGTGTCGACGGCGCGTAAGTGTTTCACGCGCGCCTTAAAGAGATGTCAGCAAAGCAGAGGGGCCTGCCAGGACCTCCGCCTACCGGGGTTGCGGGTTGTTCGAAAGAGATACCGGGGCCCCGGAACGTAAAGGGCAATAGAAGGAACATGGGTGGGTTTTAGTCAGTACAAGCCTGACAGTGCCCCCGCTCCACCCAGAGCGGGGGAAGTTATTTGGTGATTTCCCAACACAAAAAAAGGCCTGGCCGGTACCGCGCACGAAGAGTATCGTACCATTATCTACAATAACCGCAAAAAAAAACATATTTGCCCCTTAAATACTTATTTAATTCTGTTTTTAGTAATTTTTTTTACAGCGGCAATAGAAATACATCATCTGTGAAAATTTTAACTGTCTTACTATAACGGTTCATGAGATACAAGGACAACGGACTCTTAGTAAAAAGGATCTCTTAGGAAAGGAAGGATCGAGGAAGCTGTGAGAATCTTTAGTATTTGTCTGTCGTTATAAAGTACCTATTAATGATCGGTAATTACAATGTCCAAGGGTATAGCAAAATAACTAACGCACTTAAAGTAAGCAAATACTGCACTACTGATATCAACAGTTATTTGGTATATCATACAAGGGCAAGTATCGATAAATACTTATATATTATAGACTAGCTTTTGCCCGCGGCTTCGCTCGCGTTAAATTCGGGGTAACACAGTTTCCCTTGCTCCTTATTGATTTGTAATAGCAACGCTAAGTTTTTCCTTTTCTTCCCTCTTTCTCCCTCACAACCCACTTTTTTTTAAAAAATGTTAGCCTATGTCCGTCTCCTGGTTCCCAACTATCTCTGTACCAAAATTCATCAAAATCGGTTTAGCCATTAAAGCGTGAAGAGGTAACAAACAAACAAACTCACTTTCGCTTTTATAATATTAGTAAGGATATAGTAAGTAAGTATAGTATATATATATATAGTATAGTATAGTATATATATATAGTATATATAGTAAGTAAGTATAGTAAGTAACACTATGAAATGGGAATCATCCGCAGCAAAGCAATATACACTCAATGTATGGTATGGTGATTAATAACAGCAAACATCAACATTAGTAATATTATCATCTGCTCATGCATGTTCATAAAGCAAGATAATGAAATGTCGGACATTATCGAGCTTCCCATCAGTGGGCCGCCGCAGCGTGAACGATACCGTATCAGTGAATCTGTGGCGTGCTACCACCTTATTACACTCGTGTTCATACGTTGGCGATCTGTTCATACAACGATGTATATAGCCTGTACGATATGATAGGGTAAGATGGGTCTGTCCGTCCGTCGTCTGTTTTCGCCCGTCCGTCTATTGACGACAGGCCTTGTCGACGGCGCGTTCGTGTTCAGAGAAAGAGATGTCAGCAAAGCAGAGGGGCCTGCCAGGGCTACCGCCTGCCGGGGTTACGGGTTGTTGGAGATACTGCGGCCCCGGAATATAAAGGGCAAAAGAAGGAACAGGAACCCACCCAGGGTTTCAGTCGGTAAAAGTTTGACACTCCCCCCGCTCCGCCTAGAGCGGGGCAAGTTATTTATGATTTCCGATCCGCAATTTAAAATAAAACCGGTAAGATCACACGTGACCATTCCGTTTTTATAACGTGCACCAGTGTGGTGATATTTCAGGGAGCTCGGAGCTAACTAATAGCAGCTGCTTGGTTCAATTTTCAGGTTAAGCCGCGCTTGCCTCGGTTGGTCTGTGGAAGGGACCACCCGTTACATACTGAGTTTCCTCTGTATTTGTAAATCTTTGACAGTCGTTACAGATAGTCGGTGTCCCGAAATTCCGACAACCGGTCTTAACGAGAGGTATCGCATTACTCAGTACTAGCTGGGTTATGGACGTCAGATAGGCAGTCGCTCTATGAAAACTACTGGTATTCAGCTGCATCTAGTTAGTCTGGAAACCGACCCCAACATAGTTGGGTAAAGTAAGGCAGATGATTTAGACCATCGAACTGAATAATTTTGTTCATAGTTTTCGAATGGGAAATGATCAAATGAACCCTCATACGCACGCTGGGCGAAGCGGAATTGAGTGACGGACTAGTACTGACTTAAGCCGTGTTAACAGGACTGTTTATACTTACTCTCTTACTATGAACAGTATTTTCATTTATTGTCAAATTTTCGGCGCCACCACGCATACGACATTTGAGTCTATCTCCAGATCATAGCTCACCAGATAAACTAGGACACATTAAATAGGACAGTCGGAATATTAATACATAAGTGTTCCGTGTTGGGGACACACACAGGTAGATAATAAACTTGTACTCCAAAGAGCAGAGTACAGGAAGGTCAATTTAACATTATTAAGCCGATTTGTCCCATATGCATGACCACTTCGTCAAGCTTATACAGTCATGCAAAGATAACCACGATAAATCAAGGAAAATACGTACACTGATTTGTTGATTAATTGATTGATTTTTATTGGACTATTCAAAATGTGTTGCTACATAAGACGTTTTAATTCCAAGCTTTGATCCACGTGTATTGAGATAAGAAACAACAGCCCCTTACTGTACTGGTAATCGTACTTGGAGTCCCGGGTTTGATTCCCATCTGCAGTCTACTGAAACCGGGGTATGACCATGCTAGCATTTTAAGTCACTCTTCAAAAACCTACTAACTTCCATTAATAGAAAAAGTGTGCCTATCGACTGCTATTAAACACCCGCACAAATTCACAGAGTGCAGTTTAATGTCGAGGTTATATCCTCTCGACACCGTTACGAATGCAGGAAAACATAATTACAATGCAACGTGATTGTTTGCAATCTATTGAAGATCAGCAGTATAACCTGCCGGAAGACGATGGACATAGACTGAGCAGGTGGTTTTGTAAGTGATATTAGTGCAATAGTAATTAGAAGTCGCTAACGGAACTTTTATGAAGCTGTCGACGAAGCGTTCTGTACATTTAAGTAAGTTCTTTTTTTTTTCTAAACATTATGCTGATGGATACATTGAGTAGTACGGCTACGGATGAATGTAGAGTGAAGGTTTATCTTAAAAAAAAAAGTTTAAAAAAGGTTGAAAATTCGACATCCAAAATCTTGGAAACGAAAAGTTTCTCAAGGAAGGTCCAGAAAATGGTTTCATAAAGGCTAATTTTACACCCATAGCGTAACAATAATGAATAAAAAATTATAAATTTAAATTTTTTACACTTTTAAATAGTTTTTTTCTGTTTTTATTAAGAAACTAGCTTTTGCCCGCGGCTTCACTCGCATAAAATTTAGGGTAACACAGTTCCCCTTTCCTGATTTGCAGGTACCTGCTACCTGTAGGTTTTGCTCTTGCGCCTTATTTATTGTAATAGCAAAGCTAAGTTTTCCCTTTTCTTCCCTCATTTCTCACTTTTTAAAAATAGCTGTGTCCATCTCCAGGGTTCCAACTATCTCTGTACCAAAATTCATCAGAATCGGTTTATTCATTAAGGCGTGACGACGTAACAAACAAAGTCACTTTCGCTTTTATAATATTAGTAAGGAAGTAGGGATTTTTTTATACAATATATACAATACAGTAAGGATATAAAAAAATGTGTTAAAATGAATAAACGGATGGTAAATTGTATCTACATTATGGTGGTGAATCGATCCGAGCAGCGCATAATGATTGTTGACATAACGTTTCTGTATAACGAGAACCTCGTGAAAATCAAGTACTTTGACTTAATTCGCGAGGTTGTCGACATGTGGATGTGGACTCAGCGATCATTGTGCCGATAGTCGTATCTGCCAATGGCTTAATTGCCAAGAGCCTCGATCAATATCTAAGGAGGCTCTCATTAGGCAGCTGGATCAAAGGCTTGATTTAGAAGGCGGTACTCCTGGATACGGCTCGTATCGTTAGAAGATTCCTTTCTTTGGAGCCCTGACCGCCGCCGCCGGTAGCTTGGACCCTATTCGCGATACCGATGGGCTACTATTTTTTTTGTATTTTTACAGAAATATTTTTTATTAATGTCGATAAATAGTGTAGTTAAGAAATGTATAAAAATAAATAATTTTGTAGAAAAAACAATAAACAGAATAATATAACCTAAAACTGTGTTCAAAGTAAACCTTGCTTAAAATGATGGTAAGCAAATTGAACTTAAATTAAAAAGTTATTTAATTTTATATCAATAAATTATTACAAAAATGTTCCTTATCACAATGATTCAACCCTCAGATCGAGAGAGATTATTGCCAAATTTTATCGACTCACAAAAGTGCAATGAACTTCTCAGCTGTCAACTATTGTGTGGAACACGTGCAATACATACTTATACAAGTTTATTTTTTAATTTTCAACTTGAATAAAGACATTATCAAGGATTATATTTTACTAGCTTTTGCCCGCGGCTTCGCTCGCGTTATATTCGGGGTAACACAGTTCCCCTTTCCTGATTTGCAGGTACCTGCTACATGTACCTACCTACTTTTTACCCTTGCGCCTTATTTATTGTAATAGCATTGCTAAGATTTTCCTTTTCTTCCCTCTTTCTCCCTCATATCTTAATCTTTAAAAAAAAATAGCCTATGTCCGTCTCCAGGGTCCCAACTATCTCTGTACCAAAATTCATCAAAATAGGCGTGAAGACATAACAAACATACAAACAAACTCACTTTCGCTTTTATAATATTATATAGTAAGGAAGTAAGGATTTAAACCACAGTCTACTGCTTTAGTCCTTAGTTAGGTCCTAAACACATTACAAAGCATCGCAGAGGTCGGTGGTTCGATTTCCGGTTAACATTTACATAGCCATTCATCATCATTCATTAGCCATTTACATAGTCATTCAAACACGAACATTTATTGTCTAAGATCAGGTTTTTTCGCTTGACTTTAATAATAGGAGGCTGATTCAATGCACTATCGAAGAAAATCTACGACCGCGTACATCACAATATTATGTCTATTATAAAAAAATCAAAAGCAAAATTTTTATTCCACGTAGCCCCACATGGGCATTTATAGAACAAGAAAAGCTGCACGATATCCTTACTAATATTATAAAAGCGAAAGTGAGTTTGTTTGTTTGTTTGTTTGTTACCTCTTCACGCTTTAATGGCTAAACTGATTTCGATGAATTTTGGTACAGAGATAGTTGGGAACTAGGAGACGGACATAGGCTAACTTTTATTAAAAAAAAGTGGGATATGAGGGAGAACGAGGGAAGAAAAGAGAAAACTTAGCGTTGCTATTACAAATCCATCAGGCGCAAGAGCAAAAACTGCAGGTCTGTTTGGTGTGTTATACCGAATTTAACGCGAGCGAAGCCGCGGGCGAAAGCTAGTAATAATTAATTCCGAAACATCTATGACACAATTATCAAAAATCCCTACTTCCTTAACAAACAAACTTACTTTCCCTTTTATAATACACTTCTGGACACATCTATTGGCCCACCTTAGAGTTTAGGTTTCGATGGCCCCTACCGAAATATGATTGCTAGATTGAACAAAAACTGTTGATGCAGTTTTAAACCTGATACATTTTACCATCTTTTTCGATCGTATTGTTTTAAATTTGAATTCAGAATAGGTACCATACGACATGGAGCTACGCCTAACAAGTCGGATATGCGCCTTGTTAAAGGCAATTGATTTTTGAATAAAAAACATGTTTTATCAAATAAAGGTTTAATTTAATAACGCGTGTTGCCTCCATGGGCATCTACCACAGCTCTCATACGATTAGGCATAGAGTTTATCAACCGCTCTATGAAATTTTGAGGGATCATCTCCCATTCCTCTTCTATGGCAGTTTTCAACTCCTGCATCGTCTGGGCAACTGGCTGACGAGCCCTAACACGTCTTTTTAGCTCGTCCCACATGTGCTCAATAGGGTTCATGTCTGGGCTTCTGGCTGGCCAGTCCATAACTGTGATGTTCACATCCCGAAGATATTCCCTGACGATGCCGGCCGCATGGGCTCTTGCATTATCATGCATAAAAAGGAAATTTGGGCCCACATAGTCCGCGTATGGCATCACGTGAGGTTCTAAGCACTTACGAATGTACCTTTCAGCATTTAATGTTGGCAGCCGTGGTCCTGTAACAACCTCAAGTTGAGTTTTGCCGCTCGCGGATATACCGCCCCAGACAGTCCATGAGCCACCGCCATAAGCAACCCTCTCTTCAAAGCAGCATTGTGCGAAACGCTCTCCCTTACGTCGGTAGACCTTCTTCCTTCCATCATTGCCATGTAACACAATTTTAGACTCATCAGAAAAGAGTACACGGCTCCAATCTTGCTGTGTCCAATTTAAATGACTGCGTGCGAAATGAAGGCGCGCTGTTCGGTGGGCTCGCGTTAGTTTGGGCCCATTAGCTGGCTTGTGTGGTACCATATCGCGTTCTTTTAACCTTCTCCGAACAGTTCGAGCGCTTACAGATACTCCGTGGAAGTCGCGAAGTTGGTTTTGTATCTCAATGGAGGTAAGGTGACGATTTCTCAAGCTGGTCGTCACGATGAATCGATCCTGCCTTTCAGTTGTGACCCGAGATCGTGGCCTTCCTTGGCGACGAACAAAGCCGCCAGTCTCTAGGTACCTCCGATAAACATTTCGGACCGCAGATCGACTTAAATTAAGTTGAGCACTCACGTTTCTTTGGCTGTGTCCGGCCTGAATAAGTGCCACAGCTTGGGCGGCAATTTCAGGTGAAGTATCCATAGATTATTGATAGAACCTCACCTTAATGTTAAGAATAAGTAATGTTTGTTGCAAAACCAAAGATATCAATCACTTTTTCAAGAATTAAATCCAAGTAAACCAATAAAACCTGATTTTCTTAGTATTCGATTGTTTGATATCAACAAACAGGCTCCAAATTGTCTTTTGTTTCTTTAAATTCTGTGTTCGAAATTCAAAAAAAGACTATTGAATGAAATTGTGAATGTGCCAGGTTAAAAACTGCATAAAAACTTTTTGCTCGACCTAATATAAAATTTTAGCTAGGACCAAACGAAACTGAAAATACAAGGTGGGCCAATAGATGAGTCCAGAAGTGTATTAGTATTATAAAAGGGAAAGTAAGTTTGTTTGTTTGTTACGTCGCGTCTTCACGCATAAATGGCTTAACCGTTTTTGATCAATTTTGGTACAGAGATAGTTGGGACCCTGGAGACGGATATAGGCTAATTTCTCACTTTTTTTGCTAATAAAAGTGAGAAATGAGGGAGAAAGAGGGAAGAAAGGGGAAAACTTAGCTTTGCTATTAAAATAAATAAGGCGCAAGAGCAAAAACTACAGGTACCTGCAAATCAAGAAAGGGGAACTGTGTTATAAAGAATTTACCGCGAGCGAAGCTGCGGGCAAAAGCTAGTCAATTATCTTACAAACAACTCCATTACACTTCTTGATAACAACAGCAAGCACAAAAACCGAATTGGGCAAAAAACGGTTCCGATCAATTAGAGAATCACCGGCGACGCAGAACGTCCGACCTCGGAAGTGAAGCGTGATGATAACAGCACAGCCACCAACTGACCCTCGACGGAAGAGGAGGACATTCTTCCTGGTAAAAGTACGAATTGTCTTCCTCGAGATATTCACGATTCACAGTCTCTGCTGCGTTGAAAGGTATTCTCTGTCCAAAACTACCTAAAGGTATACTTAGAGAATATGTAAGGCTCCCATTTCAGTTCCCAATACCGTTCTAGTCCGTTGGTCTCGTAAGGTAAGCGCGTCTGCTCAGCTCTCGCTTCTTGTGTGATCTCGTTATCTAACGAGACGCTACCCTGGCGCTTTCACGTGGGGGTCTATGGGCCCTCGACCTTCTGATTTGTTAAAGTGAAAGCGCCAGGGTAACCCGCGTATTCCGAATTAACTTAGAAAACTTGGATTTCGCGGCTACCTTGCGCTCACAGCAGCTACAATTTTTGCACATTAAGTAGGTATCGCGTAAAAAAAATATTATTATAAAAATAAAATAATACTAATATGAAACCATATATCGTCATTCTGCTAACATTCAAGTGCCTAAATCAACTTTAACTTTCAAATTCTAAAAGTAGTCATTTATTTAAATTAATGACCTTTCCTGAACAGGTAGAGGAGATCAACGCCACCAGAAATCATTAATATTCTCTTAGAGTACATCGATCAGTGCTACGGTCATCGTAATACTATGCGACACACTAATTAGCCTTGCCGATACTTCCGCTCTTCCTTCCTTGGTTAGGTTAGGTCGAAATGGTACGAGCTGATTGTGTGAGCTGTGCAAGTGGCTACAAACTGGTCTAACACAGGAGTTACATCGACACGCGTAGAAGAAGTATATGCATACGTGCCATTTAGGACATCCTCAACATTAAGGACCACATGCTAAGCAGTCACGCTTGCAACTACTACACCAGCGAGACAGTCTTCAGTATAAGTAAAAGTCCGGTTTAAAAGACCCTTTTTTTTGGGGTGGGAAATCATTATATAACTTCTGTCTGACACTCCCCCCGCTCCGCCCAGAGCGGGGGGAGTGTCAGACTTGTACTGACTAAAACCCACCCCTGTTCCTTCTATTGCCCTTTCCGGGGCCGCGGTATCTCTTTCGAACAACCCGCAACCCCGGGTTTGAAAGAACCTTAAGCGAGAACTTCAAATGAATCGGACGCGGTCATCATTCTCTTGCACATATCATCATCCATCCTTCTCTATTAAGTTCTCGTCACTTCATCAGACATTTCTTTTCCATATATCATTCTTTACACACGTGATGCATATTTTCTTTTGTTTCTTCCTCTACTTGTACTAACCCAACATTCATGCTCAAAACTTTTTTGATTAGATTTTCCTCATTCGCACGCGCCAATAGTTACCTAAAATTTAAACAAGTTATTCTCTTGAGTCATCATGACTTAATTTTACCAACTGTAAACAAATACAAGGATTTCAATCTTTGTTTTTGTTTCAATTTCTCTAAGCAACCTTTTCTTTTTAGTTGGTTTTCAGTACGTTGCATGCGTGCGAAAGTGTTCGCCTAGACTCTGGTCTTGCTAAAAGTTTGGATCTTGATGGGATTCTTTAGATTACTTAGGTATAGCTATCTATGACCATGGGGTGCTGAGAGCCCCACTTCGATAGGTACTTATACACTACATATATAGGTAAACTTTAACTTTTTCCAAGGGGGTAAGCAGAACCTGCATCACGCCACCTGCCACGATCTTTCCATACTTATTACCTGTTCTCATTTTGTCCACGTTTATGAATCTGATCATAAACACATGTGCTACTATAAGTGCCAACAGTTTGACAATTTTATCAAAATAAATACAATAGTGTGCGTCATTACGTAGATTATAATAATCCAGTTGATCCGAGTCCGAATAATCAATCGCAGCTGATAGGAGTCGATCGTTTCAGTAATTCATTACCGTCAGCCTTTATTGCTTCACATAGTCTGAAGTATTGCTTACAAATCCTTACTAATATTATAAAAGCGAAAGTGAGTTGGTTTGTTTGTTACCTCTTCACGCTTTAATGAATTTTAAAACGGATTTGATGAATTTTACAGGTTTCAGGTCAGGTACAGAGATAGTTGGGAACCAGGAGACGGAAATAGGCAATTTTTTTTTTTAAAGTTGGATCTGAGCGAGAAAGATGGAAGAAAAGGGAAAAGTTAGCGTTGCTATTACAAATCAATAAGGCGCATGGGCAAAAACTGCAGGTAGCAGGTACTGTGTTATACCGAATTTAACACGAGCGAAGCCGCGGACAAAAGCTAGTTAAAGATAAAAGTAAAAAACTGTCCAAGTGCGAGTCGGACTTGCGCACCGAAGCCGCGAAGGTTCCGTACAAACTTGCGACATAAACGGCCATATCTTTTGACAGCGTAGATTTAGAAGGTTGCTTTTTTCACAGCGCCAAGGAACTACAGATTTGAGTACTTATATGGTTTTAATTTCAACTCCATACCCTTAGCTGTTTTCGAGATAAACTGTCTTGACAGACAACAACGTAATCCTATAATGTTTCCGTTTTTCCTTTTGAGTACGGAACTCTAAAAATCAACATAATTATCTTAACGTTATCATGGTTAAGATCCCTTGATAGTGGCAATTTTTTTAAGTTATTGATAATGAAAATTGAATTAGCAATACAGAATTTCAATGAAACAATCTATAGGTGAATGATAATAAAACTGAATTTTAAACGCAATTTTACAAATTCTAGTAAAACGAGTAGCTAAGATACTAGCTCAATTGTTATTAAGCTACTAGCTCATTAAGTATATGGGATTTGGCACATGCTACATACTTAATGAGCAGCTGTTGCACATCTAAGGAAGTACTTAGTTTGTAAGAAGTTTGTAGTGTGGCAAGAACTCTTACAAACTAACTAACTTTTTGGACCTATGTCCAAAAGCACAACCCGAACTGTGCAACTTTTCTTGTTGTTATAAAGGTACGTGCAGGTGAAGGCCTATGTGATATTAAATATTTAGATTAACTTGATTTGTGTCACGATTTTATATAATAAATAACTGTACCCAATTTCCTCAGACCACCTTTATCATTTAGGGGCATGAGAAATGGATGTTGGCCGATTTTCAGACCTACCCGATATTCAGACAAAAATTCATACAAATCGGTCCAGCCGTTTCGGAGGAGTTTGGTAACAAACACCGCGTCACGAGAATAATATGTAAATAAAAAAAAAACTCCTACAGAACTAAATGTGGCTTTCACTATTCATAAAATAGAAGAGAGTCATCTCAGAGGTGAGATACAGCGTCAAAGTAGAAGAAACGGTTTTAAAATAGAAAAATGTTTGTTAGATTAACTGATAAAAATAATAATAAGACATATATATATATTTTAATCTTATGATCAAAAAATTACGCTTTCGATTTTGATCGATTGCTCCTCATCCCTAACTCATTTGCAAGTATACATGCTCGTGATTGCACCGTGCGTACTGAAACCCTTAGTAAAATCAGATCCTACCTGTAAGGAACATCTCCTGCCGCGAAGATATACTGGCTGTTATAGACGGCACTCATGAGGATCACGACCAGGATGAAGCAGTAGTTCCGGATCTGGTAGCGGCCGAACTGGCCCAGCTCCATGAGAATGGCATCCAAGTCAACTGTCACCGCCATGGCGGAGACAAACGAGGGTCCAAGAAGGTCCACGAAAGTTCACGATGGTTCACTAAACACCACGTCATTCGTCCGCCAGTGTCGACGAGCGTGTGGCGTGTGCCCGCGGTTATCGCGCGCTGCCCTCACGCAACCCAACACAGGTATCGCCGAAAGTCGCTGCACTCGAGACTTCGCAACTATCGACTGGGCACATTATCGAGAAGTCGATTGATCCTAATCTCGAACGACGAAACATCACGCTCAAATGTGGTGAACAGAAATCCTTAGCGCGTAATCAAAGTACGAACTTGTCGTTAATTAATGCAAATTGGTGGCAGATTACAATAACAATTAATAATTATATATTTTGGCAGTGATAACGGACGAACCTAATATGACCTTGATGCCAGCTGACTATCGTACCTACTTATTAAAACTTCAAGGTCATGATCACTTTGATTTATTTACATACTAGCTTTTGCCCCTGTAGTTTTTGTCTTTACGCCTTATTTATTGTAATAGCAATGCAAAGCTTTCCATTTTCTTCCCTCTTTCCTCCTCTCTCCTCTTTTTTTTTTTAATATATCCTATGTCCATCTCCTGGTTCCCAACTATCTCTGTACCAAAATTCATCAAAATCGGTTTAGCCATTAAAGCGTGAAGAGGTAATAAATAATCAAACACACTTTCGCTTTTATAATATTAGTAAGGATATAAAACCGTATAAGTATGTCTCGGGACACGGCTTAGGGTCATGTGGCTGAGTTCAATAATGAAAGCTGGTTTTCACACCTGAATTATTCTTGAACATTAATTACTACCTAATTCCCAATTCATTCGCGGCTGTTTAAAGAAATCAGAATACTTGACAGAAATCAGTGTAAGCAAGCTTATATCTACGACTCTACTAATCTACAAAAGTAACTTGACTAATTATGGCTACGTACGCTATGTACACCAATTCGCTGGTTTTTTTAAATGCTTTCAAAATCGACGTCAATAACAACGTACAAAATGTCAGCTTGGAGAACACGATGAGTTGGCAAACCACAAATAACAACGGTTAATAACGGTTTAAGCAGTAGCAATCAAATACACAGTACTTAAAGAGTAAATATATTTTAACAAGGTACATTACCTATACAAACTCTTCAATACAATCTGTGAACGGGTGAAACCAGGAAATTCGGGGAAAGTACTGTCTTAATTACATTATTATTTAAAAAATGGTCGGCTACATCGAATTTATTCTATTTTGAAAACTCTAAAGCTCATGTCAGCATTATGCTCGCCCCCATATATGTGGAAGTTTATCCTAATTGGATAAAAGGGGGGGATCATAGGGTCTATTGGTACACTTATGCCTAAGCCCAAGGAATACAGGCGTGATGTTACGTTATCAAGTCGGTGACCTTCCTGCTCGAGTTGCGCGACGCCCGCAGGCTCATCTCCTCGGCCTGCGCGATGGTGTCGGGCAGCCTCATGTGCAGCGTCTCCGGCGTGAACAGCATGAGCAAGCCGGCGCAGGCTGCCAGGCCGCCGAACAACAGGTACGGCAGGTTCTTACTATACACCATCTGTTTTTGCAACATGTTTGGTTAGAAAGACGCCACACAGTGCGAAATGGCGAACGGCGCGTCATTTCTCAGTCGCCACCAAATGCTTTGTCACTGGTGACGAACGGACAAGTAATTTCCCATTTATTGCCACCGCTACGTTGCCATTTTCAATTCTAAGTAGTAGTAGGCTAGCATAGGCTTAGAGTGGTTTCTTAGCGAAGATCGGCACTTCTGAACACAGGCCTCTCTCAAGCATGGTCATATCGGAATTACTCGGGTTTATTACATTCCCGCACACTGTGTCGGGTAATTGGGTCATTGGTCTTGGTCCACCTTTCTTTGCTTTTCTCCTGAACCTGTGTTCTTGTCACACTTTCTATTTTTTTTTTGTTTGTGCTATTTGTCAAATACCGAGATGTTTCGGTGAAACCTATCTGTAATCACCATCATCTGCAGCAGGACTTCATCCACTAATGGGAATAGATCTCTCTTCCATTGTGCCAATGACTACATTCCTGTGTCAGGCTCAACCAGGATTTTCGCCCGATGGCAAAGAGTTCGTGAACATATGTCGCTACACTGAATCCGTGAGCAAGAGCTAGTTCATAAATAATTAAAGTGTAATAGACCGACCAACCAACAGAGGCGTCTGAGGCGCGGCCATGGACCCTATGCGGCCAATCATGGAACAGAAGCCTACGAGGATGTGGCGCGCCTTCGTGGGGAACAGTTCGATGGTGTAGATGTAGATGCCGCAGTAGATCAGGCTGCTCATCATCTTGCCCACCAGTGTGAGCGCTATCATCAGTTTAGCTGCAATATTGGTAGATATGTTTATTATTATTTTTTTAATCATATTGAATACTAACTTGGAGACGTACGTCGGACTCGCGCACTGAAGTTTCCGTACAAACTTGTAAGTACGTAAATAGTTCGTTTATAAATGGAATTGAGTCTCGAAGATTTTTCACGTTTGTGGGTGGCAACCGAATTTAAGGACAAACTTAACTTAAACTTAACTTTGCCTTTGGAAAACTGTTGCGCTCTATAACGTTGCTACTTGCCAAAATTCATGATTATATTCTATGTCAACGAGAAGTAAGTTGCGGGTCTGTGGACGGTGAGCAATGGGTAGCTCACTGTCCGTCCGTCTATTGACAACAGCTACTCTACCATGACGTCTTAAAGCAGAGCTTATTCCGCTGAGGGAAAGAGACAGAGGGTGTCTAAAACCATTTCTTTATCACACAGGAATAAGAACTGCTACTTATAAGATGTCAATGGTAACCCTACAGGTCGTGTCGACGGCGCGTGGCGCGTTCGTGTTTCACGTGTGCCTCAAAAATATGTCAGCGTGCTGGGGTTACGGGTTGTTAAAAAGAGATACCGTGGCCCCGGAACACAAAGGGCAAAAGAAGGAACATGGATGGGTTTTAATTCAGTAGACTGACACTCCATCTGCTCCGCCCAGAAACCCCGCTCTGGGCGAAGTTATTTAGTGATTTTCCGTCCGAAAAAAAAAATAGTAGTAAGTACCCTATGATTCTAAGTGTTGAGTTACCTATTTGGGTTCCGTAGAAAAATCAAACTCAGACATTATATCGTCTAACTTAGGGTTAGATAAGACAATTCACTTTTTAAATATTCAAGTAATGATTCTCTACAAAAATCTGTAACCTTAGAAAGTCTATCAAAATATTCAATAGCAGATACTTAGGTTAGATCTGAGAATCTTAAGCGCTTCATTTAAAAGACATCTATCGAGGTTAGGGGCAATCCGAAAGGAAAATAAGTCATATGAAAGTTATTAAGCTTTTAACATCTAATGAAATAAAGGATATATCGTCTGCCTACGAAGGAGAGTGCCACATTACGACTATTGTTGTGGAGTTCACCACCATCTCCATCAAGGAAAGAGTACGAAACTGTATAACGGTGAACATAAAGCTGATCGACTTAACCCCTCACACTTGGGCCTTGTTGGTACTTCAACTACTCTTAACTTCCCTGAACACCTCACAAATAAAACCAAAAACGTTCTTGCTCGGGACTTTGCGGGAACAGAAAATTATAGCTTTTGCTGGATCGCAAATGAAGAATTTTACTCCTAAAAAAAGAAGGCGTACTTACCTACTTGTTAAAAATAAGGGCACTCCACTGCAATTGTGCGGTGATACATCGTTATTCTTTACTGTTTAATGTAACTTTTTGCTCCATCATTGTTAATTTAAGCAACTTTTGCAATTGCAACGTTATATATTTTTGCTTAATGTATAGTAACTGATTGTATTAAATGCACTATATTCCATGAACAAATTAAAAACTTTTTCACTCTCAAACATTCCGCAACATAATAAAACACAACCCTATATGCTATTTCTCACGCGTGATGCGCAATTTTAACAGAATCGTACTAACATCGTTACAAACTTACACAAACCACCCTTTCACATACTAATCTCTGTTGATAGAATAAAATTTAACTTTTTAATCATTTACATTAGCTTGTTTTTTTTATTCTTTGGTAAACAAAAAAGCAAATCTATTGACTTATACTGAAAATTAAATAAATTGCCTTTCCAATGATACTGTATAGTCATATGTCTACCATTGATTAATATAGGGTTAAAATGACTTTGCAGGGAATTTTTAAAGAGGTGCAATTTTGGTGACGCCAAGTGTAGTTTAGTTGCTTTGCTGTTTCGACTTTCGTGAGCTTCTCGTCATACAGGAGCGTTACGCTAACAATCACTGCGCGCCACTCCAAGCGATCCAATACCACTATATCAGGCTTATTGGCTACAATTGACCTGTCAGTGATGACGGTGTGATCGTAGTACAATGTGATTAATCTTACTAATATTATAAAAGCGAAAGTGAGTTTGTTTGTTTGTTACGTCTTCACGCCTAAATGGCAAAACCGATTTTGATGAATTTTGATACAGAGATAGTTGGGACCTTGGAGACGGACATAGCCTATTTTTTGTAAGTGAGAAAAGGGGGTGACAGATGGAACAAAATGCGAGATAATGTTAATTTTTAACGATCATCACGCGAGTTAAAGTAAGCGTTAGCCCAAAGTAACTATGCCACGCAGACGAAGTCGCGGACGGAAGCTAGTTTATTATAATTGTTATTTCGAGTTTTCGTTACAAGAATGAACGTAACGTTACCAATACAATATAAGGAATGTTACAAATTATCAGTTGATAACTTACGGTTGGTGACAACTTGTGAAGCGACGAGCGATAGCCCGCAAGCAAAATAACATGTCATGATTGTGCTCTTCCTTCCAAAGCGGTCAAGCGTAGCGTAGCTCAGGAATGAGGCGGGGATGTCCACAAGTGCCGTCAGAATGAAGATCACGTACATGTTTATACCCTGGAGGGATACTGCGTTGATAGTAAGCCCGTAGTAGATCATCGTCGTCGACATCCACCAGAACGAAACCACAGTCAGTCGGCGCATAATGATCTTTGACGACCACACTTGTTTAAATAGAGAAGCTTCTTTGAACTCTATTTGGTTGGAAATAAAATTTCTTGAGAATGTACTCGTGGGACGAACTCTTTTTTTAGTTTGTCCTTCGGTTAATAGTGTTATTGTTTGAGGTAAAAGTTTTACCCCGTTGGTCCTTGCAATTTTAAAAATTAATTTAACTGCTTTGTCCCTCTGTCCTTGGGCTATGAGCCAGCGTACGCTTTCTTCAAAGAAGAAGGCATAGAAAATGAAGAGGAAGGATGGAGAGAAAATGGCGAGCGTGTAGGTCCTCCAGTAGGGTATGGCCCAGGCGACCAGGGCGGTGATCATCAGGCCCAGCGCGTACGTGCAACTGATGATGTTGCCGCCAACCACTCTTCTTTTAAGGCCTACTATCTCAAGGGCTGAAATAAAGGATAGTAGAAACATCATTAAAAATCAAACAATTTAATTAGTATGATTTGTAATAGACTCGGGCTCCCTATAAAACAAGTCCGTTTTTCAAATGGTAGCAAGTACTTTAAAAGGCATCAAAAATCCCAAAATATATGCACTACTTCAAAGTATTGCATATATTTAAGGATAGTTTTAGTGTTCTTCAATTTCGCAGAAATATTTTATTTATAAATTGTTTATTGGAATAAATACAGACAATATTAAAACGTTTGTGCTAATCAACATGATACTTTAATTTAATCTATTATTAGAATTTTGGGAATTTTTCGATGTTTTTTAAGGTAGATAGGTAAGTACCATTTGGAAAACGTAGATTTTCAAACTCTTTTCGTATGGAGCCACATGTAGGCCAATAGCCGATGGTTTTAGGCTCCGTACACTGTTCGTTGGTTTAGTTATTGGAGTACACTAACTTAAAAAGTATATTAAAATGTAGAAAGCTAACAAGTTGTAAATAGTAGTACCTAATTCTTTCTCTTGACAAGTGTTAGTTCCACAGTCATTTGGATTTGTATTGCATAAAACGTTATAATTATTGTAAAATATTTGTAACGTACGACAATCAGGCTGCTGCATTCGTAAAATACCTAAATATATAATTGATGAGACTGTACTGATTCGTAAACTATAATTAAATATGTACCTATAATAAATGCAGTGCTGTAAGCGCCATTGCCGACGAGCGCCTGGACGAACTCGAGCAGCAGATAGATGAAGTAGTTGTTACAGAAGGCGCGCACCACACCGACAGCCGCCGGCGCCACACACGTCCCGATCAGTGCAAAGCGGCGCCCGTACCTGCACCATCATCATCATCATTCTCCTGCCGTAACCCTCACTCCAATTTATTTGGGGTGAAGGTAGGGTTGCCACCTGTACTCTATCATATCTCTATAGTCTAAACCAACTATAAAGTACGCAAAAATACTTTTATGATTTTATGTCTCTTTCTGACATAAAATATTCAGAAAAATATATTGTAAGATTTTTTGCGTAAAACAGAACGACAGAAAGTGTATGCGTTTATTTTATTTAAATTTTTGAATGATAAGATGCAGCGGAGATTTTCAATGTCAATACAATGTTAAAATTGGCTAAAAGCAATGAGAAATATATTTTCAAACGGTACTCGTATTAAAGCTGAATAAAAAGTACTTTATTTTGTGACAGTGTTCTTTTTTTACTGCGCTTAATATCCGATGTACTTTATGTTGGATAGAATACATAATAGTAAACCAAACGTGCAGTCCGATTGCAGTTCTATTGCAGTCGGCGTGCAATCGTGTGAACTGCACACCGACTAACTGCGAACCAACCGTGTAGTTCGATTGCAGTCGGTGTGCAGTTCTATTGCAGTCGTGTCAACTGCATTCAAACTGCACTTGAACTGCAATTTGCGGTTGGATTGCAGTTGAAATGCGATCCGTCTGTTCAGAGCCTTAGGAATAGAACCCTAATAAAACAAGTCACAAGCTTCAGGCAGGCAATCGGACTTTTTTTTTTGAATCAGTTTTTATTTAAATAAATCTAGTTAAATAAAACATCACGTACGCATCTGATATAGTGGCGGTGGTAGGTATCGCCAAGAACACTCCCGCGTTGTGGATGGTACCCACCAGTGTGCGCTTCCACTCCTCGCACGCCAGGTCGAACTGTAACATGACACCGGCACACAGTTTTAAGAGATACAGTCCATGCTAACTGAATATCAATATGACTCAATAGGGCCTAATAGCTTATTGCGGGCTGTAGCCGGACGGCGCGACGTTAGCCTTATGGAGACTACACACCAAAGCCTCCAAGCTCACCGACAGGCCGATGTATACGTGTCTGCCGACCGAGCCTTCGAACGTGACCAGCGCTGCGGCGGGTTTAAGTCGGTCGTGGACCGTCAGTCCAAACTCGACAATAGGTACTGCTGGCCAATGCGTGTAGTTTTTTCACCGTAGGGGTCACCGATACTGGAGATAATCGGGCGGGAGGAAGCGCCCGGGTGTGCGTGAAGCACACTGTGGCGGTCAGCCCAGCTTGTTCGCAGCACCGCTTTGTCCTCGTAGAAGCCATCGGCGGCGGCGATCTCTCGCACCCGGCCCTAGTTCAGTCCATGGTCCGGAGTGAGAGTGAATGGAAAGCGGTCACCTACTTCTGCGAAGCAGTTATGCTAGCGATGGAGGTGGCTGGACGTTTGAAGGAGAGAACCTTCGGTCGATCTTAAAGTTTATGTAGCGTTAGCGAGTTTCCTTCGTGCCTTGGAAAACACATTAAGCCATTGGTCTAGGCTTTCATTAATAGATATTTGACAATCGTAGGTATACGGTATTCAGCGGCCTGAAAGTCTGACAACCAGTGTAACCTTAGGGTCGTATTACACAGTACCTACTGGGTGATGGGGATCATAGAAATCGCACCATGCAAAATACTGGTATTCAACCGCATCACGTCTTATCGGGTGCGCACCCGATAAGACCAAAACTCATCCCCAATATTTAGAGAAAGGCTAGGCATTAGTATTTACAGGCAAGGCGTATTTACTTCTGGAACAATCGTGTTATAATTCTCGTAGACCCAAGAATGGCAGCGCGTAGACTCATTGCTGAAACTAGCTGGCTGACATTTGTTGCCAATTGGAATTCGTCGCCAGCAGTCGTGCCCGGTCACTGGCAATGCAAACTTCCCCCAACCGTTGGTGGCGAATCTTTCTGGCGACGCTTCGCATTCTGGCACTCTGCATCTGAACAAGAGGGAGGAGAATTGCTGGTTAGCTGAGCCTGCAGCTAATGACTACAAAGCTATGACTGAACAAATCATTAATATTGTATCACCAAATATAAATACGTAGCAGGTGGTAAAGCGTAACGAGCACACGGATCACAGCAGGGCCCTCAGATATTCAAGTCACCATGCATGCTAAAAAGTCTTAAATTCTATACTTCAATAAGTTTATTTGATGTATCTCCTAACCTTGTACACGTGTATTCAATTTCTGGTGAGCCAAATAAATAAATAATAAAGACCTATTACCTACCTGGATATTATGTCAAAACTGGAACTGGCACACGAAAATAAAAGGGCCCAGGAGGGAGGTCTAGCCCAGCTGTTGGACAGAGCAGGCTATGAAACTATATACCTATAAATAGTCTGTTGCTTACTGTGTTACATAAACAAATGTCATTGGTCAATTTTAATTTTAAAATTACTCATTATTTAAGAATTAATTAAACATGCACTCATGCTAAGGCAGGCACCACCGGCTCACCTATATGCGACACTTCCGGCAGAAAATATAAACTGGTAATTGTTGACACTAGTGAATATAACGGCAACTGCCAAGTACATATACACGATCCTCTGAAAGCGGCCGAACTGGCCCAACTCAGGCAGTAGAGCGTCCAGGTCTATAGGCTCAAGGACCTTGTCTTCATTAGTCTGCGACTCTTGGGAAATAGTATTTTGATACATTCCTCTCGTCACAGCCTGTACCAAAGCGCGTACTGGGGACAACCGTCAGGAAAACACGTCACCATTATACCACCAGCAGGTTCACAAACAACGGCTACATCGGAATTCTAGTTAGAATACTTAGTCTAGATAAGTGTGATGACAATATTGGTTATATTTGAAGTTTAATGTGTACGATATTGTGTCAAATGTGTCAATTCTGACGACCGTAGTGCTGCAACCAGCCGAATGTAGAATATCGATGTAAAAGAGTTTAAAGTTCCGAATGGGTCAGGCAAAATGGGGCAGTCAAATGGGCAAGGTCATTTTTACTTTTCCTTGTTAGTTATCTATCCTCGGTTCACGAAATGGACGTGTATGTAGGTATGCCCGAATTTTTGTTTCGCTCGTAAATCTTAAACGGATAAAACGATTTGGATTAATATTTTATCTCGTTATATTTATCTTGATGACGCAAGTAACTAATAAAATTATAAATAATAGAGAAATGGCGGATCTTGAGCATACTACAGATTTTTATGTTAGAATTCTACGTAAGTATTCTGATCTCTGATGAGAAGCGAGGCAGTGATACTGCACATTTTATTAAATATGGTCTGGTTAGGGCACAAATACATAGAAAATAATATAACCTATTCCCACAATATAAACTGTTTGGCCGAAGTTAAACCATAAAATTAGGGTGTCTAATCTACAGTACATAATGATTTGACTGTCGATATAACTTGCCGGAGATTGAAAGAATTACAACAATTTAATTTAAAAAACAATTCACCTATTATAATGTAAATAAAAAAGTTTACAGCTTTTTTGTGCATTTCACAAATCAACATAGGTATTACGTACTAGCTTTTGCCCGCGGCTTCGCACGCGTTAAATTCGAGGTAACACAGTTCCCCTTTCCTGATTTGCAGGTACCTGCTACTAGTTTTTTCCCTAGCGCCTTATTGATTGTAAAGCTAAGTTTTCCCTCTTTCTCCCTCCTTTCTCACTTTTTTTGAAAAAAGATAGCCATGTCCGTCTCCAGGGTCCCAACTATCTCTGTACCAAAATTCATTAAAATCGGTTTTGCCATTAAGGCGTGAAGACGTAACAAACAAACAAACAAACTTTCACATTTATAATATTAGTAAGGATTGTGAGGTTGTAAGATGCTTTACCGGATTTTCCTGTGGGTGTCTTGAATTTAAGTTCTCCAGCGAAGCAGGAGATCAACCACAGCGTTGTATCATGTGCTTAAAAAACAAGTAAAGGTTTACAGGGCTGTGATACCTGGATTAGTAAGATTCCTTATCTGACCTCCACAACCCAGTAAGTACTGGGTCATACAATACCCCTTGGTAAGATTGGTTGTCAGACATTCGAACGCTGACCACCTGTAACTACTGTCAACGATCTACAATTGACAGCCGGGATCAACAACTTAACGTTATACCTAGCCGAGCTTGCCTTGGTGGCTCCGTGGATGGGTTACCGAGTTACCTTCTTACCTCAAAAAAACACGTAAAGCTGTTGCTACAAGTCGTATACTCCTATTAATAAAATATACAGTCATCACTTGTGCCTACATCTTAATGTATAAAACAAAGTCGGGTTTGTTGGAACAACTCAAGCACGGCTCGACCGATTTTTATTCGTTAGATTTATCTCCGTGCCGAATAGCAGAATAGGTAACTATTAAGACATTCGAAAACAAGAATATAAACAGTGGCAAGCTCGGTTTGTTAATAAGGTAGGTAGGTAGGGCAGCTACCCTGTAGGTAGGTGGGGTAGGTGGGTGGGATAGGTAGGTAGGGATGTGTAGCAATGTACCTTTTATTAGAGAATCTTTTTTTGAAAGGCAAGCCGGGCACAGCTAATAAATTAAATAAAAGTCATAATATATGTAACATAATAATTATTATTTTTAATATCCTTAAACGTTTTATATACAGTCAACATCGAATGCCAAGAACAACATCTACAACGTAGTAAAGTACACAAGAGCACAACAGGTTTATAAACGTATTTATATATTATATATGTATAGATCAAATTATATACATCTACAGTAATGTTCTCACAATCGGTATACTTGCATGTCTGCAATATATGTATATGACGACGATCTGCTGACGTTGTCATCAAATATACAAGAAAGTATTTGTGAATTGCTAAATGTGTTTTTCATGTTGACTTTTTTCCTTTATGTGCCTGCAAGGAGCAGTATTTTACGTGTTATATTGAAACGGCTACGTCTATACATTTCTATATTGCAAAACATCTATGTGCACTTATGTCAAGATTATTTAATTTCGACACAACGTTAGCAAACCGACGTCTTTGAATTGTAACAAGTGATCGATAGGTACATTCACAATAGAAAACTTCTGAAATTCAATACAATATAGTTTTTATTGAACTATGGCGACCGACAATAAATATTACATTGGTCTTTAGATTACAGGATTATTATACAATATTCATATGATTACGGCTACATCCGACCGCACGATGAAGATAGCCGATTGTTGCCGTCTCCCTCGCACGTCGGCGGGGCAGTAAAAGCTATCGAACACTTACAATTTCGAAATGTTTCGTCTCTTTCCTTTATTTAACGATTAATGAACACTAGGAAGGGATATAATTATACAACACTGACTTTCAAAGATGGCGCGATTTGGAAATAACGTTAACGTAGTACAAGCCGTGACCTCCTCCGCCACGCGATACTAGGCCTTAAAATAAACCTTTGTGAAGTACAAATTAGCAAAACATAAGAAAATATAATAATAAAATGAATGTCATTATAGTATTTTTAATACAGTTTCTTGTTATTTGTAACAGGTGGCAAGTGATTGCGTTGTGGGAAGATATTCATGTTTACTTACAATACAATATAACAGAGTGCTACGTTTTAACAAATTGCATTGGTAGTACAGTCGGGTGCACAAGTATTGGGTGGGATGCATGATTGGATATGTGATGCCAACACTTGTGTCACCGAGTGTACAGAGTGACACAACCAAAGTGATGCGAAGCACCGGAACTTATTGCTCGTTACTATGGATAACTATACAACCAATATGTTGGGACTCTAGTCCGTCTCTAACCGTGATAGTCGGAAAGCTAATACAATGAAAATGATGTATGTTTCCCTTAGTAATGGCGTTTTCATATAACATGGCTATTTCAAGGTGCGCCCGAACCGAGTTAGACTTTAAATGATATAACATAATACACACGCCTGTTATGACCGAAGGGTTAGGCAGATATGTACCTAATAGCTAACTAACGTTTTACCAGTTAGTTTTAGTCTCATGTAATAGGGGACGAACCTATTACATCAATAGGGCACAAATCCCGACTTTGTGGCTGCTACCAGAAATTCCCAACAGAAAAACCAACTTGCTTGCACCACTTGCTGACCCGAGAATCGAACCTAGACAGCAATTGCGCTTGTAAATACTCGCACTCAAGGAAGTATTTGAAGATATTTCAGTAAGTAATAGATTTGTGCCCGGTTGACGGCAATAGGGTCGCCCCTATTAAATAAGTCTTAAAACATGGGGTACACTTCTGCCCTACCTTGTCCGGATAACAGGGTTGATGTTACATTATCATTGTTCAAGTCTGGTGTCCACTTTGATCTATTGAAACGCACCTTCACTTTAAGTGAGACCAATTAACACTTGAGAATATAAACATGTCCTTATAACACAGATATACAGATGGGACGCCACGGTACAAAAATATATTATTTAAACATTCACAGTACATGTGGTAACATAGACGATACAGACAGACAGACAGACATTGGCACTACCAATGTTCTACGACTCCGGGCACATTACAATTAGTTATTAATATTAAACACTATTGATACAATGCGACACAAATTATTGCCTGTTTTGATCACAAGACCGAGACGAACACAGTTATATAAGATTTTAATTAAGTAATTGTATGTTTATTAGATTTACAAAGAATTATCCACCGATAGATTAGATGCTTGTTCTTAAAAACCTTAATGAATGCCTAGCAATGGGCTATTAAACTCTTTTCGCTGTGTTGGTGGCCTAGCATGACCTTTTAATCTTTTACACGCCAGAGTAAAAACACACGCGCGTGCCCCCACGTCAAGAAACTCATTTTACCTACATTTTTGTCACATATTTGTGTCATTGGCGTCCAGGGCACGCGCTTGCTTGTCACATATGTGACAATGGTAAAAGCAGGATTGTTTTAATCTTATTCCAGTGTAGGAAAGAGATAGCGCTAAGCGTCCTTGATAGCTCTGCCTCTTTCTTACACTGGAATGTCATTAACACAATCCTAATTTAAGACATGATGGTAAGCCCAATTAGCTATGAATATACAGCAGTGCATTTGAAATAGGTCTTCATTTAGGTACTCTCTATTGTTGGTGAAATCAGAAAGTGTTTGTTTAGTTAGGTGTCAATATAGAACTAAGACGTAAGGGGCTCCTTCAAAGGGAGCATTCACTTGTAATGTAACAACCCAAGACTCGTTTTAGTACAGAATCAAGTGAATTTGAACTCTTACATTAGGTACAGGTGAATGCACAGTGTGGAAGCGCCTTAAGATAGTTTCATTCTTGCTTATAAGTAGGAATTATCAATAATTCTAATCACCAATAAATTATGAAACAAAACGATGGTTTCAAATAAAACCCGAATTCCTCTCAATTTTCGATGTTAAAGAATGTAATTTACATCAAAAACAGACGGTTTAATAAAGAAAGCAATTTAAACTTTATTAAGTCATATTTTCCACCATACATTAGAAATAAACTCGTTCGATAGTATACATTACTATCATTATAACTACTTTGTAAAATCGGTGCGAAAAGCGTTTACCAGACACGTCACCGATATAATGTATACATTTACGTCCGGAAGATTACAAATGACATGCTATTTTTAAGTGCTAAGAAAATGGTTGTTTCATGGCTTCAGAAATCGTTTTGTTTACGTCGTCCGTAAATAGTAATTACTGGAAATCGTAAAATTAACAAAACTACTAGCAAGGGAACTCAACCATAACATACAATGTATCGGAGAAGTATTTAAAAGATACTTAATTTATAGTATATGACACGAAAACCGTGTTTTTTGTAATCATTTGTAGTTTAGAACCAAATGAAATTTGTATAGAGTGGTATATGTATTTATATCTGTCTTTTAAAACAATACAGCAACATAACATCGCGCTTGTAATTCCCGAAGGTAAGACAGACATATAGCATACCCACATCCCGCCATTTATATGTGAGCTTATTGCCATCAAAAGGACAAATCATAGAACCGGGCTACTTTTTATCTCAATTTAAAAAAAAACTGTTTTTTCGCACCGAATTACTTTCTAAATAAATCTAAATACGTACACCCACACCTGGAAGTCTACCGAGGTACTAACACCACACACCACATTCACCGTCCAACCACCATTCCTCACCGTCCTACCACCATGCTCACACCACGCTACCAGCTTCCTCTCACCACACAACTACGTCGTTACCCGAGATAATTAAAGAACCTTGAAATGCTTCATAGTGTAAATGATAGATGCTGTAAGGCTTGATAGTTTTATGCACGTCAGATACATCATCATCTGCCCAGCCTTTTCCCAATTATGAATATCAGTGTTTTATCCGGTAAGACTGGAAGCCGACCCCTGTCTTACCGGATACGTGTTATACAATAAAGTCCCCGATACAATGCCATAAAGTTCCCGATACAAGTTTTTTTTTCAATTCCGTAGGATACAAGTACGGCGTTATCGATAATCGTGAATCATATATTATTGTAATATATACTTCACCACAATCGCATTAAGTTTATAATCGTGCAGTAAACTAAATTGATTCGTATCTCGATGTTCACACGAGTAAAATCATTAATCATGAATATTATATCGCAATACACAATAAATTCACGCGTTTTTCCCACGAGGGTAGGCAGAAACTAAACCCTTTTCTTTCCTTTTATTTTTACATGCTTTTTCCGGCTCATCCACTTTCATACATCTGGTCATACACGCGCGTCAGTTCGTGAGTTAGTACTCACGAACTGACGCGCGCCCTTGATATTTCCGAAAAACACCACCAATAAAGTTATCATATATTGCTAGGACGTCACCCTATTATTTGTCGACGTAGAATTGTATTGGAGTATTTATCAGTGTTCTGGAAAGTTTCACCATCATTTACACTATGTAGACGCAACTAAGAGCGATATGTGACGTAGACTAGCAACAATTAAATAAGTCTAACTTCGTACTACATTTATACTGATATGCGCGTTGTAGCTTACAAATACTCAAATATGGCGACGAATGTTTTAGCTTATGCGATGGCAATGTTAGTGATGAGGCTTGCAGTCGTGTTGTCAGGTAGTGACGATCTTTAAGCAATATGTTGGCCGACAGCTGAGCAACTGTTGCGCAACTTTTCGAAGTAGTGCCTTCCTGTTATATCGCTATGAAAACAGCAGTTATTTTTAAGCAAAAGTTGCGCAATATCTGATAATAGTTGCACCAAGTTGCGAGCAACATTTATTGAATGTTCACTTTCTGATGACGCGACTGTAAGATGTTTTATGAACATAAGGATATTAAAATTACATAAATATTTCCTTAATTGGTCTTAATTTATAATAAATAATTAAATTGCCTAAACCATGATAGCGATATAATATAAGTAATATTTCCAAAGTATTAACAATATTTTAGCTAAGATAATTATTACACGATGAAGTAAATATGATACACTTAATAAAAAAAAAAACAATAAAAGCATATTCCCGCAAACTATATACAGATATCATACACGCAAGTCACAATCAAAATGTTTGAAACCACTGGACGGGACTCGAAAGTACTTAGAGCATTTAAACATATCGCTTGGTGGAGTAGTTCTGAGATAGTTGGATTAAACTGATAAAATACCCAAGTATTACATTGAAATGTGAACAGTTTTGTAACATATTCGATAGCTATCCAAAAGTATTTTAAGAAAATAAGAAAATTCCTGATTGCTTCACATATTTTAATAAAAAGTATTTTAAGAAACTAAGAAAATTCCTGATTGCTTCACATACTTTAATAATAACTCGGCAGCAAGAATTACTCAATTAATGTTGTTAGTTTTTCATAATGTGAAATGTATGAAAGTATACTCAATGTTTACATGCTCTAAGCAAAAATGTATCGACGACAATACTAAGTAGCACAAATACACGAACAATATGATAAACGTATTTATATTAATAATTCATTAATAATATTTAATAATACACAAAAAGACACGAGACGACACTACGTAATCAACAAGCTATTGTCTTATTTATTACATTAAATACTCCTTCGCTGTATGTTCACTTTATTGAGGAAATACTTACAACCTTTAACTTCACACTGTTTTTAAGGAAAATTTAATTATAATATGTGGAAATAGAACAGTTTTCAAGTCATTTTATTTACAATTATAATTATTTCTGAATATTTATCTGTTTATTTTTTTAAATGATGCTTCAATAATAACTGTCTATATAATTTCTATATTGCTTTATTTATTTTCGTAAATAATGTATCTTTCACAGTAATCAGGAACTTATGGCGAAAATGTATGTTTTATGTACAATGTCCGATCGCAAAGGAAACGACGATTTTTTTTATATATTATGTAATGATATTATTAATAGAAGCGTCCCCTCGCCAGTTGTCGTTATCTATTGAAGGAAAGAAACTGTTTATGGTTTAATGTATATTGTGACGACACTTCAACACAGCTTGAATGCCTATTGAGGGACAGCTAACACGTATAGCAGCTGCATCTCTATACCCATGCGGAAGTAATATTGATGGAATACTGCTATAATAGAGCTCTACGGACTGCTTTAGCAAAATCATAATAAAAATGAATCACGTGAAAATTCTTAAAATGTTAACATTTTATATGAATTTTAACGTGATTCATTATTCGGACTTAAAATTGCCGCTAATTTTAAGTCTACTGTCTTTCGAGTTTCTTCCGTGCCTTGGAAAGTACGTTAAGCTGTTGGTCCTGGTTGTCATTTGTAGATCTTTGACAGGCGTTACAGAAAGACAGTGCCCCGAAAGTCTAACAACCAGTCTACCAAGGGGTATTGTATTATCCAGTAGTGACTGGGTTGTGGAGGTTTTGACCTCCAGAACAGTCACTCCATGTAAAATACTGGTATTCAGCTGCATCTGGTAAGACTGGAAGCCAACCCCCACATAGTTGAGAAAAGACTCGGCGGGTTAAATTCACCTTTTTGTTCTGTTTATTTTATGGGAATCGACCAACGACATGGTGGACCTAAAAGTGACTCTAGTCTTTCCTGTAAGTGACAAAATCATGTACACACGACGGCACAACAACCTAAACAAAACCATTTTAACCTGAACTCTCTACTACGGATTGCACACCCTAGATCGTAGATCAGGTTATAATAGTTTAGAATAGGTGGACCTGCGGTCGTGTGTACATCTACTCAGCGCTTCGCTCGTGTTCCCAAAAAGCTGTGTGACCCCAATCCAAGTCACAACGTACATTAAACCACGTGCTTACATCAATTCCGAGGCTGGTATCTAAATGGTTGATATATAAGTAGTCAGTCGTAACTTCGTAAGGATAGTAGCTACATGAACAGTTACAGCGCTATAAGTACACACGCACGATATATGCTTCCTAATACGTTTGCAGCTCGCTACATTACGCCTAATATACTTCGTATTTATTGTTTTATAACTACATTGTCCGAGTTACTTCATTACGTCTTAGAGCCGAATAATCTTAACGCGATCCGGACGACGAAACCGCGTTTAAGAACTATCAGTGTTATGAAGAACTTTATTTTTTAAATAAGAACAAACGAACATGTGAAAAATAACATTAAAATATTTGTTGAAACGAATAAGTAATGAGACTTTATTTATTTATTTATTACATACAAAACGATCCAATACTGTGTCTATGTATTTTTAATGTATTTATTTAGAATGACTTTATTTTTTTTTCTATTTCAGTCATTAATGGTGAATATCAAATTTCCTTCAGATATTTTCTAATTTTGATCCATATTTCAAAAACATTTCGTTAAATATAGTGCTATCAACATCATGAAGCTTCTGCTTGTTACGGAACATTGGCCCTAGCAGCTCTTAAATGCGCTTTAGTTGTGCTGAACGCGTCCAGTTTCAATGGAGAAATCCGCTTTTAATCGATATTGATTTTGTTCGTCGATGTCACTTTGTTTTAACAAGATTACTAGATAGCTGTAACTATTAAGATTAATTTTGGAATGGTTTACACGTCTTACTTTCGATATTCGAATACACGTCGAATATCGTCTCATTGCAGATTTTATGCACAAACATTGCGCAAATACTGCGCGACCGTCGCGCAAATACAGCGCTCATTTTGCGCGAATTCTGTGCTAACGTCATATCATTAATGCTGTATTTTCCTTTCATAGTTGTAATTAACGCTTACAGTTCGATTGATGTCGATTCGTTGTAGCAAAACAAAGGTTTCATCCTACTCTAACACACAGGTTAGATATTATAACCCTTTCACATATATTTCCCCTCTGACAGTAGCAATCCAACACCAACCTTAATGTGGCAAGAATAAAGAACACTTTGATTTTGGCAATCAGGCCAAGTCAGAGGTAATTTTAATGTGGAAGGACTGCAGTAATCATTTCATTCGAATTATTTAGACATTAGAAAGTACTTAACGTAATAAAATCTAGATTAATTTATGTAATTGATCTAGATTTTTTAACGTTTTAGGTAAACGAGATAACTGTAGACAGGTTTTTTATTTAGTTATTTTTTTAGTTTTAGAATTCACAATGTTTCAAGAAAAATATTTGGTTATTGAGATTAGGAAACAAATTACGGATGAGAATTTTATAATTTTGAATACTTAATTGAATTTTTTTGATAGAGTTTAGTATTGTGCTTTTATTGGAAATGTATTTAAGAGAAGTTTTAGATACAGAAGTGATAATTTCTAATGTTAAGTAATTTTTAAGACGTTTTCAATGTTATGTGAGTTGTCTAGGTTAGGTTGTGTTTTCTAGCCAACTTATAAAGGATAGGTTACATTGAGGTTGTTTGTCGTAAATCGTCATGTTTCATTGAAAATGATTATTTATCATTTACAATTATTTTCAAATGTGGGCTCTAACTTTCTTGATGCCTCATGAGAAGGTTGATTATTATATTTTGAAAGTGATTAAATTTGTTACTGATGTCGATGTCTCAAAGGGAATTTTTTGATTTGTATTACTCTATTATTACACGTTGAAAAATTTTACGGAACGATCAACCTTCTCAAGCGCAACAGTATAATATAGAATAAGGTCAACAGTCAGCACGTATTCTGAGTGTGGGAATGGAACGAATTCACGCAACAATCCAGTGCGGCCGCGGGCGATATCAGAGCGGCAGCGACAGCGCGGGCTCGTGCGGGTGCAGCGCCAGCGCGGCGGCCGCGGCGTCGGCGGCCGCCAGCGGCTCGGCGGCGGCGCACAGCACCAGCGCCAGGCGCCGCCACGTGTCGGCCCGCGCGGGCTCCAGCGCCGCCGCCTCGCGCAGGGACTTCTCGGCCAGCCCCAGCCAGCCCAGGTTGTAGTATGCCGCGCCTAACAGACCAAACACAAAACTTATTCTATTATATTTATGAGTCACAACAAAAAAAGAAACCTATTTCAACTTAACGTTAACGTAACCGTATAGTTCGGTACGGACCCCTTCAGGGGCTCGATATTCAAACCTCCGCTGGCTCGCTAATGACCCCGAAAGGAGGAGATAGTCCCTGGAGGCGATAGTCCTCGCGCGCCTGTTTGAGTGGCGCGCGGAGGCACTACACCGGGGGGAAAACCCGCTGCCACGGCAAGTTGCCGCTCGGCGGGCAGACCTCCGGTGCGATCTCATGGTGGCATGGAGAGAGCGACTGTCGCAACCCCGTGCAGGGCACGCCACAATAGCGGCGGTAAGTCCCCTCTTTGAGGAGTGGCTGGAGAGGCGTCATGGCGTCCTCACCTACCGCCTGACGCAGGTCCTCACCGGACACGGAAGTTTCGGGAGGTTCCTGCACATCATCAGGCGGGAGAAAACGCCCGGGTGTCACCATTGTGACGATTGCCCGGAGGACACGGTGGAGCACACAGTGGCGATCTGCCCAGCTTGGGCGGAGCACCGCCGTGCCCTCGTGGAGGCGATCGGCGGCGGCGATCTCTCGCGTCCGGCCCTGGTTCAGGCCATGGTCCGGAGCGAGAGGGAATGGGAAGCGGTCACCACCTTCTGCGAAGCAGTAATGCTAGCGAAGGAGGTGGCCGGGCGTTTGAGGGAGAGAACATCTGCCCAACCCAGCCGCCGCGGGAGACGCCCCGGGCGCCGGGCGCCTCGAGACGACTTCCGGCCACCGTAGATGCGGGCCTGTGGATGGTGAGCAATGGGTAGCTCACCGTTCGTCCGTCTATTGACGACAGGCCGTGTCGACGGCGCGTTCGTGTTTCACGCGCGCCTCAAAGAGAGTCAGCAAAGCAGAGGGGCTTGCCAGAGCCTCCGCCTGCCGGGGTTGCGGGTTGTTCGAAAGAGATACCGCGGTCCCGGAACGTAAAGGGCAATAGAAGGAACATGGGTGGGTTTTAGTCAGTACAAGTCTGACATGCCCCCCCGCTCCACCCAGAGCGGGGGAAGTCATTGGATGATTTCCCACCCGAAAAAAAAAAAAAAAAAAAAAAAGGGGTCGAACATTTAAGTCATACGACCTCCTCATTATTTTTGTAATTTTTTTATATTCTGGTTAAAAATTAATATCGTCGGCTGTAATCTAACTTGGCGTAAGGGACATTTTGCTCAAAATGAGTTTTGAATGCAGTCCGATACAGTTTTTTGCGCTCTTTCGAATGGTATAATCTATACTAATATTATAAAGCTGAAGAGTTTGTTTGTTTGTTTGAACGCGCTAATCTCAGGAACTACTGGTTCGAATTGAAAAATTCTTTTTGTGTTGAATAGACCATTTATCGAGGAAGGCTTTAGGCTATATAACATCACGCTGCGACTAATAGGAGCGAAGAAACAATGGAAAATGTGGAAAAAACGGGGAAAATTATTCATCTTTGAGGGCTTCCGTTGCGTGCGCTGCGAAAACGGTTCAAGATATCAAAAAAATATGTAGAAAAGAATTATTCCTCTTGAAATGATCTAAAAAAATGTCCGTGACGGTATATGTCTATCTTTTAAGATTAAGTCACTAGAACCGTTTTTATGGTAATCAAATTTGGTCAAAATTAATTCATGATTACCAATTATTTGTTAGAGTTGTTTCAACATAATAATATTAATCTTTATCCAAATAAATGTGTGTTGATTAACAGTATTTAATTGTGAACAAAATTGTCTTTGACATCACTTAATTTCAATGAACATCTTAGAAGATATTACAATTTTAAAATAACTCCGATATAAAATTCACACGCGCTGCATGATGTGCAAAACATGACGCTGGGCATGGGCGAGGAGAGGCGTTGCTTGCGGGCGAAGCGGAGGGGGGGTATAGCTCTACGATTGTCAAGGATAATATTTTGGTTCTAATAATTTCACAATTATTCATCATCTGCCTAGCCTTTTCCCAACTATGTTGGGGTCGGTTTCCAGTCTAACCGGATGCAGCTGAATATCAGTATTTTACATGGAGCGACTGCCTATCTGACCTCCACAACCAGTTAATACTGGGTAATACGATACCCCTTGGTGAGACTGGTTGTCAGACTTTTGGAACACTGACTACCTGTTACGACTGTCAAAGATCTACAAATGACAGCCGGGACCAACGGCTTAACGTGCTTTCCGAGGCACGGAGGAAACTCGGTATGTAACGGGTGGTCACTGGTCAACCATCCACAGACCAACCTAGGCAAGCGCGGCTTAACCTAAAGATCGACCCGAGCGGCTGCTATTATTTAGCTACGAGCTCCTCATGAGCTATTTTTTTTATAAATTTCACAATTACATATTAAAAAAAAATATTGTAGATAATACCTGTAAATAGGTGTCATCTACATAATTATTCTTAGGGCTGTTTATTCAATAGTCAGATAACTTTTATCTGAGGAATAAAAATGGCGGTTTGACAGCTCATCTATAGAAAATAAATGTCAAACTGCTATTTTTATTCCTCAGATAAAAATTATCTGACTATTAAAAAATCAGCCCTTATTAGGTTAGGTTTTAGTTTAAGCACACAGTTAGTTAACCTTATAATTTACGTAAGTACCAAATACAGGTATCAATAATTAGGATCCTAATTATTAACCTTACGTTTGTTTTTTCTTGATTACGAGTTACGGTTTGGTTAAGTTTTCATTTCCTATTTTCTTTCTTCGTCGCTATAATGCCTAGAAAAAGAACTCAGCTTTCTCGGCAGACTGTTACCGCAAAGCGGCTGCGAGCTTTGCGCAGCAGTGAAACAGAGAATGAAAATATGCATAGGTTGGCTACTCAACGAGGAATCAGTGAACAAAACCGTGCTAATGAATCGATCGTTGAACGTTCGCAGTACCTATCTAGCCTCACAAAAGGGGAATGCCCACTCTCCATGGTGTCCTAGGCCCAAGGTGGACATCAAATATTACAATAAAAGTTGATTGTTTTAAAATCTTAACTGTATTAGATATCTAAAAAATATATTCAAATTGACGCCACTATTTTAGAAATATTAAAAACAAATAACATTTTGGGGTTTATTTTCCATATAATAATGTCTTGGAGTGTGAAATAATAAGAAAACTTCTCTTTGTCAATACTTGGTAATTAAATTATAATAGGAGGGATGATCCTAATATATTTTTATCAATTTATAGTTAAGAGAAAAGATAGCAGTTCTCATTTAGTAATTCACTTGATAGGTTGCTATTTTGTTCACAAATCAAAACATCCACATTTGGCAGAAGCAACAAGAAAACTGTCAGTGTCAGAATCAATCAAATTCAGTTCAGTGTTGTCACTACCACGAAAAAAACATTAAATCGATTATTTTTTTCTAAACCGATTACTGATTTATTATCCTCATTCTTTTTTTTTGAGGGTACAAACTGTTTTTTTATATTTCCGTAAGTTGGTTTTATTAAAGCAAGTAATTACAATACCCGTAAAGTCTCGTGGGTATGATATTGGGGTTATAGTATTTTTTCATAAATCAATTCGAATCGATTCATTAGTCGTAATACTCAAAATATTTTTTGCTGCTGGCAATATTTGCTAGCGTTAAATAGGAAAATACAGCTTATTTAATCAGTAAACTTACTTTTTTAAAAGAATTGTTGTGGATTGTAGTGGCGCATAAATGGAAGAAAGTAAAAACATATTTTATTAAGCTAAAATTTATGCATAAATTAGTTTTTCTCTAGTCTGTTGTCCACTGTGGGCCTCGAATGGGCATTCTCCTTTCCGAACTTCGGCAAACCGTCAACGGGAAGCAAGCGCTGAACGTTTATCCTTACAAAATTTCCGAACTTCGGCAAACCGTCAACGGGAATCAAGCGCTGAACGTTTATCCTTACAAAATTTCCGAACTTTGATAAACCGAGAACGGGAATCAAGCGCTGAACGTTCTCAACGTTTAGCCTCACAGAGTTCTCGAACTTTGGTGAACCGACTACGGGAATCAAGCGCTGAACGTTCTCAACGTTTAGCCTCACAGAGTTCTCGAACTTTGGTGAACCGACTACGGGAATCAAGCGCTGAACGTTCTCAACGTTTATCCTCACAGAATTCCGGAACTTGGGCTAAGACGCGGACAAAGTCGTGGGTAACAGTTATCCTTACTAATATTATAAAAGCGAAAGTGAGTTTGTTTGTTTGTTTGTTTGTTTGTTTGTTTGTTACCTCTTCACGCTTTAATGGCTAAACCGATTTTGATGAATTTTAGTACAGAGATAGTTGGGAACCAGGAGACGGACATAGGCTAATTTTTATTAAAAAAAAGTGGGATGTGAGGGAGAACGAGGGATGAAAAGGGAAAACTTAGCGTTGCTATTACAAATCAATCAGGCGCAAGAGCAAAAACTGCAGGTCTGCTTGGTGTGTTATACCGAATTTAACGCGAGCGAAGCCGCGGGCGAAAGCTAGTAATTTATAAATCTGAGGAGGTTGTTTGCAAAAATAAATATGATGCCCAAAATACTATTCCACGCGGACGAAGTCGCGGGCACAGCTAGTAATATATAACATCGCTGTAGCTTGAAAAAAATGTTCGATACGACACAGAAAAATGACGTTCCTAAATCATTTTTTAAACCAAAACATGATGTATCGGACAAAAGTAAAAATGCGATTGACGTATGTATTGGTAATTACTTATCACTTTGTATTAACTGTCCCTTACGCCAAAAAATATATATTTCTTGGTGGCTCTTACATCATTAAGTAACTTATTTGTTTGAGTCTGAATGCCCGCGCGCCCCTTACGTCAATATGCTTCAAGTAAAATTGTCCATTACGTTAATATGCACGCATTTTTTGTTTTATATTTTGAAGCAATTTTAGAGAGTAATATCGGTCTCATTTTAGCGCACTGCTAAAAGAAAGAGAACCAAACATTATTAGTCACTATGCTTTAAAGCAAAACTTATAGTAGGTAAGTAATTGAATCTTCATCCACGTGCCAATGTTTATTTATCATTCGTGCTTAAACCGACTCGCATTCGACATTGTTAGCATTATAAGCTTACACACAGCTTCCACGTGCCAAAAAAGGACAAATGCCTTTTATGTACGAAAAAGGAAAATAACCCTGAAGAGATAGATAATAAATACAGTGTTTGTTAAACACATGGAAGAAAAAGCAGCATGTAAAGCTAGATTTAATTTTCATCAACAATTGCATATACCGGGTAACAAAGTTTTAGTAGCCAGTTATCATTTACAAAAAGTTCTTAACACCCCATATGGGGAAAGTATGCTTTTGTATTATAGTCGTAAGTATGCAGTGTATTGTTTTACGATTTACGAAAGTTGGACTCAAAAGGGTTATTGCTTCGTATGGGGTGAAAGTGATGGCAAACCTGGGAGTAACGAGATAGGCACTTGTCTCTTTAAATATTTACAGGAGGTCGCTAAAAGAGGGTATTGCAAGTTACTATTATACTGTGATTCCTGCACTGGCCAAAACAAAAACAAAACCATTCTTGCAATGTTTCGCCATTTTTAAAAACATCCGTAAATTTGGAAACCATACAAATTAATTACCTTTTACCTGGTCATACATAATTATATGCCAGTAGACTCAATGCGTACCACTATTGAGAAAGCTGTGCAGAAGATAATTGTATAGGCTCCTTCACAATGGCCATCTTTCATAGAGTTCCAGGAAAAGACCTGGACCTTATAATTTACATGTGGATCACAGTGAATTCCTAAATTTTGAAGCAGTCACAGCTGAGCCTTTTACCAAACCTACTCTTAAAGACAAAAACTTAAGGCTAAGAGATTTAAGAATTGTCACTTTTAAAAAAAAGAACATTGAGAAAATGGAGGTAAAATATAATATGATTGAAACTGCTAATGCGACTGAAATTTTATTTGATTCAAAAAATACTTTAATTGGTAAGGGAAAAGGAAAAGTAAAAGGAAAGAAAAGAGTTTAGGTAAAGAAAAAGCAAGTAATAAGCAAGTAAGCCTAGTGGAATCAATATGGTTTCGATTAATCAACTTTAACAACACAGACTTCCAGTATCTTTGAAAAAGTATAATGATTTAAAACAGTTGTGTGTTGATGGAACTGTTCCAAAATGTTATCACCATGAATATTTAAAACTTCCATATTCTAAAGCAACTGAAAACAAGTTATTACAAAGTGACAATGATGAAAGCACTCATGATGAAGAAGAATAGATTTTTAATTATTTAATTTAGAATATTTGAGTAATGTTAATAGTTATTGAAAAATTATGCCTAAGCCAAGATAACATTTATTTTAAGCAAAAATTTATAATAAAAAGTAAATATAAATAATCAATAATAAAAAAGGTTAAATAATCATAATACCTTTGTTAAAATTAAAGTTATGGAAGTGTTTATGTTTAAAGTGTTAATTTTGAGTTTAAAAATATTATAATATTAATAAAAACACTTTGGTATTTTTATATTTTACTTCATTACCCTTTGTTTGCCTTTATATTAGTTACTAATCATAAAACTTTAATTACCTGATAAAAACACTTACGCCATTTTTATTGTATTTAACAGTATTGTCAGTCTTACGTCATTTGGAACTCGTGTGCAAAAAAAAGTTAGGGCTTAATGGACATTTTTTTTAATTTTTTGGACGTCAGGGACATCCTATCTTTGTAACTAATGCCTTAATGGGCAAGTAGATTATATCAAGTTTTAGAGGCCAAAAAGTTAGGCAGAACCATATAAACCACTTCAATATACCCTAAAAAATTAAAAAGTTATGATCACATTTCCAAAAAAAAAAAAGTTTTTTGGCTCTCCTGAAAAGTAGCAATTTGTCCCTTACGCCAAGTTAGATTACGGTCGATATGAGTGTGCATTAATTAAGATAGTTGAATAAAAATCTCAAAAGTAAACGCCATTAAAAGTTCTTTAATTATTGAGCAAATTTATTAATTAACCCTTACAAAATCCAAGTGCGTAAATTACGATCATCGCCATTTTAATGGCAGTGTAGATCGAAGCTAAAAATCATAAAAACGTGGTTTTCGGACATACAAGCTTCACATTACTGGGAATGATTAAGGACGCTTTAACAATTTTCAACAAATAACTCTGTTTTTTGGGAACCATTATGATGCACAAGGAATCATAAAAGTAAGGTTGTCATGGTATCAAATAAAAGATAATATACTCATCTCCACGATGGCTTTAAAAAAAATGTGTAGGCTTATATAACATTTTCATACAAACACGATTTTACCATTGCAATAATTAGAAAAAGTTGCAAAAAATGGGCTCTGAATAGGTACGTGTGAGCTAAATCCAGTGCACATTTGAAACTTCAAAATCGTATAATAATCTAGCTTTTATATTTCTCTAAGCATATCAATAATTATTTTGAACCTACATAAATAACTTTATGATTTATGAGAAAAATAAAACCCCTCTCAAAGTTTCTCCATTCATTTTACCTCTGAATGCAAGGCTCGAAGGGTCAAACTGCGCTGAGACGCGCTCGTGGACGCACGGGCGAATCGATTTTTTAGAAAAAATAAATACGTCAATGCCTATAATAAATTGTGTACAGATACGTATACTGCGACTCGAAAATCGTTGATACTTTTTCGGACCGAAACAAAAGTACTTAGTTATTTTTAAAATGTTTTTTAGTTTACTGATACAGAATGAAACTACAACGCATAAATGTAAATAGCTTGACAATGTTTGATTCGTCTTGACGAGTACTTTGTCTCTAGATGGTGTCCAGGGTCTGATGATGGAGCTGGAAGGTGGCCATAGGAAATCCGTAATAAAATGACACAAAACTATCGAGTTTGGGCTCGTTTGATTCGTCTTGACGAGTACTTTGTCTCTAGATGGTGTCCAGGGTCTGATGAAGGAGGTAGAAGGTGGATATAGGAAGTCGTAATATAATCACACCGAGTTTGGGCTTGTTTAATTCGTCTAGATGAATATACGAAAATATGAGCATGGTATAGTAGAAGTGAAGTGCCCGGCCATCTTCTACCTAACATTGAGCGCGTCAAAATTGTGAAAGCGTCCTTAACTGGTCCTTTTAATACGTGAAGAATTTATTCATATTTCAACTTTAATTAGCAGTTGTAATGCTAAATTTTAAATTTTTAGTCCAAATTCCTTGCCACCACCATGTTTTGCGCCAGAAATGACACGGCCGGAATCGGTATAGAGCTGTGCCCTAACAAAATATTCATGTACATTGATGTACAGTAGGTCATTTTAAAGCACATGTAGGGCTTTATAATCGGTTTATGTTTTATGATCAGAGAATAGGCGATAGTAACATAGTACATACGTGATAAAATCGGCGCAAGATGACAATGTAAATGTCAATCAATGCAATGTCAGAATATAAAACCACACAATCAATGAACAAACATATATTTTTTTGCATTTTCTCTCGCCTATTTTAGGGAAATGTAATTAATGCGGTTATTTTTTATTTATTTTAAAAGGATTTTTCATATATTAATCATTACTGTGCATTATCAGGGCAGGATCCGGCCATGTCCTTTTAAGAACATTAGCTGTCAAACATATTAGCGGTAAAAAATTTTTGCTGTTTTCTTGAATGACGATTCACTCATTTACCATTATTCTTCAATTTATCATTTAGAGTTACACTACACATAGTCCACCAGGAACACATTAACACAGCATTCATTCTACTTTCATTACTCATTTGCCACACCGAAAATGTATATAATATATTACTAATTTTTTCTTCTCAAGCTGAAGGAGAAGCAAAGGAATGACGCTAATCAGCCTAACATTTAAAATAAAAAAAACATCGCCCACTGTAGGGATTTGTACAGTTGTTATTGTTTATTGTTATCTGTAAAAATCATTTCAAAAGAACAGTTAGAATTTCGTTAGTAAAAGTGTCAAACATCCGTACTTATCTTTTTATATCTATTTAAAAAAAAAGCAAAGTGTCATTTACAAATAGAATTATTTCTGACAATAATGTGTTCTTCTTTTCTCTTCTATAATATGCATGTGAATATAAACCTTCCGGAAGAAATTCTCTAAATAATGGCGAAGACCGTATTAAAATTCTTTGACAAGAAGTAAGCGAAGAAAGAGACAGACGAAAACAGCGACTTTATACTAATCAGAAAAGTGCAAGTGGTTTTCGACCCCAACCCTGATAGTTTCAGTCTTATCCGTCCGGTTACTCGTCTACCCGGTTTTACTAATGTAATTCCAATGGCAGTCCAATAAACTCACCTAACTGCACCATACTGTCGAGGTGTGTGGGATGTATCGCGAGCGCGTTCTGGAAGCACTGCCGCGCCTCGTCCCACTCCGAGCTCGCCGCGTGAACTAAGCCGCGCTGCATACAATATCGTCATAACGTCAACATTCTAACCAAGCTCAATGTTCCAGTCTGTCTGCGTCACTTATAGGGCAACACAAAACATCATTTAAACACGTATATGTGCTGCCAGCGCAACAACTATGATTTTTAGGGTATGGGTGGGTACTTTACGTGAAATGAGTTTATATAAAACGCTGCGTGCATAGGCCTTCTATTTAGAAAATGTTTGTTAGTTACCTAATATAAAAATGGATGTTTTCTACAAAACTGCAATACAAATTAATAACAAATAAACAATAATAAATTGTCTCTAACATAATTTATAAATTTTCATTTACTAACATTCTATGGGTGTTGTTTGTAAAAGGTATTTTAATTTATTCATATCTACGTGTTTAAATGTATCGAAAAGTAGTTTCTTTTTTAGTTACGAAAATAAAAATATCAAGAGGGGGGAGGGGAATGAGGTACTGAATAAGTGGTAATTGTGTAATCATCGGTGTCCCTTCCAAATTGTTTAATAGATACTGCAAGATAATAAATTGCTCACCGTATACAATACAAGATGGCTGAACGGCGTAAGCGCGGCCGCTTCAGACACGCAGCCCACCGCTGCGCTCACTCGGCCTAGCCTGCAGACAAACAATTTACATGAGTGTCCATCGTTGTATCGGTTGTGTAGTGTCGCGGGCGCAGTCGGCGCGTGCGCTCACCGCAGGCACAGCTGCGCCAGCAGCAGCCAGGCGCGGCTGCGCGCATGCGCGGCGGGCGCGGCGCGGCCCGACGCGGACGACGCGCCCTCCGACAGCGCGCGCTCGATGCGGTACACGCCCGCCGACTCCGCGCGGATCGACGCTGGAACATCACATACATATTATGTATTATGTACTGACCAACAAATTAGGTAAAAATACCTTGAGCAAGAGCACTAATGACTCCCGAATGTGAATACCGACGTAACATCAAATTCGTTCAAATTAACGGACAGTTTCACTTGTCATATCATATTAACATGGATAAGCAAATATTTAAGGCTCGTATGAAAGTGCCGTTGCTTAATCTATACAAATACTAGCTGTCCCCAGCGGTTTCACCCGCTGAGGTTTAGGGGTATGAAAAATAGATGTTAGCCGATTCTCAGACCTACCCAATATGTACCCAAAATTTCATAAGAATCGGTCGAGCCGTTTCGGAGGAGTACGGTAACCAACATTGTGACACGGAAATTTTATATATTAGAAGATAATGAGACAAAGTTTGTTTCTTGATTTTTTGTTTAAACAGGCTACTCTCTGAAACTGCGATCATTTTTGCATTCTAGAAGAAAGGCTTCGGCCTAATTTACTTACCACCGTCTCGGATGCTCTGCGTGTCGTCGTGCTGCGAATCGGACATGGCGTCCAGTTCCGCGTACCCGTTGTGTTCCGGTTCCAGTTCCGACTCCGAACTGTTCACTAATGATAACAGTTCCTTCCCTGTCGCTAACGCTTCCTGCAACACAAGATTGTTGAAGCAGATTAAATGACGGCTTTGATCTAGGCCTATCATATCTAATTTCCAAATATTTTAGGTCACATAACTTTTCATGAGCGCTTATGATACGTCAAGGTTGATTCTTTCGCCAACGCGTTCAACTCCATGCCTTGGAGCTGCATCAGGGAGGCACTCCGATACCACCGGATGCCGACCTACCTTCGTCGCGTGGTCGGGGCATATCTGACGGACAAGGCCGTCATCTACCCCGGTCGCTCTGGAGAGTGGAACCGGCGAGAGATGTCGTGCGGTGTCCCGCAGGGATCGGTCTTGGGGCCGCTCCTGTGGGACATCGGTTACGACTGGGTGCTGCGCGCCGACCTCCCCAGCGGCGTCAGTGTAGTTTGCTACGCTGACGACACGCTCGTCCTGGCTCAGGGGGGGTCGCACCAGGCGGCGGCCGACAATATGACACGCGGGGTTGCGATAGTCGCGGAGAGGATCCGGCTACTGGGTCTCGAGGTGGCCTTGCACAAATCCGAGGCCATGGTCTTTCATGGCCGCGGAAACACGCGACCGTCGGGATCCCAGTTGACGGTAGGAGGGGTTCGCATCGGCGTCGGGTCGACGATGAAGTACCTGGGAATCGTCCTCGACAGCCGGTGGAACTTCGTCGAACACTTTCGACGTTTGGCTCCCAAACTCGAGCGGACGGGGGCTGCTTTCAAGCGGCTCCTGCCCAATCTGAGGGGGCCAAACGCCTCCTGCCGTAGGCTCTATGCCGGAGTCGTGCGGTCCATGGCCCTTTACGGGGCCCCGGTATGGGCGCGTTCCTTAGGGCGGCGCGCCGCCCACTACCTGAACGCGCCCCAAAAGGTGGTGGCCATACGGCTCATCCGGGGCTACCGCACGATCTCCGGCGAGGCAGCGAGCCTCCTTGCCGGATTGCCACCGTGGGATCTGGAGGCGATAGTCCTCGCGCGCCTGTTTGAGTGGCGCGCGGAGGCACTACACCGGGGGGAAAACCCGCTGCCACGGCAAGTTGCCGCTCGGCGGGCAGACCTCCGGTGCGATCTCATGGTGGCATGGAGAGAGCGACTGTCGCAACCCCGTGCAGGGCACGCCACAAAAGCGGCGGTAAGTCCCCTCTTTGAGGAGTGGCTGGAGAGGCGTCATGGCGTCCTCACCTACCGCCCAGGGGCGAAGGTCCTATAGAAGCTATAAGCCGGGCTTGCCCTAAATTATAACACCAATCAGATCAATAGTTATATAACCTACTACCTAACTGTACCCAAACTAACATATAACATTCATGAACAAAAATATTTTAAATACACGCAAATTAATTTGCCGCGCGCTTACTTTACCAGATCCATAAAATACTACGACTCACCAAGTCAATCATTCATCAAATTCGAACAAAATTCAATCGTGTCTGATTCTTAGCGATTCGTGACATGTCAACACTACCGAAAGCGCGCGTAATGCTCTCTCGCTCTAGCGCGTCTCTCTCTCGCACTCGTTGGCTTTCAATGTGGCTTTTCATTTGTATAGAAGTTAAACACAATTCATTGATAAATTTTAGGTACTTATACGGCGATTTATACGGGCTAGTAAAGCCTGGCTTGTCCATTAAGTTCGCGCATATGAACCATCCGATGACCGGCCTGAATATAGTTGCAAGAACAAGTGCAACAAATTGCGAATGACGAATTGTTATTATTTTGTTTCTTTTGAATAGTTTGGGAACAGTTTTAGAGTTTTGATTTAGTTATGTTATTTTAAATTACTAACTAATGTGGTGAAAGTTTTTGGTGCGATGTGACAACCTACGATTTTGTTAAGTGATTAACTGATTATAGTGATTTTAAAATGTGAATTCGGAAATTGGCGCCTGAAAGGTATGCTACATTGAGATAACTTATAATTCACCGTATATTCAATGAATCCACAAGAAATGATTTGGTATGTTTATTCTATTGTTTTGAAGGAGCGTGACAAACTTTTTTGGTATTAAAAACGCATCATAATTCGCTTCAGAATAATGCTTAATGGTTATTTCGTATGTAATTTTGCATGATTTATACATTGAGAGTTTGTGAATGTAAAAGATGAATAGCAAAATAAAGAATTAGATGTTCATTAATTTATTAGTGAAATTCAAACGTTGAATATATTATATTCGTAAGCTTAAAAAACAACAAATCGATAATTCGTAATATGCCATCTAGTGGCCATCGATTGAATTATTTTACGAATTATTAAACCTACGTTAGGAGATAGAACTTTGATGTCGCGTGGAGTCTCGGTACCAATAGATGGCGCGTAGAACGTTTAATCCCATACGTGAAAGGTAAATAGGTAATAGTTTTTTTTAAACTAAAATTTACAATAATTTTGTTACTAGAGCAGTATTGAGCAGTATTTCAACTATACCAATGACTCCTAACGATCACAAAAAACACTAAGAGGGGGGGAGGGGGGGGGGGTTTATATCAAAAGTCGATAGCTTGCCCTCCATCCAGACCCCTCGCCCGCCACTGCTACCGCCTGACGCAGGTCCTCACCGGACACGGAAGTTTCGGGAGGTTCCTGCACATCATCGGGCGGGAGGAAGCGCCCGGGTGTCACCATTGTGACGATCGCCCGGAGGACACGGTGGAGCACACAGTGGCGATCTGCCCCAAGCGGTGCCCGAGCTGGAGGCGATCGGCGGCGGCGATCTCTCGCGTCCGGCCCTGGTTCAGGCCATGGTCCGGAGCGAGAGGGAATGGGAAGCGGTCACCACCTTCTGCGAAGCAGTAATGCTAGCGAAGGAGGTGGCCGGGCGTTTGAGGGAGAGAACATCTGCCCAACCCAGCCGCCGCGGGAGACGCCCCGGGCGCCGGGCGCCGCGAGACGACTTCCGGCACTGTAGATGCGGGCCTGTGGACGGTGAGCAATGGGTAGCTCACCGTCCGTCCGTCGATTGACGACAGGCCGTGTCGACGGCGCGTTCGTGTTTCACGCGCGCCTCAAAGAGAGTCAGCAAAGCAGAGGGGCTTGCCAGAGCCTCCGCCTGCCGGGGTTGCGGGTTGTTCGAAAGAGATACCGCGGCCTCGGAACGTAAAGGGCAATAGAAGGAACATGGGTGGGTTTTAGTCAGTACAAGTCTGACATGCCCCCCCGCTCCACCCAGAGCGGGGGAAGTCATTGGATGATTTCCCACCCGAAAAAAAAAAAAAAAAAAAGGTTGATTCTTATACACATTTCGTAAATACAATACTGTAATAACGTTTGATTTTCGGATCAGTGTCAAAGAACCGTTGTCACTTGAAGTTTCACTCGAAATGGAATTGGTGTCGATTTGGTTGGGGAAGGATCATTACCTTTAAGATTGTTTTTCTGTTTATTAAACAGTTCACGCACGCGCAGGAAACGTAACACATTGATCAGCGCTGTGGTATTGTAAGGCCTGCGCACGCGCACGACAGCGCCGCCACAACGATACGTCACCTCTGGAGTCTCCCACGTGAGCTGTAAGGTAGCCAGCGCCGCCAGCGGCCAGTCGGCGTGCGGGTAGTGGTGCCGCGCCAGTCGCGCCGCCGCCAGCGCGCGCGCCCCGCGGCTGCCTGCGCACGCGCACGACAGCGCCGCCACAACGATACGTCACCTCTGGAGTCTCCCACGTGAGCTGTAAGGTAGCCAGCGCCGCCAGCGGCCAGTCGGCGTGCGGGTAGTGGTGCCGCGCCAGTCGCGCCGCCGCCAGCGCGCGCGCCCCGCGGCTGCCTGCGCACGCGCACGACAGCGCCGCCACAACGATACGTCACCTCTGGAGTCTCCCACGTGAGCTGTAAGGTAGCCAGCGCCGCCAGCGGCCAGTCGGCGTGCGGGTAGTGGTGCCGCGCCAGTCGCGCCGCCGCCAGCGCGCGCGCCCCGCGGCTGCCTGCGCACGCGCACGACAGCGCCGCCACAACGATACGTCACCTCTGGAGTCTCCCACGTGAGCTGTAAGGTAGCCAGCGCCGCCAGCGGCCAGTCGGCGTGCGGGTAGTGGTGCCGCGCCAGTCGCGCCGCCGCCAGCGCGCGCGCCCCGCGGCTGCCTGCGCACGCGCACGACAGCGCCGCCACAACGATACGTCACCTCTGGAGTCTCCCACGTGAGCTGTAAGGTAGCCAGCGCCGCCAGCGGCCAGTCGGCGTGCGGGTAGTGGTGCCGCGCCAGTCGCGCCGCCGCCAGCGCGCGCGCCCCGCGGCTGCCTGCGCACGCGCACGACAGCGCCGCCACAACGATACGTCACCTCTGGAGTCTCCCACGTGAGCTGTAAGGTAGCCAGCGCCGCCAGCGGCCAGTCGGCGTGCGGGTAGTGGTGCCGCGCCAGTCGCGCCGCCGCCAGCGCGCGCGCCCCGCGGCTGCCTGCGCACGCGCACGACAGCGCCGCCACAACGATACGTCACCTCTGGAGTCTCCCACGTGAGCTGTAAGGTAGCCAGCGCCGCCAGCGGCCAGTCGGCGTGCGGGTAGTGGTGCCGCGCCAGTCGCGCCGCCGCCAGCGCGCGCGCCCCGCGGCTGCCTGCGCACGCGCACGACCACAGCGCCGCCGCCACGCGCAGCCCGCCGCCGCACTCCGCGCGCGCCGCCAGGCACGAGCGCGTCGCGTCCTGAGGGCAGCGGACGAAGGTCTTATCTTACTACTATTTAACAAATTCAGCACAAATATAGATTAACACAAAATACTCTTTTATTCAGGTAATACGATCCGTGGGAAAATTACCGAAATTCTCGCAGACGACGCAGCAGGCAAAAACGTGTTACAAAGATAGAAACTACTTTCGTTCAGATAGACATGCGAGGCGTGGCGGGGGCGGTGGGGCAACCCGAGCGGCGAGGGTGGCGGGGGCAACCCGAGCGGCGAGGGTGGCGGGAGCAACGGAGCTGCGCGCAAACACGCGCCGCGCCTGCCGCCCCTCCCCGGCCGCACCTGCCACCCCTCCCCGGCCGCACCTGCCACCCCTCCCCGGCCGCACCTGCCACCCCTCCCCGGCCGCACCTGCCATCTGCGCTGCCGCGATAACTAAAAGTGCAGTAAGGAGGTCCGAAGAAGCGCGACAGTGCGGCTGTCAAGCAGCTCACAAAACCCGCCCGATGGATGAACATTATATCCCGTTCACCAAGAACTGCTTCAAGTGCATTGTGATCTTTAGGTCGACCGTCTGCAGCACATTCTAGCCCGGGACCTCAGGGATATCAACAATTTTAAGATCGAAGCTAAGTAAATCATGCTCAGAGTCAGGAGTAATAAGATTCATTCAATATAATACGATTCTTACCATGGCCTCGTTCAACATTCCTAAGTGCATGTACTGCAGGGCGAGGTAGTAGAAGGCGAGGTGGTCGTTGTCATCTATCTCTACGGCACGCAGCAGTAGGCTCAACGACGTCTCGTTCGCCACCTCCTTGTCCACGCGCGCGTTAGTTTTCTGTAAACAATAAAATACCACTATATGTATTGATAATGTTTTCTGTTGCTGCGACTCCTTAGATAAATTCGTTGTAAATTACCTTCCCTCTGATCACAGCGTTCAAACCGTCATTTTCGAGTCCTACACATCATCACAAAAAATCCAGATATAATCTAGACAAATAACACTCAGCAATTGAAATAAAATAATAATTTATTAAGTAATTAATCTAGGCATTCCGAGATATGATAATGATACTGTCAATCATTTTTATTAGAAATTCTTTTCGGTTGCCTACACAGAGTTCAATGATACGCTAAAAATAAAAACTAAATCTATTAGCATAAAGTTTTTGTTTTGTGATTGGGCAACAAAGGGCATAAGAAAAAGTAGGAAACGATTGTTTGAGCTTTACGGCCTTAAGCCTTTTTTTTGGGGTGGGAAATTATCAAATAACTTCCCCCGCCCTAGGCGGAGCGGGGGGACGTGTCAGACTTTTACTGACTAAAACCCACCCATGTTCCTTCTGTTGCCCTTTATGTTCCGGGGCCGCGGTATCTCTTTCGAACAACCCGCAACCCCGGACGGCCTTAAGCCTTACATCAACTTAGAAACTTTCAATCGCTATGTTGCAACTTACTCAAAAAAAAAAACACCTGCAAGGTAGCTAAAGCCTTATTCATAAGCAACAATATTAAATCTGCTGATAGTAAAAATTAAAAAGGTTTGGAAAATCATCAATAGTACAACTAACAGAAATAAAAAATATAATAATGATATTACACTAGTCTTCACGTGGTCTTCTAACCACTAAAAACGAAGTTGCTCAAAAATTTGTAGATTTCATTACTAGTATCCCAATTAAAACTACTGAAACGTTTAATTCCTCACCCTTGCTTTCTGTTGACTTATTAAATGCAAAAGTTTTACCATGTCCGGTTGAGGTTCAATTTAAGCGTATTAACCCCACTGCAGTCATTAAAACTTTTAAACAAATAAAAATCAAATTAACCGAAGACCTTTGGGGTAAGTATATCTATTTATTTAATTATTTATGCACACACAAAATACATGACAGGACATTACATTAAGACAGAAGAGCACAAAGGTACAGCTTATTTCATAAGAAATTTCTTCCAGCAGACCTGCAAGAGGAAAGTTAGATAAGATATGTAGACATCTATTAACGTCATTAAAGCTTTTAAACAAATAAAAATCAAATTAACCGAAGACCTTTGGGGATGGTCTATTAAAGTTTGTCAAGCTATCATTGAGATTATAGCACCTTACTTAGCCTTAATATTTAATTTGTGTGTGGATCAATGTGCCTTCCCGGCCGGTTATGAAATACAACAAGGTAATACCACTTTTCAAGTCTGGGGACAGTAAAGACACTAATAATTATAGACCCGTATCCGTTTTGCCCGTTTTCAGCAAGGTGTTTGAAAAGGTAATGCTTAATGAAATGCTGAACCACTTTAACACCAATAAAATCTTACATGAGAAACAGTATGGTGTCACCAAAGGACGTTGTACGACTGACGCCGTTGTCACCCTATTAAAACACATATTTACTGCGTGGGAAGAGGCACATGCCATTAAGATATTTTGTGACCTCTCAAAAGCATTTATTATTTATTTTATTGATTTATAATATTTTGACACCTATTTATAATAATTAATACAATGACTATTTACAATCTATTGACATCATATTTATAATATTTTTAGTGACATTTTTATTGATTATTATTTATTGTTTTTGTATTTTTTCAATCGACTATTTATTGTTTTTTAGGTTTTTCAAATTAATTTTGTAATGTATTAATGTAGGCTTAATTCAAACACAATGCAAATTGTTAAATGAATAAATGAATGAACATTTGATTGCGTAAACCACGAAATCTTTCTCTTAAAACTTAAACATTACGGCCTAGGGAAACTTGCGCTTAGTTAAGTTAAATCGCATTTAAATGATAGACAGCAGTAAGTACAAATAAATGGTGTCAATCCAATGGGTTAAAAAGTAAAACTGGGTGTACCACAAGGATCGATATTAGGTCCCTTCCTTCTCTTAGTATATTTTAATGATCTACCCAATTTATTTGAAAAACCAATCACAAATGGTGTTGTTTGCTGACGATACTTCTTTAATATTTAAGATAAACAGACGTGCCACAAATCTTGTCGACGGAAATAACGCCCTATTGCATGTAAATAATTAGTTTACCGCTAATAATTTTGTATTTAATGGGAATAAAACGAAGTGTATTGGATTTGCCAAATGGGAAAAACAGTGAGTGTGACATAGTATTGAATCAAGAGAAACTAGAATTAATCGAAAAAATTGTTTTCTTGGGAATACCACGCGATTCAAGGCTACAATGGGGTCCGCATATAACATCTCTTGGAGGACGCCTTAGTTCAGCAGCAAATGCCATTGGGAAAATTCGTCAATTCCCTGATGTAGATACAAATCAGCAAAAAAGTATAATGTCATACAGTATTTTACTTTGGGGATGGATTGCAGACATCGAGTCTATATTTATTCTGCAGAAAAGAGCCATCAGAGCCATATAAATGACCTACGTAGGCGAGATTCTTTAAGGGCAAAGTTTAAGGATATTAACATCATGACAGTACCTTGTTAATATATTTATGAAAACATCATGTATGTCAGGTATGTCAGGGAAAAAATGCGTCTATTTAGTAAAAGAGGACAAACACAAGTTTAATACTAGAAACCTGCAACCTGGCTGAACTAATTGGTCCCTACCAATTAGTTCAGCCAAGGTTCCAGGTTAGCTAAATTAGACTCATCTTTCATGGGGTACTGTTTAAAATGTTACAATAAAATACCTCCCCACATACTACAACTGATTGAGACGAAATTTAAAGCTTGTATAAAACGCACACTATGTAGGCAAGCATATTATAAGTTGGGGGACTATATTAACGACCTACCATATCATTTAAAGGGTATTTGTGACGTTGTACTGTTTGCTGATGATACGTCTCTTGTTTTTAAAGTAGATAGAAATAGACAAGATTTTAACGATGTAAACAGCGCGCTATCAATGGTCACGGATTGGTTCACGTCAAATAACCTTGTTCTTAATGCCAATAAAACTAAATGTATTAAATTCGCTCTACCCAATGTTAGAAATCTTGGTCCCAACATTGTCCTTGGCAATGAGAAGCTTAAAACTGTAGACTCAGCAGTGTTCCTGGGTATAACAGTAGATTCAAAATTACAATGGGGTCCACACATATCAAGCCTAGCGGGAAGGCTAAGTTCGGCCGCATACGCCGTCAGAAAAGATAGACAATACACTGACGTTGACACGGCACGATTGGTCTATTTTAGTTATTTCCATAGCGTCATGTCCTATGGTATTCTGCTGTGGGGCAAAGCCGCTGATATCCAGAATGTATTTGTTCTGCAGAAGCGAGCGGTTCGTGCAATTTACCAGCTAGGTGCCCGGGTTTCTCTGAGAGATTTTTTAAAGAGATTGGTATTCTCACTGTGGCTTCTCAATTCATCTTGTCCAACATTTTATATATTAGGCAAAATATCCATCTATATAGTAAAAACAGTGATATTCCACCGGCTTCATAAGGTTCATAATTCATTTGTAGGGCTTGGTATAACTTTTTATAACAAGCTACCTGCTTCTTTTCTAGATTTGCCATTTAATGCATTTAAAGCTAAAGTAAAATCTAACCTTTGTTTAAAGCATACTATTCCATTAACGACTATTTAGATGATAAGCGTAGTTGGTCCAGTTACCACAATATTAATACTCGCAGTAAACACGAAATTGTAATTCCTAAATTTAGATTAACAAAAACTAGCAAGTCATTTCTAATAAACAGTATACGCTTTTATAACAAGTTGCCAAAATCAGTTATAGAACTGACAGATGGAAAGTTCAAAAACTACATAAAACGTGTCCTTATTAAAAACGCATATTACAAAATCAAGGACTACGTTGAAGATAAAGAAGTTTGGCTATAGTTCCTTCTGCGCATGCGGCTTCCCTGGTAGCTATAATCAGCACAAATTTGTGGATGTCTCTAACTATTCTCAATCTTATTTATTTGTGTGATCTCTTTAATCATTTTGTTTTTTTTTTTTTTTCAATAGTTGTCAAATCACATATTTATATCACCCTTGTTCTGAATAGTTACAGTACTGATAGCAACATCTGTGTGACTCGTCTTTTAGTTATTATTTTGTTTTTGCAATATTTTTTTTATTTATTTTTTTACTTTTGTATAGATTCTTTTCTACCTATTAGTTGTGAATGAGTGGACATGGTTGGCCTTGTAGATTCTTAGACGCTTGTTAACTTTTGTTAACGTATTATTTTATTTTACTTTTTGTAAAGCAAGCAATGACTTATTGTCGGGCCTACGCTGTCCTCTCATACTTAAGTGCTAACGCTGTAACAACAACAACATTGTAAAACTAAATGATTTTAAAAGAGTAACCATGGAGTTTCTTGCCGGTTCTTCTCCATAGGAAACGACCAACCCGAACCGTGCATCTTTTCTCGACGTTTTATAAGTGCCCATGTAGGCCTATGTAAAATAAAAACATTTTGATTTTGATTTTGATTTTGGTCACTGTGTTGAACTCAAGACGATTATTTTAATTTTTTTCTCCTTCATGTTTTTTCGCCAAATTAGCTTATTGATACGTTACATGTCTTCGTCATGTAATTTTATATTTTACTTTTTTTTGTTTATATACTTGTTTCATTTTGTGTGTTTTTACTTATTGGCATGTGGTTAACTAGTGACCTCGAGCATTGACTGAATATAATTATTTATATTTATCTTTTTATGCTTAGCTTATTTCTTTTGCACTATGGTCCTAGTTTATCACCTGTGACTTCTTCACTGCACGTGTAAGCGGGCACACCCTTTAGACTGGTGAATTTATTATTTAGACTTGGGTATTTTTTTGTTTTTATATATAATTGGTGTTTGCTAGCTGACAAGTGACAATGAATGAATAATTTCTTATTTTTTTTATAATTTTTTGTCATAATATAAATTGTATAAAATCTGGTTCTTCTAACCTGACAGACAGATGTGTTGCTGGGGAGTTTGTTCCGCCACTTCTTCTTCCCAGCTAAAACACTAGGAAGTGGCGAAGGGCAGGGCGTTTTTGTGGGACTGTCTCTTGTAATGTGACGTTCAAAAAGTGCTGATTATCAGCCTAATTTGAATAAATGACTTTTGACTTTGACTTTGATATTGAGGATAACAATTCTTGGCTTAAAGCTGGTCCTGCTCCACAACCATAGGTGTTAACTCACTGATTAGCGTTTGAAGACTTTGAAGTTATTGTGGAAGCCGCAGAAGATTGTAAGACTATCTTTGTAATGTATAGAATCAATTTTCTAGTGTTGTATAATTATAAAGTCCATATGTGAGGCTTTAACTGTGATTTTACAAGAAAATGCAGCCCCTTATACTGGGTGGTATATAGGGTGAAAATAAGAATTTCACAGTATGAACTCTCGCTGCTGATGCTTTCTTAGATGCGTTTATCATGATAGATGGTAAGGCAAGCTTATCACTAAAGCAAAGTAATTTTTTGCTTGGCACTAGGTCAAGCTACACAGCATTTGGAATCTTATATAAAGGAGTGCAAGGTGGTACTGACAGACCTGTGCCTTCATCTGGTATCCGATGCCGGTGTAGAGGCAGCAGCGCGCCAACATGGGACCCTCGCGCCGGTCCTCTATCGACAGCGCCTGCTCCGCCATCTCGATGCCTTCTTCTATCTGTACCGAACATGGTTTTGTTACGAAAACGATATTACATCACATCTGTAAAGCTTAGAGTATTTGGTAGTGGTGCAATTTATAGTACAACCTTATTTCAGCAAAGTACAAACGTCCAAACTCCGGGCTACATATTACGAAACAAGAAAAATCTGTGTGTAGAAATATCTAAACCCATTTTCTACATAACAATAGAACATTTTTACTGTTGAATTTGTTTTGATCAACTAAGATTTATAAAAATCATACATCGTTAGAGCAAAAGGCTCGGTATCTCGGATAATAACTGAGATGGTTATAAAAGTTGTTAGTATAAATGATGTAGTATGTAGTGGCGATGGCGTCTCACCCATCCCATCCTGTAGCACGTGTTGGCGGCCACGAGCCGCAGCGTGGCGTCAGCGGGCGCCAGCGCCGCCGCGCGCCGCGCCACTCCAGCCGCGCGCACGCCCTGCTGCCTGGAGGGGTAGTATGTAGTGGTGGCGACTCACCCATCCCATCCTGTAGCACGTGTTGGCGGCCACGAGCCGCAGCGTGGCGTCAGCGGGCGCCAGCGCCGCCGCGCGCCGCGCCACTCCAGCCGCGCGCACGCCCTGCTGCCTGGAGGGGTAGTATGTAGTGGTGGCGACTCACCCATCCCATCCTGTAGCACGTGTTGGCGGCCACGAGCCGCAGCGTGGCGTCAGCGGGCGCCAGCGCCGCCGCGCGCCGCGCCACTCCAGCCGCGCGCACGCCCTGCTGCCTGGAGGGGTAGTATGTAGTGGTGGCGACTCACCCATCCCATCCTGTAGCACGTGTTGGCGGCCACGAGCCGCAGCGTGGCGTCAGCGGGCGCCAGCGCCGCCGCGCGCCGCGCCACTCCAGCCGCGCGCACGCCCTGCTGCCTGGAGGGGTAGTATGTAGTGGTGGCGACTCACCCATCCCATCCTGTAGCACGTGTTGGCGGCCACGAGCCGCAGCGTGGCGTCAGCGGGCGCCAGCGCCGCCGCGCGCCGCGCCACTCCAGCCGCGCGCACGCCCTGCTGCCTGGAGGGGTAGTATGTAGTGGTGGCGACTCACCCATCCCATCCTGTAGCACGTGTTGGCGGCCACGAGCCGCAGCGTGGCGTCAGCGGGCGCCAGCGCCGCCGCGCGCCGCGCCACTCCAGCCGCGCGCACGCCCTGCTGCCTGGAGGGGTAGTATGTAGTGGTGGCGACTCACCCATCCCATCCTGTAGCACGTGTTGGCGGCCACGAGCCGCAGCGTGGCGTCAGCGGGCGCCAGCGCCGCCGCGCGCCGCGCCACTCCAGCCGCGCGCACGCCCGCGCTCCACGCGCTGCTGCCTAGAGGGGGGACTTGTTAACACTACTGCTTTCGGACTGTTCCATAATCGTTCTAATTTAGTGATTTGCGTCGATAGGAACACACCAGATGCTATAACCATAATACCATGAAAGTAGGGTAGGTCTTTGGTGTGGGATGCAACTTGTGTCGACACCTCTTTGAAGTTAGCATGGTTTGAGAAAAACCTAGACAATTTTGCTACATATATTTTGATACATTAATCCTAAGGGTTCGTTCACACAGACCGGCACGGAGAGCATCGGCGCGCAGTTTTCTTTTCACACAGACCGGATCGTATACGCTTGGAGTTAGTCAAACGGAGCCGCCAACTATTTCACATAGACCGGCTGGAAGCGACCTGAAAGCGGATGCGCTCGCAGCCGATCGGATGCGCTCGCAGCCGGTCGGATACGCTCGGAGCCGGGTGGATACACTACAAAGGCCAGTATTCCACGCAGTCCAAGTTTTGTTTTCGGTGTTAACGTGTGCTTTTAAGTCGATAGCGGCATGACAGCCGGCTGTTGCTTGCTCCTTGAAAGGATTGTGCTATCAAAATGGCGGTCGGCGTGGGGCCGCGCGCACGCAATCGGAGCCGATCGGTAGCGCGAGCGAGAAAGAGCACGCAATCGGAGCCGATCAGCTGCGCAAACGAGAAAGAGCACGCGATCAGAACCGATCGGCTGCGCGAGCGATAAAGAGCATGCAATCGGACCCAAACGGCTGCACGATCGAGAAAATGGTTAATGGCTGATCTTCGCGTTATGCTCGTGAACGGGTACTGCTTGTGACTTGTGACTGGTCGTCTTGTTGACCAGGTTTTTTTTTTAATTTTTCTCTTTTGTGACTGTTATTAGTAAATCTTTTTATGCTTAGCTTATTTATTTTGCACTATGGTCCTAGTTTATCACCTGTGACTTCTTCACTGCACGTGTAAGCGGGCATACCCGTTAGACTGGAGAATTTATTATTTAGGCTTGGGTAAATTTTTTAATTGGTATGACAATAGCTGACATGTGACAATGAATGAATAATTTCTTAATTTTTTGTGATAAACGGAATTGTGTAAAATCTGGTTCTTCTAACCTGACAGACAGATGTGTTGCTGGGGTGTTTGTTCCGCCACTTCTTCTTCCCAGCTAAAACACTAGGAAGTGGCGAAGGCCGTTTATGTGGGACTGTCTCTTGTAATGTGACGTTCAAAAAGTGCTGATTATCAGCCTAATTTGAATAAATGACTTTTGATTTTGAAAAAGAACGCGATCGGAGCCGGTCACCTCCTCTTATTATTTCACACCAAGCGCCTTTAAGCATTCTTAATGACAAAAGCAGTGCACATGCAAAAATAAACCTTACTACAAATACTAAAAACTCTGTTTTCAACGTGATAAGAATCTGCTCTCCTCTCCGAGCCGGGCTGTGTGAACGGACCCTAAAGCGTAAAATCTTGGCGAATAAAAAAACGAGACCTATCCAGTCAAAACATAACTAGATTTAAAAACTACCTCTCTCTCGGAAATTTACCAAACAGATAATGCTAATGATACTTACGATTATTTTTGAGAACAGTTTCTTTGGTTATACATAAAACCGTTCAATGGATTTCACGTGGTATCGCAGAAATGATTAGTAATGTTGACAAAAACTATTCAATTGTAGCAGTACTTATCGACATGTCTAAAGCATTTGATCACGTAAATAATGAAATATTATTTGGTTAAATTATAACGATACGGTATCAGAGGTAACTCATTAAATCTTGTTAAATCAAATCTCACTAGACGAAAGCAAGTCACTGTTTTAAGTAGAGTATGTATAAGTCTAAGACTGAAGTTAATCATATGGTATCAATTAGAGAAATAACATGTGTTGTGCCCCCGTTGTTTCTCTTATACAGTATGTTAGGTTAAACGAGGGACTTATTGAGGGAGGGTATTCAGTATTCGATTCTCGTCCCAAATATGTAAAAACCTATAACCTTAATTTCTGACGTAATTGTCCAATAAAATACATTACTCATGAACACTGAGCGCGAAAGAAGTAAACTTGTAAACAGTGAAGTAAATCACGCGGCAAAATACCTACGCGCCGATTCTACCAAAAGGCGTCCTAAGCCAGGTTTAAAGTATGAAGGGAAAATGGATTATACCTAAAGGTCATTGACATGCACACATGTTCTGCGATAGTATTAAATCGCTAGCGCAAGGGTATATACACGTTGCGAGACTTATGCGAAATTTTTGGTATGGTTCTGTCTTTTATTTATTAGTGTTTTTTTTTGTTCATATTTTTATTAGTATCATGTAAGTATGCACTATTGTGGGTTTGAATACGTCCCTCGTTTAAACTAACATACTGTATATTAACGATTTGCCAAAATGCACTGACCATTTGCCGATGACAGTACACTTATTGTTCCATAGAAAAATACAGAAACATACGAAGATGACATAAACAACATTAGCATTATTAACTGGTTAATTATAAATAAATTCAAAATTAACATAGGTAAAACAAAGCTTATGACATTTTATAACAATAGCTGAAACAAGCTGTGCTAGATTTGTAGGACTTCACTTGGACATTCACTTAAAGTGGAAATCTCTTGTTGAAACTGTAAGAAACTAAACCAGTACTCATATGCACTCCATATTCTTCAAAAGATAATAACCGAGTCCGTTGTTCTTATCTCTTATAAGGCCTATGTTACATCCACATAACGTTTTGAGATAATACATTGGGGAAATTCCACTGACAAAGAAATAGAGTTTAATGCCCAAAAAATATGTCTTCGTGCTGTGCTTAAACTGAAATCTACTAAACTATGAGCTGTATCCCATATTTCAAAATCAAAATATTTTGATTTGAAAGAAGAAAGAAAGAAAAAACATTTATTAGTCGCAAATTACGACGAGCAACAAAATAACAAAAAATAAAATAAACATTCAACATGCAAAGTACTTATCACAAACATTTACAAATACATATAGGTATGGGACAAAATAAAAATAGCTTGCACGTCGTGACTGCGACAGGTAGGTCACCACTCAGCATGATGTTGTGCCATGGGAGCCCACAGCACAGCGCTGGTTTTCAGTGGTCAACCCGTGAGTAAAACGTACGGAAGTCAAAACAGCATACATAAATGTTTTAAATACTTAAATTAATAAAAAAATATAGAAAATAAATCAAATAGACAAAAACTAAAATAAAACAACCCAATAATTTAACTTGATACTATAAATATGTCGGCACGTCATGGCATGTCAATGTCAAGAACGTTAAGAGTGGCAGGTTGTCACTGTAGCGCAGCGTTGCCGTCGCGTCGATGGTAGCCAGGCGGCCATATTAGGAAAAGGACGGGCGTCTGAGCAACACGTGTGAATCGCTAGCCAGCGTCTTAATCTAAGTTGCTTTAACCAAAATTTGTGTTGTGTTAACGTTTAATAGTTGTGATTATTGTGTTAGTAGACCCATTTTAAATTAATAAGAATTAATGAGAAAATTACAGTAATTTGAGTTAAGAAGAGAACATGTTTTAGCTGTCATTTTCCAACCGCTTTATCCACGCCGCATAATGAACACGAATAGAATAAAACACAAATATATACATAAACACAGGCCATAACTTGTTTTTTTGGCTCGCTCGCTGGATAAATATGCCTTGCCGATTGATGATAAACCTTTTCTAAGTATTTATTTAAAAAATATTTGCTGTTCATACTTCTGAGCGGGTGGCGGCATATTTGAAACATCCCCTGAAAGCTGTGGTCTTATGTCGAGGCATCGAGAGTGGATTGGAAGTGGAACGAACAGAGTAGCTGTAATGTTCGTGTCTCCAGCTAATATTACGGAACAAGTATACCGGTTTTTGTGTTTTTATAATACCGAACATTAAAACTGCTAAGTGCAGCTTCCTCCGTGCAGCCATTTTCAGAATATTGTGTTCATTTAGATATGGTGTGACGTGATGCCTCCGGGGTATGCTTAAGCAGTAACGAGCACATGCATTTTGTACCCGCTGTATTAGACTTTCTGTACGTGAAAGAAGACATGGCCCGTATACAATGTCGCAGTAATTGAATTTGGAAAGTACAAGGCTATCCACCAATGTCTTTCTAACTGCGACACTAAGAAAATCCCTTACCCTATACAAAACTTTCAGTCTATAAAAACAGTTCCTTACTACGCCTTTTATATGCTCCTCAAAACGCAGTTCTGGATCAGTGATTAGCCCCAGATTACAGACGATTTCTACTCTTTGTATACTTTCTCCCAATATTTTAACATCTGGTTTAGCAGAGATAATTGCTTTTATTTGTTTTCTGCTACCCATGACCATGAACTTAGATTTTTGAGGGTTCAGTACTAGAGAATTCTCCTTAGACCACATAGCAATTCTATCAAGCTCTTCATTTAGGGTACGTACGGCGGATGCTGTGTTACTGGCGTTAAAAGAAAAGTATAGCTGAGTGTCATCCGCGTATATATGAAACTTGCAGTTCATTATGCATGTTGTTATGTCAGCACTATATAATATGTACAGAAGTGGACCGAGCAGGGACCCCTGAGGAACTCCTCTTGATATAGTTTGTGCGGAGGAAGAAAACGTGAAACCGTCTTTCTTACGCAGTTCAACCCGTTGTGACCTGCTGGTCAGATAGCTTTCAAACCAACGAATCGCCCTCGAATCAAAACCGTAATACGATAGTTTCGAAATTAGTAGAGGGATGTTAATTGAATCGAACGCACGCGAGTAGTCGAGCAAAACAAGCATAGATCCCTCACCACGGTCCCGAGCTTCCAGGATGTTACCCAAGACATCTGCCAAAGCAGTTGCTGTTCCGCGTTCCTTTCTAAAACCAGACTGCAGTTCAGGTAGCATACCATGCGTCTCGAGGAAAGCGGTGACCTGTAAATACACCACCCTCTCCAGCACCTTGGATAGACATGGCAATATGCTTATGGGGCGGAGTACTTTGTAGCTTTGTGGGTTATTATTTTTTGGAAGAGGCCGAACAATTGCATTTCGCCACAAAATAGGAAATTCATTCGAGGTGATGGATCTGTTTATTATTTCTGTAATTGTATTTAATGATTGCGGAAGTGTGAGAGTTAGCATGTCTCTTGATAAACCGTCAATCCCTTGCGCATTTGTAGATATTTTTTTAATTATATTAAGTACTGTTTTTGGGTCTGTTGGCATTATTGAAAAATTAGCGGACCCAAAACGATTACATTTAAAAAAGGTTTCTTGAGTAGCGTTGACATGAGGGTCACCCGGGACATCTAAAAAGGCGGAATTTATAGCGTTGGGGTCGTCAAATGGTTCTAAGAGTACAAATCATCGTTCACACTCTCTGGAAGCACATGTTTTTTAATATTTTGCCATAAAGATTTTGGGTCACTAATATTTTCATTTATATATTTCGTGAAGAACGCTTTTTTCTCATTTAGTAAACCAACTATTGCTTGGTGCTTAAGATCCAGGTAGTAACGTTTGTGTGCTTCCAGTTTCGTTTGACGATAACGGCAGCGGGCGTCATTTCTTAACTTAAACATTAAATTTTTAATGTCTGTTATCCAAGGTGTTGGTTGCGTCTTGAAAACTTTGGTTTTAATAGGTGCATGAGCATCAAAAAGCTTAATTACGTGTAAATTAAAGGAACGCACCATGTCATTAACATCCTGTAGCTCGCAAATTGAATCCCATGGGATGGCATCCAAATCTCTCTTGAAGTCATCAGCCGAAATGTCTCTAAGCGCGCGAAATGTCATCTTTTTACGCAAAGGTTTCTCTTTTTTAAAAACGATTTCGCATGATATAAACGAGTGATTACCGAGCTCCGCTATGTGTTCCACCGCAACGTCACGATACCGCGCATCCGTACATATCACATCGATTAGGGTAGCACTTTCACCCACAAAGTGCGTAGGCGTGAGCACTATTTGTTCCATACTACAATAATCTAGAAACTCCATGAGTCTTTTTGTTTTTGAATTATTGGTGTCAAGCATATTTACATTGATATCACCTAATAAAATGATATTGTCGTAAGGAGCCAATGCACAGATGCTGTCTGTGATCGCGTCCAGGAATATATTTAGATCTAACCAAGGGGGCCGATATGCAGTTCCTATTAGCAATTTCTTTTTTTTGCGGTTATATTCAACCACATTTGTTCCACCTGTGGATGATGCGGGTGAGCTCTGATTCGAGCGCTGGTTCCGGTTTTGATATAAAATGCGACCCCTCCCCCGCGCCCTGCACGAATTGACTCCGGACGCGGTCTATGACGCAAGTGATACCCAGGAACTACCGGTGCCCGGCTTTCCTCCCCCTCGCGCAACCATGTCTCATTAATTGCCATCACGTCGACAGAATGATGGTTCAAAGCAATAATAAATTCATCATGATTAGTTGATAATGAGCCTGCGTTCAGTAATCCAAATTTCACGTGTTTATTACGTAACATTGTTTATGTAAAAGGTGCGATTAGACATATTCAGAATATGGGTTGGGCGGGACCAATCAGACAGAAATGTAATATGTGAGCAATAAAAGTACAAAGAATAAAAACATAATACATTTTCAAACAAAGAATACAACAACGTAAAACCGTAAAACGGATTAAATATATTTGTGAAAGTATACTGATAGAATCCGTACGTTTTATTGCTAGTAACCGCACACATGCTCCTTCCACAGTCAAGGCATGCAGCGCCAGACATTCCACAACAATACAAAACAAAGAAAAGCTGTCTCGACCACTTTACAAATATAACATAAATTAATGCAACAATAACTAGACCAAACAAAATATTAAGAGTACTAGTTCTGAGGAAGCTTATTCGTATCCGATCCAAAAATTTCCCGCAGGTCTGCCTCATTGCGCACGAGCTTTGCCTTATCACCAGGCTTACGACGCGCAAGGATACGAGTGAGATACGACCATGCTTTGTCCATACAAATTGCCAGCCGTGGCGGAGGCCCGGCTCCCGTGCTCGCCGAAATAACTGCCTATTCAATTTTGTTAGGCGCTCGTTGAGGTAGTACCTACTTGGTGGGCCAGTCATATCAAGGTCTGCGGTGGTAGCCCCCCGACGCACTCGCGCGGCGCGCAGCAGCTGATCGCGCAGGTCGCGGCGAACAAAGCGCACGACGACAGTACGCGGGCGGGTCTCCACCGGGCCGGCGGCGTTCGCAGCGTTCACCTGTCGGCCGCCCATACGGTCCACGCTCACTATGTCGCGATCATCAATTTTCACGCCTAGCCTTGTCGATATAAGCATTACCATATGTGGTAGGTTTTCCGAAGCCAGTTCCGGCAGATTTGTTATCTCCAAATCATTTGAAAAAAGTTGTTGGTCCCGGTCATTCAGGTCGCGCTTGAATTGAGCAACTTCCTCGACCGCTTCGGAACCATCAATTGTGGTCATTCGTTGCTCCATAGTGACTATTTTGTTTTCCATTGCATTAATTTTTTTTTCAAATTGATCTAATGACCCTCTCATATGGTCTCTGTCCACCTGCAGCTGAGCCAGGTCTGTGCGGAGGCTCTCAAACTCGCAACGGAATTGCTGCTGCATGGCTTGCAACTCCTCTTTAAACATTTGTCGCAACTCAGTCTGCAATTCCTCTTTAAAAATGCTTAACATTGCGGACAAACCAGGACCAACGTCTTGAACATCGGCCACTGTGCTGCTGCTTGATCCGCTGGTGTCCATCGACTCCTCAGTCTCACATGCCCCCGCTGGTGCTTCCACCTTGCCCCTTAACGTTGTGGGTTTACAGCTAGAGCAAATCCAGGAGGGAGCGATAAAACCTGACGGTGGCAGGGACGCACAAGCGCGATGATATAACGCGTTGCAAGTACAACACCTAGCGGCCTCTAGTGGCGAAATAAATTTCGCACAACCGCCACACTTTGCTGCCGGCATTGCGTACAGGGTCTAATTAGCAGCGCTGGTAGCAATGATCGATACTGTTAGTTAAGTACCCCAAAGTATCAATAGGTGGCGCTGTACCAAAAATATGTGTTTATGGTAAAGATGCGTAATGAACAGAATGGTGTAGCAACCACCATGTAATGCTGCACTATACTCGCAACGACACATACACCGGATGCACTCCAATAATCGCTCGTTTGAAGTATTGATTTTTTTTGTGATTTTCACTATTTATATTAGAAGGTAGGTTCTTGTTATCACTTCAGCTTTTAAGTTCGTCTTTTTGCACTTTTATGTCTATTTAAAACACTGTATCACTTTGTTTGTTTAACTATGTCGACTGTGACCGTTTGAATGTAAGATCTAATCAATAAAAACTTGCAAATAACTATTTGTTTTATTTTAAAATGCGAAAATATACAGATATGCTTACAGCTGTTTGACGTCCGTAAGTCAACCTCTCATAGGCCTAGGATTTCACATAGGCCTACATGGGCACTTATAAAATGTCGAGAAAACATGCACGGTTCGGGTTGGTCGTATCCTATGGAGAACAATGTTGTTGTTACAGCGTTAGTATTTAAGTATGAGCTCATTGCTTACTTTACAAAAAGTAAAATAAAATAATACGTTAACAAAAGTTAACAAGCGTCTAAGAATCTACAAGGCCAACCATGTCCACTCATTCACAACGAATTGGTAGAAAAGAATCTATACAAGAATAAAAAAATATTGCAAAAAGAAAAATAATAACTATGAGACAAGTCACTCAGATGTTGCTATCATGTTTATGTTTGAGCCGTTTGGGGTTGAAACACTAGCCTTTTATAAAATAATACACATACCGGGCGCTATGTGGTCGTGCGGCGCGGGCTGCGGCGCGGGCGCAGGGGGCGGGGCCCGCGCCGGCGCCGCCGCCGCCGTCGCCAGCGCGCGCTGCCGCCACGTGTGCGCGCAGCCGAACGAGAACTTCATCGCGCGCTCCAGCGACTGTGGCCCGAAACATATTATATAACAAACTAATCGCTATCCCCGAACAGTTAAGCAAACTTGTGCCAGTGGTACAGCCACAAGCCAGCCCGGCCACTGACCTCCAGCACCAGACACAGCTGTCCCCAGCGCGTGGCTGCGAGCGCCAGCAGGTCCACGACGCAGACGGCGTTCCGCAGCGCGTGCGCCCGCGCAGCCTCGAACTCTGCGCTCTGCGACAGCACGGCGTCCCGCACCGCCATCGCCTCGCCGACCAGTAGAAGTAACACTACCTCTTCGTACTCGTTTCGGGGTACGAACTGAAAATAAAACAGTACTTTTTACCCGACTGAAGCGAGGCCAAATTTCCTAGTTTTGTATAATTGAAAGCCCATGTGTGAGTACCATGTACTATTATTGACTTGACGAAGCCCTGGTGGTTGACAGAATGTCATGCTCACTTAAATGTCTCACTGATGGTGGTGGGTGTGTCGGGTCATTTAGCTCCCTTCAAAATGGAATGGGGCTGATCCATACGTCATGTTCGTGAACGGGCGTTGTCAGTTGGGACTGGTCATATTTTAGCTACCACGGTCATTTTTAATTTATTTAGATTTTGTATAATCTCGGCATGAATGATGTAATTAAATACGATTTTGTAAGAATATTATAATTTAAAAGAGTGTCCATGGAGTTTCTTGCCCATTCTTCTCCATAGAGATCAACGCTTTGGAATGGGCAACTACAGTACTTTCACAAGTTATTATGCCTTGTGGCCAGGACTGTAGATTCATTTTTTTTCTTGACATTCAAAAGTGGCTGTAATGGTCTAATTGAAATAAATGATTTGATTTGATTTGCCCAAAAGAGGAATTATTTTACTTATAACGTTTTTTAAATATGTCTGCTTTAAAATTATCGTGTTACTCGTATCTAAGTAGTGAATGTCCATTTTGGTGGTGCAGCTATAAGAGAACAAAGCGGACTTAAAAATGTTGTTATAATTATACCTGGTTGATGGCCGCGTACTTCTTAGGCTTCCAAGGTCCGTCAGACACGTGGTCCTCTCTGCGTCGGGACAGGGTGCCCTGTGGCGGTGCCACCGCTAGCTTCTCGGGCGCTTTGTATACCTGGCGACCAAAAATAAGTTAGGGTGAAATTTTAAGATCGGGCGGTAAAGGGCAAAAACAATCAAACTTTAAAAAAAATGATGTGGTGTCGTGGGACACCAGGTAGGAACGAAGTTCCTTCGGCTAATTAATTTTGCTGATTAGTTTTCATTTAAGTACAAGAAAGTATTTAGGAAATTCAGTATTTTAGGAAAAAAATACTTAAAATAAAAAAAACATCGTAATTCAAATTATCAACTAAAATAATAACAAAATATCCATCTAGAGAGAGAAGGGATGAGAGAACGAAAAGAAAGAGGGAGAAAGGTATTATACACTATTCGCTTGTGTATACGACTGTCGCGCCTGCGCACGTCTCATTTAACGCTTTTTTTTCCACGCTTTTTTTCTTACGGTTTTACTATCACATTTTTTTCAGTTAGGTCCCCCAGCAAAATCCCTATCTCCTCCAAGCCTGCCGTAAGGAACTTCGTTCCAAAAAATCTTTTTTTAGTATCAATCGATCCTATTGGTTATAATGGACCCACTGAGGTTTATTAATGTATTGCGTTGCCGTTTATTACCTGTCCAGTGACGCCCCTCATCAGCACCTCGGCCAGTTGTCGCGTGAGCGTCAGACGCAGCGCCTGCGTCGATATCGACTCCACCGCGTTCAGCATCTCTCGATACCTACACAACATAATATTTAATTACTGAACTTAAACAGTTTCTCACGTACAGCTAAACCAGAATTGGCGCAGTGGCTGAGCGATCGACTGCTGCGCTGCCTGTCGCGGGTTCGATCCCCGCACAGACTAAATATGTGTATGGCCTACAGATAGTTGTTCCGGGTCTGGCTATTTGTGTATGTGAGTTTAAATGTTTGTAAACGCACCCACGATACAGGAGAATTTCATAGTGTGTACACACAACAGGTATGCGTTTCCCAAAGTTTCGTGTTTCAGAATCAGCACGAATGCCTACGATTGCATCCATAAATCAGTTATTTTTAACAATTACTCTCCTGTGTATCTGGTATTACTGTTTAACAGACATTAATTCATTCTATTTTTTATAAAAGATCAAAGGAACGCTAGTGTGACGATTTGGGCTCGTTACTGCCGGATTGGCTAGAGAAGGCTAAACACCAAGAGAATTGGAAAGGAATGGCTTTGCGCAGCAGTAGGACATAATAAACTAATAAAAAGGTCAAATTAATTATCTTAATATTAATTTTAAAGTACAGTAATCTTATCAAAGTAGAATAAAAAGCTCTACGAGAACAAGTTCCACGCATAATATTGGGCCAGTACGACGACAGACGGACATGTCGTGACATAGTAACAGATGTCACACAAGGTTAATTGGATCTCACGCAATCTGGCCGTAAGCCGGTTAGCGCCGCGCGAGGAGTAACAACCTACATTAAGTTCACACACGTTACGGCATCACACCGCATGTCCTATAAAAAACTGAATTAACAAAAATTTATTAGGTTTTTGTTCAATAAACCCCACTTAACTTCATTTTTATTACTGTTAAGTTTCTCGTTTTTTTTAATGATTATTTTATTTGTATATGTGTATTTGAGGAGCTCGAGGCTAAATAATAGCAGCCGCTCATGTCGATCTTTAGGTTATGCCGCGCTTGCCTAGGTTGGCCTATGGTTGGGTGACCACCCGTCACATACCGAGTTTCCTCCGTGCCTCGGAAAGCACAGTTTGACAGTCGTTACAGGTAGTCAGTGTTCCGAAAGTTTGACAACCAGTCTTACCAACGGGCATCGTATTACCCAGTACTAACTGGGTTGTGGAGGTCAGATAGGCAGTCACTCCATGTAAAATACTGATATTCAGCTGCATCCGGTAAGACTGGAAGCCGACCCCAACATAGTTGGGAAAAGGATGCACATGATGATGTGTATTTGTATCTGTATAAGTATATAACTTCAAGAAAACAAATAGATATTTTTTTAAGTTGTCGAATATAACCCAATAGTTGACTGGTAGAGAATGCCTTGTGGCATTAAGTCCACCTATGTATCACTATTTTACATGAAATAAATATAATCCTAGCTACATAATTGCACAGAATCGACCTAGCCATATAATTAATATAATATAATAATCCGTATCATCCAAATCCAAAGATATGAATGAATTCTTAAAAATATGAACATTTTAAAGGAGAAGCGGGCTTTTTTAATTTAAAAATCGACGTATTTACGTAACTTGTGTGTTAGGACTGTTAGGGCCTCTGGATGTAGAGTACCTCTACAGTCTTCATGATACAGATCTGTGGCTTCCATACTTGTTTACCAAACAACACATAACAAGATTATTGCACCAAATGTAAGAATTTTGTTTGTCAATCAAGCTATGATAGCGGCGATAAGATTTCCATTGTAGCCATACATTTATGAATGCTGTAAAATATGTTTTATATTTATAAATGTTTTTGAAAAATGATACACAATATGTATACAGAAAATTTAAATGAATGAGTATATATTTATGGAAAATCTGGCTCAATGCTGGTCCTGCTCCACAAGCATAGGGGTAAACTCAGTATCCGAAGCTATAGTGGAAGCTGCAGAAGATTCTAAGACTATCTTTGCAATGTATAGAATCAATTCTCTAGTATTGTATAATTATTAAGCCCATATGTGAGTGCTATGTATAATCATTGACTTGACGAAGCCCTGGTGGTTGATAGTGTCATGCTCACTTAAATGTCTCGCTGATGGTGGCGGGTGTGTCGGGTCATTTAGCTCCCTTCAAAATGATCGAGCTGAATGGGGCTGATCCATACGTCATGTTCGTGAACGGGCGCTGTCAGTTGGGACTGGACATTTTTTAGCTACCACGGTTCATTTTTAAACTTATTTAGATTTAAAATTAAATTTTGCTTTTTATTTACTCTGTACGCTCTTACTGTGCACGTCTTTCTACATCGTTCTCACATATTTGTATAATCTCAACATGAATGATGTATATACGATTTTGTTAAAATATTATAATTTAAAAGAGTGTCCATGGAGTTTCTTGCCCATTCTTCTCCATAGAGATCAACGCTTTGGAATGGGCAACTACAGTACTTTCACAAGTTATTATGCCTTGTGACCGGGACTGTAGATTCATTTTGTTTCTTGACATTCAAAAGTGCCTGTAATGGTCTAATTGAAATAAATGATTTTGAATTTGAATTTGAATTCTACATATACAACATTATTTTTAGTATATGCGAAACCTGAATATAGTTTGTTCAGAATAAGTAACTGAATCGATTCCAATCATTTTTACACCATGTTTTTCCCAAAAATATTTAAAAAGGTTTATAATATGGACACCATGCGACACTAAGTACCTTTTCGCAAGCCCTACACTTGAACATTACGACAGTCCAAAGCCTGCCAGACAATGTGATGGAAAATGTATCACCAGTTAATTACCTACAATACAAACTGAGACATTATTATTATCAATGAAAGCGCGGCGCGGGGACGCCGCCGCCGCCGCCGTGCGCCGTTGGTGACAGTGTATTTGTACGGATATCCAGGTAACATAACAAGCTTATAACTTTGTGGTTTTTCATGATACAGTTTTGAAATTTTGCATAGATTCTTTATATAAAAATATTGGACAGGTGTTTCGGCTTTCGCATAAACTAAAAATAATGTTGTATTTATATATGAAAGAGTAGATTTATGTATATTAAGTAATAAGTACATTATTTAGTATTTTCACCCTTTATTATTTAACCCGTGCAGGGTTGAGCGATTGGCTACTACTGCCTTTGAGTATTTAGTCTGTCTGGATCTGGTTGTTTGTGATATAAGTTTAATGCTCTAATGTTATTTTGCGGCGAGTTTGCGTGGGCTTTCCTCTTGAGATATGAGACAATTTACCTGTCTATAGCATTCTGGAGCCTTCCCGCCCGTATGTGTAGTATGGGCACTCGTTGTAGCGCCGTCTCGAGCGTGGGCCCGGCGCGGGCGTTGGCGCCCGTGCGCTGCAGGTACAGGAGCGTCAGGTCTGAAGATAGCTCGAAACTACGGATCTGGACAAAACAAAAAAAATATTACATCAGTACAAACTTTGGGTGTTAATTGTACCAATGGCACAAATTCACTCTGTTGCTGCTACAAAGAAATTCCTGATAGAAAAATAGAATTTATTATTATTATTTATTTAACAGACTACTATGAGGTCCAGTGTGTTTGTAACAATATGACTTAGCCTATGTTAGTACTTAATAACTAGAACAGATCGAGTGAATTCGAGTGCGATTAGTTAGCGCCCACATTAGCGGGCTGTCTACCCGGTCAGCTATCGATTGCAGGATAGTGCCGATAGGAGACTGCCGCGAGCCTGTGGAGTAGCGAGGCAGATTTTGGCGCGCCCGCGCCCCGACTGCGCCTCGACTGTTGGTCGTGTGGGCGACGCGCCTTACACTTGGTTTTTTTTTTATTTGGAAAGAAATAAATATCTTCTCCCGATCTGGGGGGAGCAGAAGAGTGTGTCAGAGTTTTACTGATTAAAAAAACCCATCCTTATTCCTACTTTTGCCCTTTGTGCTCCAGGGCCGCGGTATCTGTTTCGAACAACCGCAAACCCCGGTAGACAGTAGTCTTGGCAGGCCTCTCTGCTTTGCTGACATATCTTTATGGTGCACATGCAACACGAACGCCCCGTCGACAAGGCCTGTTGTCACTAAACGGACCGAGACGATGAGCTCACCGTCGACAGACCCGCGTCTACGGTGGCTGGGAGTCATCTCGGGACTTTGCCCGACCTGAATCAAATTCCTCGGGCGATCACTAGTCCAACGAGGCCGTCAGTCAACAAGAAATTATTAGCCTTATTATTGTGTCATTCAGAACACACGAATACCTAAATATTCTATGAGCTGCTTACCATTTCAGATTCCCTTTCAGCCTGTTTAAACCGGCTGGTGGAGCCAGGGACTGTGTTCTGTTCTAGACACAGGCCCTTGATGGCGTACGACTCGGCCACGATGCGGAGACTTCGGCTGCAAACCAAATATAATATGTTAACAACAATTGGTAATGTTTACAAGAAAGTTACTTACAATATTTCTAAACGCCAACGCAGTTTAGTTAGCACCACTCGGGATCGCATCACTTCCGCTCATCGCTGTACTTTAGGTGGATGAAGTGCTTACGATTATCCTTACTAATATTATAAAAGCAAAAGTGAGTTTGTTTGTTTGTTACGTCTTCACACCTAATTTTGGTACTGAGATAGTTGGGACCCTGGAGACGGACATAGTCTAAAAAAGTGAGAAAAGGGGGAGAAAGAGGGAAGAAAATTGGAGAGAAAGATAATTTTTTTTCGATCATCACGCGGGTTAAAGTTAGCGTTAGCCCAAAGTAACTATGCCATGCGGACGAAGTCGCGGGCGGAAGCTAGTCTCTATATAAGTTAAACAAATTGACTTTCTAGTGTTACATTACACTGAAATATTCAATCCAAATAACCAAATCATACAATAGGTGTTAATGATTTAAAATGTTATTAAAATAATTCCGTTCACACTTGCTTGGCATACTTGACGCATGATATGATATAATAAACATGGCTTAGAATTAGATACCTATTGCCACAAAAGGAATCACAAACTGATGGCCACATTACTTCGTAATGGACACTAAACTTATCATCAATACAGCTCATATTTTTCTGTGTACATATACAAACAGTAAACAAAGTCATTACCACCAAAAGTGTGAGGATAACGTCCCGATATAAAGTCAGAAGGGTGACACGCCAGCTGCGCGCGCGGGCATCGATGATTCAGCTGTTTACGCGACTAAATACCATAATATTGGAATCTTTACTAATGTTATAAAAGCGAAAGTTAGTTTGTTTGTTACCTCTTCACGCCTAAATGGCTACACCGATTTTGATGAATTTTGATACAGAGATAGTTGGAACCCTGGAGATGGACATAAGCTATTTTCTTTATATAAATGGGAGAAAGAGGGAAGGAAAGGGAAAACTTAGCTTTGCTATTACAATAAATCAGGCGCAAGGGCAAAACTACAGGTAGCAGGTACCTGCAAATCAGGAAAGGGGAACCTTGTTACCCCGAATTTGACGCGAGCGAAGCTGCGGCCAAAAGCTAGTAAATACATAAAGGATACCTGTATTTTAGGAACTCTTTTACAATACTTGCTTATAATGTACATATTATTACAACACAACTTGTATTGTAATAATTTAAGTATTTTCACAAAATTTCATTGAAATTGGTTGAGTGGTTTTGGAAATTATTATTTTTTATTAATTAATTGTTATAGATTAAAATGGGCTATCTAATAAGGTCAAAATTTACATGAATATCCCTCTTGATAAAACTAGCTCCCATAGCAACAGCCAAAGTTCTACAAATGAGCGCATGACAGTCAAAGTCTAAAGGTTTTTATTAACGTAAATCCCGACCTTTGACCAGTGCATGTTGTTGCACAAAGACAAGCGGAGGCAAATAAAAATAACAGTATGGCAATAATAATGTATGCGCGCGAGTTTATGACTACCTATCCTATTACAGCCGTCCTGCATTTTATGTGCACGTTTATTAACAGTTTGTTTAGCGTCTCTCATGTGCGATCGTTTGATCACACGGTGACGTCACGTTCACACGTGTCTGAACGAACATGATAACAGATCAACTAAACAATCCTCAAATAAGTATGTACTCTGTTTAGACTAGTGTCTATTATCTACACAATTACCACATATCTTATCTGCTAGACTCACAAGTCCGTCAGTAGTAAAGATCCTTAGTTAACAATCTATCTTTGTCTGACACACCGACTTGGAACTGTGAGGTCATTCATTATGTACAGACATATTTTGTACCTACTTATACTTTTTCCGTGGTATCAACCCTGACTATGGTCGGATGTGTGCGCCATGCTCATGACATTTTTTTAAAAAATCATGACGAGTACAAAATCTTGAATCCCCTTTTCATTATTACTTATTAGCAGAGGTCGGAATTAGGTAGAGTTATTTATGTACTTACACTGATTTCATACAGCGAAATAATAACGTGGATGGATTTATGCCTCAAATCCCGGGATTAATTTTAGAGAGCAGAAAAAATCCCGTGATTGAATAAATAAAAACCTATTTACTTATACACACTAGTAATATGATTCATAATCTGCCGGAATGTTGTAATTTATGCATACCACAAAAAACTTGCTTAATTTCTCACAATAAAGTAAGACCTAACTGACCGAATATTCGGCAGAGAACGAATACTCGGTAAACATGTCGAATATGCCGAATACCAAATATTGTTTATCTGTAATATTGTTGGCCGCACGGGATTTTCCATGAGAAATTCCGGAAAGCTCCATATTAACATCAATATTTTGATGCAAGTACTTAAATAACTCTACCAAAAAAAAAAAAAATATTTCACATAGGCCTACATGGGCACTTATAAAACGGCGAGAAAAGATGCACGATTCGGGTTGGTCGTTTCGTATGGAGAAGAACCGGCCAGAAACTCCATGGTTACTCTTTTAAAATCATTACCTAATTCCGACCCTTGCTTATTAGGCACCAATAGCAAACATGTCAGACAAGAATGCTGGCACCCTTAACACAAGCTAAATCTTACATAGGGTGCCAGAGTTCATCGAAAACACATTGTTGTAAACCATAGTTGTTGTTGTAAGTAATATTTTTTTTTTTATGAAAGTAGTTGTCATTTCACAAGAAAATAACCATTGAACTTTGCTTAGTGCTAATGCACTTATGACAGTACATGCTGTGATTAACGGTATGTTATGTCACATTTTTGGGAGCATAATTTAAAAAGGAAGAAAGGTATTTATTTGACTTGCACATGACAAAACGCTTTTTTTTTAATAACCAAACTTAACAACAACAAAAAATATTACAAATGTGTTATACTGGAAATAAATAATACACTACTATGACCACCTCTCCTTCCTTTTACTTTTCTAGAACTGATTCTATTACTGTATTAATAAATCTGTTTTCCCTTTATGTAGAAGGCATATTTTAAATTAAATTGTAATGTTTATATTGTTTCCATAACATTAATATTTAATAATGGCATAACTTTTCAAATAATATAACATACCTACTAGCTTTTTCCCTCAGCTTTGCTCGCATTAAATTCGGGGTAACACAGTTCCCCTTTCCTGATTTGCGGATACCTGCTACTTGTAGTTTTTCCCTTCCGCCTTATTTATTGAATTGCAAAGCTCTTCCTTTTCTCCCTCATAACTCACTTTAAAAAATAGCCTATGTCCGTCTCCAGGGTCTCAACTATCTCTGTACCAAAATTCATCAAAATCGGTTTAGCCATTTAGGCGTGAAGTCGTAACAAACAAACAAAACTCACTTTCGCTTTTATAATATTAGTAAGGATAAATGCTACAAACTGCTATTTTTAGCATAGGATAGGAGCGTTGCTCCATGCAGTTGCTAAAGTATTTAGCGTCCTTTTCATTAACATAGTATGAGTCAAGAAATCTATTCAGCCATAAATAGCAGAAGGTGGGTGTTGCAAGAATATTCTGCAATTGCCTTTAATTACTTGAAAATTTGGCACATAATGCAACTGAATAACACAGCTATAAATGAAAAAGTTAATTTGTATCATAATGAGTACTATTTAGAGTGCATGATTAAGCACCACTTTAATAATAGCTAGTGGTTAATTACAGAGATGTAAGATAAGGGATCTGTGGACACATGTTGCATATTGTGTCAAGATTGCAAGTAATAAGCTATTGTCTGAAGGTGTTATAAAAACAAAGCTATGGCATGAATAAAGTGTTTAAAATTTAAATGATGATAATCTCAAGAAACATTGAGTATCTCTTAACTGACTGAATTTTTGACTGTTTAACTGACTGTCGAAAGCAGGGTACTGTTTCTACTATTATTCTTCACAAAACTTAACAGAATTAAGTAAAGTAATTTGAATTTCAAATCAAATGATACTCACACAGGTAATTCTTTCTCCGTCAATGTATTTAGCTCGGCCAGTTTGTAATGTTTCAATGCATCATCGTACGCTCCACATGCATAGTTCAGCTTCCCAAGCAAGAGATGGGCATCCAAGGCTACACCAGCCCTCTTGCCTGCTTCATCCGTGGCTAGGGTGAGGTAGCCACGTGCATCTGAGAGCTCTCGTTGGGCTCTCTCAATATTTTCCTTGCTGGGCGGCCATTCCTCAAGGTGTGCCTCAAGCTTGCCCTCTCCGATGAGGAAGTGGGCAAGGCTTTCTGTTGAGTATGAGTAATAAAGTTTATTATCATTAACAGTATCTCAAGTGGAAAGGTGCTGTAGGACTATGTTTCCACTTAGTTTTAAAAAGTAATAATATTTGTTTTTAGCCTGTTCTTATTAATTAATAAACATTCAAACTTAAACCTCTTTCTCTATATCAACAATGGTAGAAGACAACTACTACTATATTATATGTCATGAGGATGGGCAAAGCATTCTTACTTCCCTGTAACATTTTATAGAGAGGAAATTAGGGTAAATGGTAACATGGCTGATCTACAGTCGAGAATGTTTCAATATAAATAATAATAGATTTACTTGACACAGCTATTAAATTAAATTGAATTACTTAAGTTTTTACTAGACCCTCATGTTAATTTTAGATGTAATTAGAGACAGTGATTGTTTCAACCTCGGTTACATAGCAAAAAACATAAAAACTAAATGGTTTTGTAACTGACATTCAAGGAAACATGAATAAATAATTATCATAATAAACCAATAGTTGACACACAGCTCATGTACTGATGTTTATCAGTTAAACAACGGAAATCAGCAAACAGGCATTATGTTTTAAACATTTGTTGATAAGTAATAATGCATTTTAAAATTTTGTAGCTCTAATGATAACAACTGCACTTCAATGACCTAGCTGAAGCTGCTTTACGGTGATATAAGCGTTGAGAGAATACGTAACATGTGTCACTGACCATGCTGTGGAGACCTGGCCTTCAACTGCTGAGCCAAGTCCACTGCCTTCTTCCAATTGGACTCCTCACGGCTCTTCTCAATCTCTGTTTCGTAGCCCCGCACAGCATTCTTACTCCTCGATGTCATTTTAACACGGGAATAATTTTACTCGTTTGTCACACCATCGAATTGATTGAACACCTCACTCATACATTGCAAAACCTTTTGAAAATTGCATTAGTTCCCCAGGATCACCAGCGAATTGAAGGCCAAACTTGACAGATGACAACATAGTTCGCGGAGTTCATTCTGCCATGAAAGTGCCATTCTGCAATCGATTTCGATAAAAAAAATGCAATCGATTTTCATAAACTTAGTTATTAGTTACTAAAGTTTTAGTTAATTAAATTATTTCTTATCTTTTCAATAAAATTCTATTATTAATTTATCGACATAATTATTGTTTTGTGCGACTACTAGCGCCAATGTTTCTGTTAGTGTTGTTAATTGTTGTGTTTACAAAGGAAGCTTCCAATTCTAATTTCCAACTTTATTTTTAGATATTTGGATTAACATTGTCACAAATAATCACCTGACTTCACTATCAACTGTAATGTGGTGTTATAGTTGTTTTAAAATCTAAAATATAAATTAAGTTGTTATGACTACTTTTGTAAACACACTTTCTAGCTTTTGCTATTGGTCATTAGATGGCGTTAGTAGTAGCTCCGAAAGGTGCTGAAACCTTTAATTAATTAATTAAACTGGCAGAAAGAAACCATAAAAGACCCAATCCCAACTACAAAATAATATAAGTCCTTTAATATGATACCTGAAATATTCGTATACTGATGCAGCTAACATCTAAGATAGCATTTGATTGGGATAAAAAAGGGGCGAGCATTGTCATCGATCAGCCACAAATCAAGACTTCGCTGCTAGATACTAAGAAAACGTTAACGAAATAAAAAAAACAGATAATCAAGCACCAATATCTAGCGCTTGCAATCACTAAAACAACTAGCCCGTTTACCTGTGTTTACCTACCTGTTTATTAAATTACCCGTTCTTTAGAAAATTACAATGCACGGCCTACGTAGGTATTGCCTATTCCTTTAGAGTACTTTAAACAGAAGCTACGCCATAATGGTCGTAAAGTAGATCAGTATCGGCTGCAGATATAAAACTGGTGGCGTGCCAAACTCGCTATACCGAATGTTTGCGGAATATTAAGTCCACATGAATATTTCGATGCCGTAATATCGATCGCCGATGAATCTAACTAGTTCAATAGGCTATACGCTATTCCTGTTAACTTCCGGTGCACGAAGAGATGCACACAATCTAGAAAGTCATTTTTGTATGAGCAATTGGGTACAGCTACAAATGCTTAGGTGGTCAATTAAATAAGGAAATCATAAGGTTACCTTACTGTTACTACTACTACCTACTTTAGCTAGGTACTTAATTATTACAAGCAGTGAAAGTACCTAATGTCAAATACTACCCATGGTTAGTATAGAAATAAAATCGTGTGAAGCGAGAAATGCCATCTAGTTAATTTTTGATAACTTGAAATCTCAGACATTCAGAGGAAAATAGACACTAAGGTATCCATGCAATTTTGTAGATGAGTGTAGGTACCTATCTTGTAAATAATAATCATTAATAAGTAAGTAGGTATAAATATAATAAATTAGAAAGAAATAAATAACAACTAAACCCTCACGGTACCTACTGGGCCCTGTGTCCAAGAAAAATAATACAATTTTACTCAATTTTATTTTTCATCATAAAATTATGAATGTGATCCCTGAAGAATGAGGGAGAGGTATACCTACGTATATTTTACGTAGTACTCACGTCACCTTCAGACTTCACATGTTTATATGCTTTAAACTTAAATTATAATGGAGCGCGCAAGCTATTGTTATTTCAACAATAGTTTTTGCCCGTAGTTTCGTTCCCGTTAGGGTCGGGAATTATCCCATGGGAACGTTTTAAATATAGCATACGGCACTCGAGGATAATGTGGCCTAGCATTAGTGTTTTTTTTTTGTTTAAATCGGATGAGTAGTCCCGAACCTATCCTCTACACCCAAAATAACAAACTTTACCTCTTTATAATTATACTAGCTTTCCTGCGCGGTTTAGACCGCGTCTTTGGTTACTGCCCCGCTCCCGTGGGTAGTAGTAGCGTGATGTTATATAGCCTATGTTACTCATTGATAATGTAAGTTTTAATGGCAAAAGAATTTTTGAAACCGTTCCAGCAATTAGGTAGTTTTGAGTTTATTCGTCACATTCAAATCTTTCCTCTGAATAATATTAGTGTAGATGTAGACTAGGTAGGTCAAACGGACAGAAGGATGTAGACTTTTTGCTGTAACGGCTGTTATGGAGACTGAAATTATACCTGGTACAAAGTTCGAGTATATCTGTTTCTTCCAGACAAATGTGCTCCACATCAGGCCAAACGTTGCGGCCAAACGAAACCTTTAATTATGTAAAAAGTAAAACAATACTTATGAATCTATATAATCATATATCCTAAAGGAAGTAAGGCGCCTCTTCATTATTGATAAACGTTACAAAGCAACGGGGATAAATCCTGATTGTTTCATAAGAACGGGAACTTGGAATTCAGCCTTTGATCTCTCACAAACTGGCATTAATTACCACGTAACATTATGTACTTACCTACATTCATGCCGCACTCGAGAACCTAAGTAATTATTAATTTGACCTTCACACACGTTTACCAAACGCCTAAGTTTACATAGATAGTCAAGGTTCCCTAAATCAATAAAAGGATGTCTTAATCAAGAATGAAGAGGCATTGATCGATGGGTAACCCACGTCAGCTGGGTGGCATGTGAAGGTTAACCTGAAATAGCCGAACTGACACGAAGACAACTATTAACTACGGCAGGTTATTACTTAGCTGAACCCGAATATCTATGTGATGGAACCAGCTGGGTGAGTACCTAGTTTAATTTACCTAGACTTGAAGTTTATTTCTTTACTAGCTTTTGCCCGCGGCTTCACTCGCGTTAAATTCGGGGTAACACAGTTCCTCTTTCCTGATTTGCAGGTACCTGCTACATGTAGTTTTTGCCCTTGCGCCTTATTTATTGTAATAGCAATGCTATGTTTTCCCCTTTCTCCTTTCTCTCTTTCTCTTTCATTTTTCACTTTAAAAAAAAAGTTAGCCTATTTCCGTCTCCAGGGTCCCAACTATCTCTGTAGCAAAATTCATCAATATCGGTTTAGGCATTTAGGCGTGAAGACGTAACAAACAAACTCACTTTCGCTTTTATAATATTAGTAAGGATTTTTGTATTCCTGCGCCCCCAAATACATTGGGAAAAGGGCAGAAGAATGGTGATAATATGTTAAACTTTGAGATGCTGAAAAATAATCTTTCAGCATTTTTAAGTCGCCTGAAGATGCGTCCCTTATCTTGACATACAAAACACGAAGAGGCCTGTTAACTGAAGGGACAAGAGGATTCTTGTCGATCTTGAAGTAAAGTACAGTAGGCTATTTCATACGAAAAACTTTTCTGCAAAAAAAAACCCCAAGAAGACGGAAAATTTGTGAAGTTGGTGGCAAAAGAATTTATGACCCACATGTTTTCCGTTTAAAATTTATTTGTTTGACTGCCAGGAAAGAGTTACGTTTTAAATCCATTCGTAATCCCCCCTTACCGTGTTACCGCAAAGACAATCAAACAACCCAACAACGTCGAACAATTTTTCTAATTCCATCCATACACGACAAGCCATTAAAAACATTTTGGCGTGGCTAATGGCAAATAGAACGAGCTGGTACCTACACAATAATACGGAACCCACCAGGCTCAGTTAGCGGAATATAAAAACGTTACGGCCGTTTGATTGACATTTATAACATAACTGCTTCCGAGACCAAGGCGCGTCGTCTGCAAGGGTTACCATACCGCTGAGGAATGGGGGACAGGCTTCTAGGAATAACACATTGAATTGGTTTTTGTGCCAATACCTTTTTGGAACTAAGTTCCTTATCGCGCGTTTCGAAAGGGGGCTAGACAGAAAAAAATAAGACCAAAAGTTATAACGACACTTTTTGCTTAAGACTAAAAGTTGTAACGACACTTTTTGCTATAGTTGTAATCCGTGCGGCGTGCGCGTGTTCTCTGTCTGTCTCTCTCTCTCTCAAGAGAAAAAGAAAACAAGCCAGTTATATTCGTTTCGTCTTTCTATTTCACATTGAACAGTGTGGTGTCGCGACGATTATTTTTGTTGACTGTATACAGGTTGTTTGTACATAATAATTAATAACTTCGTTCCATCCGGGTGTCCCTTGACACCTCTCAAGTTTATGTTAGTAAGAAAGAAATCATTTGGTAAAGGCATGGATTAGTTACATTAAATATTCGAGAGTTCTTGTGTACAGTCCTAATCTCCACCATCAAAACAATCAGCAACATGTAGGCATCTATCAACAGTATATTATCTAAATACCTATAAGCTATATTGAAACCTTTCCATTAACTTCCATATCGTGCTATAACTTACGTAACCATGTTAAATTGAGAACATTATAGAAATAGCTTCAGTCCGGAACGGTGTCGGAACGTTTGGGCGCAGGGCGGGGGTGCAGGGCGCGGGCGGTGGGCGGCGGCGGCGGAGACGTCGCGGGCGGCGGATTAGCACCGGGTGACACTGCGCCCAGGCAAGGACACTACCTTGGCTTAACACCTGGACTGTGTTACAATAAAGTGTGCTAAGCCGACTGCACATGTTTTTGAACAATATTCCGAGTGTTATGACTTCTTTTTTCATACCAATAACGTTGACCAGTTATTATTTTGTTGTTATTGGTTGACTGCGCCGTTGCAAGTGGTTGCAAGAAGTACTGTTAAGCTGAGCATAAAAACATTCATAGTCGGACAGTTTTAGTACTATTTTTCCATCAGAAATTTCGCAGTACCAGCTCGGAGTCAGGATCTGTGTCCAGAAGACTCCCCCCAGGAAAATGTAGGTGTACCATAATATCTAGTAATAACTCGGCCTATCGATTTGCAGATAACCTTTAATAGTGATGTTATGTTTATGTTATTACTGTTTAAAAGTTACCCTTCAGCTCCGAACACACACGAAACCTCCGTTCTCGTCTTAGGGAGGATGTTCTAAGGTAGCCCGCGAGATTTTTTCCGGTAAATAGCATGTAGTATGCTGATTAAAATATGGTTCGCGACACTACTCACTAGTTCATGAAAAAGTGATTCATAGTATTGAAGATTTTATAACGGTTATAATTCTGGAAATACGTGTCATGGTTACGAATTTCCAGTATTACGGCGAATAATATTTTGTTCAACACAAATCTTCTAAATTGCTGATTTTACGATGGCGCTTCCACCTAAACGGGTTATACTCAGTTGATCGAGCACATCTTTCGTTCCCTCAACCCACACACAGAACCGTGCCAATTGGTTCCAACCAGTCCCACCACGAAACACCTTGACATTACCCTAGCGCTTGCGTGTTCATAACTTTCAATTTAACATTATTTTGAATTTCAATGGGCTGCTCGTGACGTGAAATATACTTTTCGGAATGTTATTACATTGAAATTAGTAAGGAGCTATTTATGGCACCGAACTTACAATGGACGTTTAAGTAAGTGTTAAGTTATAGCCTTCTACTATGAAGTTGGTAGTATAATTTATTTGCAGTATTTATTTCAGTCATGTAAATTTTGTTGGTGATATAGCCAATTTAAGTGAGCAGTTTAAAGTAGCGCAACTTTTCAAGAAAAGTCATGCATCGGTTTGTTAAACTTGGTATATTTATTTTAGATCTGGACAAGTCAAAGATGTATTAGATTGACAAAAGCTAACGATAACCATACCAATCTTGTTGAAAGTCGTAGAAATACGTGAATTAAAAAAGAACGTTTAGTTTTCAACCCATCGATTTTAACGGCGAAAAGAGGGTTCGCCTAGAATATAGACTCAGCTGAAACACCTTGATATTTTTCCTATCTCTATTCTGATATTTACCCTAAAATAGTAAGTATATAACAAAGACGTAAATGCCGCGCTATTCAAAGGTAGCACAGCCTCCATTTTCCCGAGATAACGTAGGTACCTGCGAGCTACTTTACAGCGGGCGGTCTCGGAGGGACCATTGACTCCGTAATATCTAAGCCAGCACTACTTTACCGCCCAAAGGGGTGAAATAACTGAGTTGTGTACCAAAAGAGAGTTTACGAAACTGTTTTGAGCGGGAAGATAAGAACTTAAGTGTGTTTGCATTAAAGAGATAGCTCGGACTTAACCTGAACTGAAAATTTATGAAGTAGCCTTTAGTGTACTACACAGGAAATACGTTAACCTTTATAACGGTAACATTTTCGTAATGTAACCAGGCGACTTTCAAAATAATTTTCCAATTTATCAATTTCCCATCAATACAAAGCAGTTTGCAGCGAATTACCCACAAACTAGTTTGATCCGGTAACAAGCTATTGCAACATGTACCGCTATGCAGGCTATGGAGGGAGGTACATGAATGACGCACCTGTGCAAGCGGCACGGCGCAGTGCGGGTCAATGTCGGGCCACATCCCCTCCAGTGCGCGGCGCGGGGTCTGGGGGGTGAAAAGGACAGCGTTACACCCCCCGCCCCGCAGTAAAATTGGTTTACCTTTATAGGCATCAGCGAGTGCGATGGGATCTAAATGTTCCGTTTTCAATTTGCTTCGGCGGTGCGTCTGATGAGGGTCAGGAGTGATTCGTCATACCTTTGTATTTCATTTTACGTGTTCATGTTTTATGAGCTCACTAGCTTTCGCCCGCGGCTTCGCTCGCGTTAAATTCGGTATAACACACCAAGCAGACCTGCAATTTTTGCTCTTGCGCCTGATTGATTTGTAATAGCAACGCTAAGTTTTCCCTTTTCTTCCCTCGTTCTCCCTCATATCCCACTTTTTTTAAATAATAATTAGCCTATGTCCGTCTCCTGGTTCCCAACTATCTCTGTACCAAAATTTATCAAAATCGGTTCAGCCATTAAAGCGTGAAGAGGTAACAAACAAACAAACAAACAAACAAACAAACAAACAAACTCACTTTCGCTTTTATAATATTAGTAAGGATAAGGATACTGGACAGAAAGGATTAGTTCGGTGCTTTGTTTAAATATTTTCTCTCGCCGGAGAAGGGTAAGTTTGGGAATATAATTATTCTGTCTTGGAAAACTATTGCAGAAGACTGAATTTATAACTCCATTTGACCGACTATCAGGCTATCTATCCCGCTGACTGACTCTTTGATGGCCCGTGGATATATTATATTAGCCTCTGGTCATTAATGGACTGCTGCCCGGCAGAATCGTCATTAATATTTATCATAACGGTCCCCAATTTCAATGAAAATAAATGATTTTATACGAAAATATCGCAAGGAAACCGTCGTATATTAAAGGCAAATGCACATTGTAAGTGTGTTACGCAATAGTCCCTCTGGGCAAACTCAAGAAGAAATCGAAATGGCTTTTCTCTTCTCTAACCACCATTGATATGTTTCAGGTCTAAACTAGTCTTAATTCCAATAATTCCATAGAGAATGAAGAACAGCCACGCAGCCGGTGATTGCCTCGACGTGTCACCACACTGTTACAGCGCAGTGAACACCGTCGGAAGGAAACACTTTATTAATGGCTGCGCCCGTCAGACTGTCACGCCACGCTACGCTTTTCAACGACGTGTTGTGGCGTTGTGGATATAGGATGAGTAACAACAAGTAAATGAAGACATTGTTTTTAAAAACAGACGTTTAATTTTTGCAGGACTTCTTTAAGTTTTGAGAACTTTTTTGAAGGCCAGTAGGAACCTACGCTAAACCCAGACAGTTTTTTACCAGGCCATTGGACACCCATTTTTTCAAATCAAATAACTTCCCCCGCTCTGGGCGGAGCGGGGGGTAGTGTCAGACTTTTACTGACTAAAACCCACCCATGTTCCTTCTATTGCCCTTTACGTTCCGGGGCCGCGGTATCTCTTTCGAACAAACCGCAACAAAAAAATGTGGAACGCTTCACGATTTTGCGTGTCATCCTTGCGCAGGGGCCATGCTAATCTTCTCTGTATCGTTCCAATTTTAATATATTTACTGCCGAAGCAAGTACATTGGACACCCATTGAGTCCAAGTTACATTGATAAGATAAGTAGATTAAATTGAACCTAATAATTTGCAAATAAACACATTCATTTTCCACATTCCACACCCGCATTCGTGGTACATTATTGTTACCTACGCATCTCATTAGCCAGTACTTACATCAAATTATTCCTTTTATTGAATTAGTATTATTTTAGGTCAGAGTAAAAACGACATAATATTGAAAAGCCTGTTAGGAACATTTCCAATGTAACTGTATACATCTGTAACAAAAAACGATCGAATAAAAACGAACAGCTATCGAAATCGCGCAATAAAAATATAAAGATCTCTGATTTTTTTGTCCGCGTCTGATGAGAACCTTTTTGTGTAACTTTCGTCGTGGGGCGTGAGGACGAGACTCCTCCAAGGGTTCACATTCAAGTAATGTCTCCATACATTCATCTCAATTTGGACGGGATTCGATTGAAATACTCACAATGTTCTTCGCAAAGGAAATAAATATCAATGAAAAAAGTTCCGAGAAAAGCCTTCTTTCCCTCGCGAATAAGTTTTTAAGAAAAAGTACTGAATGTTTTAATGGAATATTTAATATTTTCAGTTAAGTGTGTATTTTCGTGAAAGTTATTATTGACTAGCTGACACCCACGGCTTCGCCCGCGTGATATCGAAAAAAAATCCTATGTCTTATTCTAGACTATAATCTACCTCTGAATCTTTCATCAACATCCGTTCAGCCGTTTTGACGTGAAAGAGTAACAAACATCCATACATCCATCCTCACAAAAATCCGCATTTATAATATTCGTAGGCTAATTAATAATTAAAGTAGGATCTTTTACTGATGTCATGGTCCGTTTTACAGGTATAATCAGGCTTGACCCAGGAACCGTGACAATATCGCGTTAGGTGGGATGAACTGCAAAGGCCATAAAAAATAGTTTTTTCGTAGCTCAGTACTAAACTAAAAACTTTTCTTTAAAAAATAGGATGAAAGTGTCTGACTATCATTCAGAAAATTGACCTTCGTTTTGATTTCTCCCTAAATGCAATTTCCCAGCTTCTAATGCTATGTAACTTTCCTAGAGCAGCACTAGGTAAAGTATCTACTTTTCTTGCGAATGCTTAAACATACTTAGGATCTTGTCTTTACCCCCGTTGCCCTACAACGCAGATTCGCCTGCCCAACATTCGGGTACGCATGGTATCGCGAGCAGAGAGAGTATTTAGCGGGCGGTGCCGCTGTAGCTGACGTATCGATCGGCGAGGATGTCCCGTCCAAGGTTAGGGCAGCTGCATGCAGCTTAATGTACTGTACGAAGAAATCTATGGCACGATCCAGAAATTCTACATACAAAGTATATTGAATTGTGATGTAATTATTCAAGCTTTGTTTTTTTGCGAGGTGTGCTGGGTATAGTAGGTTCAGTTGTAACTTTGTGAGGTGCACGAGTAAAAGGATACGATCAAGATGTCTGCACGTATTTTGGTAATATGTCTTTTTTTTCGGATGTGAAATCATCAAATAACCCCACTCTGGGCGGGGGGAAAGTCAGACTTTTACTGGATAAAACCCATCAATGTTCCTTTTGCTCTTTGTGTTCTGGGGCCTCGGTATATTCGAACAAAGCGCAACCCCAGCAGGCAGTGGCCTTGGCTTGCTTCTCTGTGGCTTGCCATAAAGATTTTTAATTCTGTTTTATTTGACTCGTTTACCCAAACATGATCTTATTGTTTGTGTAGCAAAAAGCATCTTGGATTTAAATAAAGTTGTACTAGCGTTAAACGTGATGCATCACGTTTGGACACAACAACACATTTACTCATTTAACAGAACTCTTCCTGTTGAGGGTTATGTTCGACTGTAGATGTTTATTGGCACACATGATGTTCATAACAGGACAGGTGCACGTCTTGCTACATCGTTCTCACATTAGTAGTTTACCATATTAACCAAGGTTTGGTAACAATATTCTGATTTAAAAGAGTGTCCATGGAGTTTCTTGCCCATTCTTCTCCATAGAGATCTACGTTTTGGAATGGGCAACTACAGTACTTTCACAGTTATTATGCCTTGTGACTGGGACTGTAGCTTCATTATATTGTTGTCAATGTTTCGACAGTTCAAAAGTGCCTGTAACTGGCCTACTTGAAATAAATGATTTTGATTGTTCCTAGACAATGGTGGGGAACATCTTAGAATAGAATAGAATTATTATTAAGTAGCTTTTGCCCTCGGCTTCGCTCGCGTTAAATTCGGGGTAACACAGTTCCCCTTGCGCCTTATTGTTTTGTAATAGCAACGCTAAGTTTTCCCTTTTCTTCCCTCTTTCTCCCTCACATCCCACTTTTTTTTTTGTATTAATAGCCTATGTTCGTCGAGGAGCTCGTGGCTAAATAATAGCAGCCGCTCGGGTCGATCTTTAGGTTAAGCCGCGCTTGCCTAGGTTGGTCTGTGGATGGGTGACCACCCGTTACATACCGAGTTTCCTCCGTGCCTCGGAAAGCACGTTAAGCCGTTGGTCCCGGCTGTCATTTGTAGATCTTTGACAGTCGTTACAGGTAGTCAGTGTCCCGAAAGTCTGACAACCAGTCTTACCAAGGGGTATCGTATTACCCAGTACTAACTGGGTTGTGGAGGTCAGATAGGCAGTCGCTCCATGTAAAATACTGATATTCAGCTGCATCCGGTTAGACTGGAAGCCGACCCCAACATAGTTGGGAAAAGGCTAGGCAGATGTGATGTAGCCTATGTTCGTCTCCTGGTTCCCAACTATCTCTGTACCAAAATTCATCAAAATCGGTTTAGCCATTAAAGCGTGAAGAGGTAACAAACAAACTCACTTTCGCTTTTTAACCGACTTCAAAAAAGGAGGAGGTTCTCAATTCGACTGTATGTTTTTTTTTTTTTTTTTAATTTTTTTTTTTTTTTTTTTTTGTTACCTCATAACTCTGGTCTGGGTGAACAGATTTTGATGATTCTTTTTTTATTCGAAAGCTGGTGGTTGTCGTTTGGTCCCATAAAAAAAAATATCAAGATCCGGCCAGTAGTTTTTGAGTTATCTTTAATAATGCGTATTAGATTGACTTCGTCTACGTTGATGATATAATTTTAGAGGTTGTCGAAGACAAATGAACAAAAAACGCTATGCACTATGATTTGGAAGGTCATCGCAGTTTTTTGAGGTGATTGTATTTTAATTTGGTGATAGATCTTCAGTGATATACAACGGAACTTTTCAATAAATGACCGCAAATCTGCCGTGATTGCTGCAATCACATGTATAAGTATGGGTTTCGCCAGGGTAGGCAGGCGAGTGGGAGCAGGGTGCCCGTACCCCCTCCCCTCCCCTCACCCAGTCATTAAGAAACATAATCAATCATTAGATCAAGTATCAGCTGTATCCCCTAGGCGATGATGCATATGATTTCTGAATTGGTTTTAAACTAAAGCATAATTTAGATAGTATTAAATACTATAGCGTGATGTGGAACTAAGGCACTTGTCTCACCGGCAACGATTAACGAGTAACGAGTAGAACTAGAACTAGAAACGAGTTAGCGAGACGTGGGGAGCAAGTGCGTAGTTCCGATATTTGTGTAGCTCGGCTATAAGCGAGTGTGCGAGTGAGGCGGGCGATTACTCGCATCACTCGCTCGCGGCAGTCAAGCGTACAGTCAGTCTTGCGGCCTCATACGCGACCAAATGACATGACCACTGGTTGCTCTCTCGGCGTGATTTCTAATCGCTTGGCGAGTATCGCCGAGTGAGTGTTATCTTTCATAGCTCTTGTCGCTCAGCGACAAACTAGTGAAGCGAGTGCTCGCCGGCAGTGTGAACAGTCAGCGATCAACTGTTTGTATATGCATCTCTTTTATTCACACGGAAAGTATTCCATTGTACGTTTCTTGAGCGAGAAAATAGCCGATAGTTAGTCGTTTTCTCGTCGTTGGTGAGACAACTGCCTAAAGCTTGTATTTAAGACGGGACCTACGCACTAAAAAGCTAAAAATAACCGTGTTTGCGAATTATATCATAAAACTATAACTAAAAATGCTGAAATAAAAAACTTTTTTGCAAAAAATAAAACCGACTTCCAAAAAAAAAAGTGAAAAAAATAAATTTATTTCCGGAAGTCGGTGGCAAAAAAGTCAACGAAACCAACAAAAGCCACCGACTTCCGGAAATAAATTTATTTTTTTCACTTTTTTTTTTGGAAGTCGGTTTTATTTTTTGCAAAAAAGTTTTTTTATAATATTAGTAAGGATTGCATACCAAAAATTGAAACATAGCTGTAAATGTCATCTTCCTTATCCTTCTCTTCGAATAGCATTAATGTCGTTATCACAGAAAGGGGACAACATGTATCAAAATCAACATAAAACGAAAATATAAGAGAAGCATGTTTTGTTAGCCTCTAACTTTTTTCATTCTATTATGAGCGCCTTTTTAAGAAGAGCCGTTTGAGTTTCCGAATAATTTCGCTAAGGATGGTAGTAATTTTATTAGGGCTCGGCATACCCTCCACGTAACTTAGATTTATGGCCGGGAAGGGAACCTTGAGAGACACCCCTAGTAACAGGCGCGGCGGCTGGCTAGTGTCTTTAAGAATGTTTTTTTTTTTTTTGTTGTGGTCTGAAATAGTGATGTCAACTCAATAAACATATTTATATGTTTAAGTTACCGACCAACAACGATTTCCAAACTAGTTTGTGTTAGGCCAAAGACAATAGGCTTTTGGTGCCTTCTTTAGGATACTTACTACAGCGTGTTTTTGTTTTCTTGACACAGTTTAAAGACCTGTTGCGAAGTTCAGTCTCCCTAAGGAATTACTACAAGATGTTACGTCATTCTTTACTAAGTTGTTTCTTTATCCATTTTTGTGTGCTGCAAAAATCGCTTTGACAGTGAAAATAGATCTACACTGGGAGAGTTATCTATAACTTATTAGTACCGTAGTAGGTACGTTTATGCTGTGTACGAGCAAAAGCATGTATACACATACCAAAATTCAAAAGCAATTTCCATATACTGCATTGATCAACATTTTACGAATTCACGAATGTAATATTTATTTATTTAAATCTTTTTTTCTGCCATTATAATTAACATTTTATAGTAGTAGTTTTTGATTTTATTTTATACTAGCTGTGCCCGCGACTTCGTCCGCGTGGAATAGTATTTTGGGCATCATATTTATTTTTGCAAACAACCTCCTCAGCTTTATAAATTATAACTGTTACCCACGACTTTGTCCGCGTCTTAGCCCAAGTTCCGGAATTCTGTGAGGATAAACGTTGAGAACGTTCAGCGCTTGATTCCCGTAGTCGGTTCACCAAAGTTCGAGAACTCTGTGAGGCTAAACGTTGAGAACGTTCAGCGCTTGATTCCCGTAGTCGGTTCACCAAAGTTCGAGAACTCTGTGAGGCTAAACGTTGAGAACGTTCAGCGCTTGATTCCCGTTCTCGGTTTATCAAAGTTCGGAAATTTTGTAAGGATAAACGTTCAGCGCTTGATTCCCGTTGACGGTTTGCCGAAGTTCGGAAATTTTGTAAGGATAAACGTTCAGCGCTTGCTTCCCGTTGACGGTTTGCCGAAGTTCGGAAATTTTGTGAGGCTAGATACTGCGAACGTTCAACGATCGATTCATTAGCACGGTTTTGTTCACTGATTCCTCTTTGAGTAGCCAACCTATGCATATTTTCATTCTCTGTTTCACTGCTGCGCAAAGCTCGCAGCCGCTTTGCGGTAACAGTCTGCCGAGAAAGCTGAGTTCTTTTTCTAGGCATTATAGTGACGAAGAAAGAAAATAGGAAATGAAAACTTAACCAAACCGTAACTCGTAATCAAGAAAAAACAAACGTAAGGTTAATAATTAGGATCCTAATTACTGTTACCTGTATTTGGTACTTACGTAAAATATAAGGTTAACTAACTGTGTACTTAAACTAAAACCTAACCTAATAAGGGCTGATTTTTTAATAGTCAGATAATTTTTATCTGAGGAATAAAAATAGCAGTTTGACATATTTTCTATAGATGAGCTGTCAAACCGCCATTTTTATTCCTCAGATAAAAGTTATCTGACTATTGATTAAACAGCCCTAAGAATAATTATGTAGATGACACCTATTTACAGGTATTATCTACAATTTTTTTTTTTAATAATTGTGAAATTTATAAAAAAAAAATAGCTATGAGGAGCTCGTGGCTAAATAATAGCAGCCGCTCGGGTCGATCTTTAGGTTAAGCCGCGCTTGCCTAGGTTGGTCTGTGGATGGGTGACCAGTGACCACCCGTTACATACCGAGTTTCCTCCGTGCCTCGGAAAGCACGTTAAGCCGTTGGTCCCGGCTGTCATTTGTAGATCTTTGACAGTCGTAACAGGTAGTCAGTGTTCCAAAAGTCTGAGAACCAGTCTTACCAAGGGGTATCGTATTACCCAGTATTAACGGGTTGTGGAGGTCAGATAGGCAGTCGCTCCATATAAAATACTGATATTCAGCTGCATCCGGTTAGACTGGAAACCGACCCCAACATAGTTGGGAAAAGGCTAGGCAGATGATGAATAATTGTGAAATTATTAGAACCAAAATATTATCCTTGACAATCGTAGAGCTATACCCCCCCTCCGCGTCGCCCGCAAGCAACGCCTCTCCTCGCCCATGCCCAGCGTCATGTTTTGCACATCATGCGGCGCGTGTGAATTTTATATCGGAGTTATTTTAAAATTGTAATATCTTCTAAGATGTTCATTGAAATTAAGTGATGTCAAAGACAATTTTGTTTACAATTAAATACTGTTAATCAACACACATTTATTTGGATAAAGATTAATATTATTATGTTGAAACAACTCTAACAAATAATTGGTAATCATGCATTAATTTTGACCAAATTTGATTACCATAAAAACGGTTCTAGTGACTTAATCTTAAAAGATAGACATATACCGTCACGGACATTTTTTTAGATCATTTCAAGAGGAATAATTCTTTTCTACATATTTTTTTGATATCTTGATCCGTTTTCGCAGCGCACGCAACGGAAGCCCTCAAAGATGAATAATTTTCCCCGTTTTTGACGTGATAACGTCTTTAAAATCGTTTTAGTCGGGTGACATGTTCAGAAACTTGTGTCACACCAAAACCTCACAAGCGACATTTCATAAAGATGGTAGCGCCATCTGTTACTTGGCTCGAAAAAAAAACTTTAAATTAGTACTTAATTTCATTTTAGATGTCACTACTGGTGATAACTTATATCACCAATAAGACGTTTTCACGTAAACATCTCGATCGTAAACCTACTTTACAAACAACCAATTTTTTTTTCACATTTTCCATTGTTTCTTCGCTCCTATTAGTCGCAGCGTGATGTTATATAGCCTAAAGCCTTCCTCGATAAATGGTCTATTCAACACAAAAAGAATTTTTCAATTCGAACCAGTAGTTCCTGAGATTAGCGCGTTCAAACAAACAAACAAACAAACTCTTCAGCTTTATAATATTAGTATAGATTTGTTAATTTTAATTGACGTTTTGTAATTGCAATATTCATTTTAATTGACATATATGTAACTTATTACTAAATTATTAACATTTAATGTTTTGTATTTTAATGTTTTTTATTTTGGTATAAATATACCAAAATAATAATTAGCTAAATAAATATTTAGCTTTTTATTTAATTATTATCCTATGTTGTATGTCAGTATGACAAGATATAGCAAGAACAAACACTACTTATAATATCCTTAATGTAACTACCTATGTCTTTTTTTTGGGGTGGGAAATCATCAAATAACTTCCCCCACTCGGACGAAGGGGGGTGCAGCATATTTCTTCTATTGCCCTTTAGGTACGTTCCGGGCCCGCATCTCCCCACGTATCTCTTTCAAACAACCCGCAACCCCGGAACTACCTATGTCTAACCAATTAATAAATTATTATGAATCCATTCTATTTAGGAAAACATATCTTCTGAATATTGGTAAGTGTATACATGTCATTACTAGTAAGTGTACACGTCCTCAGGTGATGCAACTTACCATTGCGATTGCGATGAAGCATGCTCAAACTCTAAGCAAATACTGCAATAAACGTAGTACTCGACAAGATGTAAGTCTGACAAACTTTATTACTGGTATGTGGATGTCCGATACGCAGTTGCTCCAAGGAAATTACTAGTTTTTAACTGCATTCGGTTAGACTGGAAGCCCATACTAGCAAAATAGGGAAAAGAGGTACATGATGATGACCCGTGTAAAACGTAAACTGTCATACATGTGATCATAACTTTGATTAATTGGAACAGTAGCAAATTTTATTGGAGTATCAGTTGGATTAAACCTTTATTTTGTCTACAAGGTTGAAAAGTTCGCTTTTGAGATAGCAGGAAGTATTCGATCCCAATGTATAGGAGCCTTTGTCAGGCAGTGAACTTATATAAATAAAAAAGAAGAGTTAATCAAGCTTGACTATAAGGTCGACAACGATTAAAAGAGCCTCCACAAGAGAACACATACTTAGGTGCAGCCAACCTTGTTACTGGCTAATCTTTGACCGCCACACGAGCTATTCTCGCCGCGTCGATACGAGACGCCATTAATTCATAACCCTTGACTGTGCACACACAGGTATGAATGAGCATCGCGGTAATATCGAGCCGGTAGCGGGGCGCGGCGGGGGTGTGGCGGGGGAGCAGAGGGGCGCGAGTGCGCGGGGGAGGAGGAGGGAGGGGGCGCGCCTGTCCCGCCCTTGACCCATAATTCCAACGCAATAATTTGTATTTACTGATAATTTCTCATTCAGGCATGTTAAACATTAACTGAAATTCGATATGTTGTTTACTTATTACCTTAATTGATGGTTTCACAACAGTCAGGACGCTGCATGGTGTCTAGGATTAGAACCTATTGTATTCTGTAAAGAGCCACATTCATGTTTCTGCGGGGGTTGCAGGTGGTTCGAAAGAGATGCCGCGGCTCCAGAACATAAAGGGCAATAGAAGGAACATAGGTGGGTTTTAGTCAGTACAAGTCTGGCCCTCCCCCCGCTCCGCCCAGTGCGGGGGAAGTTATTTGATGATTTCCCATCTGCAAAAAAAAGGAGCCACATCCATTGAGTTTTTTTTATGCATCGTTTTACCGTTCACATCTTGAGAGGACATATGAGGTGTATTAATTAAGTTAACAACTAACATCATGTTATCATTTGCCCAAACAGCATTCATCAATTAGTGAGGATTAGGCTGATTTTCTTTATTGATGAATATAGCAATATTTCAATAATGTATCATTTCACCCCAGGGAAATGAATTGTAAAGCAATTAATACCTTCGTCAATTCACCGAATTAATTACATTTGAAACAACTGTCTAAGAATGTCAATTGTGATTTAATGATTTTGAATTGGTAGTCAATTTACCCTGAAAAATATGAAAAGATGACGAATTAATTTAAAATCCCACTGCAAAACACATTTTATTCAAGTTTCACTTTTTAATGATAACCTAAAAATTCGGTCTAAGCTTTGTTTAATTACTTACGTACCTACTGAAGTATTTGTCAAAGTTTTCCATAGTAAAAAAACCCCTATTATCTTCCCATTTCAGTTTGGCTGAATCATTAAGGACCCTGACTTAATGTTGGTAAAGTATTTATTGTACTTAATAAAGTAGTTGTATCAGTGATATTGAGCGGAGCTGTGACCGGGCCGAGATGCGGCAGGCGCGACCTTGGCCTGCATCTGCAACACAGCGCCATTACAGGTGCTTACGATCACAAGTTATTTGCCGATGCTTACGAGATTTCGTTTTTATTAAATAACGGAACTAATTATATCATCTAGTCTGTTTTCCTGAAAGGGTTCCTCAAAGGGAGGGAAGCAGATTTTTTTTTAAAAAAAGAATGTACTGGCACTTTTTAACCGACTTCACAAAAGGAGAAGGTTCTTTGTCCGATTTTCATATTTCTTTTTGTGTTCGATGGTATAGATCCAAGGTGAATTTGAATGTGTGTGAATTCAAGGTGATCCATATAAATTTTATTCATATTGCTTGGGTATTTTATATAAATTATCGTCTATAACACTTATTTTTTCTTTTAAATCTATATGGATGATCTGTTATAATATATTTTACCCACATTGGAAAATTAATACTCGATGAAAAAAAGTTAGATCTCATCATACCATAACGTAAAATCCTTACTAATATTATAAAAGCGAAAGTGAGTTTGTTTGTTTGTTACCTCTTCACGCTTTAATGGCTAAACCGATTTTGATGAATTTTGGTACAGAGATAGTTGGAAACCAGGAGACGGACATAGACATAATTTTTATTTAAAAAAAGTGGGATATGAGGGAGAACGAGGGAAGAAAGGGGAAAACTTAGCGTTGCTATTACAAATCAATCAGGCGCAAGAGCAAAAAATGCAGGTCTGCTTGGTGTGTTATACCGAATTTAACGCGAGCGAAGCCGCGGGCGAAAGCTAGTGATGAAATATATTTCATTTGCAAAAACAGTAATATTTGTCTCATGTCACAGGAAGTGAACTTATAGCCATCATCGTCATCATCTGCCTAGTTTTTTCCCAACTATGTTTGGGTCGACATCCAGTCTAACCAGATGCAGCGGAATACCATTATTTTACATGGAGTGACAGCCTATCTGACCTCCACAACCCAGTTAGTATGTCAGTTGGGCAAACCCGCATACTGTCATTCCTAAAGATCTAAAATCAAACTTAGTAGCACAGTAGTAGCTAAAACTCAGCAGTTAATAGAGCTTTGTGGCCATTAAACCTGCTATGGCTGCTATCACTTCTTTCAATTAAAACGCAACCTAAATAATTAACGAAATGTCTCCTCGATGAACGCAGCTGTACATTGCAGCGTAGATGGTAAAGATGTAGGTACAGTTCCGCAGATGCGTCGGCCGGGATACGGGATGCGGGTGGACCGTCCTTGGCCCCTGCAGTACTGACGCACAGAAGCAACTAGTGACCCCTAGCCTCTACCCCACCCATGCTACCAATCAATTGAGTATTGCAGATTCTAACTGGCCGAGGAGGGTTAAACGAAAAGCCTTCTGAAAATAAAATATGGCGTGCCAGCAAGGGATAACGTGCCACAAACTTCACAAGTATTGTTTGAACTGCCTTCTTGGTAAAAGTAACAAGACCTCTCAGCGATACACTATAAAAAATGTAATCCTCAGGGTGGTAGACCCAGAAGAAGATGGCATTAAAAGCTGGACTCGTACCAAGAGGATTAGCCCAAATCCTTACTATTCCTTACTTATATTATAAAAGCGAAAGTGAGTTTGTTTTTTTGTTACGTCTTCACGCCTAAATGGCTGAACCGATTTTGATGAATCTTGGTACCCTGAAGACAGACATAGGCAATTTTTTTCAGATTGAGATATGAGGGAGAAAGAGGGAAACTTAGCGTTGCTATTACAATAAATAAGGCGCAAGGGCAAAAACTACAGGTAACAGGTACCTGTAAATCAGGAAAGGGGAACTGTTACCCCGAAATTAATTTTTAGTCGTCATCCCAACATTTCTATGTTAACTTTTTTTTAAGATAGAATAGAATAGAATACTTAAACGTTTATTGTCTCCAGTATTACAGGCATTAGATACATAAAAAAGTAACTATAATACCGGAAGCAAGAGGTTTAAGCGTCAGCATTATGCTCAGGTCCCCCCTAAAGGGTAGCTAAGCGCTGGTTTTCTGCTTAAACCCTTGACTCCTGTTTACAATAACAAAAAATACAGAAATAGTACAAAGAGGTAACAGAGATAACAAATGGATGATCATACATTAAAATTATGAAAAATAAAAAGTCGCTTACTCTTAACCGCAATCATGTCAAAAATCAAAGACAGAGATAAGGTTGACGACGGGACGATCTTACAAAAAAAGAAGCCTATTAACTTCAAGGAATCCCACTCCTTGGCTGTGCGCAAAATAAATGATGCAGTAGGTAATGGATGGAAGAAGGGATATCATGGAATGAGTTCGTGTAGCTCTTAGGCACAATCACCTAAATACAAACCTACTTTCAAATACTAAATATGAAAGTGTACATGAAACGGGTATCCTAGCCGACCGGTAGGTGTCGTAAACCACAACTTAAGTATTAATTTAAGAGGGTAGGTACCATGTTTCCTTTGAGCTAATAAAATGTTCGGGGATGTTAGTACTGGACGTTTACGATCTTTATTACTCGTAGAATGAACGTTAAGAAAAATGTATATAGGCAAGTATAGTGTTTATAGAGCTTCTTTAGTAATAGCTTTTGAAACAATCTAGGTATTACGCAGTAGACAGAGGCGTAATAAAATACTGCCGTTTAGAAACCTTAAAGTATAGGTCATCATTATCAGCCTGGGTCAGTCCATGCTTGACATAAGCCTAGGTAGTACTAGGAACCGGTTAATGACGAAAACATTATATGTTCAGCTTCAAGAATTCAATTCACCACATGTCATAATAATAAGGAATACAAAGGCAGCTGGATCAAGGCCTGATTAAGAAAGCGGTAGTCTTGGACACGGCTATTGTTAGGAGGTGTCTTTCTTTGGAGGCCTGACCGCCGGTAGCTTCGTCCCGGTTCCCGATACCAGTCGGCTACTATTTTATATATTTTTTAAATTGATTTTATATAGGATTATTTACAAAAGTTAAAAAGAAATGTTAAAACAAGAAGTAGCATGAAGTATTTAGATCTGGCTAGCGAGTTTGTCGACATGTTGGCTCGAATCAGAAACCATATAGATACCACACATAATATTGAATCTGTGTATGCTTAGAACGTAATGTTAGTCGGTTCCCCTCTCAGCAGCCCTGACCACCGCTAGCTTGCACCAGTTCCTGATGCTAGTCGGCTACTTTTTTATATTAGAAAATTTAGGAATATAAGACAAATTAATAACTACATAATCTTTTACACGATGTCTGCAAATATAAAGCAAATTTTCGTAATACCTGTCCAAAAGTTTGCATGTCATGTCAGTTTCAGCGCGTCAAGGAACTTCGGAAAGCCCGCAACGAGGTGCTGCGGACAAAATCATGATAGTAACATGTACTCGTATAGCTGTGTAATATATGTCGTGTTATGTAACTACGGCACTCCCGGGGGTGTGAAGGTTTGCCAACTTTCATGCAATTTGAAAGGACAAGCTCGACGAACGAAATTAAATAAAGTCACGAGATATTTTCCTGTTTTTCGGGCTCAATAAAATTTTTGTCGGACTTCATGATTTGATTGTTGTGTGTTAAGCTTGAGGAAAATACGATGGCTTGAAAGTCTAACTACCAGGTGTAACCAGGGTAGCTTAGTAGTTGTTAAACAGTAAATGGGTTTTCCAGACCAGACTGTAAACTGACCTTAATATTGTTGGAAAAACGCTAGGCGGACGGCGGTCTTTTGATCTGATTTAAGATATTACCTTAATTACAAGTATTAAGTCCACCTGTAGCTAATATAAAACCTAAGTTTAAGTAAAGAAAAGACAGCTCTTTTTTCTCTTATAAAATTGATGTTATAAATCAAAGAAATCATCCATTACCTGAACATTTTCCGTAGCAACTTATTATAATAATCAGAATTCGTTATTACATTTCATGCCGTCCGCCGGGGGCGCGCTGGGCGCGGGGGCGAAGGGCGCGGGGGCGCGGGCTGCTGGCCCGCCGGGGCTGCCTTTGTTTCAGCTTATTTACAAAAACTTTGCTTGCCAACTCCGGCTCTTTATGAAGTCTTAGTAACAAAGAGATGTTTGTTGTACGAGTTATTATGTTTTATTTGAGCTATTTACTGCTGGGCGAACAGATCTGTGCTAAAGGGTAAGTTTGTGTTGTGATAGTATTTATAACTGATAGTGTCTCTTAATTAAGCTTACTTAATTAAAAGATGGGACAATCACAAAGTAACTATCATGACTTGGCATAAACTAAATAAGCGTTATGAATGTTAACATGATATGATGATTGTTAATTAAAGATATTTAGTGGTTATATCTTCAAGCCGTTTAGGGTTAAAACTCTCGTGTCGTGTGATGCGTGTACTTCCAGCCTCTTTAAGAAAAATTCAAAACTTTTAGTCGACAGTTCCCGTGATCCGAGGATTGGCTTTTACCATGAAAAACGGTTACGCATCGCCATACAACATAGCAACGCCGCCAGTCTTTTGGCATATGAGCTGCATACCGTTCCAAACGGAATGCAAACCTAGTGGCCGGAATCAGCCGCCACCCCGCACCTGTATCCTTAATCGATTGGACAAGAGTTCTTTATTTATTCACTACTAGCTTTTCCCGCGGCTTCGCTTACGTTAAATTCGGGGTAACACAGTTCCCTTTTTCTGATTTGCAGGTACCTGCTACCTGTAGTTTTTGCCCTTGCGCCTTATTTATTGTATTAGCAATGCTAAGTTTTCCCTTTTCTTTCCTCTTTCTCCCTCTTTTCTCACTTTAAAAAATAGCCTACGTATAGTCTGTACCAAAATTCATTAAAATCGGTTTAGCCATCAAGGCGTGAAGATGTAACAAACAAACTCACTTTCGCTTTTATAATTTTAGTAAGGATTAGTAAGTAAACTTTCTCGGACTTCATGCTTCTATTACTTTAAGCTTATCTTTTAACATAGAATACAGAGTAGCGTATACTAATGTGCAAAAAGTATATGGTGTTAAAAGATGACGCCATTCCTCCGTCGAACGAGCGAACAAAGTGACGATTTGCACGTAAATGGGGCCTTCGACTCCAAGTTATGCGCTGAGGGACCGCTTCAAACGCGCATTTGTCGCGAAAAACTGCTTGGAGATCCATCTGGGAGAAATAGAATATCACTTTATCCTTGTACACTGTACATTCAAGATTTTCAGCAATAATAATATGTGTAATAATGACAGTATTACACATTGAATTTTCACATATTTATGCACACCGTTATCTATAATCTATGTTTGGGCTAAATAGACATCCCAATTCCTGCTACCACTGGGCGAAAACCTCCTTTTACTTATCCATCTCGACCTCACAGAAGATTGTTGAGCAAATGCAAAATATTTGACAATGGGCTCTCGTTTTGACTTGAAGGAACCTGCGTCGCGTAACACGAGTCGCATCGTCCGATGTAAGATTCCGAATGACGCGAAAAGATGATCACAGACGATGGGTTGTCAGCGTGTGAGAACCCATACGACGGGCCCTGCAGTGTCCCAGGGTGGGGTCATCTTGGCGGTATCTCTCGTATCGCCAACACAAAGCCCATTCGATTTTAGCATGCACATTTTAAACTGTCCCTCAAACCTAACCTACAAGTATACGGTTACCTTTATACGGTGTTAGTAACATAACAATAAATTTGGAGTGTATGTATAGCACTTAATAATCTAAAAAGCAGGTGTTAATAACCTCCTAAAGAAGCACAAATTATCCACGATAAAAAAGCGCGTTATAACACCAAATAAAATAAAAACAAAATCCCACAATAAAATGAACACGCTATAAAAGCCTGTCAGAAAACAATGAGCCACATTAATATAAGGAGGAGGCTCTAAACAAGAATTTATTCGCCATAAAGCGCGAATATGGCGCGCTCATTACTGCTAATTAATTTATATTGGCGACGCCGCGCGCATGCGTCAGATAACAGCGGTTATGGAGACGGCGTATGAAGTGGGAGACATAATCATTTCATAATGAGGTAAGTATTGACTTCCATTGATATATGAGAAAATTTACATAGATTTACATACAGCCACAATCGAGACGGCTGGCTCCCATTGAACCCAGGACCTCACGTCCTGGGTTCAATTCCTAGGTCGAGTAGTGTTATTGGTTTGTTGATACAGAAGGCAGTACTTCTCGATACGGACCGCATTGTGAGGAGGTTCCTGTCTCTGGAGCCCTAACCACCGGTAGCTTGGACCCTACTCCCGATACCGGCGGAAACCAGATTTTATATGTTTTTCTATTTATTTTTTAAAGAAATAGTTAAAAACATAAAACAAAAGTATTAATAGTGAACAAAGAGGAAATTAATAATGTTAATGTTAACATTATCTTCGATATAACGCTATTATGTCCAAATACCTACTGCTCTTTATTCTAGCGAATATCCTGCCCTATTTCAGAGTTAGTACAGATATAATAAAGAAGGCAATTTGCCGCATAACGGCACATAAACAGTTACGGCCATCGTCGTGCGCAGTTTCACGAAACTCGTCCGATTGAGACCGGACCATGAACTTGTCTGCACTAAGCCTAATAAAAGTTTATCGTTATAACTTATGTTGATAAGGTAAAGTATAATAATATCTCGCTTGTAGTCTCTAAAGGGATAGGCAGTGGCGCAGCTATTTCGCGTATCTCTCTAGATATGATTAAGTCTCATGTAATAGGTGGCGAGCCTCCAACCAAACACAAATTTATACTCCAGGTTGTTATTGAGAAGGCATGCCACAATAGGGGCGATTAGTCCCCTCTTTGAGGAGAGGCTCAACAGCGTCCTCACCTACCGCCTGACGCAGGTCCTCACCGGTCACGGAATTTTCGGCATTTCCCTTCTGTTCCACCTACAGCGGCGAGAAGTTATTTGATTTTTGCCATCCGAAGAAAGGTTGTTACTGAAAACTTCTTCATTTAAAATATAAAACCTCGTGCTCTTGGTTTTGGAACGAAGTTCCTTATCGCTTGTTGCGAAAGGGGGCTAGACGGAAAAAAATAAGACCAAAAGTTGTAACGAAAGTGCCGTTACAACTTTTGGTCTTAATTATTTCCGTCTTAGTTTTTTCCTATAGTTGTAAGCCGTGCGGCGTGCGCGTGTTTCTCTGTCTCTCTCTCTCATAGAAAGCAAGCCAGTTATTTTCGTTTCGTCTTTCTATTTCGCATTGAACAGTGTGGTGTCGTGTAGTGTAGGTTTTTTGTACATAATAAATAATAACTTCGTTCCATCCGGGTGTCCCTTGACACCTCTCAAGTTTTTTCTATATAATAGAGCTGTGCAGGTCCCACGTACTGATCTTACACAAAAGTGGGAATGATACGTGAAGAGGAAGTACCAAATGTTCGTAGCCGCAACACGCTGTCGCCGCTGGCTCCCGCACGTCACGGCACGTCACCGCTACTGACCGCACTTTGCCGTATCTCACCGCACGGTGTCACGTTTCAACCATTCGCAACACCACGCATATACACGGTGCAACCGCAAGTTGATATGCGTATAACGTCAATGCTTACTAATATTATAAAAGCGAAAGTGAGTTTGTTTGTTTGTTACGTCTTCACGCCTAAATGGCTGAACCGATTTTGATGAATTTTGGTATAGAGATAGTTGGGACCCTGGAGACGGACATAGGCTATTTTTTATTAAAAAAAGATGAGATATGAGGGACGAAAAGGAAAAACTTAGCATTGCTATTACAATAAATAGGGCACAAGGGCAAAAACTACAGGTAGCAGGAACCTGTAAATCAGGAAAAGGGAACTGTGTCACCTCTAATTTAACGCGAGCGGAGTTGCAGATAAAAGCTTGTATTTTATATTTAGTAATTAAAAACATCAAAAGTAGTGTCATTTATACCATCACAATCCGTGATGGTCGAAGAGGGAATAAGGGAAGACTCAGTAGAGAGTTGGCGTCTGTAATGTTCGTTTGTTTTTGTTTGTAGTTCAGCTGTCGCAATTCAGTTGAAAAAGTAAAGAAGGATAATAAAATGGATATTTGTACAGTAAATCTAATCAATTATTGATATGAATTCAGTACAATTTCCCCGCGCGGTATCGCTCGTCTCCGCGACGCTCCGCCTCGCTCGCGACCGCCGCCGAATTTACAATTTACAACCTCCCCGTTATTACCTTTGCTTTGTCGAGTTTTTAAAATTCATCAACTTTGAATAATGAACGGAGAAAAGGAAAAGTAGAATGAGCCGCCGTTTTATACGACTATTGTGGAAGCTATTAGGATGAAATGTGGCAGCCATTTTGTTCAGGTAACGTTGTTATGCTAATTTATATGACTGGGCCTTCCGTCCTTGTATATTACCTACGAGTTTTCCTTTTGTGGACCTGTCAACAATAACGTTAGAAACTATTCTAGCTAAGAATCTTGGTTCCAGTAAAGTACATATTATATACACATGTAAGTTTTCCATAGTATAAGTATAATATCATATTCCGATAGTGTAGTATCGAAATGGCCCCAGTTGTTTATATAAATTACCAACTGCATGGATTATTTAATAAGAATTACTTTTATTCAATTAATTTATTAATCTAATGTATAAGAATTTAAATTTTAACAGTTTTATATAATGATAATGTTTGCATGCCGAATGGTGAAATATGGCAGAACCGATCTAAACCTACTACCACCTACTTATGTATAACCCGTATTTGCAAATAAATGCTATTCTATTCTTTTCTATTCCGATGAAGCGTAGTTTTACCGAACCAACTGCCCAAACTGTAGTTGTCTCTGGAATTTTCCCGTTGATACTAAAAACAACAATAAGTTTGTTGATTTTAGTATCAACGGGAAAATTCCAACCTCATCGCACACTCTAACAGTTAATCGAAACAATCTGCTACAAAATTCCTTGTCCAGTGACAACACCGATACAATCTAACTACGAACAGGCTGTATATTACTGACGTACTTCATGAATAAACAATGAGGGTAGACTGAGGAAACTGTCTCTAATTACTTACTGAAAGCTTCAGCCAACAATTAGACTCTGCTTATGTATTAATGTAGGAGAGGCATTCAGCCATGACGTCACTGTTGATGTATGGAGAGTGTCGGGATAAGCAGAGATGTTATAGAAGAACGCCTTTGAAAATTGAAGCTCTTCGATATTGCCGTAATTTTGTCACCTCCTCTAAAGTCACAACTTTAGAGGAGGTGACTTAAATCTCGGCAGGACTTGAATACTTCCTTTTTTAAAGTTTCTGTCAGACACCATGCATAGTGTGCACGCCACCCATAAGTTTTGTTGCATCGAGGAAAACGAGACAGTGCATGCTTCTAGCCTGCTCAGAGATTGCCTTATATTTCGGTAAGCCAGGTACTCTCCGAGAAATCGTCAGGTACACGGCGTTGCTGGCCTTTCGCGGGGAACTGGGGTGCATCGAATGATCGATTTTCCCAACCGTTGGCAAAATACGCACTTTGGATGACAGGATGCGGAGACCGGCCCGTTATTCAATGCAATTTAAGGGCATTGCATGGTTTCAACAACTGTAAAGAACAGGTTTTACAGAGATGATTTCAGATATTATAAATTGCAGCATCCAAAATAAAAATGAAGGCAGGCAGAAAGTTTAATAAATAACCCTGCGTAAAACAGTGCAAAAAGAAAAGCGAAATTTTAACATTAATTTAGTAATTTACGTTGAATCGCCGTGAAAATCTCTCGCTAAGCCCAGTCGGCGAGAATTCAATAAGAAATAAATTTATGAATAGATGATCAAACATTTTGAGCGCACAACAACAATACAACGATAGTAATTACATTGAAAGCTTCGTGAAAAGGCACGAAGTACGGAGTCATGGAGTTAATTTAATTACTGAACCAATTACCTGTCTTTGTGCCGAACATACAATATCTAGGGGGGTTATTTGCTAGTTAATTGCTTATAACTATGAGTTATTATTTTTAAACTGGGGCTACATATGACTTTTACGAAGTTTTCTTTTAAGTATCCATGTTTTTTTTTATCCAGATTTATATGCTTTATTATACAACATTCTGTTGGTGTTCTGTTCCAGTATGCTGTAATGTCCATAGAATATAGTTTTGTTCAATTATGTATAAGTTAAGTCTTGTAATCGGTTGTCAGTGTTATTTTTAAATTTTTTATATGTTGTCTTTAGCTGTAAGTCTTCCATGTTTACCCAGTAACCAGTGTACAACGGCGCTCAAAGACAGAACGATGTTGTTGACTCTTGTGACTTGGGACTCTCGTGATTCTTCATGACCAATAAAAAATAAACAAAACACCATTCCAAAGTTACGCTTTAAGCCCCGTTCCAATAAACAGAAACGACTCGTTTTGCTTACGGATGGTAGTATTTTGACATTAGTTCTATGAGACTTATGTCAAAATCTTACTATCCGTAAGCAAAACGACTCGTTTTTGTTTATTGGAACGGGGCTTTGGTTTGGTTGAAAATAGGTAAGCGCTGTCAATTCATTATCAATATGTAATCTTGATAATAGTTATTTTGGTGTGCATGGTTTTGCAATAATCAAAGAAACTGAATGTCATTGAAATAGAATAATAGAAAAACAAAGATTTGCTTTGTATAGACTCAATTTACTAATCTTGTATAATTATAAAGCCCATGTGTGAGTACTATGTCATTTCATTGCCTCGACAGTTGCCCTGGTGAATGAGAGATTGCCATGCTCACTTAAATGTATCGTTGATGGTGGTGTGTGTGTCGGGTCATTTATTTCCCTTCAAAATGGTTGAGCTGAATGAGGCTGATCCATGCGTCATGTTCGTGAACGGGCGCTATCAGTCGTAACTGGTCATCTCTTAGCTACCACGGTTTATTTTAATTCATCTATTAAAGTCTTGTTTTTAAAAGAGTGTCCATGAAGTTTCTTGCCCATTCTTCTCCATAGAGATCGACGCTTTGGAATGGGCAACTACAGTATTTTCACAAGTTATTATGTCTTGTGACTGTGGCAGCATCTTTTTCTTTTTTTATGAAATTCTAAAATGCCTGTTATGGTCTAATTGAAATAAATGCTTTGAGTTTGAAAAAAAAAGGATATTTCAAAAGAAATATTATATTAAGCAGGATAGCAAAAACAGTCAATCATTAAAAGTTTATAAAACTGGTTACGATTACGACCTCTGGGGCCTTAGTCTGCTATTACAATGGTGTCAGAATGGTCGATCACTGATCGCATAATGGTTGATTTTGACAAGTTTAGTATGTAGTAAATGTCAAAATCAACCATTATGCGATCAGTGATCGACCATTGTGACACTATTGTAATAGCAGACTAAGGCCCCAGGTCATGTGTCGCCGTTTCGATCCCCGCACGGAACAAATATTAGCATAGCTTACAGATAGTTGTTCCGGGTCTGTTTGTTTGTGTATGTGAGTTTAAATGTTTGTAAACGTACCCACGATACAGGAGATATTTCTAATGTGTTACAAAATAAAAATAATAATGAATTCGTAACAATTGCGTGTTCCTTCCAACGGACGATCAATGAGACATTGTAGCCAGCAGGTAAGTGTGGGAAACTTGTCAGTGCCAATTACTGGCAAATACACCCAGGTGTTGTAATCCTATGAGAACGTGGACAGTTGGTAGTAACGCAGCGATCAATAGCTCACTGCAGTCACAACATATTCTTTCATGACATTTATAACAATCATTATGGATGACAAATTATGTAATATTGTGACACTTTTAATAATTTAATCCATTCTTAAATTAAATATTTGCACACCACATTTAATGGTAGAATGTAAATGGCCCACATTAATGTTAAGATCATACATACTACTTGTACACCTACATTCTGGCAAATAAATTATTCTTATTAATGTGGTGGAATTTTCAATGAAATAATTAATTAGCGCAGAGAATAATATTATGGCAGTTCATGTTTACGAAAAGGGTGACTAACACTAACAAAGAGATCGTTCTAAATATCTTTGTTATACAATCTATTGTAGTAACGTTTAAAAATAACGATCATAAGTGAGTGTGTAAATTTAATTGCACTTATTGCTTTCTATGTTGCTTTATTTTGGTATGTCCGTCTAAATTAGTATTGATAACACTGTTAAAAATTTAATGCGAAATTAAAATTATTCTCTAACTGCCGATGTAACAATACTAACACATTTTTCGCGAGTTTCGAGGTCGGGATGACTGACTTTGATAAACAATCTAAACAATCGACCATTGAGCGTCAGGTAACTGTAGTTTCAAAGTAATATTGTGTCATGAATCAAGCGTCATATAGGGCGGGAAAGAGGTGTATATACAGGGTGTGTGTAACAACAAGTGCAATAACTGTAGTGCGCCATTCGCGAAGCATTAGCTGGCGCGTGTTTCATCATTAGACTGGTCGTTAGCGAGCTCTGGGCTGTGGGGGGCTACTTACAGCGGGAGATGGTTTTGTTTTTCTTTTTATTATTTTGGCAGGAGTGTGAAATCCTCACGGATACCTCGACTATCTCACAGGCTGTGAGACAGTCGAGGTGCCGGACTCGAACCGACAAAAACCACGTCTCTCTAACATAATCAGAGACCTTGTTTGCTCTTGTTAAATCATTTTCGGCGACTGATTTTTTGAAGGCCGTACAAACTTTACTCCTTTTTTTTCTAATTTTTACAGTATGCGGAAGATAGTTGTCACATGGTACGTAACGTTGGTATCTCCGTGACATCAAGATCTCTCTAATGAGTGCGGGTTGGCGTAGGTCTCTCCCAAGCAATGACACAATAACCGGCCATCTCGTGGATTCCCACAAAGTTGTACTTAATACACAGTAGGTGTGAAACGCTACTGGTACGAAAGGCTCCTGGTAGTACCATAGTTAATCCTTACTAATATTATAATAGCGAAAGTGAGTTTGTTTGTTACCTCTTCACGCCTAAATGACCAAACCGATTTTGATGAATTTTAGTACAGAGATAGTTAGGAGAGTCTCAACTGGAGACGGTCATAGGTTAAAGTTAGAGTTAGCCCAAAGTAACTATACCAAATAAATACTAATAGACCTTGAAATACATGCTGCACCGACCTCAAATGTATTGGATTAAGATTTAAAAAGAGAATGATGATGTTGATGACTTGTGCAACTATAAAATCACTTCCACAATGAAATCCAGTGATATTTTCACTTATATCATATACATATTGTTTCCTCTTGTCTGATTCTTTCTTGCTCGCAGTGAGTCCACGCCAGATTCGCACAGGTCACGATTTGACCCATATGGCTACACATTGTAGCGAGTGGCTCCATTAGTTAGCCGAAGCGTTTCGTCTCCCATTCATACTGGTCATACTGGGACTCTAAATTAATTTCACTGGGAGAGTGTACACAACACTATTAGAGGAAATTCAGTAAAGTTTTTGGGAACTTATTTAACTAAATAGAGTAAATGTTTGAATGTAAGCAAAGTAAGAGATTTTAGAATATAAGTGTTGTGGTTGTACTGGTAACTTATATTATTTTAAATAAATATATAAGAAAAAGAGAATAAATGCATGAGTTTACATCTGTTGGCTTATGTGGAAATAAGAGGCTGAAAATAACGTCTAAAGAATTATTAATGATTGATTTATTCCCTATTTTTCGTTGACAGACAAAGTTACAGGCTAAAATACTGAAAAAGGACAACCGTATCTCAACAATTTGCAACCAACAATACAGTACAGTACTCGTAGTATTAATTATGTAAATATCATAATTATGAATGTATTTAGATAATTACAACATGACCTCCTGTCGTGTCGCTTGTCACAAAGCTACAAATAAAGTCTAGTAATTACTCGATCAATATTATGTATGTACGTATAGCTGTATGTGTTGGTTCACATCAAATTACACTTTCAATGTAACCTTACCTTGAATGTAACAACACAAACCTCAACAAATAAATAAAAAATAAGCTCAGTCAACTGTAATACAATTAATCATACAAACCCATTCACGTTTTTCCATTAAATTGTATCAGGTACACACGCGTGCATACAGTACAGTCCTCACTTAATAATGAACAAAGGGAGGTAACAAAGAGATTTAATAACACGAAATAGAGGGCAGTACTAATTAGTTTACCCAGTAGCCTGCTCGCTTGGCTCAGTGTACGTTCATTTTGTAAATTCATACACTGACTTACCCGACTGACTGATTTTGAAACGGAGAGTGGGAAGGTGTTCCATCGGGGACAAGTAATGGACTTGTTCTGAACTATTTTCTCACTCAAGAGACAAAAGATTGAAGGTCACATGTGAGTAAAATATATGAGAACATGATGATGGGAACATATAATTATATTCATAAATATAACGGTTCATCGCTGATATCATGCCGGGTTTATCGCAAGCAGTGATAAGATCTATCCCATCAAAGATTTAAATCTTCGTTTATTTTTTTCTCTCATCATTATAAAATAGTACATAGTCAAAGCATCATCATGTCTGTGTTAGGTAAAGCTGTATTACAGATCACCAGGCCAACCCTCCGTCGGACATTTAAATAAGACATAATTGTAGCTTTATTAAGATAATATACACGATTAAATAACATAATGAGATTAAATGAAAAAAATCAACGTTTTAGAATATTTAAAACTTCCAAAAAATTATGGAAAAAATGACTTCTCAGGGCAGAAACTCGTGCTTGGTACGTGTAGTCGCCTGTCGCCGTCATGCATTCGCTCAAGGCCTAGTGACAAATCTATCCCAACTACGCTCACACTGTATTGCTCGATAACTCGTTGGTCAGACCATTGGTTGATAACTTCTGGCACCGATTCCATGTTGGTGTTTCCTTGTAGACTCAGGGATGGTCAACAATGTGAGTGATTGTTAAGGTGACATCTTGCTGTTATAATGTAGAATTGATTGATTACCCCTTCCTCGCTTACACGTGGCTTCTAAAATGGTAGCCACTAAGTAAAAAGTCAAATAAACTGACATTAAGTTATGAAACATGACAGTCAGTAAGGAATTTAACTTCGTGCCCAGTAGATGGCAATGGCTTGCTTCATTTTAGTTGGAACATGAACATGCCTAACCCTTCGAAGATTACCAGCGCCATGTCGTGTACCTAAACCAAGTGATAATTTCATAAAAACCCTCCCATCCGTTCACTCTTCCCTCGTTCTCCGTCGTCTACAACCGCATCGCATGCTACTGATCCATAAGCTCTCCATAGTTTATCGCACATTGATGACATATTTAAATTCCGCAGTTTATGTTATAGGACGCTTATAGAGTAGGAAGTAAACACAAGGTGATGACGTCACATTTATTATAATGTTTATGAAACACGATATAAATGGAGCGCATAAAATAAAGCATAAGCATAGTAATCAGAATACAAGGATTCCACTGCTTATCTTCAGCATCAGGAGCTTGTGGCTTAATAATGACAGCCGCTCGCATAGGTCTGTCGATGGGTCCTCCCTTTACATACCGAGTTTCTTCAGTAGGTGGAAAGCACACTAAGCCGTTGGACCAGCCGGACAATTGTAGAACTTTGACAACCATAAGAGGCAGTCATTAGTAGTGTGGAAATTCTGACAACCAGTCTTACCAAAGGCTACCATCGTATTAACCAGTAATAACTGAGCTGTACAGGTCACAAAGATAGTAATTCCATGTATCTAGTTAGACTGGTAGCTGTCCCCAACCAAATTCAAAAGGGAAAAAGACTGAAACCAAATAACCAAGGGAAAAAGCTGATGAACGTTACCAGGGCATTTTGTTTTTAGCGGGGGGAGTATCAGACTTGTACTGACTATAACCCACCCATGTTCCTTCTACTGCCCTTTACGTTCCGGGGCCGCGGTATCTCTTTCGAACAACCCGCAACCCCGGACGTTTCCAGGACTGACTGGGACAAGATTCCTCGCACACGAAGTCCCAGTGTGTGTTGTTGGATACATGGTCTTGGGATTGTTGGCTTTAAATCATGCCGGTTTCCCCATAAAGCTTTCCTTCACCGATTTGGAAACATTAATGATGGTATATATTAAACAAACTTTACATGTGCCAATTGTTTCAATAGTGACCCCAAACCCTTTTCGATACTGGGCCAGTTTACTTTACTAAAACATTCTATCTTGCGCCTGTGTTCAGTACGTTAACTACACACAAGAGTATAATACAATTACATTATATTAATATACTAAATCTGTACCCCACATAACAAAACATCCCCACTAATCTACCCACATCACAAAAATCGTATTTCCGAACAACGGATCCAATTTATCAAAGCCAAGTCACCATTTACCAGGTCATTATCCTTTCTCAGTGAATATCCCCCCCACTGGGACCCCCTGGGATCTGAAGCGACCCCCGGTTACCAGTAAGCGGTCTATTGTGACCCCCGCTGCTACGCAATCACTGTAGGCCCGGCCTCGTAGCTCGTAGCGCTACGACGTAGTACGAGATTGAATTATTCGTGTTAGTCGTGATTCGGTTCATTTTATTTATGTGCTGTAGTAATTTTTTAATGGTATACGACAAGCACATTTCATCAATTGAGAAAAAGTTTGTTAACTAAATCCTCAACGTATTACCCTAAAATTCGATAAAGTGTCTAGAATAAAATTATAGTTTATTGCTACTCACACAAAACATGTTTACAATTCTGTTGAAAGTAATTGAAATTAGTTATCCAAATATTGTTTCTTATAAGATTGTCCTAAATTTAACAAAATCTAGCAAATTTTAACTCCTATAGAAAAAACAGCAGTAAAGTAAATACTTAAATTTAATTAACAAAAATAACACATTTCCCTGTAAAACATTGTTACATTACATCACCATAATAAAACAATATTCACGTTTAAATTAAACACAGTAGTGAAAGCATTTACTTAATTAAAATAATAAGATAGACACAACCTTCTTCCTCCGGGGAACAATGTGTTATAAGAGAGATGCCACACGACGCGTTCTCGTTACGTTGCGACGCATGACCAGTGACGCTGCGTCGTTATAAGTATATGCTCCCGGCCAAACCTGATGTCAGGCTAAACTAAGGTTTATGAGAAAAGGATGATCGCAGGGTACTAAATGAGTAAGGTTGTGTTAGTACTGTGACGAACCACGCGCAAGGTAAGCGTGTGTAGCGAGCAGTGCAACGTCAGCGGCGGGCGAGTGCCATACTTATCTAATTTGAAACCAATATACCGGTTTGCCATATAACAAACTAGGTTAGCCCACAACCAGGATAAGCTACACTATACGTTGAAACGGTGGCGTGCGGCCAAGCAACGAGTGTGCGTCGGACAAGGGTCAGAGCTACGAAATAGGAGGGAGGCCGCGGTATGACGCCAGCGCAGTAATTCTTTGTCATATCGAAGTTATTTTATGACGTAATAGCGTCCTTACTGCTTTAAAATCATAGCATTGCGAAGACGCAATACACTAGCATCGCCCGTGTGGGTCCACTCTTATGTTTAGCGCGTGCTACGGGCTACGCCGCTACGAGGTACGGCGCTACGGCGTAGTCGTCACGTCCGTACACCGCTGCCCATATTTCAAGTTTATTGGTGAATTGAGAGTAAAATAAGCAAATAGTTTGGCTGCACGTAAGTATTTTATGGTAATGTCTGAATGTACTAGCTTAGTTTAAACATTTATGTTCGGGGTTAAGTATACATTTCTGGCGTGTTGTCAACTTTTTCCAATGTGATTTAGTAATGTTTAGACATCCAACTAAAAAAAATTACAGCCATATTTTCTACACGAATAACAGAAGTCAATTAAATTGGGTTGGAAATCTATTCTGTGATCTAGAACCCGACAAATAAAATAATGTCAACAAAATATACAAGGCACTGAAATGCCATTATTTAGAATTTCTCACTCATCAAGGTACTAGAGACCTAAATAAATATTTCCATTCGAAATGGCCGTACAACCTGAGTGACCCTATTACTACAAGCTGTTCACAGGTCTGCTCACGATTGAAGCGCGTTATGATAATGTAATGGTAAACGAACACATTGACGATGTTGTTACACGTAATAGCCGTTTACGTAGAACACGCTGTACAATATGTGCCTATGGTAATATGGTTGAATGTAATTGTTACATCTGTCTGTTATTTTTGGGTTATATTTTGATACAATATGAGAACAAATTGTTATGAAGAGCAGAGATGAACTTACTCATATGTATGCCTATGAATTTTAAAACTTTGTTCGTTTACTTCCAGTCTAATCAGGGACTAAGCACATGTGACTAAAAGAGTGATAGATCTGAATGTTGATGGACGGAGAACGAGATGAAGGCCAATGATATGAAGGAGAAAGGAGTAAATGATGCCGTGACGTCTGATAGGAGAGAATGGCAGAAGAAAACGCGTTGTGCCGACACCAAATAGAATGGGACAAAGGCAGGAAAATGATGATGACTTCCAGTCTAATCATCTATCAATTCAAATACTGATATTGAGTTACATCCCATCTGCATCCCAGTTACATCCCAGCTGCATCCCAGCTGTATTTTTTTTGAAGCGACTGCTAACTTTCAGTATTAAAAAGGGTATAATACTGGTTAATAATACTACTACGTCAATAATACTGGTTAGTATTATAAGGGGAATGGCATTACTGAGTTACTAGAATTTAGACTACTAGCGCCGTGTGCGGTGTGTCTTTTAATTTTAAAGCGGTTGTACTGTCTAATAGACACTACTTGATACATATTTCTGTTTTTTTATTTATTAAGTAAAACTTCATGCACATGTTGTAAACCATTGTACAAAGGCGCACTTATTGCTATAAGCTTTTTATCAGTCAACCTTTGATGCATGATCTAGTAAGTTTTGAATAAGATCCAGCAGTAGATCGTAGATTTAAAATAGATAGTAGATTTAAAACACTGAAACACAAACACGCTGAATCTGGAGCTAATCTTAACATTGTTAAAAAACGGTTGCAGTAAAACTAAAATTGAGAAGCCAATGATGATGATTGCTGAGACTTAATCCGAAGGCCTTTTCTTTGAAAACATAATATATTATATTATTACCAAATAATGTTTAAGCAATATATTAATTTAATATTTCATACTATTTACTTTTCTACTTTGAATAAAGATATTTTTTATTAAAAGTACATCATAATAAACTGTCGTACATTTTTGTAATCTCCAAAAAAGGTTGGTCATGTCTGTGATTTGTAAAATTAGTTTATGATACAATGATAATTACATAATAGTATCTATGGCCTTGTGTGATTTGCAATTAATGTGCTTATTGATAAATTAATAAACATGAGAAGAAACAATAACACACAATCGATGTTCTTAAATCATCCGGGATTGGTTCAAAACTGTTCTCACATCGACCACATAGCGACACTTGTACAAAGTGAAGAGAGTGGAAGTACATCTCCCGGCCATCGGGATGCATACTGATTGGGGACTTGACAATGGACGTAGAAAGACGACTGGATTTGTAAGCCAGTCTGTATAATTCACTACTAACTTGTCTGTTCCCAGTTTATTGTAATCTGGATCTCGTCAAAGTTAGGGTGAATTGGTAAATCCTAGGTAAGCGTGCTCTCTAGGCCCTACCATAGCTTCATATCAGACGACCCGAGTTGCGGCCTAACGCAACCCTATTAAACGACTAAAAAAGAGATTTATATGTATTTTAATTGATGAAGTAAGATTGAGATTTGAAGAACACAGTTACAAAATGAAATAAATAGATAACAGAATTTTGTATAGTCAGACCGTGAAATTTAAACAACAGTCTTGATATCCAGACTGGCGACCATATTTGTATTCATATGCACTTCTGTGTTAGCATTGTTTCTCTAATCTAGATACCTGCAGATGTTTCTCCATCCAGTTAATCCAAGCTCTAATATTCAAAGGGGACACTCAAGCTACCTATTACTTAGCAGCCCATCTATCCATTCACCTAGAGAGGTGCACTTCACACACTTCATCCACGAGAAGTGTCGGACACTTGTATCGCACACGCATACTGATTGCGGCTTTAGGCTCAGTGCAGGCAGGTACCAGGTGGTTCAACTGTCAAGAGGTGACATCACAAAATGTGCTGATCTTTCCGAGAAAAGGCTATACTGTGGGCTGTTTATGGGTCTAGAATGATCCAGCTTGTAGTTAGTGGGAACCGTCAAAAGATAGACATGGGTCCATGGGGATTATTACTGTTATTCATTCATGTCAGACAAATAGAGCCTAGATAATTAGAAAAGGGTAAACTTTAGCATTTAAATAACACATACAATTAATTAACAATGACATCTTTGTATGCTTATAAACACAAATAATTATCCCTAAGTTACGCTAAAGTGAATTTTATGGCACATTCCATCCCGAAATTAGCCAATCGAAGCCCATTTTAAACAGAATGTTTACAGAGTAATTCTAGTGGGTATAGTAATTCCAATACCTGGGCCATATGTTAACAGATGACCTGAGGAACAATTTGGATCTGGAAAGGGAGCGCAGAGCATTGTCGGTCCGGGCGAACATGCTGGGTCGCAGGTTCTCTCGTTGTACTGTAGCAATTGAAATAACCCTCTTTAAGGTGTATATTGTAAATTGCTGTACACGGGGACCCTGTGATTCAGATATACCTAAAGGGCTTGCAATTTAATAATGCGTTCAGGGTTTTGTTACGACTGCCCCGATTTTGCAGTGCATCGGAGATGTTTACTGACGCACGCACAGATAATATTGACGCAGTATGGCGTTAAAGATCCGCCTCGTTGCTTAGTAGATTGCGTGGCAGTCGTAATAGCATCCTTCACTCAATTGCCGCCAGGGCAGACAGCCCGCTTGTGCGTTCACTGGTCGATCGAACCAAATCGCTGTTTACTATTAAGTACTAACATAGGCTAAGAATTTTGTTACTAACACACCACTGGACCCCTGTTGTCTTCATAATAAATATTAATAAATAAATTCTATTCACCACTTCTATAATGAATTTTACCCCAGTACAAACACATTACATATTGCGCAGCGTGCGGTGACATAACCTCTTGATTAAAAATATAGCGAGGAAGATATCGTCATAAATACCATGCGTGTTGGGAGCGCAGTCAGGGTAGTCTCGTACAAGGTTGGAGTTTATTGTACGGTCGTGGTTTGGGAGCAAATCAGGATACAATTAATAGTGAAGTGGAGTGTTGTAAAGAAAGTGGCTAATACATAACATAACATCAGGACTGTAAGAGTTAAGCAGAGGTACCTACTAATATTATAAATGCGAATGTTCGTGAGGATAATTGGATGGATGTATGTATGTTTGTTACTCTTTCACGTCAAAACGGCTGAACGGATGTTGATGAAATTTGGCACAGAGGTAGATTAGTTTTAGTCTGGAATAACACATAGAATACTTTATTTGATATCACGCGGGCGAAGCTGCGGGCGCCAGCTATTACTCAATACTACACTTACATTCCGCCACTCGACTCGGTTTGCGACCACTCTGTCGGAATGCACGACTGCTGAGCATGAGGTTTTCGGTTCGAATCCTGGATCAGGCAAAATGTTATTAGGTTTTTCCATCAAGAATTTCTCTGTAGCAGCCAGAGAGGTCTAAAACTTACCTTCTGACCGGTCGATTTTACGTCGGGTAAAATAGCTATTTTCTTAATAAAATCCCCATCCTAACAAGGATCAATGGATTTAATCTACGCAGTGCATGGTCTCGTTTGACAGAGAGGACGCCTGCGTCTCGGATGGGACTAAAACCAGTTGATTATGGTAATTTGCATTGATAAAATATAATTTAATTTATAATTTAATGGAGGAGCTCGTGGCTAAATTGTAGCAGCCGCTCGGGTCGATCTTTAGGTTAAGCAACGCTTGCCTAGGTTGGTCTGTGGATGGGTGACCACTCGTTACATACCGAGTTTCCTTCGTGCAGCCGTTGGTCCCGGCTATCATTTGTAGATCTTTGACAGTCGTTACAGGTAGTCAGTGTTCCGAAAGTCTGACAACCAGTCTTACCAAGGGATATCGCATAACCCAGTACTAACTGGGTTGTGAAGTTCAAATAGGCAGTCGCTCCATGTAAAATACTGATATTCAGCTGCATCCGGTAAGACTGGAAGCCGATCCCAACATAGTTGGGAAAAGGCTAGGCAGATGACGCATAGATAAATTATAATGAGATGAATCCTATTGCAGGGTCACGCGGTTTCTGTAGACAGTGGGCCATCATAAACCACAACGCGTGTCCAGTGCTTTTTTTGCCTTCGGTAATGTTATTAATGCTGTTATTGACAATGTCTGTTTAAAAACGCATTTGCATAAATAAATCTCGATGTTTAATTAATTCACAGTACCACATAAAAGGTATTCAGCGCTGTGTAAGTAAAACTTGACCCGCTTCACAATATAAAATTTATAGCTACGTATTATATTTTATATAATTTATACCACACAAGAATTTTAAAATTATGGCCAGTTATTTGCTGAAAACATTTTCTTACAGTCATAAATAAAAGTATATAATTCCACGTACTCTGTAGGTACCAGCTATAAAACGTAGCGTTATAACGTAGTGTGACTCGCAGCGTTAAATACTAATGCAGTGAAAATATAAATAACTCGGGAATGCATGCGTCACCGCACTGCAGAGAAGAAATGTTGCGGCAAATGTGTAAATCAAAGAACGAAGGCTTTACGACTATTAGCCGTCTAGGGGTAGGTAGAGACGAACGTTTACAATGCTACAGTCATTAATTATCATAAGGATTTTCAATTTAGTCAATCATGTTTATCACTACTAATCTAAGACAGAATGATCTATCCTACTTCCTACTATATATATAATACTAGCTTTCGCCCGCGGCTTCACTCGCGCTAAATTTGGGGTAACACAGTTCCCATTTCCTAATTTACAGGTACCTGCTACTTGTAGTTTTTGCCCTTGCGCCTTATTTATTGTAATAGCAATGCGAAGTCTTCCCTTTTCGTCCCTCTTTCTCCCTGACATCTCAATCTTTTTTTTTTTTTTTAAATAGCCTATGTTCGTCTCCAGGGTCCCAACAACGGCTGGAACATTTAGGAGCGAAGACGTAACAAACAAACTCACTTTCGCTTTTATAATATTAGTAAGGATTATATAAGTCCAGGTTTACTCACGATGTGTTCCTTCACCGTTGCCTGTGATGTTTTAGATAAACTTTTAGAAAGTATTAATTAAAAAATCACATTGGTACTTGCCCGGATTTGGACTCACAACCTCATGCATGAGAGGCGAGACGCTTAACGTCTGAGTCATCACGACACGACATTTACATTAATTCTCATATTTTTCCAATGTATTATGTATTATTTTTATAATGTATTTGTATGTGAGTTTAAATGTTTGTAAACGCACCCACGATACAGGCGAAATTCCTAGTGTGGGGCAACTTTTTTTTTTTTTTTCAAAAAACAAAAATGACGGAAATCTGAACAGAGACAGCTCAAAATTCAGATACGAGTACAAATGTTACTGTAGTATCGATCAGGTCCTGTAACGTGCAGGTATGATACGCCACCCTGGACAAACGTCCCATTGTTATCCCATCTTATTACCTCATTGACTTACATCGCCTTCTGTTGTTCAATAACGAAGATTGGAAGGTTCTCGAAGCAATTCGCTTTTTCAAGACAAAAGAAGATCTGAAGGCGTTCCCTAAAAGGATATGTGTTATCAAGTTTAGAGAGGCGCTTTTCCCGAGGCGTGTCTCGTAAATAAACCGTAGTATGCCATTGCGAAGCGCATATACCCGGGCGTTTATACCCGGGTGTGTATACCCGAGCGCGTATATTCAGACTCGTATCTCGCATCTCGGGCTTATTCCCGCCAAATCACTGGAATCACGCCCCGGGCTCCGTCTAAAAGGTTTATGGTTCAGACTATGAACAAGTCTAAGTTAGATATTGTGCCCACTTCAACCAATGTATTGTTTAACCTTTTGAACACCATTGTCACATATATGTGACAAGCAGGCGAGTGCCCTGGACGCCAATGACCTAAATATGAGACAAAAATTAAGGTATACTCGCATGAGTGACTAGCTGGCGCCCGCGGCTTCCCTGCCTGATATCTAAAAAAAGTACCTACCTCTGTGCCAAATTTCATCAAGATCTGTTCATCCGTTTTGACGTGAAAGATTAACAAACATCCATACATCCATCCATCCTCACAAATATTCGCATTTATAATTTAAGAAGGAAGTAGGATTTGGCGTGAACTTCATTATTTTAGTTATGAGTCGATTCCAGTACATGTTGTATCGCCAGTATTTTTGCAAACAACGATATCAAAATTCGTCGGAAATTGATGAGCGATTCTCCAACAACGGCTAGCGTTCTTTACGGTTCAAAGATTCTGCGAAAAATGTGCGAATATTAAAATAACTCGCGTAGCTTGTCATATTCGTACGCTCCGATGATGTTATCGCATGTGTGTGTGTGTGTGTGTGTGTTGGATGAAATAGGCGCGTACACGAGCGAATGGCGACGTTGGAGGCGCATGGAGTCTACACCTTACACGTGCTGAGCTGAGTGTGACCTTGCGTGCGTAGCTTTATCAAATAGGGATGTGGGAATATGGTCGAATACCTTAAAGGTTGAAACAATTTTAGTAACTTTCGCCCTAAAAATACGCAGGTACAAGGGACACAAATGAATAATAGACTATCGTTCGACATTTTCCTTCGAAAGTTAGCTATTTAGATATTCTAAACTGAAAACTTATCATAAATGAATTATACCTAGTTTTGCTTTTACTACATATATTTAACTAGCTTACGCCCGCGACTTCGTCCGCGTGGCATAGTTACTTTGGGCTAACGTTAACTTTAACTCGTGATCATCGAAAAAAATATTCTTTCTCTCCCATTTTCTTCCCTCTTTCTCCTCCTTTTCTCACTTTTTTTTTAGCCTATGTCCGTCTCCAGGGTCCCAACTATATCTGTACCAAAATTCATGAAAATCGGTTTGGCCATTTAGGCGTGAAGACGTAACAAACAAATAAACTCACTTTCGCTCTTATAATATTAGTAAGGAGTAAGGATGTTTAAAACACTAGTTTATATTTGAACACTTATTGAATGTATTTTATCTGTCTTATTCTTATTGGGTTTTACCCATCATACAAAACACAGAAGTTTAACTTTCAACCTGTATACCATTCAACTCAGCATCATTTCCAATTAATAGATCAACGTGCTACAACATCGAGCTCCTCCGTGACGTCACGTCGCGTCGGCGTCGTGCCGAACTCCGTGAAATTGCCGCGCTCTGGATAATCACGGTGATTAGGCACCAGTCCCACTGTCAGCGGGTAGCGATTTTTTAACGACAACTTTCTTACTCAACAAACTTTCGAGAGAACCCAACCTTAATATTAATATTTGTATGATTGAGAAAAAACAGAAACAAATGTGATTAGCTTAGGGCCTACGGTAATTTAGGTACAGTACACATAAGGTTGTACAAAAGATTGTCCCGGGTCATTAAAACACATGCATATAAAATATTTACTTGTTCGGGTTGTGCGGGTGGTAAGAGATTGGAATGCCGTGTCGCTTTAAGAAATGCATATTTTGAAAACAGTTGATTGCTTTTTTACATCATCAACAAGAACTATATCTCTGTCACGTCAAGAGCTTTTAAAAGTTTTACTTGCTCTCAACGACACGAATTTGGCAGGTAAAACACATACTATTAAGAGACTCTCGCCTCATTATCAATCAAACTGGGATAACGTTAAGTTAACTCGGGTAAACCTGGGTTTACTTCTTCTTTTGTTATTGCCCGTAACATGTACACTCATGCCAGTGAGTCGCCCGTCTCTGTCGCACACTCTCCCATAACCCAGCGACAAAACGTTACAATCTACCTTAACACTCACTCGTTGCTCTTCGAGCGAGGTTGAAGTTTTCAGGTGTTAGAGGTGGGACAGGTGTACAAATGATAGCCACTACAGGTTTTTAATAAATTTAATCCCCTTTAACAATAAAATAACAAAATTGAAATACTATAACACAAAAATAACGTGGAGAGGTAGAAGGCTAATACAAAATAATTGAACACATACCTTTTATCAAGGGATGAAAAATACACAATGGTGTATACCATTGTGTATTTTTGGTTAGGTGAAATATCACAAACTGAACAAAACTAAAACTGCACAAAACTTATTCACAAACTTATTTTACTTGAACTTTTAAAAATAGATACAGCTTAGTAAAAAAAAGCACAATAACTAGCACATGTTACTGCTAGCCGAGATCCAAAAACGTAATGAGCCAAAAAATGACTGTTGAAGATGAAATGACAGAATGAAATTCGAAATATGAATATTTAAAAATCAATGTTGATCCAAAAGGAAAGGGGTTGAGGCAACAGAGAGGGTAAAATACCCACACTGTTACATTACACATTCGTTGCTAGCTGTACTCGGTTATCGCTGATCGCTGGCAGTGGGACAGATTGCTCAGGGTGATTACCCGCAGCCTCCCCGTAACGTAATCAATGTTAAGCACGTGCATATCGTTATTATGCCCCCTAATTATAACGGCTTCATTACGATATTGTTATTATCTAGAAGGGACCGAACTGGGAACATGCTTATGTTAAAGAAATTGTCTAATCATATTGACGACACGGTTGGCGCAGTAGCTGAGCGATCGACTGCTGCGCTGCGTGTCGCGGGTTCTATCCCTGCACGGAGCATTTATTTGTATGGTCTACAGATAGTTGTTCCGGGTCTGGCTGTTTGTGTGTGTGAGTTTAAATGTTTGTAAACGCACCCACGATACAGGAGAAATCCTAGTGTGGGGCAACTTTAAAAAAAAAAAAAAACAAATCTAATATGTTGGGTTGGTTTCCAGGCTAACCATATGCAGCTGAATACCAACTATATTTTGTATAGAACGACTGCCTAGCTGACCTCCACAACCCAGTCAGTCAACCAGTTAGTAGATAGTACGATACCCCTTGGTAAGACTTGTTGGAACGATGGATTATATTGACTTAATAAAAGTTGAAAGGTAATCTTCAAGTTGGCTTAGTAGTGGTATTCAACAGTGTCTGCTTACCCCGCGATGAGAAAAATGCTTGAGTTTACATAAGTATTCATTCTTTCAAAATAACGACAGTTTTTTTTTCGGGTGGGAAGTCATAAAATAACTTCCCCCGCTCTGGGCGGAGCGGGGGGGAGTGTCAGACTTGACTGACTAAAAGCCACCCATGTTCCTTCTATTGCCCTTTACGTTCCGGGGCCGCGGTATCTCTTTCGAACAATCCGCAACCTCGGCAGGCGGAGGCGCTGGCAGGCCCCTCTGGTTTGCTGACATCTCTTTGAGGCGCGCGTGGAACACAAGGTAGACTGACCCAAAAGATACATTTGCAGCGAAAAAAGAGTTTAGTTTAGTTTAGTTTGCTAGAGCCTCGACTGCGCCTCGACTGTTGGTCGTGTGGGCGACGCGCCTAACGCGCCGTCGACACCGCCTGTCGTCAATAAACGGACGGACGGTGAGCTACCCAAACGACAGTTACTTAACATTATATCAAGGTTCAAATTGTTGTCTATTATTTTGTTTCATCGAGAGTGTTTTTTCATTCCATTACCAAAGATCTTTTTCAGAAAATCCGTCTCACAATTTTGTGTAAGTAAAGAAATTACGTGTTCAAAGAAACTACCTTCTTACAAAAAATGTTAATATAATTTATTATTTTAGGCAATCTCTTCGGGGCATTATTATTTCGTTTTTGTTCGTAGAAACAAGTAGCTCAAATTAAAATACGGTTTTATGTAAAAAGTACATGAGGGGCAAAAGTAATGTTGCAAAACCCCAGAGGTATATATAGGGGGTTGTTTTTTTTTAAATAATTAAAGTAGTAATATGTTCAGTATTTTTTTTTCTGTAAACCCACACACGTGGGTATGCAGAGACTACAGAACGTCATATGGTACTCGCTCAACTTAGAAGAAAATCAACTAACGCAAATCTACAGGCAAAAATTTTTATTATAATCCTATGACATAAAATGTATGAATATATTTAATAAAATGTAAAATGCTTGACTGGTTTTAATGTTTTTTTAAACGTACCAACAACTATTTAATTGCAATGCCTAAACAGGCAACTAAGTTTTAAGAACCTACCCATTGTTGAGATCTAAATTCTATAATATAATAAAGACTTTGAAAAAATATTGCCAGGAAACGATTTTTAGGGGAAAATGTACGTTTTACGGTACGCACTTAATATTGTGCTGATCGACGCATTGTATAGTACGGGGATCAGGAAGGTATTTTAGGTTAAGTAAAAATATAACATATAAAAACTTGGATTTAAGAAAAGTGAAAAGATTGGTTATCGACCCTTAATATATCTGTAACTAGGACAATCAAACCATCGCAATAATGAGGGAAACATTTGCTTTTCGGCTGCGTTTATATTTAGTATCTTTCCTACAATAATGAACCGCAAATAGTTTTAGCTATCCATTTGACATAACAAAACACGATTTTTGACTCAAGATCCACGAATGATAAAAGATCAACCAACCCAATCAGACTGCTGAAATACAACCTGTTATGGTTGACAGTTAAACTACCCAGGTTCAAGTCACGCCTGTCAGTACCAGGCTTTAGACTTAGTTACTGATACATTATTATAATTTAGGGCTGAATAGCTGACACGGCACGGTGGCAACACGAAACAGTTTTGTTTGTAACTAAATGTTACGTGTCATTATTTAAGTACTAGCTTTTGCCCGCAACTTCGCTCTCATTAATTTCGGGGTAAGACAGTTCCCCTTTCCTGATTTGCAGGTACCTGCTACCTGTAGTTTTTGCCCTTGCGCCTTATTTATTGTAATATCAATGTTTTAACAGTTTTCCCTTTTCTTCCCTCTTTCTCCCTCATTTCTCACTTTTTTTTAAAGTTAAGCTATGTCCGTCTCCAGGGTCCCAACTATATCTGTACCAAAATTCATCAAAATCGGTTTAGCCATTAGGGCGTGAAGACGTAACAAACAAACAAACTCACTTTCGCTTTTATAATATTACTAAAGATTATAACTAAAGGTTATATTTACGTAAGAAAGGAAAGAAGAAGCAAAAAATACATTTATTTGACACATGCTACAAGTGCACACAGTATAAAACGATAAAAGAGAAAAAACGATAACTAAAGCTAAACTGTAACATGCAACAGTGTGTACCGTGTGGCACACACTGTTGCATATTACCGGCTGCGCCAAATAGGCCCAGTTCAGCAAAAAATGCCAGGCAACCGGTGCCCGACGCTGGTTTTCAAATGGCCTGGATCAGTGAGATAACGGATGCAAACCAGTTTTAATATGTTGTGTCAAAGGTGGAAGTGATAGGTAACTAAAACGAAACAAAATGTGGACAAAAATAAACTTACAAACAATATTAGAAACATTGTTTTTCTATTAGTATAACGAGTTTCCCAAATCCAACGAAAATAAAACCAGGAATAGATAAAAGAAAAGGAAGGAGATGAGAGGTAAATAAAATATAAAAAGAAATGAAATTTAATAATTAATTATATTTAATATAAATTTTATTTATTTGTACACACAAAACACAATTATGAAAAAATACATACAGATAAAAGAGCGCAAAGGTACTGCTTATTTAATTTAGAAATCTCTTTTTGTAATTTATTGGACCTGTGATAGGATTTTAGTAAGACGGTAACCATTTTACCTAAAAAAATATTAGGTAGTCAGTGGCGCGAAAATCTGACAACCAACCTTGTCAAGGAGCATCGTATAACTCGTGCTAACTGGGCTGTGCGAGGTCAGATAGGCAACGTAAAATACTAGTAGTCTGCTGCATTCAGATAGATTGGAAGTCAACCCCATATATTTGGGAAAAGGCTATGCAGATTATGATGCAGTTTTATTATTATTAGTTACTCCGGACGACACTGACATTATATGCAAAAAACTACTGCTGCACTATATGCAGTATCTTATCACCTCAACTCGATCCCATATTAAACTCCAAACTGCCCCGTCCAAACTCCACTTACCATGGCATTAGCTAGGTGGGTGATCTACATAGATTAATGAGTTTAGGTGTTGCAAAGAAAAACTAGAAAATAAAACCCGATAAAAGATAGATACAAGACACATGTACTTCGGGGACCAGATTTTTTTACTGTACTTGGTTATTATTTAATTCAAATCAAACTCCAAAAGCTTAAGAGGTGTAAATGGACACCCGGATGGAACGAAGTTATTATTTATTATGTACAAAAATCCTGTATACACTCAACAAAAATAATCGTCGCGACACCACACTGTTCAATGCGAAATAGAAAGACGAAAGGAAAATAACTGGCTTGCTTTCTATGAGAGAGAGAGAGGGAGAGAGACAGACAAAGAAACACGCGCACGCCGCACGGCTTACAACTATGTATAGCAAAGAGTGTCGTTACAACTTTTGGTCTTATTTTGTTGTCTAGCCCCCTTTCGCAACGCGCGAAAACATAAAATTATAATGTTGCACCACATTGCAGTTAAATATCTACTAACTATGCATCAAAACCTAAACCAATACATTGTTTTTGCCCCAACTAGCCAAAACACAATCATACATAAACATTTAACCACAAGTTTTAATTAATATTCTCTGCGGTTTTATACGAAAATCTACTGAACCGCTCAGTTCATCTCTACAGCAAAAATATTGAACATAAGCTCTGATGAAATATTCAAGTAAAAGTAAAAAGTTTGGTATGTTAAAGAGATCCTTTTTGAAAGTCACTCAAAGAGGATTACAAAGTAAATATACGCAAAATGAATCTAATGTTAATATAACATTGTCTTTCAATATGTTTGGCTGTCTGTACCTACTCATATTAAAAGCTTCTTTTAAGTAAGTTCTAAAGTAGTTAGTTATAAGTTCATTTTCAGCTCAGTGAATTTCAATGCATCTTAATTGGATTATGTTCAACTGAGCTACCCGTACGATGTGAACCTGCTTTGTACGAAATGAAGCAAGTTTGTCAAAAGAATAGTATAATATGTACGCTGTCATCAGGCAGTCAGGGAGCCTTCAGCGTTTCCTTGCAGACCTACTCCCAGTCTAGGATTGAGCCACTCTCCAGGATCAGTGCGTGTTTGTGGCTGTCGCATATCTACAAATATTTTGTTCTAGCTACAGCTATGCAGGTTTTTTAACGATTTTTTTTTATAATCCGTTTTGGGAGCAAAAGTGATGAAATAATTTACACAAAGTGCCTCTTCGGTTTATGTGTTTCCATCATATTTGTTAGTTTAGTCTTTATTTAAAAAATCCAACCCCAATATACAAAATACCTGTGCTTCAACTTCAATTCATAATTATAAATTAAAATACGTTGATGTTGCATAGTTTGCGGAAAATTGACCCAATCAAGGCCAACGTTTTTATGTGTGCGTACCTATATTTGTTACTCCTTAACGCTCAAACTGTTTATCGGTTATGGATGAAATTTGAAAAGATAGTTACAAGATAGCTTACATTCTGGATTAACACAAATGCTACTTTTGATGGAAAAATGCTGCGTTCCCGTGGGATGATCCAATTACTCAAATAAGGTTTTTCCCGAGTAACATCACGGGACGCAACTAGCTTTTATAAAAACAATGTAATTGTGTTTGTTTGGCACATCGGTCACATATACCGCGGCCGCCGCTGTCCCCGCCGGTTTATTGCCAAACTTTATATTCATCGATCCACCATCCACACCCCTCCCCGTACACCCCACCCCCTCAGCGACCCACCGTCGGAATTTTAGGGTTTTATTAAAAGCCCCCTCACTGATAGACGGTTTTTTATAAAAGAGAATCCTTACTTAATATTATAAAAGCGAAAGTGAGTTTGTTTGTTACCTCTTCACGCTTTAATAGCTAAACCGATTTTGATGAATTTTGGTACAGAGATAGTTGGGAACCAGGAGACGGACATAGGCTAATTTTTATTTAAAAAAAAGTGAGATATGAGGGAGAACGAGGGAATAAAAGGGAAAACTTAGCGTTGCTATTACAAATCAATCAGGCGCAAGAGCAAAAACTGCAGGTCTGCTTGGTGTGTTATACTGAATTTAACGCGAGCGAAGCCGCGGGCGAAAGCTAGTAGTACTATAAAAGTTAAGCGAAAGTTAAGTCCAAAGTGTTATTGTCTGCAGCTGTTTATTTAGTTAAGGCATGAAAATATTTGTTGTTATTATAAAAAGGATGTTTGTTTGACATTTTTGTAGAAGATTTATGTCCCTGCAGATGAGTGATGTGTCGCTAACCGCGCGCGTGTCGAGTGTCGACGCAAAGTGGCGATTGTGTCGCAACAGAGAAACGAGCAAATTGATGCGTGTTATTTACATTCTGAACATATTCCTGAAGAGTGTGAAGTGGGGTTACAAAATACATTATCGTGAATTTTATTAAAATACAATTCTTACAACAGTTACAACATTAGTATACTTAAGTGAAAAGGACGCTGATCACAAAATAGTGCGGAAAAGATTAGGCAGAGGATTACCATATCCTTACTAATATTATAAAAGCGAAAGTAAGTTTGTTTGTTTGTTACGTCTTCACGCCTTAATGACTGAACCGATTTTGATGAATTTTGGTACCCTGGAGACGGACAAAGGCTATTTTTTATAAAAAAAAGATTGAGATATGATATGAGGGAGAAAGAAGGAAGAAAAGGGAAAACTTAGCATGGCTATTACAATAAATAAGACGCAAGGGCAAATACTACAGGTAGCAGGTACCTGTAAATCAGGAAAGGGGAACTGTGATACCCCGAATTTAACGCGAGCGAAGCCGCGGGCAATAGTTGGTATATAAAGGAATTTCTTCTACTCACGTGAAGATGCACAACTTCCAGAGAGGAGTGAGAAACATGCCAACAAGAAAAATGAGATCTCGGTGTTCACTAATAAGATGATGAGAATGCAGATCGCCACTTAATTAGGTACCGTAAACAAATAACTTGGTATCTGCTGATAACGGTTTCTCTGTATCACTCTAAATCCACACCCTCCATAGGTATCCATCTTGTATCTCGGCAACTAGCTAACTACCGACCCGGGCTCCACCTCAGATCGATGCCTCTCACGTCGGTTGTGCCTCTTGACCCGGTTGCTCGAGAGGCGGCTGACGTCATCGCCTCGTCGCCTCGTCCATGCCTTACGTGATGCACTCCACATCCGATCCACCTTCGCTTGAGAGAAAAATTGGCAGATGAGGGGTTGGAAAGGTTAACATTATGCAGTTATAATGCAGTGGTTTTCGCTAGGTTTCTTACTAGTTACAATCTTCGCAAATCTCTGGTTCTATCTTGTTTTAAGGAAGTACATGTTTGTTAGTTATAGTAGATAGATAGAATATTCTTTATTATGTACACCATACAAATGACAAGAATAACAATATACAGCTTATAAATAGGGTGACACAATGGGCGGTCTTATCGCTAAAAGCGATCTTTTCAAAAAGTGCTGATTATCAGCCTAATTTGAATAAATGACTTTTGATTTTGATTTTTTTTCAAGACAACCTTGTAGGTACCTTGGTATACCAAGGTACCTACAAGGTTGTCGTGTTGGGGGTGTGAATAACAACATGTTTTCTGGACCACGTTATAGAAGAAGACTTGGGCTTGCATTGCTTCCACGCAAAAGTAGTATGACCAAACAGTGACTTAGTGTAAAATAGAAGTGTTAGTAACATAGATAAAAGTACACTTGTATGACTCAACTCTTATTTATTTTTTGCGGATTGGAAAATCCTTACTATAATATTATAAAAGCGAAAGTGAGTTTGTTTGTTACGTCTTCACGCTAAATGGCCAAACCGATTTTGATGATTTTTGGTACAGTTGGTTGGACAAAGGCTAAAAAAAGTGAGCAAAGGGGAGAGAAAGATAATTTCGACCATCACGCGGGTTAATGTTAGCGTTAACCCAAAGTAACTATGCCACGTGGACGAAGTCGCGGGCGGAAGCTAGTCATCAAATAATTTCCCGGAGGGGGGGGGGGAATGTCAGACTTGGACTGACTAAAACTCACAAATGTTCCTTATTTTGCCCTTTATGTTCCGGGGCCGCGGTATCTCTTTCGAACAACCCGCAACTCCGGACTCAACCCTAATTACATGGGATTTAAATATAACTGGTGAAATGTGGATGTAAAATTAAGTACTCCTCTACCTAACCTTTCTAGGACTTCAGGCGTAATGTTATGTTGTGATATATAGAGCCGCTTACTTTTGATAACTCTACGCAGACTACCACTGGATGAATTGATTGATTGATAACGTTTGCTGTGAAAACAAGCACATGTTTTTTCGGCAACTTTATCAGTCGATTTCGTTCACTCTCTGAAATTCAATACAGGTTCTCTGTCTCGTTCTAATATCAAGCACTTTATACATACATAGTTAAACAATGTATGGCGTTGAATATGGATTAATTAAGTCTAAGTTTGTGGACAGAAAAAATATATACAACTTTGTCAGTGTAGTACTTAATCAACTTTGCAGTGCAATTGGTGCAGTAAGTAGAACTTCCAAGAAATGTGCAAGTGTGTACATATTGAACGTTATTTATTTGAGATCACAAACGATGCCGTTATATCTATCAGATAAATAAACAAACACAGCAACGCAATTAATGGCACAATTGTAAAGATAAAACCGTATTTGTAGTGGTAACATATTCAACACATTACACGTTCAAATACTCGAAGAAAAAAACCTATGGATGGAACCCTTTTCTGCCATATTTTCGCAAGGTGACCGGGAGGGTAAAAAACGTGCGAAGCCTTTCTCATGAAACATCCAAGCACACACATTTGTCATGTCGTGCTCTCTCACTCCATCGAAAAGAAAATGAAACTGTTTTTTTTTGTGAAGCGTTCCTTGTTTATTTTTTTCATTTGGCAACATAAATCTGCTTATGAATACTTACTGAGGAGCAGGCGGACGGAGTACGGGGTGCGAGTATGAGGTAGCGTTCCCTGAGACCTTCAGATATCTGAAGGTTTTTCATTTTCCGATCCTAGGTAGAAGTGATTGGTTTTATTTTTGTACGTGTATTTTCACACGTCACTGGTGTTTGTCATGTTTGGAATAAGTTCGTGGTACTTTATGTAAGACGCGTTTCAACCACGCATGATATATTTATAACATAAGTGTCATGATCAGCATATTTTTTTGTAAATTGTGTAATTTCCCGAATGTCTGTCAATTGTATGGAAAAATACAATGAGGAAAAATGTGGTCATATTTAATGGTACAGAATATCCAACTAAAAACGTTGTCTATGGTGACAGCATCGTAAAAACATAACAAATTATTAGCAATTCCATGAATTTCAATCATGTAAGTATTTAAATTTTGCATGGGGTTTTTCTTTTTCATTGACAAATTAACGGTGTATTGAACAGTTTGAAAACCGTAAGTATAATCATTGACTTCACCCTTAGGTATATAAGTATAATCATTGACTTCACTGTTAAGCATAATGTGTTCGACGCACAATTTTCTTCTATTTCTTTCGAACCAGACCCATAATAACTTGCCCCTTAACACCCCCGAGATCCCTGAAACCACGCATAAAGCGTCGGTCACACACTTCATCATGTCCCAAATCGCGCGACACCAACAATGGCGGACCGCTGACCCCTTATCGTGTTAATGTTTATTTTCCCTCCTTTGTTACATTCTCCGTGGTGTTTATTTCTTTTTTGTTAATGTTCGGGAGTCAGGTCGTTGCCTTGGTGTGGTTGGAGCGATATTTGATACTGTTATATTGTATTGTTCGGTGTCCGGATTTTTTTATTTAATTTTGTTCAGATTAGAGTTGGGTTGCTTTTGTAGCGTTATTTATTTTATGCGGAAGATTGTTTGTCCAGTTTTATGTTGTTTTATTGCATGACGGTTCTTAACTGTTTATTTATTTATGAAAACACGTATTTTTTTTAAAGAAAACGAAGCTATTGCACAGTTCATATATTCAATCACTAGCTTCTGCCCGCGGCTTCGCTCGCGCTAAATTTGGAGTAACACAGTTCCCCTTTCCTGATTTGCAGGTACCTGCTAGCTGTAGTTTTTGCCCTTGCGCCTTATTTATTGTAATAGCAGTGCTAAGATTTCCCTTTTCTTCCCTCTATCTCCCTCATTTCTCACTTTAAAAAAAAAGTTAGCCTATGTCTGTCTCCAGGGTTCCAACTATCTCTGTACCAAAATTCATCAAAGTCGGTTTAGCCATTAAGGCGTGAAGAAGTAACAGACTCACTTTCGCTTTTATAATATTAGTAAGGATATTTACAATGAGGAATGATAAGAAAAATTAAATTACATACTTAGAAATAACAGTAAAAACTCATATTTCGTTCATTCTCACACAGAAGTTCAAAAACTCCCGGCATACGTGTACCCATCTCGAGGCAAATAAATGTATCCCGACTGCAATGCTTAGGTTCTTCCTTCTCTCTTCTCACTTGACCTTCTTCACTCTTCTTTTTACTTCTCTAATACTCTGGTTCAGCATGAGTCCACCTCATTCCGCCATCTTCTAGCAATAAAACTGGTCATGCAAATAACCAACGTGAATTTATATGATCTTAGAACGATTATTATGTTCAAATCACGTAGTTTACAAACCGCAAGAAAACGCATTAATACAACTGCCAAAACACAACTTCTTCTGTTTACAAAACTACATCAATTCAACATCTGACTACCTAATCTAAGTTCCCTCGTCTCGCGACTGGTTACAAGGAAAGTTCTAGAAACAAGTGTTTGGGTATATTCGCGGTGGCTGTAAGCCTTTAAGCCTGCCCTATGTACGGATTGTTCTGCTTGTACCGAAAGTAAATATAAGATTATGTAGAGCCTCGATCATTTGCTTTTGTAAGCTTTTTGCAAAATATACTGCGCTTCGCCTTGTAGATAAGAATAAATGTATTTTTTTAAATGTATCGTGATGCGGAGTTCTAGTTATGTTCTTACCGTGTTGTTTTATTTCTTCAACTGTTAGTTTTTAAATGAAATCAATGTTATTTACCTAGCAAAAATTAGTACATTATGTGGTCTTAAATTTAATCATTGGTCCCATCACATTTTCCCAAACGCAATTTTTTGGTACTTTGACGGCAAGACTGCTGCGCTGCGTGTCGTGGGTTCGATTCCCGCACGGAACAAATATCTGTATGACCTGCAAATAGTTGTTTTTGGTCTAGTTGTTTGTGTATGAGAGTTTAAATGTTTGTAAACAAACCCACAATCCAAGAGAAATTCCTAGTGTGGGGCAAAGTTTTTATAAAAAAACTTATATATAATAATTATTAGACAAAAATGTTAGGTTATATCCGACTATGCATATAAAACGTACAGCACACATTCATATTTTTAAAAGACCTTCATAAAACCTAGCGGAGTGCAGAAAATCTACGAACAAACACATAAAATATTCAAAGAGATACAAGACTATAGATACAGATTAATAATACATGAGAAAATAAAAAGGTCAAGTCGTACTTTGGAGATATATTCAGCATTCCTGAAACACGTAGCGCGTGACGAGTCCTGAAAATGCAACTGGAGCTAGGTATAGCAAGACAACATAAAACATGACGCTCTTGCTATTCGCGTTTGGGGATACAGTCATGAAAAATGCTGACAAAGAATAGATTGAAACAAGACCAGTCTTCATTTATAACTATTACTAGCTTTTGCCCGCGGTTTTCCTCGCGTTAAATTCAGGGTAGGTAACACTCTTCCCCTTTCCTGATTTGCAGGTACCTGCTACCTGTAGTTTTTGCCCTTGCGCCTTATTTATTGTAATAGCAAAGCTAAGTTTTCCCTTTTCTTCCCTCTTTCTCCCTCGTTACTCAATATTTTTTTTAAAAGTAGCCTGTCCGTCTCCAGGGTCCCAACTATCTCTGTACCAAAATTCATCAAAATCGGTTTAGCCATTAAGGCGTGAAGACGTAATAAACAAACTCACTTTCACTTTTATAATATTAGTAAGGATATTAGAGCGCATATCAAAGATCACTTTACAGCGACACATTGATAGCAATCTTCTCTACGACCGTTCACAGTCTGTTTACACATCGTCGTCAACACAACGTCATCAGTCGTGACAGTAGATCATTAGTGCAAAACTCAACCGCGTCGAGCCGCCACTGTCGCACAATCAATATATCGGTCAACGTATACGCATACTAATCACACGCCTAATTTGTGAACCCTTTAAATTTTGGATTATAAGCCTGAGAAGCTATCAGAAGAGTATTTTCATTTAATCACCAATCACAGTCTTAGAAGTAATATGAAAAGTTAACGATATGATAGTTTTCACTAGCCTCTTTGGAAACCTTACAAAAAAAATCAAAATCTCAAAAGGCTCAGGTTTATAGTAGCCTCCCTATAGCAGGTTATGTGTAGATGTAGCGAGCTTATCCCACATACCTCGGGAGTTGGGAGCCTCCCACTTCAGCCTCTAAACAAGAACATCCACGTTCCACCCAGTTTACACGATTCCAGAAACAGTGTGAACCAAGACTGCTTTCTTAATTTAGACAAAGGAACTTACTGTAAAACGTGACAACCCTACTTTTAACTCGCCTTGTATTTCTTCTTGGCACCGGTTCTGTTAAGCTTAAGCCAAGGCTGAATTTATTATATTAAGTCCGTATTATATCGCCGCTATGTTATATATGTGGAGGCTTACTCGCTGGTTTTTATAGGTCTCGTAAAAAGTGACTAAGAGATTATCTTGAGAGAGTTTTCAAACACGCCAACCAATCCATTTGACAAGCATGTCTAGATCGATATACATCGATGTTGTGAATGAGTGGACATGGCTGGCCTTTTAGATTCGTAGACGCTTGTTATTTTTGTTAACGTATTATTTCATTTTACGTTTTGTAAAGTAAGCAATGACCAACTGTCGGGCCTACGCTGTCCTCTCATACGCCCTACGCTGTCCTCTCATTAAGTACTAACGCTGTAACAACAACATTGTAAAACCAAATGATTTTAAAAGAGTAACCATAGAGTTTCTTGCCGGTTCTTCTCCATAGGAAACGACCAACCCGAACCGTGCACCTTTTCTCGACGTTTTATAAGTGTCCATGTAGGCCTTTGTGAAATAAAAATATTTTAATTTTGAAACAAGGTGGAGCTTCCCTCGCATCTAAATTTTTCACGTGTATTTTTTAAAATTAGTTTTTTCATTTATCTTGTGTGTTTATTAAGTATTGCACTTCTGTAGAAAACCGCTGTTTGTACCCGAGTGCGGCGGAGCCCAAAAGGAGGATTAATATGGTCCTGCTCCACAATCCACAACCATAGAGGCTAACTCATTGATCAGCATCTGAAGTTATTACAAGCTGCAGAAGATTGTAAGTGTAGTATTGTAATTCCTATGTGTGAGTAGAATGTACTTTCATTGACTTGACGGTGCTCTGGTGGTTGAGAGATTGTCATGATCACTCTTATGTCTATCTGATGCCGACGTGTGTTGGGTTATTTAGTTCCCATCAAAATAGTTGAGCTGTTTGGGGCTGTTCCATGCGTCATGTTCGTGAACGGGCGCTGTCAGTTGGGACTAGTCATATCTTAGATATCACGGTTTATTTTAATTCCTCTATTATTCAATTCTCATTTTGATTTTACTCTGGACGTTTTTCTACATCGTTCAATGTTGTTTAATCTCAACATTAACGATGTAACCATGATTTTGTAAAAAGTATTATTATTTAAAAGAGGTTCGTGCCCATTCTTCTCCATAGAGATCTTCGCTTTCGAATGGGCAAGTACAGTACTTTCGCAAGTGATTATCTTTTGTGACTGCTACTGTTGAAGCATCTTTTTTGTTATTATGACATTCAAAAGTGCATCTAATGGTCTAATTGAAATAAATGCTTCATGTTTCCTCGTTCTTTTATAAGTTGGTTAAAAAGTTGAAAGCAGGCGGGACCTTGAGTTTGAAAATACATATATTTTTAATTTCATTTTAATCGTGTTTTGCTATTCAGTTTTATCAATAGGGTTTTTAGTTTTATTTAATTACCGAAATTTCGTGAATACGTTCAAAATGTGAATACGTGGTGGTGTACCTTCCACCCTGTATAGACTACTGTTCATCTTACTCTAACCTACTCTATATGTTGTACACGATACATATTACAGGTATCATCACAATGTAGGACTAACAATCTAGTCTAACCTAGCACTATTATTGATTAATTTCACATATCAAATTGCACATGATCAGCACACCTAAACCGCATTCAAAAGTCACTGTCAATACTTGAACCAATTATGACAGTAACGTGATTGAACGCAGTTTACTGATCGATTGCGCTCGGTTTCGTTCAAAGAAATATTTATACGAACGTAGGGTAGATACCCTACCTATTCTATTGTTAATTGTGGCTGAACCTATACCCTTTCAGCAGATGATTGCGACATCAATTCTACGATGATAAACCTTCAATAAAACAAACTGTCTAACACAACTATGCTTCTTACAGCTCGACGTAAAAAGAACACATTTACAACTATGATGGCCGAATCTCATAAAATGCTCATATCCCTAAAAAACATTTTGGTTGGGTTACATCGGGCAGTCGGGCGCTCCCGATAAATGTGGAAGGTCACTGCTTGAAGTAACTGTCGACCTAATATTTATGTTTAAAGGACGCTTTTATGCGCCACAAAGCTTACGATAATGTGCGGCGGTTCTCGTAAACGTGGTCCTAGGAGCCGCCGGGCAACCGGGCAACCTTCAGGACAACTACAGTACTAAAATACAGTATTACAACTACGAACAAAAGATCGAAAGCGTTTATACGCGGTTACTCGTATTCATGAGTAAGGAACGATTTCTTTGTGTAGTGCAAATAACTAAAAGTCTAGTTTGATTTCACAATAAATTAAAAAATAAAACAAAGTATTGAACTGAAAAAAAAACCTCTAAAAAGAAGAAAACAAATCGAAAATTATCGAAAAGAAATATTGTGCCTTTACATTTTGTATAAGTAGAATATTTTACCCCATGCGTCGTCGTTGGGGTGGTGGTTTTTTTTATAAGTAATTTAAAAAAAAACAGCTGTTTTATTATACGTCTAGCCGTTTTTATTTACCGTGTATTATGATAACAGTTATTATTACATAATAAAGACCTATTTTGTTATTTCATAGGAACTTTATCACAGCTTCATACGCACGGAAAATTAAAGTGAAAACGGTTGGCAAACAACTTCAAACCGTTATAGTCCCTAAATAAAAATCTATGTAGATTAAATTTAATTTTAGCCCTTGTTGCTGTGCCCTAACAGGGTTTATAAATGTATTTTAGCTTCAAGCCTTTTGTAACACCTACTAAACACATGATGGTATGCAAATAAATTAATATGAATATGGTGATTCTAAAAGAAAAAACCGGCCAAGATCGAGTCGGACTCGCGCACCGAGGGTTTCGTACATACTTGTGACATAAACGGCCATATCTTTTGACTGCGTAGACGAGAAGTTTGATTTTTCCACAGCTCCAAGGAAACACAAATCCTTACTAATATTATAAAAGCGAAAGTGAGTTTGTTTGTTTGTTACCTCTTCACGCTTTAATGGCTAAACCGATTTTGATGAATTTTGGTACAGAGATAGTTGGGAACTAGGAGACGGACATAGGCTATTTTTTTTAAAAAAAGAGTGAGATATGAGGGAGAAAGAGGGACGAAACGGGAAAACTTAACTTTGCTATTACAAATCAATAAGGCGCTACCGAATTTAACGCGAGCGAAGCCGCGGGCAAAAGCTAGTTTAAATATATAGTTTTAATTTCAAATCGATACCTCCACCCGTTCCTGAGATAACAGTTCTTGACAGAGAGACAGACAGACGGACAACAAAGTGATCCAATAAGGGTTCCGATTTTTCTTTTGAGGTACGGAACCCTAATTATGAAAAATAATCACATATAATACCACAAGAGCTTCAAAATTATCGGGTATTTTCCGATAGGTTCGTTGCAAACAAATGAAGGAGTCAAGTTTTTCTTTTCAGGTTAAAAAATCACGAGCGCGAAGCGCGAGTGATTTTTCCTGAAAAACTTGACGATTTTATTTGTTTGCAGGGAACCTATCGGGAAATGCCAGATAATTTTGAAGCTCGTGTGGTATTCGGGGGATTATTTTTCCGTCCCAAATGTCGGCCAATAGAATTGCACAAACTCCAAATCGACTCATTTTCATGCAAAATCTCCAATTTTCACAATTGAATTCAACCTGTCAGTTTGACGTGTGGTTAATTTGACTGGATGTTTTGTTTTTTATGCATAACAACGACCAGAGAAAATTTTCAAAAAATTATCAGTATAATACCATGTAGGTTGTACCACGTGACGTCGAATGGTGCAATTCTATTGGTCGATATTTGGGTCGGAAAAATAATCAAAGATATCAAATACTTTTTTAATGATACCCCGATTATGATACCCGACATAGTTCGACGACTTCTTTTATTTTTTACACTATGCGTCTAGTTGTTGCCATATTGGATTTTGTTGACTTTCATATTTTAGTGACACTTACAAGATAAAGACAAATCGATTGACGTAAGAATCATCAAAATCGATCCACGCGTTTGGTTTTGGTATCTTAAAATGCCAGAAATGAACAACTATAGCAGGCACCTACAATTCTATGTATACAAGTCTATATATGTAGGTCCTACATATATGGATTGCTAAACACATTACCCTCCGTAAGTTGGGTAAAGAGCCCAGTTGTTATTCTGGTCATGTTCATACTGTGACATTACTGTTCTTTTGATGGCTGCAACTTTATTCAGACGGGTTTATTTTAAAATGTAAGCGAATTGTGTTGTTTATTCTTTACTTATGGCGGTCTTGAAGTTTTATTACTTTATTTATTCCGTTCTTCGAGAATGTTCGAGTCTGTAATTCTGGGTTATGTTCTGTTGGTTGGTCTGAAATAAATTTTCTGTATTTTCGCAAAATGAGCATTTTCACATACATTTCAAATGTCTTGTCAACATAGTCGGCTTTAAAATACTTCCGCTGAAAGTAATTCTGAAAAGGCAAATCATTAGCATTTCTCGTTTCAGAAACCCTCAACTGGAGTGCTCCACGTTTTTCTAAAGTGCCTTCCAGAGGGACAAATTAGCTGAAAATAAGGAGGTTTCCCTCCTCGAGTCTACGTGATTAGACTCTTGAGTGGTACCAGGACCAAGTTCGTGCACATCTACCTCCGTTGAGGTACCGACACAAAGTGGATTGTGTTCTTTAATCAGATCAACACAACACAGGACAAATGAGCAACACAGGTACATGTATGTGGATTGCGGAGTTACAGGAATGGTAAACTGGCGCCAGCTTATGTTAGAAATATATGTGTGTGCAAACTCAAACTCAAAGCATTTATTTCAATAAGACCATTACAGGCACTTTTGAATGTCATAAAAACAAGAACGAAAAAATGATGCTGCTACAGTCCCAGTCACAAGACATAATAACTTATGAAAGTACTGTAGTTGCCCATTCCAAAGCGTCGATCTCTATGGAGAAGAATGGGCAAGAAACTCCATGGACACTCTTTTAAATCATAATATCTTATAAAATCATGGATACATCATTCATGTTGAGATTATACATAATGTGAGAACGATGTAGAAAAACGAGCACATTTAGAGCGTCCAGAGTAAAAGCAATAATTAGCAAGAGTTTAATAGATGAATTAAAACAAACCGTGCCCGCGGTTTCCCCCTTGTGCAGGTCGAAAATTATCCCATGGGAACGTGTTACCGACATAAAAGTATTCCATGTCCTAACCCGAGCTACAGTCCATGTATTTGCAATTCCGTGCACAAGGTCACATTTCGTTTTTAACGAAGAAGTTTTAGTTCCTTCATTGTTTTATTTACCTGTGTACATTCGAAGTAAATTTATTGATAACTAGCTTTTGCCCGCGACTTCGCTCACGTAAAATTCGGGGTAGTATAGTTCCCCTTTCTTGATTTACAGGTACCTGCTAACTGTAGTTTTTGCAATGCTAAGTTTTCCCTTTTCTTCCCTCTTTCTCCCTAATATCTCAATCTTTTTTTTTTTTTAAAAATAGCCTATTTCCATCTCCAGGGTCCTATGTCTATTCTATGCCTATCTCTGTACCAAAATTTCATCAAAATCGGTTTAGCCATTTAGGCGTGAAGACGTAACAAACAAACTTACTTTCGCTTTTATAATACTAAGTAAGGATGTAAGTTAGTAGGCAAGTGTTCAGTGTTCTACAAACAGCCTGCTATGTTATAATGAAGGCTGTACTGGTGTGCGTGGCGGAGGCGCCGTGCCGCGCGTATGTACATACATATGTATGTACTGAAATCTTACATGTCACGCGCTTCAATTTACATCGTCGAGGTATTTCACTTTATTTAAATAGGTTGCTAAGTTATGCGGTAGATGAAATAAAAAAAATCGTACAGCTTGTAATGTAGTAAAGGAACACATGTATTTATTATCTCTTGATTTAATACTATTCTAGACTTCTTTAAACTGCAATTTTGGTCCAGGGCGTGGATCTGTGTCCGATTAAGGGCTAAAAAACTACACATGTGCATGTACTACATCTCTGCCTAACCCGTTTTAGTTCCAACTCTATGTTGATATCAGTAAAAAACAATATGAAAGAATACAAAGAGGTTTCTATTAATTTGACGGCTGGAGAAACTTAACACAAAAAAATCAGTACATTAGAGAAAACTTCTTTGTTCTTTTCCTTGACGTTTGGCTCTTTATTTCTTTCTTTACTTCTACTAATGAGCTCCGAACTAATCCGTTTAGTAAAGCTGACTAGCTACAAATTGAGAACAAGCAGACAGCGTTCCTTTTGCGCAACCGTTTAGTCTCTTCAACAAAGTATGGCTCGCTCGGTAAGAAATAACCTCCGAGTTTTTTTGTGTCTATTTATATCCAAGTTTCATGCTTTTACTACGTTTTTTTCTGTTTGGATATACAGTTAGTTTTATAACCAACCAGCAACTCCAGAATGCCAGAATCAACTATGGCAACCACCAGAGAAGCAGCAAAGCAATGGAGATCAACGAGTTCTAGAGAAACGGGGTTATTGTCTTGAACCAACGGAATAAATTAGTTAAGAACAGCGGAGAACATTAAAAACATTCTCTAAATCAAGTAAAACAAACTAAAGTAAGTAAGAAAAACTCGAACTTAGTATATCATAGCATAGGTAGTAAAGAATTCTCATGAACCTTCGAACAATAACTAAATTCAACAAACACTACCCACGAAGGAAGCCGAAGTATTAAGACACAACCACTATCTCCCAGGCCACGTACTCGTACAGGGCGATCCACTAGCGATAAGCGCAGCCTAATGTGCCGACTTCCCGAACACGGGACGACGGCCCGGAATCCCGGGACCCGCGGGATGCGGGACTAATCCCCCGGGATCCGCGCAATCGCTTATCGACAAATCGACGGATTGAGCTTCTTTGCGGAAGGAGATTGAAAAGTATGTGATTTATGAATGGGTTGCATTTAAAAGATTTTTATGTTTTAAACGAAACGAACTTTTAACTTACGTACTTGTAACAAAACTCTAGCCAGCAGATGATGATAATATAAAAAAAAACACCAACCAAAATAACTGTGACATCACTATTATAAGATTTACTACACCCAAACACCATTAACAACAATAATCACCACTAAAAAGAATTCCTAATTAATTAGCACTATAATGAATTGACATTACCAATAATAACCTAATCGCTCCTTTGTAAGCTCCACCAAAGTTCGTTACAGTCACCCTCGCGGGGGGTCGGGTGGAGCCCCATCCCCGAGTGAGGATCAAAGCCATCATCTGCATAGCGGATGAGGCCGAAAGCCGAGGCCGAGAGCGCTGGCTAATGAGATCAGCTCAGTTCGACGATCTCGTCGGAGCATCGTGACGAAATTTTGTGTTTAAGCTAAACAGTTATAGTAGATAGTGCTGTGTACGTATGTTTATTTTATACGGAATAGAAAGTGGGTTATTTTATATTTTTTTTGTTCAATAAAGGTTGAACAAAAACTGTTCAGTTTCAGTTCAGCTTCCTTCATACTAATAACGTTGTATTATTATTGCACCCTAAATAAATATAATTACTTTTTGTTTTAGTCTATTCGCTACCGAAATAAAGTCATTTCTGTGATATTTTAAATTCGGCTTCCTAGCAGTCGTAACCGGAAGTCAAAATCCAGAAAGCTTTAAAATATGTTCTGACCAGACTTGGTTGTGGAATTTATATGGGTTCGATTAGACTAGAAGCTGACCCTAATATACCCTGCCATAGCTGGGAAAAGGCTAGACAGTACATCTTCAGTCCGGACCCTGTGAACTTTAGCATTATTATTTAACTTCTAAACATAAATTTTGCAGCCACTGTAAATAGCAACCAACTTATATTCTCCGAGACATCCTAAGCAAAGCACTGTCTAACCACACACGATCAACAAATACACAAGTATTAATGTACGTACTTGTAAACAACAATTAAACAAACATATATACAGCTGTTTACACTGCAAACTTTAACAAACGGTAGTAAATAGAACCCCTCTTTGTGGCAAGGTCGGTAAACATGCGATAAGTAGCGAACAGACAACAGAATTGGGAGACCACACTACCATATTCCTTTATAGAATGAACCAAGCTTTTAATGAATCATTTTTACATAAGTATACAGATTTATTTTTCGATGTGTTTGAAGTTTGCACATTTTTATTTTAATCATACATTACATAACATCAACCGTGTAAACCCCGAACGGTTAAGTTAGGGATGTGACTTCAGTATAGTCATTAACTGCGTATGACCACTAACCGCTTCTGTTAACCTTCACAACCCAGTTAGTACTGATTAATATGCTTCCCGTTGGTGAGACTGGTTGTCAGACTTTTGGGCCACTGGCTACCTGTAACGATTATCAAAGATATACACGTGACAGCCGGGACCAACGTGCTTTTGCGAGGTACAAAGGAAAGTCGGTATGTAATGGATGATCACCCATCGACGGACCAACGCGGCCAAGCATGGCTTAACCTAAAGCTCTCAATATGAATGATGTATCCACGATTTTGTAATAATATTATGATTTAAAAGAGAGTCCATGGAGTTTCTTGCCCATTCTTCTCCATAGAGATCTACGCTTTGGAATTGGCAACTACGGTAGGTACTTTCACAAGTTATTATGTCTTGTGACTGGAACTGTAGCAGCATCTTTTTTTGTTTTCATGACATTCAAAAGTGCCTGTAATGGTCTTATAATTGAAATAAATGCTTTGAGTTTGATTTTGATCGACCCAAGCGGCTGTTAATTATTTTGCCATGAGCTCCATCCATGGTAAACCAACAATATTGTGAACTGGTTTGAAATCGCTTGCAATTTATCGGTATTTTAAACTATTAGATACTTCTCCACGTTATCCTTCGACGTTTACTGACATGGTTTTTATTAATACTAATATATCCACTTTGTCTATGGTCCTCCGAGGTGCGTCGCTGGTCGAGTGATGCCTGATTCAATCATACGTGTTCTGATGTGACCATGAGAATACTAATTGTATTTTGATTTACTTGGTTACGTGCTTGTATTACGCTTGGGATTGGGGGAAATATAATGTAATAGTGAAGATCAAGGTCTTATTTTTGGTCCTTAATAATCTTCCTTTTTGGAGTAGAGCATAGTGCTGAAAAAATATGAAACCTGAAGCAGACTTAGAGTAATCTTAATATTGGATTTTTTTCTAAAGGTTTTTTTCCTAAGTCCGGTATTTCCGAAAAATTATTTCGAGAACTGAAAGAATGTAATTTTAAATGTATTTTATCCGTATCCAACATTCGAAAAACTAGCGGACACTTTCTGAAATCAATCATCCAAAAAATCATTATAAATGAGAACGTCTATAAAATTAATAACAATAAAAGCTGCTCTAGAAAGGTACGTTATATGCCCATTGTGTACACGTCCCATAAAATAATGACTCAACCAACAATACCTAATTTCGTATTCGAAACCCGTTTTATATTCGCGTCTACGATTTCGTAGACGTGCTACGAGTTGCTACGAGGCCTCTACGAGTTTATGCTACGTCAATACGGAATATTATTGCTTCTAAATAAATTCGATGCAGACATTCTATTATGTAAGTTAATGTTATATATGTTTAAGTGTTAATAATATTAAGTGGTTTAGTGTGTACATGGTTGACGTTATGTAGCGTGATAGAAAGTGGTTCATTTGTATTGTATTGTACACCAGCCCGTTATACAATACAATACAAATGTTTGTGTGTACGAAATATGACTTTGTTCTGTCATATTTAATTGTCTATGGGCTAAACAATTCCATGCGAAATCAAAGATGAACAATGAAAAAAACCTAAAAAAAAAAAAAAAACCTAGTTCGTAGTTGGCAAAAATGTCAACGAAACAAACAAGCGTCACCGGCTATCGGAAGTGAAGATTTTATCCACTTTTTTTTGGAAGTCGTTTTTTTTTGCAAAAAGTTTTTACTTCAGTATTTTTATTTATGTATGATGATATCTCACACATTTTTTAATCGAGTATTCATTTTCTAACGTTTCTAATGGCTTTTAGCAGATCATCTATATAAATGAAGAAAAAAAAATACATATATGTATAAATTATAGACGATAACTCATAACCTACCCAAGTAATATAAATAAAATTATAAATATGGGACCACCTCGGATACCCTTTCGAATAAAAAAATATTATGAAAAACGGTCCACAGTTGGCGGAGTAATCGGTAAACATACCAACATAAACGGTCGAACATAGAACCTCCTCCTTTATTGAAGTCGGTTAAGAACAGCTTATTCATTAATTTTTATTTGTTTAATCAATTGAAAATAATAACAGTAAGTTTAACGCTGAGTATTATTTCGATATTGTTATTCCGTTCAATCAACTAACATAACAATGTTAGAACTTAACAAACAGTGCTTTTTAAACATGTTTTTAAACGAAATTTGTCCCAAAGTTTCAACTATCTCCAGTCACTGTATCGTGTCGATCGATTCATAATGATAATAATGTACCAGGGGAGCAGGTACATCAACTGGTATGTTACGACGCGATCATATATCACCGTCACCGCGTGAATACTAACTCACGAAATGATGTGTCTCCTCATAATTTATCATTTCAACAAAAATAGACACAAACCTTCAACACGACGAACAATAAACAGACACGATTACCTTCATGTTTTATACGAAAATATGTAGAGCATAGAAATAAAAATTCTAATATCTATGGTGTAGTTTTGTTTTTTCCTGAAAATTGCCTTAGATTTAGATACCGCGGCCCTGGAACGTAAAAGGCAAAGGAAGGATCATGATTAGGTTTTAGTCAGTAAAAGTCTGATACTCCTCCCTGCTCCACCCAAAGCGGGGGAAGTTATTTCCCATCCGCAAAAAAGGCCTTTGTTTTTACTGTAAAGAAGAGAGACTGTACACAGAGCTGTCCCTCGGTATGTGACTGACCCCGATCTACATGGAAGTTCAATATAATTGATGAAATGTCTGTACTGTGTACTAAAAGTAAGCCTCCACCCAACCTTCCGGGGATAACAGAAATGATGTAATTTTATAAAAAAAAAACAAAAGAAGTTATCCATAATAAAACATAACAACGACACGTACCAAAAGAAAAACCTTATTATTTTTACTAACGGAATTAATAACCGCAAGGGAATTACGAAGCAGCGATAAATACAGCCGCGCGGCGCGCCCTCCTACATAAACGTACGCAAAAAACGAAAGCATTTCCAGCTAAATGAAATGACAGGGCACAGGTTGGTATGTGCACACGGCGCACACGTAATGCACTCCTGACGTGAGTTTTTTTTTGAAAAAAACGTTTCCTCACACTAGGAATTTCTCCTGTATCGTGGGTGCGTTTAAAAACATTTAAACTCACATACACAAACAGCCAGACCCAGTTGTGCATCAACTCCCGTAATTTTCTACAAACATACTGGCAACCCTCCCTGGCTTCACTCGAGAGAACACCACCCTTTTTCACCCTTATAGACAAGCGCAATGCAATCCAATGTGATTTTTCTATACAATCCATGGGGACCTAATACGATTGATTTGAGGAAGGTATTTATAGGAGACACAAAATTATTAGAACTGCTTACATCACGACGATGATTGAAGATACTAACTTTATGAATGATATTTAATTTATCACAAAGACATACTTAGTTTCTATTGTGATAGTTTTTATTGATGAAGATTATTTTTAATTGTCATTAATTATTGCATGCCTAACTACGGTAAACTGCACAAGGATCTCCAAAACGTGTTAAACACCATATTTTATGATCCTACAGTTAAAGCAAATCAAATTCTATTTAATTCTAATAAGATTAGTTTCTCTCTATTTTGTTGCTTTACCCTGTTACTTACTAATCATATATAATTAGACGGTCTTCCCGGAAATCATGTTTAGTTTGAATAACAATGCATGCTAGATGACGTTATTTCAAATCCATTATGGCGTACTCCCAAAGATGGCAGAACCTGACTATTTTTATGCATACTCATGATATGGGTATTAAAGAATTTACTATGGAGGAAAACGAGAAAGGAGATTGAATATAGTTTGTGGTTTTTAAATTTAAAAATATATATTTATTTCAGATAACTCGACTCAATAACTTTTTTCGTACCACTTGCTCAAAAAAGTGACATTCTATGCCACAAAAAGCGAACATAACAATAGTCATTTTTAATCTGTTAAAAACAGGGAAAGAAAATTGTACTGAATTTCATTCATGCTCTAGGGGGAGAATGTGATTTAAATTTGGAATAGGTACTTACCGTTTATACTGAACTAAATCTGTGTTTACACCATTGAGTTTTTATATAAAGCATTATACATCTTTTTGGAAAAGGAATACGCATTTATTATGCAGTTATGATTATTAAATAAAATTACGAAAACCGACGAGGCCGTATGAGCTTGATGCCTTTGCTTTTCCGACAAAAAATATTGGTCTTGGAATTTGTCGTATTTTTGTTATCTTCACATACATAAACGTTAAGTTTATTTTAATTTATTTTTATAAATAAGTTAATGTTCCAAAAATACGTTACGATGCAAAATTAAAGCGACAGTGACAGTGAATTGTCGGATTCCATCAGTGCAAATGCTGCCGCAAATATACTCATCAACAATAAATGTACCAAACAAAAATGTAACTCTCTCTATCAATAATTGGACCAATGTTTCGAATGTTAACTTTTACTTTTAATTGTCATTATTTTTAATAAATGCTTATCTCATATTATTACTGTGTTAATTTTTTCGCAAAATGGTACGAAAAGTAGAGTATTTTCCTCGGTGATAAAGCTGTCTTAGTCTTGGGTGAACTTAAATCTCTCGCTACACTCAGGACTCGTCTTAAATCCCTCGCTTCGCTCGTGATTTAAGTTTTTAACACCCTCGCTACGCTCGGGAGTAAACCTCGAGTCCTTCGTTACGCTCGCGATGTAAATCGTCACCCGCGACAGAAGACACTGCTTTATCCCCTTGGTTAATAATCTACTATTAAACTATTTTTTTTTATATCTGCCTACTTTGAGGAATGATAATGATTTGATGTGTTTTTAATATTGAGCGATTGTTTTTATTTCAGTTTATTCATACTGACTGAATCACATTCTTTCGGCCTGGAAAGCGTGTGGTTTCAAGGCTGCATACCTAACAAGACTACCTAAAAAATAATTTTGGACACTATAACTTTCTTATTCGGAAAATCACAGATCCTTAGGTCGGGATTGTACTTATAATGTTTATGTTGCCACTCTCTGTAGCACCATCACTCCCCTTGGGACCACAGTGTCTCCACATGTAGTAACACCACTCTGTGTAGCACCATCACTCTGTGTACTTTGCGTGAATAATGTAGTAGGTAGGCACAGCGTGACAGTGTCATGCACGTCGTACACGCTGGGACGCACAAGCTGTAGCGTGATTTTAAAAAGTTTCAGAAATGTGCTATACTTTGATGATAAACTATACCAATTCAATTTATTCAATAACGATTTTTACATCGTGTCTGAAAATCTATAACTATATAAATTATATGATAAATTGTAATACATACAATTTATCTTTAAATCGAATACAATCATCCAAATAATACAATTATCATAAAATAATAATAATATCAAGTCAGAGTTATACAAAAGCATACAATAAAAAATAATTAATGTCATAAGTGAATAATTCAATTTCAAGTCAAATAGATTATATTACATTATGCAACATTTATATTAATTCATCAATAGAATAAAGACACTTACATATCAAGAACTGTTTAAGTTCACTCTGAAACCCGCTTGTATAAACTAGACTTTTTATTCCTGTCGGCAGTTTATTAAATATTTTTATTGACTTAGGATACGCGCTATGCTTTGCAACGTTCATGTGAAGCACTTCCTGTATCTGGAGATCTTTTTTTCTTGTACTCTCCCTTTTTTGCCTTTCATCATCACGATACCATAACGATCTGTTCCATTGATGGAGAGAAAAAGAAAAATATACGGTCCAGCATATACATACATCCAAAACCATAGTTCCTGCGCCTGATCTCACTCCGGTCACCGGGCGTGTCGGATTGCCGTCCCATGGGACTATGAGAGTGAGGGAACAGAGAGTGCATCTGTATCGCCGCACACACGCCTGCACTACAATATCTCCTCGATGGCTATCGGGATGGTTCGTGCTCGTAGGACTATAAATCCAAAGCTAAACATTAGCTTCTTGGCAAAACAAAGATCGTAAGAAAACATGGTTATCTCCTCCAAACTTATAAAAACGTATGTTATTTGTAGAAGAAAGTAAACTACTGTCCACTTTTAAAACTCCTCCTTTGTTTATAAAATAAAGATTCATGGCTATTACGTCAAAGCTCGAAAAATACAAATTGTGACATAGATTGCGTTGTTTCTGAGTAGATGTATTGCCAGCACGCATGCTTACCGCGATGTAAATGAGCTGGTACCAAGTGATGAAATGCTACCATTCGTGTCGCCTGCTCACTGATTTATCAAACTACATAAAAAGAAAACAAATATAGTAAGAACATTTTTTAAGGGGAATAAATTGTAGGGACGGGTTTCCGAAGATCCCACTTTATTCTTGCGGAGACAGAAATATCGTTCTCATAAATATTCCGTTCGGTTCCAAAAATGTGACTTTATTAGTCTGAATAAAGTATGCAGACTGAATTTTCATTTTAATAAAATAACAAAGTTCCAACAAGTTTAAGTCTCAATCAGTTTATGGCTTTTTAAAATGGATACATTTCTTTCACATGACTTTGGGTGCTTCGAACTTGGGTACTTACTTAAGTACTTACAAACTTAGTCAATAAAGACGTTTATTTAAATTAAGTAAACATAAATACGCTGGAAATATGAGCACTTTTAGTCTCAACTTTATCCCACAAATAACAACACAAGCAAACTTTCCCCTATTATAATGTGCAGGGTAAATATCTAATGCGGGCACATTTCCCGGGAGGATGCCGACAATCGCGGGCCATCGCGCAAATCCCGGAAACCGGGATCAAGGAACGTTCCTTTTTGGGCCTCGCAAACTTACTTACTAGGTGTGCGTGTGACTTTTATACATGCATGTTGTGTCTGCGTGTGCGTGTTTCGATCCTCCACGTCTCAAGGGAAGCTAAATTCCAGTGATAGTGGTGTATGCCGCGTTGTGGTAATATTAGTTCGTTGGGGAAATATTAACGAATACCGTAAGTAATTGCTTCAAGGGAAAATTATGTAATTGTTTTGTAGGTTTTTGTACTCTTTAGCAGTGGGAAGAACCTTACTCTATTCTAGAAAATATGAATTTATCTAAGTGTGGTAAGATAAACATAGTCATATGTGTAGTTGTGTAGGTAAGTCTGAAATCGCCAACTCGTCTTGAGCAAGCGTGGTGATCAATGCTCTTGCCTTCTCTGTATAAGAACCCTTTGCCCAGCCTATAATTGTCCCATAGGACAATTATTTATTTATTTATTAAAACTTCATGCACAAGTAACAAAAACATTGTACAAAGGCGGACTTAATGCCTTGGGCATTTTCTACCAGTCAACCTTAGGGTGATGCAGAGACAAAGACATAGTAGGTGCAATGTGACAGGAAATATCAATTTTATTAATAATAAATACATATATACATACATAGAAAATATACAAAAGTAAAGAGAGGTAAAAACTACTACATATGATGAAAAACTGTCAACTTTACTTATAGGCTGGTATTATTTATTTTGATTTATTTATGTACTTGTGTGCACTAGCTGATGTAACACGCTTTCATGACGTCCATCGTAAAATGATTTAAAGCTATAACTGAAAGGAGCTCCCTGACATTTTAAAAGCACTCGTAATTTTAAACGTTCTACCACTGTTCTAACTTTCTAAAACAATGTACATAATAAATCAAATTCCTTGTCGCTACCGCCACTCGGCTCCCCCAACTTTACAAAAGAAATTACAACGTTAGTTTTACAGATATAACTTCGAGATAAGACAAAAGTTTGTCGAGTCCCGCCTGTGACTTTTTCCTTTCCCGCAAATCATTTTGCTTGGAGTGATGTCGTGTCTGGCGGCATAAACGTGCGCTTGATCAACACGCGAACCCCGTGCAAGCCGCGCGGACCCGCGCAGACCCGCACCGACCCACACAGACCCGCGCAGTAGTCGTGAAAACATTACAGAGTTATAGGCACACTTAGATTTTATGATCGTCGATTCTCCCTTATTTAGAAAGCAAGAAATAAATTCCTTTTACACGGTAAACAAGGCTGTTGTTTTGCTCGCTGCTGCTTTAATATTAAATGGCAGATAACTGGGAACGCAAATACGGAGCTCGTAAACTGTGTACATGCAAACAAGCGCTGGATGACGTCAATAGCTGTTGCCTTATTTATGTTTATTAACCATTCAATACACAGGTATTTGGGAAAGTAATGCTTTTGCAGATGATCCGCATTGAAATTGTAATTTTACTATTTGATATACCTACTCATTCAACCTAGCGTACATTTTCGATTCACGAACCCAATTTCCAAAGCTATCAGATATGACAACTTAATAACTAGGATGATGAAACAATAGATATCGTTAGTCATAACTCATTCTATAATGTATGTATAGAACGCTCCACATTGTACGGATTGAATCATTTATCACTCACTGAATCACTTCATCCACTGAATCGATTGACATTCAATCGTAATGTGCCTGAATAATACATCAATATGCAGCACGGCTTGCCTGCCTGCCTGTCTGCCTGCCTGCGACAGCACAGGTGCCGTGCCGCTAATTGGAAATCTATTGAAAAGTCCAGCGAGTCGCTAGCTAGTACTAGGCGGACATACTCGCAGGTCGCGTGCTGAACGCGCTAATTATCCCCAACATGCAACAAAGCTTAACATTGTGTACAATACTGGATTCTTTTAATGAGCATAGCACACTGTGTACTTGTTCAACAGTGTCCCCGCCAACTTCGTAACTTTAAGTTTTATTACTTCGAAAGTATAACTGAATTTAATGGAATTTGTAACTAAGAAAACCTCCGGGGGCTTAGCGTGGCTTCCTCGAAGATTATACCCGCTTGCTGCTGTAGTTTATTAAACAGAAAACGAAGAGAAAATATGCAAGGAAACTGTGTGAATTTTAATAAGGTTTACCTGGTGTACCTGTTTGTGAATTCGCTTTTCATAATTCACAGATTTCCGTTGTACTTATCTCGTAGGCAATGGCCAAGATTCCGTGAGCTGTGTCAACTAGCTGCCGCATCTTATTATTTCGTACCACATGAAGCATTTGTACTGTCATGAAAATTCTCGGTATGGGCTGCCGTGTCGACAAAAATTCTAGAGTTGAAAGGAATGTCGTCTAAAAATACTTCAGTGGTGGTTAGGTAGGTAGTTCGTATTTAAATTGGCTCGTGATGAATTTTATTACTTCCAAAATAGCTGTGCAGTGTTCATAAAGACGATGACAAACGACGAGAGCAGCACAAGTAAAAGTGGCTACGTGTTTCACCGTGTCGCACCGTGTGGCACCGTGTCGCACCATGTAGAACCGTGTCGTATCGTGTAAGCTTGCGTGCCGCACATCGCCGCGGACTAGCTTCAACTCACCCAATGACATTTTTTTCGTCTTCCAGAAAGCACGCAATTCTAACGAGTTTTTCTTTCGCAATAAGGAAAATATATCGCTCATTTGTTTTTCCTAAATATTCCCCTTCAAGTTTTGTTTGAATGTTGTTTCACTGGATTCATTTTGGCAAACTTTTGGTATTGTTCTTTTATCGTCGAATGTTGGGTCGGATGTATTTTTCTTTACATCTCTTTTGTTAGAAAAAAAAATGGCTTCATACGCGTTTTTCTTTCTAAATGTTCTAGATTTATCACGAATTTCGAACAAAGTGGTAACAGTTATATTAAAATCGTTAAACTATTGTTATAAAAGCATTTAGCATTTTTTGTCCATTAAAACTGCCTTTTAAGTTGATGAACGGTTATCACTGTGTATAGTTTGTCACGAGGGAATCTTGTAATAAAATCACACTAATAGTGATCAGATTTAAGACTGTTTTAAGTGGCTATTATCCGCACAGTAACCCATCTTCTTTACTTAATCTCTCATCGGCCTAAAATAATACCCACATGGAAGGAAAACCTACTTTTAGGTACTCTAAACAGCTTGTATATTATGTATTTATTAAAAAGGTCTAGTCAAAAAGTGGTCGTAAGTCTAACAGATTTCTTCTACTCTTCGGGTATCTCGGGTTGAAGGCCCACTTACACCAAAAATTAATAAACACGTTTAACTTGAACCTTATTAACATGAGTATGTAATGTAGGTGGCGTTCCGTGATTCCTGCTGCATAAGAAAGCATCATCTTCATACGATTGACAAAACTAAATAGTCAGATGTTTAAATACGTTTAGTTATAAACAGTTCTGGTGGAGTCTGAGTTTGTGCCCTGTTGACGGCAATAGGCACGTCCCTTACATGTGACGTAGACATATGTAACTGGCGAAATGTGGGTGTTCTGTTAGGTACACCTCTACCAAGCCCCTCAAGAATTACAGGCGTGAAGTGTTATGTTTTTTGATGATTTGGCTTGCAAACTGGCGTGAACTTGCCAGAACTGTATCATATGCCTATCCTACAGTTAAAAATCTTAAACAACATCATTTCTAAAATATTTAACAACTCGTGAAAGAGTAACAAGCATCCATACAGCCATACATCTATCCATTCTAACAAACATTCGCATTTATAATATTAGTATGATAGTAGGATTTAGTTTTTTACTATAATAAGTTGTCAACTTACAATACAACAATAGGCTCCAAGCTCCAACTCCGTCGATGGGCCTCAAACATAACTGGTATAGGATACTACATGTATACCTTTGTCTAAACCTTTATGGATTACTGCTGTAATGTTATAAACTATAGGTATTTTCTCCGTAACAATGTTTTATTAATAACTTAACGTCGTTAAATTTCTTCTTACATCCATTACCTCGCATTTCAATGTTATGTTGTACGTTTATGATTTAAAAGGATAATTTAGACAATCAACTGATAAAATCTGTTACATGAAGCTGTAAGTCGAGATCAAAGAACAAACTTTATAGCTTTTAATGAATATTTTTACATATTCTTGCGAGATCAAAGGCATTTTATATATTCTGTCTGAAAGTATTTTATATACTTCAGTGACAGGGTAATTCGCTTTGTATGGAATGTATTTCAGTAATGCTTACTACAGGATCCATCATGATATGTCATTCAGTAAGATACGTAATAACCGAACATGATAACAGTTTATCGAGCTCTTATTACTACAACACATGTATTGCTGAGAACAGTCGCAGTTCACTCCGTTTTATTTTACGAGCGAGCACATCCGAGAAAGAAATGAAGCAATTATTACTACACAGCCATCCGTTCAGTCGTAACGACGTACAACGCTCGTCTGCCAACAATAAATCAATAGTTTTACAAAAGAAACGCGGCTATGGACGTCGCTCAAAAGGAAAAATTGCAATGAAAATTGTAGCGAGTGGTAGGAGAGGCGGGCACCGCACGTGGCTCCAAAACGCGATCGATACTACGTGCGACAACTGTTGCGCTAATCTTGCATCACTCTTCCACGCATCGGAAAAGCTGTGAGAAAACGAGAAGGAGCGAAGGACTCCAGAACAAGCTCATAGCGCAAAACTCACGCACCACATCACCCGTTTCACGAGCTCGCCGCGTTACGCCACATGTGTGAGAGAGAGGGAAGATGCGGCATCGCATGCTCCTAAAACGTCACAAAGGAGGTCGCCCGATGAATAACAATGCGGACTGCGGAATGATGTCCTTATAGAGGAGCGGCCGCCCGGCACGGCACCGACACGGCACCGGCACGGCTCACGGCTCCCGGCGCCTCGCACTCCACGCTCGACGTAAACGTTCCGTTTCCGATAATGCCGGCGTTTATTAATAACACTTAACTTTATCGGTTCCGCTGCGGGACGGAGAAAAATATGGACACGAACTTACTGTAATACGTCTATTATTTACTGAACAATGGCCTCAAATGGAAGTAAGTTCCGGAAGGATATTGATTTCCGAAAAGCTAACTTTTAAGTAGGTTATAAGAGTTAAATTAGGGTAATTCCAAGCTAATAGGGAGTGAAAGGAAAAGGCAAAATGAATTATCGACTTTGGAAGTCCATTGTAAGAACTTGTTTCTAAAGAAAGTAGATTAAAGGACAGATTATGAGAGTCCAAAAAGTCCCTAATTCTTTTAAAATAGCCCCCCAGATTCACAGTGGCTCTGCATTTAATCAAACAAACATTTAGCACACACATTTACACTTCATGAATCAAACGTTAGTCGATTTTTGACATCATAATACCCAGATATATTTTGGTAAGACTAATACTTAGTTTTATTACAAAAAAGGCTCAACGAAATGGAAATAATATGTTGAAAATAAAAGAACTCTTAAAATCAGTCTTAAAACATGCCAAGTCGAACGTAACCAAAGCAAACTAACCAATTACAACCTGAATTTGTCGCGCAGTCGGGTAAATAGACCATGAAGAAGAATAAACTGCCTCGTCGGTACAGTGGTCGAAGACACGGCTGCTAAGCAAGAGGTCCTGGGTTCGATTCTCAGGTCGGGCAAATTGTGATTGAATTTTTCAGTAGCAGCCTGTCTAGTCTAGATTTGTGCCCGGTTGATGGCAATAGGCTCGCCCCCATTACTAGGACTTAAACATAACTGGCGAAATATGGTCGAGGTTTCAGATACACTTCTGAATAACCCTAAGGTTCGGTTATATAATGTTATGAAGAAAAATAAAGAAACTAGTAATTTCATTACACACGTCATTCTCTCTAAAACAGCTACAAAATGTTCAGACAACCAAATACATCCTAACACCTAACCACAATACATGTGTTTGTATCGTTTTGGAACTCCAGGCGGTATCGAGGCAGCTCACTGGGACTTCGTTAATTACGACGCTGTGTCGTCGGCGACGTTTAACGACTGTGTGACGGTCAATTACCGGGCGGTTGCTCCCGCGCCGCGCAACTAACGGACGGTTAGTGTGGTGGAACCCGCCGGTAAAGGAGACGTAGGTACAAACCTCTAATTACGACGTTTTCTTGCTTTTAATTAAACTTCGTAATGTTGCTTCAGGGAATTGGATTATGTTAGTGTGTTTTTGTTAGGCCTAGTTTTATTTGAAGGTGTGGTAGAAAAATGTTTTAATTAGTAGACACAGAAATTTCCCATTTTCATGATAGTTAACTAAAATAATAGAATAGTAATCGCCTTTTCTTTTACGTTATTTGGATAATAATAACGTTAAGAACACGTTTTGCTTCCAACGTTTTATTCTATTTCATATATTTTCTACATCGAATTCTAAACGAAGCGATTGAATATAAATCCAGAATAAAATGGTTTCGCAAACACCGCCAAGGTGGCGCCCAATTCAATATACCAACATTACTGTAAAAAGAAATTCCTTTTTCAAATTAAAAACGTTTGCAAAATGGCGGCGGCCTAGCAAAGGGGTATTTGTGCATAAATTAAAAGTCATTGAAAGCAATTGTATAACGACAGGCAGTAGCCACGCACCCTGAATATTAAAAGGTTTTCGCCATTAACTTTGCATACACACCGTGCTTATTAATGGCAACGGACACTTAACAGGGTGATTATTATCGTGGTGATTAACTATACTTTGGACACAAGAAAAATGGTCAGTTTGACTTTAACATTCACGCTATGCCAAATTGTCTTACCACAACCATAAACACAATAAGCCCACTGCTGGGACAAAGGCTCTCTATGTAAGGTAGCGGGATTGTAGTCACCACGAGGGCCCAGAGCGGGTTGTTAGATGTCTGTAATTACTTCAGTTCATGTAGAACAATGTAAAAAAACCATCGAAGAAAACTACTAGTTAAAATACTCCCACATACAAGAAACCTTACCAAGTGATCTTCCGGATCCAATCATCTCCTACGAAACCATGACGTCATCTAATGTGCCACAACTACCCACCATCACCACATAGTATATTTATGTGAGGTCATAAATAAGGCGTCCAGCGCCGCCTGGTGGGCGTTACGAGTAAATCTTCATTACCACCATCTTTGTTTTAACTTGTGATGTCCGAACGCTGACGTAGAAATACTGCGCTTTTGTTTTGGGCAATTTTTAGAAACCTTTTCTAGATTTCAAGCTAAGTTTTCATCTTCTCGTAAAAGTTTAAGGACTTATTCAGCACGTAGAATAAACACTAAGTTTGATATACATTTGGGGCTCCCTAAAACAACGTCGTGGGGATTATTATCTTTGAAGTACTATTGTATTTGTTACAGACTAAGTCAATTTCAAATTTAGGTGAGGCACGAGTCGAATCCTTGCAATATCCGGAATTAAAACTGGCCAGAATTAATCTGTACGCAAAATTCACCTCACCATTATTTTGTGAGATCTTGCGATTTTGTTGAATATCACGATCATGGCTATGTTCTTTAGAAAAGTCAGGTGCGTGTATCGCTAGATTTATGAAAGCTATCGATGCAAAAGTAAGTGAAATGAGTAGGTATGTAGGGGTCAAAGCAAGTAGCGCCTGTGGTTTTTATAACTTCCCCACAGGCGTAGGTTTTTTTTTAGGGTGTCATAATACCCTTAATAGAGCCAAAAGGTATTTGTTCTCTCCATTATGATACAGTTTTGCAACTAATGCAGCTAATTACGTACGCAATACAATTTGTCATGTGTGTTTTGGTTTCAGTAAAGATTAAGTATAATTGCGGTAGTTTAATTGAGTCCTGGTAACTTGAAATAAATGATTATTATTATTAAAGTTACGAAGATATTGGGGCTCAAACTGCAACTTTTTCGACTAATGACTTACGAATGGGAAATTATACAATAACTTCCTCCGCACTCGGTAGAGCGGGGGGTGACTTTTACTGTCTGTAACCCATCCATGTTCCTTCTTTTGCCCTTTGTGTTCTGGGGCCGCGGTATCTCTTTCCAACAAACCGCAACCGCCTAGTCAGTGATTACACTGTACACAATGCTTGGTATAACACCTTGTTTGTATCAAAAAGATATAAAAAAGTAACATGGCTTTTAAGCAAAAGCATTTTACATGAGAGATCGTTAAAACATTGTCCCATTTCCGTGCAGGAAGTTTCCTCTGTCACTACATGTATTATTGAGCTGAAGCCGGCACACATTAACTGATTTACTGAATATTTAAATTAAAGCGACTCGCTTCGCCCGCACGTTACAACTTTTGGTGCGAAAGTTAAATTGCTGGCGTTAAATAAACTGTCGCGTCGTGCGATTGTGTGCGCTGGGACTTATTTGTACAGTCACCGCCACCAATATGTAAACACTTTTTAAGGTGACACTTTAAGGTGTAATTTTTTTTGGGGACATTTTTTAAAGTGATTTATGTTGTTGCTAACAACAGTCCCTTAACCCCCTTAACCTACATAGGTTTCAGAATACTTACACATATGTAGGTTGAGGGACCGCCTCTTGACCTCAGCATGAACTTCTAGGTGCAATTCCCGGGCAAAGATTAATTTTGGTTTTCAATCAGGAACTTCTCAGTAGCAGCCATGGAATCCGGATGTTTTGTCACGTAAGGCCGGGGTTGCGGGTTGTTCGAAGGAGATACCACGGCCCCGGTACATAAAGAGCAGTACCGTCCCCGCACCGTCCAGAGCGGGGGAAGTTATTTGATGATTTCTCATCCGCAAAAAAGACCTATTTCATATTGATTGATAAGCAATTCATAAATTCTGGGAACCTAAAATGGCCGAATTAGCAGAATCATAATAGGATAATATAATATGATCACGTTAATATTCTTGAATTGATTTATAAAGCGGCCATCTTAACCATCTATATCATTGTGTAGACTGTAGGCAACATACCGTACGAATGCCTCAAAATTTATATTTATCGATTTCAAATCGTAATCGTGTTCTGTAACTTGTAGTTTAAATTCCCAACTAACGAACTAATAACAAAAAATACGACTCTCGACCGCAGTGTAAATAAAATATTAAAACCCGGAAATACGTGTATTGAATTTTTTTTTGTAATCGTCTCCAATCCAACAAAACGAATAAATGCCAGTTTATGAGTGATAGAGGGTTAAGGCCCACAGGTAAGTATATAACATGCAGGTGCTCACGACTGTTCAAACCTCAGTGGCACCCGTGGTGGATGGAACGCAGCTAATTTAAATGCACGTGAAATAATTCCGGTTGGCAAAGCTAATTCAATTGTGTTCCCGGATTTAACACGAAATTCTCCGCTGTGGTTTTGAAATCCGTTGTATTTGTGTGTACTCGGCCCACACTTCGATATTTTTTTTTTGTGTAAGTTGTACTTTTCTCTACCTACAACATTGTTTTGTGTATAGCAGAGCTCCTATCAATTTTTACTAATCTTAGGCTATTGTAATAATTACTGAAATCAACTAGTTACCGGAATAAATAATAACACTATATTCGGGTCAAGGTAAGGGCGGTTATTAATGTGAACTAGTTTGATTATTTCCCGTAAACTCGCCTTACTTAACCTTGTCGTAAATTAATGTGGACCAATCAAACGCACCCTGTAGGTCCCAGCACTTCCCTGTACCTGCCACTGCAACGATATATCCGCAGTAAATCTATCTATCATTGTATACATCGCAGGCCTTGATCGCAACTTCGACTTTCTCGAATATTCCATGAACACGGCACGCAACTCTGTGGTTACGAAACTACTAGAAGGCATTATCAAAATACCGCGGCTTTCCTTTGAAGGACGAATTACTTGGCGAGCAGTTAATTTAATGAAACCCCTATCTGTTTGTATCAAAGGAACACAAGGATGGGTTTTGTGGATATACTCGTAGTCTGTGTGTGTGTGTGTGTGTAGCGTGTGTGCCTGTATGTGTGGGATCTTATTACAGATGTCATCGTACTCTCTATGGGTCTGTGGAGCACTCCGTTGTTAGTGAGATGCGCCAGCTTCCGGCTGAGAGGTTGACTGGAGTTACGTTGTGTCTGAGTAAATTAAAACTTACTTTATTCAGCATGCTACACTGGCGCTAACTAGTCTTAACAAACTAGTAACTATGTATTTTAGCAAAATGCGTTAATATGAGTGGCAAAAACGAAACGCCTTCCAATTTACCACTATTTTCATATTCTCTTAATATTATTATTAAGAATTATAAGTGTTAATGTCAGTTATATGCCAAATATAAGAACTAAAAGTCTAGTTGTAGTCTATTTTGAATCCCAAAATAATATAAGTTTGTATTGAAAATAGTAGTCCCAATTCACAATAATCACATTCTCATCAAACATACCAACATTATATTTCACATTGTTCCTTAATGATAATCTCATATTTTTTATGTGTTTTGTTTTATTTATTTTTGATAAGAAATATTAAAAAATATAAAAAATTGTTTCAAAATGAATAAGGGAAATATCTCAAATATAAAGTTACCACACATTATGGTAGAGTAGTAATGATATTGAGTCAAAATCACAACTCAAATCTGAGCCCACTCCTACAACCCATTCAATATACATCTCCGTTCAATATATCGTTAAACATAATTATAACAACACTATTACCGCCACCATCTGATATCTAAGACCGCGACAGACTACATCACTCAATGACAATCCGGAATTAATTGTATCGATTGTGCTCGGTTGGTCAGGTGTCTCGGAGCCGTAACTGACAAGGTCAGACTAACCAGAAATGTAGCGCAAATTGTGTTGAGGGTTGTAATACAACTTTTTTGTATCGTTCATCTGCTTAATATTTGTTCATTGTTTTTTTCCGTTTGCAGGACAACTTAAAGCGTTTTTGTTCCTTCTGCATAGATTGATTATTTTTGCATTTTCTTGATGTCTTTAATCCGACTGTTTGTATTTAAATAGTCCATTACTTTACTAAATAAATCTAGGGAATCACCAGCAGTGAATCGAACCAACTGCAAACAAAACCAATCGCACCAGAATCATTTGTACCATCTCAGCAATACGTGACAAGAGCTCGCTTATAAGCGCAGAACAAAAAGCGGAGAGCACACGCCGCCGCCGCCGCCGTGCCAACAACACAGACAAAGGCCTGGCAATTAAGAAAAAAACTGTTTGGCAAATGTGCGCACAGAAGCTGCCAGGGGCGGCCGCCAACCGGCCTATTATGCCAAGTGCCACGCAGATTCTGGCTTTATTTAAGAGGCCAAAGTTACTGCTTGATATTCTAGAAATGTTAAAAATAAAGGTTACTAGCTTTTGCCCGCAGCTTGTCTCGCGTTAAATTCGGGGTAACACAGTTCCCCTTTCCTGATTTGAAGGTCCTTCTACCTGTAGTTTTTGCCTTTGCGCCTTATTGATTGTAATAGCAATGCTAGGTTTTCCCTTTTCTTCCCTCTTTCTCCCTCATATCTCAATCTTTTTTTAAATTGAATTGAATTTTGGTACAGAGATAGTAGGGACCCTTCCCTACTATCTCTGTACCAAAATTCATCAAAATCGGTTAAGCCATTAAGGCGTGAAGACGTAACAAACAAACTTACTCACATTCGCTTTTATAATATTAGTAAGGATGTAGCAACACTATTAAAATGCAATTTTATTTGCGGTAAATATGTTTTCGCGAGTTCGATAGATTTTCTCGAATGGAAATCAATCGAACAACGCAACATAAGTTTCAATAAGTACAGCTGAGACATAATTCCTCGGTGTTTTTTTCTTATCGTAGATCTTTAATTTACGTGAATGTAGTGACATGTTGTCAATTGAATTTAATTTAGTTAATGGACAGGTGGCATACTAGCCTTATTTATAATGTGCTTTGAAAAGGTCACATGCATGAATATGAAGACAAACTATATCATGTGTCGTTTTTATTTGAATACCCTAGATCTAGGAAATAAATTCATATTGATAAAACACTATCTGTACTGTTAGACGCTAAATATAATCGTTCTGAAATCCTTTACCTAAATATTAAAACTTTTTGCGTTGACTAAATAAATTACCATCATCATCTGCCTAGCCTTTTCCCAACTATGTTGGGGTCGGCTTCCATTCTTACCGGATGCAGCTGAATACCAGTATTTTACATGGAGCGACTGCCTATCTGACCTCCATAACCCAGTTAGTACTGGGTAATACGATACCTCTTGGTAAGACTGGTTGTCAGACTTTCGGGACACTGACTAGCTGTAACGACTGTCAAAGATCTACAAATGACAGCCGGGACCAACGGCTTAACGTGCTACACGAGGCACGGAGGTAACTCGGTATGTAACGGGTGGTCACCCATCCACACCGAGTTACCTCCGTGCCTCGGAAAATAAGTTTCCATGAAAGGTAATTTAGCTGTCTCGTTTAAACAAAGAGGGAAATATTCTAACGGCATAAAACGTGGTAATATAACTGTACCATTTGCATGTGTGAGCCTAGTCTGAGGACATGAAGCCTTTGAAATGTTCAGTAGCAAGTACCAATATAGTTTGACCCATATAGTGGCGCTGGTTGCGAAAACAAAGCATGGTCATAAATGTCATTCTAGTACCATATTTTTAGTTTCGAATTTTCCCGTCTGCCATCATATACTGGACAGTTTATAATGTATCCGAGGTAAGTTTAGAGTTGGCTTTGTTTAGAATGATGTTTCAAAGTAGATTATACACTCGAATAGCTTGAAGAGTGATACGGTAATAAGTGATAATTAAAGTATGGTGCTGGCTACCCAACTAATTAAAAAAATTGGAACCGGTCTTTTGTTATTGGTCAAGAAAGATACGCCTTCCTACGACTTGCGTTTCTTGGACAAATACGAGAAACGTCCCAAATTATACATGGGCGATCTTTTAAGGACGTAAGTGCTCACTAAGACGAGATTTTTAAACGCGTGAATCCGGTTGGTAAAATGTTGTATGGGAGATCGCGATTCCTTGGCCGGGTTGACTTGATATTTTGCATGTACATGCTTTTACGAAATTAATAGACTCTATAACATCTCGCTACGGCATCGAGGAGCTGAGCAGCGGCTGCTCAGGCAAACCGCTGGGCACAGCTCATTATCTCAAAAAATTGCAATGTATTTAGTCCGTCTTTTAGATTATTCAAAAATAAGGGACACGTATTTTTTTAGGACGCCCATTAGAGTTACGTGTGACGTCACGCGTTGCGAAAAAATGCAGCAACGCGTGACGTTTCACGTGACTTTAATGAGCTATGTCTTTGTCATTTTTGGTCTAATTTACAAATAAAAAAATACGTGTCCCTTATTTTTGAATAATCTAAAAGACGGACTAATATTTTTTTTTTGGAAACTACCCTATACTCACTGACCCTGTCAAGGCTGAAACTTATTCTCAAGGAGGCATTGCCTCAACAACATAAATATCATCACACAATCCCCCCAGACCACAGCCTACAACATTCTCGCCCTTTTCTAGTCGCACAAGCGAACAATTTCATGCGCTAACCTTACCATTGTGTAACTGAGCCACTATTAGCTTCGACACGTATCTCTAAAACTCGGCCCCTTTCCTGTAGCCCCTGCGGCCCGCGGCCCGCTCGCTATCGGCCCGGAAATGGCCGGTAAAATACTGTAGATATCTCAGCGTTTTTGTAAGTTTGGCAATTTCTTTTCGCTTTTCTGGTGTGAGATCTTATCGTGATCATGGTGTTAACTCTGAGAATGATCTGCTGAGCATAGCCTGATGATATCTCTTGACTCTATTGACTGGTGGAGAATGTTTGTCGCACACACGCATACACACACATTCATACAAACACATACGCACACACACAATATTTAAAAACAAGTGCTGCTTAGTAGTTTATAAGTTTTTCAAAATTTAATTTTTGCTCATTTGTTTTTTTAAACAATAGTATAGTTAAGTTTCTCAATATTGTTAATATTTAAGGGAAAGAGCGAGATAGTCCCACACAAGTATTACCAATAACTTACTGGGGGTATCTCATAACACAATGTAACTTTTTTGAGTCAAATAAACTTTTTTCAATTTAATCCCGCCTGATCATTGAAGGAGCTGAACGTGGTATGACGATATAATTTTGTTTGGAGGGCAAATAAGGATTGCACAAATAGAAAGTTCTGAGAGAAAACATGTTTACAGTAAAAATGTAATTAAAACCATTTTTTAAATATTTATAGGTGTGATGTAATTTTTTCGTATTTTTGACAGTAAATCCTTTTAATTGCTTCTCTAGGGGTGCATCAAAATAACTAGTTCATTATCTTTCGGAGATCACCATATTGAACTATGTAACTCAAAGATGCCTTGTCATCAAAATTAAACGAGTACATGCTACATTTCAGCTCAATCGGTTGAGGTTAACCTAAACAAACATTACAAGTTAAATAAAACGTTGTTAAAAATGAGCCGTTTAATAATAATAATAACGTTTTTATTGACATAAAGAGATGTTTCATTACAACAAGAAACTCTCCTGAGCTAGGTGAGACCTGTGTTACAGAAGTCAGTGTCTTCACCCGTTTTTGAACTAACAGTTTATGTAATAAAAGAAAGAAAAAAATAAACATAAATCACTTAAAATTAAATTTAACGCAAGCATGCTCTTGTGTGGAATGTGTGTGTATGTATGGGTGTGAGTGTGTAAGTATGCGTGTGTATGTTATATGTATGTGTGTGAGCGTGTAGGTATGCGTGTGTATGTATATATGTATGTGTGTGTTGGGTAATATATATAAGAGTTAATAAGCCTACTGTTATTTAATCATCTAGAGTATGGTTTTTTAATTATGTTTTCTGTCTGCAGGTAATCCAATGTTTGAAGCCATGAATTTAGATTAATTTTAGTTTTATGTTTAGATAGAGAGTTAAAGTTGAGAAGGATGTTTATTTTATTATATATATAAGTGGATAAGTATAATCGTTGTCGTCTAGCCGATGCGGTTTTACATTTGACTGTGCTGCAAACGTTACCAACTGTTCTTTTATGTTTCGTTGCATGGTTTACAGGTGTAATTTCATGTTGCTTTAATATAATATTGAGAATGTATAGTTGTCTCACTGTCAGAACTTGGCAACTTTCATATAGGCTTTTCGTAGGGAACCGGTACGACCTGAAGGTCATAACTTTTAATAGAGATCGTTGGCCTCTCTCAAGGCGTATCAAGTAGGTTTTACAAGCACCTCCCCAAGCCGTATTACAGTACCCTGTTATTGACTGTGCCAGTGCTAGATAGATACTTCGGAGAAGCTTGAATTCAGCCACCTCCCGTAATTAATTTTAAACGCCCATATGAGTTTCCTAACACGGGAAGTGGTTTGTTCAATGTGATGACGCCAACTAAGTCCCTCATCAAGGATCACTCCCAGGTACTTCATTGTTCTTAGTTGTGTGATCGGAAGACAAGAGCAAGGGTTATTATTCGTGGCGTCACAGTAGTGTGCTTTGAGACTTATACCTATTGGTCTGGATTTGGCGAAAGAGAATTCCAGAAATGACGTTTTCGAGATATTAAGACTTAGTAAATTAGCGTTAAGCCACGGGTTACTTTACGTAAGCCTGTCTCCGCAGCATTCCGTGCTTCGTCCCAACTCTGTCCGTGAAATATTAATACGGTGTCATCAGCATAGCTAAATATTTTACCGTTAGCTAGCGACTGTTGACCTATCATTCACGTAGAGCAGGAAAAGGTTTGCCCAGTTGTGGGACACGTGAGACGCATGTGAGAAATCGATAAAAAGAACATGCAGTAATCATCAACCTTGGTAGGCAGGCATCTGTGTACCTACTGTCGTGAAGGTCTTGGTAGAAGATAACTTAAGTTAGGTTATTTCCTTAGAGCGCTTCAATCTTATGAAGAGTTCTATACATTACGCCCGCGCTGTTGCCATTAATTTCAGTAACAGCTTTTCAATTTTCTTTTTAATGTCGTCAATGTTATTAAAGCCTACTTCCTTTTCCTTTTTCGTCCACGGAACACGAACACACAAAGGGTAAAAAAGGAACATGGATGAACCCAGGGGGGTTAAGATATTTGATGATTTTCCATCCCTACAAAAGGGATATACAGTTGTCTCATCGTAGATGAAGTCGAAAAACTGAGAGGCAAAAATCTGATCGAACATAAAATTCTAGTTATCAGTGACGCTTACAATACCAGACACATTGGAGGTGCGCTGTCATCCCAGAGGCATTGTTGGAAAGGTTTCCCTTTAGTTCAACAACACATTTCTAAATTAACACAACTGCTGCAAAACGTTTTAATCCTTACTAATATTATAAAAGCGAAAGTTAGTTAGTTTGTTTGTTACGTCTTCACGCTTAAATGGCTGAACCGATTTTGATGAATTTTGGTACAGAGATAGTTGAGACGCTGGAAACCTTTTTTTTAAGAAAAGAAGTGAGGGAGAAAGAGGGAAGAAAAGGGAAAACTTAGCATTGCTATTACAATAAATAAGGCGCAAGGGCAAAAACTACAGGTAGGTAATTGAAAATCAGGAAAGGAAACTGTGTTACTCCGAATTTAACGCGAGCGAAGCTGTGGGCAAAAGCTAGTCGTAGTATAATTAGTTTACACGAAGTAGACATGGTTACGTAATATGCTGTCGGACGCAACTTGTGTCAATGTCATGGCGCTGTGTTTTATGTTGGCGATATAAATATACTCTTTATCGTCTGCCCGCTATCCGCTTCTAATATTGGCGAGATAGTAACTACTCCATTAACCCTTGTGCTTTGTGTGCCCTAGACATTGAAATCTGGTCCATGGGATAAAACATGACTGGAGAAATGTCGTCGTATACCTCTACCTGACCCTTTAGAAAAATACAGACGTTATAATATTATGATGTTGGATCTGTTAATTATTCTTAAAACATGTTATTAGGTGACAATAGGGTGATGTGTCTGAAATCTTAAATCAATGTTAATTCCATTATTTTACGTGTTTTTCTTGAAAAAAAATTCAATACCAAATGTATGACGCTGATAGAAATCGTTCAAATCGAATTAGGGTGAAACAAGAGCCGGGACGTGAATACAATATGTTTGGTGACGGAGCACTCGACCCACTGAGCATAGGGCGCTCACGCTGATCGAGTTATCCCAAACTTTCGCAGGATCACATTACTTACGAACAACCAGTGTCTCTCCAACCAAGTGAATTACGATGATGATCTCCCAAACAGAGAGAATAAGACGAATACATTAGCTCTATGTTACACTATGAATAGTTAATAATGCTGAACATGACTCGGAAAAACGTAGATGGAGTATTTACTGTAATGCCTGCTTACAGTTGCGGGGCGGGGGCCGGGCGCATGCGCGGTGCCGCGCTCGTGGGGGACGTGTGCGCGGGGACGGAGGGGCAGGGAGGGGGGGCACGGGGTAGGAAGGAAGGCGATAATAAAATAAGGAGCACCGTCGCCGCCGCCGAACTCCCCCTCCCGCGTCCCGCTTGGTCCCCTCCGTCTCTGCACCCCTCGCCGCGCCGCCCAGCACCCCGCTAGTACCCGCTCCGCCACACCCGTGCCGTTGAATCAGATACTACACGACTTACTAATCATGGATCTTGTAATTTCCAACATTTAGGGCCGATAGTGAAGCGGCATCGAGGCTTTGAGCCCACTTCCAATGAAGCCCCGGGCTCCATTGTTTGATCGTTACATTGTCTCTAGAGTACCTTCACAAAGAAGACGGGGACTGGGAGCTATCAACCCACGCGGCAAGCTAAACTCGGCTTAGAACAAAAATGGTGCTTATTTTGTGGAAACCTGCTTAACATAACCTACGACCCGGAATAACAGGATTACAGGCCGTCGACCTAATTACCGAGTAAGCTCATCTGAATCACGGCCCAAGCAAAATTATATTAAAAAATAACTTTTAAATACCGCACGATTAGCCCCGTTTAGCCTTTGTTTGGGATCAATTTATGTAGCATTGTAACGCGTCCGATGAAAGGAAGCATTAATTACAAATGTTCGCGCGATGACGACGCCGACGGTGCCGAGGTCTTTCATCGCTTGTCGACTTACACTGGGAACTTTGGATCGTAATTTTCGTTGATTGTATGCAAATTTTCACTACTTTTATTTTGTATAAATTTTGTAAAGTTGACATGAACCCCAGTTTGGGTAAAGGCCTCCTCCAAAGATGCCCATTTTTGTGCTATGGAGACCCAGTTTAAGCCAACTGGTCTTTTCAGATCATTGTAGTAAAGTATGTAGGTAAAGCGGGAAAATTAATTGTTAAGTAAATTGACTCGCTACGCCAATATGCCGTGTGTAGCTGTAGCTGTGAGAATAGCCATTTTGTTCCTTTGTTTATGGTCAAGTTGTTTAACCATTTTTTCTCATACACAGCACCTACGCTGTGTAGTACCAAGTAACAATATATTCATTTGCCAGCATTAACACAACATGCCACCTTATAGTGTGGATGGGAAATCATCTTATTACTTCCCCCGCTCTGGGCGGAGCGGGGAGGAGTGTAAGACTTGTACTGAGTAAAACCCACCCATGTTCCTTCTATTGCCCTTTATGTTCCGGGGCCGCGGTATCTCGCAGCCCCGGCGGAACAACATGCACCCTTGATTAGATAATTAATTAGTAAGTAAGTATTCCCTCGGATCTTTGAGGATGTGGCTTGTGCGGCAGAGAGTACAATGTGTACACATAATTAAATATTTAAGACTGAATATAAGTAGAATGAAACAAACATGAATATTTCATTATCTTATAGGCGTGTTAAGAAAACAGACACAAAATGTTTTCTTTCTCAAAGTTCGTACTAACTCAATACCGGCCCTCAAGGACGCAGCCAATCCTCCCTCTGAATATTAAAACAGGCTTCATAACTGAATAAGGAGTTCCAGGATTTCAGCTTAGAAATTCATTTAATTTGGAAATAAGAGACTTTTTCAATGTTGCTATCATGTAACAATGTGAACAGTGCTAACTTTGGGTTGATATTTTAAATTGAGCTTTTAAAGATCGGTGAAAGCCGCAGAAATCTGCTAAATCACAGGAGCAGGCGACGTTTTTTGGGGTGGGAAATCATCCAATAACTTCCCCCGCTCTGGGCGGAGCGGGGGGGAGTGTCAGACTTTTACTGACTAAAACCCACCCATGTTCCTTCTTGCCACCCATTGCCCTTTACATTCCGGGGCCGCGGTATCTCTTTCGAACAACCCGCAACCCCGTCAGGCGGAGGCCCTGACAAGCCCCTATGCTTTGCTGACATCTCTTTGAGGCGCGCGTGAAACGCAAACGCGCCGTCGACACGGCCTGTCGTCAATAGACGGACGGACGGTGATCTACCCATTGCTCACCGTCCACAGGCCCGCATCTACGGTGGCCGGGAGTCGTCTGACGGCGCCCGGCGCCCGGGGCGTCTCCGGGGACTTACCGCCAGTATTGTGGCGGGCCCTTTGGTTGAGGCCTTAGTCTTATTGTGGGCATCTTGTCACAATCTATAGAATACCTACCCTTGTTCGGATGGAAAATCATTAAATGAATGCTCCTCTGGGCAGAGTGGGAGTGTCAACCTTGTGCTGACTAAAACCCATCTAAGTTCTTTCTTTAACCCTCTGTGTTTCTGCCAGGACCACAGTATCTCTTTCAAACCAACCTGTGTTTTTTACCACAAAGGTATAATTCAATAAAAAAATGGTGAATAAACAAGATCATCATCATCATCTATCCGCCTCATCAGCATCAGCGAGCTCGCCACCAGCCTAGTCCAGTGTGCGTTGACTAAGATCACGCTAAACTAATTTGCTGTTGGCAAAGAAAACCCCGCCACTACCTTCTATTTGAGCAAGAATACAGCCTTCCAAGGTGTTAGGGAAATAAGTGAGAAGCTTTTGCATGTCGTATTTGTATTACTGTACCTATAATGGGTTAAGTAGTAGGTACGTGTATGTGATATAACGTAAATTTAATCATTTGGTTTTAAAGGAACGCTGGAAAAAGGGTTGGATAGAGTGAGATGGAACGAATAAACTAGGAAGAGAAAGTGATGAAAAGAAGTTATGATGTTTGTCTAGCCGAACCCAAATAGAAACGACTTCAGAAAGATTTTTAAGCAATCGTGCTCCACTCCAAGCCGTACCATTGGTTACAACAAAATTGTGTTTAAAAATGTAACCGGTCTAAATATAAAAACAGAGTAAAAATATTTCTGCTACTATAAGCAACAGATACCTCCTAAATATTCAGGCGGCCATAATCTCACAATTTCCAATATGACGTGACAATCGTCGTCCTGGGACTGCGCGGTACACAATATCATTTACAGGAATATCAGAAACAGCTTCTCAAATATAATGGGTTCTCCCGAGTCGGCGATGTTTATTCAATTCGCTAGCAGCAACTACCGAATTGAATAACATTTTCCTTCTAAAATGTCTGGGGAAGACCGCTGTACTACTAATAGTGTGAGGAGCAAAAATGGTGGAAGTTGGTATGATCTTCATAGAAGAACAGAATTGAGTTTGCATACAATATGTTTTGCTATGATGTTAAACTAGAATGGATCAAAATTTCTGGGTTAAAATGTTACAAGTCCTCGATATTTCTATCCATAAATTCTTTATAGAGCAAAAGCCCACGACCGCCGCCAGACCTTCGTTACTTTATAAAAGCAAAAAGAATCTGTGTGTGTCCCCTGTACAGTTAAGAACGACCAGCGACTACAGAGTTCGGGTTGTGGTTACTTGGGCAGGTAACAGATAATAAAGGTGTAGAAAATAGTAACTTACTTTCGTCAAAGTATTGTATTGTATAAAACGGGCTGGTGTCCGCAACTCCACGTCTGAGGCGCGTATTTTGCGTATGAGGATCAATTCGTCAAAGTATAAAGCTCAATATTTTTTTATTTTCTTCCTGATAACTTTGGATGACTCGTCACCCATCGCCGGACACTTATGATGAGAAGTTATCGTCATCATGTGCTGGACAGCACACGAGGAAGCAGATACAAAGATCGTATACCATACAGTAACATCTAGTATTGGTCGTGGACTCTTAGGCTATTACGAGTTTAATTATTTGTTAATAGGTTTTGGTCGCATGACACATACTGTAAATAACAGCTTAGACATAAGTTAGTTATTTAGGTTTTTATTTTCTTTATTTTATTGTTCCAAGTTTGTTTATATCCCTTTTTTGATTTATGTACCCACGAAACTGTGTCTAAAATGCCTATGTGATACATTTTGTATGTAGTTATAAGAATATTTTATCTCAATAAATAAAACTGCATACACACAAGCAAATACACACAAGCAAATACACACACACGCCCACGCGTGTGCAGGCCACCGCTGATTGGCCGATTAGGGAAACGATGGCCTTCAGCCTTACAAGCGCCTGCGCTACAAGCGCCATTTATAAATAGAGCGCGCATAGCCAAATTGAATCACTCTTCTATTGACAGCCGCCAACGCAACACATCATATACATCCATGCAGTTGTTTCTAAATCAAGTCCTCTTTTATTTCACTGGCCCCGGTTCCTGGAACGACCTACTTCAACATTATACAGTCCACAACGATAGGGAAAAGGCCCCGCCGAGTCGCCTGCCCCTTTCAATGGTCCTTCTGTCGCCGGATCGCTGTTCCAGTTTCAAGACTTCAATCGGGTTCCAGTCTTCAAGCTAAGAAGAAAGAAACAAGTACGCGCGAGTGTTGTCGGTTGGTCTGCTTGCCACCGTCAATTACTTGGAAGCAATCATCACTACGTACGTGGCCACCTAACGGTGTCAAAGGCCCCTGCAATACGTACGGAAGCACAGTGGACGAACTGACGACTCCACGCACCTAACCCAGGTGTAACAGTCAGACCCCGCCGGTACGGTGCGGTAACGCTCTGGGACCACTAGTTGGTACGCAACGACGAGTGCGGACTTTCCCCCCGCACTCTGATGCACCTGTGAGCGCCCGTATCCTCTGCCGGGAGGTTCCTTACCTTCCTCTCCTCACTCGTTCCCATTCCTGGTCCGGCATCACCGCGTTAGGAGTCCGGCCAGGCTGCTAGGCAAGGTAGGTTCGTGAAGAAGACACTAAAAGTGCAAAGTGAACCAGTGATAAAGTGCAAAGTGAACCAGTGATAAAGTGTTAATTTTAAGTAAATTGTTAGGTGTAGGGACCCCCTCGTGCGTAATGGAGAACGCGCGTGTGTTGCGCTCAGGCAAATCCACGCCTACCACAGACGCCACACCGGCGTCCGGTCAGACTACGTCGACCGAAACAAACACGTGGAGTAAGGGCACCGGCACAGAGGACACGACCGGTGAAAGCAGCACGCGTACTATCGATAGAATAGTCGAAGACAGGTCCGCGCAAGTCGAAGACACGAACGCGCAGGTTAGGAGTGCGCCGGGCACGGTAGTTAACGTCCCCGTGGACAGAGCATGTAGTAGGCTATCAATGTTAAAAGCCGAGTTAGAATTACATAATTCCGAGTTAGCACGGGCTAGGGCGGCGACCGCAGCTGCCATGAGTCGATTGGAAATAGCCAGGGTCGAACTGGAAAGTTCCAACGACGCGGATCCGCAACCCATTGCTGAAAAGTCGCGTGTAGAAGGATGGATATCGGAACAACACGTAAATAATAGGCTAATTTTAACAGATAGAGCTCAAAACCCGGGACGGGACACCCGGCCACCCGACACTGCTAGGAACGAACCACGCGCTAGCAATGACGTGCCGCTGAACAAGAATAGCAGCAGCGACATGGCTATGCTGGCTAGCGCGATAGTACAAGCGGTAAATTCCGGTAGGTCAGACAACGCGGTACCTAAGTTCATCCACGAACTGCCCCACTTTGACGGGGCTATTGCCGAGTGGATGGCATTTAAGTCAGTATTTGACGACACCTCGGAAATGTTCACAGACGTACAGAACGTAGCGCGATTAAGAAAAGCGATCCGAGGCGCAGCTCGCGAAACAGTCAGAGCGTTATTATTCACAGCGTCAGATCCGTACGAAATAATTGACACTCTAGAGAGACGGTACGGTAGGCCAGAGCTATTAATTCTCTCGGAATTAGATACAATAAAACGCATGCCCCGCATGACCGAAGACGGGCGCAATATAGGTAGTTTCGCGAGCAAAATATCGAATACAGTAGCGGCAATAAAATCACTCAATCAACCGCAATACTTGTATTCACCTGAGTTAGTTAGCCGAATAGTAGAAAAACTCAGTGTCATTTTAAAATATAAATGGTACGAGTACAAAGCCGAGCGCACCGGGGCGCCGGAGCTAGAGTTATTAGCTAGGTTCCTAAACGTCATGGCCGACCAATGCGGAGCGATGTTTGCCTACGAAACCACGCGAGACGAAAGGAAAAATAAAACAAAACCGCGCGCAGTAAACACGGCCCGCGGCAGAGGACGGCTACCATCACGCTCGCGCGACGACGGTACCGACAGCTCGAGCGATCGGTCAGATACCGAAAACGACGCGTCACGTTCCCGTCGTAAAACCGTTGCCGCCGCGAACAAACCGTCAACAAAAAAGGAATCTAGTAAACAAAAGCCACGCCCATCACGCTCAGACACAGAGGCGCCGGCAGAGCCTAGTAATAATAAAAAATGTTCTGTGTGCGCCGGCTCACACAAAGCCGCCGAGTGCGCGGACTTTACTAAACTTTCCGTATCAGATAGGTGGAATACGGCTAAACAAAATAAGTTATGTTTTAGATGTTTACATAGCGCGCACGGGCGTCAGTTTAGATGTAAATATGTGCCGTGCGGAATGAACGGGTGCGAAGCATCACACCATAAGTTGTTACATGGACACGGCAGTAAGAGCACGTCTCTGCCTACCCGCGGAAACGTAACGTCGATAAATCACGTACGCGAGTCTAACACCTACTTAAAAATAGTGCCGGTCGAATTAAGCGGACCAGAGGGTACCACCGCTACCTACGCCTTACTTGATGAAGGTTCAACCATGACGCTTGTTGAACGAGGTGTGGCAGACAGCGTGGTGCCCCGAGGTCGCAGCCAGCTCTTAATGTTGGAAGGGGTAGGTGGTAGCAGAATAGACGACGCGGAATCATGTCGCGTTACATTATCCATACGCGGTTTATGTAATAGGAACATAGAGACGATGAGTGCGAGCACCATAGCATCATTAAACTTGTCCCCTCAGGAGGTAAGCAGGGACCTAGTGCGTCAGTGTAGCCACTTAGTAGATTTAGAAGACGAACTCTGCTATGAGCGAGCAAAACCGACCGTTCTTATAGGCCAAGACAACTGGCATTTAATTACGTCACGTGAGTTACGCGTCGGTAATAAAAATCAACCCGTAGCGTCTCTAACTAAGCTAGGGTGGGTACTACACGGTCAAAACGCGCGGCCACGAAACAACGTAGCTATAGTCAATCACGTGCGACCGACCCAGCACGAGGACCCCGCGCTACAATTAATAAGGGAATATTTTAGTATTGAATCGTTAGGTATAGAGCCACGCAGGCCGAAGTCTGACCCGGATCAGCGCGCTCTAGCGATTTTAGAAAAAACCTGTAATAAAGATAGCAGTAACAGGTACGAAGCTGGCCTATTATGGCGAACGGACGCTGAAATAATGCCTAATAACAAAAAACAGGCCCTCAGCCGTCTATATAATTTAGAAAATAAATTAGATAAAAACATTAATCTAAAAACCGAATATACCAAGCAAATAGACCATCTCATCCAGGCTAATTACGCAGAGCGGGTCAACACCCCGGCCACGTCACCACGCACGTGGTACCTACCACATTTTTCGGTGGTACATCCACAGAAGGGAAAAGTGCGATTAGTGTTCGATGCAGCGGCCAAATACGGGGGCAAAAGCCTAAACGACGCTCTCTTAGCAGGTCCAGATTTACTTCAGTCGTTATTCGGTGTTTTAATTAGATTCAGAGAAGGTCGGATAGCAGTAGTAGCCGATATTAAAGAAATGTTTTTACAAATAAAAATAATCGATTCCGACCGCGATAGCCTGCGATTTTTATGGAGGGGCGAGGACAGGGAGGGACCCCCACAGGAGTACAGAATGACGTCATTGATATTCGGAGCGGCGTCGTCACCCTGCACCGCCATATATGTTAAAAATAAAAACGCAGAAGATCACGGTCTAGAACACCCAGAGGTCGCGAAGGCCACGGTTCGTAACTACTATATGGACGATTATCTAGGTTCGTTCGACGACGCTAACAAGGCAAAACAGGTAATAAATGACATGCACAAAGTTCATTTGAACGCGTCTTTCGAATTACGCGGCTGGGCGTCGAACGTACCCGAGGTGATTAGTGACGTCACGGACAAGCGTAGTAGCGACGCGACCACTCTAGGGAAAAGCGACACAGAAAGAACGTTAGGTCTCATATGGAACCACGCACGTGATACGCTAGGGTTTAATGTCAACCTCCGAAGCACGCCCGCGAGCGTCATTAGTGGCGAAGCTCTGCCTACCAAGCGACAGGTAACTAGCGCGGTTATGTCGGTTTTCGACCCGCTAGGTATTGTCTCACCAATTACGATGATAGGCAAGTGCCTCATTCAGGAGATATGGCGCAGCGGCATAGGTTGGGACGATCCCATCACGAAAGAGCATCACGTGACATGGCTCTCCTTCATTAAAAATGTAGAATTATTAAAAAACCTAGAAATAGATAGGTACGTACCCGCCCCGCCCTCTAGCGAGGGAAATTTACACATATTCTGCGACGCAAGCGAGAAAGTATATTCAGCGTCTGTGTATTTCGTAAGCTCGGGTACAGACGGAAATAAAATATCAAAATTAATAGCCGGTAAAGCAAAAGTAGCTCCGTTAAAACCTATATCCATACCTCGCCTAGAACTTCAAGCCGCAGTATTAGGATGCCGGCTGGCCGAATCGGTCAAGCGCGAGTCGGATTACAAAATATTAAAAAGCTATTATTGGTCAGATTCAAAGACAGTACTATCATGGATTAAATCGGACCCGCGAACATTCAAATCTTTCGTCGCGCACAGATTAGCCGAAATCGAAAGTACGACCACTCCGGCCAACTGGCGATGGGTGCCCAGTGCTGAGAACGTAGCGGACGACGCTACGAAGGGTATACCCGCCAATTTTAATGCAAACCATAGGTGGTTTACGGGGCCGAGCTTTATTAGGGACGACCCCGCGACATGGCCGCAAGAAAGGCAGGTCGCGGCGCCGTCACCCCCTTCAGGGGAAGAAAGGGTTTTGAAGCAAGTACACGTGACAATTAGGCATGATGTTAGTGATTACCTACCTGAAGTGGAACGATTCTCGAAGTACACTCGATTAGTACGCGTTGCTGCCACCGTTCTGCTCGCCGCTGAGGTATTCAAAGCCAAACTACTCAAAAGAATCACGAGCAAAGAAATAACACCAAACCACGTAAAACTAGCGGAGCTATTGCTCGCTAGACGAAGCCAGTTTAACTCGTTTGCCGAAGACATCGCGACAATAGAGGCTGGGCGGCGACCTCCGAAGAAATCCCCGTTCCACAAGCTCTCAGTCAAGGTCGACCGCAACGGAATCCTGTGCCTAGACAGCAGAATAAAGGAAAAATGCAACTTGCCAGTCCTACACGCCAAAGAAGGCTTCACGCAGCTGTTAGTGCATCACACGCACGCAGCCTTCAACCATGGCAATCATCAAACTGTCATGAATGAGCTGAGACAGAGATACCACATAATAGGACTGCGCAATATTTTAAGATATATATGCAATAAATGCCAATGGTGTCGGACCTATAGGGGTACCCCCTCTAAAATCCCCTTAGGCGACTTACCATCAGAAAGGCTAGCCCAAGGTCAACCGCCCTTCACAGCTACAGCGGTGGACTACTTTGGGCCCATACAGGTCACAGTCAGAAGAAGGCTAGAAAAAAGGTGGGGCGCACTATACACTTGCCTCACCACGCGCGCAGTGCACCTGGAGCTGGCCACCTCTCTCACGGCCTCCTCCATGATAATGAGCCTGCGAAGAATGATGGCGCGTCGCGGCACTCCGACTGTGATATACAGTGATAACGGAACAAACTTCGTGGGTGCTGAAAATGAAATCGCCGAAGCCATGCAGGGCAATGAAGATAGCATGAGAGCCTTTGCATCTGAAAAGCTGATCACCTGGAAGAAAATACCTCCCGGTGCCCCGAGCATGGGTGGCGCCTGGGAGCGTCTGGTCAGGTCGGTAAAAACCGCATTAAGAGTCACCCTCAAAGAGAAGTTTCCCCATGATGAAGTGCTGCACACGTTGTTACTTGAAGCCGAACACGTGATCAACTCGAGGCCATTGACCCCGGTGAATCCCAACTTGGATGAGGAAGCGCTGACACCCAATCATTTTCTTATTGGACGCTCAAGTGGAATGACACCTTTTGGTTCCTTCAAAGATGTGCCAATCGACTCACACTCCTGGAAAGCCGTCCAGACATTAGCTGATGCATTTTGGTCACGCTGGTCGGCGGAATACAAACCTCTGCTGATGCCCCGACTAGGCAACGCCCGGCATAAGAATGTAAAGATCGGCGATATAGTTATCATATGCGACGGCACGATGCCCAGAGGAGTGGCCTCGAGGAGAGGTGGTCAAAACATACCCAGGCCCGGACGGACGAGTACGAGTCACAGAGGTCCGAACGGCTGCTGGATTAATTCGTCGCCCGGCCTCTCGCCTCATCGTGATCACAGCTGAGGAATAAAAACGTTACGGTGCTTACGCACGAGGGGGAGATTGTAAATAACAGCTTAGACATAAGTTAGTTATTTAGGTTTTTATTTTCTTTATTTTATTGTTCCAAGTTTGTTTATATCCCTTTTTTGATTTATGTACCCACGAAACTGTGTCTAAAATGCCTATGTGATACATTTTGTATGTAGTTATAAGAATATTTTATCTCAATAAATAAAACTGCATACACACAAGCAAATACACACAAGCAAATACACACACACGCCCACGCGTGTGCAGGCCACCGCTGATTGGCCGATTAGGGAAACGATGGCCTTCAGCCTTACAAGCGCCTGCGCTACAAGCGCCATTTATAAATAGAGCGCGCATAGCCAAATTGAATCACTCTTCTATTGACAGCCGCCAACGCAACACATCATATACATCCATGCAGTTGTTTCTAAATCAAGTCCTCTTTTATTTCACTGGCCCCGGTTCCTGGAACGACCTACTTCAACATTATACAGTCCACAACGATAGGGAAAAAGCCCCGCCGAGTCGCCTGCCCCTTTCACATACTATTTATCGCACCTTCTATATGTGCGTTTTTTGTAAGCGGGTAGTACGCATCCAAGCCTGCATCTATTTGCGGAATGAAACTTAAATACGCTCGCTTATCATTGTATTATTCGAAGAAGCATATAACTATGCCACTTTAACCTTAGAAATACCTGTTAGGTTAAAGTCCAATATCTGGCTCAAGCCATTCTTCAAAAAAGGTTTAAAAGCGCCCTCGTCATGAAATATGAGACCAGAAAGTTTTTACAAAAGCCTAAAACATTTTCCTCAAACCATTATCACAAAATATTTTACGTTTAATATCTAAAATACAACCCTTTATAACCCCACGCTTTTAACGCAAACCATTTACCATAGAAGGCCACACTTTCATTTTACTCCCCTGAGTCCGCAGCCTTGCAAAGTTTTTAACACATTGCTTCTCGCCGCTATTAACAGCACCCCTCTCCATTCAAAATCGTCAATGGATGCTGTTTATAGTCATAAATCTTCAATATTCAAGTACTGCGGATACCGTGGTTAAGGGAGCTAAGTAAATAGCGAGATGACTGCTAAATCTGTGCATTTAATGCTTTTACTTGACTGCGGATTCGAGCGGAATTCAAAGTAGGCACTCCACGTTGGAAGTAAGGGGTAAAAATGAAATATTACGGCAGAAATGGATGTTTGAGTTTCTACACGAAACGCTTGGAAGCTTCTCGAAATATATTTTCGCGGTTTCTTTAACAGACTTTTAATTTAATGTTATAGTTGGTAAAGAGATTTGGGGCATCGTCTAACCAGTCTCTTCCCAACTTTGTTGGGGTCGACTTCTAGTCTAACCGAATATAGTATTATACACGGAGCGTTTGTGTATCTGACTTCCATAACCAAATCCTTACTAATATTATAAAAGCGAAAGTGAGTTTGTTTCTTTGTTTGTTACGGCTTCACGCCTAAATCGCTACACCGATTTTGATGAATTTTAGTACAGAGATAGTTAAGACCCTGGAAACGGACATAGGCTATATATATATTTTTTTTAAGTGAGAAATGATTTAGAAAGAGGGAAGAAAAGGGAAAACTTGGCATTTCTATTACAATAAATAAGGCGCAGATACCTGCAAATCAGGAAAGGGAAACTGTGTTACCCCGAATTTAACGCGAGCGAAGCCGCGGTCTAAAGCTAATATTGGGGCTTTTGGCAAGGGAGTTGAAGTACAAAAGTAGGCTATGTTTTATTTTCACTAAAAAATTACAATATCATTACTAACATTATAAAAGCGAAAGTGAGTTTGTTTGTTTGTAATCTCTCCACGACTCGACGCCTTAATGGCTACACCTATTTTGATGAATTTTGGTACAGAGATAGTTAGGACCCAGGAGACGGACATAGGCTATTTTTTTAAAGTGGATTATGGGGGAGAAAGAGGGAAGAAATGGGAAAACTTAACTTTGCTCTTTCATAATTTACAAATGGTGTCCAAAAATTGAAAAAAATGTTGAATAACTTTTTCTTTCAAGATTAACTTTATTCTGAAATGTGTTTTTGTTTGTTTTCTATTCTGTTCTGATATTATTTAGATGTTTAACTATCACGCTGGTTATGCCTTTTGTTAATTTTATACATATATTTCATAAGTGGAAACTTGTAATTGGCCTTCGTTTTCATATTGTATCTGACTATTTAACTGTATCAGCTGTAAGTTTTCTTAAAAGTAATAAAATAAAATAAAATAAGGCGCAACGGCAAAAACTGCAGGTTCCAGGTACCTGCAAATAAGGAAAGGGGAACTGTGTTACCCCAAATTTAACGCGAGCGAAGCCGCGGGCAAAAGCTAGTATTTGTATAAAAGGTTCAATTCAAACCATTACGAAGTCAAACATACGTCAATTTCAGACGTTCCCAGAAAATAATAATGTATTACCTACCTAAAACGTTCTCCCAGTGAGAGTAGTTCCGGCTATATTATATGATTCTGGGAAACGCCAAATTATTAGATATTATTGAATTTAAAAAGGCAACCTTGCTCTAAAAGCAGGTTCCTAGAATTATGAAGAGAGATACCACATAGAAAATAAGTGTAGTAATACATATTTTAATAGATACAAATCTCCCAGGAATATTACAAGTCCTATGTTACAAACCTGAAGTTTACCGAAGCGCATTTCTGTTCTGGTTAAACTGTAGATATTCTTAATTCTAAAATGTAAGGACAAAGAAGGAGATACATTCTCTGATGAGGTGAGTGCTCTAAACTAACTGTATGACATATCAATTTCATTATGCAAAAACCTACTTGAAACTCATCTCTAGATAGCGGGCCTGTGGACGGTGAGCAATGGGTAGCTCACCGTCCGTCCATCTATTGACGACAGGCCGTGTCGATGGCGCGTAAGTGTAACACGCGCGCCTCAAAGAGATGTCAGCAAAGCAGAGGGGCCTGGCAGGGCCACCACCTGCCAGGGTTGCGGGTTGTTCGAAAGAGATACCGCGGCCCCGGAACGTAAAGGGCAATAGAAGGAACATGGGTGGGTTTTTGCCAGTACAAGTCTAACACTCCTCCCTCATCACAAACTCATCTCTAGGTAGCAAAAATCCATTGACCCATAAATAAAATGCCTATCTATACATAAAGGCCTATAGTTCTTTCCATAGTTGTATAATGTGTTTGTAAGGTGTCTGCATTTGATGGGAACACAGGCCGCGCACGTGACTGGGCCGGAGGGAGTCTAGACACGCGACAATCCATGCTGCGTCCCTACATATATAGCTGATATTGCAGCGCTTCGCACGGGAATTCTTTGTGTAGGAACTTGTGTGATGCGTTTGATTTTTTATTTAAACCTTGCCCCACACTTGGTATTTCTCCTGTATCGTCGGTGCGTTTACAAACTTTTAAACCCACATACACAAACAGCCAGACCCGAAACAACTATCTGCAGATCAAACAAATATTTGTTCCGTGCGGGAATCGAACCGCAACACGCAGCGCAGCAGTCGATCGCTCAGGGACTGCGCCAACCGTGCCGACAGATTATTAAAACTAAGATATACCCCCGATAAGAGCGGTTCATAATTTGTCTATCTTTTTCATAACAATATTGAGGTCGGCTTCCAGACTTATCGGATGCAGCTGAATTCTAGTATTTATATGGAGCGACTGAGCTACACGACTCAGTTAGAAATGGATTGTACAATTATCCTAGCTAAGACTGGTTGTCACCCGGGGTTGCGGGTTGTTCGAAAGAGATACCGCGGCCCCGGAACATAATAGAGGGAAAATGGGTGGGTCAGTACAAGTCTGACACTCTATTTGATGATTTCCCATCCGCAAAAAAAAGACTGGTTGTCAGACTCGCGGGCCACGCCCTACCTGAAACGACTGACAAAGATCTACAATTGGCAGCCTGGATTGCCAGTCTTAACGTACTATTCAAGGCTTAAAAGAGAGAGAGCGATTATGAACTAATTTTCAAAATTTAACTATTTAGGAAATAAAAACGATTGACAGAACTTATCTGGCAGATAATTTCATGACAATACTGTTGATCCTACTAATATTATAAATGCGAATGTTTGTGAGGATGGATGGATGTATGGATGTTTGTTACTCTTTCACGTTAAAACGGCTAAACGAATGATCTTGATGAAATTTGGCACAGAGGTAGATTATGGTCTGGAATAACACTTTTTTGCAAAAAATAAAACCGACTTCCAAAAAAAAACTAAAAAGTGGAAAATAACTTTATTTCCGGAAGTCGGTGGCAAAAAAGTCAACGAAACCAACAAAAGCCACCGACTTCGGGAAATAAAGTTATTTTCCACTTTTTAGTTTTTTTTTGGAAGTCGGTTTTATTTTTTGCAAAAAAGTTTTTTATTTCAGCATTTTTAGTTATAGTATTATGATATAATTCGCAAACATGGTTATTTTTAGCTTTTTAGTGCGTAGGTCCCGTCTCCTCCTCCTTTTTTTTAGAAGTCGGTTAAAAAAACTTCCCTCGATTTCGCCAAGATTCCATCATCAGATCCCGACTTGGTGACTATGGGAGCAATTTGGAAAGCATAGGCTTAAATTTTTTTTTGTTGATTTTTCAATAACTGCTTGTCCGATTTAGATAAAATTTTCATGGGACCATTTGGGAAGTATAACCTTTTCAACAAAAAAAGAATTTTTGAAATCGGTTGGCAAGCGACGGAGTTAAGCGCGAACAAACCTAAAAAAAAAAAAAAACATACAAACATCCGAATTGAGAACCTCCTCCTTTTTTAGAAGTCGGTTAAAAATACGGAAAGTACCAAAAATATAGAATCTAAAGCTGCTCTAACGAACATCCCCCAGCAATATGAATCACGTCTATATTTTAAACATAATTCACTTTAATCAAGAACGCAACGCCACGCCTGAAAACTCATTCCAGCAATCTAGTTACATGTTTTACGAAAATAATTAATATTCACCGCTCTGCTACAATTACTGCGGTATTAGCATACGTACCATATCAGTTAACGTGCACTGGACGTGAACACGGGTGGTCTTCATTAAGGATAATTTAATTGTCATTCATTTCGGGGGGATTTTTGTAGTGGAGGCGTCCACTGCATGTCTGAAAAGACTGTTTCAAAGTATTACTCGATGTAAACTTTATTGGTTAACAAATATTATGACCTTTATATATTTACTAGCTTTCGCAGGCGGCTTCGCTCGCGTTAAATTCGGTATAACACACCAAGCAGACCTGCAGCTCTTGCGCCTGATTGATTTGTAATAGCAACGCTAAGTTTTCTCTTTTCTTCCCTCGTTCTCCCTCATATCCCACTTTTTTAAATAAAAATTAGCCTATGTCCGTCTCCTGGTTCCCAACTATCTCTGTACCAAAATTCGTCAAAATCGGTTTAGCCATTAAAGCGTGAAGAGTTAACAAACAAACAAACTCACTTTCGCTTTTATAATATTAGTAAGGATTCCCTTTTTTCTGATGAGATATCATTAAATATTTGATTTCAAAGGGTCAGTGTCACTTTTACACACTAAATCCAATCCATGTTCTTTCTTTTGCCCTTTTTGTTCCGGGCCCGCGGTTTTCGGACTACCCGCAATCCCAGCTAGCAGGGTAAGCCCCTCTGCTTTGCTGACATCTCATTGAGGCGCACGTGGATTACGAACGCGCCGTCGAGACAGTTTATACAATGTACCCTAACATTGTTGGATAAGATAAGTTGTTAGATATTTGGCTTCCCTTAGCTATTATAATTCGCGTTACATTTGGGACCAATAACTTAATACTTACTACCTGCTCTACTAGGCAAAGATTTATCTTAATGGCAAACACAGCTTTATCTTGCACACCGGTAAATTGTCATAGCTACATAAACAGTAAAAGAACTAAGGATAACAAAACTAGAATGGAGGTGCTGGGAATTGGCACATAATGTTGTCAGCTTATCCTGATAGTATGTATCTTGTAAATCAGAGACTGAAATTAAATGAATACACTATGTTATTCTATAACACGTTAAATACTAGCTTATGCTTTTGGAATCGGTCCTGCATAATTGTCCTACAGTATCGTACTACCCGCATAATAATATAGTCCTATGTGTTAATTCAAGTTTTACTTAAAACATTTGATGTGTGCTAAATTCCATTAAAATCCGTTCTGCAGTTTTTGCATGTAAGAGTAACGAACATCCAGACATCCATGATATCCTCACCAACCATAATATTATTAGAATGACATCAAATCGACTATTACAAATTGATGCAAATATACAAAACTAATTACATAATACCAAAGCACTCGAGATGAATGCTTAACTATCTTTATATAATACAAACATCAAAGTAATTACGACACGAAAATAAGAACAAAGTAATCTCCAAGACACAATGGGGCGAACTTTTCTAACCATGCTGCAGTATATTAAAGGTACCTAACCAGTACTAAATATGCCAGACTATGCCATACTCCCTGGAAAATATGCCATAAAATACAGCCTAATCTCAGTATAATGTGCGCTGGCTTATTTATAGTTTTTAATTATAGCAGCAGACAAGGGCAGGCAAAGTGCACATCTATTTAGTGCACAACGGCACTAGCAATAGCAGTGCCTAGTGTTCGCGGATTAAGTACCGCTTCAAACGCGAACCGCTAATTAGAATATAAGTAAAACAAAGAAAGGAATTTTAATATTAATTATAACTACATAAAATTACCGCAACAAAGGTACTTTGTTATCGATCGGGTACCTATGACGGGTTTATAAGGATTCCATTGACATTTATCGAATGCGATAAGTTCTAGAGACCTATTTTGTTTTTTTTTGCGGATGAAAAATCGTCAAATAAGAGGGGGAGTATCGGACTTGTACTGACTTAAACCCACCCATGTTCCTTCTATTGCCCTTAATGTTCCGGAGCTGTGGTATCTCTTTCAAACAACCCGCAACCCCGGAACAACCCGCAACTTCGGAGATTCTAGGGACCTTCGGTTTTAAAAAACAGCCTATGTTTGATATAACCGTTCATTGAGTTAAACTCCTCAGTTTTTAGGCTGTTATGACCGAAAAACCGTCTTAACTAGGTACTAATGTCGAAAGGTATAAGTCATTATTAGTCTAAGCTTAGTCGGGACTAAGCCAATGTGACTGGTTCGCAGATCGAATGACTGATCCAAATGTAGTCTTGACAAGTTCGAAGCTAAAAGGATTCCAGTTGTTAAAAGTCTGAAGCCAGTCGTTACTGTCCGACACATGTCTGCTCAACCCGAAACTATTCATGATTTGTCTGAAGCTAGTCGTAGCAGGTGATACAGTTGTCTTGGCCAGTATTGGCCAAGAGCGACTCAAACTGGCGCATTGAGGGTTCCGTTTCCAGCGTCTGGTAAAGGACATTAATCATTTTTCAAAATTGTTAACTTTTTCTATTATAATTTTTGGTAATACATTTATTTTTGTTCACTTTGGGGTACATTTTGTCCATCTCCTTTGCAACAGAAACAGCCATATCTTTTGACTGCGTAGTCTTAGAGGGTTGATTTTTTCACAGCATAAAGGGACTACAGAGTTGAGTAAATAGTTTTAATTTCAACTCCATACCTTTACGCATTCCCGAGATAAAGGCCCTTGACAGACAGACGGACATTATAGTGATACAATAAGAGTTCCGTTTTTACGTAACCCTAAAACACGTGGCCCCTTGTTGTACATAACTAGATAAGTTCACAGACAAACTTCTAACATGTTTGTACGGAGTTAATCAGTAGTTTTAACAATTCATTAGCAATAAAATGGGATTGCCCATTACAGTCGGCTTACAGCCCTCGCTAATGCAGTGTATTCCTTCGAGGACAGTAACTGGGGCGCGTACCTTACTGTATCGAGTCGACCTTCCAATGAGGTAGGTGCTTCATTTTTCGGGAACGTTTTACATGTATATTACGGTCCGTAACTTTGCAACTGCTGTTATAAATAAACCGACTTCTACAAAAAGGTAATCGATTCGCATGTTTTCTTTTGTTGTTGTTGTATATTTGTTTCACGATCAATTCAAATAAATTTTGGACTGATTGTTAAAATTCTTTTGATAATCATTTTTATTGCTGCCGACAAAAAATAATCGATTAAAGTCGATTATTTTTTATTACAATATTTTTTTCCAAACTCTACATAGAAGATGTTAATCTGCAGTTTTACAAAACAAAATCTACTACAAGAAATGTTACCTACTACACTGTATACTGTGACAGGGAAAGTTTTATTATACATATAGATAAGGCTGTCCAATTGATAACACAAAACCTTCTTTATCTAAAGCTTGAAGGATTTACATAATCCTTACTATCCTTACTAATATTATAAAAGCGAAAGTGAGTTTGTTTGTTTGTTTATTTATTTGTTTGTTACGTCTTCACACCTACATTTTGATGAATTTTGATGATTAAACCGATTTTGATGAATTTTGGTACAGAGATAGACCCTGAAGACGGACATGGGCTAACTTTTTTTAAATAAAGTGAGCGATGAGGCAGAAAGAGGGAAGAAATGGGAAAACTTAGCTTTGCTTTTACAATAAATAAGGCGCTATGGCAAAAACTACAAGTAGCAAATCAGGAAATGGGAACTATGTTACCCCGAATTTAACGCGAGCGAAGCCGCGGGCAATAGCTACTCTGTCATAAAACAATCACCGACGGCATGATTCTTCATCATTAACTATCATAACCTATATAGCCATACTTTTATACAATGGAAATTAATCACTTTCTCCTTTTCCCTGTTTTTTTTTTAAAATAAGTAAGTACTACAGATGCATGTGACACGGGCGTAATGTGTGAAATTAATCACCAGTCAATCCTCATTAATAGGCGAGTCAAAAGTCCTGCGTACTCAATGCTCAGTTGAGTTCCTTACACTCATTTCTGAGTACGACTATCACAAGTGTGCACGAGTGGGTGCGAGTTCTGTGGGGAGAGTATTTAGCGTAATTACCGCGAGCACCTCGTGTTTGGTATCGCGCTATGCATGCTAATGCGCCTGCATTGCGCCTGCGCTCCATTCAGCTACGTGGACACTGGGTAGGGTTGCTGACTGAAAGTTATGGAATATTGGGTAGCTCGCTTTTGACGACCAGAATTTTTTAATTAAATAAAAAGAAAAATTATTTGTGTATTAATTTGGCCGTATTGACGGCGCGATCGTGTTCCACGTGTACTTCACACAGATGTCAGCAAAGCAGAGGGGTTTCAGAAACATAGTGAAGAACTTTTCATGAACACAATAAAAAAACTAAAAGCAAAGCTTTAAACATTTTGCACTTCACACTTAAAAAAATTCGTATTCTTGTAATGTATTTGAGATACCAACATTAACATGGCACTCAAGACAAATACAGAAATAAATAATTCAATTATTGGTGTTAAATAATTTTCTTATTTAAGAAAATTTTCTATTCAAATAGTCCGTAATGTTCGTCACTTCACAAATCCAACCCTATCGTTAAGGGCGGTCGTATACCAAAGTATTTCTCTCATATTTTTCTTTCGCGTCCCTCAAAATGAATTCCGCTTTAATAAGTCATTTATTTTGGAAATAACCCGGGCTTTCCATGTCGACCGAACTCTTTCGAAGTATTCCGAAATACCCCGAAGTACTTCACCGCATTCTACCTTTTCGTACAATTTATATGAAGCAAGCCTTCAGAGATTTTATAAAAGATATAGGAAAGTGAAATTGGAAGCGTTTGGAAGTGGCACAAGTGGTCGAAAGCCCGAGGGAGGTAAAGTATGTGTGTCGTTCACTCGACCTGGACGGCATCGAGACACGATGCTGCAGTCTTTGTGACTGGAGTATTGACACTACCTAGACTTGGAGCCGAGTTTAAACGAGACCCGAAAAATATCGATCTTCTTCTCTTCAGAGTTTTATTTTTGACAGTTACGGTTGGTTCTTTTGTTTTAACGTAATATTAGCGGTGTCAACAGTTGAGACATAACTTTGACTATAAAAATATCTAGAACATAATGTGGGACAAAGAAACAAATGATATAATGTTTGCGAAAATTGTGGTGGAAAATACTAATATAAATACTCTCGGGAGCAGTCTCGATTGATTGTTTGCTCTATGGCCAAATTTTTTTGAACGCTGTTGTATAAATACATACCTTACAATAAACGGTTTGAAAACGATTGCTTTTTGCCTACACTGAATAGTATAAATAAACGAGAAACGACACAAACTGGCTCAAATTTTCTTAACCAGAAACATAAAAAATATTGAGGATCGTTCTATTCTTGTAGCCTGATTGAGGCTGTACTGTCAATCGCCTTCGCCTCAATATTGCGATCACGGCGGCCATACTTTATAGCCAAATCAAGCGTTATTGGTGTATGCTAATACCGATAAATTGATCTTTATGCCGTCATTACAGGACGGAAAGTGATGCATGTGTACTGAGGACGAGTTGAATCGGTACTTTTTTATGTTATGTAACTTCCTGGTTGTCTGGATTATTATGATTTAGAGCTGAGCTTTGGAACTTAGTAGTTTCAAAGCTTAGAATTAACTACCTCTGTATTTAGATCGATTAATGGCCATTTTGCTTCAAAAGCATTAGAAGAATCAAATTAGTGAAGTACTTCAACTACAGTAAACCTACGCCCTTTTGGCGGATGGGAAATCATCAAATAACTTCCCCCGCTCTGGGTGGAGCGTGGGGGAGTGTCAGACTTGTACTGACTAACCCAACCATGTTACTTCTATTGCCCTTTACGTTCCGGGGCCGCGGTATCTCTTCCGAACAACCCGCAAAAACTCTACGCTCTTAAAATAGAGTTACTCTGGTTAAGACTGATAGACACAAAATTTAATAGGATTGATTAGATTCCATTAAATTTTGTGTCTATCAGTAGTACAGAATGAAGCCCACATAAGAACAGGGACCGCTAATTATTGAAACAACAATTAGCCTACAATAAAGTCTCGTCCTCATACACAAGTCTACGAGTTATACAGAGTGTTAGGCTAAACGAGGGACTTATTGAGGGAGGGTATTCAGTATTCGATTCTCGTCCCAAATATGTAAAAAACCTATAACCTTAATTTCTGACGTAATTGTCCAATAAAATACATTATTCATAAACACTGACTGCGAGAGAAGTAAACTTGGAAACAGTGAAGTAAATCACGCGGCAAAATACCTACGCGCCGATTCTACCGAAAAGGCGTCCTAAGCCAGGTTTAAAGTATGAAGGGAAAATGGATTATACCTAAAGGTCATTGACATGCACAAATGTTCTGCGATAGTATTAAATCGCTAGCGCAAGGGTATATACACGTTGCGAGACTTATGCGAAATTTTTGGTATGGTTCTGTCTTTTATTTATTAGTGTTTTTTTTTTGTTCATATTTTTATTAGTATCATGTAAGTATGCACTATTGTGGGTTTGAATACGTCCCTCGTTTAAACTAACATACTGTATATGTAGCACTTTGGCGTCGTGTCGCGCCTCCAACGTCGCCGCGCGCCGGTGCCAAGCGCATCTCGTGCCACATATTCCACCCAGACTAGCCAGTGTCAATTTTTTACGTACGTACGTAGGGAGGCATTTATCGAGTTTGTATAAAAAATAGATAGATAGAAAGTGTGTATTAAATTGGACACCAAAATAGTCAGATCAGACAAGTGGCGAGTTTTTAACAGTTGTCAATCAGTTATTGGATATAATGCAATATTGCTCACGCCCCCTAAGTTATTAGCGTAATTATATATAACCTGTGTTCTTCTTTAAGTTGAAATCCTTGCGAATTTCATTACCATCCGATCAGTCGTTTAGTCGTGAAAAGGAAACAAACACAGTTTCTGTCACATTTATATTATTAGAATGGATTCCTTCTCATAGAGAAAAGGCGTATGCCCCAGCTGTGAGAAAATTGAACTTATCTACTGTTATATATATAATGGAGTACCAACCGACACAGTTCATATGTCCGTCCGTATATCACAACTAATATAAATGAAATTATTTTAGTAGAGTTTCTTTCTATGCAATAAAATAAATATGCGTATGCTAGGGCTTCACGATAATTGACAAATGTTTGCACTGACTGGACAGATCCACTCAATCTGTGTGATACTTTCTTAAAAGACCATTACAGACACTAATCTACATAGTCCTCATTTTACTTGACCAAGATATTTGTCTGGACCTTAAAAGAGATCTCTGAGTTTGTTTTTGGCTTTTTCTTCTCAGAGTTGTTGGGTATGGAACTAGATAGATTAAAAAAAACGACGTTGAAAGTGTTTCAAAAACCACTTGCAAAAAAATATCATGTATCATTTATTTATGACAAAATAAAAATAACATGAGCGTTTTTCTACCTCACACTTTGGTAAATCAATGTTTCTATTTACATAGATCTCATAAATATAATTTACATGCGGATCATTTAGTCCACTCCTGCCTGAACAAGGTTAGCGCAGGCGGATGTGACGCGTAATTTCCGTCCAGCGACATTTGCGTAATTGCCTACGCCGTAGCTGGTGCTACGGATGCTACGCCGTAGCGATGTAGAAAGCAACTACAAGCGGACCACGCATGCTGTAAAGATATGTTTGTGAAACTCGTAAATGGGTCAGTAGAGATGCAGCTGTGTGACAGATTTCGAATGATGATATTAGATTCAGATCTCCGTATTATGTAATTAGCTGCATTCAAAGATTTCGGTTTCGGCCAAGCAATATAGTTTTGCTCACAGCTTTGATTTCGTCCAATCAGTGGCCTTAACTTCGGCAAAACTCGGTATTCATAATAGTCTTAAGTCGTTTGTACACGTTCAGCTGGTTCTGGCGTTATAACATGAATAAATAACTATTTTTGATAACTGTTTTTTTTTTCTTTTTCAAGTAGCAATAAGTTTCGGTTTTGGAAAAACTGGTACCAGTGAAGAAGGTTCGGTTTCGAATGAAAATTCTGTTTAGGTTCGTCCCTATATCATATCGAAGTAAGAAAAACCTGTTCACTATATGACTAAAAGTACGAACAAGACCAGTCTAGTATGAAACCTATCCAGATAGTTTGTTCAGGGACATGTCTGAACATGATTGATGCTCGAGGCGTGTACTTTGTTTAATTAGCACATTGAACATCGCTGTCTGCGACTGTCCTCGGTTTAATGGCCGAACTTGTAAGTACTCGTATCGACAAAAGTAGGAACATTACGATGATCATTTAGACAGGCGATAGAAGAATATGTGTATCTGTCAAAGGATTCGTGAGGTCATTCAACTTAAAGTTATTTCAATTATAATAACCCGTTTCTGGAAATGAGTCGTGTTGTCTACGTGTTTTTTTACAATTATGTTATCGTCGACTGTCTTACTGTATGCAACTTTATACCAGTATATTATAAGGAACAATTACCCATTTGATCTTCACAGCCAAATAACTGTGTAAACCGAAACCTATTATCATTACCCTTCTAAAGGAATCTCAGTGAACCCAAGTAAAGACATTTTTATTAATTAACGTAAAAAATGCCCTCAAACAATAAACTGAGGCGACTCACTAATTAAAAAAGCACTTCCTAGTAATAATTAACGAATGTTCAGCATAAAATAATGGCACACAAAAGAATAATTCCACAAAGTTAAAACTTAATAGGAAACCTAAGAAAAACTCACTCAAGAATTCAGAAAATTACTTGAAAAATTGCAAAATAAAATATTGAAGCTTCTTCACTTTTTATTTCTAACATTTACATATTATAAGTAAAGAAAACGAAATGTTTACAGTCACAGCGTGTGTACTTACATTAATTACGCCATTTACTAAGGAGAAAGGTTAATCCTCCATCACAAAATAATGTAAAGAAAAACTAGAAATATAATATGAAAAGAAACTGTTACGTTTTATTTAATCTTGAACACACTTCAAGGCGAGTTCGTTAATCATCAATTTGAAATCGTTAGTCTGAATAAATCTTACTACAAATATTATAAATGCGAATGTTCGTGAGGATGGATGAATGAAACATCCATAATGCTTGTTACTCTTTCACGTCAAAACGACTGAACGGATCCTGATGAAATTTCGCACAGAGGTAGATTATAGTCTGGAATAACAGATATTTTTTTTTTCGATATCACGCGGGCGAAGCCGCGGTCACCAGCTAGTTTGAAATAAATAAGTTTGACTTAGTCCATCGCAGTACTCACTGCTGAGAGATATAATACAAGAGATAAACATACAAGTACTATAAATTAAAAAAAACAATGTTATTTCACGAATAAAACAAATGCTGAGTATGAAATCCTGGGTTGGTTACCCAGGTGGGTTAAAGATTTTTCAGTAGTCGCCAGGAGTCTGGATTTGTTGATGGTTGAACCGATTTTGATGAATTTTGGTACAGAGATAGTTCGGACCCTGGAGAAGGCAATTTTTTTTAACAAATATTGAGATATGAGGGAGAAAGGCAGGGCGTTTTTGTGGGACTGTCTCTTGTAATGTGACGTTCAAAAAGTGCTGATTATCAGCCTAATTTGAATAAATGACTTTTGATTTTAATTTTGAAAGAGGGAAGAAAAGGGGAAACGTAACATTGCTATTACAATAAATAAGGTGCAAGGGCAAAAACTACAGGTAGCAGGTATTGTAAATCAGGAACTATGTTACCCCGCATGCATAGCCGCGTGCAAAAGCTAGTTGGACCATAAATGGTCACGAGTAAAACATAAAAATACGTATACGAACCAACGTATTAATACTAGCGAAAATCTAGTTTCACTAAAGGTCAAACGCCATTTACTCTACGTACGTACGACCATGTCCAATTACTTCCAACACTTCAGATCCCCAAGAGAAAACGCTGGAATACTTATTTTAGTAAGTTTTCTAAGGGATCCTGTCTGAAGCGTACGAGCTTCATCAGTTCCTTCTAATTGGTAACGAAATATCAAATGAAAGGTCAGCTTAGAATTATTTCATTCACAGTGGGCTTCCGTTTGGCCGCTTCTAGCCTGACGTGAAGCGATGATGACGCATATGGAGGAGCACGCTTGTTTAAAAAAAACTACTCGAACTTTAAAGAGATCCAGATTATAATTATCACAAAACAGAAAAGCTGACAGTGAATTCAAACTGAAAGTTCGCATTTTATATGTGGAAGTATAACGCTTTGCTTGGGTTCGTGAAACTTCAGTCATAAACTCTGCTCATCCAATGATAGAATAAGGATGAAATATCTTGTGTAAGCTAACCGAAATTTATTCTACTAGTCGTTGTTTGGGTGCCGTCAGCTATCTTCGTCAGACGTCCGGTATCTTCGTCAGACGTCGGGTGGCTGCGCGGGCGTCGGCGCGTCGGCGTCGGGGCGGAACCCCTACCCCACCTCAGTTTACCAGCGAGAACAACTAACGTCACACGCGCGTCTTATATATCTAATTTTGTACCTTATTATTTTGGATTTATCAGTTTTAGTTTCCACTGCTTTTATTTTAAAGTCCAATGAAAGACCCTAACAGTCGTCATCTCTCTCGTTTCAAACATATCACATGTCAGTCAGTTTATACATAGTTTCTTTTGATTTCTTAATCTTATTGCTTCATTCTCATCTACCCATAATTTCCTCCGTCAAGGCTACATTAAAAACACGGTTTTTTTTACTAAAAATGTCTGTAATAAAAAACCTCCTTAGAGATATAAAACCACATTAATAGAATTATCTCGTAAGAAAGAAGCGTAAAAGTAGGCTCTCACGCACGTGTTACAATAATCGTTTGAAAACTTTCTACATCATTACTTTTATAAGCGAAACTTTTCTTATCAAACGTTTCATAAGGTGCCGGGAGCCCATCCAAATCAATTCCACGGCCCCAAGTTTAGCATGTTATTACTTTATGGTTTATTTGGAACTTTTTACAGACGCACGACGTTCGGGGAGAAAGTTAATGAATTGATTATTAGGTGGAATGGGATAAGATACATTTCATTTTATCAAGTTGGAAGATATTGAGATTGAGATTTAAGTAGAAGCTGCAAAGCAATTTTTTTTTATTTCATGGGATCGAAAAGATTCGTCAGGTTGACAGATAGATTATGATATTAATTAAGGCATAACTGATTTTGTTTCTTTATTAGTGCTCTTTGATATTACATACATGATTCTATACATACATGCATACATACATGAAACTATATCAACGGGAAGTAGTACAGTATAAGTTGTGATTCCCTTTTGCGAATGTATGGGAAATGCGACATAAACGGCCGTATCTTTTGATTGTGCTGACTCAGAGGATTGAGTTTTTCACAGCTCAAAGGGACCACAGACTTAAATATTTGGTTTTAACTAGCTTTTGCCCGCGGGTTCGCTCGCGTTTAATACGGGGTAACACAGTTCCCCTTACCTGATTTGCAGGTACCTGCTTCCTGTAGTTTTTGCCCTTGCGCCTTATTTATTGTAATAGCAATGCTAAGGTTTCCCTTTTCTTCCCTCTTTCTCCTTCATTTTTCACTGTAAAAAAATAAAAAGTTAGACTATGTCCGTCTCCAGGGTCCCAACTATCTCTGTACCAAAATTCATCAAAATCGGTTTAGCCATTTAAGCGTGAAGACGTAACAAACAAACTCTCTTTCGCTTTTACAATATTAGTAAGGATTTTAACTCGATATCTACCCGTTCTCGAGATTAATGGTTTTGACAAATAGACAGACGAACAACAAAATTACCATATAAAGGTTATTTTTCCCAAAAACAGTACAGCATAGAACGTTGTACTCACAGACACTCCAATCACGACTGAAATCCTCAAAGTACCTACCCACGAAACAACACAACACACCCAACCTAAAAGCTCCCATCAGCGTGCTATGTACAAAAAAACTATCGACTAAGTCCAATTCAGTTATCGGCGTAATCAATGTAATCTAGAACGTAAACGCAATTAGGTGATGACCGCACTCGGCTGGCGATGGGGCCCGGCTGGTAATGGGGCTGGCCGCGCCTCGCTAATTACTTGAAAAACTAATACTTTTATCGCTTACCATACGTACTTGCTTACCTTGTTTTGTGGACATTTGTTTATTGTGTAGACGTGCTTGGAGGGTGGTATGCGATATAGTAGATATGAAAACAATGTATGTATGTACACGGATCTTCTTCTGTTAACACACAAGTATTTAAAAAATGAATCAGATTTATCTGGACCTTGAGTTTCACGAGGTAGACTGACCCTTTTTTTTGGAGCGGGAAATCATCAAATAACTTCCCCCGCTCTGGGCGGAGCGGGGGGAAGTGTCAGACTTTTACTGACTAAAACCCACACATGCTCCTTCTATTGCCCTTTACGTTCCGGGGCCGCGGTATCTCTTTCGAACAACCCGCAACCCCGGCAGGCGGAGGCGCTGGCAGGCCCCTCTGGTTTGCTGACATCTCTTTGAGGCGCGCGTGGAACACAAGGTAGACTGACCCAAAAGATACATTTGCGGCGAAAAAAGAATTTTTTAGACGCCTAACTGTTGCGTATCAGTTTCAATTTGCCCATATAAACTACTCATTGTTTTTATAGAAACCTTATCAGATAATGTTTCCCAGACTAATAATAAAGGTACATAAAAATATACATTATCTCTGAAATGATAAAGTCTACATCGGATATAAAAATTAATTGATATATCCTAATATTCAATTAGTGTCGTAACCGTCTCGTTATTTTTGAATATAATATGACTGATTGCAAATACGCGGATTTAAAATAATAATCATCATTTTCCTGCCCTTGCCCCATTCTATTTGTGGTCAGCACAACACGTTTTCTTCTTTAAAAATCCTTGGGCGACAGACGATGACAAGCCGATAAAAACTGCCTGTAAAACAATACCTAGAAGAAATTTAATAATTACTTACTCAATTACCAAATACAAAATAATAAAAGTAAATAAGAAAATAATTCCGTCTTATAGCCACCCGAAACTTTTGCTACCAACTTCAGTAAGTAACATCATCTGGCAAACTCGATTTTATGTCTCAAAACTCGTCTAAGTTAAGTAAAGAAAAGTATTCTCTTCAGAGTCTAAAACGAGTTACAGTTTTCTTCTGAAAATACTGAAATCAGAAGGCATCGACTTATAAAAACAAATCCGCCAACTATTTGAATTATTCTCAAAGTGAAGTGGTTTTAATTGCTTACTTTTGCTCTCGTAGTCAACAATTATCCCACGAGAGCGTATCTTCTGAAAGAGGAGGGAGGTTTCTGAAGAGATAACTAGTACGTAATTGAGAAGTATGGAAGAAGATGATATGCTGAGCAGACCCCAGATAAATTGGGACAAGGGCAGGAGATTGATGATGAACACCTCTACCTACTACCGGTATCACTGAACGACGGACAGACAGGCAGAGTTACTTGCGTATTTATACAAATACATACAATTTACAAGTGTCTATTTGTAATTTCAAAATAACAGCTTTTTACTAAATGCATACGAAAGTATTTATGGAACTTATACATTATTACACTATTACATTTTTCTTAAGTTTTGTCTGTCTAATTTCCAGAACGGTTGGCCCGATTTCGTTGGAACTTTTAATGGCAGATAGCTGGTTGTATTAAGAGTAACTTAGGCACTCTAATTGTAGAAAAAGCAATATATTTATATAGGTAGGTACAAGCTATATTTTTGTTATTATGTAGTATCTTGACGCGGACGCAGTTCGCGGGCAAAAGCTAGTTTATACCTAATATTTGTATGGAAATATGGAATGTTATCGAATCGTACGCAAGGTAACTTTGTTACCTTTTCTAAGAAGTATAAGTGCCTACTCTGTTTTGAATGTTCCATGAATAAAACATACGGTTTCAGATGTATTCGTAGTGAAACTGCGAAGAATTTACATGCGATAGAAAGAAGCGCGCAGAACGATGACGGGTTCAGAAAATACCGAAGGTAAGGTTAAAATGTTTTTCTTTTGCCAAGCGAAGAGCGAGCTAAAAAAGTAGGTTTGTGTTTGAGAAAATATTTTTACATTTTCCTATACTTATGACGTAGGAAATATAACGTTATTATGTAAGTCATTCGTTATATACGCTAACACTACGTGTGCATTTAAAGTTTATAAAATACATGTCATATTTCGTTCATTTATTGTTTTCTCCACATATCATTAAATTTTTAAATATTTCGTAAAAACATAAAAAAAAAATAAAAAAATAGTAGCCCACCGGTATCGGGAACAGGGTCCAAGCTCAGGGTCAGGGCTCCAGAGAAAGGAACCTCCTAACAATACGAGCCGTGTCCAGGAGTACCGCTTTCTGTATCAAGCCCTTGATCCAGGGCACGCCACAATAGTGGCGGTAAGTCCCCTCTTTGAGGAGTGGCTGGAGAGGCGTCATGGCGTCCTCACCTACCGCCTGACGCAGGTCCTCACCGGATACGGAAGTTTCGGGAGGTTCCTGCACATAATCGAGCGGGAGGAAACGCCCGGAGGACACGGTGGAGCACACAGTGGCGGTCTGCCCAGCTTGGGCGGAGCACCGCCGTGCCCTCGTGGAGGCGATCGGCGACGACGATCTCTCGCGTCCGGCCCTGGTTCAGGCCATGGTCCGGAGCGAGAGGGAATGGGAAGCGGTCACAACCTTCTGCGAAGCAGTAATGCTAACAAAGGAGGTGGCAGGGCGTTTGAGGGAGAGAACCTCGAACCAACCCAGCCACCGCGGGAGACGCCCCGGGCGCCGGGCGCCGCGAGACGACTCCCGGCCACCGTAGATGCGGGCCTGTGGGCGGTGAGCAATGGGTAGCTCACCGTCCGTCCATCGATTGACGACAGGCCGTGTCGACGGCGCGTTTGTGTTTCACGCGCGCCTCAAAGAGAGTCAGCAAAGCAGAGGGGCTTGCCAGGGCCTCCGCCTGCCGGGGTTGGGGTCGGTCGGGTTGTTTGAAAGAGATACCGCGGCCCCGGAACGTAAAGGGCAACAGAAGGAACATGGGTGGGTTTTAGTCAGTAAAAGTCCGACATGCCCCCCTGCTCCGCCCAGAGCGGGGGAAGTCATTAGATGATTTCCCACCCGAAAAAAAAAGCCCTTGATCCAGCTGCCTAACAAGAGCCTCCTCAGGTATTGGTCGAGGCTCTTGGCAATTAAGCCATTGGTAGATACGAGTATCGGCACAATGATCGCTGAGTCCACATCCCACATGTCGACAACCTCGCGAGCTGAGCGATCTTTCTCGGCTTTCACGAGGTTCTCATCATGCGGGACTGTTATGTCAACAATCATTGCGCGCCGCTCTGACCGATCCACCACCACTATATCAGGCTTGTTGGCAATAATAGTCCTGTCACTATGATGGAGCGATCCCACTACAATGTGATATTGCCATGTTCAAGAACTGGGTCGGGCTCATACCTGTAGTATGGCACTTCCGATTCCACAAGGTTGAGTTGAGGTTCCACAAAGAGCAAGTTGCTGATGGATAATCCTGGCTACAAGGTTGTGTCTATGCAAGTACACTCCGTTAGCTAGACGAGAACAACCGGAAAAATGTGTCGAATTGATTCACCCGGCCGGGCCGGTGGCATGCCCGACATATGTCAACCGTGCCGTCCTTCACAATAAATCTCCGGTAGTTATTCGTCATCATAACTTCATCCATAATTGCACAGACAAAACCATCGGTTTCTCCAAAGAGGTCCCCAGGTACGTAGCCAGGCTACGGACGCTGATTGATCTACATCGGGTCCAAAATAAATACATGTCATATTATTAGATTCGTATTGTTTATGAGTTTACTCACGTAAGTACCTGCAGTACCTAGGCACTGAAACGGAGGTCCTAATACGCGCTTATCACGCTGAATTCGCAGTGCCATTGAGAGTTCACGTCTACTTTTTTCAACGCTTTTGCCCGCGGCTTCGCTCGCGTTAAATTCGGGGTAACCCAGTTTCCCTTTCCTGATTTGCAGGTACCTGGTACCTGTAGTTTTTGCCCTTTTCTTCCCTCTTTCTCCCTCTTTTCCCAAAAAAAGTTGCCTATGTCCGTCTCCAGGGTCTCAACTAAATATATCAAAATCGGTTTAGCCATTAAGGCGTGAAGACGTAACAAACAAACAAACTCACTTTCGATTTTATATTATTAGTAAGGAACTACCTATTATAAAATACTTATTCTATGATTACAAATGACTACAACATTAACAATAGAATCAGTATGTCCCTATAATAATTTAAGGAACCATGCTCGTCAGATACAGTTAAAATTCTCTTAAAAATTCATAAATGTTTTCAAAAAAAGTTAAAGTTATTTCATTGAAAACTAATAGTACTTAGGTACCTACAAAATAAGAATTAAAAAGTTGAACACATCTCTCGGTTTCGAGAATTTAACTATATGTAACGAGCCTGCCAAATAATATTTTTTCCTGACTGTACTTAGACCTTTGACGGCGACGGGATACTACATTTAGGGCACACCGCATATACCTAGATGTACCTGCACATCTCTAACTTACTCTTCGAAGATTACAAGCGTGACGTTTGCAACACAGTCTGTAAACATGTATTCTTTACTCACAGTTTAATACATATCATCATGTGAATGCGACTAAGAATTTCAATATAGGCACGAAATGTGTCATTTACAGCGAACTATATGCCTCTTTGCCACGGGAAATAAGCCTTATGCATAATAACGTTAGGGGTGATGCTATGTGAGCATATTCTAACGAGTTTACCCGCGTTGTAAATCCAATATCTAAGTGTAGTGACGTGCGTATGTTCCGTGGTACAAACGTTGTAAAATAATACTTAGAACATAGGAATCTCTCTAACACAGGTAATTACTAAGTAGGTACAGTATGCACTAATATTAATGATTAGAAAAAATAGTAGATAGTCTTACGCGCTTCCAGCGATGTGGAAATATTAGGCAGGTCTTTTCCGAATTCCCCTTGCACTCGAGGGGTAGATTTATAAAATCACGGATAAACTTGCTCTATTGTACGGATCAGCAAATTGGGCCACCAAAGGGATGAATGAAAAACAACTGCATGTGGCTGAGCGGAGAATGCTAAAAGGCTGTGTGTAACTCTAATGAATAAAATAAGGAACGAATACATAAAAGGAAGTCTGAAAGTGGTACCGTTTACAGAAAAGTTGTAGGTATTGTATGGTAATCGGCTATCGTGCCGGCCCTGGGGCAGAGTAAGAGAAGCTATCAGTCTAGGTGCCAGATAGCGCAAGTAACGCCAAATGCCAAATGTAACAAACAATTTCCGGGGCAAAATTTTGACGGCGAATTTTGACAGACGCGGTAGCGGTGGTACCACATCGGATGTTGCACAATCCGTAGGTAGGGTAACGTTGAAAAAAAATCCTTAGATCTACAGACTTCTTTGATAACTATATCTGACTGGCTGGAGTGGCTAGACTAGCCTTCAGCCTACACCATAAACAGCATTTCTTGTAAAACTTTATAGGTGATAGCTTTTTTGGCCGAAGCAGATACCAGAGTTACAATATAAGCATTTCGCTAAGATTCAAGAACAACTGATTTTCAATATTTAATTTAAAAATTACAAAAAAATAAATAGAGCGGGTAGAAGCTAGTATGTTACACCTAATCTATTATCAGCTACGCTGATTATAAATCACAGCATATCGGTTATCAATTTCAATAAATTTTCTTCGATTCTTATTACGACAATTTTAAATAAACATGCACGAAGTATTTGTGTGCAGCACCTATCACAAGCCAAGCCTCACTATATAACATTGTTTCTAAGTGGTTTTTATACCCACCAACAATGAGATGGATCAATAAAGATCGTGTTGAATTGTAGTTCATTCTATTCGGCAACAGATGGCACTGTAAGTCTGGTTTTTAATGCCCTGCATGTTTCTATTGATTTTTGATTTTTGTCCATTTATTTGGACAACGCAGCTTAAAGCAATCATTTTGTTACCTTAATAAAATTCAAATATCCAGCGTCAATAAAAAAAGAACAACTGAAAAACTTGTCAGTTTTTGACAAAAGAGTTGGCCATGCAAACAACTGTTTTTAGTAAGTTCCGTTTTTTTATCCTAGGTGAGTTAAGCGATTATATGCCTAATATTTCTGAGAACATTTTTAGTTAATTATCTCTTTTTTTTCTATCTGTTAATATGTCAGTAACACATGATAATTATTGTTTTATTTTTAACCGGAAAAACAACTAATAAAGCGGGAGATTCGGATTTGGATTGTTTATGATTGGCCACTTGTGGCACACTTAGCTCGTAGAAATGTAAAATGTCCTTCCAATGTATGTCTTATTTATATTATGTCTCTGTGCGGAAATCACTCCTGTATTGTAATGCATGCAACTTTTAATTTGATTCATGTGGTTTTGTTTTACATCTTACAATTTGCTAAGTTTCGCTTTTAGTAGAAGATATCTTTTTAAGTATATATTTAATCGTATAAAAACTGTTCACGTCTAAATGTGTGAAATGACCCTTTTGGGCTTTCAGTTGGTCTTGTCAATAGATCTATAGTTATCGTTGCATAAGCATCCATATTGCGTCAGTAATGCGACGCGGCGTGGATCGTGATGAGTGCGTGTGGCACGTATGATGGGCGGACAACGTGGCGTGAAGCCTGCGCCCGTGCGGCAGCCGTCACCTCGCGTTATCTCGTTAGCTCGGCCGGCGTCTGCGGGTGGCCACTGCGGCGCGCCCTCGCCTCGACCGCGAACTAGGGCATCGGGGTGATCGGGAGCAGCCGAGCAGCCGCCGCGCGCCGCAGCCCGAGGCGTGAGACGCCGCCGCCGGCCGCCACTCGCTGCTCGCCACTCGCTTCGCGGCCGCCGCTAGCGCCCGCAGTGACGCATTGCAGGTGCGCGACGGCCAATCGGCGCGCGCCGAACGCCAGTCCACGCCGCCGCACCAGCCCGATATAAAACCGACTATCCTTTGCGGATCAAATTTAATCCTGTGTCGTGCGTCCCGAGACATGGACTTGGACGTTCGAGTGATAAAGTTTTAAAACGAAACGATTGTAGCGTAGTGTTAAAAACTATTCCGAGCGTTGGAAAACGGATGTGAAAATACGGTGAATCGAATAGTCGATTCGGAACGATTCGTGACCGAGCACGAAGCGAATCGCGGTCGCGAGTTTCCCGGCGCGGCCGCTCGCGCGAGTGAGGGCGGCAGTATCGTTTCAACCGTCGATCCGTGCGGTCGCTTTTGCGGCGTAGTCTGTGATTTTTTTAGTGTAGCTCCTGATAATCCAAGTTAATCTACAATGGTGAGTGATATTTCTGCTGAAAGGTGTCGGGAGTGCATTCAGGGGATCGTCCCGTATTGGTTCCAAGCCATATTTCTGGGATGTGGTGCATCGGTGTTTATAGTGATGACGGGCCTCCATTATATTATTGTGATGGCCGTTTTTTACCGCATTGCGGATCGGCGACGAAGCCAATGTCTTGGTCAGGATACAGAACCAATTATCATTGGTACATTGGAAAGATCGCGAGTGTTACGGGATTTCTAAAATTTATAAATCGACCGTTAGAAAGGCTCGAGAAACATCTCAAACATCCGTCGCCATAGTTTCCTAGGTGGTGCCGGCTAAATGACGTTAGTTTTGTTTGAAGCCGGCCGTCAATGACGATCTAATATGGCGTTCGGGATTTAGTACAAAGAATACAAGTGGTTTAGTGCGTTGTTTCGTTATTGGGAGGCCTAGTCGCGCCCTGTTGACGGTGGATCGATCGGCCGGGCGCAACTGTCAAACGCCCGTTGACTGACTCATCGCTACGCGCGCTTCTATATTTTTCATACGCAATTCGCTAAACGGGTCGCGTTTCTACGGCGGTCTGGGAGGCTGCGGTGCTAAACAATAGTAACATTGTGAACCGACTCGTAGTGTGCCGTGTGCGCGACGGCCATCCTCTCAAATAGTCGGTGGTTCGCATTGTGTCGCTATGGTATGTAAATATCGTTGCATCTGGCACAGCTGACTGCAATCCGTCTAGTGTTCGTGGTCGACTTTCTCTCAATATTTCGCTTATTTCTAAAAGCGTTCCTAAGCAAGGCCAACAACGTATGCTAATAAGAACTTTATTCTTATTTGGAGGCTTGTCACTTGTAGGAAGAATGTCTGGCTAATAAATCGCGTCCTGTTATGGCTGACATATTCGATAATACAAAGGAAATGCATGATAAAAGAATGTTATAAATGCACCTTTTTGTACGTAGCTGGTATAATTACTGCCTGCTAAAATACAGAAAATTTTGTGTGATAACACCCAGTTGAATATAAATAAATTGTAAGAACTACAAATCCCAGTTTTTTAAACAGCCGCTTGTATGACTGAGTCTGTTTGTAAAACTATCAATGTTAGCTCAAAATGTTGAACAAGTTTACTATAAAATAGTTATGTAAAGAACCTCTCTTACTAATATTTGACATAATTAGCAATCTTGTTTATCTATTTTTTTTTCAAGACAAACAGAATAATGACAGAACTCTGCTCTTTGCCTGTCACAATATTCATGTTACTAGTACATATTGTGTTAGCCTTATGTTCGTTACACAATTATTAAAAAAAAACAAGATAATTACCTTGTTGCAAAAACTAGTAAGTAAAGTGATATTTTTTGCCAGAGAACAATGGTGGTACATAATAAGCTTGGTTACTGATAAGAGATGGCCTGCAGTATTTTTAGCAGAGATTACACTACCCACATCACTAGGCATATCAACAGGAAAACCAAGGTCTATTACAATAGTATTAAATGTATTTTAATAACTACCTCTAAAGTATGTTGAGGAAAATGTATGGCATGACATAATTTATACTCATTTCCTTATTACAATACTCATGTACAGGAATGTAGCTTTAAACCACTAGTGCCTATTGTTCAATTAACTTATTTGTTTCAATCAAATGAGTTTCAATAGAGGGAATATAAAACCAGTAGATTTTAAATATGGGCGGAGTCATTGTTGATCAAGTTATTTTTTTTTATGGCTAGTACTGGCATTTGAATTGATATGTAGCCTCCTTTTTTGTTTGGTGTATTAAAAAGATTTATCATAGAGTGCCTATTGAATTGGTTTGTTAAGGTTTTAGCTCATTGGCTTGTGTAGGAATAATTAAATTAAACATGGTGGGTTGGTCAAGTTGTATGGTCTGGTATATTTTATTGTTGTTTGTGTCAATAGCATGGATTACAAAACCATGTGGCGTTCACCTAAATGCATTCTTAACATATAATATTTATAAGTTACATATTACTTCAATGGCAATAATACTTGAGGCATTATTGATTTTATGAGTTTGTTGCCTCACGTAAATACGTCGGCGAATCCACTTTTCAAATAACAATCGTATTTATAAAGTGGTTGTTATGTTATCTCAATAACATCGTATTTATTGATAAAAGTGGCAATGCAGTATTTTGTATCTGTGGCGCAAAAGCCCGCAGTGTGACGCGCCGAGGCCGGTCCGGTAATTACACATAATCTCCGGTGTAATCTTATCGCACACGATAACCGCGCGCGTTCGTCTACCGTCTCTTCGTATCTGGCTCTCATTAACAATGGTCGTCAACCAAACAGTACGTTCAAATATTCTTTTGAAAAAAAAAATATATAATCGAAATTTAAAGTCCTCCAGTTAACTAAACAAATATGTGTTCCATTTCCTTAAATATAAGGTAGGTTTTCTAAAAGTGGTGTTTGTTGCTTTCAGGCGGATCAACTGACAGAAGAACAGATCGCCGAGTTCAAGGAGGCGTTCTCACTGTTCGACAAAGACGGCGATGGCACCATCACGACCAAAGAGTTGGGAACTGTGATGAGATCCTTAGGACAGAACCCCACAGAAGCCGAGCTTCAAGACATGATCAACGAAGTTGACGCAGACGGTGAGTCCACATCCTTATCTTTTCGTACCGTAATCGCGACAATTCTCCGAATTCCGTAGGAGTAGTTTCCCGTTTCCCGTCGATGCAGTTACATAGTTTTGCCAAAACTGCAAATTATCTATGAATTATGTGGTTAGAAAACGTGATTTGTCATTGCGCGAAAGTATGCGTTTTATTTCCCTTTTCTTTAATTGAAACGTAAAATGCCTACAAATATTATGATAAGATTAGATAATACAGTATAAAAAATCCTATTGTAGGCAAAAAAACGAATGCCTACCTAATGATCGTGGAACAAATAACTTGATGTGCGCATAAAATACATAATTACTGATGACAAGATTAAATATAACGATAACGGTCTAAAAGTAGGTAATCAGATTAGAAAAACAAGACGATAAGATTCGAATATTTATTTTATTAGCATATTTTAATATTACAACTGCAATTTTTGTCTAACGATTCGAAATTAATGACTAGAACTATATCATACCATAGCCAGTACCTTTTTTACGACCTTTTGTTCCAATATTATTTGGATGATGTTGTTTCACTTGCTGATATCCTGATACCTACTCATATAAAACATACCGTTAATAGGCACCAATAGTTAGTTTGTAATGTCACGTTATAAATAACGTGTTTTCAACTTGATACGCTAGTAACGTTACCATAACACACCTGTTTATCGCTAAAAACCATTTGGGAACGATTTTTCCTTTTCAGTTTTATCCTCGAATAAATCATGCACTAAGTCGTGGTATAGGTAGTTTCTTGATCATTTTTTCCTAATAATTGTCGATGAATGTCATCATTTTAGGAATACCTGAACACGAAATAATGGCGTCAATATGTATAAATAGTTTTTCACCAAACAAGTACCCATTACCATAATGCAACAAATAGTTTAGTTTTCCTCTCATAGCAACGATAAAAGCAAAAAGTATGATACAATTAATTCACTATCAATTCAACGTACTTAAATTAAGGTCATCGATACCTATTGTGATTCATTACAAATGTAATAAATTTCATATCGCACTTGTTGTAATCGATATTATTATCGTCTAAGGTATTATATCGATAACAGCCATGCTTGAAAATCCATGATTAAAGTCCTATGGAATGTGCTGTGCCTAGCTGTCGAAGCCATAAATGGAGCTCATAACATTAATTGACTGAGTAAATGAACATAAAAATGTAAGGGCTCACGCCTCATCTGTTTATGAAACAATTTTTATGGTTGTAGTTTGGAGTAAATGTTTTTACTCGTTGCCGCGATAAGCTTCGGTCGAATCGTATTTTGATAACACTTTGGTTGTTGATATTGGCAATCGGACTTGGGGCCCTGATATTGAAAAAGATTTCACAGAAACAGCCGTTTTTTTTAACCAATAGCATGGAACCTTTTTTTCTCATAATCAAGTCAAACACCCAGCGTCATCATGGGTCATAGGGCCTCAACCCAACACCCGTTGTTTAATTAAAATATCTCAGGCCAATTCGCTGCTTGATACATACTATACTAAATTGATTGCTTCGGCTGGTCCACTGAATACACAGCCTTCTCTTGTCAGTTCTACTTCAACTCTAACGAGCTACTTCTGTCAGTGTTGCCAGTGGCAGATAGTCAAATATAACATAAGATAGCTCAAAAAGTAACATTTTCACGAGAAAAGTAACATTACCTTATTAAGTGGAAAACGACACAATACCATATTATGGCACTTTATTACACAAACATTAAAATAAGTTTCCTTCCTGTCCCATTTCTTAAACTTTCAAAAAAATCGTAATAATCGTTGATCAAATAATCGACTGAAGATGCTGAAAAAGAAAAACATACAATCAATGATGTGCGTTTAGTTATTATACCAACCAGGGGGCCAATTCTCGATTTTAGAGATGGTGTCGAACTCGACAAAAATGTCTAATGACGTATTTTTTTCGACAAATTTTAAAAGTTGCTATTCTGGGGATCTCGAATTCGACATTTGTCGAAGGTTGACGTTCGAGTTCATGTCGAGTGCTTCTGAGCAGTAGAGATGTCATGTCGATAGTAGAGATATGTCATTTGTGAGTACGTCCGTACATACTGCACACAAAAACAGTTTTGGGTGCGTTCCGTTTCACGATTTTTTTTTGTCTGCCGTAAAAGTAACACAAAAGTAACATATTGCGTCGTGTAACATGGAGGTAACATGAGAGGGTCAAAAGTAACGTAAAATGTTACAAAAGTAACATTCTGGCAACGCTGACTTCTGTAGAACTCCACAAAACAAGCTTCCGCGCAATTCAAGTGTTTACATTAGTTATATTAAACAGTTATAAGTTAATCCATTCTGCGTGCGCGCCGTAAAAACATTATCACTGCGTACTTACGTAGGCTACGTTTATACAGCACTTTATCAGTGTCCATGTGTGTGCAGCACTGTTGAACACACAAATATAACGCTAAACAAACACGTCATGTTTAATTATGTCACCAAAATATTGTTCACCACACTACTGTAAATGTTGATTAAAAATGTCCTTAATTTTAACTTCCTTTTCACTTCAATGTGGTCGACTTTGAGAAACAACTACTTACTACTACGATCTTGAAAGTGTAATATCAAGAATTCCTTCTAAATATGTTCAGACTACAGAGTCATAGCTGAAAGATACCCATGAGCCCGCCTTGGACCGTAATAGCATGATCAAGTCAAGCTCAGTGGCGCTTGGCACACGAAGGGAATGTAATTCGATGTTGTCTCTGTTGTTTGTGATTCTGCCAATCTATGATATACTCTCCCTTGATCGACTTACGACAGAAGTCAGACGGAAGGGAATGGTCTGATTTGAGAAAAAAAACATCAGCCCAGCTTTTCTCTTATCTAAAATTATGGACGTTTCGGTCTTTTTTGGTATCTATTTTTGCGTTCGTCAAATTGTCAAGCTACAACTCCCAATCGCATTAGAAACCGCAAGCGTTTTAAAATATTTTAATTAACCTATCGAGAGACAGTTATAAAAAAAAATAAGAGATGCTGCGAAAACGCGGTAAAAATAATAGATTTAGAATTCTACGGAAAAGCACAAGAGCCAATCCCTGTACTACTTAGAAAAACATATTATCATAAGAAATTATACTGAGACCGGAGATAATGCAATCAGCAGTTAAAACCAGAAATGTTTACATTTGAACATGAGACAATGCCTGAATAAACATACCTGATCAAACTAGCATGCGAATCATGTGAGTTTACACAAAGTATTTGAATTGAGCCAAAAATCCGTTATCTAACATACACAACGCAAAGATAAGAACGGGAGCATTGTCTTGAAATTACGTCACTCACGCCGTCTAAAGTAGGTTTTTCAATAGATTTAAATAAAATAAGATCGATTTTTGAAATATAATAACACTGCATGATGACGTTCCCATCCCTGGGAAGTCAGATATATTGTGAGAAATAACCCATTGAGTATGCACTCTTTTGTACTGTTGGCTACCGTTCATGTTAGCGATTCCTTAGCCCATTGTCAGGGTTCCCATTGCGCAAAAGAATTGCCATAACCCTCATTAGTATGCGAGACGTGCTCCTTTGTAATTCAAGCAGCTTCCCCATATGGAATCCTGTATTCTCATACTGTGCATGGGAAATATTAACGATCTTGCATGGGAAAACCTAATAAACAATTTGAGCAATTCAAACAAACGTTTTTATCCGTTCATAAAAACAATAAATCTGACTCATTTCTATAGCTATTCAAAATAGAAATAACTCCATAAATATTCGTCAATGTAATTTGAACTACAATTTAAAAGGCATTAGTCGTAAACTCTTTAGTGGGTGTCTTAATTTGGCTGGCGGAGTACAATGCGATGACGTCACCGCGATTGGAAACGGACTCACTGGTACATTACAGACTAGATGTGAAATTATAGCTGTGAAAGTTTCACTCCTCAAAATTCGGATTCAGCGGAACGATGACTTTTAATAACTGTTTGTAAATTACTGTTATTTAAACCCACACATTCATCTATACCTATAGTTTGATTTTTGTGTGACTAGAACGTCGAAAGTGTATTAATAGAGAATGGAAAAACAATCTGTTCGATTACCAGACACAATGAAACGGCTAAAAATAAAAAAGTAACTAGACAAACAATAGCACGAGTTGTTTACAGTTTTGGCTCACTGGCCTCGTAGGCTTCGCTCGGATGACCTGCAGTATGTAAAAAGTGGGCGTCCACCCTATTTCTAGCTATGCACGTCACATGGGCAATGAGTATGTGTTTACAAGGCTGGTGCACATCGGCCGGCCCTGACATTTCCCTTATCAAGCCGATGCAGATTTATGGATGGAATGTCGATCAAACGTCCCATCTTAACGATATGGTAGCAAAAACGTAGCAACGTGATGAACGACTCGTTTTTTTGGAAGCAGATCGTTTCCAAACAGATAATTTTATGCGTGATTGAATTTAAATATTTAAAATCGTAAAAATTTAATGCCGCGTAATAACAATTTGGCTTCAAGAAGATCAGCCACAACATCCTCTCATCAGAATCTGTATAAATTATTCATATTACATAATAAATAAGACAGCCGGCCAAAGGACAATCTTGTAGAACCTGTTTACTACTACGTCGTGCTGAAGCCTGGGGCACAGTTTGCATGACAAAAGGGCGAGATGTGAACAGTAATTAACACTACAATTGGCATCTCTTTACACTTGTAACACAATACCTCGTTTGCAACAAGACTGGTAATTGTTCAGTGTATCTGTTCACACAAAGTGCGACGTTGAACAACCGTAGAGATAGAGGTCTGTGAAGGCATTAATACGCAATGTGACTTGTTTGACATTGCAGCTGATAAAATGTACCCAATTTAAATGTACAACTAGTTTATTACCAAGATTTATGTACACAATTCGCTATCCAGCTCAGCAAAATAAATTGGTTGGTAAATAGAAAATTCAACCCTTGTTTCATGCACGTATTCTTTCATCGTTATTTTATATTGTCTTGTCTCACCCTTGTTTCTGTCAGAACATAAACTAGAAGGTAAAGCCATTGGCTGCACGACATGCCTCGATATGATTAAATACAATGGAACAAAATCGCCCTAATATTGATCGGTACGTCTAGTCGTGCTTTGAGGTGTCGAAGGAAATGAACTGATAAATGAAAAGCAAAAATAAGGTAGCTTACTAAATTAGTGGCATTTTTTATACACACTAAATATGTCTTCGGCTCAATTTAAATCCGATACTAAAATATCGTACGGACACGTAAGCAATATCATTTTATAGCTGTTGATTATCATAATTTTTAACACAGATGATATAATATGGCTCATTCATTATCAAAGATATTATGCCATTTTTCAAGGAAACTGATAGTTACTTACATAGCTATAATGATAAACGTATCGACTTATCTACAATCAAGATGATATACATTTGTGTGTGGGTTTTTTTTAAATCTTATCGGAAAGGTTAATAACTATGAAATAAATAATGGTATTCTTTGATAGGTATATCACCAATATTAGATGTCGAAGTTTATAGAGCTGACTATTTTCGCTGTGCACAAAGTAATAAAGTCGAAATAGAGAAGACAAAGATTTTTATCTCACAAGCCAAGCAAGTCACGTACATCAATAACCTGACAGGTTAAAGATCGCACCACAAATGATAAAACATCGCATCAAACACATTGCATGGGACCCATATATGTCAGCCCAGCTGACGTAAACCGAGTCCGTATAAAATTTCCAGCCCAACAATACAAAACGATACATCCGGGTGCCCAGTAAATTAATTCGCCACTAACAAACGGAAGCCCGATAAACGTGGCGTGTGTTCCTGCGATATAAAAGCGTTATTCATCATACATACAACAGGGAACGAGCCATTGATGCCCCGACATAAGGCAACTGGACAAATAACGTGTTATTTTTTGGCGTTCAGTCACCCGAACAGTTGACCAAAGCCTAAACATCCGACTACCGGCTGGCTAAGTAAATACAAACGTTATATTGAGCTCATGAAGCTGGATAGATAAAACAGTTGCAATTGGTGGCAAAAAAACACGAGTAGGTAGACTAGGTAGTATCTCAGCAACTTCACTGTTCATATTACATCGAAGCTGCTTCAAATCGTTCTGTAGTAACACCCCCTCACGGATCTCGTGCCCACATCATCCACAAACAATATGTCTCGTGGACATGTATAAATTACAACAGTTAATTATGCAATTGGTACATTTAGTTTCATGTTTTTTTTTTCGACTGCCAGATGAAGCGTAAATTAAGAAACCCACTGAAAAATGCGGCTTTTACACCGCCTCGTATATTATCACAATTTCATTCACTAGTCGCTAGTCTGAAAATAAAAGTGGAAGAGCTTGGTATCGAAACATCCAAAATTAAAATCCTAAAAACACAGTTTGTATCGATAAAATCCTCAAACAAATAGTTTACGCTGGTTTAGCTCGCGCTATACCATAAACTAGGCTTGTTCCTACAAGCTTGTTATTTAGCTAATATAAGACGAGATGGCAATAAATTCTATTAGTCGAGATTATCATTTACGCAGTAGAACGATTCCAGCTTCGCCTCACCGCAGCGGGTACAACTCTGCTTCTAATATACTCTAAAAATTTATGCTACACAATGCTAGCTAGATGTAAGAAAAGATAAATAAAGAAAGGCAAAGAACTGAAATTTAATGCTTTCTTAAAACAGTTGGTAATTAAGTATGACCAACGACCGAGGCTGTGCTTTGAAATAATATAATCCTAGAAATCTTGAAAGATATAGTTATTGGTCACATAATTACTTATTCCCGATAGCTCTTAAGTTTCTGTTAAAGTAGTCTTTGATTTAGATCGATTAATATTAATTTGGGCAAGCTTCCACTCGTAATGAACGTCATCTGCCCGTTCTGCAATAATTATTTTAATATCTGCCGTACAAGTGGCGATTGTTTACAACACCACCGCATTTGCTCTTGGCAAATCGGCTGGCTTACTACCACGGTATTGCGGGCACACGCCGCTGTGAGGACACCTAACATATAGATCAAACCATTCGTATTTTTAGCCCATTTGACCAGCACGATACTAATTGTTAGCAAACTCCGCCCGTAATGATACTACATGAAGTTGTCACTACATATCTTTTGTAATTAATCTTCGAATTGTGAAATATCGCGAAGACCTTGCACTTGACCGGTTTTATGCAATAATCAATTGCAACTACTACACAATGAATTATTTACGTCTGACAGAAGTGTATGAAGACCAATGTCAAGTGGATCATTTGCATTGGTTATATGACGCGTATTCATCATGATCCGCGGATGCAGTGTCTTCCTGAAACAAAATGCTGCGTCTGCGCTAATTTACAATCACTCGTTGTACTATTTATTTTTGACGTTACTAACAATAAAAACGCCTCGTACTGGCAGTAAATGTGGCGTAAATTCGCGTTCAGTTTTCAACTTTTTTTCTATTGGTATTATCACAGCGGCCACGTGGGCGTAAGCGTGAGTGAGTTCGCGATGATATCCACGAAGATGTGTCGTCCAACAAGTTTCAACGACCTCAGCCTCAGGAATGATGAAAGGTCGCTTTATAGGGTTTTGAGCGCACTCTTCTGCAGCTTGCGAAGAGGAGTACACAGGAAATGAATGCAAAATTACGTTGGAAACTTGACAGCAAACATCGTGCCCTGTCCATCATTTCATCAATAGTAAGACGAGGTTACAAGCACACATTGCCGGACGAATATTTATAGTACATAAACGAAAAGACAGCAATATCGGAGTAACAGTTCTCTAGTTGGCAAGAAGCTTGCTGGTGATGTCACGGACGTCGCGATAAGGAGTCGTTCACTTGTCAGACAGAGATAGTCGCCGCTGCGCGCTTCCACACCGCACACGCTATTTGCGGAACAATGCTAGCGAGCATCAAACTCGAATCTAACTGACGCCGACGATTCATCGACAGCTGACCACGACTAGTCTTGTGCTGCATACGTGGCTCACCTACGCACACTTTTTAATCTGCACCACACTACTCGATATTCTAAAGTGGCGTTCATGCGGTGATTAAATGCTGGCAGCAAACATGATTTCAGAAAGTTTGGGGTATGCTTCACTACTAACCGATGCAAACAGATTGTCGTCTCCAAATACAAATGCTAACGATAGTCCAGCTGAATATAAATGATCACAGACCTCGTGCTCTTATGTTAATTTGACCCAATTTATTTTGCCGTATCTGGTCAATGTTTTTATGGGGTCTTACAGTTCCTACTGGCCCACTAATTATAAAAATTACGGTCTCTGTGGCGCGGGGTGTGGGTCGTCAGCTGTAAAAGGCGGGGGTGCGATCGATCACCACACGTGTCGGGGAATTGGGCGATGAGCTTTACGGCCCGCCCGGCCGCTGAAACGTCGGAAAATATCCCGTTGCCCGTCGGTAATCCACCCCGTATTTGCGCTCAATGTTTGGATTTTCGTTCGCCGTCGCGTGAATGCAATCTGAATTTTCAACGTCCCGGCCCGGTTCAAGTTCCACCATGGCTCAGTAATGTAATCATATCCTCTTTATGCAAAAACAATAAATATGCTAATTTACAATATAATCATAGGTGGGCTCGACCTCACAGAGTTCCAGTCCATAGCCCATTATCATGGAGGCGAACGACCAATTACCTCGATTGTATTGTGACCATACGAAGCGTCAGGCTTCGATTGACCCGATACCTCGTCACTACACACTTATGATTTTATTGAATATCTGACACACAATCGATTACTATTTACAATCATCCGTTCATGTCGAGTTCCATAGAAAGCTGTGTCATGAGAACTGATTCATTATTTAAAACCGCTGTCGACAACTTGGTAGAGACCGTTCAATCAAACCGGCTCGGGTGTTTCCGCCGTGCCCTATGGTTATTAGCAATCACTGACCATTTGCGAGCAACTTGACAATGACATCAGCTGTACTCGTCGAATACTCGGCCCTACTTTGATGTATAGCTCGTAAAAAATAAAAGACTGCTCACAGCGCATGCGCCTGTTAACCCAACTAATCCGAGTTCACAATAAAAATAGGTTAGGGGCCGGTCAAACAACTCTGCCATCGATTGTATTGCGAACGGTCGCTACGAATATTTAACATCGTATCTCGTCACAGACTGAATACTTTCTCGAGTTACGGACCGGCCGAGTTTTTAAACACGATTGGTGATGTTGTGAAAACTGCTCGCGTATGTACATAACAGTGCAACGAATGCTGATTGAGATTTGAATATGTATTAGTATATAATATGGCTAAATTTTTTATGATCATTGTGATTGTGTTATTAGTACTGCTCTGACATTGACAGCAAAATACGACATCACAGAATGACCTATTGTCTCCATTTGAAATAGTAGCTCGTTTATACATACAGTATAATTGTTCTACAGCTTCAATGCTACTATTTGATCAAAACTAATGACGGCGAAATAATAGGCGTTGAGTTCGGCTAGCATTTATTTAGCAATGATGTCATGATGGCATAATATTTGCGGAAGGCTACACAAATTAAAGTAAACCCATTCGTGAAACTAAATCTTTATGAAGAAATCTTATCTCTTCCTTAACACGGAACAAGAAATTAAGCTAGTATGTTCAGAACCTAATGAAAAAGAACTTGGAAACCTAGGACAGCTACTAGCAAAAATCTCTATGAAACCAATGCTCGCCAACCACAGCAGCACACGATACTGGGTCATTATTCACCAGATATGATGAGAAATGGAGCATACGTGCATCTCAAAAGCCCGAAAGCGAATTCGGCGACATAAAATTGATGAAGCAATGCGCCAGGTGGTGAACTCTAGTTAGTCTCTTAATTATTTATTTCGCGCGTCTGCTCCGCCATTATGATTCTTCTTCTTCCCGGGCGTGTCCACACGGGAACATTTGTTTGGCTCGTGTCTTTGCGGTTAAATTCATTTTCATCACGCCAATTAACACCACACTGTTATTATTTAGCTTGTTTCCTCGTTTTATCTAACACGTACCTCTGTCGTAACGATTCAAAGGTTTAAATTGGACGTTTCGTGCTAACGGCGTGTGAATATTCTGTCCCGCAGAAATTCTCGCCCAGTTTCTGGTTTGTGTCGGTTAATTGCAACTGTGATATAAATCAACCAAGATGGCGGATAACTGATGAACACACAAATTCCCGGCGACGTGTTACGTTATGTTTTGGTGACATAGTCGTGGAAATTTGGCTTCGCTGCATTGAAATATAACGTTCTGGATGTAAGCACTAGTTTTATTAACTGTCTTTCGCCATAGATTACCTTTTTTATCGCTATTATAATTATCATAAAACCTTGGCTCGAACAATGAATGTCTCATAGTTAAGTCAACCGTTTAAACGGTGGGTATGTAATTATTTCATGCATCAATGTCCACGCATCGCATCGTGCATCTAATCTCATTTAATGTGCGGGATGCCGTCCATCAATTCGGTGATGTAATTTACATAGTGGAAGTATTTAGCAGGCAGTGTTGCATGACAAACCACAGCAATATTGTATAGACTGGTAACCGCAGACGACTTTGTCAATAGGAGTACGGAAATGATAACTGCATTCAGTTGTGAAATTTTAATCAAAGCCTGGGTTTTTTTTATGTTTTGAGTCATTAGTATTAGTACTTACATCCGGAAGCAGCTGCTGACAAACTATTGGCGCTTATCAAAACTTTACAATCTTGCTGATGTCTATTTAATACGATGTGACACCTAGCTAATCTCACATATCTTGAAACAATGAAGTGTATCTGAGACTAAGAAAAAATAACCGTATGTATTGTTCTAACAAATACCATGGAATAGTACGAGGCTTAGTCATTGGTCGCGCGCCAAGCCACGTACCGATCAATACACCTCACTCTTGCAGGAACACCTCCCCGGTACATTGTCTACATCACTGACCCACTGTCGTCCTAATTGCACGCTCACTGCCCTTTCAGATTCTGAATCACAAGCCGATTTAGCTCCAAAGAGTTATCTTTGTAGTTAAACTGTACCTCATCAGATATCAAGAGACTAGATTACTAGAATAAACTCATATTTAAACACCCATACATATTATAACAGTTCGATTGTTTATAGTTATGAACAGATTACAAAAGAATTGTTTAAAAACTGCACTCTCAAAACATGCTTTGAACTATCTCCGTACTAAGTAAAGGATAAACAGTGTTGACATCTCGCGTAACCACTCAAAACTTGTCTGGAATCGCTGTGAAATTGCAAATGAATTTGCATATTCTGCTGGCGGCATGCCAGCGTGTTTGTCGCGATTTACTCGCGTGGTCGAGCGTGTGCCGGTGTGCGTCGGTCCGGAGCATCGCCCTAACTTACTTCTCGTTTACCTTGTTTATTATTATATTAAAGACGTTTACAACTATGTTGGACTCTTGGCTTAATTGCGGATCGATACTATGAATTTCGCAATTGCATTATATCTCTGGAGGATCCGATGTACCGAACCTGTCCGTGAAAGCAGCCTAACCGTAGATTTGCATTACAATACCCCCTAGTCTCCTTTACCGTCATAGACTCCTTCCAAAGTTTAACAGGTATTAGGAATGCTAAAAAGCCTACATAAAGTGATTCACTCGAACCAATTTTATCGAGTGCCTTACGCTGATGCATCACCATTCACCACGTATGCTTTTGATCTTAAGACTGCATGCCTGCCCTGAACTGCTCTTCATAAATACTTTGTCATAACGCGAGCAGTAACCCGTGCATGACTACATGAGCCATCCGCCATTACTCCGCAGTCGTAGTAACTTCTTCCGCATGTTTCTCTAGCCAATTCTATTGTTACACTCTAATCTACAATCGTTTACATACCATCGAGCTACATTTCTTGACATTTTATGCACCGGTTGATTGCTCTGCGACTAAGTCTCGGATTGCTTTAGTTGTTCAAGTTTATCAATAAATGATGCATACGTAGATAGCGTATCGTATAAGGAATGTGTCGGTTCGCTAATCGAGTGTTCAATGCTGACGCCATGTTGAGTCAGGCGTCCTTGACGGCTCGTTTGTAAGGCTTCTCAACCGTCGCTCACATTAGTTACGCCTAATTTTACTCGTCGTTCAGTTCAAGTTTGAATTATTGAGCTTTGTCATTGTTATAGCTACCACGCACAACCAGCAGAATAAGCATATTATCCGCAGTGTTTTTTTTAATGATTACCTTCATAAACGCCACCGGACAAATGATCAACTTCTGTTTAATCCAGTTTACGAAACATCAAGAAGGATTTCGTAATTATCAAATTAAGCCGAATTATTGGATTAATCACTTAAATTTGAATCTGCGGATTGTCACAGTCATGTGACTGTAAATAGTGATTCAATTTCTTCCAGTAGCTGGTTTATATAAGACAATAGGCCGGTTGAGTTCATCAGCCGATATAGCCGTGATAATTTAGTGAACGTGGGGAGGCGTGGGCGCGATGTGTTTATGGACTATGCACGCCAATCTAAAACGGCTTAATCGAACTTTCCCCGAAACAACCAATATTTACGCGATTGATTTTAGATTGTTAGTCCGGCTGCACAGTGCTACACCGCCTTTGTGGCGACTTCAGGACACCGAAACAATCCATTAGCACCAAGATAACGTTGACAGAACGAAACTAACTTGTTTGATGTTTACCAGAATAATTATGAAACTGCGGACACTAACTGTAACATTGATTAATGGGCGCAGATGGAACAGAAAGATAGAATAAACAGTACATAAATTATATTGAGCCGGAACCACGCGGTCCTAAAGTGAAGTTAAACATATTTAGGCAACTAAATACTCATTGTTCCCATTAAACCCTATTACATGTGTTTGGAAACTTCCAAATATTTATATCAAGTACGACATATTGAAATAACAAAGATCATAGCTTCTTATGAATATTGCAACTCATTTCCATTACATTGCTAGTTTTGCACGAAGCAAGCCAAGTGTACGCGTCCTAGGGTTGAATATTGATTGTGTTTCCATCGAGTCGAGGAGTCGCGGTACCAACCGGGACGACGGCAGCGCGTGGCCCGACCCCGGTGTCTCGAACATGTGTAGCTAACTAGTAACATAAGCTTCACGAACAACGTATCCAGACATTTGAGAGGCCGGTTGATTCATTTGCAAATTAGACCTTGAACATAATAACTCTAATTTGGACGCTCTGCTAATACACTCACCGGCACGGAAACTTGGCCACCAATAGCTTGCCGATAATTTCTATTTAAACATTTAATTTTCGCTATATTATGGGTTTATGCACTAAATTAGGATATTTTTATGGTTTTGTGACTCAGTTATTGACAAATTGATGCACCAACAGTAATCTTTTAAAAAATAAGCAGTTTCACAAAAATATTGGTTTTAACACTGTCAATTTAAAAATACCACAAAATGAAAAATAACCAAAAAGTCTTAGTTGTGTTTGCATTTTAATATCGGGTGTTTCCTCCCCTATCCCTGATAACAGCTTGCATTCGTTCTGGCATACTTTGGATGATGTTTCTAATCTCAACTTGTGGTATGCTTTCCCAAGCGGTCAGTGCTGCATTTCGAAGCTGGTTCAGAGTTTCAGGCGGGTTGGAGAAGGACTTTATTTTTCTTTTAAGCATGTCCCAGATATGCTCTATTGGATTTAAGTCTGGACTACGAGCTGGCTACTGCAATTTTTGAATACCAACCTCTGTAAGGTATTCCTTCACGCAATGTGCAACGTGTGGGCGCGCGTTATCGTGCATTAGGAGGAATTCATCGAACCCAATAAACCCTGAATATGGTAACACGTGTTCCTGAAGAATCTCCTCGATGTATCGTGTTGCTGTTAATCGGTTATCGACGATAACTAACTCTGTACGTGCATCGGAACTTATTCCTCCCCAAACCATTATAGAGCCTCCATGAAAACTAACAGTTTGTGTGGTGGTAATGGGTAAAAATCGCTCTCCTCTTCTTCTCCACACTCGCTCCCGACCATCTGGAGCTCGTAAAGCGATTCGTCACTCATCTGTGAACAGTACTCGAGCCCACTGCTCATGGGTCCAGTTGACGTGTTCTCGTGCGAATCGAAATCGAGCTACTCGGTGACTTCTGAAAAGTTCTGGGCCGCGTGCTGGTCTACGAGCTTTTAAATTCACTTCCTCCATTCGTCTTCTCACTGTACGTTCACTAACATTGACACCTCTTGTGAATTGGAGTCGCTGGCGTATCTCAACAGCGGTGAGGTAGCGGTTTCTCAAAATTTTCAGGACAATAAAGCGGTCATCCCGGGGTGATTTGCATCTGACGCCTCCGCTGCCTGGCCTGCGGGAGTAGCGGCCTGTCTCCTGGAATCGTTTCAGCGCATACTGCATCGATGAACGTGGTACATTCAGAATAACAGCAACTTCTCCCTGTGTCAGCCCTTGTTCGATCAATGCTACAGCTTGTGCAACCTGTGATGGTGCTAATGGCATTTTTATTGGAATTAAATCACCTTTAGTTATTGAAGTAACAGTACGATATCACAATAATTGAATAACTTAACAATAAACTTTCACAAAACACAAATTTAAAACAGCAACTTAGTCGCTCAGATGACCGGGATCAACTAAAACTTAAAAATAACGTCATATTGCACTCAAACATGATAAATTACCCTCTTGAACTAAGGGTAAACATTTTTTAGACCAACCTTCATAACAAATAATCATAGGAAACACTTAAAGCTCTTGTTATCGCGAAATACGCGCTTGGCCAAGATTCCGTGCCGGTGAGTGTATTTCAGTTTTTTTCTGTGCGAGTTGTAACTTGTTTGACAACTTCTGACAGTATGAAATGTTGCCTACTAGCAATAAATAAAGGAACATTTCGGCGCAACAACGACACTTATTCTGAATCGCAATTTAGTGGAAAATTCTTGTCTTTCCTTATCACACGAAATCAGCTCATGAATTAATCATTCCGCTATAAACGATGATGTGATATCTGGCATCATAGGACGTGAGTGAGACAAGGTTATAAGTTAATATGACAAAATAGCATGTTGGCATAAAGGGTGGGTGCTGTTAAGTCTGCAGGTTGACTCACAGTTTTATGAGTCGTTTGTTAATTGCTATGCGCGGAACAGAACACGGAACTGCGCAGTTGCGCTTATTTTCGTTGGATCCCAGTTTTTGATCCCACTTTAATATTTTTGGCGTTGGATCCCACAAAACATTATTATATATTTCCGTTGAATCCCAAATTTGAAAAATACTAAAAAAATACGTTTTATTGCCACTGAATCCCAAAAACTATTTCCGTTGGATCCCAGACGTTTAAAAACATCTGAATGCGGGTACATCCAACAACAAAATCACAATAATATTTTAAGGCGAAATTTTGTATGTATGTTTGTTATTCCAACACGCTCAAACTTCTAGACTGATTTGGATGAAATTTGGGTATGTGGATAGGTTATGTTAGAATAACGGGTGCCTGCCGTTTTTCTGAAAAATGTCATTACCCAAACAAATTATAGGAACCGGGAACTAGGTTTGGTTAGGTTAAAACTGTGACCTCCTACGCACGAGCCGAGCGAGCGGAGCGAGCGGTGCCGCGGCAGCGGCCGGCGAGTGCCACAAACGACTTGCATTTATAGAAAAAAGAGATTGTTTTTAGTTGTTTACCCGGAACTGAACTATTTAGATTAGGATAATTACTTATTTACAAAAAAAAGGTTAGGTTAAAACTGTGACCTGTGTGCCAGAAACGGCCACATTATATAAAAAAAAATATGGAAAAATTATGACGGCAGTATTTTTTTTTTTTAGCTTAGAGGCGCTTGTTTTGAAGGCGTTCATATTTATTTATTTTTAAACATCACAAATAAACCTGATCATTTTTAACTCATGCCAGTCTAGTACTATTTGGAGTACATCATTTGTCTCATTTATTCCCCAGTGGCAACAAATCTAAAAAATCCAAAATACACACACGGTGTTTTTGAAATATTTAATAAAAGTAAATCACTTTTCTTCTGAAATGTACACATGTTGTCATAAAATGGGATTCAATGGTAATATCAAATGGGACCCATCGTTAATACCTAAAAAATGGGATCAAAAACTGGGATCCAACGAAAATAAATCCGCAGTTGCTGTGAACTGTATATTAACGTTTGAAGTAGTTTTAACTGCGTTGATTAGTTTTCAGTACCAAGATTTAATACTCAGTAATTTCACCGATTTTCCTTTAAATTCTTCAAGGGATAAAGCTTATCGCCTCAATACAGCTCACACATCCAAATAAAACAGGACCCGATTTGTCTTTCACTCACAGAAACTATGCAAAAACAACAAATAAATAACTCTGTAAGGGCTTATCGCGTTCAATGTTGCTTCGGACCATATTTATTTTAACTATACAAAATACATTCCCAAGTTTATCTGGGTTGCCAATGTTAAAAGCTTCGGAGAATGCACGCCGCATACTCGCTAAACGCTACTGAAAGAGTACAGAAGGCGCACTTGGATATTGACGACAGGCCGTGTCCATGGCGAGTTCGTGTTCCACGCGAGCCTCAAAGAGATGTCAGCAAAGCAGAGGGCTACGGCCACTGCCTGCCGGGGTTGCTGGTTGTTCGAATGAGATTCGAATGAGACCGCAGCCTCGGGACACAAAGGGCAAAAGAAGGAACATAGATGGGTTTTAGTCAGAAAAGTCTGACACTACCATGGCCAGAACGAGGGAAGTTATTTGATGATTTCCGAATCCGAAAAAAATGCTCACTAGGATTGGTGCGATAAGGAACACAGTCGTGGAAGAGTTGATGTTAAACCATCACAAATATATCTGAAAATTCAGGCACAGGTGACATTTCCCATCGCAGAGGATGCAATTTAAAATGCCGCTTTTAGGCACGTTTATTTACCAAGGAAGACATTATTAGACATAAACATACTGTTGCTTTTCCTATCGCCAATTATCAAGGTCAACTTATTTTTCATTTAGGTCTGCAAGTTGGGGCCGTTTCCGTATTGTGTTTTTCTGTAGCTATCTACTCAGTGGTTGGTCCGCACTGGCGCACCTGGACCACTCCCGTTAATTGTCGGCTGTAAATCTGTCACGCTCGTGTATGCTTTAGTACTACTACCAACCACTTTTTGGATAATCTGTTTGTTTCTTTATGCTTTCAATTCTTAGATAATCTCGCTGTCAGTAGGTGTCGTAATAGCAGTTAGTAACAAAATAGCATTTAAGATGGTCACCACAATTGCTTATCGCTTGGATTAACAACGCTCCGGTCAATTGATTTTAGACTATGAGGTTGTTCAGACATTCCCAAGTTTATCTGGGTTGCCAATGTATTTTGTATAGTTAAAATAAATATGGTCCGAAGCAACATTGAACGCGATAAGCCCTTACAGAGTTATTTATTTGTTGTTTTTGCATAGTTTCTGTGAGTGAAAGACAAATCGGGTCCTGTTTTATTTGGATGTGTGAGCTGTATTGAGGCGATAAGCTTTATCCCTTGAAGAATTTAAAGGAAAATCGGTGAAATTACTGAGTATTAAATCTTGGTACTGAAAACTAATCAACGCAGTTAAAACTACTTCAAACGTTAATATACAGTTCACAGCAACTGCGCAGTTCCGTGTTCTGTTCCGCGCATAGCAATTAACAAACGACTCATAAAACTGTGAGTCAACCTGCAGACTTAACAGCACCCACCCTTTATGCCAACATGCTATTTTGTCATATTAACTTATAACCTTGTCTCACTCACGTCCTATGATGCCAGATATCACATCATCGTTTATAGCGGAATGATTAATTCATGAGCTGATTTCGTGTGATAAGGAAAGACAAGAATTTTCCACTAAATTGCGATTCAGAATAAGTGTCGTTGTTGCGCCGAAATGTTCCTTTATTTATTGCTAGTAGGCAACATTTCATACTGTCAGAAGTTGTCAAACAAGTTACAACTCGCACAGAAAAAAACTGAAATATTAGCAGAGCGTCCAAATTAGAGTTATTATGTTCAAGGTCTAATTTGCAAATGAATCAACCGGCCTCTCAAATGTCTGGATACGTTGTTCGTGAAGCTTATGTTACTAGTTAGCTACACATGTTCGAGACACCGGGGTCGGGCCACGCGCTGCCGTCGTCCCGGTTGGTACCGCGACTCCTCGACTCGATGGAAACACAATCAATATTCAACCCTAGGACGCGTACACTTGGCTTGCTTCGTGCAAAACTAGCAATGTAATGGAAATGAGTTGCAATATTCATAAGAAGCTATGATCTTTGTTATTTCAATATGTCGTACTTGATATAAATATTTGGAAGTTTCCAAACACATGTAATAGGGTTTAATGGGAACAATGAGTATTTAGTTGCCTAAATATGTTTAACTTCACTTTAGGACCGCGTGGTTCCGGCTCAATATAATTTATGTACTGTTTATTCTATCTTTCTGTTCCATCTGCGCCCATTAATCAATGTTACAGTTAGTGTCCGCAGTTTCATAATTATTCTGGTAAACATCAAACAAGTTAGTTTCGTTCTGTCAACGTTATCTTGGTGCTAATGGATTGTTTCGGTGTCCTGAAGTCGCCACAAAGGCGGTGTAGCACTGTGCAGCCGGACTAACAATCTAAAATCAATCGCGTAAATATTGGTTGTTTCGGGGAAAGTTCGATTAAGCCGTTTTAGATTGGCGTGCATAGTCCATAAACACATCGCGCCCACGCCTCCCCACGTTCACTAAATTATCACGGCTATATCGGCTGATGAACTCAACCGGCCTATTGTCTTATATAAACCAGCTACTGGAAGAAATTGAATCACTATTTACAGTCACATGACTGTGACAATCCGCAGATTCAAATTTAAGTGATTAATCCAATAATTCGGCTTAATTTGATAATTACGAAATCCTTCTTGATGTTTCGTAAACTGGATTAAACAGAAGTTGATCATTTGTCCGGTGGCGTTTATGAAGGTAATCATTAAAAAAAACACTGCGGATAATATGCTTATTCTGCTGGTTGTGCGTGGTAGCTATAACAATGACAAAGCTCAATAATTCAAACTTGAACTGAACGACGAGTAAAATTAGGCGTAACTAATGTGAGCGACGGTTGAGAAGCCTTACAAACGAGCCGTCAAGGACGCCTGACTCAACATGGCGTCAGCATTGAACACTCGATTAGCGAACCGACACATTCCTTATACGATACGCTATCTACGTATGCACCATTTATTGATAAACTTGAACAACTAAAGCAATCCGAGACTTAGTCGCAGAGCAATCAACCGGTGCATAAAATGTCAAGAAATGTAGCTCGATGGTATGTAAACGATTGTAGATTAGAGTGTAACAATAGAATTGGCTAGAGAAACATGCGGAAGAAGTTACTACGACTGCGGAGTAATGGCGGATGGCTCATGTAGTCATGCACGGGTTACTGCTCGCGTTATGACAAAGTATTTATGAAGAGCAGTTCAGGGCAGGCATGCAGTCTTAAGATCAAAAGCATACGTGGTGAATGGTGATGCATCAGCGTAAGGCACTCGATAAAATTGGTTCGAGTGAATCACTTTATGTAGGCTTTTTAGCATTCCTAATACCTGTTAAACTTTGGAAGGAGTCTATGACGGTAAAGGAGACTAGGGGGTATTGTAATGCAAATCTACGGTTAGGCTGCTTTCACGGACAGGTTCGGTACATCGGATCCTCCAGAGATATAATGCAATTGCGAAATTCATAGTATCGATCCGCAATTAAGCCAAGAGTCCAACATAGTTGTAAACGTCTTTAATATAATAATAAACAAGGTAAACGAGAAGTAAGTTAGGGCGATGCTCCGGACCGACGCACACCGGCACACGCTCGACCACGCGAGTAAATCGCGACAAACACGCTGGCATGCCGCCAGCAGAATATGCAAATTCATTTGCAATTTCACAGCGATTCCAGACAAGTTTTGAGTGGTTACGCGAGATGTCAACACTGTTTATCCTTTACTTAGTACGGAGATAGTTCAAAGCATGTTTTGAGAGTGCAGTTTTTAAACAATTCTTTTGTAATCTGTTCATAACTATAAACAATCGAACTGTTATAATATGTATGGGTGTTTAAATATGAGTTTATTCTAGTAATCTAGTCTCTTGATATCTGATGAGGTACAGTTTAACTACAAAGATAACTCTTTGGAGCTAAATCGGCTTGTGATTCAGAATCTGAAAGGGCAGTGAGCGTGCAATTAAAAATGAAAATTCTTGTCTTTCCTTATCACACGAAATCAGCTCATGAATTAATCATTCCGCTATAAACGATGATGTGATATCTGGCATCATAGGACGTGAGTGAGACAAGGTTATAAGTTAATATGACAAAATAGCATGTTGGCATAAAGGGTGGGTGCTGTTAAGTCTGCAGGTTGACTCACAGTTTTATGAGTCGTTTGTTAATTGCTATGCGCGGAACAGAACACGGAACTGCGCAGTTGCTGTGAACTGTATATTAACGTTTGAAGTAGTTTTAACTGCGTTGATTAGTTTTCAGTACCAAGATTTAATACTCAGTAATTTCACCGATTTTCCTTTAAATTCTTCAAGGGATAAAGCTTATCGCCTCAATACAGCTCACACATCCAAATAAAACAGGACCCGATTTGTCTTTCACTCACAGAAACTATGCAAAAACAACAAATAAATAACTCTGTAAGGGCTTATCGCGTTCAATGTTGCTTCGGACCATATTTATTTTAACTATACAAAATACATTGGCAACCCAGATAAACTTGGGAATGTCTGAACAACCTCATAGTCTAAAATCAATTGACCGGAGCGTTGTTAATCCAAGCGATAAGCAATTGTGGTGACCATCTTAAATGCTATTTTGTTACTAACTGCTATTACGACACCTACTGACAGCGAGATTATCTAAGAATTGAAAGCATAAAGAAACAAACAGATTATCCAAAAAGTGGTTGGTAGTAGTACTAAAGCATACACGAGCGTGACAGATTTACAGCCGACAATTAACGGGAGTGGTCCAGGTGCGCCAGTGCGGACCAACCACTGAGTAGATAGCTACAGAAAAACACAATACGGAAACGGCCCCAACTTGCAGACCTAAATGAAAAATAAGTTGACCTTGATAATTGGCGATAGGAAAAGCAACAGTATGTTTATGTCTAATAATGTCTTCCTTGGTAAATAAACGTGCCTAAAAGCGGCATTTTAAATTGCATCCTCTGCGATGGGAAATGTCACCTGTGCCTGAATTTTCAGATATATTTGTGATGGTTTAACATCAACTCTTCCACGACTGTGTTCCTTATCGCACCAATCCTAGTGAGCATTTTTTTCGGATTCGGAAATCATCAAATAACTTCCCTCGTTCTGGCCATGGTAGTGTCAGACTTTTCTGACTAAAACCCATCTATGTTCCTTCTTTTGCCCTTTGTGTCCCGAGGCTGCGGTCTCATTCGAATCTCATTCGAACAACCAGCAACCCCGGCAGGCAGTGGCCGTAGCCCTCTGCTTTGCTGACATCTCTTTGAGGCTCGCGTGGAACACGAACTCGCCATGGACACGGCCTGTCGTCAATATCCAAGTGCGCCTTCTGTACTCTTTCAGTAGCGTTTAGCGAGTATGCGGCGTGCATTCTCCGAAGCTCACTGTTTCGCTCGCACTTCTATTATTAGTCTGCGAACCACCTCGGAAAGGTTAAACCCAGAATTAGACGGGCCAAACTTAACTCAAACTTATTTTTGCAACGCCTCGGGCCGGCTGTTCGAGCGCGGAAGGAACTGATTGCATCTAGATCTAGATTCGTTTAGAATTCAGGAACTTCGTTACGTTCGTTTGTGTATGTATCGTTCTAATTGGGTTTAGCTGAGAGTTCTAGTGTGAAATCCAGTAAGTATTAGTCGCCATTACGTTGTGTGGGATGAGTTACTAAGAATTAGTAAAAAAAATATAAGTTGTAGATTATTGGGAATCAAATATTTTGGAACGAGATCTCTACATCAGTTTTGTAATTTATGAGTATAAATATAATTAAAAATGTTGGACACGAAGTATAATGTTGATGATATTTCTGCAAATCCTTGATTCAACTATAAATTATCCAACTTTACGTATTCCCGTCCGTTTGTTGATAACGTCGATCAAAACCGAACGTTTGTTTCGTCTCTCGTTCCAACCGCGCCACGTGTGAAACGGCAATAATTACTTTTTGCTATAAGATACTATTTTTATTACGTTTACCATAGTAATAACAGTTTCAAGTATAAATAAAGTTCGATTCACACGTCCGTGAGATACTCACGGAATACTTTAAACAAAACATGATGGGCCAACTATGTAGCGATGTTCTTATAGGTACACGTATCATGGCTCAGTAATGAAAAACAACATGATTATAAGTCTTCATCATTAGCCTTGAATGATAGATGCTATAATTAAAAAGCAGGAAAATATTTCGTTATCAACTATAATTAAAATAGCATATTATAAGTAGTTAAATACTTCAAAGAAACCTACGTAAATGTCACGTGTCTTTAGAAACATTTAATCCCAATTTCTCTGACCGATACCGGAGACAAAGATATTATCATTGTTTTTCATTGTAGAAGCTTGATCTCAAAACATTTGACTGAAGAAAGGCAGGAAAAAAATGGGGCGCGTGTGCTCGTTTCTATTGGTTCATAGCATCATACTAGCCGAGCTACTCGAAATACTACGACAGCCCGGAATACACTAACATAAAATCACGCGGCTTGTTGTTCCATTTAAGCAAGTATCAATTAGTAAATCCCACGCTTGTTATAAAAGTAATAGCCGTGATAAGCACCTACTTTCCAGAAAAACGTAAAAGTTATTACGAGAAATTATAAAAAATCATCGAAATCTCTAAACTAAATAACATAGTATTTGTATTAGATAAGGTGACATATTATTTGGTGATGGGTATTCGTAGCGTTCAAAAGTATTGCATTTAATTATTTATCACAAACACAACATTTTAAATACTACTCTTGTAAAATGAAACGTCGCTCCGTTAATAGTTTTAATAAACGCAATCATTAATGTTTAACAGTACTTATACATAGGTTGTACCGCGGGGTCTGACAATACACAGATCCAGTCAGATGATAAATCTATGTGTTTATAAGTCGCCGCGTTCGTGGAAACGTCAACACTTGCCGTCAAGCAAAACAAACAAAGCCCGTCGCTAACGCTGCTCTGATGCCTGCGCGCATACTTCTCGCGTCTCCGCGCATTAACGACTCATAACAATTATACTGTTCATTATGTACTTTTATACATCGTAAATCTATTCAGCGGCCCCTTGATCTTTATCTGATGCGAAAATTTCCATTGATTCTTTAATCTTAATCTATTTATCCGTAGGGCGCACCTGTGTTTCAAACGATTCCTTGTTTGTTTAAGAGATAAAAAGCTTCCACAATTCTCGAATTTTTTTTTTGTAATCCAGTCGATAACGTACTGGTTGTATAGTAACAAGGGTTTCTTTAGAACAAAAATAAGATGGCTAACAATATGCAGTTGTTTTAATCGACATTAACCTATAGTTTATATTCAGACTAGACTGCAGGCGCGTGACCTGCGCTGTTTCACATCTAAAAACTGATTAATTACTGAAATCATAACGAACCAATTACGTTGGTTTGCAGCAACGTTGGGGCAGTTTTTGCTCTATTCTAATAAGACCACCAAGGAGAAAAATGATTTTCAAAAACGAGCATCAGAACTAACATTACCCTTTTCGAATTCCAGGCAACGGCACGATAGATTTCCCCGAATTCTTGACGATGATGGCCCGCAAAATGAAGGACACGGACAGCGAGGAGGAAATCCGCGAAGCGTTCCGCGTCTTCGACAAGGACGGCAACGGGTTCATATCCGCGGCCGAGCTGCGCCATGTCATGACCAACCTCGGCGAGAAGCTCACCGACGAGGAAGTCGACGAGATGATCCGCGAGGCCGACATCGACGGCGACGGACAAGTCAATTACGAGGGTCAGTACACAAGCACCACATGCTTTGCCCTGCACACCACACAGCCACACCGACACGATGCTCTAGGAACAAGGATGCATTGTCTCGTCTCATTATGACATGCAAACGATCGACTATTTTAATACAGAACTTGTTTCTCGAGCGTCAGTTTATGTGGATATTTATTATGCAATATTATCACTTTGTTCACGTTTAGTTTGATTAACGTAGTAACCGCAAAGAATTCGCAGTCACTTGACGCATGACAGATCCACAAAAAAAAACGTTTTACCGTCGACAAATTAATGTCATACACTCGATGTGATTATTACTACCCTCTTGTGTGATAGTTCCCAGTTTTATTATATAACGATACTCATACACAAGACTCCAGCATGTAGTATATAGTTCGTGTTCACACTAACAGTTGGGTTTTGCTTGTTTCCAAAAGGTCCATTTTATTTAAAAACTGACTTACAATATTATGTCCTATAAAATTATATTCACCTCAAATATTTCTGAGTCTTGATATACGTACACCAACAATTTTAAATGCTATTCATGCGTAACGTTGACAATCTATTGATTTGAAATCGAATGTACATCGTAGTATAGACGAAGCAGGAAAACAACTGGACTGTCATTTGATCTGCAGAATCGTAACAAATGTGGATCTGTGACGTTTTGGTTTAGATTAGCTTAATTTTGAAGTTGTTCAAACACCTCAAAGAGTGGTATTTGGATCACTAGTTAGATAGTATCGCTTGTTGAATAAGCTTGCTGTCCCGTTGTGCATGGATTCAGTGTTTCGAAGATAGGGTTCAACAGTCGCGTCCTAAACGACAGATCTCGCCCCGGGGCCGTAGTTAGTGCTCACACAAAGGTTCCAAGAGCGTGCGGCAAGCATGCCTTTTCCTTCAACTTACTCCTGCCTGCTCGCCGCACGCACTTGAAGCGTTTCCCGCGTCCCTTGTATGTGCAGTTTGTATTCCATCATCCGACCTAGCGTTCTCTCTCTTGCAGACTTCCATGCATTCGCCAAAATCATTTTCGATCGCGGCGACGGCAGCCGTTAGCGCACGGCCCGCTGCCACACTTGTGATATTAGTACCGTAACTAACCATAAGAAAAGACTCTACGATAAAGCTGTGATCTCGAAACGATTTCCCCTAGTAGTGTGTAGTGATCGATGCAATGCAATGAGCCAACGGCCTACGTCGAGTGCGGTACGACAATAGGTATATCCCAGTGTTAATCTGAATGGTTTGCTGCTCGTTATTAACTGTTCCTTCCCTTGGATATGTTAGCTGGTCCCGCCATTCCCGAGCTGTCCCGCCCTCCCCCCCCCTCACTTTCTCGTTGGGATCTCACACTTGACTATCGATTGTGTCTATTTTACTCACTATTGGCATGGCGGATCGTCTGCAATTTTGTTATCTTCCACACGAAGGCGACAAAATTACACGCGTCCGCCTCACAGGGACATGTTGAATATTGTTTTCCTGTTGATTGGTGCATGTGTCTAATATCTGTATAGAATTCTTCCTATAGAAATACCACCTGGTGATCTGGCCCGTTGTTTCGAGGAGGCGATGCTTGGTCCTCCGTGCGCGTGCGTGTGTCCGGTGCTTTGCTCTCTCGAACACTCGCTTGTCACGAACACACCCCACTCGCACTCACCACACTGTGCCTCACAAACGAGCAGCAAACGATGACGCGTGATATGCGATCGATATTCCATCGACTACTTGAGTGTATAGGCTTCGCACAACACTATCGGGATATGTTTGCAGCACTGGTATCTAATCGAGTGCTTCCGCCCATCATTTATTATTAATTTATCATCAATATAATATATTTTTGTGGATATATCCAGAGGGTGGTATTTCACATAATCCCCTTGTAGTGGCATGATGAGGAAAAATACGGTTTATTTGTTGTTGGTCGCTCCATCAAGTACATGCCTTGCTTTGTATATTTGGTTGTTACCCGCAGAGGCATATGTTTGGTGTTGTCTCAATTTATTTACTATGTTAATACATCTAGTGGTTATCTGTCTAATAGCGGTTACATCTTTAGTGCATCTCTATCTCTGTCGGTTACTTTCGTTGTGTTAATAATGTTTGTGTTAACATTTTATCTTAGACATGCAAGGGTTTATGTGAAACTTTTCTTGTAAACCTCAGCAGTGCGCTAACTGACCACGTCACTAATGCCGTATTGTGTTTCTGTTACAGAATTCGTCACCATGATGACGTCGAAGTGAGCCGCCGGCTAGTGTGTGTGTAAAAAGCAGAGAATTTAAATATACATTTTGTTTCATGACACACAATATTACCATCGTATTGGACCTGCATTTCTCTAGTGTTTGCGATAAATTAAATATTGTCATCGTTTCAGTTTAATGATGTACTTGTAATGTATGGGCGCAGACGACGGACGCGGGCGGCTGCGTCGCCCGCTTCCGTTGCCTCCGCCTTCTCTTTTTATTTAGATTTTAAAGTATTCCGTTAATTTTACTATGTAAGAAAAATTTTAACTGTAGCGGTACAAAGGGAAAACGAATAGGTGTGCGTCGCAATGTGATGGTATAAGTCTCGGGTTCGTGTCGGCTCATAATTTATATTTGTGTATATTTCGGGCGCCCGCCGTCCTGTATGTGTGCGTGCGTGCCTCTGTTTGCGTCGCGCCCTAGTGTATGCGGTGCTAGCGTCCCGCACCTTTCCGATACATTTTAATGTAAATTTTTTTCAAGTATGAGATAATTATTTATAAAGTACGTGAGGAATAAAAATTTAAAAAATCCCAAAAAAATATAGTGTACCCGGCGGACGGCCCCGGTCGTTCGCTCCACTCCGTGTACATTATGATCGTAATAAATGTTTAAATTTAACTAACTCAGTAAACGAATAAATTAGATTTATTGGTACTGCATTAATTGTATCTGTAAATGACTTGATAAATATTATATTTCTATTGTTGGTGAAACTAATTCTATCGAAATGGAAAGTAATCCGCTCTGTTATTCTCTTACCACATTTGATTCATTCTGTTATTAAATTTTACAAAAGACATACTGAAAATAAATGTTTCTTCATTTTTAGGTCAATAAGCATTAGTGTTTCATTTCTGACCCGTTGATTTGATACGTGTTTCTTTTTATTCGGCATTGTATGAGCTCACACTGCGGAATGCTCTGTTGATTGTGTACACTAGTGAGATCACACTATGTTTGTGTGCTTGCTGCTCTGAGAACGCCTACACGCTGGCTGTGGAACGGTCGATTTTCTTAATGTATGTTCGTGTGGTGTAACTTATTACGATAAAGATCTCATTGACATGAAACTTTGTATATTTGAAGAGAAAGTCCTTTAAATTAAGTTGACGAAATGCACATTTATTACTAAACCAAATAACAATTTAAAATACACTACATAAAAAACCTACGTTACAATTTATCAAAATTATGATTTAATCTTTAAATTTACGTCTGTATAATATGGACTAGATTCATTTTTTAAAAATGCTTGTCCAGAAGCGGGACATGCAGGATATATTGAGCCAAAATATTCATAGACAAAAATAATTAAAAGTACTTTTTAATTGCACTTGTGCTTCATAGGTGGCACACACGTTTGTGGGTTAGGTGCACAAGTTTGGGTTGAGGGTGGACATGTCTGTGGTTTAGGTGCACAAGTATGAGGTGAAGACGCACAGGGTTGTCCACCTTGCGGCCTACTTGGCGCGTTTGGTTGGGAACCATGCGGCGAAGTCGGTGTACATGGCGGGGTACTGTGGGGCGATGTCGGTGTACATGGTGAGATACTGTGGGGCGATGTCGGTGTACATGGCGAGATACTGTGGGGCGATGTCGGTGTACATGGTGAGATACTGTGGGGCGATGGCGGTGTACATGGCTGGGTACCGTGCGGCCCTACCGGAGCGAATGGTCGTGGACCATGCGGCGAAGTCGGTGTACATGGCGAGATACTATGGGGCGATGGCGGTGTACATGGTGAGTTACTGTGGGGCGATGTCGGTGTACATGGCGAGATACTGTGGGCCGATGGCGGTGTACACGGTGAGATACTGTGGGCCGATGGCGGTGTACATGGTGAGTTACTGTGGGGCGATGGCGGTGTACATGGCAAGTTACTGTGGGGCGATGTCGGTGTACATGCTGAGATACTGTGGGGCGATGGCGGTGTACATGGCTGGGTACCGTGTGGCCCTAACGGGGCGAATGGTCGGGGGCCATGCGGCGAAGTCGGTGTACATGGCGAGATACTGTGGGGCGATGGCGGTGTACATGGCGAGTTACTGTGGGGCGATGTCGGTGTACATGGTGAGTTACTGTGGGGCGATGGCGGTGTACATTGCGAGTTACTGTGGGGCGATGTCGGTGTACATGGTGAGATACTGTGGGGTGATGTCGGTGTACACGGCTGGGTGCCGCGCGGTTCAGACGGCACGCATACTTGATCGCCTGGGGGCTGAGTAGCGGGTGCACAGCTGGCGGCAGCGATGTGCTGCAGCAGCACGGCGAGCGTGCGCGTGGGCCGGCCCGTCATGCGGCACCTGTCGAGGTAGGGCGGCGCGCCCGAGTGCGCCACTTTGCCCACGCCGGTGATGTCCATGTGAAGCCAGTCCCCGCAGACAAAGTTCTGGGACAAGTAACAAAAAGTCAAATCAATCAAATCAAAATATTTTTATTTTACATAGGCCTACATGGGCACTTATAAAACTTCGAGAAAAGATGCACGGTTCGGGTTGGTCGTTTCCTATGGAGAAGAACCGGCAAGAAACTCCATGGTTACTCTTTTAAAATCATTTAGTTTTACAATGTTGTTGTTGTTACAGCGTTAGCACTTAAGTATGAGAGGACAGCGTAGGCCCGACAATAAGTCATTGCTTACTTTACAAAAAGTAAAATAAAATAATACGTTAACAAAAGTTAACAAGCGTCTAAGAATCTACAAGGCCAACCATGTCCACTCATTCACAACGAATAGGTAGAAAAGAATCTATACAAGAGTAAAAAAATAAAATAAAACAATATTGCAAAAACAAAATAATAACTAAAAGACGAGTCACACAGAAAGTGAAGTGGGTTTCGTGGCTAAATAAAAACAGCTAAAGGGCTGATCTCCCATTCAAAGGTAATATTAGAAGCAGTAGGTTTAGAAGCGTTATTTATAACAACCTTTGAAAATCGACCAGATCGCTGCAGCCCAATAACTTACATAGGCGGAGAAAAGAGGAATTAGCACCAAGAACAGTTCTGCGAAGTGGGCGGGGCAGAGGGGTTATAGGAGCTCTTGGACTTGGACAGGATAAACTTTCGTGGGTACACGAAAGTTTATCCTGCTCAATAATTGGGGACAATCAATTATTTATCTAAGAATTTTAAATATAAATGAAAGCATCCAATAGATCCCTCTTTTGTAGTGATATCGTCTTGAAATGCATGCAATCCATGCAATACTGTTGGATTATTGGATAGATATAATCTAGATATATTATTTAAGACAAATAAAATTCATACAGCTAATATCTATTGAACATTTCACGGATCAGGATTCTAACTATAGACCCCTTAGGGACATTAAATAATTACCACATGTAAGTATACTGTTTAGGTAAATATAATATATTCAAAACAACGTACCTATGTAAAAATCTACAGCTCTATGTAAGCGCTTTATATGAAAACTACCTAGCTAATGGCCAAACGTTCGCGTAGCGGAAACTTGAATTTCTCCGAAGTTTATGCATGCACTAATTTTATTCATACATACACAATTACACACAAATTTTTGGACAAATCTCTTTTCTTTTAAAGTCTATGGATTAAAAAAAGTTCCGCCAGGACAACGGCAACGTTTGCCCAGCGGAATCAGTTTTTGGTGAATTTCTCCACAATGGCTGCGTGCACAATTTTTTTTTTTACCATACACAATTATACGACGTCATACACTAAATGTCTGCATAATCAAAATCTTTAAATTCAACAACATTCCACTGCGCGTACGCACACTGTCTAGGCGGCTAAAGTGAAGTGACAAGGCTGGTCATTTGTATAGATATGAAACAATTGTTAAATAGCATTATTCGCTAGGTATCTGTTCTTGGTGGTATTAAGCTGCGCTTTATTTTGAACGTTGCCCCATACTAGGAATTTCTCTTGTATCATGACAAACATGAACTCACATACACAAACAGCCAGACTCGGAACAACTAACTGTAGGCGATACAAATAGGTAGGTATATAATATGCCGTGCGGAAACACGCAGCTTAGTCTTTCATGAGGTCGTTGATCTTTAACAGGATTCTTGTTGACTGTTTACATTATGCTGCTGGCAGGTCAACAAATACAAAACATGGCACATTCGCCTCCATTCACCTTCGACGTGTTGCTTCAGTTTGAGAATCTGGCTTGTTCAGTGATAATATGAGTTTCAGAGACAGGCGTTAGGTTCTAGGATTTCCATTTATTGAGACAAGATTTGAATAAGGATAACATCCAGGATACGGCAACTGGCCGCGGTTGTATTATTGCCAGCTATTGATAAATGGGTTTATATGCCTAATAAAATCAAAGTTGTACTGAAGAAGCCATCAGTCGATAGATTTTAACTCGTATTTTGGAAAGTCGAAGCTTTGGAAGACTTTGCCTCTTACACAATAGGAATTGATATCAGCTATTGATTAGTAAGTAGATTTCATATGCGTGGGCGCAACTTAAAGAAAATATTAAAATGTCCGAAGTTAGGCTGGCCACGTTACATACAAAGATCTTCTAACTTTTTTGTCGCAATAATGATTCTTCTTTTGGTGTCGATGAAACTAATGTACGGTCAAGCAACCGCACATTGTACTTTGGCCTAGTTAGAGAACTGCAAATTTTGTTAATTTATAAAATGTAATACAGTCACGTACTCAAGTACGTCAGTCTTCGGTAGAATATCGAGCTCGCGTAACATTTAACATTTTAAACATTTTTTATAACAATTTTACATTATTTTCTTTTATATTATTTTAGTGCATTTTTCGTATTAAAATACCTTTTTGAACATTAACATTTATTTTATTAACATTCAACATTTACTGTAAGGGTCCTGCCCTAACAACTAACATCTTGCAATGATGATGGACTCAAAGGTGGGGACAGCACAAACAACGGAAAAATCCTCGCAATTCCCACTAACATTAGATAGGTACTTGTTGATATGAATTAGATAGGTAATGTCCCACCGCTTCCTCGAAACGGTGGGACATTATCTAATTCATTTCAACAAGTATTATATCATATATATATATATATATATATATTAATGGGTTTGGGGGCAATTCGAGCCTTAACAAAAAACTGGGATATGGTAATATGAGCACCACATTACTTGCTCGAGCGGTCATGAGTGTCGACGACTCCCGAAGAGGCGCGCGAGGCATCGTTTGATGTCCGTAGCGATATTACTCTGAACTGACCCTTACGCGGCTTAAAATAACACTAACCTACCACTCAAATGTGAATTGAGAATGTTCGGTTTTAAGAGTTGATAGGTTACAGACCTTCAGAAAGGCAGCTCCAAGACAAGGGGTCGCGTGTCCACAGCCTTTGTTTCTCAAATCGACGGATGGGTCATCTGTAACATTACAATTTAGTCTGAGCATTGCTATGTGAGCCAACTCAAACGATATATCACAATATCTATTTATTTTTTGGCAATTGAGGCATATTGACCTTACAAACAAACAACTAAGGGTGTAAAAGTACCCATAACGAAACCGAAAGGCACGCTTTCTACCTGTCATTGCGATATTTTGTTTGTTCTAGACCAAATCTGGGAAACTTATAATTATTATTATATTGATATTGGGGAACAAAGTTCCAACTTTTTCACAAACTTGTTTTGAAATCTTAAGTATTTAACATCATAAGTAGAAATACGTCCCCGATCCCCATAGTCCCAACTCACTGGTGATCAGCTTGTGGTAGTAGTTCCACAGCGGGAAGCGCCACGGGCGGTCCCCGCTGGCGGCGCCGGCGCGGCGGGCGGCGCCCCACGCGCGCTCCGAGTTGCTGAAGTAGAAATACGTCCCGATCCCCATAGTCCCAACTCACTGGTGATCAGCTTGTGGTAGTAGTTCCACAGCGGGAAGCGCCACGGGCGGTCCCCGCTGGCGGCGCCGGCGCGGCGGGCGGCGCCCCACGCGCGCTCCGAGTTGCTGAAGTAGAAATACGTCCCGATCCCCATAGTCCCAACTCACTGGTGATCAGCTTGTGGTAGTAGTTCCACAGCGGGAAGCGCCACGGGCGGTCCCCGCTGGCGGCGCCGGCGCGGCGGGCGGCGCCCCACGCGCGCTCCGAGTTGCTGAAGTAGAAATACGTCCCGATCCCCATAGTCCCAACTCACTGGTGATCAGCTTGTGGTAGTAGTTCCACAGCGGGAAGCGCCACGGGCGGTCCCCGCTGGCGGCGCCGGCGCGGCGGGCGGCGCCCCACGCGCGCTCCGAGTTGCTGAAGTAGAAATACGTCCCGATCCCCATAGTCCCAACTCACTGGTGATCAGCTTGTGGTAGTAGTTCCACAGCGGGAAGCGCCACGGGCGGTCCCCGCTGGCGGCGCCGGCGCGGCGGGCGGCGCCCCACGCGCGCTCCGAGTTGCTGAAGTAGAAATACGTCCCGATCCCCATAGTCCCAACTCACTGGTGATCAGCTTGTGGTAGTAGTTCCACAGCGGGAAGCGCCACGGGCGGTCCCCGCTGGCGGCGCCGGCGCGGCGGGCGGCGCCCCACGCGCGCTCCGAGTTGCTGAAGTAGAAATACGTCCCGATCCCCATAGTCCCAACTCACTGGTGATCAGCTTGTGGTAGTAGTTCCACAGCGGGAAGCGCCACGGGCGGTCCCCGCTGGCGGCGCCGGCGCGGCGGGCGGCGCCCCACGCGCGCTCCGAGTTGCTGAAGTAGAAATACGTCCCGATCCCCATAGTCCCAACTCACTGGTGATCAGCTTGTGGTAGTAGTTCCACAGCGGGAAGCGCCACGGGCGGTCCCCGCTGGCGGCGCCGGCGCGGCGGGCGGCGCCCCACGCGCGCTCCGAGTTGCTGAAGTAGAAATACGTCCCGATCCCCATAGTCCCAACTCACTGGTGATCAGCTTGTGGTAGTAGTTCCACAGCGGGAAGCGCCACGGGCGGTCCCCGCTGGCGGCGCCGGCGCGGCGGGCGGCGCCCCACGCGCGCTCCGAGTTGCTGAAGTAGAAATACGTCCCGATCCCCATAGTCCCAACTCACTGGTGATCAGCTTGTGGTAGTAGTTCCACAGCGGGAAGCGCCACGGGCGGTCCCCGCTGGCGGCGCCGGCGCGGCGGGCGGCGCCCCACGCGCGCTCCGAGTTGCTGAAGTAGAAATACGTCCCGATCCCCATAGTCCCAACTCACTGGTGATCAGCTTGTGGTAGTAGTTCCACAGCGGGAAGCGCCACGGGCGGTCCCCGCTGGCGGCGCCGGCGCGGCGGGCGGCGCCCCACGCGCGCTCCGAGTTGCTGAAGTAGAAATACGTCCCGATCCCCATAGTCCCAACTCACTGGTGATCAGCTTGTGGTAGTAGTTCCACAGCGGGAAGCGCCACGGGCGGTCCCCGCTGGCGGCGCCGGCGCGGCGGGCGGCGCCCCACGCGCGCTCCGAGTTGCTGAAGTAGAAATACGTCCCGATCCCCATAGTCCCAACTCACTGGTGATCAGCTTGTGGTAGTAGTTCCACAGCGGGAAGCGCCACGGGCGGTCCCCGCTGGCGGCGCCGGCGCGGCGGGCGGCGCCCCACGCGCGCTCCGAGTTGCTGAAGTAGAAATACGTCCCGATCCCCATAGTCCCAACTCACTGGTGATCAGCTTGTGGTAGTAGTTCCACAGCGGGAAGCGCCACGGGCGGTCCCCGCTGGCGGCGCCGGCGCGGCGGGCGGCGCCCCACGCGCGCTCCGAGTTGCTGAAGCAGCCGAACGCGCCGCCGCCCGTCGCCATCAGGACGCCGTCTGCGGGCACGGGGGTGGGAACCCACTACTATTAGCCCTATAGTGCTCTATCATATTGCTTCTTTAATGGGAAGCACCCTATAGGTTTGATTTCCTATGCGAACGTATGGGCAATGCGACATAAATGGCTATATCTTTTGATTGCGTAGAATTGACGGTTGTTTTTTTTACAGCTTTAAGGGATCACAGAATTTCGTATTAATTTCAACTGCACCTAACTACTTTCACATGTTCGCGAGATAAAGTAGTCCGACAGTCTGACAACCTGAAAAACTGGGTTACAGAGGTCAGATAGGCAGTCACTCCATGTTCAATACAATCAGCTACATCCGATTAGACTGAAAGCCAGCTCCAACATATAAAAGTAAAAGAAAGTGATTGTTTACTAAAAATCATTTGAGCAGTAAAAATTCCCTTATTATCACACTTCTTAGCAAAACATACGTACTAGTAAAAGTAGCGACATCGATGACTAGCGAAGGCTTGAAATGAGACTGTCCGTACACCAGCGCGTCCGCCATCATCAGGCGACCCTCCATGTCTGTGTTCTCAATCTGGAAACATAGGGAAAACTGAAAAACAAGGTTCTAAGTATAATTTTAATCACAAATTCCGGTGGTACACACTATTGTCATATTTAGTACAATATACCTACACGACACGCGGCGCCACTATGATTCTACTATCCGCCACTAGATGGCACTGTTGACAACGCCGCGCCGACAACAAGTATTTTTACTAAACACGGCACATGCTATCTTTATGCTACCATAAAGCAAGGAGTCTTTGAATTGTCTTAAGAATGAATTTACGAAAACACCAAATTATTTGCATTTAGTTGAATGTGTCTGTAGGCCCACCATGACGTCTTAAAGCAGAACTTATTCCACCGAGGGAAAGAGATGGTGCTAGACACCCTGTATAGCTCTGTCTCTTTCCCTCAGTGGAATAAGTTCTGCTTTAAGACGTCATGGTAGGGTAGCTGATCTCTCACTTGTATCGATAATCCGTTGAGCGCCTGCACGACGTCGCCCACCTTCATGCACTGTCCGCTCACCATGTTCTCACAAATCGGAATTACGCCCGTTACATTGATCGGCAACTGTAGGCAAATACATTAAATGGGGCAAAAGTAGGATAGTGATTCAAAGGGGGACGTTTTGGTTGGTTTAAAATGGCCGCTTTAGCAAAACCATAACAGGATAGGTACTAATATGAATTACGTTAAAATTCTTAAAACGTCACAAACGCAGTTTATATTGTGAATTACCACTTTGTGACCATTTTACGAACGGTAAAGTAATTCATATTATTAATCTATTGTGATTCTGCCATTTTATACCCCCAGCTCGATTGAATAACAACACCATCACATCATGTGGTCGGTTTTATTAGGCATAATGGAACAGGAAAATCTTTACTGATATTATAAAAGCGAAAGTAAGTTTGTTTGTTTGTTACGTCTTCACACCTAAATGGCTAAACCGATTTTGATAAATTTTGGTAAGTACAGAGATAGTTGAGACCCTGGAGACGGACATAGGCTAATATTTTATTAAAAAAAATGATGTTTGAGGGAGAAAGAGGGTAGAAAAGGGAAAATTTACACCACACCCACTAGAAACACCGCAGATAGCCCACGTGTGCAACCAGCAGCGCCCGCGTCTACATATAGCGCTTGTACCTACAGCGCCCGTACCTACAGCGCCTGTACCTACAGGGCTTCTACCTATAGCGCCTGTTGCTACAGCGCCTGCTGCTACAGCACCAGTACCTACAGCGCCTGTACCTACAGCGCCTTCTACCTACAGTGCCTGTACCTTGAGCGCCTTCTACCTACAGTGCCTGTACCTTCAGCCGAGCGATGACGTCGAAGGCGGCCAGCACGACGGCCGCGCCCGCCATGCTGCCGCGGTTCTCCGACATGGAGTGGCACTCTTTCAGGCACAGGCCGCCGCTGTAACACGACGGGTAACGATTAGATACAACATACCAATATCATGCCTGGAACCCCACATTTCACCAGATACGTATACCTATTAGTCGTATGTAATAGGGGGGGGGGGGGGGGGCGCCGGGACCCCGGTAGGCCGCGCACGGACCGCGGACCGGAACGGGGACTGAGCGGAGACGGGGGGGGCGGGGTTCATCATCACACCACCCCCACCAACCACACCCGCCCACCCCTAGAGTAGACCGAGAGGAAAGGGCTCTCGCTGTCTATATCTACGCACTTATGACTTGGACTTGGGACCTGGGTCGGCGGTCGGTGTTCGTTGAGCGGCGTACGGGGCATATTGCCATAGGCACGAATCCAGATTTTCTGACCGCCCTTGAGACATTCCTGGTGGAACATAGGCATAATAATAATAAATATCTTGGGACAACTCACACACGGCTATCTGATCCCAAGCTAAGCAGAGCTTGTGTTATGGTAACCAGACAACTGATATACATACTTATATAATTTATAAATACATACATATTATAGATAAATCACACCCAGACACAGAACAAACAATCATGCTCATCACACAAAGTTTGTCCTGGGTGGGAATCGAACCCACGACCTCCGGCTCAGCAGTCAGGGCCACTAACCACTAGACCAACAGGCCCGTCGTGCATGATGCACGATCCCTTGGCCACTGCCAGGAAAGTTATTACAGTTACAGTAATACCTGTCGAAGGTGACTCCCTTAGCTGCCAGCAGCACGGGCGGCGTGTTGGGACTGGCGCCCTTGTACTCGCACTCCAGGAACATGGGCGTGTCGCACGAGCCCTTGGCCACGGCCAGGAACGCGCGCATTCTTTGCGCCTCGATCCACTCGCGATCGTGCGCCTCTATTGTTACGCCGAGAGGACACAGGACGTCGAGGGCAGCCTAGAAGCATACATTATCATGACGTTTCGATAAGGGGGAATTTTAACTTCAAATAAAATTAATACTACCAGGTATTTGTACTAGGCCGCTATGCTGTTTATCGTCATCCATCTTCTCCTACCGCTGCACCTACCTAAGGCATTCTCCTACCTACATGGATCACGCTACTCACATGCCTGACACAAGCGCAGCGCTAATGATAAGCGTGGGAACCTCGATTAGAGATTGTTAGTTGATGGTTTGACAGCCGAAGGTCTTTAAGTCGAAAGTCGTGCGCCCCTGCACGCGAGTGTCGGATTACCTTCTCATCGGGCATCGGGCTAGAGAAGAGAGAGTGAACGTGTGGGCACTGATAGCTTGGCAGCAGATGATCAGATTCCTTGCAGGTACCTGTGCCAGATCCACGGGCGTCATCTTGTTGGCGGGCATGTCGGACAGGCAGCGCGCCCAGTTCTGCGCGCGGCCGCGGATGGCGCCCTCGACCCACAGCTGCGAATCGTTCCCCCCGACCTGAGACACTTGGCACGGCGGCTTACAGCATTGTGGTTTTTTGAACATTTCGAATCTAAAATTAGACATGCAATTATCATTGGTTGTTGTAGTGCGTCAATTTCTTAAAAACTAATTATACTATTATTGACAATGGTATACGCGCTGTCTTATCACTACACAGCCAACGGGATTGCGATTTAAAAATGTAAAAACTCCGACACATTAAAAAAAAAATGTTATCTAAATACGTCCTTTACGTTCAATAAGTATAAGTTTAATAATTTAGTTCAAGCGCCGTTGCGTCGGGGGACCGTTTTTTTGCCACTTTCTGTGCGAACCTCGATCTGCTTGTACATACAAAGCGGTCCCCCGACGCAACGACGCTTTATTGACAACCCATCACCGGAGACTGCACGTGTCACCTACGGTGTCCACCAACAGACATAACCCAGGGCGGTACCTAACTTTCATAACCAGTGCCAGCGATAGACCAAGGTACTTGAGTACCCCCATGATTCTGTGCTTAATGCTCTAATCTAATAAATGTGATGGATGTTGGTTTTTATTTTAATTCAGGCTACCTAATCGATCCAGCCCATTTGCTGCTACTTCAAAGCTTCGCAGCCACAATGTACAAAGTTTAAGATATTTCCAAAAACATAATATATTCTGCAGCTGCCTTGGTCCTAGATACCACAAAATGACCAATCCGATGTCGACTGAAATTGATTTAGCCTATCGCAATATATCCTAAAATGAACTCTATTTTCACAACCTTAATGTCCATATTCGTATGATACGCTTGGTCACAATCGCTTACGGGAATATAGACATTAAGTTTATACTTATAACGATTATTTTGGGATGATAGTTAGCGTGAGTGCTGACCTCCACGCCGCGAGCTCGGCGGCCTCCGCGGCGGCGTCGGGCGCGGAGCACGGGTCCACGTCCACGGCCACGCAGCCGCGCTCCCTCAGCCGCATCACGCCCGCGCCCACGCCCCAGCGGATGTTCTCCTGGGAAATTGAGATAGGACAACAAAGATCATAATATTATGACACGAAACATTTATACGTGCAAGATGTGTTTTTCTTGCAGATAATTCGTCTCTCGTTTTCTTGTTAAGGTATCTTAGTCTTCTTAATCTTTTGTTTTATGTTTGTCTATAAGTATTTATTTTTATATTATTTATTTTCTAGTACTTATCCTTTTTATCTGTTATAGCACCTTCTACGTTTTGTCTTTGCATCATCCTATGGTAGACTGGGAGAAAATGGCTTAGGCATTAAGTCTGCCTTTGTGCAGTTGTTCCTAAAGTTATAATAAAATAAATAATTGAGAATAAATGCATGTTCGTTGATTAGATAGGTACGATATATTTGTTCGCCTTGTTTATCAGCAGTATCGGTCAGGTTAAAACTACAATATTATTTCAACGGGAGGGGGTTCGATTCCTGGCTTAGGTGGAAGCTAAAAACTTAAAAAACATGATAAATGATGTTTATTTTGCAAGTAGGTTTTCACAAATACTTTTACACGTGTTTTTTTAAAAACTAGATGAGACTAGCCGGTGTTTCGTACCCGACTACTCTGAGAAGAATAGCCGAAACAAACTCAGAGGTCATAGTCTCCTTTAAGGTCCTTACATAAGGGCTATGCAGATTGATGTCTGAAATGGTATTTTTAAGAAAGCACCACACAGATTGAGTGGAGCTGTCCAGTCAGTGCAAGTCCCCAAGGAGCTCAACGACACGACGAACAATACCAAAAAAGGACATTTGTGTAGGTACATGTTTATCGTCCGCTACAAGGCTTCTTGCTCTACTAACCATCGTTTCGGATTTAGAACTGATGAGTTTTAGTTAAAATCCCCTGTATAAATTGCTTAAACCCATTTCAGACTGAGTTTTGTGCTGTTCACTACCATACTTTAGTTCCTAATCAAATTATAACTATGGTGACGCCGAAAAATAAAAATAAAGTTATAATTAAACTAAAATAAAGGGTCTTGACAGACACACATTTGGTACCAATATCATGGATAAATACTAACTAGCCATACTAGCTATCATTTGGAGTCCGCCATATTGGATTAATAATGAAGTCACTTAGCTCACCATACATTGTCATTCAGACTAAATATGTACCTATTTCAGATTAAGCAGATGATCTGAAATACATATTTAGTGATGATGAAAGTGATCCATATTTAACTTCTAGTTTTTTTACATAGTTCGATTGCTAATTATTTCCAGACAAAGCTAATAAAACTGAGTTAAAAAGAGTGCTAATATCGGTAAATGTCTTTTGTTCTACCAACCCGTGCTTCATCAAGCGACTCGATCGGATCGTAACCAGCGTTCTTCGGACCTACGGAGGCGATCGCCACTGCGGAGTACTCCAAGATGCCGGTTATTGCGAAGGCCTTACCCAGGGTTAGTTCACACGCATACCTGAAACATTTAATAAAATAATCGTCGTCGAGAATAATAAGTATTTTTTTATATCTATACCGTAAGTTCAAAAATATTTATTCTATAATATAACTTTATCCTCTACGCAATATTGTCCCACTTCTAATTTTTTTTCATAATTTTTAAACGCCCACTGTGGCATTTCGACGTCTTGACACATCACAGTCCAAACATTGTCTATTATTGGACCATACTGATTTGAAATAAGAACACAATGGATTTTGTGCTCTTTTTGTTGAGTTGAGGTTGTTTTTGATTGAAGCGCTCATAGGGTAGTGGTAAGAGGTACAATGCGAGAATCTTACGAATTTAATTGTTGTGATATCAATCCGCCACACTTTTGGTCTAGTTCTGCGGCGCTGGGCGACAGTTCTAACTGCTTATTATGTTCGTAACAGCAGATCACAACACCTTTCTGTAAAATAACATTTGGAGGATTTGCATGAATGTATTAAACTTAGATATAAATCAATTAGTGGTTTTTAATGACCCAATTAATTTTGATTTTAAATATATTAAACCAGTGCAATAAACTGGCAGTAAAAGAAAACCTTTGGTTACCTGACCCACATTTAATGTGCTATCTTAGAATAGAATAGCTCATCATCATCAGCCTACAGCAATCCACTGCTGGGGACATACTCTTCCATCGCACGCCATTTAACTCGGCTCTCGGCATCTCTCACCTACCAACCGCCCTGCGAAGATCGTCGCTCTATCGAGCCTGAGGGTCTCACTTTTCGCTTGCCAATTCCCGATCTTCACTCAAAAATACATCTAACCCAATGGTCATAGGTTCTAAGGTTAATATGGCCGCCCCACTACCACTTCAACTTACTACTTTATCTATAACTGATTGACTTGGATATTTGAAATAAAATTTTACCTTTTGTGCTCCATCAGCCCCTCCCTGCGCACAGTATGTTCTAGTAACAATCTTACCATAATTTAGTCTTCTATGTAATATTCTAACACTTGGAAATAATTTTGTAAACCTCATTTTGATAGAAAAATTAAAAACCTGTATGTAATTTCATTGTTTAATTTCCGTAAAAATGTAAACCATCTAGATTTGTATAAAATAATGTTTGAATGTTATTTTTTTTCATAGCCTACAAAGGCAAGTTAAAAAATTTATACATAAAGACCAAGATACATGGAATGTACATACATAACAAATATATAGACTGAGTTTTAAGATATAGTGCTAACAAACAATTTTATAAAAGGTTTTCAGCAATTAAAGTATACACAAAGATTTGTGCTATGTTGTACATTATGATTACATCACATGCACACAACACAACTTTACTATGCAACTTTTTAGTATAAATAAAGAACTCAATGTTAGACTTTAAGAAAACTCCATCTATAAATACATTATTTCTCCTGTAATTCTCTAATTGTGGGTAGTTAAATAAATAAATGGCTAAAGATAGAGGACTATCTTCTACCAAAAATTTTAAATGAAGTTGTTTTTGGCACATGTCTTATTGTCAATGATACTCTAGTTTCTCTAGGTACTGTTGCCTGCCTAACATATTTATCTCCGCACATATTTATGTTGACTATTGATGCATCCAGTACATCCTCAGTCAACTCCTCTATACAATGCAAATACCGTGTAAAGAGCTTTTCCTGCAATATTAACAAACTTCGTGGTTCAAGTAAAAATGAAAACACAGGTGTTGCACTAGTAGGTTCATCTTCATTCGGTTTAAGGAATTGCAAAACAATGTGAGATCCAACTGATATTGTAGTAATAGTTGGATAGAACAAAGACCCATCTAGATGTGGCATGATGCCTTGCCCTGGCACATACTCATTTACCAACACATGGTTGGGCCTATTACCATCCATAACATTAAGACTATTTATTTTCTCAAGATATTTATCCAGCCATTGTGGTATTGCCTCGGCTATCATGCCCTTACTGTGAGGAATTCCACCCCAGTTCTGTAATCTTCTGTTAGAGAGTTGAGTCCATTTTGGCTTTGGAACCGCATACACACTGGACAAAATTCCCCTTTCTTCCGTTGTTGTTATAAATTCTGATACATAGTAGGCAGTTTCCGGAGCCTGTAGATAAAATTGTGGTTATAACTGAATTTATCTCTACCAAGATAAGATTACCGTGCTGTTCAATTCATTTATTAGTCATACTCCATAAAATAAAATATTTCTAACACATGTATTATTTTAATAAATAAATACTAGAAATTAAAATTAAATATTATTTTAATTTAAACCTGCTACAAATGAATACTTACTGTAATAACTCTGTAGTTTTCTAAATTAAAATCAAAAGAATTCATGTTCGACCAGTGCAAATTGCAAATGATTGAATCTTTTGTGATGGCCTGCTTACATTTGGTATTTGTATAGATGTCATTTGACGTTGTTCATGTAAACAATTGTATTTTCATTTTATTTTTTACATTTACGTATTATAAGGCATATTTTTATTATTCTTCTAAATGTAAACAAATGAATGACAGACAAAACTTGTAACGTTTTATATTACTCTGTGCTAACTTGATTTTGTTTAAAAAAGCCATGAAAGTATTGTAGTTTATATATAAAATAATTAGATTTCGTTTTTGCATTTATAAATAAGCTAAAATAAATTGCTCAAATAATAAATATTGAATGTTAGACATAAAAAGTTTGAAAGATGATATGTAATTAAACGCAAAGTTGTGGAAGTTACCACCAACAAAAATAGCACGTTGACATTTCATAAAATTAGGTGCGTTTAGTTTACAACAGCCAATTTTGATATTTTACGTGTTTATAGAAAATAAAGTTAATTGGAATGTCATTTAGTCCCTTCTATTGCTATGATAAAAATGTATTAGTCTAGCAGAATACTAAAATACGATAAAACTTGATGAATTTTTTAAACTTTGTAAGGAACGTGTTTAATTTACACGCGACCTTTCAAAGCAGTAACAAAACATATACAGCTAATCTTTTTTGACAGAAGCGTACAGAAGATAAAAATGTTATTTGTTAATAATTTTTTTGTAAATATTTGTTAAATGTGCAATTATAGAATGTGATCATAATGGGCGGTTGCATAGGAATAACTAGAAGTGGTAGTGGGCCCATAGAAGAGTCTTCAGCTACCGTGTCTCGGCCTAATTCAGGTAGGGTAAGCGATCATCTGTCTCCGTGGAGACGTCGAGTGCGTGTTCTCATAACTCTTTGTTGTAGGCGGGCTGAGGAAGAACCAGTCGCTGTGCCACGAGACCATACGATGGAAATCAGACGTGCCATTGACAGAGGGACAGTTACGTAGCAAAAGGGATGAGTTTTGGGACACAGCGCCGGCGTTTGAAGGACGCAAAGAGATCTGGGACGCGCTGCGGGCGGCCGCCGTCGCGGCTGAAGCGATGGACTTCCAGTTGGCGCAGGCGATTCTGGACGGAGCCAGTGTGTCCGTACCCAATGGCTATCTCACTGAGTGCTATGATGAATGGGGCACAAGATATCAGGTACACACTTTATTTTACCTTTATCTAACGTGTAGCTGTGAGTGCCCTCTCCTCAGGCTCATTACAATTTCTTATGATATTGAATGCCCTTCAGCTTAGCCCTATCTATGGGTGACATTTACTAACTGTTATCATTGTGAATTTCATGAAACTCTTGTTGTGATGCTGGACAAAACTAATAATAATTTACTAATGTTTACTTACAATAAAAAAAACAACATATTTTTCCTCATCACTTTATTCTTACAAAGCAGATTATAAATGTAAGAATGGTGTACTTAATACCTAATTAGTATTTATGTATGTATCTTTGTTTCTTGTTGAGCCTTTTTTGATGCTGTGTATATTTGGTTACTTATCAATTTGGCCACAACTAAGTGTCATTATCATATAATTATAGATAGTAAGTTGTATAGAATCTTTAAAAGATTTTAAATTTTATTTTTGGGATTACTGAAATTATATTGTTGACTAACTAAAACAACATTAAGAGGTTTATTCCCGCTGTCGTCCTACGGGGACAGCGGTACTTCAATTAAATATTTAAAAATACTTCCCGTTGTCCCCGTACACTGTCCCCGTCCTACGGGGACAGCGGTACTTCAATTAAATATTTAAAAATACTTCCCGTTGTCCCCTCCCGAAATTGAGAATTGTCATATCGCAGAAAGTTTATAGTTAGAATCATCTTTGTCGTTATTTGTTGTCATTTATTTTAATTATTTAAATCTTCAAAATAATGTCATTTATTTTAGTTATTATTTAATTGAATTTGAAATAATGTCATTTAATACAATAAGTAATTATACTAATCTAAATAGTTCAGTTCCGTGTAACCTACTAAAAACAATCTCTTTTTTCTATTAATGCAAGTCGTTTCTAGCACTCGCCGGCCGCTGCCGCGGCACCGCTCGCTTCGCTCGCTCGGCTCGTGCGTAGGAGGTCACAGTTTTAACCTAACCTAACCAATGCAGATTTAAGAGGACAACGACTTGTGAAAAGTTTACTTCCCGTTGTCCCCGTTAGCCGAATGTACGTTACGGGGACAATTGGAAATAAATTTAATCACGTCCCGCTGTCCCCGTGACGGGGATATGGCATACGGGGACAACGGGAATAAACTCATGAAGAGGATAATATAAACCAGGCTTAATATGCTTATTTATTTTAGTTAAACATATGGTCACTTCAGCTTATGGGATTTCCACACTTGGTAAAACCTTTAACCTTTTGCTTTATCCACATTTATATATCTGGTCATACAAGGCCAGTGTCTGAATTACTACACAATTGTCTATTGAAGTTTGTTTGCCTTTTGTCTCAAGCTCTTAATATATCAATGCTATGCAACAAATGCCAATTGGGGTACTCACACCTGTGTGACAGTTCTTTTAAAGCTTGGTTTGTTATTAATCATTCATGACCTATACATAAGGGAATATTCAGTCTACTAAATTTCCTGATAACACATTCCTCATGCAGGTCCAGTACGGGCTGATAGATTTCACATCTTATGAACTTGCCAAATTCCTCATTATGTTCCTCTGTGGACAAACTTAAAGGAGCTTATTCTTCTTACGCCCCAGGTCTACTTCTTTATTTGATTGTTTGTTCCCAGGTCCCAATATACTGCTTATCGCCCCCCATAAACATGGTGAAAGAGGCGAGCGGGCGTGACTCGCCAGCGGAGTGGTCAGAGCCTGTGGAGGGTGGCACGGAGGTGTCGCTGCGCCTGCGCCTCTCCAGCACCTGCAAGGATGTGGATTTGGCTGTGTACTCCCGGCACACAGTTGCACAGTGCAAGAATAAATTACATGTGAGTAATAATAATATATCAATTTTAATGTTTTAATGGGTCCATAGCCAATTGGCTAAGGGAACCTTATAGATTCGACCTGATCTTATGTCATAGCATCTTATATACTTTTTTCTCAAGTTGACGAGATATTTGCTTCAGAAGTCGTGAAAATTTACGCCGCCACCCTGTTTTCTAAAGTAAAGATGAAAATACTATTTGTAAAAAACTTTCAACGAAAATTAATTTGCTCAAGATTTGACATTTAGTTCATCAGACTGTAGCCATAAATTTTAATATTCGGATGTATATTTATCTCAAGTTGAAATGTTGGCTATTATGGAAAGTACTCCATGACATATTGTAATAAACCCAATCTTAATTTCTTTTATTCTTCTTTTTTTAAAAAAAAACTTTGCCCTTCGTATATAATTTCTCCTGTATCGTGGGTGCTTTTACAAACCGTTAAACGTATACACAAACAGCCAGACCCGGAACAAATATCTGTAGGCCATACAAATATCTGTTCCGTGCGGGAATCGAACCCGCGACACACAGCGCAGCAGTCGATCGCACAACCACTGCGCCAGCCGTGTCGTCAATTTGACATAAATGACTGCTTTTCCCTACTTTTATTGTCAGTGATTTTTGACGATATTTGTAACAAATGTCAAATCTGGCCCATTAAACCTCAGGGAATATAAGAAGTAAATAGGTAAGTTAAGTAAATATTAACAGATTAGTTATGTAATCCCGAAATTTTATTTTTAATAATTATATCCTAACAAGCCGCTTCCATAATACTTTGTTAGCCAAAAAATAACTTTCGGCAAGTATGCATCCGATTATCCCATCTCTTAAGATGCTTATATTGGAAAGCTAGATAACACCGTTATTTTGTATGAAAAATCCCCTAGATCTTTGTCGAACTTTTAGACTATATTTGGGAAGCCATAAGTTGTTATGTGAAGTTCAATATCTTAAATTAATGTTAAGCCAAAGATAGCTGATAGCAAACAACCTTGTACTAAAAACCTTGATTATCATTGGTTACGGATGTGGTAATGCCTAAGATGTTAGCACCTTTTAATTACCTGTTCACAGTTAATATAGGTTTTCGTAGTATTTGAAAACCCTTAAAAACAGTTTAAGACCTTTTAGACGAAGAATTTGGTTTGTTTATAAATTGCGTTTTTGCATCTATACTGAAGGAAATATATTTTCGGCCTGTGCTAATTCCGGTGTTCTTTTAAGTGTAGCAAGGTATTTTATCGCAAAATTAGCCTTCATAAATATGTTTTGTTATTAGGTTCTTGAAGCATTAATTTCATCTGTGTCAACCGATATATTGCCAAACATGTCTTCACCTTCAATTCTGTATGACCTTATAGATTCGTAGTAAATAACATTCAATACTGTTATGTAATATAAGTGGATGCGATGTTATCAACACCATTACCATTATTAATTTGGTGACATCTAGATTGTAGGTCCTATATTTGTCGTCTCAATGAATCATAAACTAAAATGAGCTTCTACTAAAACCATGACCATCCATAAGATTAATTAATTTAAAGTGTGAACCAACTATGATTAAAACATTGAAGATTGGACTCTGATTTAACCAAAAAGTTTTATTAAGAAATTATTAAAAAAAGGTTCAGCTGTTTTTGAGGATACGGAACCCTGGTCTTTATGTGCTGTAAAGAAACTGCTAACTGGCCCTCTACGTTTTGTTTTTCAGTCATTAATTTTGGTGTCGCTTAATGTTATTGAAGTGTCGTCAGGCTGCTTTTCTAATCTTACGAAACATCGAATATTACACTGAATCAATAATTTGTGAAACAACAGTCATTATTCTTACTAGCTTATGGGCGGATTTTTTAATAGTCAACTTTTATCTGAGGAATTAAAATGGCGGTTTGACATATTTTCTATAGATGAGCTGTCAAACCGCCATTTTATTCCTCAGATAAAAGTTATCTGACTATTGAAAAACAGCCCTTAGTCTGCGACTTCGCCCGTGTGGAATTCAGTAATTTTGCCACGGAAGCGTACTACCGAGATTAAGGCGCTGTACAAAGCAAACACTTCGTAAAACGTCTAGATTTTCGTCGCAAAGTTAGCCGTATCTGTACATGCCACTAGCCAAAAAAAATTACCGTGTATAGTTCAATACATAAAGTAAAGACTTATACAAAATCAGTTTACAAAAGTGGTCTAGTACTACGAAAAAACAAAAATGTTTAAAAAGACCACGAAAAAAATTTTTTCGTCTCGAAATTCTCAATTTTTTCAGTGACAACCATCATATTTTTTATATCTATAACAAAGGAAATGTTATAGACTAAAGAGATACTTATCTAAAATTTTTCAAACACGGAACTGTGTTTTTTTTTAATTCAATTAAAACTGCAAAATGACCTATATTTTGGCGGACATGATATTCAAATAAAATCAAACACCGAAATATTTTCGACCTTATTTCTATTCTTTCGATGCAATACTGTCGTGTACTTGTGTCAGACCATGCCCAGTATGCAGCTAGCCTCACTTCCGCGAATACCTAAAGATTAGCTTGTTACCGCGCCTTAATAAATAATCTATGTAGTAACCTATCCAGTAAATAAACTATATCTGTGCTAAATTTTATCTAAATCTATTCAGTAGTTTTTGCGTGAAAGAGTTACAAACATCATCCTCACGAATTTCACATTAATAATATTAGTACTTACAATTAAAACAAAAAAGCATTCCGACCATTTCAAAACCGTCTTTTATATCTTACAGCTACCGAGATAATAACAATTCAAGCCAGTGTTTATGTTCCCACAAACTTGAATGCTAGAACAGAATAGTTTAAACAGTAATTTAATCTAGAACGATACTTGAACATGATATTTATACAACAGGTTGTATAAAATCAAAACAACCTGATCATCCGTGGGCCATGGTTGCATGTTCCATAATAGCTCATTGATTATTTAATATCCCTCTTCAATTGTAGGGCAAGTTTCTACCTTCTACATGTCTCAGTATATCTATGCTAAACTGAGGCCAATATTTTAGGTTCTTTCGCTTTTAGATTCAAATTAAATTTTAAATATATATACATTTTAGAAATTCCCTAATCCGGCTGTTTGACCTGCGACGAGCTACAAACAACCTCGGGTCGTTACGATTTTTCGCAGTCTGGCATCAAAGAATACCTATAGGCTATAATTATACCGCCTGTACAGTACTGAAACCAAACTGACCCGTATTAGTACAACTAAGTAACCAGTTAGTTCAAAGATAAATTCAGAAAACGATTTAAAAATAGAATTAGCTCTGTGTGGTTGTGACCTAGTAAATAAAGCGTATATAGTCACGTAAATAAGAACAAAAACTATGTAGTATTCGTTATCAGCACGTACAACTACTACAATACTATGCTACCAATGAAGCTAGCAATAAAAATCTTAACATTGTGCAGCAGGTCGCCGAACACGGTTAGTGGGTGACGTAAGCGCATGCGAACGATGCGAAATTTTGCAACCGTGCGCTGTCGCCTGCCTTCGCGACACACTATGTACTTTTATATAATGATAGGGCTGCCGTTCCATTGTGTGGATAGAAATCTTTCTGTTTATATTGTCTTAAAAACATTGAAAGTCTGACAACCAGTCGTACCAAGGAGTTTAGTAGTCACAGTTATTGGGTTGGGTTAGATAGGCAATCGCTTCTTGTAAAATACTGTTATGCAGAATCATTTAGTTAGACTGGAAGCTGAACCCACCATAGATGGGAAAAAGCTTGCAGAGAATGATGGTTGAATTGCCTTAAAAACGTGCTTCTATTGAACTATATTGTAGTCTACTATTAAATACGTGTTGACCTTTACTTATACAACCTGGAAGATTTTTTTTCGGACGGGATTACCGGGAACAATCCTATGCAATTTATTAACTACTATCATAGTGTAGCTACGGATAGGAATTCATGTTTCCGGAAACGTTTCATAATTCTAGACCTTGCTTAAATCTTCAATGTAAAAATTAATTTGTTAGGTTTTAAGTTTTGGCATAATAACAAACCTAACGCTACAAAAGGTTATATTTGCATTTTTACGCTATTATCAAGTAGTTTCCGAAACGAATTCTGTTCTTGTATAAATGTTTGTTTCACAAACATCCTTACAATCGTTATACCTTGAACATAAGTGAGTTCTCCTTCACATTTGTACAACACAGCCCTGAAGTTTACATACCTATATGCAGTACTTATATGTACTCCAAAAAGGCCGTAGCCACCTGTATAATGTCTCACAGTTTTGGACGCCCGCGACAATTACTGTCCGTTGACCTACATTAGTGACCCGTTCGAAGCATCGCTAGGAATATGATTTCATTGTGCTTTCTCTTTGTTGCCCGCCGAACTTAATAACATGGACATTAGGCGCATTTGCTTATTTTATTAATGGCTCTTGGCTAGCGGCCAAGGTCGAGCTTCGAATGGTCGCAGTTTAGTTAGTCCATGACTTTTTGTCCTTTTAAAATGAAGTAGGTTTTTTTTTAAATAAAAAGTGAATACCAGGCAACCAATCTTACTAAGGGCAGTATAATCTTCAAGGTCAAACGATGATGGTTTCTTATGGAGGAGAACCGGCAATAAATTTCGTGGTTACTCGTTTAAAATTACAACTTCCTATTTTACAATGTTGTTGTAACAGCGTTAGTACCTACTTAAGTATGGGAGGACAGCCTAGGCCAAACAATAAGACGTAGAATCTACATAGCTTACAATCTCCACACATTCAAAAACAAGCGGTAAAAAAGATTGTTAACAAAGAAAATGAAAAAAGGTTACAAAGTCAAAACAAAACTATAATCTACTAGCTTTTGCCCGCGGCTTCGCTCGCGTTAAATTCGGGGTAACACAGTTCCCCTTGCGCCTTATTGATTTGTAATAGCAACGCTAAGTTTTCCCTTTTCTTCCCTCTTTCTCCCTCACATCCCACATTTTTCAAAAAAATATTAGCCTTAACATTTATCAAAATCGGTTTAGCCATTAAAGCGTGAAGAGGTAACAAACAAACAAACAAACTCACTTTCGCTTTTATAATATTATATATATATATATATAGTAAGGATTTCTAGATTCTGTCCATGATCAAACATTATTTGTTAACTGAAAAGTAACCAATCGTGAGTTATTCGTAAGTAACCTCACTTAAACTATCACAAAAATTGATCATTGGACTTTTACTTATTAAGTCTAATAAGTAATATTTTTTTGTATAGTTTACTAGCTTTTGCCCGCGGCTTCGCTCGCGTTAAATTCGGGGTAACACAGTTTGCCTCGCCTGATTTGCAGGTATCTGCTACCTGTAGTTTTTGCCCTTGCGCCTTATTTATTGTAATTTTAGCAATTAAGTATTCCCTTTTTTTCCCTCTTTCTCACTTTAATAAAGGGTCAGGGTCTCAACTATTTCTGTACCAAAATTCATCAAAATCGGTTAAGCCATTTAGGCGTGAAGACGTAAGAAACAAACATCCTCACTTTCGTTTTTATAATATTAGTAAGGATTTAGTAAACTATTTTGCCACATTTTACCAAATTGTTTCCCAAATGTGCGCTGCGCAGTTTTAAGCTTGAATAAATAATGCCACAAATACCTATTTCTTACTCTTTCTTTCTCGTGAGGCTTCTCGTTAGAGTTCTAAGCTGTCCATGGGACTTTGACTTGGCATAACATTTCGTCGAGAAATATCTGTCAGGCATGCAGGATTGCAGGTTTCCCGCACCGAAGCATGTGATAATTACAAAACACGCACATGAATCCCATGTATCAGAGGTGCGTGTCTTGGGTTCGTACTTGGGACCTATGACTTTGTAGCTTAGTAGTCAGACAGTCTCACAACCAAGCTTATCAATGCTATATTTACACTATCAATTTGTTTTTGAATTCTCAACGGTCATCTCGGCGCCGAAAGTCGACTAAACAGAGCTATATTACCCAGTTTTTATTAGTGAAAACCAGGTTTCGATTGGATAATTATACCTCGATAACGATAACTATTAACATATAATATAATCAATGTCAATTCACGTTTAACCGAATGCGATTAGCCGCTTCCGCGTATATCAAGTAAAAAAAAACAATCACAAACATTGTGTTCAGTGAACAACACGCTGTGGGCTACTATAATCCATCTCGTGGGCCCAGTGCGGGTTGGTCGTTACTGGTTCTAAGATATGTCGGTTTTCTGAAGATGTTTTCCTTTGCCACTTTGGGAAGTTTGTTTTGCTTTATCAAAACTAACAACACCTTAACACAATCCTCAGGCTCAAGAGAACATCGAGCCGTGGCGGCAACGCTGGTTCTACGGCGGCAAACTCCTCGGGGACCGGCTGCTCATCGAGGAGGCAAAGATCACGCCAGGATACGTGGTACAGGTCATCGTGAGCACGGACCCACAACCCCCCAGCTAGTCGCGACAAGCACCGCGCTATTTTGCACCCAACAGCGTCTTTGTGGTACTTTGCATTTATTTTTAACTGTTTTTTCCATTTTATTTATATTCGGAAGACTACTCTGCGAGGACGTTTAGGATGAGGTACACAAAGAAAGCGGGAGCACAAAGATCAAAGAGTTCAAATTTGACCCCGTTTCGTACTTCACACCCCAGTACTGTCGAACTTGTAGTTTTATTTCTATATATTCGATATGATTGTCTATTTATTTTTGTATAGTTTGTAGTTTAGTTCGGGCCATATAATACGCTTTGTGTGAGATGAATCGTAGAAGCACAAGCGATTGTGGCGCCCTCTGCTGAGTTAGATGACGATATTAAGGAGGTTTATACATCAATATAAAGTAGAACTTCTGTGTAACTTCATATCATGAGAGAAAGATTTTATACTCGAGCTGTTATAGTGTAACAGTATGTAATTCTTTTGATTGAATATAATGCGATATAGTTTATTGTAGCTGCACTTTAGGGGTTTTGTATCAAATTGTGCGCATTGTCGAAACCCTGAGTGTAATGTTAGGTTTATTTTTTCGCTTTACACTTATTAAATCGCCCAGTGAATAAAAAAACGTATATCGGCAAAATATCACAAAGACGCTTCAGTGAAGGTACCAGAGCAACATGTTCCACGTAATAAATTTATTCTAAAATAACGTTACAGCGTAGATTATAATATGTAACCGTATTTTTACGAAAATGGCCCCTGGCTTATACAATGATAAAGTATATTTTTGTTTGATGAAGAATCATTTCCTTATTTTTCAACTTGTTAATATTAGATTACGCATGATTCTGTAAATATCGTAACGTGACGTATAAACAGGCAACTGGAACTGTCCTTTTCCACTAAGGTCGAAATACTACTCTGTCAAGAAAGTACCGGGAAAAGATCAATAATACACAAAATGTCTGTTATTCATCCAAATTTATTTTATCACCTTCAAAGTATGCTCCTTTAGAAACGATACACTTGCGCCAACGAATAATCCATTCATCGAAACATTTTTTAAACGCTGCTTCCGGAATTGAGTTCAGTTCTCGCCGCGAATTCTCCTTTATGTCTTCTATCGATTGAAAACGGGTGCCACGAAGTGGTAATTTGAGTTTAGGAGAAAGAAAAAAGTCAGCAGGAGCCATATCTGGTGAATATGGTGGTTGCTGGGTGGTATTTGTTGAGTGTTTGGTCAAAAATTCGTTCACAATGATAGCCTTGTGCGAAGGCTTATTGTCGTGGTGCAAAATCCAAGAATTTTCTTTCCACAAATCTGGCCTTTTTCGTCGAATTTGCTCTCTTAAACGCCGCATATCGCTCAAATAATATTCTTTATTTACCGTTAGACCTTCCGGTAAGAATTCAGAGTGCACAACACCGCGATAGTCAAAGAAAACAGTCAACATGACTTTGACTTTTGATCGACTATGGCGTGGTTTTTTCGGTTTCGGTTCAGTTGGAAGGCGCCACTCCGAAACTTGTTGACTAGTTTGCATGTCAAACTCGTAAACCCACGTCTCGTCACCAGTAACAATGCGTTTCATGAATGTTGGGTCCGAACTGATTCGTTCTAGCATGTCCTCAGCGACTTTCATGCGATTGAGTTTTTGGAGAAAATTCAGATCTTTTGGGACTAGCCGAGCAGCAGCATGTTTCATACCCAAATGATTAGTTACAATGGTACGGATCGACTCGTGAGATACAGAAAGTTCGGCGGCTATCTCTCTTAGAGTTGAATGGGGATTTTCAGTCACTATTTTCTTCACTTTTGCGATGTTAACTTCAGTTGCAGACGTTGACGGCCTACCAGAGCGAGGCAAATCTTCCATCACATCTCGACCGCTTTTGAACGCTTTGAACCACTCATAAGCACGAGTTTTTGATAAAGTCGATTCACCGTAAGCCTTCTGTAACATTTTCAGTGACTCCGAACACGAAATTCCATTGGCGATGCAAAATTTAAGACAAACTCTTTGTTCGATATTTTTGTCCATTATGAAATTCGCAATACACACTATATATGATATTACTAAAACCAGCACTGTATTTAATATAAATAACAGATGCAACTCAAACTCCGCGCCAAAATGGAAAACAGTTGTGCCAATCTAACAACTACAAAAAAAAACAAAAATTTTAATTTGGAACCATAAACAAATCATCCATTCCCGATACTTTCTTGACTGAATGTATGATAGCACTATTGAATTTTGACCTCTTGGAACTGAGCCTAGAACTTAAATTTTGCTGATCTCAAGTTGTGCCTGTTGCTTTCAGGTGTATTGTATGTCTTAAAATAAACCTGTCATTTGACAATTTGATGGTGTAAGAACAGGGCTGAGATCTTTACAGCGTACTTTGACTTCGCTCAATCGTGCTGCATGCGAAAATGAACCTTATTCGCGCAAAGTCAATGTGCATATTCTTGCAAGCAACCGTGATTAAATATATCATACGAATAAGAACATTAAGAGATAAGGGTCATTTTCGAATCGCAACTGACCAAGTCTAGGTTTGTTCTATAGATCTTTGCCCAAGCATCATTTACTTGCAACACAAGTCACTGGTATCTTTGTCATTGTAAAAGTTAGGGGGTACAAGAGTTTCATCCTGATTCCACTCGAAAGTATGCCCTGAGCTCGAGTACTACTAGTGTCCACGATTATATGTGAACGCTTAAGATTGGGTCTCACCTTGATATATTGTCACTTTTGATCGATACGCCCATTTTGATGGCAAACGGACCACCATTTATACAGCTACGTTTTCGTTTACCCAAATTCTCTCAAGAGATCATTTATTTACCATTTAAAAAAAAGCTTTTTATTTACCATTTAAAAAGGAAAAGTTGTTCGTAGAACTTTTCCAACGAACTCAATGATTAAATCGGAAAAATAACTATATGTGTGTGTGCCCGTAGTAGGGAAACAGCTTTTTAAGAATTCGTCCCAACATAGACCTCGTTCAATTCAATTCGATGAGTAAACAAAATTACCTCTTAAGAGAATTGAGGTAAACAAAAAGATAAGATTCTATAATAAAACAGTATGTGTAAAATAATCTGGTATAATGTGATGTGGAATGTAATATATTTAATGGACAATCTCTCAGCATACCTTATCATTTGTAGGTACTACATTCGTATAAAATTGTTTATATTTATATAAAATGCCCCAATCGTAGTGATTAATATACATATATATATATATATATATATGACAGTGAGAGCGATACCTTAAGGCTGTATGGTTATTACAAAACACAAGAAACAAACGGAATTTTATTATATTATATATCAAAGGAAATATAATTGTAAATGTTTATAATTATGTGTTTAAAATCGTCTGGAATTAATAAATTAATTAAATGCGATAAAGTAGTCACAAGTGTACCATTAAATAAGTGATAAATAACTTGCATTAAGTTGTCTCAAACTGAATAAGCGATAAACTTATAAAATGTATAACAGACAATAACACGGCTCAAGAAATTATGCTTATTTTTAATGCTTTAATCGTCCCCACAGCTTCTTATCTCATTATTTATTGCCGATATTGTTGTGTAAAGGCGGAATCCCACTGTCATTTGAAAAGACCAACCAAACTCTTTAGACAACTGAAAACTGCTCGTGGGACTACCTTTACAACAGTTATAAATTTAAATGACAGGGAAATTGTATTTAATAAGAGCTAATTAATATACCTGATAATTATTTTATCTAATGTATGATCGGTGTATATTTAAAGTTAAATGGCCACAGTGCTGTGTTTTTTTGCAGTTGTACAACCATATATAAAAAGTAATTCAACATGTCCCAATAGTTTATATGGTATTATACTGTGTTATAAGCAATATGTACAGATACAAACTGCCTATTGTCGTTCTAGTAATTATTTGGATACATTGGGATTTAGGATTTTCTACTTTTAGCGAGCTGAACGTTTCAATTGAAACAGCACCATCAAAGTCTCGAATGGCAATGTAAAAATAGAGTCTATAGAAGAGTCTTAAGGCATAAAATGTAACAGAAACATTTGAACGCAAGTATTAATCTGCCATTTCGTACAGAAAGCAACCGCATCTATTGTGATGTCATTATATTATACTGAATTATTATTATTATACAAGAATATATTGTTTATTTTGAATATTTAAATCGAACGCTAGGTTTTAGTTTTGGATGCAAATGTAAAGATGGTGGTATGTTTATAAATTGCTTGAGCAGATAAAGGATTTTTCACGATACAATGTTATTAATACGACCTACACCGTTATTAGTACTTGTATTTATAACAAGTTCAAGACATCACTATATCATGAATGCTGTTATTTCAGTAGTTCGCGTATCTCTCATATCAAAGACAGACGTTTCGTTGCTGGTCAAACAACACTCAAATGTTCCGTTAAAGAGCTGCTATTTCTGCGTATCATTCGTTTTGGGAGTTACCTCAACTGTCGACGAGGAATGGGCTTCGGAGAGATGCTCATGGAATTAAAGACAAAAAGACTTTCACCTTGTGTCAGTCTATTCGCTTATATACGTCTCTATTCGGACCAATCGACGGTTCTTGCGTACATAAGGTTAAGTCGAAAACCAAGGTTTACAGGAGTAGTCTAGTCAACAAGTGCTTTTTTAGTCAAAACTTTTTAAAAGGCTCGGAAAAATATGGTTGAGGGCTCATTCGATTCGGGATCGAATCTAGAAAGTTTTTGAAAAAATTCAAGACCCGCTCGAAAAAATTGCAAAAGTTATTAACAAATTAGTAAACAAAAAAAAGGGGTTTAGTTTTTTTGGTATATCTCGAAAACTATTTGATATATTTTGATTTTGAAAAAAAGATTCAAAAAGAGGAGGAAATTTCCTAAAAGAAACTCCCAACTCGCGAAATTGTAGGACCAATATTAAAAATTTTACAGGGAGCTGAAAATACGCCTGAAAACGGGTACTCGGGTTTCCGCAAGCCACGCCCCCTTCGAGCGCTTTAATGAAAAATATTATTTAAACATATTAAATGTTGATATTAAAATTTGAAAAAATTCAGACATGTACAGGACAAATTAAGGAATGAAATGCCGTAGAAAAAATATTTTTATCGCGATTTTATAAAATGTTATCCATAAATTAATTAACAATTTCTTCCGACTGGGCTATAAACATTGCAAGTTGCATAATTGTTAAACCAGAAATCTCAATTTTTTTTCCTCTCGTGGAGCTATTCTTCAAATATTAAAGAAAAGATTTCCGTTGAGTAAATTAAAAAATTGTTAATTTTCGATTTGTTATTAACAAATTACCTAGGCGGCAAATTAAATATTTAAATAAATGTTACAAGAATTATTTTTTTTCCAATGTCGATGATCATTCGTTTTTCTATCAATAAAAGCTACCTAAAAATATTTTTTTATAAATTTTAATTCTTTTTGTTTATAAAATTGTTATTAACAAATACATTATTTATAAGATAATTGAAAATTTTTTTTTGGAAATAGATTCCTCGTAAAAAATTATGAATTTTAAGATAAAAAACGATGCTTGCTTTTTAGGTAGCTTTTATTGATAGAAAAACGAATGATCATCGACATTGGAAAAAAAATAATTCTTGTAACATTTATTTAAATATTTAATTTGCCGCCTAGGTAATTTGTTAATAACAAATCGAAAATTAACAATTTTTTAATTTACTCAACGGAAATCTTTTCTTTAATATTTGAAGAATAGCTCCACGAGAGGAAAAAAAAATGAGATTTCTGGTTTAACAATTATGCAACTTGCAATGTTTATAGCCCAGTCGGAAGAAATTGTTAATTAATTTATGGATAACATTTTATAAAATCGCGATAAAAATATTTTTTCTACGGCATTTCATTCCTTAATTTGTCCTGTACATGTCTGAATTTTTTCAAATTTTAATATCAACATTTAATATGTTTAAATAATATTTTTCATTAAAGCGCTCGAAGGGGGCGTGGCTTGCGGAAACCCGAGTACCCGTTTTCAGGCGTATTTTCAGCTCCCTGTAAAATTTTTAATATTGGTCCTACAATTTCGCGAGTTGGGAGTTTCTTTTAGGAAATTTCCTCCTCTTTTTGAATCTTTTTCAAAATCAAAATATATCAAATAGTTTTCGAGATATACCAAAAAAACTAAACCCCTCTTTTTTTGTTTACTAATTTGTTAATAACTTTTGCAATTTTTTCGAGCGGGTCTTGAATTTTTTCAAAAACTTTCTAGATTCGATCCCGAATCGAATGAGCCCTCAACCATATTTTTCCGAGCCTTTTAAAAAGTTTTGACTAAAAAAGCACTTGTTGACTAGACTAGAGAGCGTAATTTGTGTTCAACACGCCCTAGAAATAATTCTATGAGCAATAATAAATATTTTCTTTTTACAATATTTTAACAGTTTTAAGAGCTTTATAATGCTATTTACACATAAGTATTTTATTATTTCACGTTTTCTTGAAAAACTGATAGATGACCGTTTCTACGACACTTATTCGCTGTATTTATAAAACTTGTTCTCTTATACGATTTCTAAAACAAGGTAAATAAATTAAATTAAAATAAAAATCGTATGTCAGCATGTGCGCATAGATAATCTAAAGCCAATGATACAATAAAAATAATACCATTTTCGACATGTCTTTATGTACGTAGGGACCGTCGCAATAGAGACGTCTTGAAAAAAAAAGATACTTTATTCCCAGGGGTTTACAGTAAATAGTCCCATGTATGTTTCGTGTGTATACCCCATTACTTGAAGCACCCAATATTGCATGGACATAATGCTGTTTCGGATAGGTTCAAGCCGATTCCTCGTCGTAATGTGTGGGCGAGCATATTGTATCTTGGACAATGTTTAGTGTTAGATTTTGCACACGAATTAATTAAAAGCAAAATTATTATATTGTTAGTGATTCGTGGAATGTATTCTTATAAAAGAAATTATTTACGTATGTTTCGGGTTAAATTATATTTTGTTAGGATTGTATAATTGAACATACATGAGGGACAAATTAATCTTTGATGTGATTTTGTGACAGTTAAGGCACCTGTTCCTCCACTGACGAAACAGCCATAAACTACCGACGATTTTAATATTCGTGGTCAAGTAACTTAAAGAAGACTATAGATACAGGGTGAGGCGTATATCGACGCTCAAACGGTTACCACGTGTTCATTGCCTACATCATTCAGAACCTCCCATCATCATCTTCCTGTCGATGCTCTATCTTATTTGGCTCAACATGCTTTTGTCGTTAATTACAAAAATCGACTGTTACCTACAAAATTTCAATTATTATTCATTTATTTACAGACTACAAGGTGGTCCAGTGTGTTAGTAACAATATGACAGCCTATGTTAGTATTTAATAACTAGAAGAGATCGAGTGCGATAAGTGAGCCCACATTAGCGGACTGTCTGCCCGGTCAGCTATCGATTGCAGGATAGTGTTGGGACTGCCACGCAGCCTGTTGAGTAGCGAGGTAGTTTTTTTTCGCTACAATGCATCAAAACTGACAGTGCGTGCGTCAGCAAACATTGCTGAGGCACTACAGAAGCGTGGCAGTCGCAGCAATACCCTGAACGCATTACTAAATTGGATACGCAGAGCATTATAAGCCTAATACTTACAAAATGTTTAGAACACCTGATTGTTTAGAGGAGGGGGTGGGAGGGGGCATGTGTGCTGTGGTTACCCGTTTGATCGACATCCTTTCTACTGTGTAGATTAACACACCTCTAGTAGAAATCTGTCAAACAAACGACTCATTTTTTGTTTATATATTTATTTGCTATCTCTACTCGCTAATCTCTGGAGGTGGAACAGGGTCCTTATTATAGTTTCATGAAATCATCTGATTATATATTGCGATTATTTTCTTTACGGCAACACAGTAAAGTTAACTTAAATTTTTTGTTCGACATTTTTTTGACTTGACGTGAAATATTCGCAATAATCTTTAGGACAAAATATTATTTAGTTATAATAATTAAATTAGTTATTTTTTTATAATATAATGGCCTTATATTACAATACTCAGCTGGACACCGTTCGAAATAAGATAAAAATATTCAAAAGCGTACTTATCACAAGAAACTCATGCAGGGCGTAAAAATACCCTACACAAAGCATTCTTAACAAAAAACTAAGTAATATTGCTGGGAAACTATTTTATGGTGTGATGAATCACGGTACGGTTGCAGAAAATGTAATGAACTTATAACATTATGCTGACAGGTGCATCATCTCAGTCAAATCAGCCTTAATCTCTAAGTAAATAACCTGGTCCTCTAATTATGGCGCCAACCAAAAGAGATAACACTATTGTTTAGTTTTCCCTCTTCAAATTATGCGGTTCAAATATGCGGTACAGCTAGCTGTACTTCACTATTTATTTACGGTAAATATCACAGTTTTTCTACAATTGATGGCCTAAAGCCATTCCTGACAATATTCTCACATATCGACTCATCAATTACCAAGATCGATTTTATTTATGTCAAAATAGTGCCAGACTTTATCGATAAAAAATATCGATATTTGTTATATGTATACAGAGTGTTTTTAAATCCTGTAGTGATATTAAATAAAGCCTCAGCAGCATTTATTTATAATTCGGATTAATTAAATGTCTATGATTATAGTTGGTTTATTTTTTGTATCGAAATTATTGATATAAGGCGATGTAGGTTATACAGATGTTTTAATTTTAGCAGTTACAATTTAATTGGTATTTTTTTTAGTTTGAGGTACCCTTTCTTAAATACCAAGTTGAATGTCCAATGTAATGATAAATCCTAATTTTGTGTATCTTATGTTGATGTATAATGTTTTTCTTTTTATCAGCTATTAAAATTGTAACTGCTACAAAATATACGTTATATTTCTAAATTGTAATAAGAGGATTATAACATTTTAGTACTAACTTATTAGGTTAGCTTTAGTATTTATATATAATTATTTAATAATTAAATTGGGAAGAGGCTCGAGATATTATTTAGTTGATCAAAGATGTCTCTGCAAACATTAATATTTTTCATTTAAATAATAATATTTTTTAATTAAAACTTCAGTTATACAAGACCATTCGATATGATAAATAATACGAAAGCGATAAACTATATTTTATAATAAATGTTGCAGAGATATCTTTGTTTCATAAACATTTCATGATAATTCGTTTTTATTATAGAAAGCTCTAACAAAACGTTCATGTAAGTCGTGCACGCTATACTCAACTTCTTGTGAAGATATTAATGTTTACAATTGCGTACAAGACTTTGACTGATGTTAACGTGTGAACTAAGGCTTGAACTGCATTGTCTATGAACATCTCACTACGACACCACTCCGCCTATTCTATTTGTCTCTAAAACTTGTATCATTTCACAGTACGTTGACTTCTGTCAAAATGAAAATGATTATTGTTAGCTTGCTGCTGTCATAAATCAACTGTGAAACAAGTGCAGTTCGCGTCTTATTTCACTAGTCTGAAATTGCCAGTGAAAAAAAGTATTTGTTATGTGTGAACAATTCCTCCTGTGTTACCATCAACAATATAGTGTTGCCTCACTTTACTCTTATAGTTTTTCTGTTATATTTAGGTTACAAATTGCAGTCGGCCATAGCTAGATTATACAATAGTAATATACGGTCTAAACATGTTTGATTTCGGACTAAGGAATTATGTATGGTGCTACCATTTTGTTTTCACTGAAGGACTTATTTCGTACTGATTTAGTTGACTATTTGGTGACATGTTCAAGTATCTACAGCTTGTAGTGTCGTCAATATTTAGGGGTTTGATTCAGACAATCACTGAACAACTTTCTACATGGGGTCACCAAAATCGAAAAAATAATCAGCTGCCCTATACGCGCCTTTCAGCTACACGCTGTATAAGTAGGATAACACAAGTAAAGCTTGTATAATAAATCGTTTTCACATTCAAAGAAGTAAATAGTAGGAATAGGTCCGCCATAAATGATTTCTCACAACTAAATGTTAATCAAACAGATACGGGTAATGTCCAAATTATAAACTTTATTCAAATGTCATACTCACATCTTTACATGTTTCTCTTTTATTTATCATAGCACTTTACTTGTTAAGAAATGTACAGTCAGCACCACATTTGTTATTTTTGTCGCTGACTGTACTAACCCTCTATAATGTACCTTAAGCAATAAAATTTATTTACGTACGCAAGATATTGAAGAAATATTTATTTGATTATTTTAGAATATTCCTTGAATCCATTTTTTTGCTGGTTAGTTTATACTTTGTGTCAACTAAATTCGCTCAATATAACAACATAATTTTCAAATTGGTATTTTATAGTTGTAATAAATAAATGTCATTATTATTTTTACTCGACGCTGTATGGCGTTTTATTTTTCAACATAAACATATAATTAGATATTACGTCGAAGCTGAAATGTCCATCTATTATTCGTAAACGCGGGTACTGCTAATATTATGATTAGAAGCACAATATGTAACAAATATATCAAAATTGATGTGGGTTTTGACGAGCGCAGAGTTTGGATCATGCCTGTATTGTTACAAGTATGTAGATAGATAGATTTATATGTAATAACAAATTCACTGCGTGTATCGTAAGGCTATACAAAGTTGTACATTTTGTGGGCGCCGGCGCAGTCGGCTCGACGCGACACATCTGCGATTTGTCTACACACAGTTTTGTACATAAACCAGTTTTTCAGTGTGTAAGCAATATTAGCATTTTAAATTTTCAAATAAAACACTTTGTGAATAATATTGTTTGTGTATTTTGTAGAAATGTGTCCCTTCGCGATTGTTATAGAAGTCCTTACTAATAATATTATAAAAGCAAAAGTGAGTTTGTTTGTTACCTCTTCACGTACAGAGATAGTTGGGAACCAGGAGACGGACATAGGCTAATTTTTATTTAAAAATAGTGGGATGTGAGGGAGAAAGAGGGAAGAAAAGGGAAAACTTAGCGTTGCTATTACAAATCAATAAGGCGCAAGGGGAACTGTGTTACCCCGAATTTAACGCGAGCGAAGCCGCGGGCAAAAGCTAGTATTTAATAATCTTAACTCCCACTCGAGCTAATAAGAAATATTCGATTGATGCCTATAGGGTTATTTTTCAGAAATGCCATTTAAGGGAGAGGGGGGGATGTTGTATCTTCATTTGAAGTGTTTCTACATATTAATATTCTTAGCAGTCAATTTTCTTGTCTTAATAACAGCATACCGAGCTCACTTGTTTAACGCCCAATAATTAAAACACAATCATAATTTCACTTGCATAAAGTTTAATTTACTATACAATAATACAGTCTGTTATCTACTTTGGTATGTACTTCAACAATTTGATCTCATGCGTGAGCCAGATGGCGAGCGACAGCAGCACGAGCGAGCCCGACTGGTGCGACGCCGCCAGCGGGGTCGGCACGTAGTACAGCAGCGTCGCGATACCCAGCGACACCTGACGGGAACACACCGTAACGTTAACATGCCAAGGGCAAATTTGTGTCTATGGTACACATTTCGCCAGTTGTCTATTTCCAATGTAATAAACGGCAAGCCTATTGCCATTAGCCGGGCATGAATTTGAACTCCGGCCTCCCGAGTTGCTACTAAAATATCTCTGGAATTCGACCACATACTCAACAGTGGAATTAGATTTCATGATAATATTGATACATTGGTCTTCTGAACCTGTTGGATACTGACGCTCCTGAGTGCTCGAATGGTATCGGATTCTACCATACTTGTGCTGAAATATCTTCACATATCACCATGGGATCATGGGTAAAAGATATTTAGGACATCATTAAATTCCTGCTCGCTTTCCTTGTTGTTAAAAAAGTTGAGTTGGCTTACAGTTAAAGTGTACAAAAAAGTAAAAGAGATCATATATGTATATCTTTACCTGCAGCCACGCCATAGCCCCAACTCCATTGACAACCATCCTAGCCATGGGTGACAATGACTTCTTCCTCGCTATATACCACAACCCAGTAACCAGCGCCAGGGTAGTGGTACCCAGAATCCTATGGTCGAACTGCACGGTGGTTGGGTTCTCGGTGAAGTTGCGGAGCATTGGGCTGAACTCCAGGATGTCTTCTGGAATCCATCGGTCTCCCATCTTGGGGAACGAGCTGTAAACTAGACCTGCGTCCAGACCGGCTACAAAGGCACCTGGAAGGAGAAGCTTTTGTTAGAAAAGAGATATCAAATCGATAGAATAATTATTATGAAAGGGGTTAGGCAGACACTACAGACCGTCACCAGCTTGATCCTTAAATACTTTTTGTTTCGTCAAAAACCTGGTATACACGAACAGGTCTAAAACTATGTCGTGTAAAATATGTTTTACCAAAATGAATTAAAAACCCGCGCAAGCTATTATTACTTTAAAAACCCTAACATGATAATTTTTAACTAAAGAATACGGGGTTGTAAAAATGGCCTGTAAAATCTTACGTGATTAAAAAATGGTGCCTTATTAAAAATCGACGTGCCCAAAACAACACATCGTCTCTAGTCATCGTCATCGCCATCGTTATCTAAATAATTACCTAGCTTTCATTTTGTTTATTATGAAAAATAATACACATTTTATTAGCAGCCAACTAATCGTCTGCATATGTTGTTGGTAATAATAATCTTCAGAAAATAAATACTACATACCCGACACAGCAGTAAGGAAGGCCATAGCTTTAACAGAATGCGCAAGAGCAGTTACACTCTTCAAATCCTTCAAAGACTTGAATGTGGCAGCCACAGGAAAGGGGCGAAGCACTCTTAGGGCTCCAGCCAGGAGCCCTGTGTAAAGAATAAACGCCAAACTCAAGTGCGCTGCTAACCGGTACTGTGATACTCGGGGTACATCTGAAGGTCCTTGGAAACGGTCTTCTAGACCTGATTTAACCATGTACCAGCCCATTAGACCCTGAGGAAACGGATAGATTAATGGTAGTATAGCATACAACTAGTTAGCAGGTAATGTCCAACTGGTCTACAGTTGGACATTAATTGCTAACTAGTTTAACTTTAGGCAGAGAGATGACTTAGAAGAAACATGGACCCAATGCGGGATGCTGAATTCAATTCGATATTTTGGGCATCCTGGTTCTCTCAGTGTTTTTTTTTGTAAAGTTATTGTAATGATGGTTTCTGACATTTCTATAAATATCTGATTTATTTGCAGGAATTCGAACACCAGTATTTCGGTTCTCAGAATCTATAGAATCAAAAATTATATTACTTAATTAAGGGTAAGTGATAATGCCACGATATTTGGCACAAACTGTATGTCGAGACGTAAAATAGGAAGGTCTCTGTTTCCTTATATTCTCTTTTGTGTGTACATAAGCGATTAAATGATAGAATAGATGAATAGTGAAGGAGGTCCCTCACCTGTGCAGCCACAAGCGCGCAGTACACGGCGACCCTGAGCTTCATGGGCCTGTCGAGGTACCCGCGCGCCCAGAACAAGGCGGCCGGCACGAACAAGGAGGTCCCTCACCTGTGCAGCCACAAGCGCGCAGTACACGGCGACCCTGCGCTTCATGGGCCTGTCGAGGTACCCGCGCGCCCAGAACAAGGCGGCCGGCACGAACAAGGAGGTCCCTCACCTGTGCAGCCACAAGCGCGCAGTACACGGCGACCCTGCGCTTCATGGGCCTGTCGAGGTACCCGCGCGCCCAGAACAAGGAGGTCCCTCACCTGTGCAGCCACAAGCGCGCAGTACACGGCGACCCTGCGCTTCATGGGCCTGTCGAGGTACCCGCGCGCCCAGAACAAGGCGGCCGGCACGAACAAGGAGGTCCCTCACCTGTGCAGCCACAAGCGCGCAGTACACGGCGACCCTGCGCTTCATGGGCCTGTCGAGGTACCCGCGCGCCCAGAACAAGGCGGCCGGCACGAACAAGGAGGTCCCTCACCTGTGCAGCCACAAGCGCGCAGTACACGGCGACCCTGCGCTTCATGGGCCTGTCGAGGTACCCGCGCGCCCAGAACAAGGAGGTCCCTCACCTGTGCAGCCACAAGCGCGCAGTACACGGCGACCCTGCGCTTCATGGGCCTGTCGAGGTACCCGCGCGCCCAGAACAAGGAGGTCCCTCACCTGTGCAGCCACAAGCGCGCAGTACACGGCGACCCTGACCTTCATGGGCCTGTCGAGGTACCCGCGCGCCCAGAACAAGGAGGTCCCTCACCTGTGCAGCCACAAGCGCGCAGTACACGGCGACCCTGAGCTTCATGGGCCTGTCGAGGTACCCGCGCGCCCAGAACAAGGAGGTCCCTCACCTGTGCAGCCACAAGCGCGCAGTACACGGCGACCCTGAGCTTCATGGGCCTGTCGAGGTACCCGCGCGCCCACAGCCACGCGGCCGGCACGAACATCACCGCGCCGATGGCTCGGCCCCACGTGCGGTGCGCGAACTCCATGTACCAGATCCACCTGAACTCTGATACTGTCATGTTTTGGTTCTTACTGCAGAGTCAAAAGAATGATTTTAAGAAATTAGTCGTGTGGCACCAGATTTCCGGTTTTTTTTTAATGAATGTTCTCCCACACTAGGAATTTCTCCTGTATCGTGGGTGCGTTTACAAACATTTAACCTTTTCACCGCCAGCGTACACAGAACGCGATGCCTCGCCTCATAGTACGAGAGCCCACGACCAAAACCATGTCTCATAGCAATACGGCAAAAATCCTATAAAATCGTTAGATTGTATGATTCTGAACCCGACTAGGTGTGTAGTAACGGTCGAAAGTGTAGCAACTGCGTGGGAGGCCATTTCTGCTGTGTCAAAAAAAAAAGACAGTCGGTATTATAGCAATACGTCTGATAGTGAAAATGTACATAGATTTTATAATTGTATTACGAAAAAGTTTGTTTTCAGACATTTTGCGCGTAGCATATAGCCTGAGCGCATTTTTGAAAATGTCAACAAATTTAGCCGACCTGTATCATAGCAATACGGATAATTTTTTTTTCAACTTTTCGTATTGCTGCCATGATTACCAAAAACCTGTTTTCAGACACTTTAAGTGTAGCATATACTCCCAAAAACGAAAATAACGTTTTGGAGTCGCCTGGCCGACGCCTCTGTTAAATGTTTTTTTTAAATTTACAGCCTTCATAGATATTCAACAGCCTCAGCGCTTGTTACGCTCCTGCCCCTTTCTTACTATTATAGATACCGGCACGGATCTTGAGCGCTCGGCGGAAGGGTGGGGATCGCTTTGCGCATCGTACACATATGGCAAATAAAACGCACGCCCGTTGATTATTTATTTTTTCTAAGTTGCCTACGTAATTTCTTACTGGTTCTATGGTTGAAAGAAAGATTAAATAATGATTCATTAAATTGAGAAATGGAAATTGAGATCAAAGAAGTAGGTAATTAACAAGTGTTTCTAAATTAAAATTATAACTTAGTTCTTGTAGTTTGTCAAAAATTACAAAAAAAAAACTACTACGTATTTTTTTTGTTAGCATTTTTGACTTCGAATTTTATTTGTTGTAGATAAAAACTTTATCTATTGAATATAGTACATTTTGATACAACTACAAATAAAATAATTGAATGAAAAATAGTTTTGCTAATTACAAACTGACATTATTTTTTTCCCCGTTTTGCTTTCGATAAATATCACCTTTGATTATAATTCCAACGGTATATTTAATAAAAAATCACATAACCGTTTTTTTTTTCAACTTCATCCCAGTTTCCTTTTGTGCGATTTATTTCAGTCCTTCAACTTCAATGTTACGGTTTCGGGTAAATTCTTTGTTAATTATCATCTAATAAATTCAGGGTCGCAACGTATTCATTGGTTTGTAACAGAAAATTCAAGATGCCTCAATACGATTTTTAAATGATATCTGAGTATCGAAAAGTTGTCTGATAGAGAAGGTGCTACACTTAATTTGTCTGATATAAATTTTTTGCACATGTGGACAACTTATTTTATCATGTCCAACAATTTTCAGACATATTGCTATGATACCGATCGGTAAAATTTGTTAACATTTTCAAAACGGGCTCAAAATTTAATGCGTTCACATTTCCGTCTGAAAATTGTTTTGTTCGCATCAAATAACCAAAATTTACTAATAAAAAAGATTTTCAGACGTATTGCTATGAGACATTTTTTTTGTCTCATTTTTAATTTTCTTAAGTGATTTTACGGGTTTGCGCTACACCACTAACGTCTGAAAAATATGTTTCCGGTATCTCAGAACTATCATTCAACTACAGTCTGCAAATCAGACATATTGCTATGATGCAGTTCGGTAAAATTCTTTGACAATTTTGAAAATTCGGTCAGATCAAACGCTACGCGGAAAATGTCTGATATTGGTATTTTCGAGTTCAGGATAATCGTATCTATCGATTTGATGCGGTTTTGGCCGTATTGCTATGAGACAAAAATTTTGGTCGTGGGCTCTCGTACTATCACGCCAAGCCGAAATGTATGTTAAACAGTAGTGATGAGGGTAGCGTCGATAGTCGTAGGTATCGATGAATGAGAATTATACACGTTAAGTTATGTTTTATTTATAATTATACGGATATAAATAAAAACCGATTAAATATTGCCATATTTGTTTTATTTCCCAGTATCCTTGATAAGAAAAACAATATAAATATCAAAGAAACAAATACATAACTCAATTAGAGCCATAAGAAATGAGTCACATCACTAATTGTTTCATGTCGTCATCCTTTGACTTCATTTCAAGTCCTTGGCGCTCAGAACACGTTAAATTCAATTCTAATGATGATGTGGTCTATGGTCTTTTTTCGATGTTTGTCTACTGCCGTGTTTTTTACACTACTTCTGTCATTTTATTATATTTTTACCGTAAAAAACCGGCAGAACTTTTCATTGTAGCATTGTATTGTGTATTTCGTCGTATAAACGTTATTATTACTATCAAGACACACCTCAAGAGTCATCGTCTTCTGGTCCAACATTCTCCGAGTCCGATTCCAAACCTTGTAGAATGCTTAAAAGCTCATCCGCAGCCAGTTCTTCGTTCGTGTTTAATAAAATAAATAAATATTGCTGTTGACTGCACTATTACAAAGTGACCTTGACAGCTATACGTTTATGACGTCACAGAACGTCTTCTATACTAGTCCGTGGCGCCCGGGGCACTGACAACCATAGACTTTTATCTGACAACCAATTATTTTGTAGAGATGGGAATATAATTATCGATAAGGTTTGCAAATAACTATTTAATTACGGTTCGGCACCTATCCGACAGACGAAATTAGTCTATTTTCCCTTTGTTATAATGTAGTTATCTATGTTCATATTTTACTGACCTCAAATTGTTTTCGATAATAATGTTTCTAAATATTTCATCGGGTGAAATCAAACAGTGTTAACTTTTGCGGCACATCACTGGCCGACTACATATCAAGTCCTTGGCGTTCTGGGGATATCAAAAAATTTCGGAGTTTTTGTTTCTGCCAATTTTATGACAATTAATGGCTTTTTTTGTGTGGAAAAAAAAATTAGGGTATTAGACAGTGCTTTTAAATTATGAAATGGAAAAAACCTGTTAAATTCAGTAAATTTATTTTTATAACATAGATAAAATGAAGGGCTTCTAATGTAGCCGTGGCGCTGGTGGCACGAAAATCCGGAGCTTCTATTGATGTCCGCGGCGGTGAAAAAGTTAAAACTCACATACACAAACAGCCAGACCCGGAACAACTATTCCCATCAAAATTATTTGTTCCGTGCGGGAATCGATCCCGTGACACGCAGCGCAGCAGTCGATCGCTCAGCCACTGCGCCAACCGTGTCGTCAAATTGTTGGTTGTAATGTTATCGATTTGAGGGGAAAAAAGGTGAATATGATAACGAAAGTTATAAGTATGAATGTGTTTCAAGTATGTTGGTCGAGTGGTCGAAAGCGTGACTGCTGATCAAAATGTCCTCCAAGTGTTATTGGAACCGGAGTTGCGGGTTGTTCGAAAGAGGTACCGCGGCCCCGGAACATAAAGGGCAATAGAAAGAAGATGGGTGGGTTTTAGTCAGTACAAGATTTACCACCCGCAAAAAAAAATGTTATTGGCATCAGGAATTTCTCAGTAGCAACCATAGAGTATGGACCTGTTTCCGGTTGATGGCAATAGGCTCGTCCCCTGGATGGACTTAAACACATAGCTGGAGTAAAGTGTATGTACGTCTCTGCCTAACCATTTGGGGATTGTAGGCGTGATGATATTTAAAGTGTGTGGTTATAAGAGTAGGAAAAGACTACAGAAACCGATTAGTTGACTGACTACTGATATTTGAATAGAGAAGTGTGTCGTAAATTCGACAGGAAATAATAACACAAATTCAAGCCATTTTCCCCATGGAGGAAGGAAACCACAGAACTTGTTTAATTTTTCTTTGGCCTTAACTTCGACATTACCATTGTTGTAGCAGCGTAAAGGTAATTATGAATTACTAGCTTTTGCCCACGGCTTCGCTCGCGTTAATTTGGTTAACACAGTTTCCTTTTCCTGATTTTTAGGTACCTGCTACTTGTAGTTTTTCCCCTAGCGCCTTATTTATTGTAATAGCAAAGCTAAGTTTTCCCTTTTCTTCTCTCTTTCTCCTTCATTTCTCACTTAACTCTGTACCCAAATTCATCAAAATCGGTTCAGCCATTAAGGCGTGAAGACGTAACAAACAAACAAACTCACTTTCGCTTTTATAATATTAGTAGGGATGACGTATTTATAATATATGTTCCACAGATTCACACACCCTACCTGCTGCCGATCCGCTGAGGGAGCCCCACATTACGAGGCTTGACACCTGTAATAATTGAATCTAGAAAAACTAAAAGGGTACTTACTAAATAAACTCAGGAAACTGCTTATATTTTTCAAACTCCTGCTGCCATTCCTCGTCAGTCCTCGGCATCTTCTCTCCCAGGAGTTTCCACGTCACCATTGACAGCCCTGACTCTGTTAGTCTGGTCACGCCACCTGCACAGCGTTGTAAAACTATTATAGACAGGACATAGTGGAGGCTATCGATAACATTATCATGCTCATTAAATAAACATCTTTGCCAGCTTTAAAATAAAGTCGAAAATAATTGAACTACTCCAGTCAGTTTAGATGTTTTGTTAAACTAGTGACACAATTTGATTTATTTTAGTCCTTATGACAGCGATCTTTAAGTTGATGTTTTATGACAATGCTTTGCAATTTGCTTAGTGTGAAGAGGCCGTAAAAAGTGCTGAGACTGGTTAGGTTTTTTGTAATGAATTATAATTTTATACATTAACTAAATGTTTTACAATACGATTTATGAAACTGTTTGTTTATTTTAACGTTACACTCGTATTGTATCGGGCGTAGGGACTTTAAACAATGGAAATCGAACCATATCAATATTTGTTGCCATTCGGATTGGAGTGTTACTCAAACATTTGAGTGTTACTGTGAAAGAAGAGAAATAAAACAAATATAACTTTTAAAGTATCTTTATTACTTAAATATATATAGGTACATATACATTAAAACGTAATAAATATTTTTAGAAATCCCATTTCTATAATCTCTCAATAAATGTTTATTTTAAACTTAGTTTATTCATAAATTATTTCAGTAATAGAGAGAGTACAGGTAGGTGTTATTTTTTTATAAAAGTAATTACACTAATGGATGGTTGGATTTTAGCTTGTTTCAGTAATAATATTAATTTAAATAGGTATGTTTGTGTAAAAAGAGTGTTTTAAAATTAAAATGCAAACCCATTTACTAATAGACACCATATATTAAATAGTTTGTATTTACAAAATACATAAGGTAAGTACTACAAGATCTAAACCTAAATGAGAGAGAATTTTGCGCTAAAACCCAGAGCTCCATGTGTTTTCTATTCAGTCGATTAATGTTCTTTAACTGAATTTTGTATAAAATGGAATGTAAAGTACAATCAGACCAGTAAGGTCAGAACATCATACAGGATGTTCTTCTAGAATTACTTTATATTTATGGATCAACGACAAAGATAATTGTACCCAAAAACACCATGTTGCAAAAATATACTGCCTACTCTGTGCTTGTCATGTACTATGTACATGACATGTACATGTACATTTTATACCAGCTATAATTCTATTTAAACTTTATGGCTCGGAAGTTAGCTGCGAATGATGCTCTGCGCATTATACAGTCAAGACGATGCGTCCTCTGTGCTCTGTTTATAGCCAAAACTGAGTTCTGCGCAGCTTTATGTTAGACTAGCTTTTGCCCGCGGCTTCGCTCGCGTTAAATTCGGGGTGACACAGTTCTCCTTTCCTGATTTACAGGTACCTGCTACCTGTAGTTTTTGCCCTTGCGCTTTATTTATTGTAATAGCAATGCTCAGTTTTCCCTTTTCTTCCCTCTTTCTCCCTCATACCTCAATCTTTTAAAAAAAAAGAATAGCCTATATCCTTCTCCAGGGTCCCAACTATCTCTGTACCAAAATTCATCAAAATCGGTTTAGCCATTTAGGCGTGAAAACGTAACAAAGAAACAAACTTGCTTTCGCTTTTATAATATGAGTAAGGAAGTAAGGATGTTCCAAACTGCCTAAGTTTGAACCGTTATACCAGCGCAGACTGTTACTCGCAGCTGACTTCCGAGGCGCTAGTTTGAACAGAACTATTGCAAAATACTACTTTGGTAACAACAAAGTTCTATTTAACCCTTTACAACTAAAATCCCCTACTTCTTTCCATTAGTAGTTCGAAGCGCCACATCAATAACATAGTATATGCTATACAGTAGAACAAGATACCCTGCAACCATACCTAGGACCACTGCGGTGAACACCATTCCGGAACATCCTAGAAGCCAGTAGCCCACGACTTTGGGAGTCGCTTTGGGCTTTGGTGCAGTCTGGCACAGGCGGACGGCGATGTTCTGGGGCTTTAGCAGGTCTGTGAGCTGCGGAAGTAGGAAAATAACAATCAGAAAAAACACAAAAACTTGACAAAACAGGCCCAAAATTTAACGATGGTAAGGTTTGAAATCGAATAACCTGAATTGGGTGGTAAGAGTGAGTGGGTCGTGTTGGATCGGCTTCCAGTTTTTTCACCTGCCGGAGGTGTGTAGTGTTTTTTCATGATTTTTTACAGGTCATAATTTTAATTGAATAATTTCTGAGAAAAATCGTCATAACAGACGGGGAAATTGCTTACCGCAAGCAATAATAAAAGGGTAAAGTTGACGAGCGCGGCTCCTATTTCGGAATGGTAAAAAAGAAATACCACGAATGGAATGGCGGGTTTTATTCGCTCGCTCGCACAACCTCGCCATCCGCTTCTAACCAAACCTGTCCCGAGTCGAGATGCCCTAAATCCCGGGCTTCTTTCACCCACTCACCAAAATATTAACTTTGAAATTCATATAATCCTAGCGATTTAGTTTACGCATTTTGAGATGATTTTGACAGATGCAACGCAAAAAGGGAAAAAAATAGCTAAAATTTTCCTTCTGTTTCATGTTTAGTAAATAGTTTATCAACATTTTTAGAAATTATTTTAATATATGTACTTCGACCCTGTTCCGGTGGGTAAGAGCGAGGCCCCATTAGTGCGTTGCGTCGTCGCAGCGTCGTCGCTGCGTCGTTTTCCATACATTTTTTATAACATGCCCCATTAGACCGTTGCGTCGTCGCGCGCGACGTTTCAACGGATCGACGGACAAGAGACGAAGCGGGAGGGGGGGTGATGCGCTGCGTTGTCGGAGCCGTAATAAAAGCAACAAAAGAACACGTTTGTATCTATCCATTGCAAAGGCTGAACCAGGCGGAGGACAGTTGCCCACATTCGCATTTTCAAAAGAAAGTAGCGCCGCCTATGTTTCATTTCCCTCAAAGTTTGATAAAAGTGTCGATAGATGGCACTCAAATAGCATTTTATTATAAAAATTAAACTGAAAAGTCATGGATTACATAATTATTAATCAGAAAATTATCGTAATATTGTAGAGTTAAGTAGATAAAAAGTTATATCAATTTAAGAACAAATTTTTTAATGGTAATAATGAAATCTGCCCTAAAATAGGGAGGCCATTTTTGATTTGACATTTACAAAGTGTTGGTTGACTACTTGATGCGTGTGCGCGTATTTCTTGTTGTCCCACTTTGTTGAGTTTGTTGTGTATTTAGTTCATTATTACAACATACAATTCATATTACTACTAGATTTTTACGACTAGTTTACGATGTCTAACGAATATTAATTTTTGAAAAACTGTATATATTCATTGGAATTGTTATATCAATAATGTGCTATAATTTTGTTCCTTAATACTATTTCTTTGTATATTTGTAAAATTCTTACGCTTAAGGTGAAAGCTCCAACCTACCCGCGAAATTCAAATTTTCTTACGTTTTTTGCAATTTTCAGTTTCATATTTTCAATTTTCATAAAGCTGTAGGAAAGACTTTTTCTGTTTTTTTTTTGTTCCTACGCCTTTATGAACTTGGAGGGTTGTATTGGTGATTTTGATGATTATAATTCTATAATTACATACGTCTTACAGCCGCGAATAATATTTTCATCAACATACAACCTAGCACTGGCCTGAAAATTGCAAAAAACGTAAGAAAATTTGAATTTCGCGGGTAGGTTGGAAACAGTTCGAATCATGTCGACAGGAACAGAAAAATAGTACATTATCGATATTTGTAACTTTTCCAATGAATACACAAATCAACTCAAAGCACTTAACTACCTATACATATATATATACTATATAGCTATAGTATACAGGCTGTGTAAGGACACGTTTTCTAGATGCCGCTAGTGTCGCAAAATGGCGTCAATTGTATAACAAAAAAAGTCACAAGAGGGCACTCTTCTCCTGTATAGGTATATTATTTTACTCTGTGGGCTGAACTGAGACGCAGCTGCGTCGGCGTGCATGCCCTCTTGCGTTGCGTTGGCGCAGCGTCAACGCAACACAAGTGTGGCATACAATGCGTTGTTCCGTTGCGATGACGCGACGCAACGCAGCGCAACGCACTAATGGGGCCTCGCTCTAAGCTAATTGTATAAGGCCTAAAAGGCCTAGGCTTGAAATAAACGTCCTTGACCCCCACATAGACAGAATCTTCAAATTGAGGCGACTCGATTCTGAACACAACCTTAATTTATCAAGGGATAAATACTTCATTATATAATCGTTTATATATTCAAATATTATAGAATCATCAATACTCATCATACACAAATGTCCTTTTTAGGGTTCCGTAGTCAACTAGGAACCCTTATAGTTTCGCCATGTCTGTCTGTCCGTCCGTCCGTCCGTCCGTCCGTCCTCGCTTAATCTCTGTGACCGTTAGCACTAGAAAGCTGAAATTTGGTACCAATATGTATATCAATCACGCCGACAAAGTGGTAAAATAAAAATTGGAAAAAAATGTTTTATTAGGGTAGCCACCCTATATGTAAAGTGGGAAGTGTTTTTTTTTTAATTTCAACCCTAACATGTGATATATTGTTGGAAAGGTATTTAAAAATGAATAGGGGTTTACTAAAATCATTTTTTGATAATGTCAATAATTTCGGAAATAATCGCTCCAAAAGTAAAAAACAATGTGTCCCCCCCCCCTCTAACTTTTGAACCATAAGTTTAGAAAATATGAAAAAAATCTGAAAAGTAGAACTTTATAAGGACTTTCTAGGAAAATCATTTTGAACTTGATTGACACAACAGTTTTAGTACAAAAAAGACAAAAAGTTGTATTTTGTACAACTTTTTGTTTTTTTTGTACAAAAACTGTTGGAGCGCCTACCGCGGAACGTGCAACATTGCACGCTCCTCCACCTTTAAACTCATAAGTGGGAACACTTATTGTGACGGACGGGAAACTACGGAACCCTACACTGAGCGTGGCCCGACACGCTCTTGGCCGGTTTTTTTTTGGTATTGTTCGTCGTGTCGTTGAGCTCCTTGGGTTATGAGTCGAGCTACTACTACTATAACTGACAAATGCTTGCACTGACCGGACAGGTCCACTCAATCTGTGTGGTGCTTTCTTAAAAAGACCATTTCAGACACTAATCTGCATAGTCCTTATGTAAGTTGACCAAGATTTTTTGTCTGGACCTTAAAAGAGACTAAGAGTGAGTTTGTTTCGGCTGTTTCTTCTCAGAGCTGTCGGGTACTTTCGTACGGCCACCGGTCGGGTACGAATCCGGAGTACCGGCCTCATCTAGTTTAAAAAAAAGACGTGTAAAGGTGTTTGTGAAAACCTACTTGCAAAATAAACATCCTTACTAATATTATAAAAGCGAAAGTGAGTTTGTTTGTTTGTTTATTTGTTTGTTTGTTACCTCTTCACGCTTTAATGGCTAAACCGATTTTGATGAATTTTGGTACAGAGATAGTTGGGAACCAGGAGACGGACATAGGCTAATTTTTATTTTAAAAAAGTGGGATATGAGGGAGAACGAGGGAAGAAAAGGGACAACTTAGCGTTGCTATTACAAATCAATCAGGCGCAAGAGCAAAAACTGCAGGTCTGCTTGGTGTGTTATACCGAATTTAACGCGAGCGAAGCCGCGGGCGAAAGCTAGTCATTTATAAAAGGGTAAAATTTGTTTGTAAGCTTTTATGTATGGGAAAATCTTTAGAATTACTGATTTGATTCCGAAAATTCTACATTATCCTCGAGTGTTATAGGCTAAATTTAAAACGTTCCAGTGGGTCAGTTGCATAAAGTTATATAGAAGGAGCAAAGCGGTGAGGTGAAAATCTAGTGATAAATATATGGATCTATAATCTATGCTGATCAAGAGCTAAGTGAAAACTGTTACTCAAACATGTCAAGAACGCAGTGCAACGCCACATATTAGCGATAAGTTCCCTCTTTGAGAAGTGGCTAGAGAGGCGCCAATCACGGCGATCGGACACGATAGTTTCGGGAGATTCCTGCATATAATCGGGCGGCGCATGCCACAATTGAAACGGAATTATTAGACATATCTATCCCAAGGATATTGTGTAATTTACCATCTAAGAAAGGCAATCTTTGGCAAGAAGCTAAGCAATGTTTTATAAAATAATCAACACAACGGAACCTAAGAAACTCACAAACTTTACCTCTTTATTGCTTATTAGCCTGTTTAGACTCGATTGTAATCTATTTATTAATAACTTTAGTTTAAAAATATAATGCTTTTTATACTTTACAGAATGTTGAAAACTGTAATTTCTACATGAGAACCTAAACCTGTATATTTTTATTTTTGAATGATGTTATGTATTATAGGCGTAAATAAATGAAATCTAGATGCTTTTATGTTTATCAATTTTCTATCCAAACATGAGTAACACATATATTTTTTAGGTCCCACAGCTGGCTCTCTTATAACAAACAAATACCCAATAGTGTATTGTATATATGTAATATATACAATATATATGTAATAGTGTTATCATAACACAGGTCCCTTAGGCATGCTCATTAATAAACAAACAGGTGGGGTTGTCAACAATTAAGCCCATTGTTTGATTCAGATTACTGTATTGTCTTTGATAATATTATGTCACGTAAACTGCATTAGCAGATAAGAGTGATTAGCTGATATTGACTATAACATTGTCACTGTTGTAGTACAGGCCTACATAATTATTTTGATGTTAAAATACAAGTTTAATGTATGTTTTGTATAGATTCGACGGGCCTGTTGGTCTAGTAGTTAGTGGCCCTGACTGCTGAGCCGGAGGTCGTGGGTTCGATTCCCACCCAGGACAAACTTTGTGTGATGAGCATGATTGTTTGTTCTGTGTCTGGGTGTGATTTATCTATAATATGTATGTATTTATAAATTATATAAGTATGTATATCAGTTGTCTGGTTACCATAACACAAGCTCTGCTTAGCTTGGGATCAGATAGCCGTGTGTGAGTTGTCCTAAGATATTTATTTATTTTTTTATTTATAGATTCAGTCAGTTTGTGTGAGGTTAAATTACTAAGGTCATCATTTCTCCTGAATTCATCATATTCCTAGCTTTTTTTCAGCCATGTTGAGATCGCTTTCCAGTCTAACTGAATACAGCTGAATTCCAGTATTTTAAATGGAGAAACTGCCTATCTGACCCCCACAACCCAGTTAGTAGTGGACAATATAATACCTCTTTTAGTAAGACTGGTTGTCAGACATTTAAGACGCTGACTATCTGTAACTACTATCAAAGATCCTCAAATGACAGCTGGGACCAACAGCTTGATGTGCTTTCCGAGGACAGGTGACCACCCTAGGCAAGAGCGACTTAGCCTAAAAATCAACCTGGAGCAAATCATACTAAATTTCTAACAGATTAAAAGTGATACTAAAACAACTAACCTAACCTAACCCAGATTTTTCAAGAGACTAATAAATAAGACCATGAACCAGCTGCAATACTGACTGGCATAGATCACAAACTGGTTCCATACTATCATTAACTATCTAGCTATTGCAAAATATTCTAGAAAAGATTGCATTAAAAGTAGCTATAAAAACATATTTTAAAGTGACCTTACCCTTAATCCCTTAAACTTGCTGGCTTTGTTGTTTTGTGTAATAAGTTGTCTGCTGATGATGTTTGTTGTGTTGAAACCATTCCTGGTGCCGGAGACCAGCAGTTTGCTCTGCACTGCCCGCAGTGACTGCGTGCAGCGACACAGGTGTGATACACTTAACATTGCTGCAAAAATAATTTCAATTCATTTGATCAGAGTATTGTCTTTATTTATAATATTTATTTTGATAGTTTGATAAGAGCAGTAAAATGTTTATACTTATTAACACAATACATAATTATCAATGTGTTTGGTAAAACCTTGTAATCCTATACTTGTTACTACTTAGGAAACAAACATGTTCAGGATCAATATTTTTGGATCAAAATATTCACAATGGCACCAGCCTGATATTTTAGTTTATGAGAACCTGTAACATGCATTTTTTTATTGAGAATTGGTGGACAGTTCAACCACCTCCCAGAGAGGTGCAATATCAAAAGAATAATAATCTTAAAAGCAAGAAACACCATGGATACTTTCGTTCAACATGTGTGGTATTATTAATTAACAAGAACTCTTAATTAAAAATAAACAATCAGCTTTGGATAAACTAAATCAAAATGATGTTTAACAAACACTCGCATAATCTTCTTTTGATTATGATAACAACAAATTATTTTTAGTTTGGACATCACTCAGAATATATTAATATTAATTCAAAATTTGGCTATTTAAAAAAATTAACTTGCATATCACATTTATTTATATTTTATGCTTGATATAGAGTACCAAGATATTGAATAATAAGTTTCATATTATTACGAAATAATACTACACATGGTTTTAAATAATTGTATAGTAGGCTATGGAACAATAAACCAACATGACCATGGCATGATAAATAGGGTACCTACATTAATAATTTCAAATTTACCATTGTTATGTAAGTAAGGAGTAAAATCTAAAATTCTGAAAGTGAAAAAAAAATACAATACAAATTATTACTTACTGCTGATTACAAAAACTATAAACGATTTGATTTATGTTCTGATGCCTTACTCAGCACTTCACTTTAACTTAAAATAATAACATACATTGACAAAAATACTGTTCTGTTACTAATAAATGCTTCACATGCTTTATGACTTAAGAAAATCCGCTCAAGAATGTGCAGATAAGCAGAGCCATTTTTCGGACATGCGCCCTTAATTTAGATAGCTATTGACAGTGACAGTTGTTTATCCAGCTAGTGTTAAATTGACAGAAATGCCAAATATACTAGACATCGGATTGGTTGCCCTGCTGTACTGTTTTGTTTTTAAAATTATTTATGCATTAATATTTATTTTACACTTCTGCAACGGCATATTGCATACAGCGTTACGGTTACAATAAACACAAATTACGGTTCCGATTCCAACTTCAACTCTTCATTAATGGCTTTTGTGGACGAGAGACCACAATTTTGCCAATATCACCGGTTCCGATTCCAAAGGCGACGGCGACGTCACAACTTGAAGGACAGCATGTCATTCTAAACAAAAAAGTACATAGTTTTGTGGATTTCGATAAAGCTGTGCTATTTGTAATCGCCGCTGCACAGCAGCAGCAAGTGACAGTGTCGCCACCCGACAGAATTCATATGCAGATCGCCGGTCCCTAAAGTTTAGTCGTGTGTCTTATGTCATCCGGTCCCTAAATATCGAATTTGGCTGACCAGATCCAACGGAACCCCCGACAGATTATAGTCTGCAGAGGTGCGCGTAGCGTGAAAATTACATAATTTTACATTTTGTAGCATTTAAGTAAAGACGATTTACCCCACTCCACTCCTCTATGGCGTCTATATCGTCTTGCAGTCGACTGCAATCATCGAGGTCTTTTACCGGGTAGAAGAGTTTACAGTCGTCGGCAAACAGGAGACATATTTTGGCAGCCCTAACGATTCCCGGCAGATCCATAGGCATTATAATAAATTGGGTTGGTCCCAGTGTACTGCCCTGACTTACACCAGATCGAGTAGGTATTGTAAGTGTTAGACTCAAACCTGGCTAATCTTATGTACTGGGTACAACTACACAAGTAGGATGCAAAAAATGCTAGTAGTTTAGGTGTGAATCCAATCGCCGCCATTTTTGATAATAGGATTTCATTATCAACAACGTCAAATGCCTTTTGGAAGTCAAAGTAGGCCGCATCCACTTGCATTCCTGCATCCATTTCTGTCGTCACGCAATCTACGATCGCCGTAGATCGAGAAGTTCGAAAACCATGTTGTGCATGGAATCCACACATTTATTTGATGTCTGATACGGTTATCTAAAATGGACTCAAAGACCTTCCCGAGAACCGACAGTACCGCTATTATTATAGGTCTAAACATTGCTATCTCATTTTTTGCACCGCTTTTGGGTATTGGTCTAACTCGAGACGTCTTCCACTGCAGGGGGTATTTAAAGACGTCTTATGACAGGTTGAAGACGTATAAAAGTGACTGTTCCAATACATGCAATCTTTGCCCAGAAATGGTGGTATTTCGTCAGGGCCTGCAGCAGACTAAGGTTTTACTCGACGCACTGCACGCTGTAGCTCTGCTGCTGTAATTGTGTCAACTTCAATATAGATGAACTAGTCAACCTCTTATTCGCATTACTCCGCTGAGCCGCATCTACGTCAAGGACGGGTATGTGCTGATGGAAGACAGAACTAAAATATGAAGCAAAAGCATCTGCCGCTTCCTGCCCCGTCAGTAATTTGTCCCCATGCACTATAGTTTATGCTATACTAGCTTTTGCCCGCGGCTTTGCTCGCGTTAAATTCGGGGTAACACAGTTCCCCTTCCGCCTTATTGATTTGTAATAGCAACGCTAAGTTTTCCCTTTTGTTCCCTCTTTCTCCCTCACATCCCACTTTTTTTTTAAGTTAGCCTATGTCCGTCTCCTGGTTCCCTACTATCTCTGTACCAAAAATCATCAAAATCGGTTTAGCCATTAAAGCGTGAAGAGGTAACAAACAAACAAACTCACTTTCGCTTTTATAAAATTAGTAAGGATTTTAGTTTATCTTGAAGACATGATTGTTTTAAATAAAAAATAAATATTGATCTTAACACTTGTTATATATTTTTTAAACACATTGTAATATATTTAGCTAACGGTTTTATGGAATGTGACGTTGCTACTTCAAACAAATGGGAAACTGTATGCTTACAAAATTATTTTATCTGAAGGTCAATTGTCACTCAATTGTCTCTTAACCTTCCATTTCCTTATAATCGTTTATTAATGCCTTAATGTTTAAAAGAGCGTTCTTAAATTCACCTTCTTCTAAACCTTCTCCAACATAATGGTGCACAAAGGCACGTTTGGAATACATTAAATTGAACTTTTTACAAAGACGCTCCCAGGCCCCGCGTATTGCTGAAGTGTTTGATACCATCACAACAGCTCTCATTAAGGCAGCTAAGTCACCGCCTGGGACTGTCATTGGTGGTTGGTAGTTTAGCCCGATCTGTGTAAATAAATAAGAAAATCTTATTGATCTGGCATGCATTATTTTGTTGATAATCATCGCAGGTAGGTACTGTCACGACCAATTATCATGAATAATCATGATACACTTACCAAATGTTAAAAGTGATTTTCTCGTGAAAAATGGTTTGAGATGAAACATATTTTGTAATAGTATGGCTTCAAAATACAATGATCGTGAAACCGTAAAACGTTAATCAATATAGTTGGAGCAAGTTGGAGGAAATCGCTTTTGACATTTGGTAATTGTATCTATGGTATTCCTTGTGTGACTGTACAAGTTACTATAATTACAATTACATACTAACTACACAACTTACTTAGTAAATAATATCTCACAATTCGTTATGCAGTTATGCTGGTTTAAAATTTTATTACCTTAAATCCAGTGGGCGACCAAGAAACAAATCTTATTGTTCGCATGTTTTTAATTTGAGCAATGGCTGAATTAATGTCGTTTGGATTCACGTCTCCACGAAATAATAAGCAGCAGGACATATAGGATCCTTGTCTAGGGTCACATTTCACCATCTGATTGGAGGGTTCAAAGCATTGCATCATCAACTGCTGCGTTGTGTTTTCTTCATGCATTGCCCTGGTAGCCGGTATAAATGGTGCAAACGTTACCAATGGAAAATGAATCCTTGGATAAGGAACCAGATTTGTTCTAAATTCTACAAGTTGTACATTTAATGACCCTTCAAACCTCATTGAAGCAGTAATGCATGACACAACCTGAAGAAAAAAAGCTATTAGTAGGTATAGAAGAGTCGTGGCTGTGCAATGAGCAATGAGATGAATGATTAATGCCCTATGAGACATGTCAAAATACAACTATCCGTAAGCAAAACGAGTCGTTTTTGTTTATTGGAACGGGGCATTAGTAGATCGAAGGATAAGTTGTACTTGCTGTTCCGGCTGTCATTCGTAGTATTTGACAGTCGTTACGTGTGAACTACACGTCCACACGCTAAGTTTGAAAACCAGTCTTACCAAAGAGTACAGTGTAACTTTTTTTGATTGCTAGATAGGCAGTTGCTCCAACTTAAATATTGGCATTCAGCTGCATCCAGTTAGACTGATAATTGGGAGAATATTTGGCATTGGATGATGAAACACCTATGTGTGTGAACTGTGAATATTAGCAGAAAGAAGTATAAGTATTACCTGCGCGATAAGTCGATTCAAGTTAGTGTATGTTGGACGTGGTGTATCTAATAATCTTGCCAAGATATCATACAAGGCTTCGTTATCAAAAATGAAGCACACGTCTTCGGTGTCCATAGTTGAATGACTGGTTAGAACAGCATTGTATGGTTCAACTATTATAGGCGATATTCTTGGAGATGGATATATGGCAAATTCAACTTTAGACAATTTTCCATAATCTCTTGTGAGTCCTTCAAGTAACAATGCTGTGAATCCCGAACCAGTCCCTCCTCCAAATGATCGGAATATCATGAATCCTTGCAAGGAACTACAAGCTTCCGCAACTACTCTTACACGATTTAACGCAAGATCAATCATCTCTCGGCCAACACCAAAGTACCCGCGAGCGAAATTGCTTGCGGCATCTTCTTTTCCGGTAAGCAGAGTGGAAGGGTGAAATAACTCTCGATATGCTCCATTTCTAATTTCGTCTTTAAAAAAATATAGCTTTTATTACTTAACTTATTAGTACCTACAGTAGTCACGAAGTTGTATCTACTAATGAACCTGATTCGATCCCTGCTTTAGACGCGTTTTTGATCCCTGCTTTAGACGTGTTTTCCGTTTGGAAATTCGTTCAATAGTAAGGTTTGGACATTATAATAAAACTAATATTATGAAAGCGAAAGTTTGTATGTACGTGTGTGTTAAACCAACGCTTATGTTGAAACGTTTGGACCGATTTGGATTAAAAGTCGTCCGTTTGGATTTTTCGTTATTCCGCTGGGCGCAGTTAGTCCATAAATAATGTTACACTTAATGTACACATTATTAGGAACATTCAGTTAAACTAACCTATTGGTGTTGGCTCTAAATCAATCATGACAACTCTAGGCACAACTTTTCCAGCGCCTGTTTCGTCAAAAAATGCTCCATAGCTGTTGTCTTCTGGACCTGCATACGCTAGCACACCATCCACTCTAATACCATGTTCGAGACAATAAAGTTCCCAACAAGCATTCGCTATTTGCACTCCTGCCTGACCAATGTGTATGTGAATAACTTCTCTCTAAAACAGGAAAAATATTTACAAAATACATCCAATAAATAGAATATCTGCCCTATAATCTAAATATAGGCCGACACTTACTTTAGCCATTAAGCTGAATTATAACTCAGAATTTAGATTATAAAATAATATTAAAAGTGTTAGCTAATTACATTCTACATATTTATTACAAAAAAATACTTACTTAAAAAATGACAAATTATAGTCGCTTGACATTCGCTTTCATAAAATTACAATGGTCTATTTGGTTGTGACTTTACATTTTATCCTTTTTCGAGGGACTCGCAAAACTTCCAAGTCGATTCAGTATAAAACCGCACATAAATTGAAGTTATAATACAGCACTACTTGGTTTCAAGCTCTAAGGTCAGATTGGGTCACAAATGTCATGTCAATGTGTTGTCATGTGGTGTTATCACTGTTATTGTTATCTTTGGTCTGTTTTCATTTACGAACACTCTGCGATTTGATTAAAATTCAAAATACTCTTCTTTGATTGGTTTGAGCTACTATGTTTAGAGCGAAGTTTCCAATTAGATCTATTCCTGTAATTTGTTTTTATAGTTTAAGTTAAATGTTACGTAAAGAACACGTGTAGCAGAATTTGCTTTGCTTTAATTTCGATTTCCATATTATGTAAGGTAGCGATAAGATAATTTCGTGATTTAGTCTATAAACTGTTTCACTCTTGAATCGTCGCTTTCGTGGAGACTCCACCATAAAGTCGCCCATGTCACTCAACAGAGGTGTTCAGTTCGCAATAAATACCGAACTAAAGAATAAGATGAGTTTGGTCGGAAAAGTCGTACTAGTGACCGGTGCAAGCTCCGGCATCGGGGCTGCAACGGCGGTATTCCTATCAAAGTTGGGCGCTCAACTGTCCTTGACTGGTAGAAATGCTGAGAACTTACAAAAAGTATGTAATGACTGCGAAAAATCTGCAGCAACCTTTGTGACTGCCGCGGATTTGACGAAAGAAAGTGACATTCAAAAGATAGTGCAGAACACGGTCGACCACTACGGAAAGATTGACGTGTTGATCAACAACGCTGGGATTATCGAGACCGGCACGATCGAGAACACGTCGCTTGCGCAGTACGATCGCTTGATGAACACCAATGTGCGGTCCATCTACTATTTAACCATGCTAGCAGTCCCACATCTGATTAAAACAAAAGGCAATATTGTGAACATATCCAGTGTCAATGGTATCCGTTCGTTCCCAGGGGTCCTAGCTTACAATGTGTCTAAGGCTGCTGTGGACCAGTTCACTAGGTGTGTTGCATTAGAGTTAGCACCAAAAGGTGTGCGAGTCAACTGCATTAACCCTGGAGTTATTTTGACTGAGCTGCAGAAGAGAGGAGGTATGAATGAGGAACAGTATGCAGCTTTCTTAGAGAGGACCAAGGAGACCCATGCTCTGGGTCGTCCTGGCAAGCCAGATGAGGTAGCAGCTACTATTGCATTCTTGGCAAGTGATCTGGCAAGCAATATAACTGGTGTTAGTGTCCCAGTTGATGGTGGCCGCCACGCTATGTGCCCACGATAATCTCTCATAGACTACATACATATGTTACAGGCTTGTGCCAATAATTTTCTAATGTGCCTTAAAGTTTTCTGATATGCATTTACGAGAAGTTCTTTAATATTTCTTTGTTTAATTTTTATACATGGTATTGTTGCATTTTTTAATGTTTTACTTTTTTTATTAAATTGTTTTTAATTATATCATAATTTAAATCTGGATTTGTTTCTATTTTTGTTGAACACCTTTTTATCAATATATTTAGCTTGCACTGCATTTGCATAGTCCTTTTTTTTTAAATAAAGATATACATTTCATGGCATTCAATTTCTCTTAGCTATCTCGAGATAGCTAAGCTAACTCGAGATAGCTAAGAGAAATTGAGTGGATTTGTCCTTGGTTGATAACAATATGCTTGCCCCCTATTACATGGAATTTAAACATAACTGGCGAAGTGGGTGTACTATTAGGTACACCTTTGCTTAAGCCTTTGGAAACTACAGGCATGATGTTATGGATCATACATTTAGTTTTACCTATTATGGTTCATTGTGGTAGACATTATTCTAATTTTAATGTTGCATCCAGACAACCAACAAAAGGCAAAACATACTTTTTAATATTTTATTGTGGTTTCCACTACCATGCTCTTTGATGTCATCCAAGTGATAGTACAAGTTACTCATGCTGCATGTCAGTTAGCAATTCTTTGACCAGATGGAACTAGTTGTAACACAAACATTGTCATAATTTGAGAATAATAATGTTCATGTTAATTACCATGAACATTATTCATTATTATTCATATATTCAAAGCGCTGACCAGAGTTATGAGGTAACAAACACAAAAAAAATGCAGTTGAATTGAGAACCTCCTCCTTTTTTGAAGTCGGTTAAAAAGAACCATCAACTGTCGCTACTACTCTATAGATGGCGCTACATGGTTCACACAATAAAACTACTTCTCCATGAAATCACGACTCACGAATTTCATATTAAGACACTTTATTATATAAAAACCGGCCAAGAGCGTGTCGGGCCACGCTCAGTGTAGGGTTCCGTAGTTTCCCGTCCGTCGCAATAAGTGTTCCCACTTATGAGTTTAAAGGTGGAGGAGGAAATTATTTTGTACAACTTTTTGTCTTTTTTGTACAAAAACTGTTGTGTCAATCAAGTTCAAAATAATTTTCCTAGAAAGTCCTTATAAAGTTCTACTTTTCAGATTTTTTTTCATATTTTCTAAACTTACGGTTTAAAAGTTAGAGGGGGGGGGACACATTGTTTTTTACTTTTGGAGCGATTATTTCCGAAATTATAGACATTATCAAAAAATGATTTTAGTAAACCCCTATTCATTTTTAAATACCTTTCTAACAATATATAACACGTTAGGGTTGAAATTAAAAAAAAAAATCACTTCCCACTTTACATATAGGGTGGCTACCCTAATAAATTTTTTTTTTCCAATTTTTATTTTACCACTTTGTCGGCGTGATTGAAATACATATTGGTACCAAATTTCAGCTTTCTAGTGCTAACGGTCACAGAGATTAAGCGAGGACGGACGGACGGACGGACAGACAGACATGGCGAAACTATAAGGGTTCCTAGTTGACTACGGAACCCTAAAAAGTTCCACTAAGTCAATGTAGTTTTTTTTTAGTTAATGGACTTTTTTTTCTAGCCGTACTAGTTCTTTTAGGTGTACCTTACTGCGAGGGTGGCGGCCGGCCGTTCGGGGGAGAGAACCTCAAACCAATCCAGGTGCCGCGGGAAACGCTCAGGGCGTCTGGCGCCGCGACACGACTCCACTGTAGATGCGGGTCTGTGGACGGGAAGCAATAGATCCGTCTCTCTAGTCTGTGACCCTAACGTCAAACCCTTGTCGACGGCGCGTTTGTGTTCCACGCGCGGGTCAAAGACATGTTAGCAAAGCAGAAGGGCCCGCCAACGCAACTGCCTTCCTTGGTTGCGGGCGGTTCGGAGGAGATACCGTAGCCCAGGGCTGCGGTATCTCACACAAAGGGCAAAAGAAGGAACATGGATGTGTTTTAGTCGTACAAGTCTGGCACTGCCCCCCGGTTCGCTCAGAGCAGGAAAACTTATTTGATAAGCTTAATACTGGGTCCAATCTTATTTCTAACCAGGCGTTACATATCATTATGTATTCTATAGAGGAACCATGTTACCTGTATCAGATTCCTGCCCTTGATTGCACTTATATACCTTGAGGAAAATTTTAAACAACCAAGTCACGTTAACACCAGTTTATTTTTGAATAAATTAAATCTAAAACCAACTTAGATATCTAACTTAGGCTAATTATCACAATTACTAACAAACAAACCAACTTATGCGCCTAGAAACAAATGATCGAGCACATCCAGTCTTGTACAATGTAGGTACAGAAGTCATTTTGTGCAGAATTACGCAAAACGTGCTCCAACGAACAAAATTATAATATAAATGGTGCCTTTACGCAGTTGTAACTCGATTAATACGATCTAATCCGTGTTCTTATCAAATATAAAGAAAAAAATGCAGTCTTAATAGTTGCTTTTTCAGATTAATAAAATGTTCGTATCTAGGACAATAGATGAATAAGCAACCAAGAAGAAGATTCTTAAGAAACTTTAAACACACATGAGACCATAATTGTACCTACTGACAAATAGTTTTAACATGATACCTATATTTGTAATTCTGAAGCCAAATCTACACATTGGGCTATTTATTTTCAGTTCAGGATTAAAAGTGGGCTCCAATGAAATGGAATTGCATTATAACATCATGCCTGTATGTCCGGTATCAGTAGCACACCAACATTTCATGCATATATCGAGGTATAACTGCATAATTGATGATGAGGTTCAAGACTCAAGGCAGCAGCAGCTGGTTGACTGGCACTGCGGCGAACAGTTTCTTGGATTCGTCGACGCACGCTTTGATGATTTGTTGGAAGGCGACCGGCCCTAAATCCCGCATCACATACTCCCAGTTTACGTTTATTACTTCGTGGATTGTTTCACCTGGAAAAAGACATATATTTGTTAGGAGTTTAAGGTTTCAGACACCCATGTTATGCCGCCATTTTGTCATTTTATGATGTTGGAGTGTTATTACCAATTTCGCCCTGGTTAAATGGTGGTCTAACTTTTTGTCAACTATCGTATTTCAGCAAATGACTTTTAGTTCAATTTAAACCTAAATAGATATTTGGGTCTTGTATGATAGCGTTAATTTCTTTCGATTTTTAATGTATTAAGTATGAATTGAAAAGTTAGTATTGTCAAGATCTCAAACGATTTGAGACAGGTTGAAATAATTAAAAACTGGATTATGTTGACTGAAAAAGAAGTTTAAAAGCCTTGTTAATGTTTAGCAGAAAATGATGAGTCAAAAATTCTTATTTGCCGAACCGTTCAGGGCAGTAACTCTCTCGCTGGCATCACTGCGAAGAAGTTCTTGACTTGGTCGACGCATTTCTTGATAATCTGCTTGATGGCCGGAGGTGCTATCTCGCTCATTATGATCTCCCAGTTCTCATTAGTAAACCTCTCTGTCGTTTGTGCTGTAAATAAGGTGTTTGTTAGGATGTGTTGGTGTATGTGGAAAATGCATGGCATTTGTTTGAGTGTCATGTTGGATGTTTGTTTATATTTTGTTACTGTATTTTGACATTGCCTTGGATTGTTGTTACTCGAAAAATCCGACTTCCAAAAACACAAAAAAGTGGAAATAAGCTTACTTCCGGAAGTCGGCGACTTTTTTTTGATTCATCGATTTTTTTGCCACCGATACTTTTTATCGGGTATTCATTTTATATTGCTTCTTAGAGATTTTAGCATATCGTCACATTTATTAGAAAAAAAAATGTAAGTAGTATAGAAGTTAACTCATACACTACCAAAGCTAAATATAAATAAATTTAATATATTCGATCGATTATAATTATTATTCCTTCGATTATAAATATAATTTTGAATATCTGGCCACAATCGACGGAGAAACCGTACAATAAAATAATACAGTCGAATTTAGAACCTCCTCCATTTTTGAAGTCGGTTAATATAATAATAATAAAAATATACTTGGCTATAATATGCACCTCACTCAAATATTTTAGTGAATAAATTGTAAATACCTCTGAGATTGGCATTTTAAGGCAAGAACTTTAGGATACTCCTAGACTAGTCCGTGAAAGACGGAATACTGGTAATACACGATACGATGACAATTATCTACAGGGAAGTGTACTTGTAAATAATGTGGTTGCTGTCAACAATCTTGTTTTCGTTTCTGTTAAAGATTACAATGTCATGAGATCACTCGATAACACGAATTTGGTCAATTTGTCACATGCTGGCAAGGTCGAGGTCGATCGGAGTGTTTCCCATTTTGTGTAACTGCAAGCAGACTCACCGAGTTCCTTGTTGCCGTTGAACAGGTTGGTAAACTTGAAGTGGGCTCGGTCCATTTTGTAATGATCCTTGTAGCTAGGCACGATCCAGTGCCCATCTTTCTCTACGAAGTCATATTTCACAACGATGTTTAGGTTCGCTGTAAATTAAAGGTTAGATGAGAATTGGTGTGTATTAATTCGTAAGGTACTGTACGATGGCTTTGCTGGTTCTCTGCGCCTTTCCACGTGGGTACTTTCAGGTATTGCCCAAGAGGTCTTTAGACTTTTTTCTTCAGAGTTTATTAACTGAATCAAGACCAGAAAATATACACACAATATGACGTCGCTTCATGTTACGTTGCGTGATCGAGTCGGAAATCGCGATGCTTTAGGTACGTATTGTAGGAATAGAATAGAATAGATAGAATAGAATAGATTTTTTATTTCTCTCAAAAAGGTACATACATTCTTTGGTTCATGTCATCTTATGTCAAATCAGATTTGTAACCTTTGTGAGAGCTGGAGTCTATAATGGGTTCGGGACCTGTATGACAGATCTCCAGGCTCTCACCCTCTTAAACAATAGTATTGAGTACTAATTTGAACACATCAAGGCCTTCACGTACAGAGAGGAATATTTAAAAACTAGAAGACGAAAATTTTAAAATTAAGCAACGAAATAATCTGCGAGTGTGTAGTGAATGGAGTGTGTGTGTGTTGAGTGTTGTGTATGTACGTGTATGTGTGAGAGAGTGTATTTGTAAGAGTGAATGTAGGTGTGTGTAATGAAATGTGGTCTACTAAATTACTATCAAATTCATTTCAAAACAGCTAGAATATTTTCCGTCTCAGAATAATCCAAATCAAGGAGCCAATTCATGATTTTTGCTTTACATTTGGATTTGCACAAGGGGTATATGTTTAAGATTTTGTTAGTGCTATTATACACATGGCTACTGAGGAAGCGGGAGAAGCGTTGGGCCAAAACACAATTTGTACGAATAGACGGACAGACCGTATGCTTACGTCGTTGGGAGATCAAAGAGGGATCATAGGGAGTGTGCCCATGAGTTGTCATTAAAAGATTAAATATATATAATTTACGAACAGTCAGAACCTTACAAGTTTTGTAAAGGTCGGTGGTAGGAAAACGATAAGGTAACTGCCAACCAACTTTCAACAGAGCTCTTTGGGCGCGTTCTACTTTCAACATGTGGGACCTTCCTGAACCACCCCAAGTTATTATACAATACTAGCTTTCGCCCGCGGCTTCGCTCGCGTTAAATTCGATATAACACACTAAGCAGACCTGCAGTTTTTGCTCTTGCGCCTGATTGATTTGTAATAGCAACGCTAAGTTTTCCCTTTTCTTCCCTCGTTCTCCCTCATATCCCACTTTTTTAAAATAAAAATTAGCCTATGTCCGTCTCCTGGTTCCCAACTATCTCTGTACCAAAATTCATCAAAATCGGTTAAGCCATTAAAGCGTGAAGAGGTAACAAACAAACAAACAAACAAACTCACTTTCGCTTTTATAATATTAGTAAGGATTGGATGAGGGATTGGCAGAGAGCCAGATACACTAGTTTAATCACTTTGGTATCAGCAACGTAACGGAGGTTCTTAAAAACATATATTAACCTGCGCAACCGTTTGGTAAGTGTATCAATGTGAGTACTAAATGTTAAATTGTCGTCTATCTGCACTCCTAGATACTTAATACAACTTACCCAATTTAGGTGGGGACAATTGCAGCCTAAATTCTGAGTTAAGTTACAGGAGTAAGCGATTAAAGCTGGAGAAGAGGAAGGAGGCTTTCCAGCGGCTGAGAGCGAAAAGGTGAGATAATTCGTTTTATCAACGTTCAGGGTGAGCCGGTTCTGTGCCAACCAGTTGGTGACAGAGGCGAGTCCAGACTGTGCATATTGAAACACCAGATTCCAAGTATCCCCGGAGAAAATTAAAGCAGTATCATCGGCATAGGTAAAGATGGAAGCAAAAGGAAGCTTTAACTGGCATAGGTCATTTATATAAATGAGAAAAAATGTAGGACCGATAATACTGCCCTGGGGAACTCCGTATGTTATTGGAAGTTCATCGCTGGTCCAATCTCCTATCCTGAGACATTGTCGTCTGCCTGTGAGGTAACTACTGAAAAGGGATAGTTGAGTGCCTCTTATACCAATTCTTTCCAGCTTGGCAATGAGGGTGGCGACAGAGATAGTGTCGAAAGCTTTTGCTAAGTCTAGGAAAACGCCTATGACCTTTTGTTTTTCATCGAGTTTAGAGACGATAGTATTTGTTAGGTCTAATACAGCATTGTTAGTAGAAATACCGGAGCGAAAACCATATTGAGAAGATGAGAGTATGTTATTTTGATTTAGGTATTTGACTAATCTGCTGTTCATTAGCCTCTCAAGTACTTTTGAAAGTGTAGGTAAAATTGAGATAGGTCTGTAGTTGTTTAAACGATCTCTGTCCCCTCCTTATATAGGTACTACCTAGCTGCAATGTATAAGTCTTAGGAACTATTTGCAAACTGACGATAGGATCCTTCCCATCCTCAGTTTTCATGACACAACGTAGGTATCGTGTATGTGTGTGTAATTTAATAGTTTTTAACTAGCTCCAGAACAGTAATAAAACTGGCTTTATCATCCAAGCCCACATTATCTATTAGAATTTATAATATTGGTCATGAAACAGTTGCCTCAAGCCTTACCTACCACATTTCACATACTACGGCAGCCATCAATTATTTGTTGCTGCTTCCTTTGCCAATCGAGTGAGCACTGCAGTGTTGCAAGTACGTTCATTATGTGTCGGTCTTGCAAACACGCTGTATGTAAATATAATTATATCTACTGTTGTTAAGCTCATGTTTCTGTAGTTATTCGTGTTTGGTTACATTTTGGACAGCTTTTTCTCGATGAAATGTAATTGGTGCTTTGATAATGTGGATTACTGTATTCGACGTTGAATAAAGATTTAATTCTGGGTTAGGTAGGTACTTTTATTTTTTATCAAGCAGGGTTTTCGACTCGATCCGACTTAATTTTCTTTTTTTTATTATATTGATATCTGAGATAATATTTTTTGCAGGATTCTCTATTTAAACTAGAGTAGCTCAACGCGTTTCCCTCAAACTTCTTTAAACATCCCTTGGTTCAGGTAAATGACGGGGTAGTACTTACTGATCTTAATCCTGGACTGTCCATTACCCCTGATGGGTAGGATGAGGATTTGTCCGTCCATGTCATAGTGGGCCTTCAACGTCACATTGGCGGTGAAGTCCAAGATAGCTTTGCCTTTTTCTGGGTTGATCCTGAATTAACGCAAAATAATTAGAATCTTGTAAAGCTAGCAATCAAACTAAAAGTCCTGATATAAAATAAAAGGCTAAAATAATAGTAAACTTCAAATTAAGCACGTTCTGTCTGGTAGGTACTCATTAGCGCTGCCGATAGTTGTTAACTAATAAACTTACTTGTAAGAATTAACCCTAAAACTTTTCAATCCAGTAACCACAGTGTCAGTAAAGGTGAGCTTCAAGGCCGGGTTGTCTACGAACACCGTGCCCAGCTCCACAGGGTCCAGGGGTTTGATGCCCAGCTCGGGGATGCCCTCAGTGAACTTGGAGCCGGCTGCAGCAATCACCTTCTCTACACACGTGTTCAGTTCAGGGTCTGATCGGGAACATGGCGTGATGAATGAGGCTGGAAAGAAAAAAAGAGGCTGAATTAGTTGTGGTTTCATGAAGTCTGTTTTGGAGTGCGTTGATGAAGAATTACTAGTTAGAATAGCGTACAAGCATTGAATCAGATTCAATAAGGGCAACCATGAGGTCTTGAAGGTGGATTGTCTTGATGTCATTCCAGTGTAGCAAAGAGACAGGGCTATACAGGATGCGTAGCGCCATCTCTTTTCCACATAGGAATAAAATAAAACAATGCTGCTTTGAGACGTCCTGGTAACTCCACAGATTTATTCATATTTTTTTCCAACTGGCAACATATTGGGGATAGCACATGGCTTGCGTGGTGGATGGTATATTATACTCCCTCTAACAGAGACCAGAAGGGTTACCATGACATCTTATAGCAGTTCTAATTCCTGTGTGAGAAAGTGATGGTGTCTAGACCCTGTATAGCTCTGTCTCTTTCCCTCAGTGGAATAAGTTCTGCTTTAAGACGTCATAGTAGGGTAGCAGCTGTGTCTAAGTCGTTCGAACGTTGAATCTGGTAGATGTTTTGAAGAAACGATAGTCTCTGAGGTTATTTCCTTATAGTTATATTTTGATGGACATAACTAACTCACTTAAGCATATTGTTATAGCAATTATTTATTTTCTTTGGCCGTCGCCCAGGCATTTTCTATTATTGCTTGATTGAATTTTAATAAATAAACACGATGTTCTGTTGACTAGAAAATATTGATTTTATTCTTCTTGTTGATTTTAACTGTTTCCGGGTTAAAGGTAATCTTGCAGTTACTACTTAAGAGGTAGGTATTTTATTGACTATTAACAAATAGTGATCATCTCTACTGCCTGTTCAATGTTTATAATCTTGTTGATCAATCAATATTATTGAATTAAATGTGCAAAGTGCACTTAGATAGGTATCTAATACCTATTTTGTACAAAAGTAATATTTCTTAGTTTTCTTTCATAAATACTGCAATTTGTATGTAAGTGGGATACTTCAATTATTATGAAAATGCTTACTAAACGAGCGATTCGAGGTAAACTTGTCAAATCGGTGACGCGTGCGCTAGTTGACCTATTACGAGTATGATCTAGATTATATAATACTGTTTTTAACATATTAAACCAGTTTTTTTATACTGCCTAACTCGAAATAATTGAAGAAAAAGTTACATACAGTGGGTTCTTCTTTCTTTACTTGCAAGATAATTATTTGTTTAATCTGTACTTAAAGGGACTGTCTACGTGTAGTGAAGGTATACTGCAAGCACACCGTGGCTGTCAACTACCCAAAAAAGTTATCGATCAAATGCAATCGGTGTCAAAGATGGCACGATTATCATCTCTATAAGATCAAAAAGAAACAAACAGAATTTAAACTCCCGTCAACATGGTATACCTACCTATATGCTTCCCCAGATTAAATAAATCTAAAAACGTCTAGCATAATCATACAAAGATTACCCAATCACGACTCTTCAAATGCGAAACCTTTTCAAGGCCCTAATATTTCGAGAGCAATTGACCAAAGACAAACAACATTTAGGCTGCTATCGTTAACCAAGCTGTTCCTCCAAAGGCCCTACAATCATCTTGGTCAACTACCTCGAGGTCACGGTCCCATTCCCCATGTGGAGTCGGCAAGCCGGGTCAATGTCGAACCGTTCGTTGCGGGTTGCGTTAACCGACCGGTTTAGTCTCACGTGCACTCCATGAGCCGGTTTTACTGATCTGCCGATTAAAGTAAAGACTTGTTGATGACCCCAGGGGACAAAATAAGTGGTGCTTGTTTGTGCTAGAAGGTTATCTAATCACAAAGGAACAGCTACAGTCAGCACACTAAAGTAAATTGTCTGTAGGTATTTCATTCTCTACATATAGACGTTTTTTCCAATATCCGAAAAACAGCCGGCCTTTAAACTCATCATTGTTTTGTGGCAACCGGCTTGCCCCCTCTTTCATGGGACTTAAACATTACTGGCGAAATATAGTTGTACTGTTAGGTGCACCTCTGGCGTTGGTGCTAAGCCTTTGGTGATGACAATCGTTAGGTTATGTATGTAATTTTTATCAAGTAGCTAACTAACCGGTTTCATTCAAATTTCAGTCAAGACCTGAAACAGCCCCGGTAACTTAATTTTAACTCTATCAACTTAAGTTTAGGATAGTTGAAGTCTACTTTACTTTAGTTCGACGACACTGTTGGCGCAGTGGCTGAGCGATTGCTGCGCTGGGTGTCGCGGGTTCGATTCCCACACGGAACAAATATTTATATGTCCTACAGGCAGTTCTGGCTGTATGAGTATGTAAGTTTAAATGTTTGTAAACGCACCCACGATACGGGGAAATTCCTAGTGTTATTTGGCAGATTTTGTGTAACTAAAATTGGTTAATTTGTAACATGTAATAGTATTTTTCCGATTAAAGATGTTAATTCTAGTAATAGATGACGCATTTATTGGGCAAAGATACAGCACTATTTTATTCTACCATTAGAAACTTCTCGTAGAAAAGATTTAAGCTAGGACAACGAGATTCCATTCTAAATGTTGAAATACTTGCACAAACACCTTCATTTTTAATTCAGTTTCGGCGTAAGATGAAGGTCCATGAATTATGCCATGCTTATAAACCATCCTGCTGTCACATAATATTTTATTTGTTTTATAGACAGACAACTTGCAAAATGCCTTACCCGATGTAGGTCTAGTCGATGACCCCAATTACGTAAGTACAGTTAAGTATAAAATAAAAATAAATGTACGATTTCATAAAAAAATAAACAACACGTTTTGACCGTGGTCGTTCGACAGCAACTATCACAAACGTAAATTGTTAAAGAAAGTCGTATTATTTAAAAAAATATCAAGAGCAACCGGCTGTACATTGAGCCGACGATCTTTCGCAAGCAGTTGTAATGCAATTGGATGCATTCAACGGCTTGCTTTACAAGTTACAATATTGTTTTTTTTTAAATATTTTATTGGCTTGCGCTTGGTTGCCAGCTCAAAATATAATAATCATGGTTATCGATATTAGGTAATTGATTTTACAACTCTCAAGAATGTGAAGTTGAGAAATAGGGCACAAAGAGGCGATCAACGAGAAATGCGACGTTCATTAATATCTCAGTGACCATCAACTTTAATTTTGTTGCCAAAAACATCTACGAGCAACTGCTTATTTAACTTCCAAATTCTTCAACAGTTTTAATTTATGTTGTGACACTTTGATATTTTTAACGTGTTAACTTAATACGTATATAAGTGTAGTTTTAAAGAGCCATTTTAGACCCATTACTACTTACTACTTTTTAAGGTTGACTGGTAGAAAATGCCCAAGGCATGAAGTCCGCCCTTGTACAATGTGGTTTTTACTTGTGCATGAAGTTTTAATATATAAAAAATACTAAAGTTCAAACGAATGTAGAAAGAATTCCTCCAATTTGTTACCTTGCAGTTTCGTGATAACAATATCATCTGTAAACCTGACATAAAAAGCCGAATCGGAATTATTATTGGGCTCGAGCCTAATACCAGAATGGCAGCAGAGGTGGCCCATCGAGAGACCGCGACTTACAGATCGTAGGGTAGGCTAGGCTCTTACATAAGAAAACCTACACAAGAAATGATTCTGAGGATACCGGTATGTCCTAGAATTTTTAAATGATGCTTTGTAATAACGTGTGATGGATCACGACAGACTCACTCTCACAAAGATCCTGCGTCTCTGCAGTGGAAACATGAAGATACTATGCTATTTCACAGATATCTGACATCAACAGGAGCGCCTGGGTAAAAATAACAGCCATTTCGGTCGATCGTAAGATAAATCCGTGCTTGTTTAGAGTTGTCTGTGACTTGGTGACCAACTCACCAGTAACCCATACAATATCAAGTTTCCTCCGTACCTCGGAAAGCACGTTAAAACATTGGTTCCTGCTGGTATTTGTGAATCTTTGGCAGTCGGTACCTAGTAGTGACCCGAAAGTCTAACAACCCGTCTTACAGTCATGTTACCCAGTACTAATATGGGTTGTGGACGTCAGATGGACAGTCGTATTCAACTGTACCTGTTTAGAGTGGTAGCAGACCCCAACATAGCTGGGAAAAGGCAATTAGATGCTGACGAATGTAGTCTTGACATGGTATGTAATTTTATATTTTACTTTTTTTTAATTTCTATACTTGTTTAATTTTATGTGTTTTTACCTTGATAAACGGAATTGTATAAAATCTGGTTCTTCTAAACTGGCAGACAGATGTGTTGCTGGGGAGTTTGTTCCGCCACTTCTTCTTCCCAGCTAAAACACTAGGAAGTGGCGAAGAGCATTTTTGTGGGACTGTCTCTTGTAATGTGACGTTCAAAAAGTGCTGGTTATCAGCCTGATTTGAATAAATTACTTTTGATTTTGATTTTATGGTGTCAATGGAAATAAGACATCAGTTGTGAGTACGAATAGACAAATGAACTTTGGTGACCTTTTGCATTTTGCTTTGATGTTTGGCTTCTTTTAAATAGTCTAACTAAATGTTACTTAAAACTTCATTTCAAACCTCAACCTGAAGAAATATGATTTACATGTTGGATATACAACACAATAGGTAATTTCAAGGTGGGATCTATTTTAAAGACAATAAACAGGAAAGGAATTTCCTCGTAGTCACACGCTTAATGACATGAATACTTCATGTCCTTTGCCTGAATCTTATAATATAAACAACTAACGTATTCAAAGTTTCTAGAAAATTTAAGTCACGTCACCCGATCCAATCAGTTAATCAAATCGACCGACTTCCAAAAAAAAGTGGTAAATAACTTCACTTCCGAAAGACGATGACTTTTGTTTGTTTCGTTGTCTTTTATGTTTTTTATTTCAGCTTTTTAGTTAATTTATGATGATATCATAGCTCACATACATTTTAATCTAGTATTTATTTTCCATTGTTACTAAAATATGTATATTAACAAATGATCTATATAGACAGAAGAACAAATATGTATTATAGACGATTGGCGTTGTAGATTCATAGACGCTTGTTAACTTTTGTTATCTTATTATTTTATTTTACGTTTTGTAAAGTATTAAGTTATTTTCTTCTAAAATTAATTTTCAGTTTTCATAAACCTCGTTACTAATAAGTAATTTTAGGAAACGTCATTGATAATTCAGCATGGTTTTATTTTGCTTTCATAATTATTTGCCTACGACTGTTCTTCACAACCTATGTAACGTTTGCTGTGAGAAAACCTAATTTTGGGTTAAGCTTGCTTTTGTACAGACGCCTGCAGGTCAAGCTACCCGAAACTGTCAATTTTTCCCAATGAACCTTGAACCTAATACTTTAGAAATAAAGTCGAAAATCTATCAAAGAAATATGACAGATTGTGGTAGCTTGATGTGCAGGCGTCTGTACATGAGCTTCATCTATTTGTATGTATATTTTGTTTTGTTTTTGTATGCTATAAAGAAAAGCAATAAGATTTTTTAGACATTAAAATAAAATCTATTTGTCACGACGTGACCTGTGTCTATATTAAAGCAGTAAGGTAATAAAATCTCATTATAAATGATCATTGAATAATTTATAAAAAGGATTACACGGTTAACTTTCTGACACTTTGAATTTAATCGTAACTTATTGTAATTAATGTATATTTATGTTGGTGATGACTAGGAGATTTCCCATCGCGTTCTATCAATTTCCCATGAAGTCATTCTGATAAATTAGTTTAAAAGATAAATAAATAAACATGTATTTTATTTTTGTGATCATATTGTACCTAAGTAATTTATAATTTTCGCGTGTTTCTTCATGAAATTAATTTAATAGTGAAATATAAAAATCGAAAACTACTTAATCTACATTTTTTAAATATCTCAGTGAAAGTGATACTTCCTAATTAAATAATAATATAAAAATAAAAAGAAAACTCACGCAGCTTCCCAGCGCACGCGAACGCGACGTAACTCAAAACGAGACACAAATGCACTTTCATCTTTCTAAAATAAATAAAAAAATTATAAAAAAATAAATATGTGTTATCTTAATCAAGTCTTGTTTCCGACTGTGGCCCGGTTTGGTGTCCATAGCCTTTTATACGTTGCGCAAGCAGAAACCTACGTGCGCGTGCGTCCACTGATTCACAACCAATTAACCATTTTTCTAAGACCTGTTGCAACTATACGCTTTTCCTGTGTATCATCAAACCTTGTTAGGAAAAGAGCAGGAGGGTAGCTCAAGTATTGTTGGACGATTTTCGGTATGTTGTTATGTTTATTCAAACAATTAATTGTGAGAGTTTAATTTTAGGTGTGATCTCCGGGATATATATTATACTAGCTTTCGCCCGCGGCTTCGCCCGCGTTAAATTCGGGATAGGACAGTTCCCCTTTTCTGATTTGCCTGAGGTACCTGCCACCTGTAGTTTTAGCCCTAGCGCCTTATTTATTGTAATAGCAATGCTAAGTTTTCTCTTTTTTTCCCTCTTTCTCCCTCATTTTTCACTCTTTTTTAAAAAAAAATAGCCTATGTCCGTCTCCAGGGTCCCAACTATCTCTGTACAAAAATTCATCAAAATCGGTTTAGCCATTTAGGCGTGAAGAGGTAACAAACAAACAAACAAACTCACTTTCACTTTTATAATATTAGTAAGGATTATGAGGAATAAATGTGAGTTTATTGCTGTATTAAATATAAAATCATATGTGAAACAGATGTTGTCAACATTTGCTCTTTTAATAAATAATTAATTAAAGAATTCGGCATAAGCATCCGGACGAATATATTAAACTGTCTTATCATCGAATGCTTGTAAAAAGTTTATGCGAAATAAAAAACTGTGAATCTGAAGTTACTTTACACCTTGGTTACTTCCGCGTCCGGTTTCGAAAAATAAGTATTACTAAACTACCAAATATATAATATATATAAGAAAGTATTTAATATAATGACATCTTTATGATTGTCTGTAAAAGATCTTAATGGTAATTGTTTACTAAAGCGATGTATGGATATAAATAAAAGAGTTACTGCGACGATTCGTTTGATAGTTTTTTTCCTATTTGAACAGACAATCATTTTATGAACAAAAAAAATTGTAAAGACGTCAAAGGATAATTAGAAAAGCGTGTGTATCATAGTAACACGACTATCAGGATCTTCTTTCACACAAATTCTGTTATTAGTTTTTTACCCAACTCTTTGAGGATGGCTACGTGCGTGACCAGGTCATTAGGCAACCCGAACACTGAGGATTGAAAAACCACAGACGAGAAATAATTTATAGATTTAGGTCTCGTGATGTGTTTGGCGAGTTGTGATAACACAGTGTTTTGAAGCCGGTAATAAGTATTTTTTTTATTTTTAAAAAACGTTGCCCCACACTTGGAATTTCTCCTGTATCGTGGGTGCGTTTACAAACATTTAAACACACATACACAAACAGCCAGACCCGGAACAAGTACCTGTAGACCATATAAATATTTGTTCCTTGCGGGGATCGAATCCGCTATATGAGTTTTAATGTTTGTTAACGCACCCACGGTACAGGAAAAATTCCTAGTGTGGGGCAACGTTTTAAAAATAGTTTTTTTCAACCGCTGTGTGACAATTAAAATATGATAAAATTTTATTGGGTCGATAGAAAATAAAACACAAATGTGACACTAGCTTACGATTTCAAACGTGTATTTCGAGTTTTTAAAATAGGTCGATGAAAAAATATTTTTGAAAAAGTACATTATTATAATGCCCGTTGAGAAAAAAACGTCGAGGTTTATAGGTTTTTTCTTTAATTGAGATGAAAAAGAAAACTAATACCAATATGAAATGGAAACAAACATAAATATACTGTTTCATTTATTTTTTTAAATTATATAAACACACTCATCTAAAAATGTTAACAACTCTTATTAATGAATGAAATAAAAGGCTTTTATTTTATTACAACGCTCGAAAAACCTAACCGTCCTACTTTCAGCAGTCGGGTAAAACGTTTTTTAAACAAAAACAACCCACTCCTTTCAAGAGTTGTCAGACACAGCCATGCGCAAGAGCGTTATATCACTCGACAAACACGGTGCTTAACAAAAACTGGGGTATTCAGATCTCGATGATATTTATCACAGACGATTTGTTTAGCCATAGACAATGTGGAAGATCAAGCAAAGCAATTGGTGTTTTTGTACGCCTACGCAAGTCGAGATGTACTAGTGGAAGTTTTTGTGTGTATGTTCCACAAGTCGCTTACTACATTTTTAAATTTGAGATTGACTGTTCCTTTAGTCTTACGGTCGCAATCTTACTGTAGGGGCCTGGTTGTTAACCCCGGGTCAGGCAAAAATATTTTCGACCTAGTTCCTAAATAAAGACATTACTCAGATTCAGTCTGTCACTTTGCTGTCCTGCCCCAGCGACGATCTACGCCGAAGCTCGTACCCTGAGCGTGTGGCTTACTCTCAAGGCATTCACAGGATTCACTGGTTAAGCAGGAAACAACCTCATTAGTTGAACTTCGAGATGCCATTAATGCCAAAAAAAGAATACTATGGAAAATATATCGTAACTAGCTTTCGCCCGCGGCTTCGCTCGCGTTAAATTCGGTATAACACACCAAGCAGACCTGCAGTTTTTGCTCTTGCGCCTGATTGATTTGTAATAGCAACGCTAAGTTTTCCATTTTCTTCCCTCGTTCTCCCTCATATCTCGCTTTTTTTAAATAAAAATTAGCCTATGTCCGTCTCCTGGTTCCCAACTATCTTTGTACCAAAATTCATCAAAATTTAGCCATTAAAGCGTGACGAGGTAACAAACAAACAAACTCACTTTCGCTTTTATAATAATAGTAAGGAAGTAAGGATATGTCTTGCTCAATATATATAACAGCTAGGTTAGTGTCGGGTTATAAGCTTTGGTTTCAAATAAATTATTTACTCGTACATGAACTGTTGAGGGGTCAGTCGGCTAAGAAACATGAAGCTGCCCGCTCCAAAACATAGACCATATTTTGTAATACGATATTAGCCAATCCACGTCAACTTATACTAGAGAGTTAGATTGAAAAGATTGAATCAAGTTGACGTGGATTGGCTAATAAGCATGTGGTAGTAAGATTAATATTTGTTTATGTTACCGTCAAGTACATACAATTTGGTGTAGGTCATAGTAATAACCACTGACCAATTCATAGTTCTAGTGATAGTTAGTTCCCTGCTTCCTAGCAAAAACTATCATACATGCAACTGTGGAAATATTTTAGGTGCTGATATACTTGAGCTTTTACTTGTAATGAGCATTCTTGTGAATCTCACCACAGAAAAATAAATAAGAACGTTAAAACGAGCATTCTATCGAGCGTTCTGGCGAGCATTCTAGCGGAAGGACAGTTAATTTGCTTCGAGGTTTTTGCCGACTCAAGTCAGAAAACTCATGAAAAATATTTTTTCAATGAGCATCAACTAGAGCGTTTGCTAAAAAGATCATATTCATAGCGATGTTTGGCTCTATGCTTGACTCTGTTCGTTATTCAGTCCAACAAATTTAAAAACGGCGAATGCTCAATGTTCTGCTACAAGTGAATGCTCAAATCTATCAGCATCTTAATGTTTTAGCAGACCACGAATGTAAATTACACCAAAATGCTTTTTAAAACCTCAAACCCCTGAGAGGCTATAATAGTTTATTCGACCCTGATTGCAAAAACGATATAACACAATACTTTATTAAGATTCTACGTAATATCCACTTAAATGTCCCCGGCCATCTTGGCGCGAATCGCACATAAACGCAAATACGCTGCGGTTGATTTATAGTAGGACAATAATGGATACCAGCAATCAGTAGATGATTGCTACTGGACTACCTTTTAATAGAGTGGAGACCTAAAGGGTTACCATCACATCTTATAGCAGTTCTTATTCCTGTGTGAGAAACAGATGGTGCTAGACACCCTGTATAGCTCTGTCTCTTTCCCTCAGTGGAATAAGGTCCGGTTTTAAAACGTCATGGTAGGGTAGCTGTGCCCCAGAAGTGGAACGGTTGTATACTTTGCTAGTCCCGATGGTAATATTTTTTTAAACTTTTTAATCGTTCTCTTTTCTTTAATGTAAATGTTGTGCACTATTTTTTGTAACGTTTGTACTTAAGGCCATGCACTGACCTCTATAATACTGTTTAACATATTTCGGGGGTCAGGAATGAATCTCAAGTCATCCCAGCCGCCGCGGGAGACACTACGGGCGCCGGGCGTCGGGAGCCACGCGACGACTCAGAAAAGGGTTAGAGATTTTAAATATTGTTATTGTATCAAATAAAAATGTTAAACAAATAATGTAGAAGTCCTTACTAATATTAAAAAAACCGGCCAAGAGCGTGTCGGGCCACGCTCAGTGTAGGGTTCCGTAGTTTCCTGTCCGTCACAATAAGTGTTCCCACTTATGAGTTTAAAGGTGGAGGAGGAAATTATTTTGTACAACTTTTTGTCTTTTTTGTACAAAAACTGTTGTGTCAATCAAGTTCAAAATGATTTTCATAGAAAGTCCTTATAAAGTTCTACTTTTCAGATTTTTTTCATATTTTCTAAACTTATGGTTCAAAAGTTAGAGGGGGGGGGGACACATTGTTTTTTACTTTTGGAGCGATTATTTCCGAAATTATAGACATTATCAAAAAATGGTTTAGTAAACCCCTATTCATTTTTAAATACCTTTCCAACAATATATCACACGTTAGGGTTGAAATTAAAAAAAAAACACTTCCCACTTTACATATAGGGTGGCTACCCTAATAAAACATTTTTTTCCAATTTTTATTTTACCACTTTGTCGGCGTGATTGATATACATATTGGTACCAAATTTCAGCTTTCTAGTACTAACGGTCACAGAGATTAAGCGAGGACGGACGGACGGACGGACAGACAGACATGGCGAAACTATAAGGGTTCCTAGTTGACTACGGAACCCTAAAAAGCGAAAGTGAGTTTGTTTGTTTGTTACGTCTTCACGCCTACATGGCTCAACCGATTTTTTTGAAAAAAGTGAGAAATGAGGGAGAAAGAGGGAAAAAAAGGGAAAACTTAGCTTTGCTACTACAATAAATAAGGCGCTAGGGCAAAAACTACAGGTAGCAGGTACCTGCAAATCAGGAAAGGGGAACTGTGTCACCCCGAATTAAACGCGAGCGAAGCCGCGGGAAAAAGCTAGTTTGCTATAAATGGAAACCACGGATTACCTTTTCATTGTGTTAGAATAAACGAAGGGAGTGTAGTGTGAGCGAGTGTCACAACAAACGAATAAGTAACTTTTTGTATGAGACCAATTCAAAGTATATGTACATACAAAATCGCGAAACAATTATTACACATATAATTTATGTGATATACGGAATAAGGACTACGTATTTAATCATTCTATCTATCTGTTTAAAATCAGCTGCTCAATACAAACGTGCAGTCAAAATAACATGTGTGTGTCAATATCTGAAACAATCCTTCGGACCTATTGATTGCGTAACATATTGGTACACAAGCTACCCAAAACTCGTTGCTTTCAAAAACTGTACTGTGGAAAACTTTAGTTCACATTCATGTTGTCCTTGTATACTTAAAATTCGTAAACAAACACACACCTTGAAATTTTAACTTTGTTCCTGAGAATTATTGTGGCTGAGTATTTTGCGATGCGCCGCGTGGCGTTCCCGCACGGAACAAGTATTTCTACGACCTAAAGATAATTGTTTCGGGTCTAGCTGTAAGTTTACGTAAATTTAAATGTACGTAAAGGCACCCCACACAAACAAGAAGTATGTGTAACACCACTGTCCCATACGTGCTGTCAAACTACAACGTTCGTTGATATACTTAGATACTTGATTTTCTATTGCAGTATCTCCGACTATATAATCAAATGATGTTGTAAGTGTTACAGCAGGCAACATCCGCAGTACGATAATCATTACTGACAGCGATATGGTTTCCTCATGACTTGTGGAGGTTAATTTTTTTTTTTTTTTTTTTGTGTTTTGCAGTTGAATTTGTTAGTTAATTGAAATTATGGGCGATAATGATAACTATATGTAGATAGCTGGTGGACAAGACATGGTTGAGTGTCGGGCAGACCTGGGAAGATCTTCCACGAGCGCCTCAAAGAGATTTGAGCAAAGCAGAGGGGCCTGCCTCGGCCAAAGCCTGCCGGGGTTGCGAATTGTTCGAAAGAGGTACCGCAGCCCCGGAACGTAAAGAGCAGAAGAAAGAACGTGAGTGGGTTTTAGTCAGTAAAAGTTTGACACCCCCCCCCCCCCCCCCCGCTCCACCCAGAGCGGGGGATGTTATTTGATGATTTCCTATCTGCAAAAAAAGACCTGGGAAGAATGGAGGAAAGAAGAGGTCTATTTTATACTCAGCAGTATGTGGAACGAGGCTAGCTTTCAGGGCTGGAGACCGTGGTGAAGACAGTGTTATGAGCTTGACTTCTACCGTACCAACGGGCAAAATACTGAATTGTATAGAAAGTCTATAGAGAATTGCATCTGCATTTTTTTTAAACGTTGCCCCACACTAGGAATTTCTCCTGTATCGTGGGTGCGTTTAAAAACATTTAAACTCACATATACAAACAGCCAATTTGGTGGGCCAATGCAGGCTATTAAGTTAAATTAAAACAAAGGACCTCTAAAACACGCATTTATCATTCAATAAGTTTAGTCACCTTTATCGCACCAAAATAACAAGGCACAGAAGAATGTAGGTAATGTGCAAATATGGACATAATGAGAGTGATTAGTATGCAGTGTGTATGTGATGGTTACGGTGTGACGAGCTGACAGTCACTGCAGAATCAAGTGATTTTGACACAGGCGTTACTGCCAAGGTCGGGGTCTCTGGGAGGTCACTTAGGTCGCGGCTAGACGCATCACGCATGGTTGTGATACAAGGCAGCTCAGGCCTAAAACATTGACTATGGATGTACTTTTTTAATTGTTATGTTAGTAATGTGGATAACAGGCAGTTAATAATTAAAAGTACGTATAGTCAGCAAAGGAGATAAGCAACACAGTTGAAATATTTCTTAAAAATCCATTAATGATTTTGAAGAAAGTTACATTTCTTTGAAAGAAAATAAACAGTTCACTAAATAAATTAAATTTGTGTTACACCAATTGTTGTAACACAAATTTACCTTATTTTTCATCATTACCCATGGACATTTTCAACTCATAAATGAAGCCGTCTTTGTGTGTGTGTGGTTTTTTTAAATAATTGCCAATCATATAGAAAAAGTGTAAATGTCTCATCTCTAGTCATCAGATAAGCAGTCGCTCCTTGTAAAAAACTTGGTTTTAGCTGCAGCTGGTTGGATTAGAAACCGTCCTTTACATAATTGTCAAAGTCTACATTATCTTTACATAGTGTAAAATTAAGTCGTTTCCGCTGTCTGTGCGCTTAGATCTTTTAAACTACTCAACGGATTTTAATGCAGTTTTCAGCAATAGATAGAGTGATTCAAGGAGACGTTTTATATGTATAATATTCCAGTTTACTTGTGCGAAACCGCGGGATTTAGCTATTTGGTAATAAACAAGATACCCCGGGGTATCTTGTTTATTGACCATCGTAATTAACGAGATCAGTGTGTCAGTCAGGATGTTATTAATTGGTTTGTTGACACAGTGTGACCGTGACATTGTAATGTGTTGTTTGTTTAAATTTTGTTAGTCGAAAATTAAGGCAAATGGTTTCTTTTTATTTAATTTACTGTTCATTATTATGTCTTAATAGCTGGCGCCCGCGGATTCGCCCGCGTGATATCGGTAAAAAAAGTAAATGTGTTATTCCAGACTATAATTTACCTCTGTGCCAAATTTCATCAAGATCCGTTCAGCCGTTTTGACGAAGAGTAACAAACATCCATACATCCATCCATCCTCAGAAAAATTCGCATTTATTATATTACTAGCTTTTGCCCGCGGCTTCGCTCGCGTTAAATTCGGGCTAACACAGCCCCTTTCCTGATTTACAGGTACCTGCTACCTGTAGTTTTTGCCCTAGCGCCTTATTTATTGTAATAGCAAAGCTAAGTTTTCCCTTTTCTTCACTCTTTCTCCCTCATTTCTCATTTTAAAAAACAAAATAGCCTGTGTCCGTCTCCAGGGTCCCGACTATCTCTGTACCAAAATTCATCATAATAAGTTTAGCCATTTAGGTGTGAAGACGTAACAAACAAACAAACTCACTTTCACTTTTATAATATTAGTAAGGATATATAATAGATATAGTAGGATAGAGATTTGTTTGAATCTTTCCTTTATTTATTTTTCATACATATAATTTTACATTTTTAAATATTACTCAAAAACACACAGAAAAAAAGCTAGTAACTAAGAATGGTATTTCCCCAAAGTTTTGTTTAAAAAACTTTGTTTACTCTGTTGCGTAACCAAACCCGAATATGTAATTTTCATACAAAAACATGTTTACATTTATTTGATTGTTGATTTATGACTATTTCACAGAAACAATAATTGCTCTGTACATTATAAATTTTCTGAGAACTGTAATAAAAATATCAATCTTTATTTATCGACCTCAAGATTGAACTTGCATAAACTTATGACGCTAAGTCTGTAGACTTATCAGATTCGTTGTTCACGTATATTACAGCTGAGAACCAGCAAACAAGGACGATTTATAGGGTAACGTACCTCAAAAGGTACCTTCCCCCGCTCTGGGCGGAGCGGGGAGGAGTGTCAGACTTGTACTGACTAAAACCCACCCATGTTCCTTCTATTGCCCTGTACGTTCCGGGGCCGCGGTATCTCTTTCGAACAACCCGCAACCCCGGCAGGCGGAGGCTCTGGCAAGCCCCTCTGCTTTGCTGACATCTCTTTGAGACGCGCGTGAAACACAAACGCGCCGTCGACACGGCCGTCAATGCCGGACGGACGGTGAGCTACAGTTTTTTTTTACCCATATTGCTCACCGTCCACAGGCCCTCATCTGCGGTGGCCGGGAGTCGTCTCGCGGCGCCCGACGTCCCGGGCGTCTCCCGCGGCGGCTGGGTTGGTTTGAGTTTCTTTCCCTCAAACGCCCGGCCACCTCCTTCGCTAGCATGACTGCTTCGCAAAAGGAGGTGACCGCTTCCCATTCCCTCTCGCTCCGGACCATGGACCGAACCGGCCGGACGCGAGAGATCGCCGCCGCCGATCGCCTCTACGAGGGCACGGCGGTGCTCCGCCCACGCTGGGCAGACCGCCACTGTGTGCTCCACCGTGTCGTCCGGGAAACGGCACCCATAAGATCACTTTATTGTCCATCTGTCTGTCTCTCTGTTTGTCAGTCTGTCAAGGCCGTTTATATCAGGAAAAAGTGTCGGTATCGAGTTGAAATTTAAATATAGGTACTCAAGTCTGTGCTCCCTTGAAGTTGTAAAAAAATCAATACAGTCAAAGGATATGGTCGTTAATGTTGAGTATTGTACGGAACCCTCTCGGTGCGCGAGCCCGACTCGCACTTGGTCTTTGTATTGGCAGAATATCCAAATGGCGTCCGAAGGCAAGGTTAAAAAATAAAACAAGCGACACTTTCCTGCAAGTATCTAGTCTTGAGACAGTTGTAGGAGATATGTTGAGTAGATCCTTACTTCCTTACTATATATATTATATATTAATATTATAAAAGCGAAAGTGAGTTTGTTTGTTTGTTACCTCTTCACGCTTTAATGGCTCAACCGATTTTGATGAATTTTGGTACAGAGATATTTGGGAACCAGGAGACGGACATAGGCTAATTTTTATTAAAAATGTGGGATAAGAGGGAGAACGAGGGAAGAAAAAGGAAAACTCAGCGTTGCTATTACAAATCAATAAGGCGCATGGGCTAAAACTGCAGGTAGCAGGTACTGTGTTATATCGAATTTAACGCGAGCAAAGCCGCGGGCAAGCAAAGCTAGTTGTTTTATAAAATCGGTTGCATTATAATTGGCCCTTATTATACTAAATATCTTGCTAGCCTGACCTCACTAGTTAGTACCCTGAACTGTAGCCCTGTCAGGGTCGGAGCATGTTACAAGTCAGCTATTATAATAATTAAGTCAAGTGCTCGAGAGTTGACGTACTCTGGTTGTGATTAATTTCTCTTGCATAACTTTCATGTTAATGATTTAACTTGTTTTCGTCAAGATGGATGCTGCTGGATAATCACTTCACCATGTTTTTGTATCTTGAACAAAATTATTTTTGGTTATTACGGGGTATTTTTGTATGATATTGAAACTATTCAATTGCTAGAAGAAAAGACATCAACGCGTTGGCGTCGGGTTATTGAATTTTTCATAATTTTGTTACTGGTGTGTATAATACAAATTAATTCCAGATAATAAACAGATCAAAGTCATTAAATCAATCAATCAAATCAAAGTATTTTTATTTTACTTATAAAATGTCGAGAAAAGGTGCACGGTTCGGGTTGGTCGTTTTCTATGGAGAAGAAAAGGCAAGAAACTCCATGGTTACTCTTTTAAAATCATATGGTTTTACGATGATGTTGTTACAGCGTTAGTACTTAAGTATGAGGTATGACAAGACAGCGTAGGCCCGACAATGAGTAACTGTGACCTTTCTCTCGTACACCTTGTTAGGAATAGGTCAATAGAATCTTTAAATAGAAAGCCTTTAATACTTTTTGCTGTCCTGTATTGACACATAATGTAGCCTTATGTAAAAAAAAGCACATACCATACAAACCTAAAGTACAACGGACAATTTTTTTATTGTTTATGTTATTTTAAGAAATATTTAAAATAGTGACTATGAGGTGAATAATAAATACATAATTAATGTTAACATAATTCAAACTAAGCATTACAACTACATCAAAGTAAAGTAACTATTTACTCCTTTTGATAAATCATCTATTAAAACTAATTCATTGATTAAATTTGTTCGCGTTTTTCCTGTTGTCTCTCCTCTAATTTTAATCGAAATCGAGAAATTCACAGTATCCAATACATAAATACTTTATAACCATATCATGTGCTTGTGGTGAACATGATCGTTATCAATGGTTGGAATCTTTGTCGTGTGTGACGTCAGAGATACGTAGTTCGCTGAGCCCTGTGCGTAGAACATGGGCCTACGTGACTGGTATTAAAACTGGGACAATTTTTAAATTATAAATTAAATTATTTATTTCAGGAAATTTTCCCATAATAAGAGCTACAATACATTACACATACATAAGTTTACAAATTACATTTTTTTTTAATTTTTCGCATTAAACTATAAATGTAAGTTTAAATAAAATTATTGTTATAAGGTTAAACATTGAATACATTTTTATAAATATACTAGCTGTGCCCAGCGGTTTCACCCGCTGAGGTTTAGGGGTATGAAAAATAGATGTTAGCCGATTCTCAGACCTACCCAATATGTACCCAAAATTTCATAAGAATCGGTCGAGCCGTTTCGGAGGAGTACGGTAACTAACATTGTGACACAGAAATTTTATATATTAGATTAATAGCATTTGACCGTTCAAAAAAGTCATGTGACATTTAAAAATCGAACTATGATATCCAATAACTCCGTGACTATAAGGTTCCTAGGTACATTCCATTTCAAACAATATCACATCAATGATGGGGACAACAAGTACTTTTCGGTTTTGGCCGTTTTCACTTCGTTTAATCGCTTTTACTATGGAAATGAACAGCCCTTTTTCTGTTGGGAAATCATCAATAACTTCTCCCGCTCTGGGCGGAGCGGAAGGGAGTGTCAGACTTTTACTGACTAAAACCCATCCATGTTCCTTCTTTTGCTCTTTGTGTTCCGTGTGTATCTCCCACAACCCCGGCCTGCATAAAAAATGAGCAGCCTTAAGATAGGATTATAAATACCCTTGAAAGGAAAAATGGCTAATGGAAGTTGGAATTACGTTGTTAAAGAAAACTTAGCTTATGTGTCAACACCCTAAAATAAAAAAGAAAATAACAAAAATATAAGGTAAGCCAATAAAACTATAATGTTCCCTTAAGACCTGTTGACAGGCATAAATGCCAAGTCCTACGTCAGCCGTCGCCTTTGACGTCAGTACTGGGTACCTACTTTATACAGCCTACGTGATCTCCATAGTGATGGGAACTGGTTCGTCTGGTTCTGCATAAATGTTTACGCGTAATGGCATGTGATTGTGGTCGGGTTCTGCTCATAAATTCGAAAATGTCTCAGAACATTGGCGCCAAACTGAAGCATTCTCCTCGAGGCATTTGATTATAAAACTTTTAAATATCAAGTTGTCGGTCAATAAGTTAGTTGAAATTAGCTGTCTATTCTTTATAGAGAAGATCAGGCTAAGTGTATTCAAACTGCACCACATCACGCTTTGTTATTCCCGAAGGGTTAAGCAGAAGTTTACCTAAAAAGTACACCATCATTCTGCCAGTTATGTTTAAGTCCCATGCAAGAGGGGCGAGCCTATTGTCATTAACCGCGCAATAAACTGATTCTGTGACTGCAACTGAGAAGATTCTGATGGAAATATGCATTTACTTTTATGTTCAGCAGTTGCGCTTACTACTACTAGACCAACGAGGCAGTCAAATCGAAATCTTTTGGAGAAAATAATAGAATGCATTTATTTGTAAGAATGTTGTACAATAGTTGTTTTGTTCTTTGTGTGTTACGATCATAATATTCTGCCGTTTTCGGCGTACAAATATGGTTTGTAAAATAATGGGTCAACATTTTTTTTAACTTTAGTTAGTTTATCCCACTGTTGGGCAAAGTCCTTTCCAACTCTCTCGGTGATTAGCCTCCTCTGGCCAATTCGGCAGAAACGAGTCCAAATCGTCACGTCAGCGTTTTTTGGGTGTTCCTCGGTGACGACGATCGTTTTCAGGCACCCACTGTGTGACGATTCTGACCCATCCTAGAAATGTGACTCGACCAGTCCAACATCCTTACTAATATTATAAAAGCGAAAGTGAGTTTGTTTGTTACGTCTTCACGTCTAAAATGGCTAAACCAATTTTGATGAATTTTGGTACAGAGGTAGTTGGGACTCTGGAGACGGACATAGGCTATTTTATTTTTTTAAAGTGAGAATAGAGGGAGAAAGAGGTAAGAAAAGGGAAAACTTAGCTTTGCTATTAAAATAAGTAAGGCGCAAGGACAAAAACTGCAAGTAGCAGCTTCCTGCAAATCAGGAAAGGGGAACTGTGTTACCCCGAATCAAACGCGAGCGAAGCCGCGGGCAAAAGTTAGTTTCATATAAAAATATTATTAATCATTAGAATTAGACATACAAATACTCCTCTTATGTAAAACTCTGCGTTTCAATCAAAGTAGGTAATACTTGCCTCATCATTTATATCATCCCACTCCTCATTGCAGGAAGTAAGTTCTTTTACATGCTGACAACACTAGCCCAAATAGCTTATGAGTCGTAAATTTATGATGACCACAAAAAATCCCTTCATTAAAAACTTACAAATTATTTCTTATTAATACAGTTTTATTGTCTTATTAAAAGTCGACGCATTCCAATTTGGTTGAGTTCCTCATATCTTTAATAGTATATGAATTAAAATGACGCACATTAGAAAAAAAGGGTTTTTTCGTGATTTAATTAATTTAATCGAAATATTACCTGTCATCTTGTTTAGTAAGCAAAAGACGCTAAAACAGTATAGAGTATTAAATTGATTCAGATTTTCGCTGTCCTTGGAAACACGTGTATTAAATGGACTGATAAAGAATCTGTGTGTGGACATAGATTGTAATCTCGCAAGATACAAGACTGTGATCCACTGTAAGAACTTAGTTCATATACGAAGAAAATAAAAAGTTAAGATAGTTTGAATTACCGAATGAATTTCGTCATACATTCCACTTGGTCATTAGGTTTTCGCTTCAATTAGACCAAAGCTTAGAAAAGAGTAAATAAATATAAGCGCCAGGACGTTGACAAAAAAAAACCGTATTAAAATGTTTTGATAGCACGATTAACGATGTGTTTAAATTTAAACCCGTCTACGTGCACGCACGCACTCACCAGTTGACTCATTAGTTTATTATTAGCATAAACCATTAATGAACAATAAAAATTCCATACATTAGTATGCCACAAAAATATTACCTCGTTACGCTTAGAGGATGGTTAAGGTTTCGAAGATGTAGGAACCACTTCCTTCGCTGTGGTCAAGCTACAAGCAACTCATGGGATTGTCATATACCAGGATTATTTTTCAGATGGGAGATCTTCCAATGATTCCTTCCTCCAGCAGAAGTCAATTGTACTGACTAAAACCCATGCTCCTTCCCTATAAAAGCCATGTTCCAGAAGGGTTACCATGACATCTTATAGCAGTTCTTATTCCTGTGTGAGAAAGAGATGGTGCTAGACACCCTGTATAGCTCTGTCTCATTCCCTCAGTGGAATAAGTTCTGCTTTAAGACGTCATGGTAGTGTAGCTGACGTGCCTCTCAGATTTGCTAACATCTCTTTGAGGCGCGCGTAAACAAAAATAACCCTCAAAAGTTGTATCTTTATTTGTGTTTTCAGTAGAAGTCTACACTTATTTTTATGTAATGTTATATTGAAAATCAATATTTTTATGTCTAATTCAAATTCAAAACCATTTATTTCAATTAGACCATTACAGGCACTTTTGAATGTCAAGAAACAAAACTAATCTACAGTCCCGGTCACAAGGCATAATAACTTGTGAAAGTACTGTAGTTGCCCATTCCAAAGCGTTGATCTCTATGGAGAAGAATGGGCAAGAAACTCCATGGACACTCTTTTAAATTATAATATTTTTACAAAATTGTATTTACATCATTCATGTTGAGATTATACAAATATGTGAGAACGATGTAGAAAGACGTGCACAGTAAGAGCGTCCAGAGTAAATAAAAAGCAAAATTTAATTTAAAATCTAAATAAGTTAAAAATGAACCGTGGTAGCTAAAAAAATGACCAGTCCCAACTGACAGCGCCCGTTCACGAACATGACGTATGGATCAGCCCCATTCAGCTCGACCATTTTGAAGGGAGCTAAATGACCCGACACACCCGCCACCATCAGCGAGACATTTAAGTGAGCATGACACTATCAACCACCAGGGCTTCGTCAAGTCAATAATAATACATAGCACTCACATATGGGCTTAATAATTATACAATACTAGAGAATTGATTCTATACATTGCAAAGATAGTCTTACAATCTTCTGCAGCTTCCACTATAGCTTCGGATACCAATCAATGAGTTTACCCCTATTCTTGTGGAGCAGGACCAGCATTGAGCCAAGCATTTTTATCATCAATATAATCCCCCAACTTATAATATGCTTGCCTACATAGTGTGCGTTTAATACAAGATTTAAATTTCGTTTCATTCAGTTGAAGAATGTGGGGAGGCATTTTATTGTAGCATTTCAAACAGTACCCCATGAAAGATGAGTCTACTTTAGCTAACCTGAAACCTGGTTGAACTAATTGGTCCCTATTTCTAGTATTATAATTGTGTCTGTCACCTCTTTTACTAAAAATATGCAAGTTTTTCCTGACATACATGATGTTTTCATAAATATATTGACAAGGTACTGTCATGATGTTAATATCCTTAAACTGTTCCCTTAAAGAATCTCGCCTACGTAGGTTATATATGGCTCTGATGGCTCTTTTCTGCAGAATAAATATAGACTCGATGTCTGCACCCCGTCCCCAAAGTAAAATACCGTATGACATGATACTATGAAAATAACTAAAGTAGACTAGCCTCGCGGTATCTACATCAGTAAACTGACGGATTTTTCTAACAGCATATGCTGCTGAACTAAGGCGTCCTGCAAGAGATGTTATATGCGGACCCCATTGTAGCTTTGAATCGAGTGTTATTCCCAAGAAAACAGTTTTTTCGACGAATTCTAGTTTCTCTTGATTCAATACTATGTCACACTCACTGTTTTTGACATTTGGTAGAGCAAATCTTATTACACAAGCAGCCAGGCCCGGAACAAGTACCTCTAGGTCATACTAATATTAGTTCCGTGCGGGAATCGAACCCATGACACGCAGTGCAGCAGCCAATCGCTCAGCTCCTTATTTTTTGCGTGTGGAAATCCTCGATGGATGTCCTCCGCCATGGCGGAGGGGTCTGTCAGACTCCTACTGACTAAAACCACACGGTGTTCCTTCTTGTCACTTTTGGCTGGGTGCGGGGACACAATCGCATTCTACACAATCACCCCAGCAGCGAATCGCTCAGCTCCTGCGCCAACCATACATTATCTCAATCTGGATGTTTGGAAAGTTAAACATTTAATTACGATTTTTAAATGTTCAAAAAAAAATACACTGAATTTAACAAAAATGCTACAGAGTAATTGTTTTTCGACTAGAAACTCGACGCATTTCGTAAAGTTACGGGCGCGGGCGCCGCCAACTCGTGCTAAGCCCTCGCTTACGACCACTAATGAAACAAGACATTGAACTTGGCGATATCAAAATAAAAACTACCTAATGATTGCATTAGCTCTTGATCAAACCTGTTTAATACAAGTTGCCCTTTTTCATTCAAAAAAAGTACATAATTAAATCAATAGCTATTTGACTACGTCTAAACAGTCACGTACGCCGATGATCTTGATACGAGTAGTTACTGTTACTTACTGGATACTTAAGTCGTTAGTCTTTGGTTCAATTATGAGCATTGCGTCATAGTTAGTTGATAAAGATTCTTGGTCGTTGATTGATCTCCGGTCAAACATATATGTTATAGTATATATAAATGCGAATGTTTGTGAGGATGGATGGATCTAAGGATGTATGGATGTTTGTTACTCTTTGTAATTTGGTACAGAGGTAGATTATAGTCTGGAATAACAAATAGAATACTTTTATTCGATATCACGCGGGCGTCAGCTAGTATTCCATAGGTATTATTACTTTGATATGCTACTTTGCATCTACTCAACTTTTCCCCGAAACAGTTTTCTAATAGGAATAATACTGCTATACTCTATTAACTCCAAGGGTTGGTCAAAATATAGGTTTTTCTAGTCGGTTCTAATCCCCGTAGTCCACCGGAGGAGAGAGGAGATGTGTTGTAAAAATTCCATGGGCACCGCCAGAATAATACACCAGCACCAGGGGTGGTGCTGGTGTATCTTCAGTTCAAATTGGTTGCTCTCCACCTTGGATAAATTTTATTTTTTCGTTTGTCAATTCCTACAAGGCTTAAATTTTTCGATTTATACAAGAAAACAAAACAATCGAAAAAAATGGATTCAAGGGCGAAAGCAGTCTGAGCATACTCAATGTGCACAAGAAGTCACTTCAACTCTTGACAAATTGTTAAATGGCTTCATCTTTTCTTTGTTTTTCTTTCCGTACAGAGAGGTGCAAATGCACCCCCTTGCATCCTGCTGCCGGTGCTCATGAGAATTTAATTGTTACCACTCTCATTACCTGTAGTAGGAACGTTTGAGCAAGATGAGAGGATGAAGAAACCACATCTGGTTATTCTAGAGGCCAGCCTTAGCGCTCTCTGCAATCGACGGCCAAGAGCACAGCGGAGACGAGAAGAGACGTGAGCTGCGTGCTGTGAGCGGTGTGCAGCAGTCACTAAACTAGACATGAGAAGCCTTTAGACTCATCTCTGCTCCGGTGTGGCCAGCACGCATCTCCACATCGCTTGGGTAGATACATCCACTGCGTACTGACCATCAAGTCTCCTCTCCGCTCTGCTTCTCACATCTCTACACGTCTCTTATGTGGAGTCGGTTGCCCTCGCATAACTTCAGTATTCTTCGCTAAGCAGCATTGTTTTCCAATGTAAGTAAAGCAACGCCATCTATACTTCGGAGTATACACTACGATGATGCTTGGATTAATCGCAGTCCTTCGCTGCTAATGGCGTTCAATATAAGGCCGTTGAACCTATATAAATATATTTTTCGAAGTACATAAATTTATCCAGAGATGGTGCTTTGTTAAAATTAATAAACCAGTTTGAAAGAAACATATTATCACGCTTGTATTTTCATCAGCGACAGCAGAGATGTGTGCCTTGGCGACTTTTTGACGGGACATTTATTTTTACAGCTTTTCGTTTTTAACATTTAAATAAAAATATTGTGCAGTTCGTCCCACCATTTGCAACGAAGTTTGGCTGGAAACACGTCGTGGTAATGGGGAGGATTGCCTTATAGTGCGGAGACGCAGGATAACAGTATCGGTATGATTTTCAACGCACTGTTTAGAATTGTTTCTGTTGGATTCTTAACAGTAAATAAAGCGAAAATGATGCAATTCGCCTCGTTTCAGTTCGGATGATGCAACTCGACACCGCGTATGACTATTCGGTTTTATTACATGGATATATTATGATTTAAAAGAGTTGCCATGAAGTTTCTTGCCCATTCTTCTTCACAGAGATCAAGGCTTTGGAATGGACAACTACAGTACTTTCACAAGTTATTATGCATTGTGTCTGGGACTGTAGCTTCAATATTTTGTCATAAAGCTCGGAAATTACCGATAAAGAGTTTATTGACCGGCTCATGCCGATTCCACGTCGGGTTAGGGTCGGCTTCCAGTCTTACCAGATTCAGCTGACTACCTGTATTTTACATGGAGTGACTGCCTATCTGACCTCCACAACCCGGTTAGTACTGCTGGGTATTACGATACCCCTTGACTAATACTAAGACCGGTTGTCAAATAATCGAGCCTCTGACTACCTGTAACAACTGTCAAAGATCTACAAATGACAGCCGGGACGGACGTGAATCATCCACAGACCAACCTAGGCAAACGTAGTTAACTTCAAGATCGACCCGAGCTGCAGTTAGTAAATAAATTTAGCCACGAGCTCTAAAATAACCTTCATTAGTTACTTATAAAAAATAACAAAAAGTTTTACAAGAGCACCTTTAGTGTTATTTATTAACTTAGCCTTACCTACGTAGGGTAACCATTCGTCCTCATTCGTACGGACTCCACGACATTAGGAGATTTTTGTTTAAATCAACATAAATTAGCCAAGTTCGTGTATTTTATCTCAAACACAAACTTCACCATCCATTGCATACCGAATGACAGTCATGACAGGTAGACATTGGCTCGAAAGTCACTCCATATGACATAAGTACCGGTATTTAAGCACTGACCACCAATGGACTGACGCCGTTTCTAACATAGTTGAGAAAAGACAAGCAGATCTCAAGAAAAATCTAAGGTGACTCTAACACGACACGACACCGGTCGTCTGCGCGGTTGGACTGTGAAGATGCTGTGATGTTAGATCTCACGTAACTTTGGCCTGTATGAACTCCGTTGATGTAGATGTACTAGTATTCCTACACCGCCTTTCCGCGCGACGAACTGCATACATCTTTCGCCGCTTCCGTTCGACCGCGCTTTTAGGCGATTCTCACACGACACTATATATACATTACGACGATTGTCGTGTGAGAATCGTCTAACATTTATAATTTTGTTTACTGATTGTATAGGAAAACTGAAATGTCTTTCTTTATATATTTTTTTTTTATATTTCTTGATTGTGGGTATTTTGCCCGAAATAAAACACAATTTAATTTATTTTATTTATTTATGTCAGGATTCCTCAAATATAAGAATGGCAACCCTACCAAACTATGCAAATATATTAGGAGCATTAACTTGCAATTGAAGGACAAAAGATACTTTACTTTGTAATTGGTGACTTTTTGTTATATATTATAGTACTAACTTCTAGGTATTCTTAAGTTTTAGTGTGTTTAGGGTTATTTAGAGGTGTACCGAGAAGTAAACCCACATTTCGCCTGCCAGTTGCAAGTTTATTATTATTGCTTATATGAATTTTCCTGTTCTATACTTTATCCTTTTTAGGAGTATTTTTAATACTTCATTATAGCTCACTTTTGTTAGATATAAGTAAGTAGAGACAGCTGCAAACCCCACTTCATAAATGAAAAAATATTAACTTTGTCTCCCATATATATATACTAGAAATAGCCACTTTTGTTAAAAAAAATATCCAACTGTTTAATTTCGACAAGAACGAGCGCCGTAAAACTAAATTAATTTTACCAGCACCTAGACTCCAAATGTATAAAAATAGCCCAGAATACCGAAGTATACAGATATATAATAAATTGCCTGAAAATATACGGTCCACAAAAACATTGTTAATATTTAAAGCCCGGTTAAAGTCATTACTCTTAGATAAAGCTTACTATAGTATCCAAGAATTTATAGAAGATCCAAAGTTAAAATAGAATATTAAAATATAATTATGTATGTGCTAAATGGCTAGATATAAGTTTAATGAATATTGTTTATGTTGTTTAGGGCTAGATATAAGTTTACTGAATATTGTTTATTTTGTTTATGGCTAGATATAAGTTTAAATAATATAATATTGTGAAAGTTCCTACCATACGTGATATATTCTGCAATATAATTTTATTAGTTTTAAGTCATTTTGCTGCGCCCTAACAGGGTCATGTACTCACTAGTTATAAGCCTAGCGTGTAACTTTTTTGTACATTGTGCATTTAATGAATAAATAAATAAGTACCTTTCTTTGCAACATGCTTCTAGATCAAGCGTCTTGGTCAGTGGGTAAGTTCATTTATTCATTCAGAGAGTTAACAAACTTATTTTGTATTAGGTCGTTCCAGCGTCAATTAACGTCAATCAGCGTCTCATCTCTTTCCCTAGACAAAACTGGAGTCAAGATAGTATCCATTATAAAAAAAAACTTGTCTGATTTTTGTTTCTTACGCAGATTTGAGTGAGGAACCTTGGAAAAAAACTCTCAAAAATTATACTTTCTTTCAAGGAAAAGAAACAACGAATCATCATAGCCTTTTGTTTGAACCAGGAAGAGTGACGTACCCTTTAACATGATCATGCCGTAGGTACTGACGGCGTCATCGAAACAGTCGAATTATGTGCGCTCTTTATGGTATTAAGATCTGCACTTCCTGGATGTGTCAGTGGTGAGGTGCAAACTGTCGACACTCAATGAAAGCCTTTGTTTATTTTTAAGGCTTTATGATTTGCTTATTAACTAGCTTCCGCCCGCGACTTCGTCCGCGTGTTATAGTTACTTTGGGCTAACGCTAACTTTAACCCGCGTGATGATCGAAAAAAAATATCTTTCTCTCCCCTTTTGTCCCCCTTTTCTCACTTTTTTTTAGTCTATGTCCGTCTTCAGGGTCCCAACTATCTCTGTACCAAAATTAATCAAAATCGGTTTGGCCATTTAGGCGTGAAGAACTGAAAACGTAACAAACAAACTCACTTTCGCTTTTATGATTATGATTATTAGGGTATGGTATGGTATATTTATTTTATTCATTTTTTAACAATATTATTATCAGCTTAACCTTTTCTCTACTATGCTGGGGTCGGCTTCGAATCTAACCGGATGCAGTGGAATAGCAGTATTTTACATGAAGCAACTGCCTCTACAAACTAGTTAGTGCTGGAAAATGAACTCTTTGTTAAGACTGGTTGTCAAACTTTCGAAGTTCTACAAATGACAGCCAGAAGCGACGGAGGAAACTTGGTCTGTAATGGGTGGTCAGTGTGGTAACCTAACAACCTTTGCAAGATCGACTCGAGCGCCTTTTCTGGACTCCGTATGGTGTTTTTTTTTCTCGATTTTAAGTGCAGTGGTGGAAGAAATATTTTACGTTTAAAGTAAGTTCAAATATGTTTGGGTACAACTACTCTTTCCAGTGTTCGTGTCCGGGAATCAAACCCAGTAATTCTCAACAGACGCACTTGCGAACACGTTATGTGATCAACGTAACGCAAGTAATTTCAAGATGATGATTTAATTTGAGGTGTCCACTTGTCCTCAGTCCAGTTTTAATTTTAATCATGACTCTTAAAACCAAATACAGAAAATAGCTTAAAGCACTAAGGCGATATATTTTCCATTTTGTCATTCAGATTTTAAATTTAACATAACATAACTTCACGCTTGTCAGCAAAAGGGTTAGGCAGAGGTACCTAATAGTATACCCACATTTCGCCAGTTATGTTTAAGTCTAATGTTATAGGGGGGAGCCTATTGCCATCAGAAGGGCATATACCCAGACTCCGTGGATTCTACTGAGAAATTACTGATAGACATATTCATCAAATCTCATTTCCGACCTGGAAATCGAATTCAGGACATCTACTCAGCAGTCGCACTTGCGACCACCTGGCATTTAAAGAAAGATTAAGTTTTCTTCTTTTTTATACAATAGAACAGGTTTTACCGTTCTATTCATATTGTTTGTCTGGGAGCTAATGGCTACATAATAGCAGCCGCTCGGGTCGATCTTTAGGTTAAGCCGCGCTTGCCTAGGTTGGTCTGTGGATGGGTGACCTCCGGTTACATACCGAGTTTCCTCCGTGCCTCGGAAAGCACGTTAAGCTGGTGGTCCCGGCTGTCATTTGTAGATCTTTGACAGTCGTTACAGGTAGTCAGTGTCCCGAAAGTCTGACAACCAGACTAACGAAGAGTTTTCGTATTACCCAGTACTAACTGGGTTATGGAGGTCAGATAGGCAGTCGCTCCATGTAAAATACTGGTATTCAGCTGCATCCGGTTAGACTGACTGAAAAGGCTAGGCAGATGATGATAATATTGTTTGTCTACCTATACATTGTCATCTACCGAACCATTACCCAATAACGTTTGATTCGGTTACCAGTCAAACCTGATTTAGATGAGATGGATGCTCATCTACCCGCCACAACCCAGTTACGGTCCCTAGGTACTTCCCTACACGTTTAAACATTTTATGTTGATGTACCCCTTACTATAATAACAAATTGACTTACGTATCATGACCGCACTGACGTCATTTGCCTTTTGACCAAGTTATACAAAATCTTTCGGTAAGTGCGAATCGAGAGTCAACGTCAAGGGTTCCGCATCGTAGTAAAACCATTTGTTTCAATAAAAGCATTGCAATCACTATTGAGTTTTATAAAAAAAAGATGAAGCTTCCGTGCCAGTCATAAGGCAAAACAATTGTGAAAGTAGGTACTACAGTTGCCCATTCCTAAGCGTAGATTCAAATGTATTTGTTGTATAGACACTTTATTCAATTAAACTAACTAAGCATACAAACTAAATATAGGCGCAAACTAATAATAAAAATATGTACAAGTAAAAATGGTAAATTACAGGGCGTCAAAACATTCAGTCAACAGGAAAAGTGCCCAGAAGCGTATATTTTCCCATCCTATTCCTACTAATATTATAAACGCGAAAGTTTGTATGGATGGATGGATGTCTGTTACTCTTTCCCGCAAAAACTACTGAATGGGTTTTAATGAAAATTTACAATAATATAGCTTATACATCAGAATAATACATACATTCATAAACATATATTTTATATTCTATCACCACGCGAGTGAAATCGCAGGGCGCAGCTAGTACCTATTTCATTATATTTTCTTACGAAAAAAAAATTGAATATTCGGTAGGTTTGAGAATCGGTCGTAGACTCTTTTTTATTCGTCACGAAATCTCAGAAACTGCAAATGATGAATTCTCAAATTTGGCGTAAGGGATCCTTTTATGGAGGTGGCCGGGCGTTTGAGGGAGAGATCATCTACCCAACCCAGCCGCCGCGGGAGACGCCCCGGGCGCCGGGCGCCGCGAGACGACTCCCGGCCACCGTAGATGCGGGCCTGTGGACGGTGAGCAATGGGTAGCTCACCGTCCGTCCGTCTATTGACGACAGGCCGTGTCGACGGCACGTTCGTGTTTCACGTGCGCCTCAAAGAGATGTCAGCAAAGCAGAGGGGCTTGCCAGAGCCTCCGCCTGCCGCGGTTGCGGGTTGTTCGAAAGAGATACCGCGGCCCCGGAACGTAAAGGGCAATAGAAGGAACATGGGTGGGTTTTAGTCAGTACAAGCCCCCCCGCTCCGCCCAGAGCGGGGGAAGTCATTAGATGATTTCCCACCCGACAAAAAAAAAGGGATCCTTTTATGACATAGGTCCTCACTAAGACGGGATTTTGCAGAATAGGCTAGTTTAAAAAAAATAAGGGACACGTATTTTTTATTTGTACATTAGAATAAAAATAACAAAGATATTGTGACGTCACGCGTTGCTGCATTTTTTCGCAACGAATAACGTCAACACAAATGAAAAAATACGGGTCCCTTATTTTTGAATAATCTAAAAGACGGACTAAATAGAATGTTATTACTTTGACCCTGGAAACTACCCTATTCTACCCCTAAACGGGTAAAATAGTTTTGCAACGTTTATATGGAAGAGCGCGATTCCTTAGCCGGATTGAATTGAAGTATTACATAGGCATTCCACGATATTAAGAGCATATCTCAAAAACTTTAAGTCGTTGGTTAATTGTAACATTTATTTGTATTCGCAGTTGAAAAAAAAAAGTGTTTACCAAATTTAATCGCTGATCCCTAAATTAAATGATCTTTCTCCGTCCTTTAGGTATTCTCCGCGTAGTTAATATCATTAAGGTTCATTTACTCTTGATCGCAGTATATATTGCGAGTGCAGCGGTGCGCTTACGCATTGACGCGCCATCTTTGATTTAGTGACGTTTGACAATGAAGGGTTTTGTGGTGATAGTTTGTGTGGCTCTGTGTGGGCTGGCGGAAAGTAGTGATGGTAAGTGTAGATTAAGTATATGTGATATGGACCAACAATAACAATAGATCAGGCCAGATATCCCCGAAGACTTCTCCAGAAGTGGACCTTAAGTGCACTCATATTTCGCCAGTTATGTTTAATCCATCATCGGGATGCTTGCTATTGCCAAATTCCTAAATTAACACAGAAAATTTGTCTTGAATGTCTGTAAAACAAAAATCATTAATATTTTGGAATAATGAGACATACAGTTTTTGCTTTTATTGAGTATCTGAAAATGGATCCGAATAAATTTATGATGCAGCTAGTTCACAAGATTATCAAAAGAGTAACATTAAAATAATCTGTCATATGTTCCCAACGCTGGGACTCTAGCTTATCTAGCAGTAAGTGTTGTTGAATCAGGATACCTCTACGCTTACGATCGCGGTTGCGGCGGTTTGTTTTTAAATGTTGCCTGCACTAGGCCTCTATCGTGGGTGCTTTTAAAAACACCTAAACTCACATCACTCACACAAACAGCCGCACATGGAACAACTATCTGTAAGCCTATTTGGTAACTAAGTATATTTGGTCCGTGCGAGCACCGATCCCGCAACACGCAGTGCTCAACCGTGCGGTTTACTCACAATGTTTTCCTACACAGTTTTGAGTGCAGTTAGTTAATTAATAAGTCATAGAAACTGAACCACCAACCTACAACAGTTTAGTCGCGTTTAAACCTCGGGTTGAGATAGCGATACGGAATATTTCGTTACTACAATATTAATTACATTACCTATTAAAATTAAAAAGCTTAAGATATCAAAGAATTCTAATAATGTTCATCGATTGAAACATTATCATCGAGTAGGTTGTGGTATTTCCAGATTATTTTTGGAACAAGTATTTCATCTTAGTCGTTCACTCTTGTTAGAGTGGTCGTGGTGATGGACGGTCGCCACCTTTTTTTTTTTTTGGGGTGGGGAGTCATCATATAACTTGCGGGCGTGCCAGACTTTTAGTGACTAAAACCCACCCATGTTCCTTCTATTGCCCTTTACGGTCCGGGGCCGCGGTATCTCTTTCGAACAACCCGCAAAGGGTCGCCGCCTTCGGGATCCTTTTCCACCGGTCTCTATTAATTGCATGGCGGGCACATTCTGCAGGGATCTTGGTGACAGATTTGATGGAGTCTTTCCGTTGGGTTGGTGATCGATCACGTGGTTTTGTGCCTTCGAGTATATCTTGAATCATCAAACGCTCCATGGAGTCCTTGTTGGGGGCAAAGAATCTGATGAATCTGATAATTGCACAAGCGACGACTGTCTTTGCTTAATATTGAGTTCTTTATGTATTCACACGTTAGTCCGATGAGCGGTTCAGCTTCACAACACCACATCTGCAAGGGTGCAATTTTCCTTCGGACCTGCTATTGCTACGTTCATGTCTCCACTCCATAAACGAAAATCGGGAATAAGGTGGACTTAGGTGTTTTTAGTTATTCCGTGGTCCCTCCAGGTCTTGACCTACTTATGTGTAGAGTTATGGCACCACGTCGTCTAATCTCGTGTCACAGCCCCCGCAATTGTGAATAAGATGTGCTCAAGGTTGAAGGCATACCGGTATAATCCACCACGCAGTCGATGTCAGATGATTTCGATTTAATTTGGTTTCAAGACAAAACTCAGTAAATAAATACTTTATTCCTAGTTTTGATAGTAAGCGTAAAGAAAGAAAGAAAAAATATTTATTAGTCGCAATTACGACGAGCACAGAAAATGACCAAAAAAAAATAAACATTGAACATACAAAGAATCACAAACATTTATTAAAACAAAAAGAACAAAAAAATAGCTAGCACGCTATGACTGCGATAAGTAGGTCGCCACATAGCATGATGCTGAAAAGGAATAAAGGAATAAATCACATTAAGTAAAGTGCCTACCGTGGTTTTGAACCACTGGACCGTCACTGATCACGACTAATAATAAGTATATCATCCCACTAATAAACTTGATTATCCTTACTAATATTACAAAAACGAAAGTGAGTTTGTTTGTTTGTTACGACTTCACGCCTAAATCGATGAATTTTGGTACAGAGATAGTCGGGACCCTAGAGACGGACATAGGCTAATGTTTTTTTTAAAGTGAGAAATGAGGGAGAAAGAGGGAAGAAAAGGGAAAACTTAGCTTTGTTATTACAATAAATAAGGCGCAAGGGCAAAAACTACAGGTAACAGATACCTGAAAATCAGGAAACAACTGTGTTACCCCGAATTTAACGCGAGCGAAGCCGCGGGCAAAAGCTAGTTTGTAATAAAAGGCTGTTTTTGCGACTTTATTTTTGACAGTACTCCAAAGGAACGAACTTCTCGTTGTAGTAAATACTGTTTTGCATATTGATGCTAAATACGGACATTTCTGAACTTTAGTCAGGTCGCAAAATGTCACTGTTGTGTGCCGTTACAAAAACTATAATGCCATAAAATAATAGGTTTTGTGACGTGTTGCGCATTTACACACATACTGTGGAATAAAGTAACTCTGTTTGTGTCAATAATTTCATCGCTACTACTCCCAAAACGGTGAATGAAAACCTCTCGAACTAACCCTTTTTTTCAACCCACACAAACCCCTCTTTTTTATGTCGATGGGAAATCAAATAACTTCCCCCGCTATGGGCGACTTTATGGTCAGACTTGTTCTGATTAAAGCCCACCCATGTTCCTTCTATTGCCCTTTATTTTCCGGGGCCGCGGTATCTTTTTCGAACAATCCGCAACCGCGGCAGGCGTTGGCCCTGGCAGGCCCCTCTGCTTTGCTGACATCTCTATGAGGCGCACGTGGAACAGTAACGCGCCGTCGACACGGTACACTAACACCTCTGCTCTACGTCTAGCAGGGGAGGCCTACTTTCCAGCAGAGAAAATCTCATAGGCTGACTACGTTGCTTTGTTGATATCTCATGCACGCTCGTTCGCCCCCATTACATGGCACTTACGTTTGGCGACATCGGCGCAGTTTCTGAGCGTTCGGCTGCTACGCTCCGCGACGCGAGTTCGGTGTCCGCATGGAAGAAATATGTGTATGGCCTACAGGTAGATGTTCTGAGTCTGGCTGTTTCTGTTTGTACATTTCAATGTTTGAGACATTCCTAGAGTAATGAATTACAATTCAATGTTTAAACAACAAAAAAACTTATTCGTAACTGGCGTTCTCTTTTTCAAGCTTGATCCTATGTTTATTAGTACGTAAATTCGTCGGAAACCTACTTGAATTTCTCCAAGGTTTTCAATAAAATTTATAACGGAATATTCACTATGTTTATGTATATTAAGTGCCGGATATCTCGGCGCTGCCGCTGTTACAAACACCTTGGTTACGGATAAAATGAAGTTATTGCAAGTATATGGGTATATGCAAAACTATCTACTAACTTCCTGATACGTTTTGCACTCAACTTAATCAATAAGGTTTTTTCTCCAGAACCCTTCATCAGACCATGCCGTGAAAAAGACTTGGTGTGCCTCAAGGAGTCAGCACAGGCGGCAGTCCCACTGCTGGCAGCTGGCGTACCCAGCATGGGCATCGCTGTCATGGACCCTATGTTTGTGAAGCAGGTGAAGACGACCCAAGCTGGCCTTCAAATGGACTTCAGGAACACCACTGTGACTGGCTTGAAGCATTGCAAAGTTGAGTCGTTAGAGTAAGTGTACTTGTTTAGTATTTCTGTAAGGGCTTGGCCACGAGATGTACAGTACAACTACAGTACTTTCACAAGTTATTTTGCATTGTGTCTGGGACTGTAGCTTAATTATTTGTTTCTTGACACTCAGAAGTGCCTGCAATGGTCTAATTGAAATAAATGCTTTGAGTTTGAGTACACACAAGTGAAACGCTGAATGCTTCAGTGAATGCGGCGAAAGAAAAATTGCGTAGAACCTGCCCAGCCACCATAATTTGACATGTGATCCGATGTCATTTGGGCCAAAACCCGGACTCCACCGAACCAGAGATGAGACAAGAAGAGAGGACATGTGTTGTGACCCACCAATATAATTTTGTTTTCTTCTCGTCTCCGCTTAGCTTAGCTTAGCTTGACCTAAGAGGAGAGGAGAATCTCTTAATTGTTTAGGCCAGCCTCTGCACTTGGCAGCAGCACACTGCGGAGACGAGAAAGATGTGAGCAGCTCTCAACTCAAACTCAAAGCATTTATTTTAAATAGACTATTACAGGCACTTTGGAATATGCAAAAACAAAAAAGATGCTGCTACAGTCCCAGTCACAAGACATAATAGCTTGTGAAAGTACTGTAGTTGCCCATTCCAAAGCGTAGATCTCTATGGAGAAGGATGGGCAAGAAACTCCATGGATACTCTTTTAAATCATAATATTTTTACAAAACCATTTATGTTGAGATTATACATATGGGTGAAAACGATGTAGAAAAACAAAAACAAGAGTTTAATAGATGAATTAAAAAAAACCATGGCAGCTAAGACATAGCGCCCGTTCATTAAGTGAGGAATACCTCCTTGGCATAACAGAGAGGCGGCCCATAGATACACAGCAGTTGGTTGAAAAAGGCTGCTCATGAATTAATTAACTAAATAGATCGAGGTTGTACGAAATAATTTGTCTTGAAGCATTTAGTGCCAACATAATTTCTGATCTTCTTCTTCACTACACTTGTTGGAAGGTCAAATTCAACAAATATTCTCTAAAATATTTTGATTGATAATTCCTATGGATCAATTAAATGAGCTACTGCCGCTACTGATCGTTAAAGTCGTAAATCGCATCTGATTTTTGGATCGATAAGTTAATACTTTGTGGAATAGGGATTAAATTCTTCTGCATAATCACGATGATAATGCAATCATTTGTATGGGTGTGACTATTTGCTAGTTGTTTTTGCATGGTTAATAAAAAAAAATCAGATCAGAACCACAAGTGAATTGATCTAATTTTGCACGATCTCCGGCGAGGCAGCGAGCCTCCTTGCCGGACTGCCACCGTGGGATCTGGAGGCGATAGTCCTCGCGCGCCTGTTTGAGTGGCGCGCGGAGGCACTACACCGGGGGGAAAACCCGCTGCCGCGGCAAGTTGCCGCTCGGCGGGCGGACCTCCGGTGCGATCTCATGGTGGCATGGAAAGAGCGACTGTCACAACCCCGTGCAGGGCACGCCACTATAGTGGCGGTAAGTCCCCTCTTTGAGGAGTGGCTGGAGAGGCGTCATGGCGTCCTCACCTACCGCCTGACGCAGGTCCTCACCGGACACGGAAGTTTCGGGAGGTTCCTGCACATCATCTAGCGGGAGGAAGCGCCCGGGTGTCACCATTGTGACGATCGCCCTGAGGACACGGTGGAGCACACAGTGGCGATCTGCCCAGCGTGGGCGGAGCACCGCCGTGCCCTCGTAGAGGCGATCGGCGGCGGCGATCTCTCGCGTCCGGCCCTGGTTCAAGCCATGGTCCGGAGCGAGAGGGAATGGGAAGCGGTCACCACCTTCTACGAAGCAGTAATGCTAGCAAAGGAGGTGGCCGGGTGTTTGAGGGAGAGAACATCTGCCCAACCCAGCCGCCGCGGGAGACGCCCATGGCGCCGGGCGCCGCGAGACGACTCCCGGCCACCGTAGATGCGGGCCTGTGGGCGGTGAGCAATGGGTAGTTCACCGTCCGTCCGTCGATTGACGACAGGCCGTGTCGACGGCGCGTTCGTGTTTCACGCGCGCCTCAAAGAGAGTCAGCAAAGCAGAGGGGCTTGCCAGAGCCTCCGCCTGCCGGGGTTGCGGGTTGTTCGAAAGAGATACCGCGGCCTCGGAACGTAAAGGGCAATAGAAGGAACATGGGTGGGTTTTAGTCAGTACAAGTCTGACATGCCCCCCCGCTCCGCCCAGAGCGGGGGAAGTCATTGGATGATTTCCCACCCGGAAAAAAAAAAAGAAAAAAAAGTGATCTAATTTTTTAAAAGTATAAAGTACCTTTGATTCTTCATTATTATTTTTGGTTTATCAAAAAATAGTTTAATAAAAATTTGGCGTTTCCTATTTCGTTGTAATCGTTTTGGTTTTTTCTATTTCTCGAGAATCTTTATCTGTAATGATGTCTTAATACATACGTAAATTAAAAGTCCATTATATAGGTTAACAATAAAAAAAATTAATTGACTTTGATTATAACAGGTTACATGAATAATACTGACAAAACTGGGACAGGGAGAATAGCAAGGGTCGTTTTACGTGGCATTCTATAGTTTCTGCTTATCCCGATGGGAAAAGGCGTGATATTTTTATCACACACTAAAATTGTAATCGGTATATTATTACCGTCGGTGGCTTTTGTTGGTTTCGTCGACTTTTTTGCCACCGACTTCCGGAAATAAAGTTATTTTCAACTTTTTAGTTTTTTTTTTGGAAGTCGGTTTTGTTTTTTACAAAAACGTTTTTTATCTTGTTTTCTTTAACACAAACGTATCTACTATTTCAGACGACACGGACATATCACAAAGTTGGCGCTGAAGTGTTCGGTGATCATGACGGGAGACTACACCCTTGGAGGGAAACTGCTCATCATGCCCATCCAGGGAGACGGCCAATACACTATCAACATCCGTGAGTATATCATGTAGTTATTTGGGCTTATTGCTAATCAGTCGACGCAAGGGTCGAACGAAGCTACGTTTGTCAAGAACGGTTTGTGTTCTTTTTTTTTGTAAGGCATCTCGCTGTTTCTTATGAGGTCGTTGTTTGCTTAGCCGGACAGTCCTGTGGATGCCTTGCAGTTAAGGCCTCCAGCCAGGGGCAAAAAACTTATATACTAAGCGACTGCACGCTAAGGCCACCCCGGGGTACAGGCCTCTGCTTAGGTCGTCGCTGGGAGAAAACAGCAAAGGGACAGGCTGGATCTGAGTTGGACGGTTTGTGGATGTCTGACCATCCATTTATGACTCCTCCTTGCAGGTAGTCAATACCCGATATAGTTTTTTACGGATGGGAAATTATCAAATAACTTCGACCGCTCTGAAAGGAGCCGGGGGGGCGTGTCAGACTTACTGATCAATATCCATCCATGTTCCGGGGCCTCGATATCTCTTTCGAACAACCCGCAACCCCGGCAGGCGGTGGCCCTGACAAGCCTCTCTGCTAGTCAGTACCCTGGAAATTTGACAACTAGTCTTACCAAGAAGTATCGTCTTACCCAGTAACTCAGATTCGTAGTTCAGATGGTTTGGCCACTGCTATTTGACCTCCGAAACCAAGTCACACAATATTTTACCCACGCGACTGCTGTATGTAAAACTAACTTGCGCCCGCGACTTCGTCCGCGTGGCGTTGTTATTTTAGGCTAAGGCTAACTTTAACCCGCGTGATGATCGAAAAATAATTATCTTTCTCTACTCTTTTCTTCCCTCTTTCTACCCATTTCCTCACTTTTATAGCCTACTAGCTTTTGCCCGCGGCTTCGCTCGCGTTAAATTCGGTAGCGCCTTATTGATTTGTAATAGCAACGCTAAGTTTTCCCGTTTCGTCCCTCTTTCTCCCTCGTAACCCACTCTTTTTTTTTTAAAAATAGCCTATGTCCGTCTCCTGGTTCCCAACTATCTCTGTACCAAAATTCATCAAAATCGGTTTGGCCATTTAGGCCTGAAGACGTAACAAACAAACAAACTCACTTTCCCTTTTTTAATATTAGTAATAAGGATACGGAAATTCAGCTGCATCCGGTTAGACTGGACCCGTCCCTAACATCCTTACTAATATTATAAAAGCGAAAGTGAGTTTGTTTGTTTGTTACCTCTTCACGCTTTAATGGCTACTAAACCGATTTTGATAAATTTTGGTACAGAGGTAGTTTAGCGTTGTTATTACAAATCAATAAGGCGCAAGGGGAACTGTGTTACCCCGAATTTAACGCGAGCGAAGCCGCGGGCAAAAGCTAGTAGTTGATAAAAGGCTAGATGATGATGACTCTCATCGCTCTGTTTCCAGATGACATCGTGGTGAAGATCCAGTTCCATGTGGTGGACACAAAGAAGGATGGAAACGTGTACTGGATGGTAAAGGATTGGCAGTACACCTCTGAGGTGGAGAAGGGAGTGCACTTCAGGTTTGAGAACCTCTTCAATGGGAATAAGCTACTGTGTAAGTGTACCGATGTAAATCTCACTTTTTTGCGTACGTTAATCTCACTTTTTGCCCTCTGCATGTAAATCTCACTTAGGTACTATTTGAAATGCGGAACTTTGTTAGGGTAGATGGATATGTGGATGAATGGTTGCTGCTCCTACCATCGATCGTTAAACCTTTTAAAGTCCATTGTCTTGGTCTCATAAACGACCATCAACTCCACACATGGGACCAACTTATTGATCACACGTTTCAACTGCAATTCTTTTCTTTTCAGCGAAGGCAGTCCACGCATTCGCGAATAGCAGCTGGCGTGGAATCTTCGAGGAGGTGGCGCCACCTATTGTGAAAGTTATCGTAACACAACTTGTCGGCGAATCTACAAAACTGTTTGATGTGATGCCCGTCAAGAAACTTGTTATAGAATAGAACTGCTACCCTACCATGACGTTTTAAAACAGAACTTATTCCACTGAGGGAAAGAGACAGAGCTATACAGGGTGTCTAGCACCATCTCTTTCTCACACAGGAATAAGAACTGCTATAAGATGCCATGGTAACCCTACTGTTATATACCTAGTCGTTAATTATATAGATTTCTTTACTATTGTTAGTGTTTTTTAGGGTTCCTTGCCTGAAAAGGAAAAAAGAAACCCTTATTGGATCCCTTTGTTGTGCGTCTGTTTGTCGAGACCCTTTATCTCGGGAACTCGTGAGTTTGTTTGTTTGTTACCTCTTCACGCTTTAAGGGCTAAACCGATTTTGATGAATTTTGGTACAGAGATAGTTGGGAACCAGGAGACGGATATAGGCTATTTTTTTTTAAAGTTGAATGTGAGGGAGAAAGAGGGAAGAAAAGGGAAAACTTAGCGTTGCTATTACAAATCAATAAGGCGCAAGGGGAACTTTGTTACCCCGAATTTAACGCGAGCGAAGCCGCGGGCAAAAGCTAGTACCATATACTTAAGTCCTCCTTAAGTTATCCCTTTATACTGGGAAAAAATCAAGCCTTTAAGTCTACGCAGTCAAAAGATATGGCCATATTTATGTCGCAAGTTTTTACGGAACCTTTGGTGCGCGAGTCTTACTCGCTCTTGGCCGTTTTTCACACACACACACACACACTGCTTTTTTTTGAGCGAGCCACAACAAAAATAGTATACGAAATTAAATTGCCTTGAACTATTGACTTACTTGCGTACGTACACAATGTGTAGATTAAATAATAAGGTATGATTTAACTGTATGAATTAGGTAATTTGCGCGCAAATGGCGTCAGACCACTGTCTGTTATTAAATTACTATGAAAAGAAGGTGGAAGAAAGCCAATGTACTTCGATACAGGATAGAAGCCAAAAATGATAAGAGAAGATGAGCCTTTTATTTGCATGAATTATGTGGAATAAAATGGTGCGTAGAGTAATAGAAAATCGAAACCCTGCGATGGCTTGTCTCCGTTGAAATTGACCGCCGTTGCCGAAAACGCTCAGAAGGACTATTATTATAATAAATAAATAAATAAAATAAATAAATATCTTGGGACAACTCACACACGGCTATCTGATCCCAAGCTAAGCAGAGCTTGTGTTATGGTAACCAGACAACTGATATACATACTTATATAATTTATAAATACATACATATTATAGATAGATCACACCCAGACACAGAACAAACAATCATGCTCATCACACAAAGTTTGTCCTGGGTGGGAATCGAACCCACGACCTCCGGCTCAGCAGTCAGGGCCACTAACCACTAGACCAACAGGCACGTCAAAAATAAACATTATCCTACTATATATCCTACTTCCTACTATTTAATATGTTTGTTACTCTTTCACGTCAAAACGGCTGAACGGATCTTGAAGAAATTTGGCACAGAGGTAGATTATAGTCTGGAATAACAGATAGGGTACTTTTTTTCAATCATCACGCGAGCAAAGCCTTGGGCACCAGCTGTAGTCTTATAAATAACAAGGTTTTACATATTTCTGAGACTCCATTCAGAATCATTGAATTAAAATTACTAATTAAACGACTGCTGCGCTGCGTCTCGCGGGCTCGATCCCCTCACGAAATAAATATTTGTATGACCTACAGATAGTTGTTTCGGGTCTGGCTGTTTGTGTATGTGAGTTTAAATGTTTGTAAACGCACTCACGATACAAGATAAATTCTTAGTGTGGGGCAGCGTTTTTTAAAAAAGAAAGAAGAAATAAATGTACTAGTAGTAGTGGTTTATATGCCTACTGAAAATGTTTACCCTTTGGATAATAAAGAAACTTGATAGGACTTTAAAAGTCACAACCCTACTGCTGAATTGCAAATTTGAGTTTCAAGTGTCAATGGCGCACGCTTGTATACCTCTAAGTAAAGTAAATACAAGTACATAACTACCTAGTTAAACATAACAAGTAGTGTTTGTCCATTCTCGAGCAAATACAGGCAGAAATAGTAGCGAATATAATGGAAATGTAGGAAAAACGTAAACAGAAAAAATTTTGTAGCGCCTTATTGATTTGTAATAGCAACGCTAAGTTTTCCCGTTTCGTCCCTCTTTCTCCCTCGTAACCCACTCTTTTTTTTAAAAAAATAGCCTATGTCCGTCTCCTGGTTCCCAACTATCTCTGTACCAAAATTCATCAGAATCGGTTGGGGCCATTTAGGCCTGAAGACGTAACAAACAAACAAACTCACTTTCGCTTTTTTAATATTAGTAATAAGGATACGGATATTCAGCTGCATCCGGTTAGACTGGACCCGTCCTTAACATCCTTACTAATATTATAAAAGCGAAAGTGAGTTTGTTTGTTTGTTTGTTACCTCTTCACGCTTTAATGGCTACTAAACCGATTTTGATGAATTTTGGTACAGAGGTAGTTTAGCGTTGCTATTACAAATCAATAAGGCGCAAGGAGAACTGTGTTACCCCGAATTTAACGCGAGCGAAGCCGCGGGCAAAAGCTAGTAGTTGATAAAAGGCTAGATGATGATGACTCTCATCGCTCTGTTTCCAGATGACATCGTGGTGAAGATCCAGTTCCATGTGGTGGACACAAAGAAGGATGGAAACGTGTACTGGATGGTAAAGGATTGGCAGTACACCTCTGAGGTGGAGAAGGGAGTGCACTTCAGGTTTGAGAACCTCTTCAATGGGAATAAGCTACTGTGTAAGTGTACCGACGTAAATATCACTTTTTTGCGGATGAGAAATCATCAAATAACTACCCCCGCGGGGAGGGGGGGGTCAGTCTTCTGCTGAATAACCCACCCATGTTCCTTCTCTTGCCCTCTGCATGTAAATCTCACTTAGGGACTATTTTAAATGCGGAACTTTGTTAGGATTGATGGATATGTGGATGAATGGATGGTTGCTGCTCCTACCATCGATCGTTAACCCTTTTAAAGTCCATTGTCTTGGTCTCATATACAACCATCAACTCCACACATGGGACCAACTTATTGATCACACGTTTCAACTGCAATTCTTTTCTTTTCAGCGAAGGCAGTCCACACATTCGCGAATAGCAACTGGCGTGGAATCTTCGAGGAGGTGGCGCCACCTATTGTGAAAGTTATCGTAACACAACTTGTCGGCGAATCTACCAAACTGTTTAATGAGATGCCCGTCAAGAAACTTGTTATAGAATAGAACTGCTACCCTACCATGACGTTTTAAGACAGAACTTATTCCACTGAGGGAAAGAGACAGAGCTATACAGGGTGTCTAGCACCATCTCTTTCTCACACAGGAATAAGAACTGCTATAAGATGCCATGGTAACCCTACTGTTATATATACCTAGTCGTTAATTATATAGATTTCTTTACTATTGTTAGTGTTTTTTAGGGTTCCTTGCCTGAAAAGGAAAAAAGAAACCCTTATTGGATCCCTTTGTTGTGCGTCTGTCTGTCAAGACCCTTTATCGCGGGGACGCGTGGAGGTATCGAGTTGTAATCCTTACTATTATTATAAAAGCGAAAGTGAGTTTGTTTGTTTGTTACCTCTTCACGCTTTAATGGCTAAACCGATTTTGATGAATTTTGGTACAGAGATAGTTGGGTACCAGGAGACGGGCATAGGCTATTTTTTTTTTAAAGTCGGATGAGACTGAGAAGGAAGGAAGAAAAGGGAAAACTTAGCTTAGCTTACTTTGCTATTACAAATCAATAAGGCGCAAGGGGAACTGTGTTACCCCGAATTTAACGCGAGCGAACCCGCGGGCAAAAGCTAGTACCATATACTTAAGTCCTCCTTAAGTTATCCCTTTATACTGTGAAAAAATCAAGCTTTTAAGTCTACGCAGTCAAAAGATACGGCCATATTTATGTCGCAAGTTTGTACGGAACCTTTGGTGCGCGAGTCTTACTCGCTCTTGGCCATTTTTCACACACACACACACACTATTTTTTTTTGAGTTAGCCACAAAAAAAAATAGTATACGAAATTAAATTGCCTTGAACTATTGACTTACTTGCGTACGTACACAATGTGTAGATTAAATAATAAGGTATGATTTAACTGTATGGATTAGGTGATTTGCGCGAAAATGGCGTCAGACAACTGTCTGTTATTAAATTACGATGAAAAGAAGCTGGAAGAAAGCCAATGTTCTTCGATACAGGATAGAAGCCAAAAATGATAAGAGAAGATGAGCCTTTTATTTGCATGAATTATGTGGAATAAAATGGTGCGTAGAGTAATAGAAAATCGAAACCCTGCGATGGCTTGTCTCCGTTGAAATTGACCGCCGTTGCCGAAAACGCTCAGAAGGACTATTATTATAATAAATAAATAAATAAAATAAATAAATATCTTGGGACAACTCACACACGGCTATCTGATCCCAAGCTAAGCAGAGCTTGTGTTATGGTAACCAGACAATTGATATACATACTTATATAATTTATAAATACATACATATTATAGATAAATCACACCCAGACACAGAACAAACAATCATGCTCATCACACAAAGTTTGTCCTGGGTGGGAATCGAACCCACGACCTCCGGCTCAGCAGTCAGGGCCACTAACCACTAGACCAACAGGCACGTCAAAAATAAACATTATCCTACTATATATCCTACTTCCTACTATTTAATATGTTTGTTACTCTTTCACGTCAAAACGGCTGAACGGATCTTGAAGAAATTTGGCACAGAGGTAGATTATAGTCTGGAATAACAGATAGGGTACTTTTTTTCAATCATCACGCGAGCAAAGCCTTGGGCACCAGCTGTAGTCTTATAAATAACAAGGTTTTACATATTTCTGAGACTCCATTCAGAATCATTGAATTAAAATTACTAATTAAACGACTGCTGCGCTGCGTCTCGCGGGCTCGATCCCCTCACGAAATAAATATTTGTATGACCTACAGATAGTTGTTTCGGGTCTGGCTGTTTGTGTATGTGAGTTTAAATGTTTGTAAACGCACTCACGATACAAGATAAATTCTTAGTGTGGGGCAGCGTTTTTTAAAAAAAGACTAAGAAATTTACTACTAGTAGTAGTTTAGATACCTACTGAAAATGTTTACCCTTTGGATAATAAAGAAACTTGATAAGACTTTAAAAGTCACAACCCTACTGCTGAATTGCAAATTTGAGTTTCAAGTGTCAATGGCGCACGCTTGTATACCTGTAAGTAAAGTAAATACAAGTACATAACTACCTAGTTAAACATAACAAGTAGTGTTTGTCCATTCTCGAGCAAATACAGGCAGAAATAGTAGCGAATATAATGGAAATGTAGGAAAAACGTAAACAGAAAAAATTGTAGCCAAGTTTTAGAAAATCCGTTTTTTTTTCTAATTCATATTCAAGTAATTCGTATTACAGTGATGTAAATAATTAACCACTAGGCTTAACTAACTTATTATTAACTACTAGATACAAAATAAAATTGCATAAGTGAAGACTTGCAAAGGAGCTTGTGGCTAAACAATAACAGCCGCGTGGTCTGATCATTGAGGTTAAACCGCACTTGCCGAGGTCAGTCTTAATGGATGGATGGGTGATGCATCCATTAAATACCGCGTTTTCTCCGTGCCTCGGAAAACGATTAATAGTTGATACCGGCTGTCGTTTGCAGATCTTTGACAGTCGTTACAGGTATTCCGAGGCCTAAGTCTGACAAACAGTCATACTAATAGGTACAGTATTATCTTAGCTATGAAGGACTGAAAGACAGTTTTCCATTTAAAATATTGGTATTCAGCTGCAAACACCAATAAAGTTAGGAAAAGGCTAAGCAGATGATGATACGTGATGACTTGCACGCAACGACTGAATTTTACACACAATTTTACCTCATTACAACACATAATATATATTTTTGTTATAATACATTTTTTATTTATTCATGTTACAAGGCCAATTCACAGTTAAATCTTAAAACATTGAGATACAATAACAAAAGGAGGCTAAGGATTTTTGAAGATTCTATCTGTCGCCACGACCTCTAAAGCAGGTATTTGTGTCAACTATTTTAATGTTTGAAAATTTTCACACTATACTAAAACTACCTTATTAAAATAACAATGTTGTAACATTTTCATAAAGCCTAAGATATTTTTTAAACGTTTCCCCACACTAGCAATTTTTCCTGTATCGTGGGTGCGTTTACAAACATTTAAACTCACATACACAAACAGCCAGACCCGAAACAACTACCTGTAGGTCATACAATAAATAAATAATAAATAAATATCTTGGGACAACTCACACACGGCTATCTGATCCCAAGCTAAGCAGAGCTTGTGTTATGGTAACCAGACAACTGATATACATACTTATATAATTTATAAATACATACATATTATAGATAAACCACACCCAGACACAGAACAAACAATCATGCTCATCACACAAAGTTTGTCCTGAGTGGGACTCGAACCCACGACCTCCGGCTTAGCAGTCAGGGCCACTAACCACTAGACCAACAGACCCGTCAAATACAAATATTTGTTCCATGCGGGAATCAAACCCGCGACACGCAGCGCAGCAGTCGATCGCATAACATGATTTAACATGATTTCAGCTAACAACTGTCATTTTTTTTTCATTTTCTCGACCTTGGCTGTGCGCACTGCCGTGCACACATTTTACGATTTATTATGTTTATGACTATTGTGGTTACTAGTTATATACTATGACGTAATTATGTAGACTTCAGAGAAACCTATGTCACATGCTTATGTACTTACAAGTAAATATTGACGACTATACCTAAGTGCAAAAATGTTTTTAAAACTGTGACCTTTGATACAAAACTGTTGGTGTTTTCATATTAAAATCTTTATTGCTTTAAATTAAGTGAAACAATTATTTATTTATCGTATCAAACGTACACGAATCATGATCTGAGCTGCTATTTAGATATTTATGATGGTAAAACCCAATAATATCCTTATTCCTTATTAATATTATAAAAGCGAAAGTGAGTTTGTTTGTTACGTCTTCACGCCTAAACGGCTAAACCGATTTTGATGAATTTTGGTACAGAGATAGTTGGGACCCTGGAGACGGACATAGGCTATTTAAAAAAAAAGATTGAGATTTGAGGGAGAAAGAAGGAAGAAAAGGGAAAACTTAGCATTGCTATTACAATAAATAAGGCGCAAGGGCAAAAACGACAGATAGCAGGTACCTGTAAATCAGCAAAGGGGAACTGTGTTATCCCGAATTTAACGCGAGCGAAGCCGCGGTCAAAAGCTAGTGGAAACTAAAATATTATAATGTCCTACATCTTATACCAACCTACTTATGTCGGGATCCGCTTCCAGTCTAACCGGATGCAGCTGAATATGAGGACCAATTTTACATGAAGCGACTGCCTATCTGACCTCCACAACCCAGTTAGTCGGTACTCCCGGTGGAAATACAGTGGATGTCAGGGTTTCGAGCCACTACCTGTAACGACTGTCAAAGATCACAATCAGGACCAACGTTGTAACATGCTTTCCGAGGCACGGAGGAAACTTGGTATTTGAACATGAGCACGCTTGATAAAGTGCTGAGGCTTAAAACTATCTCGGGTGTGTAAGCATCTAGATGTTGATGCGCATTAAATTATCTGTCTATTTATTCTCTACATATCTATATATAAATGCAGGAAGCTAATGAGACCACAATAAGCAGAAGAATGCTCTATGTCCTAATCTATTTGGATATCATTTCAAGTTTTTGCGCAAATACGTTAAACTTGCATTGTTTAACTAAGAACAACTGGGGAAAAACCTCTTCAAGGTACAAAACAGATTAGATTATATATAAAGTGTGTACCTTTAAATAAATCCGAGCTAATAAATAATATTATTATATCAACCTCTTTGACCTTTTAAAGCAAACATCAGAAGGAGCATTGACCAAAAGAATTACGGACTGCGTAAGAGACTTGCCTCCTTCGCATGGTCTATAGAATATGTCAAAACAGCGAGATTTCTTTGTTAAAACTAAGTAAACATTAACTTATTAAATACTCATTAACCTTCTGGAATAAATATTCTGTCAAATCAAATCACTTTTATTTGAGTGTTAGTGTAGAATGCATTTTGTATTGGTTTAGTAGATCTTAGCGGTAACACAGACAAACATGAGAAGTGACTATGTTTTGTTTGTTACTAAACATAAATAAAGTAGACTATTTAAAAATATAAAGGGCTACCCTGTATACAATGTTGGTAACCCCAGTTATTTGCTAGATAATTTCAGAACGCTTGACGCTTCCCGTTTTTCAAGGGCTGGTTTTTACCTTGGCAATAGGCTCAGTGTCGCCATACAAGGTGGCAACGCGGCCAGTCTCATGGGTACATTACCAGCTGACAGCCTTGATTTTTTTTTGTGATGGCATCTTGCAGTTCAATAGGAGGTTGTCGTTAGCTTAACCGGACAAATCTAGTGGATGCCTAGAGAATAAGGCCTCCAGCCAGGGCAAAAGACTGGAAAAACTAAGCGACTACACGCTAAGGGCGCCCCCTGTGGAGTTCAAGCCTCGGCTTAGGGCATCGCTAGGAGAGGACAGCAAAGGGACAGGCTGGATGTAGAGTGTTTGTAGAACTAAATTTTTGATGCCCTTTTATAGTTTGTTGTTAGTTTATTTAATTGTTATAATGTTACTTGACTCTAAATGATAAAATAAGAATAATGAATTAAAATTTCAGTACTCAGTATTTTCTTACGACTTCTTAATTGTCATTCCGTCTATTCAAAGATTCAAACGCTATGCAAAATTGCAACTCGTTCACAGCGAATTATAATAATTGTGCGCAACAACGGAAACTGTTAATTTCATCTAGATGACAATGGAAACTAATTAGTGTTTATTGTAGATCCAATTTCAAGATCAAAGTTTAATTATATGCAAGAGTTGCCTGCAGTATTTATAAGCTAATTTATGTTATTGCTTTTTATATTACCTGCGCTATGTGCAATAACATTTGTGGCAGTATACCTTACTTAATTATATATATTTTTTTTAGTAGGAGATATACGAGACTTTAAATATTTTTAGTAGTAGAAATACGATTAATTAGGGTCTATTAAACATATATACAATCCATAATAATTTACAGTCTATAACTATATCTACTTATAACTGAAATATTTACAAGTCCCAAAAAGAGAAAACAATATGGTAGTTTCCAGGGTCAAAAAAATACGTTCTATTTAGTCCGTCTTTTAGATTATTCAAAATAAGGGACACGTATTTTTTTATTTGTAAATTAGACCACAACGTTGCGAACTTGTTGCGAAAAAATCCAGCATTACGTGTAACTTTAATGGGCTATATCTTTGTCATTTTTGGTCTAATTTACAAATAACAAAATACGTGTCCCTAACTTTTGAATAATCTAAAAGACGATATTTTTTGGAAACTAGCCTATTATAGCTAGTTTAAAAAATCGTCTACATCGCTGTCAATAGGGAAAGTGCCCAGAAGGCTGGCAGTATTGCCACGTTAGATGGCAATGCTGCCAAAATTGACGGTACTATTGGCGTTGGCGCAGTGGCTGAGCGATTGACTGCTACGCTGCGTGTCGAGGGTTCAATTCTCGCACGGAACCCATATTTGTTTGGCCTACAAATAGTTGTTACTTCTGGCTGTTTGTGTATGACAGTTTAAATGTTTGTTAACGCACCCACGATACAGGAGAAATTCCTAGTGTAGGGCAAAGTTAAAAAAAGGCCAACCTTCTGGTCACGTGAAGAGTCGACCAACCGTTTTGCGATATTCCCAGGTAAAACTTGGTGAGTACTCGGACCCCATGGCCCTAGTGTTTTTCAACCCTAAACGGTTCAAACACATAACTAGCAATTAAGTTATTATACGAGTAACTCTTTCCGAGTTTATTTCTAGTACAACCACAAAAAACAGGCACGATTTTATTTGTAACTTAATAAGTCAGATATTCTGTTGTGACATTATACAAATATTATAAAGAGATAAAAGTTTTAATGTAGGATATCATTCCCGAAACTACAAATTCGATTAAGAAAATTCTTTCACTTATGTTCAGCTAAAAGTGTCATAGGCTATATTTAACATGGATGGATGAATGAATGTTTTAAAATTAAAGTGATAAATTGTTTATCTCTATTAATTGTTTTCTTAGCAAACTTCAACAATATCCCTCGAACCGTTATAGTTATTAAGTTTGTTAACCGTACAGAAACTAACGAAGCGATTTGTATTGCTGCAACAATGTTCAACATCCTAATTGACAAGTTATGGAACGAGGCACTCAGGTACTACTTTGCGGAAATCCGTGACAAATGTTATGCAAATATTTATTGATAATCTGGCGTCAAATGCCCAGAGCGGTCGTCGAGTTAACACCTCCTGAAAATGCGAAAATGCCGGCGAAACAAGTTTCGCTTATTTGGTACATGGCATGCTAGTTATTGGTGTATAGCATCTTGCAGACAAGCCTAGTACCTTTTCCCGGAATAAACACTAAATATTTTGCATATCATTTAATCCTAATTAACGTAAGGTTAAAACTACTGAAATCCTTGTCAATGTCCGTTATTAGGGCACGCCACAATAGCGGCGGTAAGTCCCCTCTTTGAGGAGTGGCTGGAGAGGCGTCATGGCGTCCTCACCTACCGCCTGACGCAGGTCCTCACCGGACACGGAAGTTTCGGGAGGTTCCTGCACATCATCGGGCGGGAGGAAACGCCCGGGTGTCACCATTGTGACGATCGCCCGGAGGACACGGTGGAGCACACAGTGGCGGTCTGCCCAGCTTGGACGGAGCACCGCCGTGCCCTCGTGGAGGCGATCGGCGGCGGCGATCTCTCGCGTCCGGCCCTGGTTCAGGCCATGGTCCGGAGCGAGAGGGAATGGGAAGCGGTCACCACCTTCTGCGAAGCAGTAATGCTAGCAAAGGAGGTGGCCGGGCCTTTGAGGGAGAGAACATCTGCCCAACCCAGCCGCCGCGGGAGACGCCCATGGCGCCGGGCGCCGCGAGACGACTTCCGGCCACCGTAGATGCGGGCCTGTGGGCGGTGAGCAATGGGTAGTTCACCGTCCGTCCGTCGATTGACGACAGGCCGTGTCGACGGCGCGTTCGTGTTTCACGCGCGCCTCAAAGAGAGTCAGCAAAGCAAAGGGGCTTGCCAGAGCCTCCGCCTGCCGGGGTTGCGGGTTGTTCGAAAGAGATACCGCGGCCTCGGAACGTAAAGGGCAATAGAAGGAACATGGGTGGGTTTTAGTCAGTACAAGTCTGACATGCCCCCCCGCTCCACCCAGAGCGGGGGAAGTCATTGGATGATTTCCCACCCGAAAAAAAAAAAAAAAAAAAAAAAAAAAAAATGTCCGTTATTACTGGGAGAACATCACTTTATGGTAGGCAGAACAAGATGTCACTTTTCGAATATTAATTTAAAATCTTGAAGATAATATTACTAAATCTGGAAATAATATACTTTGAACTTGGGGCTCATTCATAAACGCTGCCTACAGTTAAGTATTATTCATATTATTTGTGTTTAGACGACCCTTGTCTTTTTTTGCGGATGGGAAATCATTAAATAACTTCCGAGTGTCAGACTTTTACTGACTAAAACCCACCCATGTTCCTTCTTTTGCCCTTTATAATTCGGTGCCGCGGTATCTCGCAACCCTGGCAGGCTGTGGCCCTGGCAGGTCCCTCTGAAACGTACTTTTCTTGAAGTAGCGTCTATGAATACAGCCCCCTTGTGTTTTTTCCGTAGACCATTTCTAGTTTTATATGCGTGTGTAATACCAGACCGATTTGATGAAGTATGAACATAAAAGTGCGTATATTAAGTTCAAACTTGCGTTACCATACTGACGTGCACTATGTGTTTATCGGCAACTTTTTGAGATGGAAGAGCCTAAAGTAAAAACCGACTTCTTATAGAGCAGTTTCAGAGATAACCTCCTCCTCATTTCAAATATTATTAGAGTTGGATAAAATTATTTAATATATGTACCATGTTAATATGGATACTAAGAATAGACGAATATTAAATATCTTCGTTAGTTTTTACCTGGCAGGAGCCAAAGATTTCCACGAAAAGGCGGTTTGCAATTAGCAAGTGATCATTTAGCAATTATTCGTTTTCTTAACTACCTATTTATATTAATTTATGCGAATTCTTATTCAATCAAGTGTCGGACAGGTCAAATTCTAATAGCTGCTATTGCTTAGCCATAAAATCACCATAAAATAATTGATTTATATGTATTGGCCGGGAGCTGTTCTCAGTAATTCAACAGGACAATGTTTTGGTTCAGCGATCAACAATCAATATTAAAATCGTCTGTGTGTTGCATGTCGCGTGACGGTCGGCCGCGGAGTAAGGACATTTAAATGTCTATAATGTAAAAAAAAACCTTCACTTTTACCGTGGATTCATAAAACCACACAATCCTTTTTTAACTGACTGACATCAGTCGTAGTAGAAGTAGGACAGTTTCATCTTGATTATTATCAGCCTAGCGATTTCCCAATCATGTTGGGGTCGGCTTCCAGTCTAAACAGATGCAGCTGCATACCAGTATTTTATATGAAGCGACAATCTCACCTCCGAAACTCAGCATTGGGTAATACAATACCCCTTGGTAAGACTGGATGTCAGACTATCGGGCCACTGACTACTTATGACAAATGACAGCTGGGTCCAAAGGCTTCACGTGCTTTCCGAGGCACGGAGGAAACCCGGTATGTAATGGGCGTTCACCCATCCACAGACCAACCCAGGCAAGCGCGGCTTCATCTGAAAATCGCTCCTCGGTTTCATCATGATGTACCTGGAATTATATGGTATATTTTCTTACCTATATATATTTCGGTACCTAGTATTTTTTCTTTTATTTAGCGTATGCTGTTCCACAGCTGGGTGAGGGTCCCAATTCCTTCTCTCTTTTCTTCGGACCAGGTCTCTCGGAACGCATCAAGGTCGTTTCGCCATTGCTTTTTGGGCCGACCATAAATAGAATGCAATACTATTGTCAAGTTATAATAAACGATTTAGCGTCCATGTTATGTGGGTTTATTAACTTCCTTTATCAGATACGTTATGGTTTCTTTGGGATCAGATAATGCTGACTGCAACTCCTGTAACCTGTGTGCTAGGTCTCCAGAACATCTTCTTGTTGTTGGAAAAAAAGTTCCTAATCGCGCGTTGCGAAAGGGGGCTAGGCGTAAAAAATTAAGACCAAAAGTTGTAACGACACTTTTTGCTATAGTTGTAGCCGTGCGACGTACGCGTGTTTCTCTGTGTGTGTCTCTCTCTCTCTAATAGAAAGCAAGCCAGTTATTTTCGTTTCGTCTTTCTATTTCACATTGAACAGTGTGGTGTCGCGACGATTATTTTTGTTGAGTGTTAGAGGTGTGTCATTGACGGTTTTATGGTTAACGTAATTTAACTGTTAATCATCAATGGTCAACAGGTTGAAAAAACTGTTAAATTGTTAACTGTTAAATATTAAATCAATATTATTAATGTTATGCCATTCCATGAGTTAACGTAACGTTTTGTTGTAAACAGTTTATTGAAGAATATTAGGATAGGACTATTAAATTAAAATTTATTGGTAGAAGATTTTTAAAGTTGACGACGTTAACGTTGATTGACGTTCATTAGAGAATGTCAACGTTTTCGATCAATAACAATTTTGTTGCAAGTAATATTGAAGATTATTGATTTGATAAGAATTAAGATTATTTAATTTCTATTTTGAACTGGTATGATCTTTCCTTCGTACTTATTCCAGGCTTAGGAATTCAATAGTCAATAGATAATATTTTGTTAAGTATTTATTCTGTTATATTAAAATCCACACAACAAATATTATACCTATCTAATTCAAATCAAAACTCGTCCTGCACGCGTAATGAAAACAAACAATTGCAACGAATTTTGGCCTTGACTGACAGACAATACAATACTCACGAGTCACGACGGATTCTTTTCATACACTAAGTAAATACAAAATCATAACAAACAACAAATTGAACTTCTTTTGTCGTTCGGCAAATCGCAGTGTTCGGTATCCTTCGGAAGTATTCGTTATTTCGTTCCGCACTTCCACACACTACGAAATTCACAGTTCAGAAATTAATAAATAAAACTATATTTAGCTAATTTTGAGTACGTTGAGCCGTTGACGCAGCTTATATTTTCAACCAGTTTTTTCGGAAACGAATAAAGTAATGTGTTTAAGACGTGTTGACTGTTGACGTTTCAGTTTTTTCGGAAATGAATAAAGTAATGTGTAAAGACATGTTGACGTAAATTAACAGCTAATATTTTCAACCTGTTATTTCATTGATGAATAACAGTTAACTCGTTGACGAATGAAAAGTCGTTAAAAAAAACAGTTTGTTGATTCAACGCCCACCTCTATTGAGTGTATACAGGTTTTTTGTACATAATAAATAATAACTTCGTTCCATCCGGGTGTCCTTTGACACCTTTTTTTTTCGTATCGAATGATACCTGTGCTTCTTATCAAATTTCTTGGGCACAGCAGTTGTGTTGCGTCTAGAATGTCAGTGGAGTTTTACTGATCCGCTTTTTCTTTTTTATCTTGTAGTTAGTGATGGTGTTAGAGTTTTTATGCTAATTAATTTTGATATATTAGGTCCTTACATATGAAATTGGCGTTTTGTATGGAAGGAACAAAAAGTCGAATATTTTTTAATATAATATATTTAATTAATCAAAGTATGAACCATTGTTTTCAATGCACTTTTGCCATCTTATAGGTAGTTCATTGATCCCTTTACTAAAAAAACCAGTCGGACGGGAATCAATAAAATCTTTGAAGGCGATTTGGACTGCCCCATCGGAGTTGAATTTTTTCCCTTGCAAAAAGTTATCCAAAATGCGAAAAAAATGGTAATCTGTTGGAGCAAGGTCCGGGGAGTACGGAGGATGTCTAAGACATTCCAATTCAAGCTCTTCTAATTTGGTAGCCGTCTGTTGCGCAGTGTGTGGTCTGGCGTTGTCGTGAAGCAGCAGTGGCGTGGAGCGATTGACCAGCCTTGGTTGTTTAGCCGCTAGCTTTTCCATCATGGTTTGTAATTGCTGACAATAGACATCAGCTGTAATAGTCTGGCCAGATTTGAGAAAACTGTAATGAACAATACCGGCACTAGTCCACCAAACGCTTACAAGTAACTTTTTTGGGGTTAATTTTCGCTTGGGGCAGGATTTGGCTGGCTGGCCAGGATCCAACCATTGCGCTGAGCGCTTCCGATTATCGTAAAGAATCCATTTTTCATCACAGGTAATGATTCGGTTTAAAATACCTTCATTGTTGTGCCGGTTCAGTAATGTAACGCAGCAGTCGACGCGCGTTTGCCGGTTTGCTTCAGTCAATTCGTGAGGTACCCACCTTTCAAGCTTTTTAATCTTCCCAATTTGCTTCAAGTGAATTAAAACAGTTTTATCACTAACATCGAAGCCTGCAGCTAACTCGGACGTGGTTTGCGATGGGTCCGCTTCCACAATAGCCTTCAAATCTCCATTATCAACTTGGGTCTCAGGCCGTCCACGGGGCTTGTTCTGCAGGTCGAAATTTCCAGAACGAAAACGTTGGAACCAAAAACGAACTGTGTTTTCTTTTGCAACATGACCGCCATACACATCATTCACCCTTCGAGTCGTTTCCGCAGCACTAGTGCCACGGCGGAACTCGTACTCGTAAATAATGCGATATTTTAAATTTTCCATTTTGTAAAATGAGTGACGCAAACAGAAAAAACAGAAGAAAAAAAACAAATGAATGACGGTCATCGAAGCACAAATACATGAGTAAATAGCTGTACAAATTTGAATTTGGAATTCCTTACCAAAGAGGAGAAATTCGTGATTAAAGTGGCCAGTACGAAAAACGCCAATTTCATATGTAAGGACCTAATATGTTGGTTTAACCAGTAATATGTCTCAAGCATGCAAAGGAGATTGAGCAATTTTGTATGGAGCTTGGGGACAAGCTTAAGATTGTTGTACATCAACCAAATGTAGGCTAGGATGTTGCTTACTTCAAGTAGTTTCTAGGATATATACTTTTTTTAAATTTCTGTACTGTCTGAGCAAAGTGGATCAGGATAAGTAACCTAACCTAAGAGGTTAACCTCTCGTTATGATCCTTGTTATTATTTATCTATTTTAGTTTTAAATCGATGCAACTACATTGAATTCACTGCACCTGAGAATTAAGTATATCAAATGACCCCCCGCCCTGGGCGGGACGGGAGTGTCAGACTTTTACTGACTAAAAACCACCTATGTTCCTTCGTGTGCCCTTTGCGTTCCGGGGGCGCGGTATCTCTTTCGAACAACCCGCAGCCCCCGCAGGCATTGGCCCTTAGTGGCCCCTTCTAGTGGTTTATGCAACGACTTTGAGGAGCCATGATTGGCTTTGCTCTAAGCTACAACACAGTACAGATAGATAATTGTCTATAAACACTAAAAAATACAGAATAAGTTTTTAATTCGACGAAAAGACGATGACTGGACGACAACGCGGAGGAATAAGGGGCCTTAGACAAAGTAACAATTAAAAAACCATAACGAAGTTAGAAATCGTTATCGCTCAGCAGTCACTAATACATTTTCAACTTTATACGCGCGTTTAATAAAGTTGAAAATCTATTGACGTTTACATATCGTTTTTGTTTGTTTCGCTCAGCAGTCTTTAATAGATTTTCAACTTTATACACTAGTACATAAAGTTGAAAATGTATTAGTGACTGCTGAGCGATAACGATTTCTAACTTCGTTATCGTTTTTAAATTGTTACTTTGAGGCCCAAGGACTCAACTCGACGCGATACCGACGGAAATATTCGTAGAAGTAAAATAACGAGGAACCGATAGCTCTACTCGGTACAATACAACTCGAAAATGCAAAGCAATATTGTCAAAAGTAGAGCGGGAACTACTGACAATGACAATTTGACTTAATAATTTTTGACATTTGCATGTTTATGACAAATAAATCATTAAAAAAAAAGCAAACATACAACATTTTAATAAAAAATGCATAGCTTTTTTATTAAAATAAGTTCGTATAAGTAAAGAGAGGGTAAGGTTAATAAAATAACTTCTAAACCCTAATTACTTACGTTAATGTTTTTTTTTTAATTTACTAAAATCTGTAATTGGCCAAAAGACTGGTGTCTATTTTGGTCAATTCCGGGCCAGAATAGGAAAGAGAGAGAGGAGACACAGAGATAAAAATAAAATAATAGAGCATAACCCATAAGGCCATAAATCAAGTCAATTATTTTACTTTTAATAAATTGTACATTTTACAGACAGTACCAATATTGCTAAAACTTTCCATTCGATCATCTTTATTTAGTTAAAGATTTTCGGTAGTATTTTCGTTACTGTACAATTAACATATAAAAAGCCCTGATTTGCTCAATCTCCTTTCTCACATTGTTTTTCACCAAAGCAAGTGATAATTAAACAATACGCACATGATTCTGAAAGTCAGAGGCCAGCTATAGTTTATTTAAGCTTGTAGACATCAACTAGATCAGGATATAAAATCAGAAAGTTAAAAGTCGAGTTTTAAAAGTTAACTGCAGTTAATCTGTTCCCTTTGAACAGGTATTGTTTGCCGCTATTTAAACCTCAAGATCAAGGTGAGGCGACGATGTTATTCCGAGGTGCTTGCTTGTGTTTCTTAAGGGGAGGTCAGTAAGATGAGTTAGAGGCCGATTTGGCCCCTGTTTTCGCACAGAATCTTCAGAGAAACTATCACTTAAGGATATCTACCGTGTTTTTTTTTCAGTTTGAATATCCTTACTAATATTATACAAAAAATAAAAAAGTGAAAGAGAAAGTGAGTTTGTTTTGACGTCTTCATGCCTAAATGACCAAACCGATTTTGATGAATTATAGTACAGGGGTAGCTGGGACCCTGGAGACGGACACAGAATATTAAAAAAAAAAAAGAGTGAGATATGAGAGAGAAAGAGGGAAGAAGAGGGCAAACTTAGCTTTGCTGTTACAATAAATAAGGCGCAAGGGCAAAACCTACAGGTAGCAGGTACCTACAAATCAGGAAAGGGGAACTGTGTTACCCCGAATTTAACGCGAGCGAAGCCGTGGGCAAAAGCTAGTAAGTTATAAACTGTAAAATGCTTAAAACAATGTCTTCAGAGAAAGTCTAGCAACCTTTTTTATCATATTACCCAGTACATACTGGGTTGTGGAGGTGTCTCCGTGTAGAATACTGGTAGTTAGCTGCATCCGATATGACTGAAAGCTGTCCAAAATAAAGTTGGGAAAAAGCTAGACAGGGAAATAATTGTTTAGTCTCAACCGTCGAATTAAGTCCCACAGTGTAACTTTACATGAGTGGGTTTTCAAAGAAAGAAAACGACAATCGATGCGGCCTCTTGCTTGGCCCCTTGCCTAACAAAGGAGTTTGCAAGTAAGGGCCATCGCAGAGATAAAGTTTAAAATATGTTGCAGGTGATTCTAATAGGTATACTATTTTTTTGTTGTTTTTCGCAACGGAATACAATTTTAGTATGACTGTAGTAAGTCGCTCCGTCTGTCAAAGCTCTACCAACTAGATTCAAACTAATTTCAAAGTACTGTGAGAACTATCATCATCAATGAATTTAAAATATGTGCCAATGTCCCATGTCCACAACTAACCAACACAATAGTAGGTGCCTTATCACCATCCAACTTTACAAACCAGCCCCTTAAGTCAGTAAGAACGCAGCACTGTTGACAATGTACGTGTGACGTCGAGCGCGCACCTACACCACATATAAGTATGGTCCCGCCGTGACAGCCATCATACTTGCGCAGGAGTCTGCTGAGAATACTGTGATAGAACAAGTGAACTATGATGAACAAACTCACGTATTTGTGCTTCTTAGCTGTTATTTTAGGCGCTAAATCGGGGTTGGGTAAGTACTTGCCAATATTAAATTTATATTAAACTAGCTTCCGCCCGCAACTTCGTCCGCGTGGCATAGTTACTTAACCCGCGTGATGATCGAAAAAATAATATCTTTCTCTCCCCTTTTCTTCCCTCTTTCTCTCCCTTATCCCACGTTTTTAGCCTATATCCGTCTCCAGTGTCCCAACTATCTCTGTACCAAAATTCATTAAAATCGGTTTGGCCATTTAGGCGTGAAGACGTAACAAACTCACTTTCGATTTTATAACATTAGTAAGGATAAGGATATATTTGTTATAAAGGTTCCTCTGTTTAAAAAAAATGAAATAAAACCGTTGCTCCACACTAGGAATTTTTCCTGTATCGTGGGTGTATTTACAAACATTTAAACTCACATACACAAACAGCCAGACCCGAAACTTGTAGGTCATAGAAATATTTATTCCGTGCAGGGATCGATCCCTTGTATCGAATCATGTGGAATATGGTTTATAGTATTTATGAAACGAGTGAGGAGGTTTAATTAGGAAGTCCTCAAAAAAAATACTGAAATAGTTGCATAATTATTACAAAACAAGTTCGAATAGGTTCACTCTTAGGCAAAAATGATCCCGAAGAAACTAGAGGTAAGAGTTTATGTAGAAAGTTTAACCTTTCATCAAGATCTTCCTGCTCTTGTACCATGATATTGTGGGTCGACAAAATACGTACCCTTATAGGATCACTTAGTCGGCCGTGTCTGTCAGGCCCTTAATCTCGGGAAAGCGTGGAGGTATCGGGTTGAAATTTAAAATCAACCCTCTAAGTCTACGCAGTCAAAAGATACGGCCGTTTATATCGCAAGTTTGTACGGAACCCTCGATGCGGGAGTACGATTTACTCTTGGCCGGTTTTTCTTTAAGAAAGTAATTTACAGGTCAAATATAAAAACAATCTGTCTTTTCCCGCTTCATTCCGAAACGATCACTTAAGCAAAATTGCCGAATAATATTGGTAAAGTAACAACTAAAATAGCAAGTTTTTTTTGCATTGTTTCTCGGCCCAAAATCTTTGTGTAACGTTAACAAATAATTTGTTAACTATTCCATTAATTTATAGTTCCATTTGATAGAGTCAAACACAATTGTGATGCTAAGGCCCAAAGTACACCTGGGTTGCGGGTTGTTCGAAAGATATCCGCGGCCCCGGAACAAATGTTCCTTCTTTTGCCCATTCTGACACTCTCCCCCGCTCTGAGCGGAGCGGGGGAGAGTGTCAGAAGTAAATAAATAAATATCTTGGGACAACTCACACACGGCTATCTGATCCCAAGCTAAGCAGAGCTTGTGTTATGGTAACCAGACAACTGATATACATACTTATATAATTTATAAATACATACATATTATAGATAAATCACACCCAGACACAGAACAAACAATCATGCTCATCACACAAAGTTTGTCCTGGGTGGGAATCGAACCCACGACCTCCGGTTCAGCAGTCAGGGCCACTAACCACTAGACCAACAGGCCCGTCAAAAGAAAGAGAGAGAGAGAGAAAGTGTCAGAAGAAAGTTATTTGATGGCCCAAAGTACACGTACATGTTCAGTTACAAATAGTAAACAGTTCATGAAAATGTAATCATTACGGAAATGGTAATCCAACACCGTTTCCCGACGTTTCTATATTCAACTACTAACAATAGTTTGTCGATGCGCAGTCACGTGAGCGAAACTGCGGGAAAAACTAGTAACTATAAATAAAATAGTGTATATTAAATTGTAATGATCAAGCGCGACTGCTGATCGTGAGTTCCTGGATTCGATTTCCGAGTCGGGCATAGTGTTGGTTTCCTTCAGGATTTTTTCAGTAACAGCTACAGAGTCTTGTTATTTTACATGGGAGAATAAGACTTAAACATATCAGGCGATATGTAGTGTAATTTCTGGTATACTCCTGCCCAACCCTTTGGCGATTACATGCGTGAAGAAACGTTATGATTACAAATACATAAATTACAGATAAATAAATGCACTTGTGATGCTAATATCGAATATGATTCGTCAAAAAGCTACGCCTCTACGCCGTAGCAAAAGAAAGTCCTTTCATTGGCTACGGCGTAGACGGATAATATTTTATACAAAATGTTATTAGAACTGCCTATCGGCAACTAAAATCATTTGCTTAGTTAATAAACCGAAGAAAAGATTTCAACGACTTGAGTATCGCATCAAATGCAGTTAAAGATTTACGGCGGTAGATCTTGATAAGTGATAACGTGTACGTACTGACTGTTGATAATGTTATCTTCATAAAATCTTTAAAGTTAATGAACAGTACAATCTTACATCAAAAGATACTAACTCAGGGATTTCTATGAGAAGAGAGCGGAACCAGTTTGCGCGCCACATCTTCCAATTTTTGGTTGTAGGAGAGGCCAATTTCCTCCCGACGTTTTCCTTCACCGTTCTCAAAGCAGTGATGATTCAAGAGTTTTACAAAGTGCCAGTCTAGGTTCGCAACCACGACCAAACGCATAATAATGATATATTAGGACCACTAGTTCTGTTTTTAGTCTGTGTTCCTAACTCCTTCCATAGCCATCTTAAGCGATAGCTAAACGAACACTCGATGTTTGCGTTTTATTTCTACTTCAGACACCTTTATCTATATTATGATTGTGCATATATGAACCAGTGCTTGTAATTCTTATTATTTTAAGTAAAATGTATGATGAATTGTGTTTTTTTTTGACAGCCCCTTTCATATCACCATGCAAGTCCGGAGACAACGCCTGCATCCTCGAATCCACAAAAAAGGCCGTGCCCATCATGGCCGTCGGTATCCCTGAACTAGGTGTCCAGCCCCTAGACCCCATGCACTTTGACGAGATCAAGGGCGACCAGGGTGGTCTCACACTGAACTTCAAGGATACTACAGTAACTGGAATGAAGGGGTGCCGTGCTGAAGCTATTAAGTAAGTACAGGTTACAAAGTTTGCCCTTTATGTTCTGGAGCCGCGGCATCTTTTGAACAACCCGCAACCCCTGAAATTTCATGGTTAAGATGCGATTGCCAAGGTCGGTCCATTACATACCTAGTTTCTTATCTGCCACTGAAAAGACGTTAAGCCGTTGGTCCCGGCTATCTTTAGTAAAACTTTGACAGTCATTATAGTCCTGTCTGACAACCAGTCATACCAAGGTATCGGTATCGTATTATCCAGGTTGTGGATGTCCGATAGGTAATCGCTACTGGTACTCAGCTGACCCTAATATTGTTTTGAAAAGGCTTGGCAGATAATGGCGAAGCTATTTGTTTTCGGTAGCTAACAATAACATCATTCATCCATCGCAAGGGTCGAATACAGGTGCCAGTGGCTTTAAGAATGGCTTTTCATGATGCTTATTATCAAAATAATAAGGCTAATCTTCGTTCATCGTACCCCAATAAATGACTATTTCATGAATAACTCACATAGTGGAGTCAAAGGAACTTAGAGGGTTATATTGATAATAAAATAAATAAATAAATATCTTGGGACAACTCACACACGTTTATCTGATCCCAAGCTAAGCAGAGCTTGTGTTATGGTAACCAGACAACTGTATACATACTTATATAATTTATAAATACATACATATTATAGATAAATCACACCCAGACACAGAACAAACAATCATGCTCATCACACAAAGTTTGTCCTGAGTGGGAATCGAACCCACGACCTCCGGCTCAGCAGTCAAGGCCACTACCACCACCACTATACCAACAGGCCCGTCAGACAGTTGATGACATAAATAATTATATTTCATAAACCCATATTTTAAAAGATCACAATTCATATTGACACTGACCAGCAAAATTCAAAAAACGTCGAAAAAAAAATCATTTCGCGTGCTACCCTGGCGCCCTCACATTAAGACAGTGGAACAGCATTTATTATGTTGGTACCTCTGCATACACAGGCTTAGGAAATAGTTTAAACGTAATCAAGTACAAGCACGTGTGCACCAAATATTTTAATGAGTCTACAAATATTTTGTGTCGAGCCTAGATATTTGTGTATGAGACGTGTCACAGTACGGCGCGCGGCGGTCACGTTATCCTTGTACGAGGTAACGAGTTTACGTTTACATTTGTCATCTTTGTCAAAACTTTCCGTTGTTGTTAACAAGTCTATTATTAAACCTTTACTTTGGTGTAAGGTTTTAAAAAATTCGAATTAAAGAACCGTTAGATACGTATCGTATGTGGTATATAATATATAAAAACTTAAGAGGTGTCAAGGGACACCCGGATGGAACGAAGTTATTATTTATAATGTACAAAAAACCTGTATACACTCAACAAAAATAATCGTCGCGACACCACACTATTCAATGCGAAATAGAAAGACGAAATGAAAATAACTGGCTTGCTTTCTATGAGAGAGAAAGAGAGAGACCGATAGAGAAACAGGCGCACGGCTTACAACTATAGCAAAAAGTGTCGTTACAACTTTTGGTCTTACTTTTTTCCGTCTAGCCCCTTTTCGCAACGCGCGATAAGGTACTTCGCTCCAAAACTTCGTTCCAATAAGCAAGTATATACTTGCTGGGATGTTCCAGGGGGGCATACACATTTAAGGATATAATCTATTTTTGAGGTGGAGCCTAACCTGTTGTCAGAGTTTTTCAGCTGCCCATGGGTCTCCGATTTAGCCTTACATACTTCTTGACGGCTCAAGAAGTATAGGATCTAATGATCTTCACTGATGCGGCCGCTAAAGCTGCTACTTGCTGAACCCCTGCTGTTCTTCGCCGCGTATTCTCCCTGTCTGCTAATCGTTATTCTCTGATGTGAAGCCCTGTTTTGTTTGACGATGTCTTCTCCATCTGTGCCTGTTCTTGTAACGGTGGAGCGCGTCCTGGAGTGTTGTGTCTAGTGACGAACAAATTTGAACGTGCCAGTGACCCAAGAAATGTAAAAAGTACCATCATAATCCGCCTAGCCTCTTCTCAATTATGTGTGGACCTTCCATTCTAACTGGATGCAACTAAATATCAGTATTTCCCATTGAGCGACTGCAAACCTGACCTCTACAACCCAGTTAGTACTGGGTAATACGAAACCATTTGCTAAGAGTGGTTGTAAGACTTTCGAGCCGCTGAAGAACAAACGGTGGTCGGAACCAACGTATTAACGTGCTTTCTGAACGAATGGTCACCCATCCGTGGACCAACCATGCTAAGTGCTGCTTGACCTTAAATATCGACCCATTCAGCTTTTATAAACAACGTATTTAGCCGCAAGCTTTTCAAACACCAATCCGAAAAACATTTGTAAACCGGGAAGTGACGTATATTTTCACAAATATGACATTTCCCGGAACCCAATTCTTTAGTTATTTGTGATAATAGTAAATATTGATACGTTGACTAAACGTGTTGATATTTTATGATCACGTTTGTCTTTTGTTTAGCAAGCTGTAAGCACGTCTATCATTCTTGAGGTTCTAAGTTTGATCCCAAGAGTTGGGTAAGCTAAATTATTTCAACTACTCTTGTATCATTTGGGATGCACCATTGTTTTGTTACGATAGTGATTTTTGTTTGTTTTTTACATTCGTTAAAAACCCAAAATTGTTTTGCTTTGATTCAAAGTTGAATCTACATTTCCAAGATATTTTTCATTCAATAATCTGGTCTGCGTTGCCATTTGGTATTGCAACACATTAACTCCCTCAATATCTCAATTTCTACGATTTTTTCCTCGTTTGGTTGTCAAGTCCGTTTGTCCGAGGACATCCATTGTGGCATTAAATGAAGCCATAAAGTAACCATAAACATAAATATAGCTAAGTAAGTATTTACAATGATTTTATTGTTGTTTATGTAATTGTGTATGATTGTCAGAATAATTGTGATTTGTTGAGACTAGACGAAGAAATGATGATGTTTTAAAACCTACTAGTATTATAATTCCAGAAGCCACGCGGGCGCCAGCCAGTTATATATAAAATGTAATTCTATCGTGGTTCTTAGGAAAGCATTTAAACCTTTACCGTCCCGGCTGTCATTTGAAGATCTTTGGCAGTAGTTATGAGTAGTCAGCAACTATAAAGTTTCACAACTAGTCATTAAAAGCAGTACCTATCATGTTGCAGTGTCCGGAAGTTAAAACTGGTGTTCTATATACTGGAAAAATGCCGATATAAAGGCGCATTTCATGGTTTGACTGGAAACGGTACTTGTGCAGTAAGGCAAAGCATATCGTTAAGGGGCGGTAGGTCGGCCTCGGTCTTTTAAAAAATAGTTTCATCTACACTCTACAGTACCTAGGTATGATTTAGTCTAGAGTGTTCTGATGAAAGAAGACTGAAACTTAAATGTCGGTGTAAAATAACGAGCACGTAAACCGTGGTTGTTATTAGGTTGTCACGATATCCTTTGGATATATTATTCCATAGTCAACTTTCTACAACAATGATATTTGTATTGTCAGGTTAACAGCTAAAAGATATACCTAGTTCGCCAGTGCCATCTTCTACTTAAAATGCAAATCTTAAGTTTACCGACAGAGAACACGCAGTGTAAACCACTGGGTCTAAAACTCTGGGCACAAATGTTCTATAAACAGCGAAGGCCCGCTTTTGCAATGTGCGTCACCCCCTCAAAAGAAGTAAAAAAATGCATATTAAGAACTTGTTTTTTAAGATAAGGAAAAACCAAAGGTACACCTCTGGTATTTCCTGAATGGTGAGGTCCTCTCCTCTACCTACCTATCAATTAAAGCAAAATGGCTAGTGGCATCGAGAACGGGAAACAGGACAAGACAGCTGCCACCACTATATAGTTCAACCTTCATGCTTAAAATCAACACCCGTAAAAGCTTTCTGAGAAATACAACCTCTTTGGCAGACGGTGTGTCAGTCGAGTGATGCGAACTATGAAGGATATTCCACCCCTCAATTCTTCCTCAACCCGGCGCTCCACTTGCCATTTGAATACGAACTGCCGATGCCGTGGCCAGTCTGAAAATACTTGACTGACTGCGGTCCAGGTTGACCGTTGTCCTGCCGAGGTTGTGGTTTGTTCAAAAGAGATACCGGATCCCCAGAACATAAAGGCGAAAAGAAGAACATGGATGGCTTTTAGTCAGTACAAGTCTGACAATTTCAATGAAGTTATTTGATGATTTCTCATCCGAAAAAAAAGCTTGGCCGTTGTAGGTTGTTTTCTAACATATGGGCCATCCTCCTCGTTTGAATTAGCTAGATGTTGTTATTGGGAATTTGACTTGTTCATAATTTAATGACAAATATTATAATATTAATTAACGTTTAGATTTACGAATCTATAATTTGTAAAATCAGAATCATAATTTCTGACCGTATCTACACAGATATCAGAGAGAGAGAGTTCGCTTTTCGTGCGGAATCTTTCAATTGTTGTGAAAAAAGCGTAAAAGATGAAAATACACGTTCAATCTTATATAATTGCCATATCTAAAGTGGTGTATGTGTAAAAACCTTGTTCACAGGCATGACCTGACGAAAGGCAAGCAGACTATAACAATCCGATGCAACGTAGAGCTAACTGGAGATTACAAGTTAGATGGACAGTTAATCGTGCTACCCATCCAGGGAGAGGGAAAATATCACATCTATATTCGTAAGTTATTTATCAGTACCTACATCCTAAAGAAGCCCGCATGTTAAGACGAAGACGTGCAGAACATTTACCAGCCAGTATTGGGCCTGCGTGGTTGACTGTCGCGATTGAAATGAGACTTGCGTCCTTTTAGAGGAAACGTTAACAAGCAGCTTATAATGTAATTAGCTATATCTTTGTGTCCATCAGATTTATAATCTTTAGGCAATAGTTACGACATGGCCGAACATCGTAATGCTAAAATACTAATTGTGTTGCTGTTGAGCTGCTAATTGGACTCAATATAGTCAAACTTTAGGGAAGGGTGTTTCTCTGACGGCGACCCTAAAGTGTAGCTCGAGTTGGTCAGTAGGTAATCGGGACTTATACATTTCGGAAACTAAGGACTAAGTTAAAATACAGTAGAATCCGTTTAAGGCGGAATCATACCGCCTATATTGACCAACCGTTTATAATGAAGTAATTAATCAGCGAAGTTTGGTTTTCATATAAAATTCTTTATAACAAAAGTCGGATATAATGACTTTGCTTATAGTAACATAACGCTTATTGTGACTGATTTTTATAAATTGTGTTCGATTATAGTGACCAACATGATTCGTAACTCTTTCGGTAGTGTTCGGGAGAGTCACGTGATACCCGACGACGTTCGGCGTGTGCAAGGCTTGTTTTTGTTTTGAGGGTAATTGATAGCTGAAGTTCCCGCAATAGATGTTAAATTGTGATTATCCCTATTTTGTTTCCCTCTATTAAAATAAATTCTAACAAAAACAGGAGATAGTTCGTGACCATAATTGTAGCAATTCCTCCATAAATATTGCAGGGGATATAATGATCAAAGCCAGCACTGTGGTGGTAACAGTGGACGGTGATGATGGCAAGAAGCACTGGCACGTCGAGAACTGGCACTACACTAGCCAAACGAAGGGCGGTGCTACCTTCAACTTTGAAAACCTCTTCAATGGCAACAGGCTCTTGGGTGAGTAGATTCTGTTTATTATTATCAGACTTTGTCCCTAACTTAACCTTTGACGGCACGCTTGGCGCAGTGGCTGAGCGATCGACTACTGCGCTGTGTGTCGCGGGTTCGACTCCCGCACGGAACAAATATTTGTATGACCTGCAGATAGTTGTTCCGGGTCTGGCTGTTTGTGTATGTGAGTTTAAATGTTTGTAAACGCACCCACGATACAGGAGAAATTCCTAGTGTGGGACAACGTTTTTTTTTTAAAAAAAATACAAACTATGCGGCGCAGAAAGAGTTGCCATTAGGGGTTTGGCGGGTCATGTTCACCATTTTATCCCCCTGTTGATCTTTCTTCGTACCTACCTACTTGTGATATGTCCGGACTTTTCGAAACAAGGAGTTTCATTAGAAGCAAAAATAAAGTTATCTAATAGTTTACTAAAAATAGAGAGATCAAAAGCAAAATGTGCAGAATTATTTAAATACCTACTATGAATTTTTGTCAGGACTTTTCAATTTCGAAATAGCAGGTATCTACCGTAGATGCATCGCAGCAGTTTTGATGCCCGCACAAAATCTGTACTAATATTTTATAGCACCTGCATCTCCTGTATTCTTAACTATCTTAATATATTTAGGTCATTTCTGAAACTAGTTTTTTGATAGCTAAAACTTTTTATGGATAGAAAATTACACTATTGCCTAAGGATACAGTCATAACGTTTTTCACGACGGAGTTGTATTTAGAAAATAATTTAATAATAATGTTGTTTTTCTAATGTGGCGTATTTCCAGCGTATACGCAAATCGTGTGTCTAAATTATTCAGGAAGTGTGGACTTCCCAACAATACCTGTCTTCAAGTTACCCTACTCCATGGCCTAGAAACATAAACCTAGCAATGTGGTTGTAGGTACAATAGGCAAACATACATCTTATGTTACATGTCTTCAATAGCCCTTAAACTAACTAATAACTCTTCCCAACTTGTGCTTCTTTCAGCTAAACCAATAGAAGACTTCGTGAACACAAACTGGCGTGACGTGATGCACGAGATAGCTCCGCCGATAGTCAAAGCCATCGTGGGGCGTACCGTGGAGTCTGTCGAACAATTGTACAAGGCTGTTCCCGCCGAAGAATTGTACATCGAATAAATAGTTGTTTTTGCAAAGAGTAGATCAAAAGTGACCAGTAGGGTTACCATGACATCTTATAGCAGTTCTTATTCCTGTGTGAGAAAGAGATGGTGCTAGACACCCTGTATATAAGTTCTGCTTTAAGACGTCATGGTAGGGTAGCAGTAAGGTGACAAGCAATGTGATAATTAAAATAGATTAAGTTTTTTATTTGTTTGATTTGAGTAAGTACACAATTTTAGCCATCATTTCCTATCTTTCCCCATGGTTATAAAGGCCCGTCACAGTATCTGGATAATGTAATAGGACCGCTCCGTGGATACAGTACAATCAACAGCAGAATCTTTTCTGTTGCCACATGGGCACCTAGGCATCATCTATAGTCAATATACGTATAGCGGCACCACAGAAAAGTAACTACAGCAACATAGTACAAAAAGTGCAGACACAGTCACCACAAAGTAAGAACCAACATCAAAATGCTTAATCGCGCTATTAAAAGTTATCCACAACCTAAGATTAGGGAATCCCAACAACAACTGTCCACTTCTGCTCTGCCTGGGGCAGGGTAATGGACAACTTACCGGTTAGGCCTGGTTAAGCAGAGGATAAGGTATAAGGTTGACGTACGAGATGCCATCACAAAAAGAACACTGTCGGCCAGTGTAACCCACCAGCCATAAAACCAATCTGGTCGGACAATCCTCCCTTTCGTATACAGAATGATAACTTTACACCCTTTTCTTCATACCACATAACAGAAAACAGTGGTGTAGTTGTCTCTCCTGCAAATGGCAAAGTTAAGTCAAAGTTCATTGTAGGAACTGTATTCAAAACTGTTAGTTTTAAGAGCCAATCTAAAAAAATATTGAAACTACCAGTCAATGTGACTTAAAAACATTTCGGTCCGGTTTAGACGACATGACACCGAAAATATTGTATGTAAACGTACGGCCTACTAACGTTAGGTATCGACGTGAGCAAATCCGATTTGATGAAACAACTGAACATGAACTGAATAGAAAATAATATGTCTTTTCATACTGATTACTGTCACTGTCAAATGCCGTACGATTAGATAGGTTGTGTCAGACAGAAAGAAAGTGAGGTTAAGTTATTATTGTGCGGCGCCTGCATTCTTCTTTAAATAAACCTCAACAAATCTACAGTATGCTGTGCCCAGAAGTATGGAATTTTCCTCCACCAAAAGTGATGGTGACTCACCGAGAAAATCAAGATTTAGAATCTGTACACAAAACCGTGAATATGAACTATTTCTACAAAAGTTTCATAATAACATGCCCTGATGAAATACAGACGCCAAGTATTATTCAAGATCTAATCACAGAGGATACAGACTATTATAAATTGACGGATTGTTCTCTCACCGAATTTGTGGAACCACTTTTCATTGAAAGTTTTGTAAAAACAGGTAAAGTTCACTGTTTGTCAGTGGACAGAAATTGTGTCATACAAAATTGCGCTGCTATAACTCCTGACGGATATCTCATACTCAATATTCTAGAATACACATATCAAACATTAGGGTTTGAAGGAACAAAGCGACCTCTTGGTTTCTACGAAGTAAAAATCGATCTTAAAACAATAAACAACTATTCCAAAGTGCGATCAGGGCTTCAGAAACTAGAACAGTTCGATTTTAACTTGACATGGGAGCCAAATAATGAAGATATCTGCCCATCATCAATAGCAAAATATTTTAGTGAGAGGAACATCAATGTTTCAGTACATTCCCTACAAACTAAGAATATTTCGCCATCAGTAACTGAAATACCTGTAGTAAAAGATGTTGATGCGGAAGAAATGGTTGAGTGGATTGGGCTACTAGCACACAATGCAGACATTACTCCTACAGAACCTTATATTAGCACATACTGCCAACCAGAGAATGAGAATGCATTGAAAACTGGAAGAATATCTATTCTCATAACCAAAGGTTTTGTAACTCCTTCTCTGATTTGTAACTTGTGTAAGAAACTATCAGAATATGTTCTGGCCCGGGAAACTGAGAACTATTGGGCATCTATAAGTATACAGAGTAATGAAAACAGTTTGTGGAGATGGAATACCAGTAGCCCAGCTATGTTCCAAGCTCAAGATTCCTCATGCAATGTATTCTTTACTCATAATGGGCATACACTGTATTCAATAGGTCTATTAAAATATTCATAGTAATCAAGCAAGTTATTATTATTTTCAATTTATAACCCTGACTTCCCTAGATGTTCTTTTACTTTAAAATTTCTTAACTATTACTAGCTGTGCCCAGCGGTTTCACCTGCTGCCGAGATCCCCCTTATCACTTCAGAGTATGAAAAAAATAGATGTTGACCGATTCTCTGACCTATGATATACACACAAAATTTCATACAAATCGCTCCAGATGTTTTGGAGGACTATGGGAGCGAACATTGTGACATGAGAATTTTATATATTACATTTATTTATTAAGGATCTCCCAAAAGATGTACACAGATTATGTAACGTATGTACCTATATAAGACTGTAAACACAAATGTAACTCATTCAGTGTGGTATGCTGGAATGTGATGCTGCAAGATAAAATAATAAAAACTGTGATGTTGTAGAGCCATGTTTCAGCATACCAAAAGTTAATGGTCCAGAATTGGGACACAGCTGAATAGGTAACTTCTTTCAATTCCTTTCATGCATGTGAAGTGATTAGCAATAGCTTGTGTTTAATTTATGACTCAACTGATTTTTATGCATTGTCTTGAAGAGATTTATAATTATAGGTTACTAGCTTTTGCCCGCGGCTTCGCTCGCGTTGAATTCGGGGTAACACAGTTTCCCTTTCCTGATTTGAAGGTATCTGCTATCTGTAGTTTTTGCCCTTGCGCCTTTTTTATTGTAATAGCAATGCCAAGTTTTCCCTTTTTTCCCTCATTTCACAATTTACAAAAAAATATATAGCCTATGTCCATCTCCAGGGTCTCAACTATCTCTGTACCAAAATTCATCAAAATCGGTTTAGCCATATAGGCGTGAAGACGTAACAAACTCACTTTCGGTTTTATAATATTAGGCACAAAAACTAAAATACTTGAAACTATCTTTTTAATCATTAACAATTTGTTACACTTACAAGGTTAGTATAACTTAAGATATAGAGTTGATATAGGTGAATCACACTGTTATAAAAATTATGGCACAAACTTTGCTACAAGCGTTAGCTATCTGTAAACGAGATAGGATAAAAGACTCAGAAGAAATGCTGATTAAATCCCCATAGAAAGCACCCCCACTATAATGATGATTTTGCACTCGAGATCTGTTACAAAAAAAAAAGAAAATAAAAAAAAACATCATTTTAGATTACATTTATTGAAACAAACCAGTACATATGACATTTACATATCACGTGCCCTGCACCAATAAAAAAATAAAATCAAAAGATTCCAACAGTTTGTTCACTGAGATATGCCAGGAATGCTATTAAATAAATCACAACATCTAACATACATAGTCTTACATGCTACCTACTTAGGTGGTTGATCTATATTGCCTTATTGTTTTCTGGACTTACAAACCCTGATACATAGATAACATTCATTTATATACCAAAAATATTACATTTATATAGAGGCACAAAAGTCAGTTCAGGTAAGAGGTTGCTTCTTGAATCCACCTTGTACTTTTCTTGCAAATGTACTTTTAGTATCAATTAAAATGACTGATGGAAAAGTCCAGGGCACGATCAGCATTTGAAGAAGTCGTTAACCCGTTACCAGAAACTTGTTGCAAGCAGATAAATCACTAATGCTACAGTAACAATGAGGGGGTAGATTGAAGATTAGGTTTCTAGACCTTGGCGAGTCCGATGACGCCGCATGCGATGCGGGCGCCAGCGTTGCCTGTCGTCTTGCTCAGCTCGTGGCCGCCGATGCCAAGGTCGTCGGGGTCGGCGTGCACGACCAGAGTGCGGCCAATGATGCTGTTGGGGCCCGTCAGAGAGATCTGAGAGTCCTGGATGTTCACCTGAAATGTTTGGAATTCGTACAATTAAAACTATATTAGGATTTGAAAAAGTTCTGCCTTGGATTCTGCAGGTTTCGTGTTCGAAGATATAAACATGATTTGTAAAGAGCAGTGTTATAATGGTTTACAAAGAAGTCTATTCTATCTATCTGTTGTGAACATCTGAAGAATTGGATAAACTTTTGAAGTACTGCTGTGTGTTTTGTCTGTAACCCTTCCGCCTTACTCATTGTAGACGGCTATACCTGGAACATACCTAAGTGTTGCTCCACGGACCAACCGAGGTTACCAAGGCAAGCTTAACCTATAGGTTGGCTCTACCCGCTGTTATAATACGACCGCCACCACAAAGCCCTCAATCATACAAGTTGATTAAAATGTCTTTGATTGCCTTGTTACCTTGGTGACGCCTCCATCCGACTCGATATTTCCGAGGTCTCCCACGTGGCGGACATCGCAGTTTGGAGCTCCATGGTCCAGCTTCTTGGGGTTGAAGTGCGGGCCCGCTGACGTGCACCCATTTGTGTTGTCTCCAAACTCGTGCACATGGAAACCATGTTTACCCTGAAAGAAGCAACAGGTAAAAATTAATGAAAAAAAAGAAACCGCTCCTCTTTGCCAGGCGGGTTACGGTTGTACTATAGTATGTTGTCAGATATGTTTAAGTCTCATGTAATAGGGGCCGAGCCTATTGCCATCAACCGGGTTAATATTTTCCAAACTCTGGACTACTACTGAGAAATTCCTTACTTAGTGGAAGACAAAATATTATTTGTGAATTGTGTAATTATATATATCCTATAATAAGATCTCTGTAGGTAGGCAGTGGCGGCTCATTAGTAACGTAATGGTCACCATTTATGTGTAATAGGTTTGAATCTACGCAGGCACCACTGCTCTCAAAACGGAAAACATTGTCCTGATGCATGTCCCAGAAACCCAGTACAACATCTACTGTGGATTTCACATGTTTTCGAATTGTTGGTTTATCTACCCATCAGCGCAGGCATGGAGAATTACAGTCTATTCCCCCTCACGGAATGTCCCTCTGTTCCCAACAGTGCAAACACTACACTTTACATTACAAGCTAATTTTGGCATCAAATAACTTTCCCCGCTCTGGGCGGAGTGTCACACTTTTACTAAGTAAAACCCATCTATGTTCCTTCTTTTGCTCTTTGTGTTCAGGGACCTCAGTATCTCTTTCGAACAACCCGCAACCCTGGCAGGTTGATTATAATATATTTTATAATACTTGCAAAACCCAATTAAAACAAAGTTAACCAGATAACATTGTAAGAACACAGAAGCCTGGTTATTTAATAAGTCATTGTTATTCTTATTATTTCACAAACACCTTTTATTATTGTTAACCTATATATAAGTTTAACAGTATTATTGTAATCATTGATAACTTATCATCACATTGGTAGTTATTTAATCACTGCAAGTTTAAAGAAATGTCTTTCAGTTAAATGATGCTTATAAATAAAAGTATGTAAGTTAAATAACTCTGTATGTCCGTCGTTTAATTAAGGGACTCTCAATCTGTTTGTACCCAGCACGGAGCCAGCCAGAGATAGTGGTTAACTGCGTAACATGAGCCTCAAGTATTTATTATTCAGCTGTCTATGTCCCACTGCAGGGCTAAGGCTTCCTTTCCCTCCTAATTGAGTTGAGTTCATCCAGCCAGTTTCTGGGCCAGCCTCAAGTATATTATGATATTATTGTGTTTTTGATTGAACTATGCATGATTAAATTGCTTGGTTGTGGCTTTGCCCAGCACATGGTCACAATCTTCTTAAAAATTGCACTTCTTCCAGGGTAACAACCGATTTCCCAGCGAGTAAACCAGCGTCGGCTCGGCGATGCCTTGTGTGTTATAAACTAGAACCTTTGCAGCAATACGGATTTTGATAAAAATTATCTCACACTTGAGTTAATGATAAATGATGTTTATTTTGCAAGTAGGTTTTCACAAACACTTTTACACGTCTTTTTAAAAACTAATTGAGGCCGGTGTTTCGTACCCGATTACTCTGAGAAGAAACAGCCGAAACAAACTCAGAGGTCATCATAGTCTCTTTTAAAGTCCAGATAAAAAATCTTGGTCATCTTACATGAGGACTATGCAGATTAGTGTCTGAAATGGTCTTTTTAAGAAAGCACCACACAGATTGAGTGGACCTGTCCAGTCAGTGCAAGCATTTGTCAGTTATCGTGTAGCTCGACTCATAACCCAAGGTGCTCAACGACACGACGAACAATACCAAAAATAGGACATTAGTGTAGGTCCCTAATAGTACTCAACAGCCAAACAATCGTCAAAAAAAAAACATAGGATTGTGTTTTATCCCAGTAGTGCTTCCAATAGTATAATTTTCGAACTCCACATAATATGCGAAGTCATGGGCAAAGTAAGGCGTCGTCCTACTTGACAGTAATCGTGCGACATATCTGCCGTGATGAGTTCTCGTCGTACGGTGAAAATGGTCAATGGAAAATACCTACCTGAAGAAGAAATAACGTCGCGTCATACGGTCGATAGCCAGTTAGGACGACGCCTAAGTATTCACATAATTATAGTAAAGTTCTGTTGAATAATTTATTTAGCTGATTACAAGTATTACAACATTTTTCGTGACCTTGGAGTTTGTTTTCTGTATACTGTACATATTGATAGTCATTTTAAGTACATGCTAATGTATGTGTAGACACTACCTTTATCAAACTTGCATTGTCATTCTGATTTTATATTTTTTAAGATACTGATGACTACATTTTGCCTGTGTGAGAGCATGCGACCTGGATGATGTACTCTATGTTCTGATGCAAGTTTTGGATTATAGTATGGATGACACATTTCAGAAGAAAAAGCAAATATCATCACCACAAAACTCAGATCTACAAGAAAAATAACATCCGCTATTAAGTGGTTAATGTTGTCGCGGGTTGTTCGAAAGAGATACCGCGGCCCCGGAACATAAAGGGCAATGGAAGGAACATGGGTGGGTTTTAGTCAGTACAAGTCTGACACTCCCCCCCGCTCCGCCCAGAGCGAAGGAAGTTGTTTGATGATTTCTGTTTACAGTACCTGCTATAGTATATCGGGCTAGTATCCGCAGCTCCACCGCAAAGGTACCTATATGTAATGCTTACACTACGAAACTTATAAATAATTAATAAAATTTAAATAAAAATATACTACATACCTGTGATAGACCTGTGACTTCACCAGACACAACTACAGGCGCGTTGTCACTCTGGATTTAAAAATAAGAAATTAAATATAAATGGGTACATCTAAATATCACATTATATTAAGCAACAAAGAGGGTTGTTAAAAAGAAATAGTTTGTTTTTTTTTTTATCAAATCTGAAGTTTTTGTTCTGTCCAGATATTTTTTTGACTGGTTTAGCAGGTTGCAGAATCTATACTAATATTAAAAGAGATGTTTATCTATGTAGAGGGTAACTTCCATTACCAAGGTAATTATTTCTTTTAAAAAAAAAGTTGTTACACACTAGAAATTTCTCCTGTATTTGTAAGTGCGCTTGCAAACAATCAAATACACAAACATCCAGACCCGGAACAACCACCTGTAGGTCATACAATTTTTTTTTCAGTGCGGGGATCAAACCCATTTCCACTGTGCCAACTGTGTTGTAGGAACATAATTCCATAGCTTCTTTTTTATCTGGATACCTATATATGGGCGAAACCATGCATAGAAACTAGAAAATAATAGGGTCAGTGGGTCATCTTAGGGGTAGATCTAACAAGGTGTACCTAACCTTTGACTATTGAAGTTAAATAAGTATCTAATTATTTTTTATAGTATGATAGAGATGTTTATAAATCACTACATTTTATCTACTCTCAACCTACTCAGATAGCGATTATTATGATTAAAAAGTTTTTATATTGTCATGCTTACATCCACTATTTCTGCAGAGCCAGAAACTGAGACATAAGGCATTTGGTTTACGACGATTTTCTTATCAGAACCCATATTTGCATTTAATGTTTTTACATAGTTCCAGAACTATCTATTATGCATGATAAGAATTCATTGTAGATACCCACTTGGTACTCTACACGTTATGTCGTAGACTCGTAGTTGATTAACTACCTACGCAAAGTACGAGTTTTTCAAGGTTATATAATAAAAAGCGGTCCTGTTGCATGTTTAAATACAAAAAATAGGCGTCAATTACTTACTTTTTGGTCGAAGTATACGGTTCCGCAGACATCGCCATTGAGAACACACACAGCCCGAGACATTTTGGAATCAACAAGGTTTTCCGATATCAAAGACAAATATGACACAATTTAGGGAATCAGTAAATTATTTGACTATATTTAGTTAGACCTTTACGGCTTAATTTCTACCTGAGTAATGATTTTTCCACAGACCAAACCAGTCAAAAAGGCCGATACGACGATTATTCTTTGACGTTTCGTTTCTACGCCCGGTACCGGTACATATACGTCAACGTGTGAAATGGAATTTGATCGAAAGTAAAGGCCTTTTCACACACGGTTTTCGTAAAATCCGGCATCGCAACATTCTTAGTTGCCAAAAATAAGATGAACACTGTGAATGAGACAGCTATGCAGTTGTCAACCTTGTATCGAACCCCCCTTGGATTAGCTAGGATAATTTTTATTCATTTATTTATTCCGCTCGAGACACACGATTTCCGTTTATAAGGCTTAAAAAACTGAAACAGTGTTAAGCAGATGAAAGTGACTTCCGAAATCAAATCCAAAAAAATTTAAGGTACACTGTTGACTTTTTAGTGGAGCCATGATGTGGTTTATAAATTTCACTTTGTTTACAAACTTAGAATACGTTATGTCAAGATGAGATAAATATCCCTATCTTATCAATAAAATACATATTTACCATGAATAGAAACGAAAAGTTGGAGGGATGTATACATACATTAAATACATAAAACGGATAGCGACAAACTAATCCTTGGAACATAATTGCACTAATTGAAAAATTAAACTAATATAATAAAGTAGCAAGAAAAAAAATTGGCTGAATAAGACAGAAGATACGATGCTGTCTCAATTTTATTACTGTTTTTGTTTAATGCGTCTCACTTCCACACTTGACAATGTAATCATGGCTACGTCTAGAGGTATATAGTCTAAGGTCATACACTTAGCTTATAATATTTTTATAGTCAAAGGTCCTAAATATATGATTTTTATTCTATAGGAGTGCCCCCAACTTGGCCCCAAGTGCCCCTAGAGCTATCTAGTCTGTGGTGCCTCTGCCTTGTCTGAATCTGAAGTTATTAACGAAGCTATATAATCTGTGCGCCTGTGCACCACACAAAATAGAAATAGAAAAAAGCGCGGGAAAATTCGGTTCGACCGGGTGTATTTTTCACGGCAATTTTTTAAATTTTAATTTTTATTAGATAATTGGTTCAGTTAAGGTTTTTATGTAAATATATATTTTCTTTGTAGTGTATATTTAATGTATGTGTAGATTTTTCTGGATTATTGGTAAGTTTTTGTAAATATTTATATCTATCCCTTTGTACTGGATTACCAAGACGAATCCCGGGTTGTATGAACGACCCGCCTATTTTAGATGTGGGGGATTTAGGCCTTGGCTTAAGTCCCCCTGTAAGTAATTATGTCACAATTTCCAATACTACAAGCAAAGATTTAAGTGGTATGGACACTGATGGATCTGTAGCCACAGCAAGTGGAAGGGAAACAGATGCTTCGACTTCCGGAAAAGTCAGTGCTTCTCGTAAGAGGCGCTCACATAAACATAAAACAATTTGTAAACATTGTAATAAAACAAAACGGAGTAGACATGGGGCGATCCCTGAGGGAGCCTCTTCTGTTGAAACTAATTGCATTTGTAATTCCGGCGCAGAAATTAATAACATTTTAAATACTAAATCTGAGCTTACTCTTAAAAATAACCATACATCAGTTCCACAGTCTCAACCCTTCGATATTTCTGTCACTCAAACCCTTCAGTCAGAACCACCTGCAATACAAACTGGTCAATCAGTTGGTGTAGGTAGGAAGGAGTACCAGGCCTCTGATACAGGTCCTTACATAGTCCATGTTCAGCGTATTACAACTACTGAAAACTGCACCCAATTGCTTTTGGGAATTTTCTTAAAAATAACAAATTTGAAAATATTGTTCCTGGCAGTGTGAAAAGAATTGGTAGGAATAAGTGTGTTGTAGCTTTTACAAACCCTATTGCTGCTAACGCATTTATGAGTAGTAATCTATTGCCTCTGAACAGATTTAAAGCTTTTTTACCTACCTATAATGTTACACGGATGGGCTTGGTCCGAGGTATCCCATCTGAATGGAGTGAGGATGATGTAAGAGAAAATATTTCAACTCCCTTAGGTACTGGTGAAATATTGAAAGTCAGGCGCCTCAACTATAAAGTCCAAGTGAACGGGTCACCCATATGGAAACCATCCCAAACTATTGTTATTACATTTGATGGTCAAGCCTTACCCAAAAGAATTTATATGTGTTACAATGCACTACCCGTAGAGACTTATGTGTATCCCACAATTCAGTGTTTCCGATGCTGCCATTATGGTCATACAAAAAATCAATGCAGGTCAGCTGTCCCTAAATGTTTTAAATGTGGCCAAAACCACTTAGGTGAAACATGTTCGCTAGAAGAGGATTCTGCATCATGTATTAATTGTTCTGGATTCCATTTTGCTACAGACAAGACTTGCCCTGAATTTCTGAGGCAAAAAAACATTAAATATACTATGTCTCATTCATGTATTTCATATGCAGAAGCAAGTAAATTACACCCAGCCACCTCAAAATCCTATGCAGATGTTCTCACTACAGGTACATCTCATGATTCCCTTGTCACCAATAATAATATATACAGCTCAAAACCTAAACCCTCAACTTCTTCATCTCATAAAAAGACTGTCTTCCTGAAACCGCGAGCTCCTCCCAAATCAGTACAGGGTTATGATAGAGCAGCTCATAACGCCCTTGTGATGGAGTTTCAACCCCCATCTTTGGTGAATGGGTGTGCTTTACCTAAGGAATCCGATAATAAACTGCAGAAGAACGAGAATGAGCAAATTGTTGACGTTATTATAGACCTTATAAAAATGTTATTATGCAAAAACATTTCATTGGAACCGTACAACGTGGAGCGCTTAACTAATTTATTACTAAACAAAAACCCTAAAGATGGACACAATAATTCAATGGAATTGTCGATCAGTAATACCTAAAAAAACTGACCTAATTTACTTATTAAATAAATTTAAACCAAACATTGTAGCATTATCTGAAACCTGGATTAAAAGTAATCAATTATTCAGTATTTCAGGTTATGTTTGTGTACGCAATGACAGAGCTGATGGATATGGCGGTGTGGCCATATTAATTAAAAACAATACCCCATTTTCTCGTGTCTCTTTTCATTCATGTACTTATATTGATATTGTTGGGGTAATTGTTGGTAAAACTACTTATGTTTCCATTTACATTCCTACTGCTAATATTAATGCCTTACAAGAACTTAACAATATGTTGTCATCCCTTCATAGACCATTTTTAGTAATGGGCGATTTTAACTGCCACCATCAGTGTTGGGGAAGTGGTGAGACAAAAAGAGAGGGGGTTCGTTTGTTAGAAATTATAGACGATCATAATCTTTGTATTATAAACACTGGTGAACCTACTCGAAGGACTAATGTAGGTGAAATTGATAGTGCTGTGGATTTATCTATATGCTCTCCTAGTTTGGCTCCATCTTTATCTTGGTCCCGTTTATCTTCTACTTTTGGAAGTGACCATTTTCCTTTGTTAATTACTTCTTCAGTAAATTTCACTATAATACCGAAAAGGCCCCCTAGATTAAAATATAGACTAGGGAACGCAGACTGGAATAAATTTAAAACGCTTATTGATGCTAAAGTTGCTGAGCTTCCGCAAATTACTCAGGGTGGAGAAAATGATTGCTCTAGGGCTTTAGCGCTGTGCGTAATAGAAGTAGCAGACCAAGTTTTCCCTTGTAAAAAAAATCCTTCTGGCAAAATCCCTATGCCTCCATGGTGGGACTCTTCATGTTCCGATGCGGTAAGGAAGCGAAAGGAAGCTGAACAAAAATATGCTGAAGACATGTCAGATGAAAATTTGGACAACCTTAGGGAAATTATTAATGGTACACGGATTTTTCTCAGAGATAAAAAACTTCAAGGATGGAGGTCATTCTGTATATCTTTATCGCCCAGCACATGCCCGTCAGAAGTTTGGCGCAGTATCAAAAGATTTAGAAAAGCCTTTAGTGACACTGCTTCCTTCACACAATTACCTTTATCTCTTACTAATAGTTTTCTTGATAAGCTAGCTCCTGCATCAGCTCCAGAGTGTGATCAAATTTACCCTCATTTTACTTCGTTAAATATTGACAATCATCCGTCTTTGAACTCTCCCTTTTCAATGTATGAATTGAAAGGGGTATTAACATGTTTAAAAGACTCGGCCCCAGGAGAAGATGGTATTCCGTATTCCTTTTTTTCACATTTCAGTGATGATACATTATCATACTATTTACAAATAATTAATTCTGTTATGGTTTCTGGAAATATTCCAGAATCCTGGCGTTCCCAGGAAATCTTGCCGATACTCAAACCTAATAAAAATTCAAATGATATCCTCTCATACCGGCCTATTGCGTTATCATCAGTTCTTACCAAAATTGCAGAACACCTAGTTAAAAATCGTCTAGAGTGGTATATAGAAAGCAATCAACTACTAGCAGACAGTCAGTTTGGATTTCGTAAAGGAAAAAGCACAACCGACAGTTTAAGTGTATTCACCACTGACCTGCGCATAGCTTTTTCAAAAAACCAGTCAGTTGTTGGCGCATTTCTAGATATAACAGGCGCGTATGATAACGTACTAATATCTGTCCTTAAACGGAAGCTGATTAATTTAAACGTCCCCACTCTGCTTATACGGTTTATCATAAATTTGTTATCGGTCAGATTTATATCTCTTCTTTCCGGTGACCAAAAAATAACGAGGACAGTGTATAAGGGCCTTCCACAAGGTTCAGTATTGTCACCATTGCTTTACAATATTTATACATATGATCTAGAATCATCCCTACAAAAATCAGCTGATGTTTTACAATATGCCGATGACCTTTTAATTTATACTACCCACAATAACATCTCGGATGCATGTAATGCCTTGACCGTCTCCCTAAGTCTTTTACAGCAATTGTTGCAAATTAATGGGTTAAGTCTTTCAATAGAAAAAAGTACTATAGTAGTTTTTTCAAGAAAACGTAATGTTCCTTCCCCAATCGTTACCTATGATAACATTAGTCTTCCTGTGAAAAATCATGTTAAATTTTTAGGATTAATTTTAGATAACAAACTTTCTGGCAAACAACACTTTGACTTTGTGGTTGAAAAATGCGAACGTCAACTTAATATTATGCGGTGCCTTTCCGGAGTATGGTGGGGGGCACATCCTTTTAGTCTTAAACTTTTATATAATGCAATAATTCGCAGTATACTTGATTATGGAACGTTTTTGCTTGAAGATGGTAACAGAAAAGGTCTTCAAAAGTTAGATAGCATTCAGTCTAAAGCTCTTCGAATCATTTCTGGAGCCATGAAGTCAAGTCCGTTAAATGCCTTGCAGGTAGAAGTAGGAGAACCTCCACTTCACCTGAGAAGGCAATATCTATCTGAAAGATTTTTATTTAAATCGATGCAGTTTTCTGATCATTTGCTTCACTTAAAATTATTAGAATTGGATAATCTTATACAAACTTCACCCTATTGGCGACACAAAGATATTCCGTGTCTAGTTAAAAGCCTCAGGAAGTTTAATTCCATACCATCGAGTATTCATAGCTCTCCTACTCTTCCTATATTTGAGTGCAAAATTTTTGAGCCATTACTTGTCTCTCCTGTAGTACATTATAATCTCGGCATAGAAAAAAGTGACGCAGGAGCTAACATAAAATTTAATGCCGCGGTCGGTGAAAACTGGATGGACTGTCATTATATCTTTACGGATTCATCCAAAACACGGTCCAGTTGTGTGGGAGTTGGTATATTTCATTCTCAGTATAAAGTTGTACAGATGGTAAAACTTCCGCCTGAAACTTCAGTCTTCACTGGAGAATGCTTTGGTCTGTTCAAGGCATTAGAGTATGTTTTGATCGCGAAACTTAAAAATGTTCTCATACTATGCGACTCTAAAAGTGCGTTACAAATTCTCGAAAAATTTACATTTAAAATGAAACCCTTTTACCCTATTGTATTTGACATTAGAAAACAGTTGCACAAATGTTTACTAAAAAACTACACGGTACAATTTGCTTGGATTCCAAGTCATTCCGGAATCCAAGGAAACGAAAAAGCTGATCTGTTGGCCAAACAGGCAGTGCATAATGGTGACGTATGCCCATACAAAAATTTCTGTCATGATCTTGTTAGCCTCCCTAAAGACTATCTTCGGCATTCCTGGGATCTTCTTTGGAGTAAAAGCTCTCAAGTAAAGGGTAAGGCATATGCTTCAATTCAGCCCTCGATCCCAACCAAACCATGGTTTTGTAAAATAAAATGCTCTAAACCCATTACAAGCATGTTAATTCGTATGCGGCTTGGCCACGTTTGTACTCCTTTCCACCTTGCTAAGTTGCACATTGTGGATAATAATCTTTGTGAGTGTGGAGATGATGTTGGTACTTTAGATCACATATTCTTCTCCTGTTCACGTTATGATCGTTCATCATTCCTCCGTTCTCTTGTTTCCCATAATGTTCCTCTTCCTACTTGTGTATCTTGTTTAGTAATGAATCCTATTGAATATTTTAATTTGATATCTGTATTTTTGTTCAAAAATGATATAAAAATTTAGTTTTTTTTTGTATGTTTATTTATATCCTTTTTATCCTAATATATATTGAATAAATTATTTCCTTTCCTGAACCTTACAAAATCCTTATTTCCCCGATTTTTTAAATATTTCCCTACCTTTTATTACCCGAAATTGGCACAAAGACGCAACTAGTGCCACACCAAAAAAAAAAAAAAAAATAGAAATACAGAGGGCACCCACACCACACCAAAGAGAACTAAAAGTATACAGCAAAAGCAAAGAGTAATAAAATATAGGGTAACCCACACGCACACCACGGACCACCGGCTTGTGTTGTGAATGTGAAGGCGTTGTAACGTTTACATATGTACGATTTCCATGACTGAAATTGAAATATTTTTGTAAATTGGTTTTTCGTGTAGTATTTTAATTTAACTTGTTGTGAAGTTATTCAATACTAGTTTATTTTTCTAAACATATAAAAAACACGGTTAATAATGGCAGCAAACGAATTTCAATTTCAAACTCCAATAAATGCGAACGTAAGTAAATAATTACTTTCAGCGTGCTCATTTTTGTCGTATTCCTCAATGATTATTATTGATCAACACAATTTTTACACAATTTATCTTTAATATACACAATAAAGCTTATCTAATGATGAAGTGCATGTGATCCTATTTGTGTGTTGTCTTAGTGTAAATTATGATGTGCGAAAGGTTTAAAACTTTCTTTGGTATCACTGGGTTAGTTAAATTAAATTTTACTGAAAACCTCGACTAAAATGGCCACTTATTAAAAAAAAAAACGTAGAAGCGAGTCTGCTTTGCCTGCCCATAGATTTAAATATAACCAAGGAATAAAATTGAACTTTGCTAATGAAAAGATATTGGTACCTAGTTGTAGACAGACATTGTTAGATTTATTAATTTTCAAAGAGAATGGACGATTTTTGTATGAAGCGTACACATGATATCAATAGCTAGTATCAATTACTAACAAGTTTTGGAGACTAAATCTTTTAAAGCATCAAGTTTGCAAGCATTGTCAGAGTTACTATATAATAAGTTATTCACAATCAGTACAACTTAGATTTTATTAGCTGACCTGACACATCTTCCCACAGGTGGTTCAATGTTGAAACTAATATTATACATATAAATCTTCCTCTTTAATCACTCTATCTTTTAAAAAATTGCGTTGATATCCGTTTCATGGTTATAAAGATCTAAGCACACGTAGGGACAGACAGGCAGCGGGTAGCGACTTTGTTTTGGACTATGTAGTGATGCATAAAACCCATGTCAATCAATAGCTAGCTTAAATCCAAAGAAAAAAGAAATATTTAGATTTCAAGAACAAGAAAGTACATAAGGAACATGAAATTCTTTTCTTGATTCTTAGTTCATTGGGCAAATTGTTATCGGATATTAGTAGCATCTCAGTCTGGATAATGGCAATAGGCTTTTAAAGGAAAACAAGTTTTAACCTATTCATCACCATGGACAATCAATATTGCTTATAATATAACTTCTATTGAAGTAGAGCTTGTGGCTAAATAAAAGCAGCCCTTAGGTCAATCTTAAGATCAAGCCACATTAGTTCTGTGGATGGCTGACCACCGGTTACATACAGAGTTTACTCAGTGCCTCGGAAAGTATGTTAAGCTAAATGATAAATGATGTTTATTTTGCAAGTAGGTTTTCACAAACACTTTTACACGTCTTTTTTTTAAACTAGATGAGGTCGGTGTTTCGTATCCGACTACTCTGAGAAGAAACAGCCGAAACAAACTCAGAGGTCATAGTCTCTTTTAAGGTCCAGACAAAATATCTTAGTCAACTTACATGAGGACTATGCAGACTAGTGTCTGAAATGGTCTTTTTAAGAAAGCACCACACAGATTGAGTGGACCTGTCCAGTCAGTTATCGTGTAGCTCGACTCAAAACCCAAGGAGCTCAACGAAACGACGAACAATACCAAAAAAAAGGACATTTGTGTAGGTCCCTTATAGTACTCAAACTGCCAGACAATCGTCAAAAACAAACAAAGTAAATAAAAGTTATGGTCCACATGGTCCTCACATTTACAATAAACAACTACAGACTAGAAAATATTTACAAAATTAAATTAATGAGATCATAATGAAATCATAAAATGTCACAAATCAAAAATAATAATAAAAAAAAATGTAAAGTATAAAAAAATTAATAAAATATAAATAATAATGTCAAATCATCAAATGTCAGTGTATAAAATAAAGGAATAAACAATAAATAAATGAAACAAAGAAAAATTTTGACACTCACTGAGCAAATTAAATTGGAGCAGCTTAATCCCAAGCCTTTTTATCTTCAAGGTAATGATTATGATGTTGGTCTCACTGTTATTTGTTGATCTTTGATAGTTGTTACGGATAGTCAGTGTGCACAAAGTCTGACGACCAGTCTCAACAATGGGTACCCAGGTATTACCAAGTAGTAACTGGCCAGTTGCTCCATTTAAATTACCAGTATACCGCTACATTCAGTTAGACTGGTTGTCAATCTCAAAATTGTTGGGAAAAAACTAAGCAGATGATGAAGATTGAAGTCCATGACGGTGAAAAGGTTAAATATGATATCACTTGCAAATGTGGGTGTGATATACACCTCTGCCTAACCTCTTAAGATAAAAAGTCGTGATGTTATGTTGTAAAATGTGACTTAGCAGATGTTTTGGGTTAGCTCTGTAGTTGTTTCTATCATTCACTAGTAGTTTAACACTTGTATAACAGTTAATGGCAATAATTCTTAGTCTGCCTGTGAGATGTCACTCGTTTTAGTTACACAACTCTTTACTTGTTTTGACTTCAATAGTGTTGTTATTAGGTGGTAGCCTGTTGTCTGTCTGTGACATTGTCTAATAATAACCTGTATTCTTGAGAATCATTTTTTTATGTGAATGTCAAACTATCATTCTTTATATTTCATATCCATATCTGTTTATTGTCTCAGGCTTACAAACCTCATAAATGACAACTAATTTGTATGTTTTCCTATTCCAGTATGCTGCAGATATTGCGAAAAACAGTACAATTATAGAGGAGGGTCCAAGTGTAAGTGTATTTAATTAATTTAGTAGTCCCATTTATAGGTTTTTTTAAATATTTTTATTTAGTTTGAATAATAATTTCAATTCATTAATAATTCTTTTTTTTTCAGGTTTGTCCATTATGCAACTCCATAGTGCGAAAATACTATATAAATTTTCATGAGAAAATATTTATGTGCACAAACTTAGCATGTGAATACCCTTTTGGAGAAAATTTCTCAGTTTATTCAAGTGATGATGAAGGAGGCTACTTAGTTAACTTCGACTTATCAAGCATGCCTCGTAAACGCTACAGTCGCTCAAACAGATCAACTAGATCTGGAGAAAAAAGTTCAAGAGGTACATCCACTCTTGGTACTAACTCTAATTTGTCAGCATCGGAATGGGCTGAAATGAGCCGAGCAACCAGCCAAAGCTATGATTCCGACGACAGCAGTAGTCTAAATTCCTCGAAATTATTTACGAGGAAAACCAGCCCACGACTATTGGAAAAAAGAGCAAGAGAACAAGAGGAAGAACTACTTATTAAACAAAATGTTGAAAAAATAAAGGAATGTAACAAGGCTTTATTTGATGCCCAGGAAGAATATGGCACCATTCGGAATCAGAAGTGGATCAAGAATTTATCTACAATGCAATCCTCATCTGGAATGAGGTTAGTTAAAGACTATGAACTGCGAAAATTAAAGGAAACGGAAGGTATTTGTCATGGTGAATTAAAAATTGACATAGAATCTAAAACAGATGCCATGTCTTCAATTGTAATTGAAATTGGTAATATATCTCCAATTGCTAATAAGAGATTCAGGAAAAATTAAAGAATTTAAATATCTTAAATTTACTCTTGGAAGAAAATTTGTCTGCTATGAAGCCTGAATGGTGGCAACTGGCAATATTTGATTAAATGTTATAATTTCTTTATTATGTTTTATCGAGATTGTATTGTATACTGTGCAAATCAATTTGGCTGGCTGTAAATCGTATCCAGGTGCTAAAAATTGTTACATCAAAAAGAGAAACATTTACGTTTCACTTTTGATTGACAGATAAAAGTTGGTTCATGGCTGTCATAGTTTCTTCGTTTCATCGGCCACACAAATATAGGTACGCGCAAATGTTCGTTATGTTGCGATCTAAGCTTCATAATTTAGGGTAATGGGTAACGCTACGGTAAAGAGTTAGGTATTGAAAATTTTGTATCCGATGTGTATTTGAAGAACGATTGCATTTTAAGGTTATAAGAACCCACTATGGACTCCTAGTCATTAAAATAAAAATTGTCGTATCGTTTAGCTATGTAAGGGTAATACGTATTACTAGAGACTGGATTTTAAGCAACTGAAATCGTCGGCACTAAAATAATTATACCCAACAATCGCCAACTTCAGCTTTTGCATTAGGTATAGTTACAAAACAGGCCATAATATATTACTTAATGCATTTGCTTATAATCCGGTTTCTATTTATTACCAAAGAATGCATGTTAAAATTGTAAGACATTACATATAGTATTCTTAATTTGTTGTCTTTTTTTTCTGGTCCCTAATTCTCAAAGACCGGTATTTTTAAATCGGGACTAACTTGACACTTTTTACTGGGGAACTAGGGGGATTACTATAATTAATCTAGATCATTGTGTCTCTAAATATCTAAATAATTTAGATATAAAATTTCATTAAATGAAATTTTGCACTAGCTCTGGACTAATAAATATGCTGGAGGTCATTGGTATTATGCTTCAAGCTGCCAGAAAGCAACTGCTTTCAACACAGCGCAATTATTGTCTTGACCAAAGACCGTATAAACTGTAAATAAAATGATTTGATAGTATATAATAGCTCCAACAAGTAGATCATGAGACAAAGTGGTTTAGCGCCTGCTAATTTTGAAATAGCAAATTATCGATATCGAGCAACAATTAAAGCTTATGTCTGGCAATGGCTTGTCGCGCACATGAACTCACGGCCACGGATGTTCGTCTCGGCGGAGGTAGAATACTCTTTAGATACTGTGGCGACGATCCTCGCAGGGTGGCTGTTAGCAGTTGGGTGAGAAAGTCACCCAATTGCTAACAGCACCGAAAATGGATTGAAGAGGCTAAAGTCCAGCAGGCAGTGTACTGGAGGCTGCTGATGGCCAATCGAGGCCTCTTCCTGTGAGTTCAAAAGAAACAGGAGTTTTTCTTTAAATATAATTATCTGCTTCATCACTCGTGCACACCTCTTCCCTCGGCACGTAGGCATTGACTTGTCATACACTAAACAGTCACCATAACTAGTACTTACTTAACTATTTTAATTGACATTTCTACTGTATAAATATCTAATACTAGCTGGCGCCCGCAGCTTCGCCCGCGTGATATCTAAAAAAAAAGTATCCTATGTGTTATTTCAGACTATAATCTACCTCTGCCAGATTTCATCAAGACTCGTTCAGCCGTTTTGACGTGAAAGAGTACCATACATCCATCCATCCTCACAAACATTCGCAGTTGTGGTTTTTAACTGATTGTTATGTTGTGTTGTGTGTGTAGGTTGTTTTAACCTACATACACAATTCCGACATATTATTCGTAACAGGTAGAACCTGCATAAAGAAAAAGATAAAGCTATATTTATTTTGTAAAACATGAGTGTGTATAAAGATGATAAAATTTGCAAAGTTGCTAGATACATGTTTTGCCATCCAGGAATGGCGTACAAAATTTGAACGCCATTCCTGGATTGGCGTTGAAGTTAAAATTAGCCATAGCTTACTTTAAATACCAGGTAGGTACTTATGTCAGTTATGGAAGAGTAGTTTTATTGAAATTCCGTTGTAATTTCCTAGTTATGCAATTTCCGTACGTAAGGACAACATTGTACGGATATTGACAGTTCTAAACAGATAATTATTATCATCTTTATTGAATAAACGAACGGTCATAACACCTATTTAGTACCTTGCCAACTTGCTGTATTTACCTAATTCCGGATACAGACTATTTGCAACTAACATGCATTGCGACGTTAACATAAGATGGACGATCCCTCAAACCAACCTAGCCGCCGCAGGACGACTCCCGGCTATCGCAAACGTGTGTCTGTGGACTGTGAGCAATGGGCAGCTCACCGTCCGTCCGTCTAGTGACGACAGACCGTGTCGGCGACGCATTACTGATCCACGCGCGCCTCTAAGAGATGTCAGCAAAGCAGAGGGTCTAGAGGCGTCTGCCGGGGTTGCGGGTTGTTCGAAAGAAAACCACGGCGCTGGCACACAACGGGCAAAAGAAGGAACATATAAGTACTAATCAGTCCGTGGTTTCACTTGGGCTCCATGTTAGAGCACCATGCTGAAATAGGTATGGCGGCCATTTGGCCTCGTGCAGAAACAATATAGTTAACGACATCTTCTTGATCGCTTGTTTAAATTTGTTTAATTATTTTGCCCTGTGCGAGTCTAATAAACATATCAAATGAACCTGTAGCGACACAAATATGAAGAGGCAAAAACGACTACAGCGCCATCTATACAGCCACTGAATAACTAACGGCAAGATTCCTACATCGCGCAAGCAAAGTTGTACGCGAAGTTAGCATATATACGAGCACCCGACAAGCAACTGTCGGGCAGTGGCCCACCAGACACGACACCCGTCTGGTCGGAGGATCCTCCCTTTTCCAAAGAGGATGGAGAACTTAACACCCTGTTCTTCATACCTCTAAAAATCTAATTAATCATCTGTACCCGGCTTTATGTGTTAAGGACTACATCACCGAACGGGTAGTGAAAGGGTAATAATACATTATAGTGGACACTAAAACCTAGCCCAGACGTCGTAGCCTATCCTACATACATAGTTGAACTATGAAAGTATGTACCTACATAAGTAAATATCTACATGTATCTAGCGAATATAGTATTGATGATACGCTCCAATCGAAGTGATCAAGTCACGTCGGTAGTGAAAGCCAATGCGGTTGCTGTCTCATGTGTCTTGAAATTACCTTGAGAACATTTTGCTTAGGCAAGGCTTGTTATGTGCTGTGCTGGGGTGAATGTGAAGAATCATCGTTTCCCCGCACCCCAGCCAGAAGTGACGAGAAGGAACACCGTCTGGTTTTAGTCAGTACCTAGGAGTCTGGCAGACCCCGACCGCACCACGGTGGAGGACATCTATCGAAGATTCCACAACGCAAAAAAGGGTTGCGTGGGGGGAACTAACTAGGTAATTAGAAAGTCTACGGGAATAAATAAAAAAAAAAAAATATCTTGGGACAACTCACACACGGCTATCTCATCCCAAGCTAAGCAGAGCTTGTGTTATGGTAACCAGACAACTGATATACATACTTATATAATTTATAAATACATACATTTATAGATAAATCACACCCAGACACAGAACAAACAATCATGCTCATCACACAAAGTTTGTCCTGGGTGGGAATCGAACCCACGACCTCCGGCTCAGCAGTCAGGGCCACTAACCACCAACTCAACTTATAACGTAACGTCACGCCTTGTAACACCTGAAGAGTAAGGCAGAAGTGGATCTTTGTTCACCCATATTTTGCCAGTTATGTTTAAGTCGAACATACTATTGAATAAAATTTAATTTGAAGTCGGTTAAAATTTCTGTCGGTTAAGTTCGACTGTATTTTTTTTGCATGTTTGTTACGCGATTTCACCGTCGATAGGGGGCCGAGTTTCAAAATTATTTTTATAGTCGAAAGTATCCCAAATGAATTTTATCTATACAGCGTGTTGTTTTGCATCCTCGTCAAATTCAAGGACGTAACTATGCTAATGATTCTCGACCCGAATCGATAATAAAATAAGTAGGTTTTTTTTTTTACTTTTTTCGTATTTTCAGAAATCGGTAAGTGCACACAGGTGCGTGCATGCCGCTGTATGATACGTATGCGCCGACGCTCACGCACACTGTTCTGTGTGTTCTGTAGGTGATTCTCTACTTTTTAACCCCCGACGCTAAAACGACGGGGTGTGTGTGTGTAAATGTGTATGTGTCTGTCTGTGGCATCGTAGCTGCCAAACGGATGATCCGATTTGAATGCGGTTTTTTTTGTTTGAAAGGTATATCAGTCGAGAGTGTTCTTAGCTATGTTTGGTGGAAATCGGTTCAGGTCTTCAAGGTCATCAGGTCGTTTGTTAGGTGTGATAGGAATGTTCCACGCTCAGTTTACTTGCGAGCATATGTAGGATCTGACATTTGAAACATTGATATCTTCTGGAACCACTGAGCTGGTCTGCTGTTAGGGCTCGAAGATAGGAGACGTAACCCTGGACTGCCTTTTAGTAAACCCATCGAGTTTGGGCTCGTTGAATTTGTCTTAACTAGTTCTCTTTATGTTTCTAATTGACGAGGACCTGGTGCTGGAAATCTGGAACCTCTGAGCTGGTCTGGTGATAGGGCTCGAAGGTAGGAAATGTAAACCTGGACTGCCTTTTAGTAAACCCATCGAGTTTGGGCTCGTTGAATTTGTCTTGACTAGTTCTCTTCATATTTCTAATTGATGAGGACCTGATGCTGGAAATGGGATGTGGCGGATGAAACCCTGGAATGCCGGAATGAAACGGATAAACCGATTTATATCTTTGCTGAAAATCTAGAATGACCAAAATTTAAAAATAAAACACAAAATTACCCTTAAATGGCAAGAAACATAAAAGAAATTAAATGTAAGAATGAAAAATTAAGGAGCTCCTTTAAAAAGCATAAAATAAAAATTAAATTAAAAATTTAAAAACACCCCCGACCCAAAAAAAGTACGCAATTATTATGACAAAAGGTTAAAAATGCTAAACCCTATAAAAAGCAAAAAAAAAACTTTTAACACTACGTAAGTACCAACTAAAGCATGTCAGACTATCTACTCGGGACTTTGTGCCACCTTTATGTCGGAGGCATAACCGCTAATTTTGAACTGCAAATGGTTATCTTGGCCTGCTGTTGACCGTACGTATGAAATTTTTGATTAAATTTTGTCGTGTCGGGGGACCGCTCTAATTTATTAGCCTAACGTTAGAAGCTCACATTAAGAAGTCCTCAATCCCATTGTCATTTTTGATTAAATTTTGTCGTGTCGGGGGACCGCTTTTTACCTTCAAAAATACTTACCTATATCAAATGATCAATCACAAAATTCGTATTTTAAAACTAAATATGTACACAACTACACCAAATGATACAACAACACTGGACAAAAAATTAAAACAGACGAATAGTATGACTCACAAGATTTACTTGTAAAGAAAGAAGAAGATAAGTAAACAAAATAATATTTAAATTACAACGAAAATGTTAACGTAAGTAACGAATTCAAAAAAAACTTTATACTCTATCTAAATAAATGATAAACAATAATTTTAACCCCCAATCTTAGGAACGACTCAAAAAATTTGTATGAAAAATGACAATGGGATTGAGGACTTCTTAATGTGAGCTTCTAACGTTAGGCTAATAAATTAGAGCGGTCCCCCGACACGACAAAATTTAATCAAAAATTTCATACGTACGGTCAACAGCAGGCCAAGATAACCATTTGCAGTTCAAAATTAGCGGTTATGCCTCCGACATAAAGGTGGCACAAAGTCCCGAGTAGATAGTCTGACATGCAAAGCTGACATGCTTTAGTTGGTACTTACGTAGTGTTAAAAGTATTTTTTTTTTGCTTTTTATAGGGTTTAGCATTTTTAACCTTTTGTCATAATAATTGCGTACTTTTATTGGGTCGGGGGTGTTTTTAAATTTTTAATTTAATTTTTGAAGTGAAATATTCTGTAATACTGTTAAATTTAAACACACAGAGACAGATCATAAAAGCGCCGTATATTATTATTGATCAGGTACCGTAATTTTCATTGATTATTTATGACTTTTACTAGCACCTCCTAAATTTTGACGAGGATGCAAATCAACATATTGTATTGATCGAGCAATTTATGTTATCTTCTATATATAGTTATAGTTATCTTCTATATTATATTTTTTTCTTCTAATGCATGTGGACGATATGGTAATCTCTCTTAGTAGCAATGAATTTGTGTGGGATACCATCATACCTTGTGGTAAAAGTTTTTAGTTGTCCTAAAAGGATGAAATAATTACTTTCGGAAGTCGGTGGCAAAAACATAAGACACCGACTTAAAATATTTTTTCGTCTATTTAGTGATTTTTTGGTAATCGGTTTCTTTTTGGCAAAACAAGAACATTTTATTTATTTTTCAGGGGGCGAGTCTTTTGCCATCAACAGGGCACGAACCCACACTCTGTGACAGAATTCGAGACGGAAAACCCAACAACACTGCCTAACCTGGCAATTGCACCTAGGACTAGGACCTCATGGCTCAGCAGTCGCGCTTTTGACCATTACACCAATAAGGCATTCCAAAAGAGGAAAGTACTCTTACTTCCTAAACGAAATACCTACTTAATTATTAATATTATAAATGCGAATGTTTGTGAGGATGTATGGATATTTGTTACTCTTTCACGTCAAAACGGCTGAACGGATCGCGATGAAATTTGGTACTGAGTTAGGTTATAGTCTTTTATTTTCGATCATCACGCGGGCGTACCCGCGGGAGCCAGCTAATGCCTAAATATATTAATGCTTTGAATTTTAACACTCGGCACGGAATCTTGCGTTGTCCCAGAAGTGCTCAGGATTACAGGAACCTGGTCACCCATCTACTGACCAACCTAGATAAACACGGCTTAACCTAAAGATCGACCCGAGTGGCTATTTATGTTAAGCCACAAGCTTGATGCGACAGGCTCCATGTTCATATTATATGGACTTTCATAATCGCAATGTAGACGATCAGGTACGAGGTACATCCACTGGCTGGTAGTTGTCTCACAAGGCGTGGCAGGACGTTTTCCGAGGAGCTTGAACTTGACTTTCCCTAGCGGACGTCGGCCGACGAATACATAAGTCTACCTACGACGAACTTGACATACATAATTCAATTCAGTTCGAACTCCATTCTGAAGACTGTAGCAGGGAGGTACGACTCCTCTTTATTTGAGCTATAGTTCGGAGATGCATGTCTAACAACAAGCATATATAAATAATAATAATTAGTATTTAACATAGTTTATAAGTTTTCATTTATTACAGTTCTATGGATGTTGCTAGTCCGAAATAAAAGCTATTTTAATTTATTTACTTTATAATCAAATTTGAAAATTGATATAAAATGGATCTATATTTTTATTTCTAAGGTTCAATTTTCAGGTAGGTCAACGATTTATAAGGGTTTATTAATGAGTTGATTATCAATAATCCGGAGTCTGGCTGGATCTCTGTGCAGTGGATTTCAATAGGCTCGCGACCTTTCACAAAGAGCTAAACGTAATGAAAAGACGCGTGTCCCTACGTCTCCGGTTGCCTAACAGGCAGGTAATGTTGTTACTGTTACTTATAACGTTGATACATTTCAATTAAAGTATATGATATGCCATTCTGCGCATAGCACTACTCGCTCTAGAGAAAGTTATATTTCTAGGCTTAGTGTAGTTACAGTACAGCCTTTTCATTTCTAATTACTATAAATTATGCATATTATAGTATCTACTACGATCAAAGAATCAAAATATCATCAAAAATGGTCAGCTCCAGTTTAAAGCAGCACACTCAGTGCAGTTAAGTTTAATACATTTCCACATTCGGCGCAGTGAGCCCGCACTTTCTCTGTTGCCGGTCCGCCGTCCCGAGCTTATATAGGATGCTGCGGCTGCTCTCATCTTACTTTCATTGCACCAGTGTGTAGGGGTGCCGCCAGTGAAGTTGTGCCAATGGGATACAGTGCGTTGCGTTAAGGTAGGTAATTTTATTTATTATGGAAGAAGCGCTAAAAAACAATTGTGTTGTGCAAGTCACAAAGATAATTAAAGTATAGGATAGAGCTTTAGCCCCGGTCGTTAAGTTTGTTATGGGAAATTGATTGACACTTAACTTTCAAAAATAATATATAAATTACTATTTGACAAAGGTACGGTCAAATCTTGTCTGTGTATGAAGTGGGTTAGTGTAAAATTTATTTTTCGGTACAACCACTACATTCCCGCTAGAGGAGGACCTCTAGCGGGAGTGTAGCCAGGAGACTGCACTTCCCAGGACCGGTAGGTTTTCGATGGGGAAAATTTAATGCCGTAAAAGGTGTACGTACCTAAGTTTGTAGCTAATGATATTTTTCTTATCCGTTCGTCTCCCCCGTATTCACAATTCACGATATTTTATAGTCTATAGTCATTTACGTTATGCCAAAAAAAAAATGAGTTCTCGAATGGAAATCGAAACGAAGCGTATTTCTATGAATACGAGGGCTTTCTTCTTTTTCTCTTTTGTGGGTTTTTAGTTACTTGCATTATTAACACCGTAGGAGCTTATTTTAAATGGGCTAGACAATAACCCAAGACCGATTCTGAATATGTACTCACATGGTTGCATGTAGCAGGATTTTACCGGACACACAAAAAATCTCTTATAACTACATATTTCGGTAATTGGGTAAAGCATAAAAAACACAAGAAAACCAGTTTTGGAGACATTTGGTTTCCAACAAGGATGATAAATGCATTTTTAGAGAAAGTGTTTAAAAACGTACTTTTTGAATAAGTCGGGGTTAACTGTCCGTCGACACTCAATGTATGTCTAGTAGTCATTTGCGTTTCTCCGACACGTTTGGTCCTAGAGTTGATGCTAGTTCGGGCACTTACTGTTGCAGCATGGAGTCTCAAACACTAGGTACTATTTACTTTCTGGCAACAGGTTTGCTATTCTGCCAATATTGTCTCATTGAGGGAAACTAGCGCGATGTTATATTCTTTTCTACGGTGGACTGGGCGTACAGAGCAAGAAGCGCAATGCGCATGGATTCAGCACATAATGTGAATGTGTGTGTATCTTTAATCAGAAGAAAAATTTCACTGCTACATAATCTAAAATCATGTAGGCTATTGAAGGATGCCCCTGTTTCACAATATTGGAATTTAGATGATGATGGTCTGCGCTATCCAATCTGAAGGTGCCTAGAAGAAGAAGACGAAAGACTACTTAAGTACTGTACTTTATGTACTTATTTTACAAAGGAGATCTATTGTTTGTCTTGCAGATGCAGTGGGTAGCGACGCGGACGTGTGTCCTGCTGGCTGCGCTGGTATACGGTGGGGGTGGAGTTACTAAAACATCTGGTGCGTATATACTTTGTGGTTTTGCCCATTTTGTGGTGGGAATGTGGCCTAGGATGCTGGGTACGGCTGGGCGAATGGGGAAACAAACTAAACAAACTGTAGTCGGGGTTGCGGGTTGTTCGAAAGAGATAACGCGGTCCCGGAACATAAAGGGCAATAGTGGAAACATGGGTGGGTTTTAGTCAATAAAAGTCTGACACTCCCCCCACTCCGCCGAGAGCGGGGGAAGTTATTTGATGATTCTCCATCCGCAAAAAATAAAATAATATGCTACTAAAAAGTCTAGTGCTAATGAACAGAATTATGATTACATTGCAGGTTGATATTGTTATTAACTGTTATTCAGTTGTTAATTGTGTGATTTCAGGAGTATGTAGAACTTAAGAATAATGCAAACCCGGGTGTTAGGAAAATAGTTCGATTTTTAAGCCAAATAGTTCAGGCAAGGGTTAGGTAGTGGTGTTCCTAATTGTAAATCTATATTTCGCCAGTCATGTTTAAGTGTAATAGGGGGAAAACCTACTGCTTTCAAACGGGAACAAAAAAGGGAATTGTCCGTTGGAAAAATAATTTGCCTGACCCGGAAATTGAACCTTACAAACCTCATATTAGCGACCACTAGACAAACGAGGCAGTACTCGTCACACTATATTTTATGAACTACGACAAACTATTGTTACTCTCTCCCCCTTTTTCACTTTTCATCTCGAATCGTGATTAAGTCTCATAAACGTTTAAACCGGAAATTGAATAATACAATTGCTTGGTCGGCAGAGCAATTTCAGTACTTACTCCCTTTCTCTCGGTGGCTATAATTAAGATAAGTCACGATTCATTCGTTGTTACGTAAGCGTGCGTCAAGTGGAAGGGCAGCATCTTCAGCCCTTTTGAAAAAAAGTGTTGAGACGATTTCGAATAGATATATCTTTATCCGTCTGGCTCGTTCGGGTTTGAGTCCTGGGCCAGGGAGTGTGAGTCGCCGCGGGAGACGCCCCGGACGTCGGGCGCCGCGAGACGACTCCCGGCCACCGTAGATGCGGGCCTGTGGACGGTTAGCAATGGGTAGCTCACCATCCATCCGTCCATAGTGTTTCACGCGCGCCTCAAAGAGAGTCAGCAAAGCAGAGGGGCTTGCCAGGGCCTCAGCCTGCCGGGGTTGCGGGTTGTTCGAAAGAGATACGGCGGCCCCGGAACGTAAAGGGCAATAGAAGGAACATGGGTGGGTTTTAGTCAGTACAAGTCTGATACTCCCCCCGCTCCGCCCAGAGCGGGGGGGAGTTATTTGATGATTTCCCAACCCAAAAAAAAGTGAATGAGACTGACTTTTTCTGTTATGAGTTTGTAGCAGCTCGGATTCTGAATTTTGTGCCCGGTTGATAGAAATAGCCTCGCGCCTATTAGTAGTTATACCGCTATCTAACTCTTCGGCAAAAACAAGCGTGATATAACATGAGCCTGTCTGTTCAAACATTAATTCCATCATCCGGTTATAATAATTCTCTAATGGTAATACAATACCTCACATGGGTATCATTTTACTAGTTGGAACCAGTACTGGGTTCAAGAGTGCAACTTAGGATCGACTCCACGACCTCTAGCTCATCAATCTTCACACTCGAATTTCTCTCACAAATCATGTAACTCGATGAGTCGACAACTTCGCAATTTGTATAGATTTAGGTTCTGTAAGCGATATGTTCGAAAGTGACGATGTGTGTGGACATTGTGTGGTACAGTTTGATGTCATTCCACTTGTGGAGTTGTGTACTTTCGCGAAGTACCGGTTGTGAAGCGACAATGTTTTTCATCTCATCTTGGAATCGAGATCACACTATAATACCACTTTCTTATGGGGATTGTGAATCTATAGCTCAGAATAGTCAAAGGTATACAAATACTATGTCAGATCAGTTTTCCCTCCATGTTATTTAATGATCACTTTTTATCTCATAGTATTACTCAATAACTCCACAAGTATCTAATTAAATGACTGTTAATTATCATTGTTATCTGTGCCGACCACAAAAAGTTTATAAAAATGTATCACTTTGCAGGAATTGAACAATTTTGGACGGACGACTACAAAATATTTGAACAAGTTTATGGTAAAACTTCAGACCGAGACATTTACGGAGAATCTTTACCACCGAGCATAATTATAGGCAAAGACCATAAGAAAGAAGCGTCACAGAAGAACGAGCGATATCTTCTGAACCTGGATGAAGATACAGACGAATTAGAAGCCCTAAACTTTGGAGATCGATACAACAATTTATTGAATAAACAGACCGTGAAACTCTTCAGCAAGGAGAAGCCAGCAACATCATCAATTAACTTCGTCAGCTACTCAGACTTTAAGCCAATCAGTCAAAGCAATGATCCAGAAACATACAGCTATCTAAAACATTTAGAGGAACTAAATAAAGAAGAAAAGTACGCCTTTCCCGAAACGGTGGGAGGATTTAAACCTTACCTGAGTTACATTAACAGACCTAAGCCAGAAGAAAGTGAAGCTTACAAAAGCATCCAAGATATCTTAGATGCACACGAAGCAAACAAAGAAAGCAATCACAAGAATGGAGATGATAATACTATGAAGTATCTCACTTATGGAAAGAATAAGAGGAAGAAACCGCCTCGTGTTTACAATGATGTGTCAAAACGTAGATGTGTCACTGGCAGATGCAGGAAGAGGGGAGCAGGGCCTTATCGATCGAGGAGTAGGCCGCGTGGGAGGGCATTGAAAGCAGTATTTGTTGTTTGATTTTAATCATTGTTTCTTTGTATAAGCTGCTAATTTTGATTGACGAAGTATGTTAAAAATGTTTTTGTTTTAGTATGGTCATTAATTTAAACGTTTTTAATTATTATTTTTAATTGATTAGTACTTCTTACTCTTGTAAATTCATGTTTTTGTTATTTTCATATGTTTATTATGGCTTGTGTGAAATTTAGAACTAAATCAAATTAAGTTGTTTGGTTTCTGTGCCGTTATTCTTACTTGTTTATGGGTATTGTCTTTTCCTGCGTTATAGTGGTCAGTGACTGTTGTGCTTTAAAGCAGGATATTTCATTATAAATTACGTATTCTACTTAAATTATTTGGAAATTAACATTTCTAGAAAACTAGGTAGGTAACTTAAGTGTTGAGTTTGTTAAATTATTGTTGTTGTTATTAATGTTACAGTAGGTAAGTAATAGCCTATCTAAGATTTTTGCAAAAATATTAAATGTAAAAAGAACATTAAATTTTATTTTTAATTATCGTTTTATTTAAAGGAGATCAGTGTCCCAGTAGTCCTTATGTTCAATTAAGCGTACGTTTCGCGAAATGAAAATCAATTTATATTTAAAGTTATTTTAATACTTACAAATTAAAGTAATAATTAACTTTACAATCACGTTTCGTAACCCTTTTCAATCCAATTTTCAAATTAAAATTAACTGAAAAGATTACTGCATTTTCACTCATTTGCCTTTCAATAAATTAAGAACCAGGTGCCTTGCCCTTACCAGTGCAGGCCATGCATTAAGACAAGCAGGACAGATGAAATTATCTCATAAATAAACAACAATTATGCGTCCTCTACTGTTGCTTAAATAGAAGACAATCTCGAAAAGAAAATAGAAGAAATTCTTAAATATATTTTTTAATTAATCATGCACAATCAATATTGCAATTTAAAAGTATTAAATTAGAAAATTCTAGGCACAAAAATCGGCCAAAAATTGGCTGAATAATGATGGTCTAAATCGTTAGTTTGTTCCCATGCAAGACTAAAATCTCTGCATGCATTTCACGGTGTTTTGAGTAAGATGATATTCGTCAAAAATCTGTCTGACTCTCGTCTGATTCTCCATGAGAAGCTTCTTCATTCAATTCACCAATCAGATTGCTCGCAACCTTTTCATTTTGACTGCTGCCTCCTTTCTCGGGATAGGTCTTTCATTCAGTCGCCTTAGATAGATTTAGTACATTTGAATTATCAGCAATAGCATTCATGACTGAGCAAGTGGTTTTGTTCTCATTTAGCGCTGGAAATGCACTTAGTGTAAACTTGGCAAGATCGTTATAAACATTTGTAAGTATTGTCAGCTATTTATTAACTTGGTTCAGGTTTTCAAAGTTTGAAATGTAACTCTGGTTATTCAGAGAACGATGTGAAGTGAACGAGTATCAAAGTTATTATTCCAATAAAGGTACTTCTTGAATGAAAAGAATGTGCCACCCTGTCAATGCAAACGATTTTTTTAATTGGCTGAATAATATGCGATGTTTGCACATTATATCCGCAGTTTTAATGATGAAGGACTGCCTGAATGCAGGTGGAAATTCAAATTCCACTTGATGTGGTCTCCTTTTTTATTTAGAATAAAACATTAAAAAAAACCACTTTGAGGAACATACCTACATAAAAATATTCAGATGAATTGAAAACTCCCTCCTTTTTTAAGTCGGCTAAATATATCGCAGATTTTAAATCTGCGAGAAAAACCACAACTCAAAGAGAAGAGAAAGAAATGGAGAAATGCCTTTGTCCAGGACTGGGACAGTACAGGCTAACAAAAAATAAAGATCAACATAACTTTAGATGTAACGGTGGCTGTTCTGGAGTGAGTTGTGAAGTCTACGCTTTCCTTGAATATTGTCGTAAGGCGCGACCCCGACCAAAACGCCGCGCATGCCGTTTTTGTACAGTTTCTATCTACTTGTTATTTAAAACGAACTAAGTAACAAAAAAATACATTAAATTTCTTTATAATCTTGATTCCATTATTGTAGATTTAGTTTTTATTTTTATTGAGTCATTATTTAGTAAATCTCCTTACAACAAAGCCCCAGAAATGAGAAAAAATATCAATAACATGCATCTCCTCATAAAGTAAACATTGTTTAATTTTGCTACTGACACTAATGGATACACAATTCTATAATGACCATTTTGGTAGAAATATTTTTTCCAAAAACCCAATACTTATTTTTAGATAGATTTTATTCCAAAAAATAGGCATTATTCACTACTGCTCTCACTCACTCACTCCTGCGCGGCAAAGAGGGAAGCGAATGCTCAAGGTTATTTGCGTAGGGTACGGCCTTAATGATGGTAGCTATTCCCTGTACGTGGAAGAAGATCCAGTCTGCCAACGTATAGGAAATTACGAGGAAACAAGGTCTGAAACTGATAAAGACTACACTTTTACTTTTATCCCTACGTTACAACTTTGCAGAAAGCAAGACAACTTTAGCTGATTAATCGTCTGTCAATCATCTCAACTATATTGTTGGCATGGTAACTGTAGTTTGAATGAAAAGGGAATTCTTCTAAATAAGAGAAATCGAGATGCAATAAAATACCCACTCCACTCCATCCATTTCCCAAATAAATTTTAATAAAAATCTTTAACTACTGCTTGCAAAGCAAATGTACTTTCAATGAAAAGAGACTTCCTCTACGGAACAGGAATGTAGAGGCAAGACAAAAATACCAACCAAAAAAAAAACAAGTTTGGAATTTTCGTTGTTTAGATGTAATGCTGGTTACATAGGAGAACGAAGTGAAGTGGTGGATATCGTTAAACAACGTACACTGTTCCTTAAACGAAAAGAAAAAAATAATTCTAATAATCTTAACTGTACATACCACCGACATAAATGATACTTCTACACGAAAGTATTACGACTTAACGAGAACTAACGATCCAAGTCGACGAAAACCTACTTCAAAAATGTTTATAGCTGTTGTAACGTCTTATGTATTGCCAAGGTACAACACTAGGCGCATTGCAACGGTAATGTATAGTTTCCTCACTCAATCCTGGACATCATTGCCGAATAATTCATCTGTAGCTAGTTTAATAGATAAAGTTAGGGTTGGTATCGCTCTGCCTGCCATTGGCAATTGGGTTAGCAAGGCTCCTGGTCTTCATTTTGCTGTCTTGGATGCTCTGGAGCAGGAAGGACGGAGGGTTGTTGGGCCTCTGTTGTCTGCTGTCGAGCTCTCTCGTCAGCTCTTCGACGAAGTGCGGAGCGCTCTGCCTTTCTTCGTATAGACTCGTGGGTGTTTGCCTGTCTTGGTTTACGAACTGCCCACCCGTCTGCCTGAAAAAATACGGCGATCAGTAGGAGGTTAAGGAAATAATATCAAAGATCGAGGTTGGTGGCTGCATCCTCAACGGTGCGTTTGTTGCCTTGTAAAAAAAAACAACGAAGAAGAAAAAGAAGACCTTTTGAAGGACATCCAACAAGTTGATTATGTGCGTGTTGCAAAATCTTAAAATAACTCGGAGCTATATTTAAGACTAAGCTTTGGACTATCTCACTCCTATCAACAAAGGAATGTTTTAATCATCACTAAGAGAGAAGGTGAGTGATTAACGGAACAGAAAATGACGCATCATCGCCTAAAATAAATGATGTCATCATATTGAAAGCAGGTTGTTGTTGTTTGGGTAACGATAAGGGAAAAGGAATTGAATAGGCGTTTAGATAACGGATTAATTAAAAACAAAGTTTGAGCAAATACCCAAAAACACTTTTTATATAAAACATAAAAGTTGTATGAATGATCCAGTTATTAATAGCTTTCTTTAGATAAATACTACGCAGTGTTTCGACTTGGGGGGACTAGGGGGAAGGGACATCGACGCACAAAATATTATCTAATAGGTATTCAGTAGGTACATACATCATTCCAACAATCCTTACTAATATTATAAAAGCGAAAGTGAGTTTGTTTATTTGTTTGTTACGTCTTCACGCCTTAATGGCTAAACCGATTTTGATGAATTTTGGTACACAGATAATTGGGACCCTGGAGCCGGGACATAGGAAAGTTTAGTTATTTTTTTTAAAGTGGGAAATGAGGGATTAAGAGGGAAGAAAAGGGAAAACTTAGCTTTGCTATTACAAACAATAAGGCGAAAAAACTACAGGTAGCAGGCTACCTGTAGATTTTGTTTGTTTGAAAAAGATGATTTAAAAAAAATCGTAGTTGAATACTAATGTTCTACGTAGATCTGACTTGAACCAGTATATTTGGTACAGCATACATCGTGTTCACAATTTCAGGGAACTTACTTGCCAATCTTGCCATGTCCCCAGGCTACCAGGCTAGCATAAGTTTTGACAGCTCAAGTATACACGTACCGCTCATGCCTCCCACTCTCCACATCTTCGTTGCTCTGGTACATGGAGTACCCTCGCCGGGTGAGCTCCTCGTCCGGTGCCAGTGCGGGGTTGTGGAACGCGTGGTTTTTGTCGTTGCTGTCCAACTTTAGCTTTCTGGAAATTAGGAGATTTAAGGGTTAATTCAGAAAATGAGTTATTTTATGGAGAAATCCATACGTGGTGGAAATAATGAAATGCTGTCCTATTTGTTTTTTCCGTCAATTCATTTTTAAACATATTTTTTATATTTTTACATTTCTTACTTAAACAAAAAAAAAATACATTGAAAAATACAGAAAATAGTAATCTCTGTCTGTATCAAGCCCTTGATCCGGCTGCCTATCGAGAGCCTCCCTAGCTATTGGTCTAGGCTCTTGGCAATTAAGCCGTTGCCTGTAAAGACTATCAGTACAATGATCGCTGAATCAATATCCCACATGTCGACAACCTCGCGAGTCAAGACTATTCTATTTTCTATTAATAATTATATTAATTGGTCTTTATCGACTGGACTTTATCATTGCACGTGTTAGCTCTTTCAATACACTCCAGTTTCAAGGTTTCATAAGTATTATTCCTATTCGTTTGGTGTAATCACACTTGGTGGTTCGACCGTTTTCTTTTTTTTTGGGATTTGCGAAAACGGCGTTGTATAAATGAACGAGGTAAGTACGCCCGTCTTTGGACAGGCTTCATCGTTTCTAAAACCCGATTTTGGGTACCCGATGCCAATTTTCCTTTTGGATCAGGGCCTTGCTAGTCGTTTAAGAAGTCGAAAATGTTAGCTAGTATTTTTTTGCAATGACCAATGCTTCGGTTGTAATTCAAGTAAAGTCATTAGAACACCCGATTACGAGTTAATATATTTTGCTTAAAAGTGACCGCTCGTGAAATGACCTTCAAGACTGCCAAACTAAATGGTACTTTAAGGCATAGGTATTTAATCAGCTGAATGTCTCCTAGGACTAAGGTCTCACGAGTTGGTAGGTCATGAATGTCATTCATGTCTTTAAAGATTTAGGACGGAATTCCACTTTTCTGCTGGTATTAAGTAAGCACTGAGATGTGTCAGTCTCGTTAGTCTAGTGGTCACAAGTGTGACTGCCGAGCCTGAGTTACTAATTCGATTCCCAGGCCGGGCAAAATGTTACTAGATTTATCCATCAGGAATTTTCAGTAGACCACGGAGTTTTGATTCTTGCCCGGTTTATGGAAATAAGCTCACCACTATTACACGTGACTTAGTACATAACTGGCTGAATATAGGTCTATTATTAGGTTAGTCTCTGCTTAAGGCTTAACAAGTGTAACAGAGATAACAATCGTAAAATTCTTAGAAATGACCTGACAGTCCAACATTTTCATTTCCTATCCACTTCTGGCAATGTATGTAGACGTGAAACCGTATGGGGTACTAAAGTATACGTACTGTATCCTCATCCGTCCAGAAGACTGCATTTCTGCGACCTTCTTGCGTAGACTGCGCACCTGCGTGCAGAGCACGATGGCAACGATGAGCACCGCCAGCCACGCGGCCCCGAACACGCCCGCTACTATGATGATCTGGGTCTCTGCATCCTGTTCAAAGTAATCATTTGTATTTTGTTTATGTACCAGGTTATTAGGTTATTATAGAAACCACAGCTATTGAATTTTTGATCAGTTGATGGCAAAGGGCTCGTCCCCTACTACTTATATTTTGTATTCATGGGAAAAAAATACTTGTACATCGGACTCAAACATAAATGGCGAACTTTAGATGTAAGAAATATTCAAATTCAAATAATTTATTTTGGAAAAATCCATATATTGTTAGTAGTAAAGTAACTTAGCCTAATGTTAGTATTACAATTCAATTTATATCACACTCGTTATGTGGATAAGTGTGTCTGTACACTTATCCACCTTCGTAAGAGGGGAGAATCCCACCGATCTGAAAATATTAGGTACACTTCTGCCCAATCCCTTGAGAAATACAGGCGTGGTGTTATGATAACCTATTATACCCATTATACTTCTTATTTTCACAAACCAGATGAGGTTGCTGTTTTCTACACAGACATACCCAGTCAACATTGACATGAACATAATTGAAAAGCTTACCATTATAAATTAACAATATCTATCTAAACTATATCACTTGAGTGCACTCAACAACTAACAAGCATTTTTATAATTGAACGAAAACAACAAACTTCAACGAACACCGTTAACACTTCGGCTAATGAACCATGCTATGGCAACTAGGAACATTTAGAAATTTTACTTTTTTTATTGAGAACAGCGCCATCTCTGCCATGGGTCGCTAAAACAAAAATACTATGTTGCAATATGAAATTATATGAATAAGGCTCCGGGAGATGATAAAATACATAAACACAAAAATAATGAAAAAACTGTGTAATTTTGGAGTACAATAATTATAAATAAAGGTTTTAATCATAAAACTATATTTATGGAATTTTTGGATCGCTTGATAAGATGAAAATATTTTTTTAAGCTACACTTTTTTGGGTAATATTGGTAATTATTATTATTGCAATGGTAACATTACAATTGTGAATGTCTGTCAGCGCGGGAGTGCCGGATTTTCTCTCCGTGTTTCGTGCTGATTTTCTTTGCAATTTGTTCTGTTTGTTTCGCAAGTGCATTTGCTAATCACGTCGAGTTGAGCCTCTGTTCCTGTCTACCGTTTGTTCTGTGTACCGTGTCGCCGTGCCGCGTTACCATAATTCTCTGATCATCCTCGTTGAGTTGAGACTACTCCTGTCGTGTCGACGTTTCGGAAAAAACTTTGTGAAGTTACTGTTCTGTGAACTACTGAGCATATGCACTCTCTCTTGAGTTTGGACCCATTATTGCGATTAGTGAATAAGTGAACTGAACACTGAGTGAACTTCCATCAAGCAAAGGCTAGTACCTATGCACTACTCCAAAAATAAAGGGAGGAAGAGGATAAAGCAATCCATGTCTGTGAATGTATAAAATCAATACTAAATAAATTTTGTAAAAAGAACAAACTGCATTTCATTTATAATACACACATCATATACCACTATTATAACTCCATAATAATAAACCGAGCCTTTTCAGAAAGAACATCGTAAGCGACCATTTGCACTTTTTACAGGAAAGCGTTTTTCTTTTCTAAATAACAAGTATTAGGAAAGAAAAAGTCCTTGTTAAAAGTACAAATTGTCGCTTACGATGTTCTTCCTGAAAAGCTCATATCTATGCGAATTGGTAAAGCTATACATATTATATAGATCTATATTAATAGTTATAGGACCCAGTGGATAGATGGCGCAATGTGCTGTCGATAAAAATAAGGTAGAGTTGCCTGTCTATACCCTCTATACTATTGTAGTCTTTGTAATGAACACAAACTGACGGCGACCAATTAAAATGAGGGTAGATAAAGAAATGTGGGTGAATGATTGTCAGTTTGTAGATAATGACAATTATTTTACGGAATAAATGACGACGTAGCATTCTTTTTGTAAGTATGTAGATATGGCAAAATGTGTCATCATCTGCTTAGCCTTTTTCCATCAATAATTAAGTTGGCTTCGCGATACCAAAATAACCCGGCACCCGGCTTTTGTACGGCTTAAGGTTTAGTGATTAATAGATTATGTTTCTTCTGTAAATTTGTTTTTTAAAGGCAGTTTTACACGTAGAAGCGTAGCTCGTGGCTAAATAAAAATCCACTCGGGTCAGTCTTTAGGTAAGTCGGGCTCACCTAGTTTGACCCGTGGGTATAGAACACTCACTACAGATCGAGTGTCGTCGATGCATCGTATTACTCAGTAACTACTAATAATACTAACGACGGGTTGTGGAGGTCAGACAGGCAGTCGGTTCATGTAAAATACTAGTATTAAGCTGCATCTAGTAAGACTGAAAGACGACCCCAACATACTTAGTTGAGAAAAAGCTGGGTAGATGATGATACAGCTACCCTACCATGACGTCAGCTACCCTACCCCCATGACGTCTTAAAACAGAACTTATTCCACTGAGGGAAAGAGACAGAGCTATACAGGGTGTCTAGTACCATCTCTTTCTCACACAGGAATAAGTACTGCTATAAGATGTCATGGTAACCCTTCAGGTCTGAGTCACTGACCGTTCCTATCTGACGGCACTAAGAAGGATAACTGATTCAACCTCCTTACGTCACAGTCTCTTTTAAAGTTAAAAAATAATCTTGGTAACGTCATAGCCTTTAGAATCATACAGATTAGCGAATGTGACGGTTGTTCGAGGAAGACCACAAAGATTTGAGTGGATGGTTTTAAAAGAGGCGATTAACTAAAGAAACGATGGATAGATTATGTGCGGAATGATACTGGCTAGAAAAGGAGTGGCTGTTGAAATCACGACAAGAAGAAGACATGCTGCAAATAAATTAGACATTGAGCAGAATATGAGTTTGTAGTTTTGACTTTTAGCCATATTTCAAGAATTCTGTGTCTTGTAAATAATTCTCACGTTCTTATTAAGTGAAATGATTGAAAAAATGTTTTATCTAAGTTCGAAGTGTTTGTTTACTGACACAAACACTTCGAACTTAGATAAAACATTTTTTCCTAAGCTTCCATCGATAACGAATCGATATCTATCCTCGTCACGAATTTTATCATTTTATCTCAGAGTTGTATGAAATTCCGATATTATTTCTATCGCGATAGGAAGACGCGGCATGTTTTAACTATCTCAAATGAAATAAGTTTATTAATTTATTTGTAATTGCAAAATATATTATCGAAATATGCTCGGTTTTATCAGTTAAGTTCTCTTACCTTCAATTGAGAATTCTATAAAATTCTTGGAAGGTTATTGATTTAATCAGAAATAAAAATTACATATTTAAGTTAATGACGAAATAAATGACGAGGAAAATTTAATGATAAGAAGTAAGTTTATGAATAGAGTCAGGTATTTAATATAAACCTGACATTGTCATAAAACAAGTATTCCATTACATTATATCAATTCCATTTCTTATAGTATGTACATTATTTGTATAGTTGTTGATGCAGATGACGCTGGGCATGACAAAGAAAAAGAAAAATATGAAATGAGTAATAATGACGTAGATTAGAATGCCAGTAAGATACCTAACAGTCAGTGTTATAGTCATATTCTAAATAAGTCAAAATTGTTATTAGTGAAATATTAAATTGTTGACGACGATTTGAATAAGGTGGGAAATGATAAGGATGAATCATCATTAAGAAAAATAATTCTGGTTATCCATCAATGAAGGTGACAGTTCATCAAATATGTCAATGGTGAGCGAAATATGATTAGTATTGAAAGAAAACCATTAAAAGACAAAGCAGTTAAAGTTTTTTTGCCGAGTAAAACCAATTTTAAAGCAATTGAGAGTGTGTGATTTTTATTGGCCTTTTATTGTTTGATTAATGAAAGTTTAGACTTAACCAAAGAAAAAGCACGCAACTTAAGAATGCACCCTAATAAGGTTTAAGACTATAACGATATTATTATCTCCAAATATTGTACGTACCATGTTTTAAGTTTTTAGAAGAAACATCGTTGAGTTTCGCCGCCGATGATGGCTGTGTGCACACTGACCGTTATCACTAGATACAGCTGATAACGCGGACCAGCCAATTTATCGCTTTTTTACTTTGTTGGAGGAATATTGTTATTATGCTCTAGAGAAACTTGACTGCAATCTGGTAAGAATAAAGTTTTAATAGTCAATATAGTGTCAATGCTGGAAAGAAAACTTTACAGATACTTATTTAAAAGTCCAATTCTGATGGCTTATGTTAGTACCTATGGTGGGTTTGTATGCGGCAATACACCTTCATCATCATTTTCCTGCCCATATTCTTACTAATATTATAAAAGCGAAAGTGAGTTTGTTTGTTTCTTACGTCTTCACGCCTAAATGGCTAAAGCGATTTTGATGAATTTTGGTACAGAGATAGTTGAGGCCCTGGAGACGGACATATGCTATTTTTTTTTAAAGTTATAAATGTGGGAGAAAGGGCTAAGAAAAGGGAAAACTTAGCTTTGCTATTACGATAAAAAAAGCGCATGGGCAAAAACTACCGGTAGCCGGTACCTGCAAATCAGGAAAGGGGAACTGTGTTGCCCCGAATTTAACGCAAGCGAAGTCGCGGGCAAAAGCTAGTCATATCATCCTTCATGTTGTAACATCACTATTTAGTTGTACTATTATGGTCTTCACTAGTCTATGTATTATCTGTGATCTCCCGGCGCTCTGCCTCACTTCTTCCTGTCATGTCTTACGATGTGTACATTCCTGTGTCTCCTGTCAATAAACCAGTATCATACTTAATGGACATCTTTTATTAAGAATCCAACATAACATGGTGTCAGAAGTGGGATTCGAACCCACGCCCTCATAGAGGGCAATCAAAACAAGACTTTTGTGAACAAATTCATACACAATATAATGATGTATTCCAGGGTCTTGGCTGTCTGCCTCCAGTCTGTCATCTAAAACTCAAGCCTGATGCAGTACCATGTGTGGATCCGCCCAGGAAAGTCCCATTCGCATTACAAGGGAAACTGCGTGAGGAGTTGGATCGCATGGAGAAAATGCAAGTCATAGAAAAGGTTACAAAACCTACAGAGTGGGTTAATTCAGTCGTTGTAACAGTAAAAAGTTCAGGTCAGTTACGAATTTGTCTTGATCCTAGAAATTTAAATAAAAATATCATGAGGGAACATTATCCACTCAAGTCAATTGATGAGATTAGGTCTCAGCTCGAAGGGGCTGTATGTTTTTCTCATTTAGATGCATTTTCAGGGTTTTGGATGCTACGTTTAGATGAATATAGTTCAGAATTATGTACCTTTCAAACACCATTTGGTAGATATAAATATTTAAGATTACCATACGGCATAAATGCCTCATCAGAAATATTTCAAAGAGTCATGATGAATTTATTTGGTGATATAGAAGGAGTTCTAATTTTTATTGACGATATTTTAGTGTATGGTCCAAACGAGTCAATTCACAATGAAAGATTACATAAAGTCATGCAAAGAGCTCGTCAAGTCAATTTAAAATTTAACAAGTCAAAGTGTAAATTTTCACTGTCAGAAGTATGTTTTTTAGGTTATGTCTTCAGTAAAGATGGTGCAAGGGCAGATCTTGAGAAGGTCAAAGCAATTGTCAACATGCCCACACCACAAAATGTCAAAGAGTTACAGAGAATACTAGGTATGATAAACTACCTAGGACCTTTTATAAGTAACCTGTCAGAAAAAACACAAATGTTAAGAAATCTTTTAAAAAAAGATGCAGTCTGGACTTGGGATGAAAATCATAGTCAATGTCTGAGGAAACTGAAGGATGAAATTGCAAATTCACCAGTTTTAGCTCATTATAATCCCAAGATTCCATTAGTCTTGTCAGTCGATTCGTCAAAGTCAGCGTTAGGTGCAGTCATTTTACAAAAAAATAAGCCTATAGCATACAGTTCAAAAACTTTAACTCAAACCCAAGAAAGGTATGCTCAAATAGAGAAGGAGCTGCTAGCAATTCAATTTGGTTGTGAAAAATTTCACCAATATGTATATGGTAACAGAGTCACAGTTCATACTGATCATAAACCATTAGTCTATCTGTTTAAAAAACCATTACATGATGTCCCAGCTAGATTACAGCGTATGATGTTAACTTGTCAAAAATATGATTTAGAAGTTATACATGTCCCAGGTAAAGAAATGTTTATATCAGACACTTTGTCAAGAGCCGCCTTGAAAGATCACTATATACCTGAAAATGAATCAGAAATGTCTTGTCATGTCAATCTAATGTATGCTAACTTAGCAATTACAAAAGAATATAGTACACAATTGGCACAGGAAACCAGAAAGGATCAATCCTTGCAATTATTAAAAAAATATTATAATGAAGGATGGCCAAACAATAAAAACAATGTCAGTCCATTGGTAAAACCATTTTGGAATATTCAAGGGGAAATTCATGTAATTAAAGATTTACTTTTCAAAGGCTCAAAATTAATAGTACCACAGTCTATGTACAAAGGAATGTTAGAACAGATTCACAAAGGTCACCAGGGTATAAACAAATGTTTAAAACTAGCTAAAGAATCTCTGTATTGGCCAAATATGTCAAGTGATATTAAGAATTTAGTAGACCAATGTCTTATATGTGCTAAGTTTAAACAAAGCAATCAAAAGGAACCACTACAAAATTTTGAAATCTGTAAATACCCATGGCAACAAGTAGGTATTGATTTAATGCATTTTGATAGTTTAGTATATTTAATTGTCACAGACTATTACTCAAAATACATAGAAATAGCATTATTAAATAAAAACAGTACATCTCAAAATGTTATTACTCATTTAAAGTCAATTTTTGCACGCCATGGAATACCATTGTCACTAGTCTCAGATGGTGGACCTCCTTTTCAGTCAATCCAATTCAAAATTTTTTTGCAAGAATGGGACATAGAACATGTTGTTACTAGCCCATATCATTCACAGTCTAATGGACAAGCAGAGAGTTCAGTCAAAATTATAAAAAACATGCTAAGAAAATGCAAAGAAAATGTATCAGATCCATACATAGCATTGTTACAATATAGAAATACAGGTAAAAATAATTTTTCATCACCAGCACAGTTACTCATGTCTAGGAACTTAAGAGATAACATTCCAACATCATATAAGAAGTTAAAGCCAAAAGTGGTAACATTTAAAGATTACAAAGAGTCTGTCAAGAAAAATGATCAAAATAAGTCAAAATACTACAATAAGAATGCCAAGTCAATGTCTATGTTACATCATAATGATCATGTCTATTTTAAGAGAAACCCTAGTAGCAACTGGGAACAAGCTATTGTTAAGCAAAGATTGTCAAATAATAGATCATATGTTGTTGAGGATGTCAATGGAGTTAGGTATAGGAGGAATAGAATTCACTTAAGACATAAATATTCTCATAATTGTGCTAACCCTCCCATGCAATCCAACTCGTCACAAAGGGGAGAGGAAGGTGACAGACAGGAGTCTAGGCATCAAGGATCCTCATCTCAACAATCCTCAAATGTAACAACTAGGTCAGGTCGTATTGTAAAACCTACCAGAAGGTTAATTGAAGAAATTGATTAAGTTAAGTTATAAATAAAGTCATAAGTAAAGTTTAAGTATAACCATAAGTATAATTAAGCATGTTGTCTTGTATAAAGTCAAATAGCATAGCACTTATATTAATTGTCAGTCAGGGGTCTAATTTGAACTCAACAAGGGGGATGTTGTAACATCACTATTTAGTTGTACTATTATGGTCTTCACTAGTCTATGTATTATCTGTGATCTTCCGGCGCTCTGCCTCACTTCTTCCTGTCATGTCTTACGATGTGTACATTCCTGTGTCTCCTGTCAATAAACCAGTATCATACTTAATGGACATCTTTTATTAAGAATCCAACATAACACTTCATACAGTACATCCATCGTTTCTTTAGTATTTGCTGTATTGCTATTTTGTTTTCAATTTGTATGCAGGTTTCTTTTATGTCGTTGGTACTTTAAATTTGATTAACCCAAATACTGTGCTTTCGATTTGGCTTCTTCTTCAGTAGGAGTTTTTGAGCCAAAGGAAAGGAAACCCAGTTCCATTTTCAAAATCTTCAGCAGCTCAAACAAACAACCGTTCAATATGACGATTACACTGATCTCTCTAGCTTTTGCTTTTTTTTCCCCACTAGATATTAAAATTTATACCTGGGATGATTTTATTATCTTTCTCACACGTTATGTATAGTATATCAAAAATAGAAAAGAATTAAACGGCGTCAAAAAGTTCGTCGATCGACTGCTGCGCTGCGTGTCGCGTGTTCGATCCCCGCACGGAACAAATATTTGTATGACCTACAGGTAGTTGTTCCGAGTCTGGCTGTTTGTGTTTGTGAGTTTCAATGTTTGTACACGCACCCACGATACAGGAGAAATTCCTAGTGTGGGGCAACGTTTATTTTTTTTAAAGTATGTTTGTATTTGCACCGTTTGAGGTCGCCTCAGTGGTAATTGAATCATTCTATGTTTGAAATTTTCTAGAATTTAAGTCAATAGTTTTATTATCATTATACTATTTACAGTTAACAATATAGGTGTCGACACAGAACTATGCGATATCTGTTAGTAGATCAATCAGGATCTGATATGAGTTCGAACACCTATCAAAGAATGGCGTATTTTAACTTGTAGATATCGGTCATAGTAAGTTGATTTATTTATATCGCATATCGACTTATATACGATGAGATTTGAGTATCTTCTTAATAGGAAGACTCGTAAACAAATACAGTTTTTAAAAAATCCCCAATAACATGTTTTGCTTTATTATGAACTAGCTTTTGCCCGCGGCTTCGCTCGCGTTAAATTCGGGGTAACACAGTTCCACTTTCCTGATTTACGGGTACCTGCTACCTGTAGTTTTTACCCTTGGGCCTTATGTATTGTAATAGCAATGCTAAGTTTACCCTTTTCTTCCCTCATTCTCCCTCATATATCAATCTTTTAAAAAAAAATAGCCACGTGCGTCTCCAGGGTCCCAACTATCTCTGCAAAAATTCATCCAAATCGGCTTTTCCATTTAGGCGTGAAGACGTAACAAACAAACAAACTCACTTTCGCTTTTATAATATTAATATTAGTAAGGATTTATGACGTTGCTATATTACAGCTGATTGCAATATGTCTGGGACTTAATTGCATTAAATCGGTATTTTCTAAGAACTCAATTCAAACACAGCAGGCAGCTGAACCGAGTTTGTTCAGTTGTTCTTGAGTTCATTCATTCATTCTCTCACCAACACCTAATAAAAAAAAGTGTGTGTGTCAGCTCCGCCGCATGACTGGAGCATGGTGGCATGACTCCTTAAGTAAAAAAAAAATAAATATCACTGACGGACGACAAATTTCATAAAGCGCCATCTAGTAATATTCAACTGTACGTGTTACGTTTTTGGTGCACGTGCAACAAAAACGTAACGAGGTCATTCATCAGTAGATTTTACACCTTACATTTTTCTCATACCGGGCGCCTTATATATGAAAATCGATTCTTAAGGAGTAAACTCCAAAAAAGTTTTATTCAAGAATCTCCGTAAATGGTTTGGCGAAAACCTTGTCTCATTACACAAACTAGGATAGATTTTTCGAATGGAAAATTATCAAATGAATTTTTCCCGCGGTCTCCAGGCGGAGTGGAAGGGAGTGTCAGACTTGTTCTGACTAAAACCCTTATATTCTAGGGCCGCGGTATTTCTTTCGAAACCCGCAGGTTTACTGCCCGCGGTTTAACGGTAAGTATAATCTTTAATATTTAAAAACAAAACATTGGTCAGAGCGTGCCTATTCTCACAGGGCAACACACAGCTATAAATTTATTCAGAAAAATATTTATTTAACATACTTATTTTATTTTACATATACTTACATATATTTTATTAGAAAAAAGGTATTAAAGATTTAACCTCCATGGAATATGGGATTTACTGACTATGTAACGATTTGACCATATTATGGAGTGTTCTAGAGTATCTCATAGAAGTTTCTATACTGAAGTAGCTACCCTTATGTCAATAGTAGGCAGTAGAGACCTAGAAATTTCTGAATCTATCATATGAGTGGTTTTCTTAAAAGGAACAAGTGGAAATGATGAAGAGATTAATATTGTTTTTAATTACACATGCTTCTAGAATTGACTTCAAGTTGTTTACATAATTCATTGTGTGAAGTATTTTATAGTAGTGGATAGATTCGTCAAATCATGCTAAGGAAAAAGCTATATCATTAAGGTTCTTTTGATAAGATATCTTTTGATAAGATCGAATATCACTAGAAAAGGTAATTAATAGTCTTCAAAATTATCTGATAGTAAACGGATTTGAATGTTACGAAATTAAACCTAAATAAACTTTTCGTAATAGGTGTATGGTTCATTTTTATTTGTTAATATGATTGCTTATCTATTTGTGATACTGCAATCGGTCATTCATGATGGGTATTAAATGATACTAGATTCAGAATTAATGAACATATAATTACGTATTTCCACATAATTTCATCGTAATTATAAATCTGTAATCTGTGTCTGTTTTGGAGAAAAAAAAGGGTGTACATTAGAACAAAGTTAGTTAACTGGGAATTACATTGTTACATTAGTATTTACATTAAATCTTTAAATGTCAAGACTGTTCTGTTTTATATAATAACATTTGGTGATTAATATTGTAGATAATGAATAACAACGAGAGCGCGGTGCTTCAAAATAGTACCAACTGTTAAATACGATCCATATACGCGCTTCATCGAAAACGAATGCTATGAGATTTACGAAGTATAAGATTTATTTCTTTAGGAATGTACAGTATGTACACTAGGCCCACTAGGCAATCGCCCGTGGTACCAGTCAAAAGCGACGAGCATCGCAATGACGTGAAATAAAATGTGAACCTCAAGACCATCCACCACGGAGGACTATAATTGTGGACAACCTCTGCTCCATGCATGGGACATAGGAAATTTAGTCAAGGCAATGTATGCAGGTTATCATTTGAGAGATGTTGAGAATTTAAAATTTCTTTCGTATGTAACAAATGATGAATGATGCTGTGATCAATGCTCGTGCCTTCTTTGTATGAGACAAGATCTTTGCCCAGCTGTGGGACAGTTATAAGCTGGTATTATTATTATGTAACAAATACTTGGTTTTTATGTATGAATACCATTGAAATTAGCACAAGGCATAAGAGTCGAAAACAGAGAGAGAGAAAGAGTAAAAAGACTTATTGCCGCGTTTTCGGTATTCACATTTAAAGAAATGAGAATAAGCATTAACGTTGTCTCACTACTAAACTGCTTAATTATTATAGTGAATAGTAAGTATTATAAGCTTCATGGTCTCGTCATTTCCGGAGCTAACAAACCTTTTATTTGAACTGCCAAAATATCGTGATTTCTAAACAATGTGATCCGTATTCCGTTGACAATAGAAGTAACCTAACAACATCCTTGATTCAGCACGAATATGATAGACCTGAGGATTCACATTCTTTTGATTTTTTGCCAACAATGGTCGGCGTGATTTTAGGATTTTACATTGTTATAATTTATTGTATTATGCTGTTTGATTAGCATATGTATGCGGAAAAAGGCGATCTTTAGCGTGGGCGGTGGCACAAACTTGTGTTGTTATAAATGCGAATATTAGGTTGATTGCGTATTGGTAACTGCTTGATTGTTCAATCGATGGTAATTTGCATGGAGATTATATTTTGCATTTTAATTGACTAAAACATGCCAAAGAGTCTTTGGTAAAAAATCCGAAAATTCCGCAAAACTGTTGAAACCGTGTATTTACCTACCTGCAATGGAAAGAAATAAAATGTGTTTATTTGGCTCCCACAGGACAAAACGTATAAAATAATTTCAGACATTCATAAAACTAAATATTATTTGTATAGCAGTTTATTCAGACAAAGGTCGATGGGGTCGAGTGCGCATCTTCGAGGGAGATACCATGGTTTGACTGACTGGGATTGCGATACTCTATGCCACTAAAATCTTCGTACAGTAGGTATTTATCGTGATGTACGGATAGCAATTGGTCCCGTACGCGGCTAAAAAGGCTGAGAGCTCAGAAGATAGTATTATCTGGACTCCTAGGTAAAAATAGAGGGCTTCACATCCAAAACTGATCTGTGATTTGTTTTTAGCAGATAAACTAATAGATACGCAGTTCTAAATTATAAATATAGCGCCCGCGGTTTTGCCCGCGTGATAACGAAAAAAAAATGTTTATTATCCTATGTGTGCTTCCAGACTATAATCTACCTCTGTGCCAAATTTCATCAAGATTCGTTCAGCCGTTTTGACGTGAAAGAGTAACAAACATCCTGTATGGATGTTAGTCCACCCACACAAACATTCGCATTTATAATATTAGTAGGATATCGTTAATTAAGAAAATAAATATATTTTCCTACTTACAAACATAAAAAAAAACAATTTATAGGCCAAAATTGTATTGCATTATTTTTAAGTTTGTCAAAAAGTACATACCTACTACATGAACAAGTTCGAATCACGATCTCGCAAGAGCCGAATAAATGACCTTTAAACAAACAACACAAATATATGAGGACTCATAAATCTTGACACATCCATAACATTGAAATAGAACAGAATGTCTTCCAAAAGTACCGGCGGCGGCACAGTCTGGTTGATTTATGGTTATTGGTCTGATAATAACCATAACTGTGTCCGGGTGACAACTACTTGCCTTATCATGTGATCCAATTCAAATGTCAAAAGTAGCTAGAACAATTCACAACGGAATTATGTTGCGTTTGACTTAATAATAAATAAGAACCTACAGTGACAGTACATTGATAGTATTGTTACAGACATCTTAGAGTAACATACAAAAATTGTATACCACAGATAGGTCCTCTCAAAAATCAAAATCAAAATAATTGTTGGCTGTTTGTGAATGTGAGTTTAAATGTTTGTAAATGCATCCATGATACAGGAGAAATTCCTAGTGTGGTGCAACTTTAAAAAAAAAAAACACATAGGCTTACATGGGCACTTATAAAACGTCGAGAAAAGGTTCACTGTTCGGGTTGGTCGTTTCCTATGGAGAAGAACTGGCAAGAAACTCCATGGTTACTCTTTTAAAACATTTGGTTTTACAATGTTGTTGTAACAGCGTTAGTACTTAAGTATGAGAGGACGGCGTAGACCCGACAATAAGTCATTGCTTACTTTACAAAACGTAAAATAAAATAATACGTTAACAAAGTTAACAAGCTCTGGCTCCCGAACTAGGTTTATATCTTTGTACAGACGCCAGCAGGTCAAGCTACCCGAAACTGTCAATTTTTCCCAATGAACCTTGAACCTAATACTTTAGAAATAAAGTCGAAAATCTATCAAAGAAATCTGACAGATTGTAGTAGCTTGATGTGCAGGCGTCTGTACATGGAAAACTGTGTTCTTCCATAAAAAAATATTCCATAAAAAATATTAAGAATCTTTTTAGTATTACTATCAGAAAACCCTTTCATTTGATAGCCATATCATGGGAATCCATAATAAGTAAATAGTTCGCTATCTTCGGTAACATGATGGTACATTGGAGTTTCAATGCATTTACATTTAGCAAACCAAGCATCGTCAAATCAAAACTAAAAATGTATATTAAATGTATATAATATACAAATGTAATCCCTACTTCCTTATAAAAGCGAAAGTGGTTTGTTTGTTTGTTACCTCTTCACGCCTTAATGGCTAAACCGATAAAAATAGTGGGTTTTGGGGAGAGAGGGACGAAAAGGGAAAACTCAGCGTTGCTATTACAAATCAATAAGGCGCAAGGGCAAAAAGTGCAGGTAGCAGATACTGTGTTATACCGAATTTAACGCGAGCGAAGCTGCGGGCAAAAGCTAGTGTATATATGTATAAATGAAAATATATTTCAGTTCAATTAGATGCCGGGAACGAAAAGGGTGTCAAATTTATTTTATAAGAGTGTCAAGACAAGCTTGTGAAAAATAAAGTATTATCAAAATCTTGGATTATTACTGTGATGGTGTAACTCACGAGTTACACCATCACAGTAATAATCCAAGATCCTATACTAAAGTAGACTGATGATTAAGCATTGTTACTCTTGTGAGACGTTTCCTCATGAACGGCTAACAGTGATCCTATTGTTATAGAAAACTCAGTTCCACATTCCAACAAACAAACAAAAAAACTATCTATAAATGAAAAATGTGTAAACAATGTGCTTCACAGATTTCCCTAGTTTAAGTTATAAACAGAAAGCTTTAAACACTATTAGAGATGTAAACTTAATTGCATTGGATCGATCTTCGATGACTGCCAATTATCCACAAGTGAATCAGCGATCAATCAAATAATAAAAGTCAATGCAAATAATAATAATAATACGAGGTAAAACATTGTGTTTAATTTTAAATCGTCGAAAATTGTATGGCCTAATCACCTCGGTCTTTAATATTTTAATCAACATGGGGGCCGTTTTAACAATCGTAATTAAGCTCAAATCAAATTAAGAGACAGTTGAATAGATATTGATGATACGTAATTAAGTCTTAGATTCGTAAGAATCCCAATTATTTATATTAATTTAAGCCTTTGTAGACTCAGTAGAGATAATGTCGATCGTTCAATTACTATAACAAAGTATTTGCATAATATGAACGTGGAAACCCATATAATAGCTGCAATTATTGTTTCAAACAATGATAAAGTATCGAATTTTGCTGTAAAAACAAAACTGCCAAGCGAAAATAGAACCTCTGGTAATGATGGCAAGGTTGACGAGTCTGTAGATGGCTGAAGCAAACTTGGTTAGGATTGGTATGTAGATTGGTCGCAGATGAACAAACAAAAGATCTTGCACCAAAAGGGTACCTTGAACTTCTCAATTTAACAAGGGCATTTAATATTGACTATTATTTAGGTTTGAAGAGCTCTCAATTTAGTACTGAATGAACCAGATGTATGTAATAACTGGTGAGTCATCCTTTTGTAGTTGTAACAGAAAGGACTTTAATTAAATAATAGATGACAATGAATAGCCCAACTGCCAATGAAAGGTCAGACATTTAAATATTTACTTTGAAACTCACTCTCTGGCCTGTTGCCTGAAACAGGACTTCTTCTGAAGTGTGAGTGGGTATTATAGGTATAAGTTAAGTAGTTAAGTTAGATATAAGTTAAGAAGTATGCAAGAGCGGTGGTAGTAAGTTACTGTCCAAATATAGTGCGATGCATATGACAATATTGCAGCGCCATAAGAGAAGACGGATAAGGATAAACTACCAAATACTAAATTGCTTTAGGCTGAAAATTTGCCTATTTGAACATCAATTAGGTACACAAGAAAGTCCTCCAAAACGGCTGCCCATAGCCACTTCTTAGTGTTATAGATAGGGAGAAAAACTAGCAGAACAAACCTGTCTGTTAGGTTAGCAGAACCCAACTACTGTTTTGGAGTACGAATGAGTATACCTGATGATCAACGTTACAAGAGACAGTCCCCCAAAACGCCCTTCCTTCGGCACTTCCTAGTGTTTTAGCTGGGAAGAAGAAGTGGCGGAACAAACTCCCCAGCAACACATCTGTCTGTCAGGTTGGAATAACCAGATTTTATACAATTAATTTTAAGGAAGATCGATAGTTCTAAATCTGAAACCTAAACAAACACAACAAATGGCTATGGATGGTATTTAAAAGTACTTCAATTTATTCCCATTTCATTTACCTAATTTTACCTGTGTTCCACCAAATATACTGAATGTGCACCAAAATATGTTAATTAAAATATGTCATAACGAGCATCAGCGCACTACAATAAAAAAGTGTTATATCTTTATCCATTTTCTATTAATGCAAGTCGTTACTGCCACTCGCCGGCCGCTGCCACGGCACCGCTCGCTCCGCTCGCTCGGCTCGTGCGTAGGGGGTCACAGTTTTAACCTAACCTAACCTACGCATTTTTTTAACATTCAGGAAAGAATATTTGGTGCACGATCAGTATTTTTGGTGAACACAAAAATATTATCCAATGGCTATACCCTACCTACTATGTATTACAAATTCTATCGTGATCCTCTGAAACATAACAAAAGCTTAACAATGCAGCGGCCCTGTCAATCACATCTGACCCCGAATCGAGAGCACTCCACAAATAGGCACTGATCACGGCAGCTGTCCATCAGACCGCGTCAATGGTCTGACCTTTGAGGAGGCCTTGTTCAGGATCAGAACAATCAGATCAAATGCTCTAGAATATGTGGCAATAAAAAAAAAACAAAAGTGGAGATTTGGAGATCATTGGAATATGGTACTGGTCCTTGACGATTTGGTTGTGGAAGGCGGGGAACTGGGTGATGTGGCGTAAGTTCTGAGGATTGTGACTGATCGGTCTACATAGACTGATACATTTCAATTTTGAAAATAAGATTTTAATTTTTTGCTTGAAAGTTTTGCAATTCATTTGTGTGAACGGCCTTGTGTGTGTGAACAGTGAGTAAAGGATAGCTCACCGTCCGTCTGGCTCCGGGTCGGTTCCGGATCGATGACTGCTGAGTGCAACCTCAAGATTGTTTGGAAGGGACTGTCCGACTTTTACTGGCTAAAACCTATCCATGTTCCTTCTTTAGCCCCTTGTGTGTGTGTACATATCCCGAGGAGGCATTTAATGTTTCCTTTCCGAAAAAAAGGTTTGGTGTAGAAATGGCCGGTGTTGCGGGTTGTAAAGAGATACTGCGGCTCCTGAATATAGGGCAAAAGAAGGAACATGGGTTTTAGTCACTCAAAATCTGACGTTCCCCCCAGAGCAGGGGAAATTATTCGATGACTTTCCATCTGAAAAAAGGTGTAGAAATGCGCTGTATCTACTTTAGTTAAGTTGGAACATCTGGGTGCCCTGTTGTTGTGTTCTTTTGGAAGCTTTATCTTTGTAACCTATTTGTAAGTAATGTGATGGCTTCTAAAAAAAGGCAAACATAAAAGTATTTGTTGTATTATATTTTATAGCAATGCAAATTGACATACAAAAGTAATTCATTACACAATCATGTCTCCAGGGTCTGTTTTCGTTTTCATCAAAACGTTTCGCAACTAAAAGTATTTATTAGAACCTACTTAAGCGTGGCCTGAAGCTTATGAGCTAACATTACATGATTAAAAGTAATGTTTATGGTGGTCAGAGGTTGTACTGTTCTCGTCACTTCTAAACTTATTATTACTGCATTTAAATCTCTTGCTTCACTTAGCTTTAGGGAAGTGCCATCAGTTTGATAGATTGCTTAACCGATAGGAGTGGTCAGACACCTAATTTGTTTTAATAATGTGTGCTTTTGTATTGGTATCATCTGAAGGCAGGTTTCAAAACTCAGAAAGGAATTATCGTAATCTGAGATTGTTGACTTATTGGTCGCTCTTGGCGTTTGTCAAGAATCCCTTTGCTCATAGGGATTTGCTCAAGAATCCATTTGCTCGCGTGTTTTCTTAGAAAAGTCGCTTTTAGCGTTAACACTGTCCATTGTGTTACCTTAAGTATGATACATGTAAATAGTATTTTCTGTTTACCTTAATATGGAATGGGACTGTTGGCAACTGTTCATTAAGTTTACTCCTTTCTCTTACTGATCCTAGCCTTTTTTCGCACTGTATCGGGGTCGGCTTCTAGTCTTACCAGAGGCAGCTGATATCTTTATTTTCATGAAGCAACTGGTTTTAACTTACTGGGTTTTCCCATTAGGAATTTTTCAGTAGCAACCACGTAGCCGGATTTATACTGGGGTAAATGGCAATTCATCATTTTATTCATCACTAGCTTCCGCCCGCGACTTCGTCCGCGTGACTTAGTTACTTTGGGCTAGCGCTAACTTTAACCCGCGTGATGATCAAAAAAAAATTATCTTTCTCTCCCCTTTTCTTCCCTCTATTTCCCCCTCTACTCACTTTTTTAGCCTATGTCCGTCTCCAGGGTCCCAACTATCTCTGTACCAAAATTAATCAAAATTGGTTTGGCCATTTAGGTGTGAAGACGTAACATACAAACTCACTTTCGCTTTTATAATATTAGTAAGGATTCGTAAACATATATTTAAATTCCACAGTTGTGAGTAACGTGAGAACACATCACTCCAAAAACAAAAGAACACATTGTAGTTGTCCAATTTATAATAAGTAATAGTTACTTCCATACATCATCATGTTAACATGACATGTAACAAGGGTATTAAGTTTCGAAGGTAGACATCATTATACACTGGAGAATCAGTGTGGGTGGATAACATGACAGATATACACCCTGTTACTTAAAAAGAAAGATGGATTCGAGTTAACTGCCAATCTTTATCTGTTTCTAATGGATAAACTCATACAGTGTTTTAAAATATTTGCAATTTGCGTGTCCTTAACAACGCTGAATTAGAAAAAAATACTCACCAGTCCCCAGTCTTATCGGATGTTGTTGAATTTTAGTTTTTGCTATGGAGCGACTACCAATCTGATCTCCGTAACCCAGTTAGTACTGGATAATACGATATCCCTTGGTAAAACAAATATTCAGCCTATAATGGTCAATGTCTGAAGATAAATGTGTTTCTGGTGCGACGGCATTCTCCTGACTATGACAGTGATGCGGGCCCGGTGCCCTAATGACCCACACAATCCACCCACATGAAACATGTCTATCTTTTGTCATATTTTTTTTCTGTTCTAAGACAAAGGTACCGGTTACCTCGTGATGTTTGCCATTAAGGTTTTGAGAGCTGGTTCATTATGGTTAATGCACAAGGCAAGTCGAAAAAGTTTGGTTTTCCTACTTGTCCATGGTTAGACTTAGACTGGAAAGAAGGTGGCTGATGAGATGACGAGCAATATACAAGTATGGAAGAATACATGCTGCACCGACCCTATGGATATTATTGGGGACTAGCTTTTGCCCGCGATACGCTCGCATTAAATTCGAGGTAACACGATTCCTCTTTCCTGATTTGCAGTTGTTTTTCGTTGGTAAAAAAGTGTGTGTGTACCGATTTTTAGCTTCCTACATTGAAAACTGCAAAAACTCCAAGATAAAATTGCAAAAAAATGATGTACGAGGATTTTGTTAGTGACAAATGGTCAGCATACTATTTTTTTGCTTTCTACCTTGAAAATTCCGAAATGCTCCATACAAACCAACCATTTCAGGGGAAGTGGGGGATTAGAAAGAGACAAAATGTAGCCTATGTCCGTCTCCAGGGTCCTAACTGTCTGTACCAAAATTCATCAAAATCGGTTTTGCCATTGAGGCGTGAAGACGTAACAAACAAACTCACTTTCGCTTTTTAGGGTTCCGTAGTCTACTAGGAACCCTTATAGTTTCGCCATGTCTGTCTGTCCGTCCGTCCGTCCGTCCGTCCGTCCGTCCTCGCTTAATCTCTGTGACCGTTAGCACTAGAAAGCTGAAATTTGGTACCAATATGTATATCAATCACGCCGACAAAGTGGTAAAATAAAAATTGGAAAAAAATGTTTTATTAGGGTAGCCACCCTATATGTAAAGTGGGAAGTGTTTTTTTTTTAATTTCAACCCTAACGTGTGATATATTGTTGGAAAGGTATTTAAAAATGAATAGGGGTTTACTAAAATCATTTTTTGATAAGGTCTATAATTTCGGAAATAATCGCTCCAAAAGTAAAAAACAATGTGTCCCCCCCCCTCTAACTTTTGAACCGTAAGTTTAGAAAATATGAAAAAAATCTGAAAAGTAGAACTTTATAAGGACTTTCTAGGAAAATCATTTTGAACTTGATTGACACAACAGTTTTTGTACAAAAAAGACAAAAAGTTGTACAAAATAATTTCCTCCTCCACCTTTAAACTCATAAGTGGGAACACTTATTGTGACGGACGGGAAACTACGGAACCCTACACTGAGCGTGGCCCGACACGCTCTTGGCCGGTTTTTTTAAATATTAGTAAAGATAAGGGCAGGAGTTTCAAGATGGTAAATCGTTTATCAGTAACTCGAGTTAACTCAACAAGCTGTGGGTGTAGACCGCTTTAGTATCTGGATGGCAGATGTAGCAGTGATTCGTTCCTTGGACGAACCAACCATAGATATTGTTCTATAGTTGGTTTGCCCAAGGAAGAATAAACTAGAAGTATCAGCAGTGAACATTTTATTCACAGCATATCTTAACAATAGTAATGATATTACACGGTATTCGTGTTCTGATTGACCCATATTTGTAATTTAGTATTATTTATAACACATTCTTGGTGTCATGGTACCGCCCACGCGAATGCTCTTAATGTGCCGACCTGCTTTTTTAGTATCCAAAACTCTATGTAAATCTATCAGATTTTTATGTTAATCTCTGTATAAAAGTTGATATTTAGTCATTGTTTCGCAAATTATTATTAATTTATTTGTCAGATCAGTACAATCCATTCTTGTTAGTAAAGACATGTAACACAACTTACAAACTAATGTTAGAAAATAAATATTTAGGTTAATTCATTACATGTCAAAACTTATAATACATACACAATAACAACTCACACACACATTATTTCTGGCAACGGTTTGAAGGCAACACTAACGTCGTCGTCCAGTGTTTACAAATAACTTGTGCTCATGATGAAGACTAAGTAAACTTTGTTCCTTCTTTCTATTTCCCGCGATTAAATGGTTTTCAGTTACGAGTCTATACGGCGTTATGCACTGTTGGGATTTTATTTGTTTATTTATTAAACGTTTTATGTTCACACTGAATACAGTTAAGAAGTCAAAAACGGAAAATAGGTACTAAGGTAATGTTTGTCTCTAAAGAAATCTCTTAATGCATACCTGCGTAAGGAGAGTAAATAAAAAGAAATGTAGACACAGTGTGATGTACTTGATTGAATTCTCAGAATATTAATTTATTTATTTTTACTTATAATTTTTAACTTAAGATTCTTTGTAGGGGTAATCGTTAGAACAACTGATCTGATTCCGAAAATTATTTCAAAAGGGCAGCTACATTATCCCCAAGTATAATCTAGCATTTATTTATGTTTCGGCTACATTTAAAATTACAAATTTGTAATTTTAAATGTAGCCGAACTTTATGTATTTATACATAAAGTTAAAAGCGATGACTTACTTAGTAGATAACCGTATTAGGGCGCATGAGTAGAAGTGGCAAAGTTGTGAGCTATCTAGGCGAACTAAATGTAAAGAAGAATAAAAAAGAAGTAGAGTAGAAGAACTAGTTTAATTCTAGTACGGTCACTCATCCATCTAAAGAATTCTTAAGAATTTGAGAATCCGTCCAAGTTACGTTGCTACTGATTTACATTCTTCTCCTTCTTTTATAAATGACTAGTTTCCGCCCGCGACTTCGTCCGCGTGTCATAGTTACTTTGGGCTAACGCTAATTATAACACGCGTGATGATCGAAAAAAAATCTTTCTCTCCCCTTTTCTTCCCTCTTTCTCCCCCTTTTCTCACTTTTTTTTAGGTTATGTCCGTCTCCAGGGTCTCAACTATATCTGTACCAAAATTCATCAAAATCGGTTTAGCCATTTAGGCGTGAAGACGTAACAAACAAATAAACAAAAAACTCACTTTCGCTTTTATAAATTTAGTAAGGATAGTATCGCGCAAGTACCTGTGTGTTCAATTATTCGGGCTATTTGTAGATACCTAAGTAGGTATGAAGTTATCCAGTTTATCAGTATGACTTTTAAAGATCAGCCGTCGGCCAGAGTTAAGGCGTGTGCTCACGGTCTAAAAATGTCATCTATTCCTCGCGGCCGTCTGGTAACTAAACTTCTATTTAATTTTGATGGTAAATGGTTGCCGCCTCTCGGACATGTCTTATTAAACACATTAATTATGGTTCAAATTTCGTAGATGATTATCATTATATTCGCGCTTTCACACCGCATGTAAGTGCTTTGGTCAATTTAAAATAAATTGCAAAGAACCTTTTACTAGGTAGAACGAAACCATAGCCCGTTCTAGGAAACGACACTCTTTGGTACAGCGCCATCTATCGATCCATATGTAAGTTAAATGACGTTTTATTTTTGTCATCTTTCTTTCATAGAATTAAATTTTCATGTCAGTTTTAGTTGCCATACTCGTCCGAAACTGCTTGACCGATTTTTATGAAATTTAATATGTATGTTCGGTAGGTCTGAAAATCGGTCGTAATCTATTTTTCATACCCTTAAGTGATAAGGGTGGCCCTCTTCAGAAGGGGACCTGAGCAGCGGGTGAAACCGCTGGGCACAGCATGTATGATATGAAAAGCTTTTTGGAGTTCAACATTATTTGTAATGATTTTAAGGCCAACACAGACAAAATTAAAGAAACTATTAAATAACTGGGTCAGTTTTTGCTCAATTACATCTAAAATTATATCTTGGCTTATTGAAAATTCAATTTTATGTAATCTGTTACATGACATAATTTGCATTTATGTAGGTACTGATGATTAATTTCAAGGCACAAGGTTGGTGATTCTAAAGAATTAAAAAAATATCTCAACCATAACATGTTATGAACCTAAAAAATTTTGTACCTTTAATACGATTATAATGAGCGTCTTCAAGGCAAATATCGGCGTCAAAGTAATCCTAGTATTATTACATAACTAGCTTTTGCCCGCGGCTTTGCTCGCGTTAAATTCGGGGTAACACAGTTAGCTACCTGTAGTTTTTGCTCTAGCGCCTTATTTATTGTAATAGCAATGCTAAGTTTTCCCTTTTCTTCCCTCTTTCTCCCTCATATTTTTTTAAAAAAGTAGCCTATGTCCGTCTCCAGGGTCCCAACTATCTCAGTACCAAAATTTATCAAAATCGGTTAAGCCATTAAGGCGTGAAGAGGTAACAAACAAACAAACTCACTTTCGCTTTTACATATAATATTAGTAAGGATAATGTTAAGACTACAGAGTAACGTAATTTTTTAGTTTTAGTTGCTTGTAAAAATTTAATTAAAAGAAAGCTTTGGATTGGAGGCGCCGGGTATCGATCCCGGTACCTCTCGCATGCTAAGCGAGCGCTCTACCATCTGAGCTACGCCCCCGTTCTAAGTTAGTTTGAAATTTCAGTACCTATACTAAAGCTAGGAAAGTCGTTTCTCGTTCGGTCTTGTTTTTAACCGACGATAAAAAAGAGGGAGTTCTCAAGTGAACGCGTATATTTTCGCCCCTTCAATGTTAATTTACTTCTGATTTAGCTTCATTCTCTAAATTCCTCCTTTACATCTTTTCGTTGTTAATTATAGATAACATTTGGTTTGCCTCTTTTAGCGGCCAAAGAGAATATTGTCATAACAGAGAATAGGCGCCACATGATAGCAATAATTACATCATACAATTATATGAGCGATTTAAAAATCCATCATCATGACGTCATTGTATGTCAGTTGCTCTGTCTTAGGTTAAGGTTTAAAGATATTTATTCTCAATAAAAAAAAATTGTTGTTTGTAAAGTAGGTTTACGATCGAGATGTTTACGTGATAACGTCTTATTGGTGATATAAGTTATCACCAGTAGTGACATCTAAAATGAAATTAAGTACTAATTTAAAGTTTTTTTTTCGAGCCAAGTAACAGATGGCGCTACCATCTTTATGAAATGTCGCTCGTGAGGTTTACAAGTTTCTGAACATGTCACCCGACTAAAACGATTTTAAAGACGTTATCACGTCAAAACATAACATGTCACTTCCTTGAGAATAATAATTATTACTTAAATACTAAAGTGGGTTCCACAACATCCGTTAAAAACTAATTAAAACTATTTGGAACTTCCTTCACTACTCAACGCATTCATTTTTCGGATTATTTCCGTTTTTTTTGTTAGCGATTAAGTACAAACTAAGCTGGGTTTTAAATGCATTGAATTGTTCTTTAAATGAAAACTGATGAGATGATGAGTTATCAAGAAGTATGCAAGAAGAAGACATGCTGCGCTGACCTCAGATATATTGGTAAAGGGAACGGCAGAATAATGACGATGACCTTCATTGTCTATTTCCTTTATAAACCGTTTTCATTCAGGAAGACTTACCAAACAAGTTGTACATAATAAAACGTATGGTGCAATTATTTAAATGTAGTTAGTAAATGCGTACATAATAAATTGTTTTATAATATTACTAGCTTTTGCCCGCGGCTTCGCTCGCGTTAAATTCGGGGTAACACAGTTTCCCTTTCCTGATTTGCAGGTAACGGCTACCTGTAGTTTTGCCCTTGCGCCTTATTAATTGTAATAGCAAAGCTAAGTTTTCCCTTTTCTTCACTCTTTAAAAAAAAATTAGCTTATCTTTGTACCAAAATTCATCGAAATCGCTTTAGCCATTTAGGCGTAAAGACGTAACAAACAAACTCACTTTCGCTTTTTTATTATTAGTAAGGATGAATAAATAATTAGTTACACGCATGTACATATAATACATAGTCATTGTAAGTGTAGTGTTACAGACGCGTCATTGGTAGGGTTAATTGCATTTGTTTAATCTAGGGTTACCACTTGTACTAAGGGTAAAGAGTTTTTCAATACTGGGACCATCCTTACTAATATTACAAAAGCGAAAGTGAGTTTGTTTGTTTGTTACCTCTTCAAGCTTTAATGGCTAAACCGATTTTGATGAATTTTGGTACAGAGATAGTTGGGAGGAGCAGGAGACGGACATAGGCTAATTTAAAAAAAAAAAATAGTGATGTGAGGGAGAAAGGGGGAAGAAAAGGGAAAACTTAGCGTTGCTATTACAAATCAATAAGGCGCAAGGGGAACTGTGTTACCCCGAATTTAACGCGAGCGAAGCCGCGGGCAAAAGCTAGTAGAAATATATTTATGTATCTTTGACTGGGTATAATTTTGGAATATCATTGGAGTTTCTCGTCGGTTCTTCTTCATAGGAAACAACAAATCTGGACGATACCTTGACCCTTTATGTTTTCAGTTTAACAAATGTAAGTTTATGTAAATTTAAATAATTTGAATTTAATTACAATAAACAAATTGTACGATGGTACCTGAAAGTTAGACTTAGCGTTTAGCACAGGGCGGGCGTTTTGGGGCCCGACATTCAAACCTCCGTTGGCTCAGTACTGGCCCCGAAAGGGGTTGAACAATTAAGTCATCTTATCATTTTTTTTGTAAATATTTTATATTTTGGTAAAAAAATAATGTGAGTGTGCATTAATTAAGATAGTTGATTCAAAATCGTATATGTCAACGCCATTACACATTCATATATAAATAAGTATTTTCTAAGCGACCCACGTTGACAGTAACACTTTCACGACCAGCTAGCCAAGCGTATTTAGTACAGATATTTAATAAAACAAGAGGCCTGCTTACACTGGTTTTTTTACTCTGTAGCCTGTTGAACTAACATCTTTGCTTATTTTTTAAGGGATCAAGTAATATATTTTTTCTTACTAAACTTTCTTACTTAGAAAACTATTTGTAGGCCGTACAAATATTTGTTCAGTGCGGGAATCGAACCCGCAAGATGCAGCGCAACCAGCATATCGCACAGCCACTGCCTCATCCGTGCCGTCATAATAAATAAAGACTCATTAGCCATTCCTATTACTGGGGCACAATGCATCTGATCTATGTCATCCATCATCTCCTAACCCGTACGTGGGTAGATTTGAGTTATATCATCGATTAGGGACACATCGACAACCCTGTTAACCCCTGGCCCGCTGCCAAGGTTGGACGTATCGTCGATATATTGTAATAGCAACAAAAACGTAATTAGTAACGTCAGCGCAGGCGCAGGTTACGTGTCAATATTGATGTTGCGTGTGACTTGTGAATGTGTGGACTTGGTGAAAAATATATTTGTTACTAGCTATTGCCAAAACTGAAAACTCAAAGCATTTATATCAATTAGACCATTAGAGGCACTTTTGAATGTAAAGAAACAAATTGAAGCTACAGTCCCGGTCACAAGGTATAATAACTTGTGAAAGTACTGTGGTTGCCCATTCCAAAGCGTTGATCTCTATGGAGAAGAATGGGCAAGAAACTCCACTCCTCGTTGCCCGCACCTTCCCCCGCGTAGATGTCGAAATGTACCCCAATCGACACATAGTACCGGGATTAAAGTGGCATAAGATTTAATTCAGGTTTTACGATATCTGTGTGTTCATTCATCACAAAAACCACTGAACGGATTTTGTTCAGTGCTTTCTGCGTGAAAAGGCAATAATTATTAAATACATTTTCACAAACTTCCGCATTTATAATTTTAGTAGTATAGATGATGTTATAGCTAAATTGTATGAACGAGGCCAATTCGAAAAATAATAAACAAACTAATGTTTAACAAACTGTGTAAATATGAAATAAATACCAATCACAGATATTGTCTACGTCATTACTTGAAGTACCTAATGACTCATTAGGTACTTCATGAACGCAACGCGCCGTACCAGAAACATACGAAATTGCCCTAAGTTCAAAGTTTTTAGTGTGCGTATCAACAACAAAGAAATTTGATGAACTAACAATTTGATAATACATTGTTGATAGATAACTTTACCACTGTGATTAAATAATAAAAATTGTAGATAGTGTATTTTGTTAGCTCGTTGGTAGTTGAGCGAAGTAATTGTTCTGGCAAGGTGCAGGACGTGTTAAGGTCGATATTGACTGAGGTGTAATGTACCATTGCAAAATCTTTAAATACTCATAAAGATTTATTATTGCACCAAATATTCAGTGTTAACATTGAAACTATGTCTGGGAACAGCTTAGTATTATGAAATACGGCACGGTTGGCGCAGTGGCTGAGTGATTGTCTGCTGCGCTGGGTGTCGCGGGTTCGATCCCCGCACGGAACAAATATTTGTATGACCTACAGGTAGTTGTTTCGGGTCTGACCGTTTGTGTACGTGAGTGTAAATTGTTTGTAAACGCACCTACGTTACGACAAGAGAAATTCTTAGTGTGGGGCAAAGTTTTTTTAAAAAGAAAAGAAAGAAAGAAATACTTTATTAATTTTTAGCTCGATAGCTCAATAGCTTATAAGACAATTCTTACAAGCTAATTAATATGAAATACAAAGCATCCAAAATGTAATAAAGCCGTTTTTATTTAATAGTGAACCATTGTACTGTCTTTAAAGTAAAGCTTTTATTGCAGACATTTATAATAATCGTCACGGTTTTCATATGCAGAAATGCAATTGATGTCCGTTCGTCTGATGACAAAGGCCTCCTCCAACTCCCTCCATTTTGTTCTATCACTGTGCTTTTCTACCCCAAAACCATCCAACGGCTATTATTTGTTCTTCCCACCTTCTAAACTGGCGTCCTCGTTTCCTCTTTCTACCAATACCATAATGATGGTCATGATGGTTTTCATCCATTTGTTCATTTTAGTGTCTTTAGTACTATTGGGACGTCTTAACCTTTCCTCATCCGTAAGTTGCTTATTATTTACATTTTCTTATTCATATCTTTATAATGCCTGGCACTTATAATGATTGTCTTAAAGGTCTACCTAACTACAGACATAATCTGTGGCCCTGTGTGCCTTTATATACTTACTCCAAAACAATGGGAGTGGAATCATGACTCCTTGCGTGTCTGATACTTACACTTACAATAAAATAAGCCACACAAACATATCGTGAACTAGTCTAATGCACGACTTACCTTCTAATATTCTCTGCTCCTCGTCCTTCCAAGCAAGAAGTTAATGAGTCCTCTTGTAGTCAGTAATTACATCGTGAGTGATGCTTCGTTGATTGATGATTGTCGATACATGTCGCTAATTATTATTTGTATATCTTGTAATTACTGTCTATACGTGTCAGTTTAGAGTTTGTTATATTGTGGGTAGAAGATAAGTGACTTTATATACAAGGTGAGTGATTAAACGTGTGCAATTATTTAAAGGTGCTCTTATAAAAATGAACAGTTCCAAAAAAAGTTGATTATGTATTTTACGCTTGTAGCGGCCCGGTAACTGCGATTTGCTGAGTTGCATTTTTGATGAAATATGGGGACGCGAGTGGACAGACGGCTCGCCAGTCGCTTACAGCACACACGCCCTGCCTCTAGACATACGTAGTACGTAGTTAAATATAACGAAATATTGTGGAACCCGAATTAAAGACGTTTATTTTGTTGAAGTCACATTTCATTTAAGCATCTCCCAACACAGGGAAACACACACAACACGCTCTTAAAGTGTTGGCGATTTTTGACAAATTACTCGTATATCACCAGGATAAAATCCATAAAATTTCCGTACCTCAAAAATAGTTGAACTACACTCCGTGTCCAAAGACAATTGCCCATTCTTCTTAATAGGGATCTACACTTTGAAATGGGCAACAACAGTACAATAACAACTAATTTTTCATCTTTAGGTTTTTAAATCCAAATATACTGTAATGGTTTCACTGAAGTAAATGCTTTGAGTATGATTCAGACGCTAACAACGAGATATAATTATGACTGTAATGTTGATCTTGAACAATACGTTAGAAGTTTCATCTAATCCATCTTCACTCATGAAATGAATTTTAAATTAGCATCCGACAATAAATCAACCAGTCTCTTGTTACAGAAGGAAAACTATGGTGAATACGTACTATGTCCTACCTACATAATCATGAGGTAAATCGGGCTTTTCCTATCATTACAGTAAATAAGAGGAAATGCTAAAGATTTTGAGAATATTTGTTACTTTTTCAAGCCAAAACTACCTTAATGAATTTGGCTTTTAAATCTTATTAGGGTTTCGTTTTTCATTTTGAGGTACGCGACCTTATAAACTGAATTGAAATACTTTGAAGCATTCAGAAGTTCATAATTAGGTACTGTAAGGCAATGACAAGACAAACAATGTCTTCGAATTAACCTGAAGTCCTGAAGACTGGTTGAATAATATTAATGGTCCCATGCGGTCGCTGAAACTATAAAAATAATCAAATTAAGAACGATATAAATATCCCATATAAATTTTCACAGTTTTCAAGGTAGGAAGCTAAAAATCGGTACACACACTCCTTGTTACCAACGAAAAATACCTCGAATTTTACGCGAGTGAAGCCGCGGGCAAAAGTATGATTTTATTTCCAATCAGATTTGGATCACCCATGGTTTCTTCTTTTTTTTATCTACAAGTTTACTTAGTTGGATAGGTAGTTCAAAGTTCACCTTTTTCCTCTGGCATTAACTCTTAACTATCTATAATAAGTGTTTTGTTTATAGTTCTCAAATTACAAAGTGTAGTTTAAAGCTTTTAAACCTAAAGTGAGTTAGCAATTACACACAACAGTTATATTGCTCAAGCTAGTACTAACACTATTTTAAAACGATCAAAGTTCATTTTGTGCTAGCACTGTTTTAATGGGTGACATTAACTAGGTTCCATAAAATAGTAGAGCTGCGTCTGCCCTTACAAATTTTTCATGGATTATGTTGCTTGGCATCCGCTACCTAATAAGTAAGATCGGACAAATTGTCTCCATTACTTTCGATAATTTATTTTTATTACTAACTTTTTACAATATTCCTAAATAAACCAGTATTAAAAAACATAAATCTCTACTGGTATTGGGACCAGGGCTTCTGCTACCAGCGGTCTGGGCTCCAGAGAAAGGTACTTCCTAACATGAGCCATCTCCAAGAGTACCCCTTGCTGATCAACCACTTGATCTATCTGCATATATGCATAATATATATACATGATTTTGATCGCGGCTCTTGGCAGTTAATATAATAAACATTTTATTTCAGAAATTATACATCCATATTTTATTAGTAAACAGTAACTTAAAAAACTATGTTAGTAAAACATGTAGATTGGACAAAACATGCATAAACGGGCAATCAAATTTCTCCGCAAAGACATTCAGGAGACTGTTCGAGCTGCCCCGGACCCTCTGCAGCAGCGACGCGGCACGCTTACGTCTGATCGCTGCAAAACCATCAGTGTGCGCAGTTAAGCTATTGGCTGATACGACTATCGGCACAATGATCGCTGACTCCACAACCCACATATCAACAACCTCGCGAGCCAAGGCTCAAATACTTAATTGACTATCGATGTGTGACTAAATCGATGTGTCACCAGAGGTGTCCAAAATTGACTATAATATTAACATATTTCAACGGCTATAAATTAGCCAGTATTCATATAACTTTGACAAAGTTATATGAATACTGGCTAATTTTAAACAAAGTTACTTTGTTAATCTGAAAATCTAGACTAGAGTTTTGTTATTTCGGAATGTGTTTATTTTGAAATCAGCTTTATTGTGAAGCAAGGAAGGTACAATTTGTGTAACATTTAATTTAGAAATTCTTAGTAGCAGCGGAGTCAGGATTTATGTCCGATCCGGGGTTCAGACCCTCTATTTTTTCAGATAACTTTCTCGCTCTGGGCGGAGCGGGGAGAGTGTAAGACTTTTACTGACTAAAGTCCCACCCATGTACCTTTTTTTGCCCTTTATGTTGCGGGGTACTTCTTTCAAGCAACCCGCAACCCCGCCAGCTCGCCGTCTATTACTTGAGACTTATACAACTGCCGAATTGTGAATGTAATATTAGGGTACACCGTACACCCCTGACTATCCCTTGGGGAATTATTAGCGTGATATAGAAAAAAAAATATATTTATAAGGTACACAGGTATGGTCGTTCTTGTACTTCTACTGTTTTTTTTTGTTTTTCGTAACTGGATAAAATGCTGCATTGCATTGCCAGAGGGGCGCTGTACTATACAGGGTTATTTGTAAAACACTGACAACCTTGCAGGACTGTATTACAATCATTATAAACAACAACTTTTGTTCTATGATTTTTTACAATTTTTTATACAATTACCAAAAACAAATCTTCAAGATTTTGTTGTCCTATGTAACACATTTCAACTCCGTATTTTGCTGTACCTACATACCTACACCGCCGCTTGTGTGAGCGTTCAATTTCAATATTTCTATTTTTGTATGAAAATCTTATGAACTAAAATATGATATTTGTTTAAATGTCCTAGAACAAAAGTTGTTGATTATGATGTTAGTAACATGGTCCTGAGAAGTTGCCAGTGTTTTACAAATAACCCTGTATACAATTCCAATAGTATGGCCGATTAAAGTGTGCAGTTCAATGTGGCGGTGCTTGTCATAAAGCTTCGATATGTCAAACTTGGTATAGTTATTTTAATCATGTTCTCATTTGTGAAATTGTCTTGAACAAAAACGATGTTGGTGATAGTTCAGTTTTAGGGCACGCTACGGCGCGTACAAGCATGTAACACTATACATAATTATTCACATTTTGTTACAGGTCTCTTTATCTGACGAGCCATTTCCCAACTATGTAAGTGTTGGCTTCCTCTCTCTTCGGATACAGCTCAATACCAGTATTTGACGTGGAACTAACTGGTTGTATTAATTTTATTTGGTTGTAGTGTCTTGATCTTGAGAGCAGAGGTCGGTCGGGGCGGCCGAAAATATGCAGTAGCCTTGGTGGTCCAGACGCTTACTGGGTACTTTTATGCTTGGACTAGATTTATCAGTGACCTGAAAGTATGACAGCCAGGCTTACCAAGAGGTATCGTAGAACTTACTGGTTTGAGGAGGTCAGGTAGACCTTGGCTTCTTGTTGAATACTGAAACTACAGCTGCATCTGGTTAGACTGGAAGCTGACTCAAAAGTAGGTGGTGAGTGGTGTTTAGAAAGAGTTTCGGAATATTCAAATCTAGGATATAGCCACTTTCGTGAATAAAATAAGGGTTTATGAAGTAATACTTATTTTAATTTAAACTTGTGAATAGACTTCTTACAATAATAATTCGTTTTCTTGTAACAGATAGAAACAACTGCATGTCAAACTATTAAGCTAGAATTCGAAGAGCCGTTCATGAAGTTTACAATGCCAATAAGTCGAACACTTAGTCAGTTACAGAGTACGTCGTTAAGGCAAGAAATAACACTAGAATTCTTAATTTTCTTTTAATTTAAAACTCAAATGCAATTTGAAGGAGGGATAGCAATAACAGATACTAAAGTGATACGAGTTATAGATATACATATATTTACGTTATAGCAAACACTCACCGAGTAGCAGATTGATGTAATATAACATAACAGTCAGACCATCTAGAAATACACCATATATTAGAAACGACCAGGGGAAGGACTAAGCTCACTTCGCGTGTCGAAACTATACGGACCCAGTGGAAAGTCAGGTCAGCCAGCCAGTCCACACATAAACCAATGAGCATCCTAATTTGAAGCCATAGCGTGCCAAGATACCTGATCACTCAGCGACTCCACGCTAGCAGGTTTCTTGACCTCCGTTGCGTACGGGTTCTGTTTCTTGTTATAACCACGTATGCGAACTTGGCGGTACAAAAACTCTCTCGTCATTATTTCAGGCACAAACATTTTTCTACTTCTATACAACACCTTGTCTCGGGGCCCCCAATTTGCTTTAGCACTAAATAGCAAGTGAAGCTCACCACGCTGGTAGAACTTTATCACTTGTGCTATTATACCTACCACAATGATGATACAGTATATGAATAATAAAATGTACAGTAACAGCAAATCGCAAGTCATAGAAATAGATTCAATAAAATATGAGTCGTCAAACTCATATGTTGCCATTACTTTCCATCGAGCGTAGAGAATTACGCAAATGAATACCGGATTCAAAAGCCAAGCTAGTTTACAAAAATTATTAGTTTTAATACCAATCATGAATATAATGTCCACGTTATGGTTTTGGACACCATAAAACCAATACAAGCCAACAGAAAGAAATAAATTATTAACTGTTTGAATAATTTCTGTTACATCTGTAAGGATACCAGTCAAGTCGGAACACAAAAATGGAAGGGTCCAGAGTATTATACATATTAACAGAAACATACACGATAGTTTAGAGTACTGTTTTGCTAAATCCATATGAAGTATGAGTTCCTTTAAGAACAAGTACAAAATCCAAAAATTTATAAATAAACTGCCGAAAACAATGGAGAACCAAAAAAATCCCCAAATCGGCAACGCATCAAAGTAACTCATTATTTCGGTCATTGAAGCAAACATTGGAAAAAATAAACTTTTTCCGATTTCTATAACGTTTGTTTCTTCACCGTGATAATACGACATTGTCTTAATTCCACTATAAGCAATTAGTGCGAACATAAACGATACGAATAGCGCCAATAGTGGAATGCTTATAGCAGTCATCGTGGCAGGACTTCGAAATGATACGTCACGTGTTAAGAAAATTAATATGCCATAACCGGTTCCTACAGACAGAAACCCTCTAGTGATCGTGCTATAACAATTGAGAAATGTATAGTTAGTCCAATTTACAGTAATCTTTGTGGCGTACCAACTACCGGTGGTCGACAATGCAACACAAAACAATATCAGAATGACACCAGAAACATAAATTGATGCTAGTTTGACTGCAACTTGAATCATTTTTTCTTGTTTAATTGATAAAATGTAAACTAGTGTGCATATTATCAGGATTGCTACGACGATTTTCCATGGAATAAAGCATTTTAATCCGAGTAGCTCAGTACAGTTTCCTCCTATTTCACGTTCAAAAAAACAACTGCTTGCAGTGTTTACGCCACAATCGTCTCCAAATAAAACTTGAGCTTCTATACAATGTTGGAAAATTGAAACATTCAGCCTTTTCACCATACATTTGGTATCAACAAAGTCTTCACAACTGAACCAGGGCGGTACATCCAAGGCAGCATAAAATGTGTACACCAAATACCAAGAACATAACACTAACAAGTATACAGACTTCACGAAAATCAAAAACAATGTGCCATATCCAACATTTCGGAACAGAGGGAAGAAGTTCCACATGGTGAATATATTGCAATTTGTATACTGAGCCAAACATATCTCCGAGTACGCAAGTGGCATCCCGACCAAGATAACTGCAATTGCTTGTAGAGCTGCATGTGCATAAAATCCGTTGTGTGATATCTCGGTTGGAGAGAACATGATTGTCATTTCGTTCATCATCCACGCCCACATGAGTAGTCTGTAGTTACTGTAGGTATTCCAGCGACTATTCACTTCTGGGCAATAAGAGCCATCAATTTCGACTTTATCCTCGTGTCCCATTTTTTCAACACACAATAGTATTTTTAAATTTGAAACGTTAGCCCGTATGACTTCATGACCAAATAGATTAAAACTTATTTAGATGTCTTATCATTTGCATCTCATCGTCTTCACATTTATAAAAAAAAAAAACTGGTCAAATGTGACTTGGACTTGTGGACCGTAGTTTCGTTGCACCAAATAATATTAACTAAGCAAAAAATAATAGTAAAACTCTAAAATACAATGAATTTAAAATAGCTATCAAAGTTCGTTTCCGACTTATTTCTAAAACCTTTTGTAATGTGGCTATGTACTCACTTATTTAGTTCTAAACTTAATACCTCAATTAGTGTTTTAACATTCATAAATCTAAAATACAAAGGTGGTTTTTGGGGCATTTGGGCAACTTTATCTTCTCAACCCAGGCAACTCTGTCTTCCATCTTGCATGTACTTTTCCTGACCACATGAAAAGTAGTAAAGTCATAATTCCAAATCGGGCAATATAACGTAAATTGGTAAAATCAAACCAATTTCTCTCATATTCCGAAAAATACCAGACAAATGAAAACCCAAGCAGTTGCTGATAGATTTTTCGTTGTGAACAGTTGGGCGTTCGATTACAGATAAGGTGGGGGGTCCGTTCTGTTGAAACATACTCAATACATTGGAGACCTTTTAAAATGCAATTGGTGACTTCTGTGATCTCCCGAAAGCTTTTCATTAAGTACATCATGACACTTTATTGAATAAATATCATTATTACGGTGTCAAAACAAAGCTCTTAAATGTTATAGATTAGTACATAAATAGTAGATTTTAATGAATACATGTTGTTGGCGTGATATCTTCCGGGCTAACTGTTGCTAGCTAGGTGTACCTCAAGGCTGAATCTTGGGTCTATTCTTATTTTGGATATATATGTTACTAACTTTTGCCCGCGGCTTTGCTCGCGTTAAATTCAGGGTAACACAGTTTCCTTTTTCTGCTTTGCAGGTACCTGCTACCTGTAGTTTTTGCCCTTGCGCCTTATTTATAGTAATAGCAAAGCTAAGTTTTCCCTTTTCTTCCCTCTTTCTCCCTCACATCTCACTTAAAAAAAAAACATTAGCCTATGTCCGTCTGCAGGGTTCCAACTATCTCTGTACCAAAAATCATCAACATTGGTTTAGCCATTTAGGCGTGAAGACGTAATAAACAAACAAACAAACTCACTTTTGCTTTTATAATATAAGGATACCGCATTATTAAAACGGCCTAAACTGTGACACTTCTCTTTTCTCTTATTTTTTTTTCGTTTCTTACCTTTATTGTAAATAGAAATAAACAATATTTTGATGATGTAAGAAACAGTGGTCACGAGTTGGTTCAGAACAAACAACTTGGTTTCCAATGTCAAAAAAACTAAATGCATGTATAATAAAAGGAGTAAAAGTACCCTTAACGAAGCCAAAAGACATTTTTTCTCTTCGTCATTGCACCCCTACATTTTTAGTCCAATAATACTTAGGTACTGACCGTTTTAACTATGAATGACTACAAATAAAACTCGTATGTCAGTGGTGTATAGGCAATACTACTAATTAAAAAACAGTTTTTAAAAAGCATTTTTTTATTATTCATTTATCTAATTTAAACATATTTTAGCTTTCAAAAGAGGAAAACAAGATTTTAAAAATAAGTTGAATCTTTCGGAAATAAGGACAAAATATATTTATTCCGCCTATGTAACACATTCTAGCAAAAATGACTTTTTTTTTTGCTTGATGTGAAATTGTTTCAGTAACAGTAAAATCTTAATTTTTCATTGTAATTAAATTTTGTGTACGACTGTCACATAACAGTCATAACTTAAAAAAAAACACACGGTTCAGGCGCGTTGTATCTAATCGGACCAAGCAAGATGCTGAAAGGCAGCAAAGAAAAGTGCTGTAAGCAATCATTACATAAACCTATTAGCATCCTAATTTGACGCCATAGCGTGCCAAGATACCTGGTCACTCAGCGACTCCACGCTAGCAGGTTTCTTAACCTCCGTTGCGTACGGGTTCTGCTTCTTGTTATAACCACGTATGCGAACTTGGCGGTACAAAAACTCTCTCGTCATTATTTCAGGCACAAACATTTTCCTACTTCTATACAAGACTTTGTCGCGGGGCCCCCAACTTGCTTTAGCACTAAATAGCAAGTGAAGCTCACCACGCTGGTAGAACTTTATCACTTGTGCTAATATACCTACCACAATGATAAAGAAGTATATGCATAATAAAGCATACAATACCATCAAATCGCAAGTCATGGAAATAGATTTTATAAAATAAGAGTCATCAAACTCATATGTTGCCAGAACTTCCCATCGAGCGTATAGAATAATGCAAATAAAGACGGGATTCAAAAGCCAAGTTAGCTTCCAAAAGTAATTCGTTTTAATACCAATCATGAATATAATGTCCACGTTATGGTTTTGGACACCATAAAACCAATACAAGCCAACAGAAAAAAGTAAACTATTAATTGCTTGAATAATTTCTGTTGCATCCGTAAGGATACCAGTCAAGTCGGAACATAAAAATGGAAGGGTACACAGTATTATAAATATTAACATAAACATACAAGATAATTTTGTGTACTGTTTTGCTAAATCCATATGAAGTATAAGTTCCTTTAAGAACAAGTACAAAATCCAAAAATTTATAAATAAACTGCCAAAAACAATGGAGAACCAAAAGAATCCCCAAATCGGCAACGCATCAAAGTAACTCATTATTTCGGTCATTGAAGCAAACATTGGAAAAAATAAGCTTGTGCCGATTTCTATAACGTTTTCTTCTTCACCGTGGTAATAAGACATTGTCTTAATTCCACTATAAGCAATTAGTGCGAACATAAACGACACGAATAGTGCAAATAATGGCATACTTATAGCAGTCATCGTGGCAGGACTCCGAAATGATACGTCACGTGTTAAGTAAATTAATATGCCATAACCGGTTCCTACTGACAGAAACCCTCTAGTGATCGTGCTATAACAATTGAGGAATGTATAGTTAGTCCAATTTATACTAACCTTAGTGGCGTACCAACTACCGGTGGTCGACAATGCAACACAAAATAATATCAGAATGACACCAGAAACATAAACTGATGCTAGTTTGACTGCTACTTGAATAATTTTTTCTTGCTTAAATGATAGAATGTAAACTAGTGCGCATATGATAAGGGCCGCTAGGATTGTTTTCCATGGAATCAAACATTTTACTCCGATTTTCTCACTACAGTTTCCACCTATTTCACGTTCAAAAAAACAATTGCTCGCAGTATTCATGCCGCAATCGTCTCCAAATAATTCTTGAGCTTCAATACAATGTTGGTAAATTGAAACATTCACCCTTTTCACCATACATTTGGTACCAACAAAGTCTTCACAACTAAACCAGGGTGGTACCTCAAGGGCAGCATAAAATGTGTACACCAAATACCAAGAAGATAACACCAACAAGTATATAGATTTCAGGAAAATCAAAAACAATGTGCCATATCCAACATTCCGGAACAGAGGGAAGAAGTTCCACATGGTGAATATATTGCAATTCGTATACTGCGCCAAACATATCTCCGAGTACGCAAGTGGCATCCCAACAAAGATAACTGCGATTGCTTGTAGAGCTGCATGTGCATAAAATCCGTTGTGTGATATCTCGGTTGGAGAGAACATAACTGTGATTTCGTTCATCATCCACGCCCACACGAGAAGTCTATAGTTACTGTAAGAACTCCAGCGACTTTTTACTTCTGGGCAATAAGTGCCATCAATTTCGACTTTATCCTCGTGTCCCATTTTAACATAGAATATGAATTTTAAATTGACAGCACCAACTGACTTCATGACCATATAGATTTCAACTGTTCTATTTGATATCTTATTGTGGCATTTGTATTAAAGTGGACTGGTGAATTTTTTCATTGTTGGCTTGTCAAGTGTCCCATTGCTGTGCAAAGACCCTTTCCCTTTTCGCCTTCCAAACATTTCTGTCTTGTGCGATCTCTGGCCATGTTCGCCTCTCAAATAAGTTTAGATCTCCTACATCTGCCATCCAAATGTAATTGGTGCTTAAATATACATTGTGGAGATAAAATAAACGAGGCCACGCAAACTGCAGTTAAGCGAGGGGGGTGCAGTGTGTCGATTTGTGCATGATTAAATGATTGCGTTGCGGTGCAATTGATAAGGATATAAGGCCTCAATGGACGACTACACTCTAAGTTGACGCGCCATATTTAGGTTGGGCCGCAGTTCAACTCAATGAGGTTGTAATACTGCTTAGTCGGCCATTGACGCGGCTTGACTTGACTTCACTTTACGTATTTTAAAAGGGGGAGCTCGTTGCTAAATAATAGCAGCCGCCCAGGTCGATTTTTATGTTAAGCCGCGCTTGCCTAGGTTGGTCTGTGGATGGGTGACTTCCCGTTTCCTAATGAGTTTTACTCCGTGCCTCGGGAAGCACGTTAAGCTTTTCTTTCTTTTCTTTTTTAAAAAATTTGCCCCCCGCTAGAAATTACTCGTGTATCGTAGGTACATTTTCAAACATTTAAACTCACATACACAAACAGCCAGACCCAGAGCTTGGTCATTGTCATCTGTAGATCTTTGACAGTCGTTAATGATAGTATATGTCCGGAACGTCTGACACCCAATTATACCAAGGGAAATCGTATTACTCGGTACTAACTGGGTTGTGAAGTAGCGATGGGTGACCCGAGTTATCTAACTCGGGCAACTCGAGTCAGACCGTAAGCGAGTCCGCCCGAGTCAATATATCTGCAACCTGGGTTGACCCGAAGAGCGCGCGTGGCAAGCGTAGTCACGTGGTGTGGTGGGCGGGGCGGGTACTAGACTCGCCGCGCGCCGCCCGCCACCTAGCCCGCGAGCCGCGAGACCCGAACGACTCCGAGCGAGCCCGAGTCAGCCCGAACGTCCAAATTACCAAAGGAGGAACAGGCTTAAGCCAAAAAAATTTGACCAAATATTGTTCTTGAATTCGTACTGCAGCGAGAAAGGGAAGTCTTGAATATCTCAATTCACATTTTATCGCGGTCCTACTTCGTGATTGTGTACGCTGCGCCTTAATTAGTAAGGTTTTTTTACTGCTGCGGCTGTGTGACCTTCACAATATGAAGGTCAGACAGCCAGTCGTTCCATGTAAACACTGATCTTCAGGTACATCCGGTAAAACTGGAAAACGACCCCAACATAGTTGGGAAAAGTAAACTCGTTGAAGTTTTGTTTATCTTATCTACGACATTTTTTTTAATGCGAAAGTTTGTGAGGACGGAGTAAAATCAAAAACCACTAAACGGTTCGGATGAATAAAAATTGGCACATAGTTTATTACCTGAATAAATACATAGGATACTTTTTATATCGGTACTAAGATGCCTTGCCATGTTCCTTCTGTTGCCCTTTACGTTCCGGGGCCGCGGTATCTCTTTCGAACAACCCCGGCAGGCGGAGGCTCTGGCAAGCCCCTCTGCCTTACTGACTCTCTTTGAGGCGCGCGTGAAACACCAACGCGCCGTCACCACGGCCTGTCGTCAATAGACGGACGGACGGTGAGCTACCCATTGGTCACCGTCCACAGGCCCGCATCTACGGTGGCCGGTCTCGCGGCACCCGGCACCCGGGGCGTCTCCCGCGGCGGCTGGGTTGGTTTGAGGTTCTCTCCTTCAAACGCCCGGCCTCCTCCTTTACTAGCATTACTGCTTCGCAGAAGGAGGTGACCGCTTCCCATTCCCTCTCGCTCCGGACCATAGTCTAAACCAGGGCCGGATGCGAGAGATCGCCGCCACCGATCGCCTCCACGAGGGCACGGCGGTGCTCCGCCCAAGCTGGGCAGACCGCCACTGTGTGCTCCACCGTGTCCTCCGGGCGATCGTCACAATGGTGACACCCGGGCGTTTCCTCCCGCCCGATGATGTGCAGGAACCTCCCGAAACTTCCGTGTCCGGTGAGGACCTGCGTCAGGCGGTAGGTGAGGACGCCATGACGCCTCTCCAGCCACTCCTCAAAGAGGGGACTTACCGCCACTATTGTGGCGTGCCCTGCACGGGGTTGCGACAGTCACTCTCTCCATGCCACCATGAGATCGCACTGGAGGTCTGTCCGCCGAGCGGCAATTTGCCGCGGTAGCGGAGTTTCCCCCCGATGTAGTGCCTCCGCGCGCCACTAAAAAAGGGGCGTGCGAAGACTAACGCCTCCAGATCCCACGGTGGCAATCCGGCAAGGAGACTCACTGCCTCGCCGGAGATCGTGCGGTAGCCCCGGATCAGCCTAATGGCTACCACTTTTTGGGACACGTTCAAGTGGTGGGCGGCGCGCCGCCCTAAAGAACGCGCCCATACCGGGGCCCCGTAAAGGGCCATGGACCGCACGCGAACTTAAGGCTTATGTAAACTTATGTGAATAACAACAACGCGATCTAACAAACACATAACGACCACGAAGCAAAATTGGGGTGGTAGCTGCTTTGATTTTAGACCAGAGCTCGTTCTGGCAATCAAGAAATGCCACTATACATTCAGAGAAGTTTTCAAACAGCCACGACACGATGTAACAGATTACCAGGAAGTTGCTAATGTTGGCCTTAATAAGATCCCAAGAAGGTGCCAACGAAAATTTCCGAGTTTCCTTCATGAGTGTCTTTTTCATGTGAAATCGAGTATGCTCAAAACGAATATGTGGCCGAAATCAAATTCGGAGATGGGGGCTGCGAAAAGTGGCGATTTTTTATCACGGTATCTGTCATTGGTTTCTTGTTATTAATGGTGTCATTTAATGTAGCGAGTAAGGGATTGTTGTGTCTGCGTGACAACTCTGACGGACATTTCCTTTAATTAATATTGACCAATGGTTGATTGCCAAGAGCCCCGATGAACATCCGTCGAAGCTCTCCTTAGGCGGTTTTATCAAGGGCCTATTCAGAAGGCTCTCGTCGAAGCAAGTACTCCTCGAGGAGGTTCCTGTCTCTGGGGCTCTAATCATAGGTAGCTTGCACCCTGCTCCTGCTATCGGCGGAAACCTATTATAGTATATTTTTCAAGAAATATAAAAAAAAATATATAAATATAAAAGAAAAGTGAATAAGAAAAGCAAAAGTAGGCAACAACCGCTCCTATAAGGTCTTAATTTCTCTTCTTCTACTCGCTTAGTCTATGTCGCCCATCTGCGCGTACGCACATCCACGAACACGATCACGTATCAGCGCAATGATTTATGACTACCTCCGTTTATTTCCAATTATTTAATGATACTACCATCATTATCGTCAAAGTGATTGTTGGCTAAATTTTATCAATTATATGATTTTTTGGAACAAATTGTTGTAATTTTGGACTTTATTATTTGTAATGTTTAAATTGGTTACGATATAATGATTGTGTTGTTGACCTAGAATTGTGTAATATCTGTAATTTTAAAGTTCTTAAGAATTTATTTTATTTAAGTCAGTATTTGCAATTTCAAGGTTTTGTTTATTTTCTTAACCCACTTATTACTATCGTCCTCTTAAAAGGACGGCGCATAAACAAAAATCTTGTGATTAATGAGGGTAAAGTAAACAAATATTGTTGGTGACATTTGAAAGTTGGATTGTGTGGCAGTACAATATAAGTATTGTGAGTGGTATAACGCATTATTATTAATCAGTTTTGGAGCTTTTGTTTTACGGTAAATTTATCATGACTGATATGAGGTGAGTTATTTTATTATTATTAAAAAATCGGTTTTTTTGACAATGAATAATAAAACTTTCACATCTCTTCTAAGTGAATTAAATTAAATATAAGTACCAACTGTAATTTTTGATACTTTTTTTTGGTGCAACATTTGGTGTTCTTTATAAAGCCCAATAGTAATATCTACTACTACTTGATACAAAAAAATGTTTTGTTTTGTCAGGAGAGTTTTTGGAAGAGGATGGGAGTCGCAACTTCATGAAATCATGGAAGAATTGGAATTTGATGAGGAGGCTCCTATTCCTGACAGCATCACATTTTTTCCACCAGAAAATTGTAATGCTGATGTCACCGACGAAGATTCTGGTGACGAAAATCAAGTCCGCATTCATAATTTACCTGGCACTCAGCTAAGGACTCCAGCGCAAGTTCATTATATGAATTTGACAGACGGTAGTGACAGTGAAGACGAAATAAGTCTAGCTCAAGTATCGAAAAGAATGCGCATCAGAATTTCAAATCCTCCGATTGAAAATCAGTTACCCGACGACGAACCAACACCCTCGACTTCCACAAGCATAACAATTCCAAAAACTAAACAGTATAACTGGATTTCAAGAGATATACGTCCAATATTTAGACCATGGGCCGGAATGCAGCAAGTTGCAAGACAGCAAAATGCATTTTATTATTTTGAGCAACTTTTTAGCGACAGAATTACAGTTTTGCTGACAAATTACACCAATAATTATATAAATCAAAAAAATAAAATTGGAAACATAACGTGTGAAGAGATGAAATGCTTTATCGGAATTTTACTCTTCAGTGGGTATGTGGTAGTACCCAGAAGATATATGTATTGGGAAAATGCTGCAGACTGTGGGAACCCAATAGTTTATAATGCATTGTCGAGAGATAGGTTTACTTTTATAATGTCTCATATTCATTGCTGTGATAATACAAATTTACCATCTAATGACAAATATGCGAAGTTGAGACCACTCTTTGACGCGTTGAATGAGAACTTCCTCAACTATGCCCCATTCGAAGAAAACTACAGCATTGATGAAGCGATGATTCCGTATTATGGTGGTCACCCTTGTAAACAATTTATAAGAGGTAAACCTATCAGATGGGGTTACAAATTTTGGGTAGGATCGACACGTCTTGGGTACATATTATGGTTTGATCCGTATCAAGGGCAAACGGGAGACGACTTCAATGATTATAAAAAAATGGGACTTGGAGCAAGTGTTATTTTACGTTTCGCAGATGTTCTTCGTACAATCGATGCAAAGGCACCTTTCCACCTATTTTTTGATAATTTCTTCACATCAATTCCATTACTAGATGAACTACGTGAAAGGGGGTTGAAGGCCACCGGAACAATCAGAGAAAATCGCGTATCGAAATGTCCGCTTCCAACAAACAAAGAATTCAAGAAAACTGATCGTGGTTCTCTGAAATACAAAGCAACAAGAGCTGAAGAAATTATTGTGTGTAAGTGGAATGATAATAGTGTCGTAACAGTGGCTTCAAATGCTGCTAAAGTTTTACCACTGAGCAAAGTAAAACGCTTTTCACAACATGAGAAAAGATATGTACAAGTCGATCAGCCAGCCTTGATAAAGGTGTATAACGAAAACATGGGAGGTGTAGACAGGTCAGACCAAAATATTGGTTTATACCGAACATCGATACGAGGTAAAAAATGGTATTTCCCATTGATATGTCATGCACTAGACATGGCAGTTCAAAATGCTTGGCAACTATACCACATCGATGGCGGAGATTGTGATCATTTGCAATTCCGTAGAAATATTGCAACTTCCCTTCTAGAAACATATCGTAGAACGGAAAACAGAAAATCAGGTCGCACTTCACAAAACTATCACCAAAATTCTCGGTATGATAATAAGAAGCACCTTGTAAAATACAACGAAAAGCAGTTGAGGTGCGTGATTTGCCACAAAAAAGCAAATTTCTCATGTAAAACGTGTGAAGTTACATTACATCCAAAAGAATGTTTTGAAACGTACCATACAAAATAATGTTTTTTTTTTCAAGTCTAAATATTTTTTTTTTTTTTATATTTACTTTTTTCATGATTTTATGTAATAATTAAACGACACTAAAGACACTTCGTATTTTCTTTTGATTTACTTGAACAAGTAGTACATATTACTAATGTCCTTTTAAAAGGACACCCATTTCCCGGTTTCCCAACAGGTTTTAATTTTTTTTTGCATTTTTCCTAATCATCTGATTATACAAGGATACATATATCTGAATTTCATTGCAATCGGATACAAAAAGTCTATTCAGTAACAAGTGGGTTAATAAGGCTTGTCTTCAGCTTGTTAATGCAAACAACGGATATTGCATATTTGAGGTGAACTCGTGTCGAAATTATGAATCATTTCATCAATAATCTATTTATTTATTTATTGGTAGCCTAGTGGTGTGGCCGTCAGACTGCCAATCCCCTATGGATTGGCATTGGATTTTTGAGTTCGAATCCAAAAACCTCTGATTTACAGATTTGTGTGCGTTTTTTACAATTATCACTTGCTTCAGTGAAGAACAGCATTGTATGGAAACGACTCTCGACTTTTTGACGTCATGTAAAGCAAAGGCACACGAAAATGAAAAGAATGACTCGGGATTTAGTTTTGAATTATGTGTTGTTTTCATTTAAAGCACATGATGTCTATTTTTTTAAGGCAAAATCAGGCACAGGAGATCCTTAAGTACACCTTTTTTGGTTACCATCAACCAACCATCAAGCAACCTACGCTCTGTTGTGGACATCATTCTAATGCATTAATAACAAACTGATGAACAAACCAAGCAAATACAAAAACACTCTGTCCATGTTGGAAATCAAACTAAAGATCTCCCTTGCGATCACGATACTACAAAGGCAGTCCGAATTGTTTTGTAATCTATGAAGCTAAACGCCATAAATCTATTAAACCAAGTTCTTGAACAGCATATAGAGGATGATAACCATCTGGTACACTTTCCCTGCATCCCATGGATATTTCCCATAGATGTGGTAAACAGTATTGAAACATTAATTACGGACATAAGTAACGTAACTCTGTGTTCGTTGGGCAACTCTTTTGTTGGCGTGAGAAATGCGTTGTATGACAGTGTAGTCAGTTTAACTATGAGGGACCGACATAAGTAGCAACAGTGGACATAGTCATAGTTTTAATGTCGCGGATAGCAATGTTCTTTGTTAACATAACTAAACGATACAATATGTAGTTCTTCCATATGAGAACCATGAATAGTGAATAATAGTACAGCTTATGCTTGACTAAATAACAACAAATATAGTGGTAATGTTTAACCGCTATAAAAAAGTAGTAAGTTCTCAATTCATAGGAATCTTTTATTTATTTATTTAAACTTCATGTACAATAGTGGTACATAGATTATTATATATATATATATATATATTATACATACATTTTACTTTTTTTATGTATGTTCACCGATTACTCAAATAAACCTGGACGGATTTGCAAAGTACAGGTGGTCCCATATCAGTTTTATTTATATATATGTTACTGTAAAAGCCCGAACTAAGGTTAATCTTAAGATTTTCCAGTAAAACCTAAGATTTACCGATTATGATTGGTAAATGTCCATAAAAGTTTGGGATTCGAACTTTTACCATCATTCACTTGGTCAATCTTAGGATTTACATTAAAGGAACGGTAAATGTCGAAAAAAATTGGGTCCACCCTTTATAGCAGAACTTTTTATGTCATAATTTTATTTTGCATAACAACGGATAGCATGAACTTTATTTCGCAGAAAATTGTTTGGCAGCACTCATTACACGTACATTCAAAACTCATAATTTTGTAAGTCAGAATCATCTCTAGACATAATTATTTCATCATAATATTTAAAACTAGAAACATCATATCGCAGAAAGTTCACAGTCAGAATCGTCTTTTGGCATATTATATTTCATATCGATAATCATTAAACGACAGAATTGTCATATCGCAGAAAGCTTGTAGTTAGATATCTTGGTCATTATTTGTTGCCATTTATTTAAATTATTTATTTCTTTGCTTTGTCATTTAATTCAATAAATAACTATCCTAATCTAAATAGTTCAGTTCCGAGTAACCTACTAAAAACAATCTTATTTTTTGTATAATTGTAACTCACTGTATCAGTTTACGCCAACATATTGGAAACTCAAAATAAATAACAAACATGGTAAAAACCCGGTTTTAACCGTTAATAATAATTTTAGTGACCATGTCAGTTTAAAGACTTAATGCCTATTAAAGTTATTCTTAATGAAATTCTGCATCTGCATAGTATGAAAAGTGGAATTATACCAAATTATCATCGCTCTAAATGAACATTATGCTAAACGATATAATGCTAAATTTGAACTCTGCCAATCGTAATTATACTAAATCATCTACTAAACCATCTTAAAAGTATGCCATTGTAAATTCGGAGTTTTAAACATTATGCTAAACGATAAATATATCAAATAATTTTTACGCCTTATTATTATTCCTAAAACCAACATTTACCAGTCTACATTGGTAAAACCTAGCATGTACTGAATTGGAATGGTAAAAGTCCGAAAAAGTCGTCCCTTCATAATAAATACTTACATTTACCAACTTATGTCGGTAAATCTTAGGTTTTACTGGAAAATCTTAAGATTTACCGTAGTTCGGGCTTTTACAGTAACATATATATATTTTTTTTTTAAACGTTGCCCCACATTAGGAATTTCTCCTGTATCGTGGGTGCGTTTACAAACATTAAAACTCACATACACAAACACCCAGACCCGAAACAACTATCTGCAGGTCATACAAATATTTGTTCCGTGCGGGAATCGAACCCGCGATATTATTGCTTAGGTAGTTTATGAGTTATCGTCTATAATACATCTTTTTTCTCTGTGTCTATATGGAAGATCTGCTAATTTTTTAGTAACTATGGAAAATAAATAATAAAAATTATGTGATATATATCATTATACTATAACAAAAAATGTTGAAATAAAAACTATTTAAAAAAAAAACCGACGTCCAAAAAAAAATGGAAAATAACTTTACTTCCGGAAGTCTTTGGCAAAAAACGAAACCAACAAAAGTCATTGACGAAGTAAAGTTATAAGTTTTAGTTTAGTTTTTTTTTTGGAAGTTAATTTTTATTTTTTCCGAAAAGTTTTTATAGTTTAATGGTTATAGGCTTTATGAGTTTTCGAAAGGGTCCCAAGGAAACGCAAATACTAATAACGTAATAAGAATTCGGAAGAAATATTGAACAAGACGCCTGTTATACGTTGCGTATTTGACAGCATTGGTATATAACCAAAATTCAGTGGGACACAACAGAATTTTTCGCAATAGCCCTTGAAGCTCTTGCATATCTTAATTTTAAGCAATTAATAGGTATCTGATGTGATCTTCAACAACAAAGCAATTGTCCTAATATACTCTTTAGCATGTCTCTTGCCAAAGTATTGCATCAATGAGGTAAGTAGACTCCAAAGTGGTTACACGATCAGTTAATCTAATGGCCCATCTGAAGGATGTTCCCATACAATGTCGAAATGAAATAAAAAATGGCCACAGTTGCGAGACGCTCGCATGCACCTCAATTACTTTAGTAAGTGTTCAGCTACCAATTGCTTCTGAATTTGTTCAAATTGATCGTTTTATACTGAAGTAGCTATCGCTAGCGGCTTCGCCCGCATCGTAGTCGAAAATGAAACCACGGGAACTTATTACCGGGACAGAAATGATTCATTAATTTAATAATGTTTGCAGTTAATGAGTGGCGAATAGACAGATAAACAGACAAATAAACGGACAATGTAGTTTTTGCATTTTCCTTCTTAGTATGGATTGGAAAGAAATAGTGATGAGATCATTGATTTAATCAGCTTCAGTATTATGTTGAATTTATAACTTGGTATGTAGGTAAGTTTATCACAATCACCGGTTTTAAATAGATTGAAAGGGAAAGTTTTTGTTTTTAAAATATCCGAAGGTTTTTGTTCGATTGTCTGATAAATTATTGACAACGATAAATGCAAAATCATAAGAGATAAAATGAGAATGAGTATAACATAATAAGAATGTAAAACATGTAAGAGACATCAGGGAAATGATTGAAGTGACAAAAAAATGAAGTAGAATGAAAAAGGTGAATCAGAGGATAATTATAATGATTAAATTTCCAAATTAAAATAATGAAAGAGACTTTAAGCATCATCGTTATTACTACCTTGCTCGGGGCGGAGCGGGAGGGAGTATCAGACTTTTACTGACTAAAGCCCATCCATGTTCCTTCATTTGGCTTTGTGTTCCAGGGCCGCGGTATCTCTTTCGATAAACCCACAACTCCGGCAGGGTCGTCCGGCACTTCGGCTAAACTAACAAATAAAATCATTTATTTGCAAATTATTTAAGTGTTTCATATTAATGCTGATTAAGAATTTTAAAAAGTTGAGGTCATAGGAAACCTATGAAGTATAAAACTTCAGTCTAACAGTCTGCAGTATTAACTATGTTAGTTCTAAACTAATGAGGCCACAAGCTTTATAACTTATATGTCAAGTACAATGCCTACCATAAATCCGTGTACCATTGTGCTAAACTTAATACTTAAACAGAAACAAACTATATCCATATTTCAAATCGAAATCATCCATTTTTCTCCGCGAGTGACGTTTTGCCTTGACCGGGAGTCGAACCGCATTGTTGTAGTTCCATTGTTTGAACAGGAGATGCGATGGATTTATTTGTTTTATCTTCTGACAAGGCAAATAAGGCACAAGGTGAAATTGGAGGTAATCTGTTTAAAGAGGTATTTAGAGGTTCCTAATGCTATTAGTTCTAAATACCAACAAACGCTCTGGGGGTCGATCTTGTGGTTACATACCGAGTTTCCTCCGTGCCTTGGAAAGAACGTTAAACCGATGAACTCAGCTGTTTTGTCAGATCTTTGACAGTCGTTACTGGTAGAAAGTGGCCCCGAAAATTTGACAACCAGTCTTACTAAGGGGTATCCGTATTACTTAGTACAAACTGGGTTGTGGAGGTCAGATAGGTAGTTGGTCTATGTAAAGTATTGGTATTCAGCTGCATGAGGTTAGACTGGAAGCCGACCCCAACATAGTTGGGAGAAGGCTCTGCAGATTAATGCTAATACCAATTTTGAAGTCAGAGGAGCTAAGTTTACTACAATGAAAGCGCATATAGTTGGCGCAACGGCTGAGCGATTTAAAGCTGCGCTGCGTGTCGCGGTTTCGATTCCCGCACGGAACAAATATTTGAAATTCCTAGGAATTTCTCCAAAAGAAGAAAACGGCAACGTTTTTTTTTTTAAAATACTTTCAAGATTATTTTTTAAATCATATTTTCAGGAGGACATCTCACACAAGAATGAAAAATTAGTGGTAAGCCCTTCTATTCTTTTTGTTTTTTTTTTTAAACTTTGAGTAGGTATTCGAATGTCTTTGATAACCAGCCAGTACTGTCACAGGTTTTAACAATGCTAAAAAACCTTCTACAGTAGGTACTTAGTGTTTGGGTTGTGGACATCATATAGGCGGTCCCTTCATGTAAAAATGCTGGTATTCAGTTTCAACCCCATCACAGGTTTGAAAAGTCTATGCAAATTATGCTGGTGTCAATTTTAAATTAGCCGTCGAAGAAAACATACAGAATGAATCTTAATACAAAACCTAGCTTTGAGGTGACTTTTAAACCGAGTCAAAAGAACGGTTAAGTTCTCGTGGGAATTTATTCTGAGATATGAATCATTTTTCTTTAAAAACTTTGTGCTCATGAATTTGTGATTAATTTTTGGGAACCACAGTGTTCATAAATGTCAGAACTATTCATTCTTTTGAATTCGCGAAATTCAGACAAAAGCTATTTATTGGTTAGGTAGGTAGGTATGTATGGTCCGGAGAGGTAAATGCTTTATTTTGACAGTAGAAGTGAAAATGATAGCCACAAAAAGCATGCTTACAACTTAACAGTAAGCACGTCAAAGCTGACTAAGCAAGCAAACCCTTTCTCGACGTTTTATATGTTATACGTAGGATTATGTGAAATAAAAATATATTGATTTTGTTTTTTTGAAAGCTCTCCTTAAAAGCCGAAATCGGCCAAATGGCATCATGTCATCTCATGGCAAAATGGCATAATCATAATAAATAATGTATACTCTTTCTGAGAATATCAGCACTTTTTATCGTCAAAATTACATAAAATAGTCAAATTCAAAGCATTTTTTTATTCGACCTTGGCAGGTATTTTTGAATGTCCAGTAACAAAAAAAAATAGCAACAGTTTCAGTCACAATGCATAATAACTTCTGAAAGTAATGAAGTTGCCCATTCTAAAGCGTTAATATCTTCGGAGAAGAATGAACAAGAAACTACATGGAAACTCTTATGAATCATATGTTTACAAGATCATGGTTACAACAGTAGTGTTTTAGCCAGGCAGTATTAGCGCAACAAAGGAAATACATGTGTTATGATATAATAATGAGTAAGTTAAACGAATACATAGATATCTCCTTGCCTTAATCTTTTTCATCTTACAAAAATTGTTTTTATACACAATATTGTTGAGCACAAATGGTACAAACCAACGAAATTGTAACTTATCATAGTTTCGAAGTAGCAATGCGCTCTACTTAGTACCAGGATCTAGTTAATTAATTCAGTAATAGAACAAAAGTCGGATGCTTAGGACATCGCTTGTTAATCAGCTTCCAGTCAGGGTCAACTGACGAGTCAATTAGATAGGGTAGCCACTTCCCTTAAATTCTCTTGGATTTTTCTCCCAGTTTAAATTACCTAGTTTATAACTCATCATCATTCAGCTTTTATAAAAAAAAACTTTACAAAATAAAAAAAACGTACATCATGCTTGAAATCCCCTAAGAGTTAAGCAGAGTACCTAATAGAACACCCACATTTTCATTTACTTATTTAGGGGGCGAAAAACATAATACTATCTGGTACTATCTACTGGTAGCAAATTATCTTTAAAAAAAGGTTAAGGTAAAGCCATTGAACTATTATTAGTCGGGAAGTCACAGGGCCTTGAATTATCAACAATTTTGTTAATAAAAGCGTTAACAGTGTTCAGTGGAAATGATAACGATTATTGTGTGAATTTGAAACAACAACGAGAGACAAGAAGACATTAAAAAAATAATATTTTTTTGTAATCATATGCTCGACCTCATTGTTGTAAGGTTAAATGTGTGAAAGACGCGAGTGTTTATATCGTCTCACATTACATTGTTCATATTTAAGCTTAATATTTTGTTTAAGGAAAAATATGTGTTTTTTTGTCCTTATGTATGCGATATGTTTAAAACTATTTCCTACAGCATGAAGAGGGGTTTTCTTTCTTTCTGAGTGTAAAGAAATCTATACTTCCTCAAAACTTCGGCATTTTATAATATTAGGTTTAGCTTTTATAGCATTCATCAGTTATTTTATGTTTAAACCTCTAATCTCCAATCACACCTATTTTCACAAATACTTTGGTTAGCACTTTGGCAAATGAGACTTTTTTTACCCGACTGCCGAAAGGATAGAGGTTATATAAGATACAATCACGTTTTCTTCTTCCGCTTACTAACTGCAAAAATAATCATGAACTTTATTTTAAAGTAGGTCGTACTACACATAGTCTGCATTTTTTCCCTCAAAGGTCAAACGCGTGGAGCGCCTAGCGTTATTGTCAATGACTTGCGTAAGAGTTTAATTGTTCCATTATTCGCGGATTCGGGTGACCTCAAATTTGGGGCGGATGTTAGGAAACGAAACCGTTTGTTTCTTAGAAGATCCGTGTCCTGATAGCGTGGACACCCTATTTACGCCACGGCCCTTTGTTTGGTGATCGTGAAATTTGATTAGTGATGCGCGTTTTTATATTATATTTCGATATTTTCTTTGAGCAATGCTTACTCGGAGTAATTGAGTGTGAAGGAGATTTATCATAGTGAGAGATAGTTATAGTTGTGAAGTTTCTCTGTTATGAGATTATTAACCTCATCGGAATAGAATAATAAGGTACTAATATAATTATGTAACATGTTATAGGTTGGTGGGTTCTCAACGTTAAGCAGCGCTTGCCTAGGTTGGTCTGCGGATGGGTGACCACCTGTTATAACCCAAATATCCTCCGTGCCTCGGAAAGCACGTTAAGGTGTTGGTCCTGTCATTTGTAGATCTTTGACCGTCGTTACATATTGTCAGTATCCCGAAAGTCTGAGAACCAGTCTTGCCAAGAAGTATCGTATTACCTAGTACTAACCAGGTTGTGGAGGTCAGATACTGTCTCCTGTCCTCCTGTCTGACTGTCCAGTCACTCTATGTAAAATACTGGGTTTTAAGCTGTATCCGGTTAGACTGGAAGCTAACCCCAACAAAGGTAAAAAAGCTAGGCAGATGATGACGTTGGTAGGTTAAGTACGCTCTACGAATATTTAGAAATATGTATGTACTTCATACAAGATCCGCTATAAAATTAAGCTATTAATTCCTGCCTTCTAATTTGAGCCAAACTGCGTCGTACTTAGTAAGTTATGTTTACAATTAAAATAGCAGCATTTAAATACAATAAGGACGAGTTTCAAATTCTCACGACAGCAAAAAATATGAAAATCCCCCGTTTAGAACCAAAATGGACACAATTATTTACAGTGAATTAGGCATATCCTGTTTCAAGCCTTTTAATTTGAAGTTAGTCATTTAAAATAAAAATAAATCTTGGCTTTAACACAGGTAATCGGAAACACTATATAAATATATATATTACTAGCGGACCTGACAGACGTTGTCCTGATTTTTTTTTGTGCTGATTTGTGAATCTAAACCATCCAGGGCGTCACCCAAGCGCATACAAAAAGTTCAGTGACATACACACTCACAGAAATATTATATATATATATATATATATAATATAATATAAATATATATAAATTATAAATCGTTGCCCCCACACTATTCAGGTATTTCTTCTGTATCGTGGATGCGTTTATAAACATTTAAATTAATACACAAACGGCCCGACCCGAAACAACTACCTGTAGGTCATACAAATATTTGTTCCGTGCGGGGATCGAGCCCGCGACACGTAGCGGTCAACAGTCGATAACTCAGCCACTGCACCAACCGTGCCGTCAAACATTCATTACATCCTTTAAACTTGTTTTCTTTCTTTCTTCATTCTTTAATTGGATTATCCATACTAATCCTTACTAATATTATAAAAGCGAAAGTGAGTTTGTTTGTTTGTTACCTCTTCACGCTTTAATGGCTAAACCGATTTTGATGAATTTTGGTACAGAGATAGTTGGGAACCAGGAGACGGACATAGGCTAACATTTTTTATTTAAAAAAAGTGGGATATGAGGGAGAACGAGGGAAGAAAAGGGAAAACTCAGCGTTGCTATTACAAATCAGTCAGGCGCAAGAGAAAAAACTGAAGGTCTGCTTGGTGTGTTATACCGAATTTAACGCGAAGCCGCGGGCGAAAGTTAGTATCCTATAAATCGTTTTAATCTCACCACTTACCGCTTTTTAGGGTTCCGTACCTAAAAAGGAAAAAAAAAACGGAACCCTTATTGGATTACTTTATTGTTTGTCTGTCTGTCAAGGCCATTTATCTCGAGAACGCGTGGCGGTGTCAGTTAGTTATCAGGACGGAAAATTAAAACCATGTGCTCAAATCTGTGGTCCCTTTGTGTTGTGAAAATTTAAGAAAGTTGTATAGTACATAATTAAGAATATTTTATAGAAAGGGTGTAAAAGTACCGGGCCGGCGCTACTTTCAAGCGGCTCTTGCCCAATCTGAGGGGGCGATAAATACTGCGAACTCGGAACATAAAAGGCAAAAGAAAGAACATGGGTACTGCTACTCCCCCCGCTCCGCCTAAAAAAGTCTGTCACCCCCGCTGGGCCCAGAGCGTATCCGTAAAAAAATAGGTGTAAACGTAAACTTAACGAAGCTGTGACGCACTGTTTCTCCCCGTCATTGATATATTTTTTGTTGTAAATCCACCTTTAAATCTTCTAGTTACACAGATATTGGGGAATACGATATTTAGACAAGATTTTTTAGCAATCCAATTTTTTTATGTTATGATTTGTTTTTAGCGCAACGACCCCGTATTTTATCGCATCCATCAGCACAATAGTTTTGGGTGCGTTACATTGAGTAGTACCGTAAAACATGATTATCCACATCAACAAAAAAAAATGGTGTAAAGAATGCAAGGTTTTTGGCTTCTTGAAGGGGTTACATCCTGGTAGTTCCCGGGTAGTTTCCAGGGTCAAAGTAATTACATTCTATTTAGTCCGTCTTTTAGATTATTCAAAAATAAGGGACACGTATTTTTTTATTTGTAAATTAAACTAAAAATGACAAAGATATAGCCCATTAAAGTTACGTGTGACGTCACTCGTTGCGAAAAAATGCAGCGAGGCGTGTCGTTAAAGAGTAGGCGTCCCTTATTTTTAAATAATCTATAAGACAAATTTTTTTTTTTGAAACTACTCTATTACACATCGCCTCTGGCCATAGTAAACACCAGCTCTTGGGCTATGGGAGGTATCAATAAGGCGTTTAGAAATTATACTTTAATTTACCTTTACTCATTTAATAATGAATACCACAATTTTAAATAACGAATGTGCTATCCAAGGCGCCATTTTCTTCTCAGTATATCGCTACTTCGTCTAGCTGTCGCAGGGCTTCAATCTTGCGATATTGGGGCCTACAGCTGTGCCGGCAGACATGGCCTGCCCAGTCCCATTTTAGTTTCACAGCTTTATAAGCTACGTCGTTACATGTACCTACTTAAATAAACTGCATCAATCAACTCAAATCATCGTTCTAAATCGCTGCATCCGTCTACATATCTTTATCAGTACATCTCATACCCCGAGGCATTGATAGAGATCGTTGATAAGCGCAGAGCGCCGTCAATTGTGTGAATACGTCAAATGGATTTCTTGCAGCAAGATTGCGAATTGATTGGTAGTGCTCCATGGACAACTGAGTGGGTACGATGGAGTATAGATTTCGTTTAGTCTGATATCGATGTCTAGATTTGTGACGGTACTGTTAATGCAGCACGATATTTGTATACAATTTTTGGTTTGTTTCTATTATGACAATTTATATAAAGTAATAGTAATAAGTTTATTTTTCAATTGAAACAAAACAGAATCAAACATTGTCGGTGACCAACAAACTAAGCAGCACTTGTATCTTGTGGCTCGGGAGTGCGAATATTACATCGTTAAAATAGTAAAACTTATAAGGGTTCCCTCTATCTGGCAGAATCTTGATGCTGCGAAATTTATTTGGCATAACACACTTAGCATATTTTTCTTTAAACGAACATTTTAAAGGCATAAAAACTATTTGATATAATTATCGGTTGGCATAATGTTTAAAACTCCGAATTTACAATTGCATAGTTTTAAGATGGCAGAATTACATTTAGTATAATTACGATTGACAGAGTTAAAATTTCGCATAATATCGTTTAGCATAATGTTCATTTAGAGCGACGAGTATTTGGTATAATTTCACTTTTCATACTATAGTTTAAAGACTTATATGCCTAATAAGTCTTTAAACTGACATGGTCACTAACATTATTATAAACGGTTAAACGGGATATTTACAATGTTTGTTATTTATTTTGAGTTTCCAATATTTTGGTGTGAACCGATACAGTGAGTTATTGTATACAAAAACATATTAAGGCAAAAATAAGATATTTTTGGAATTATACAGAAAAAAAGACGTTGTATTTAGTAGGTTACCCGGATCTCATCTATTAAGATTAGTATAATTTGTTTAAAAAAAATGCGTAGGTTAGGTTAGGTTAAAACTGTGACCCCCTACGCACGAGCCGAGCGAGCGGAGCGAGCGGTGCCGCGGCAGCGGCCGGCGAGTGCCAGTAACGACTTGCATTAATAGAAAATGAGATTGTTTTTAGTAGTTTACCCGGAACTGAACTATTTACATTAGGATAATAATTACTTATGGAATTAAATGACATTATTTCAAATTCAATTAAATAATAGTTAAAATAAATTATATTATTTTAAAGAAATAAATAATTAAAATAAATGACAACAAATAATAATAAAGATGATTCTAACTATAAACTTTCTGCGATATGACAATTCTGCCGTTTAATGATATCGATATGAAATATATGTCAAAAGACGATTCTGACTGTGAACTTTCTGCGAAATGATGTTTCTGCTTTTTGAATATTATGGATATGAAATTTATGTCTAGAGATGATTCTGACTTACAAAATTATGAGTTTTGAATGTATGATAAATGAGTGTCTGCCAAACAATTTTCTGCGAAATAAAGTTTATGCTATCCGTTGTTATGCAAAATAAAATTATGACATAAAAAGTTCTGCTATAAAGGGTGGACCCAACTTATAAGTGTGGACATAAAAATATTATTTTAATGAACAGGATTTGAAATAAACATAAAAGAGTTTGTGGATACAAAATAAATTAAAGTAAGTCCTAAGTAAAAAATAGTAGATTATTAACCAAGGGGATAAAGCAGTGACTTCTGTCGCGGGTGACGATTTAAATCTCGAGCGTAACGAAGGACACGAGGTTTAGTCCCGAGCGTAGCGAGGGTGTTAAAAACTTAAACCACGAGCGCAGCGAGGGATTTAAGACGAGTCCTGAGTGTAGCGAGGGATTTAAGTTCACCCAAGACAAAGACAGCTTTATCACCGAGAAAATACTCTACTTTTCGTACCATTAGCGAAAAAATTAACACAATAATAATATGAGATAAGCATTTATTAAAAATAATGACAATTAAAAGTAAAAGTTAACTTTCGAAACATTGGTCCAATTATTGATAGAATGAGTTACATTTTTGTTTGGTACATTTATTGTGATGAGTTGATTTGAATCCGACAATTCACTGTCACTGTTGCTTTGATTTAACATCGTAACGTATTTTTAGAACATTAACTTATTTATACAAATAAATTAAAATAAACTTAACGTTTATGTATTTGAAGAAAACAAAAATGCGGCAAATTCCTAGACTAATATTTTTTGTCGGAAAAGCAAAGGCATCAAGATCATACGGCCTCCTCGTATTTCGTAATTTTATCTAATATTCATAACTGCATAATAAATGAGTATTCCTTTTTCAAAAAGATGTATAATGCTTTATAATAAAATTCAAAAAATTAAAAAAAAATTCAAAACCATTTATTTCAATTAGACCATTACAGGCACTTTTGAATGTCAAGAAACAAAACTAATCTACAGTCCCGGTCACAAGGCATAATAACTTGTGAAAGTACTGTAGTTGCCCATTCCAAAGCGTTGATCTCTATGGAGAAGAATGGGCAAGAAACTCCATGGACACTCTTTTAAATTATAATATTTTTACAAAATTGTATTTACATCATTCATGTTGAGATTATACAAATATGTGAGAACGATGTAGAAAGACGTGCACAGTAAGAGCGTCCAGAGTAAATAAAAAGCAAAATTTAATTTTAAATCTAAATAAGTTAAAAATGAACCGTGGTAGCTAAAAAAATGACCAGTCCCAACTGACAGCGCCCGTTCACGAACATGACGTATGGATCAGCCCCATTCAGCTCGACCATTTTGAAGGGAGCTAAATGACCCGACACACCCGCCACCATCAGCGAGACATTTAAGTGAGCATGACACTATCAACCACCAGGGCTTCGTCAAGTCAATGATAATACATAGCACTCACATATGGGCTTAATAATTATACAATACTAGAGAATTGATTCTATACATTGCAAAGATAGTCTTACAATCTTCTGCAGCTTCCACTATAGCTTCGGATACCAATCAATGAGTTTACCCCTATTCTTGTGGAGCAGGACCAGCATTGAGCCAAGCATTTTTATCATCAATATAATATAATCCCCCATATAATATAATATAAACTCAATGGTGTAAACACAGATGTAGTTCAGTATACATTTTGGTAAGTATTACAAATTTAAATCACATTCTCCCCCTAGAGGATGAATGAAATTCAGTACAATTTTCTTTCCCTGTTTTTAACACATTAAAAATGACTATTGTTATGTTCGCTTTTTGTGGCATAGAATGTCACTTTTTTGAGCAAGTGGTACGAAAAAAACATTCCTACTATCCTTACTAATATATGTATTATAAAAGCGAAAGTGAGTTTGTTTGTTTGTTACCTCTTCACGCTTTAATGGCTACACCGATTTTGATGAATTTTGGTACAGAGATAGTTGGGAACCAGGAGCCGGACATAGGCCATTTTTTTTTAAAGTGGGATGTGAGGGAGAAAGAGGGAAGAAAAGGGAAAACTTAGCGCTGCTATTACAAATCAATAAGGCGCAAGGGGAACCGTGTTACCCCGAATTCAACGCGAGCGAAGCCGCGGGCAAAAGCTAGTAATATTATAAATGCGAATGTTTGTGAGGATGGATGGATGGATGTATGGATGTACCTATGTGATGTTTGTTACTCTTTCACGTCAAAACGGCTAAACGGATCTTGATGAAATTTGACAAATAAAGCAATGTTTCCGCATTTCATTGGGCTTGTTTCGTATTGTGTGTGTATGTGTGAGTGTGTGTGATTGTGTTGTGGGGCTTCAGTGTCGTCGTATGTCAATTGCAAAAGAGCTGATCTTAATATTTTTTACAAGTGGTGGTTGAGCAGTCTCAGAGGTCGCTAATTTTACTTACTTTATTGTACATGTTAGGTTGGGAAAAGTTACTGCATCGCGTTTAGCTAGTTCTGATTTGGTGTTTGGTATAGGTACTCTAAATAAATTTAAGACACATTTACAGGTACCTTTTATAACCTTTATATGCAGCTTCAGGGGTTGGAGACCCATAATTCCAGGATAAACTCTTAATAAAATAATAATAATATTTTATTTGTATGCACTTTTTGTTCCGCACAAGTAATTTGGCTTCGTTTCTCTAGCTTTTCGGAAATATACCACTAAAATTATACCACTACATCGAAGAAACGGCACAAAAAATATAAGAAGTTTATCAGGTGATACTAAACTTATTAATATAATTTTATTCTAAAAGGCGAAATAATAACAGCCGCTCGGATCCATCTTCAGGTTAAACCGCGCTTGCCTAGGTTGGTCTGTTAATGGACAAACACCTATTACATACTGAGTTTCCAGCGTGTGTGTGTGGATTGTGGAGGCCACATAGGCAGTCCATGTAAAATATTGGTATTCAGCTTCATGTGGTTAGACGACCCCAACATTATCTCTCGAGCATTTACAGTTGAGTAAATGCTAGGCAGATTCTATAATGACTGAACTTCTTAATATTTTATTATTTAAAATTTTCAGTAAATCCCCTTCACTATTGCGTTAAATATAACAAATAAAATTCCTTTGTTTATTGATTCAAAAATCTAATTAAATGCAACGATGCATACGACAAAACCAAACAAGTTTGGACAACCAAATAATAAATATGAATAAACAAATACAAAATAAACGAATGCATTTATTAAATAAACACCTCTGTGAGTGATTGTACAACTCCAGTATTTGATCAAGACTTGATAGGTTTGCTTAGAGTTGGCCTATTTTCGCAAGAATGTATTGAAATACGTCGATCCATTGTATTTTGATGAAGTTTTGAATTGATGCATTTCGTTTAGTTCGTGCGTACGCGCAATTCCTTACGCACGAACGTGTAAAAAGCAAGGTCTGAAGCTTATTTTACTGTTATGCGCATTTTCACGAATCCTACAAGGCGTTCTCTAATGGATGGTTGGATGGTTGGAATTTTAACTCTTAGCACTGGGACGAACTTTGAAAATCCAATAGAGTGCTTTTGTTTGGGCATTCAATTAGGTGCTGTCTAGTGTTTCGGGCATGACATTAGTTTCTGTAAGTTCTTATTTGTTCTACTGAAGTTATTGCTATTGAATCAGTTTTGGGAATGGCTTACTGTGAGAATAAATTGGAAGATTGGTCATTGTGTGTGATGAAATTGATGGACCAAACGATTGTTTAGCAAGATTCTGACTTGCACTATTATTTATTTAAACTTCATATACAATAGTGGTATATAGGCAGACTTAATGCCACAAGACATTCTCTACTCGTCAACCTTTCGACAGCATTGACAATATTGTCATAACCTACCTATCTAAAATCTTACTACTTGTTTTCGGGAACTTATATTCTTATACAGATACTAATACACATTTAGAAATAAAATAAACTTATGAATATATTAAAAAATACAAAAAAAAACCGAGAAACTTAACATTATTGTAAGTTTGTATGTTGGTTATGTTTTCTTTTGATCACACTTTTTATTTTTTAAAAGAAACCGTTGCCCCACACTAGGAATTTCTCCTGTATTGCGTTTTTAAACATTTAACTCACATACACAAACAGCCAGACCCGGAACAACTATCCGTAGGCCATACAAATATTTGTTCGAGCCCGCAACACGCAGCGCAGCGTTCTGCACATCAAACCAACTTACTCTTCATAAAATTAATTGCTGGAAAACGTTTTTGGGTCATGTCAAAATCATGGTTTGCTTTACAACTCAATGTAACGCACTCAAAGCTTTGTGCTGATAGATGTATTGACTGGAGCAGTGGAGCAGCAATATTAAAGTAAAGATATATAATATATTAAAACATAACAAAAAAAACCGAACAAGTGAGAGTCCAAATTGCGCCGCACGCGTTCCGAACTAACTTGCGGCATACATGACCATATCTTTTGTCTGCGTAAATTTAGAGGGTTAATTTTGTCACAACTCTAAGGGGTTACAGATTTGAGTATGTGGTTTTAATTTCAACTCGATACCTCCAGGCGTTAATGAGATAAAGGCTTTTAACAGACAGACACAATGGACAACAGAGTGATCCTATAAGGTTTATAGAATCGTCGCCGTTATTTCCTTTTGAGGTACAGCTACCCTACCATGACGTCTTAAAGCAGAACTTATTCCACTGAGGGAAAGAGACAGAGCTATACAGGGTATCTAGCACCATCTCTTTCTCACATAGGAATAAGAACTGCTATAAGATGTCATGGTAACCCTACAGAACCCTAAACCACACGGGCCTTTTGACATCAGTAAAGGTTTATACCCATTATTTTAGTTGTTTTATTTGAAATTCTTAAAAGAAAAGATAGATGGATTGTGTAAGGAATGATATGAAGGAGAAACGAGTAAATGTTGCCGTGACGTCTGACAGGGGAGAATGGAAGAAGAAAACGTGTTGCGCCGACCCCAAATAGAATGGGACAAGGGCAGGAAAATGATGGAAATTCTTTAAAGAGTTTCATGCAAATTAATGAGTGTTATAGTTAACCAAGCGAAAGCCCTATAATATGTTACTCAATACCAAATTGACACTAACAAAAAAAAAACATTGATTTATTCTTCTACCGAATCTGTGACAAGCATCATTCAATTACATTGCCCATTACTCTCGAAAAGACGATATCTATCGTGTTTGCCCTTTGTACTGTCGCAATGTAATTGACAAGTTAAACATTGGTCGGTACTCCAACTGCGTGAGCGCAGCCGTAACTTGCGTAGTTAGTATGTTTGTTGTATCATATAGTATTTCAAATAACAACAAATCCTGGAGTTCTAGATAGATATATAGATAGATAAATCATTTATTTGATAAAACAAAAGACAATACAAGAATTAATACAAAAAATCATCACACAGAAAAAAAGGAACACATTAAAAAAAAAAGTGTGTGTGTCAGCTCCGACGCACGACTTTGGTTTACTCCTTATGTACAAAAATATCACTGACGGATGACAAATTTCATAAAACGCCATCTAGTAACATTCAAAAACACCATAGGTGCATGTGCACCAAAAACGTAACGAGGTCATTCAAGGTCATTCATCAGTAGATTTTACACCTCACATTTTTCTCATACCGGGCGCCTTATATATGAAAATCGATTCTTAAGGAGTAAACTCCAATAAACTCCAAAAAGTAAGGTAGAATAAGTTAGATGGACCCATAGGCATTTAGACACATCACATATAATATATTAAGGTCGCCCACTACTGGGCGGTGTGTTTCTCAAAATTGCACCAAAAAGGAGTCCAGCTCAGCATAATGCCAGGTAAATTACCTGACGCTGGTATTCTGCTGAATCCTGCTAGTGACACACGGATGTCGAGAAAATGTGCGGCGAATATTATTTAGGTGGGTTGTAAGTGGGAAAGATTTCTTTAAATACTAGAAATAATAAACTTGAATATCACAGTATAGGTAATATGTGTAATGAATAACTGTTATTTAAGTTGTATGGAGTGTGTCTAGTAGTATTTGTACGAGTTTACTTGTTGGTGTAGGTATCATTATGTTTCAGTTTTTATCATAATGTACGGTGAGTATAGTTGTAATGTGTTTCGTGTATTGTGTAACGTGTATTGTAATGTCTAGTACTCAAGGCACTTACAAAATAGATTCGGTTCCTTCAATCGACCTCTAGGGATGATCTGAGAAATAAACAAAAAAAATCTGGCCTAGTGCCATTCGGTCTCGCGTACCGATGGTTCCGTACAAACTTGAGGTGTAAACCATATCTTTTAAATGACCCTGACACATTTCAGAAACAATTTTACACGTCTTTTAAAAAAAATAGATGGTGCCGGTGTTTCGTACCCGACTACTCTGAAAAGAAACAGCCAACTCAGAGGACAGAGTCTTGTAAGAGTCTCTTTTAAGGTCCAGACATAAATCTTGGTCAACTTACATGAAGGCTATGCAGACTAGTGTCTGAAATGGTCTTTTTAAGAAAGCACCACACAGATTGAGTGGACCTGTCCAGTCAGTGCAAGCATTTGTCAGTTATCGTTTTAATTGTGTAGACTTGAGGTTTGATTTTTTCACACAGCTCCAAGGGACCACAGACTTGAATATATACCTGCACGCGTTCCCGAGATAAAGGGTCTTGACAGATAGACAGACAGACAGACAGACAGACAGACAGGGTTCCGTTTTTTTCCTTTTGAGGTCCGGAACCAGAAAAATATAACTCATTCTCTCTCGCTCGTTGATTATTTTAACATTAGCAGTATTAAAAAAAAAAACAAACTGCTTGCAAAAATAAAATGTCATGTTAATCTTTACTTAATATTATAAAAGCGAAAGTGAGTTTGTTTGTTTGTTTGTTACCTCTTCACGCTTTAATGGCTAAACCGATTTTCATGAATTTTGGTACAGAGATAGTTGGGAACCAGGAGACGGACATAGGCTAATTTTTATTTAAAAAAAAGTGGGATGTGGGGGAGAAAGAGGGAAGAAAAGGGAAAACTTAGCGTTGCTATTACAAATCAATAAGGCGCAAGGGGAACTGAGTTACCCCGAATTTAACGCGAGCGAAACCGCGGGCAAAAGCTAGTTAAATATATTTATACGCCTCCGGGCAAAACATAGCTGTAACTTGACCTATGTTTACAATAATCGCGATGACGAAAAACGGAGCGGGGGGGAGGGTCAGACTTCTACTGGTTAAAACCCACCCATGTTCCTTCTTTTGCTCTTTATGTTCCGGGGCTGCGGTATCTCTTTCGAACAACGCGAAAGCCCCGGCAGGCTGTGGCTCTTGCAGTCCCCTCTGCATTGCTGACATCTCGCGTCGCCCGAGGCCCGGAGCAGCTGGGTTGGTTTGAGGTTCGAGCATGACGTCTTTGGTTCAATTCCTATGTCATAGTAGTAGTAGTCAATGATTATATTCTTATAGAAAGGTCTACAAATCGAATGATGACTAATTCCTTTAAAAATTGAAAAAACTGTACAAACGTGTATAAATAAACGCACTTATAATATCAACGGTCAAGTATAATCAATAAGAAAAGTGTTACACACAGCGTTACATTGATGAAATACTAATTGATTTAGTTTAGCCACTTTAGCACTTACAAGATACGCATCTGACCAGTGACCGATTGATCGATGGCATTACCGTTATGTCTTAATAGAATTGTATAATCAATTTAATGTTATGCGTGCTTAAATGCGTTCGTTGTGGATTGCATTGTCTATATATGGTTGGTTTGTATATCTATGGTAGCTGCAACGTGTTTGTTTTAAAGTTTAATGGTAATTGTTATTGTAAAAAGGTATTTTACACCACAGACTACCCACAGTACTCTCTCTCTCCTCCTTTAAATCCATCCAAAGGTTGTCTTGAAAAGATCGCTTTTAGCGACAAGACCACCCATTGTGTCACCCTATTGATAAGTTGTACACTGTTATTCTTGTCATTTGTATGGTGTACACAATAAAGAATATTCTATCTTCTTTCTATTTATCTTTTAAAACGAACCTGAAGACGCTGTAAAATTATGTTGTAGATTGTATTAACAAAAACCCTTTACAGCTCAAATTAGACTGAAAACTGCCACTTTTTATTCGTAATAACTACATTTGACAGTCTTCCAAAATAGTTGCGCTTTCCAACGGTTTTTGCTGACCAGATGAAATGGCGGAACAAACTTGCTACTACGATTTTTGTTTCTGAGTTCATTTCTCAAAATTGACATGTAGCTAATAGCATAAAGACATCATTATTTCTAAGGACACTTTGTGAAACACTTTTCCACTCAAGTGTCCTGATGTCATAGTAGTACAGACGCCAGCAGGTCAAGCTACCCGAAACTGACAATTTTTCCAAATGAACCTTGAACCTAATACTTTAGAAATAAAGTCGAAAATCTATCAAAGAAATCTGACAGATTGTAGTAGCTTGATGTGCAGGCGTCTGTACAATCAGTGACAGTGACACTCTTGACATTATTACACCTAGGGATAACGAGATGAACTAATCTTCTCACGAAACTCATTGGTGCATTTTTATACTGTAATTGGTGCGTAGGTATTACAATGTCAAAAAAAAAACCGAATTGTGATATAGATTTGACAAGAAGAGCACTTGGTCATTTGGTCCAAGTAACAACGTCATTAGGAATTGCTAAATAACCTTTGATGCAACGCTGTAGAAGGTCTGAATATGGAACTTGACCGCATTCAGTAATAGGCTCTAGAATAAAACAGTACAGATTTGCGACAAAAACAACTATATATTTTGTCTGCGTAGACTTAGAGGGTTGATTTTACACCTATGATTATAAACCTATTATGATTCTGCTAAAACCGCCATTTAAGACCCCCAGGAATGTAAAAAAGTTATAAAGAATTGACAAGAAGAGCGATACAATACTAGAGTAACTAAGGGGCTAGAATTGCTGAAGAGGTTCATTGATGCAACAGTAAAAGATCAAAATAATATGAGACTTGACCGCATTCAGTAATGGGAGGTGAAGAAAAACTTGCAAAATTTGGGTTTTTTGATGAATCAACATAATTGCTAATAGTTTTCAACGAATTTGTTCTGATTCGCCACACCACAGTTGTTTTTAGCGAGTTCGAGTCTATTAGTAGATATAAATTCCTGGGGTTTTCATGAGTTGTTATTGATACAAGTAATTAAGTGAGTCAGAACAAAATGATACCAATACAAAAAATATAAACATAAATAACTCTTAGGAACATGTGGTCTAACTAAGCGTGTTTTATTATTTTTAATTCAAAAAACTAAAAGGCCATTAGAACTATACTTAAGACATTCATACTTTAATTACTATTCTCTTCCTGTTCTCACACACTACTGTCTACGTTTCTTTTTTATGTTTCCTCTCGCAGGCCTGCTGGTAGAAATTTCTTAAGAAATAAACAGTGCCTTTGTGCTCTGTTTTTGTTTTCCTGTGTTTTCTCCAGTGTGTTCATAAATTATTCAATAAATAAATAGTTTTCACGATATATTTACAGAAATATACGAGTCTGAGAACGGAGTAATACGATCTGACACTCATGTCAGAATATTTCAAGCCACTGTAACGACTGTAAAAGATCTACAAATGACAGCCGGGAAAAATCATATATCCGTCCGTCCGTCCAGAACGGTTTGTTGATATTATGGACAGAAATGGGTAATTATTATAGAGATAATCAGGACAGTACAGGACATAAAATAATCATCACAGGGGAGCAGTTTCCGTGGTTGAAAAAAAACGTGGTTAGCTAACGTTATCAAAAATAATGAGATGACTATTCAGAAGTCTGTTTTTATTTATTCAAATTATCATAGTTAATATAAAGTTAGCAGACTATACATGTGCAAAAACCCCGGTTTTCCTGATCCAAAGCTTAAAACATTATCCACATAAGGATGGATGACTTAACTAAATCGTATTCAGTAACCATATGCTGTATAATTGCAGGCTCTTTAAAAACGAATCATTTTTTAGAATCACTTCATTAATCAAACTCGACTAGCTTTTGCTCGTTTCTTCGCCCGTGTGTAGGTTTGAAATTCTTTAAAGAACACGCACTATCCCGTTAGTACGTATGTTTAGATTTTCTATATAGATATCCAATGACCTAATTCTAGCCTTAATTTACCTGTGTGTCATTTGCCTGTCTACGTGTGAGTGTGAAAATGTTTATAAATCCTTACTAATATTATAAAAGCGAAAGTGAGTTTGTTTGTTTGTTACCTCTTCACACTTTAATGGCTAAACCGATTTTGATGAATTTTGGTACAGAGATAGTTGGGAACCAGGAGACGGACATAGGCTATTATTTTTTTAAAAAGAGTGGGATATGAGGGAGAAAGAGGAAAAAAACGGGAAAACTTAGCGTTGCTATTACAAATCAATAAGGCGCTACCGAATTTAACGCGAGCGAAGCCGCGGGCAAAAGCTAGTGTTTATATATATTTTAAATATTTATTTTCTAATATCGTTTTTTTCTGTTATCGCACCTACTGTTTTATCTCTGCATCACCATAAGGTAGACTGGTAGAAAATACCTAAGACATTAAGTCCGCCTTTGTACAGTTTTTACTTGTGCATAAAGTTTTAATAAATAAATAAAATGAAAGTAGCCTGTGCACTATTTTACAGTATCATTTCTATTTATGTCTTTGCAAAATTTTCCAAATCCAGATCCGAATGAGCAGATCTGGATAAAATTCTGGCGTTATGAAGGAACAAACATCCATCCATACTAACTTTTAATACGACGTAGTACGATACTATTAAGCTTTTCATCCACGACTTCAGCCGCCATTTATCGGTTTAAAAACGATCTCGAAGATTGTCGTATACGAAGTTACAAACATACTAAAATTTACTTAGTATTTAACAAGATTAATATGGAATTATGGGTCGATCCAATAAACCATCTATGGACCGTGTAATTACAAGCTCCTTTAAAACAGACCAATGTTAAGAATAACTTAATTAATCAAACTATTATTTATTAATTTCCTCAAACTCCTACGCGTCTCCATAAAATAATGTGGCAGGCCTTTTACTGATATGGTGACCATGATTGTCAATATCTTGTTCTATGAACATTTGTTTATATTTATGACGTGTGTATTTATTTATTTATTTATGCACACACAAAATACATGACAGGACATAACATTAAGACAGAAGAGCACAAAGGTACAGCTTATTGTATTGCTTGTTGTAGTGTATGTGTCACTTGTTACATATTTTTTGGAACTACAACTCTTTCAGAAGTTATTATGCCATGAGACTGGAACTGTTGATTCAATTTTTTGTTTTTGCCAATTTTAAAGTGTCCCAAATAGAAATGCTTTGAGTTCGGGAATGTTATTATGAGTCTCTTGAGTATTTAGTTTAGAAATCAGCTACAGAGTTGAGAGGCCATGGATGAAGTATAAACATCGCAAGGCAACCTCCAAAGGCTCGTTCTCAATGCAATCTTTTTTTTTGCAAGCATTTTTTTATTTAAGCTTAAAGAACTTTATTCTCAATAAAAACATGACATGTCACTTAATTGAGAACAATAATTATTACTTAAATACTAAATTGTATTATGGGTTTGACAACATCCGTTAAAAACTAACTGAAACTTCACCACCCAACGCATTCATTTCTCGAGTTATGTCCGGTTTGCAATTAAATACAGGCTAAGCTGGGTTTTGAAATTATTTTGTTCCATTTATGTATTTATAAATGTTTGTGATGCTTTGCATGTTTAATGTTTTTTTTTTGTGCGTCGTTATTTGCGACTAATAAATATTTTTCTGTCTTTCTTTCTTGCATTCGGTGGCATGCGATATCCACCAACCCTCACTGGGCTTGAGATAGATGATCCCTATCTAGCGTACCGAATTTTTTTTTAATGATTTTTATTTCATTTATATTTATTTGTTCCTTTTTCTTTCGCAATAAAACTTTTTAGCCAATTGACTTTGTTTCAGATATACACTGTCAATGTCTTTAGATACTGAAAAGATTTATAGATCACAGCCAGCAGATGAAAGCACTATTCTTTCTAGAACACCATTAATAATCTTAGACCTAAGGCCACACTCACACGACACCGTTCATCCTCGCGGTTCGGCGATGAAGCGGATCTCACGTCACACTTGCTTGTTTGAAATCCAAAGGCCTAGCCCGAACACGCGAAAAAACTGTTATCCTCTAGCATTTCAATGAATGATTGCTTGCAGATATGAATACATTCTTAAAACTATATTCTTATAAGACGTATTTATGTTTACACAGTGCAATCCTGCTAAAAAAAAAATAGCATTTATGACACACATAATATAAAAAACAGAAATAAAAAAAAGAAATGAACCAACTTAAATAAAAAAAAAATATTAGACACACATCTTAGAATGGTGATATTTTTTTTCTCTTATCTGGCCGCTAACAAATAATAAAATACTTTGCTATGGAGTAAGTTTGTGCTGGGGCTGTGTTGATGCCCAACACGCGTAGGTACAAAGTCAGACCGCGCGGACGAGCAGGGCACATCGCTCGTCAACCTCGTGTGAGACCCCGTCTTTTTGTGTAACCATTGTCTCCTGTCTATCACATTTAAGCGATATTGTTCCATTTTATGAATAGTATTGTTTCAAAGACGCACCAAGTGATCCCTGTCACTACTAATTCACGATCGTGATATTTAAACTTAACAAATTAACACTGAACGAGATTTCGACACTTTAAGCTTTGTTCACATTGATGAAAAGAGTTAAAACAAAAGCAGTTCTGGTTCTTCCCACGCTGCAGTTCTATAAAAGTAGATTATAGGTACTTGAAGATACTTCTAAAGTTAGTCACATGACAAGGATGGTATTTGTCATCTTCGGAATTCGAATTATTATGTCGCTGAATGACCCAGTCAGGATTCTAAAAGGAAAAAACCTATTAATATTATAAATGCGAATGTTTGTGAGGATGCATGGATGTTTGTTACTCTTTCACGTTAAAACGGCTGAACGGATCTTGATGAAATTTGGCACATAAGTAGATTATGGTCTGGAATAACACATAGGAAGCCGCGGGCGCCAGCTAGTCACTAATATTACAGTTGGTTCTTCCTACTGAAGCATATAAGATTTTAAGGAGATTTGCCTAAGAATCCAAGGAAACAACAGTTATTTTGAGGAATTTTGGCACAATTATAAGGACAAATGCAAAATATAAGATAAGATAATTTGTTTATTTGTTCAAAACATGAGTATACACACATAGCATGCAGGATGTTACATCTGATTAAAATTATATCAGTCATGTTTTGCCTGAACGGCGTACAAATATAATGTGTCGGACGCTACACAGCATCAATATATTTTAAATTTGTTCATTAATACAGCAAATATTTAAGCAATTAAAAATCCAATTGAGAACATAAGTAAGTAAACTATATACTTAATAGCTAAGTTACACATAAGCAGCAAAATGCCTGCTGTATACGTTTCCGAATTTTTTCAACGATTTCGTCCAATTTCGACACAAATCAATGACCTCTCACCTCCACAGTGAAAAATCTGCTACGGATATCCGGCAATACAAGAAAATCGCTTAACAACGTCTAGCCTGCCCAGACAACAAAACATTTTCATTCATCATTGTTTAACAACTAGAACCTGAGCTTACATTTACAACAATTACTTAACGTTCATCCAAACATTGTGTAATGAGAACTAAAGTGATAACATCTTTAGAAATCTCCGGTCCATCGATTACCGTACTAGGATCGAGATCATTATCGAGTATTGTAGCGAACAGAGGAACATCGATTAGTCTGATGTTATGAAGATTAGTAATTGATTGTTTGTGGGCAATGAATTACACTTAATACATTCTCATAATGTATTGTGCCTAATTCGGATTCTGCGTTTATATCGTTCAGTTGCTTAACCATTATAGATTCACCCTGCCCGTGTGCGTGTCTGTCTGTCCGTTATCACTACATAGTTGTAATTTGCAGAGCAGGTTTTTTTTTAAAAACGGCTACAAACCTGACTGAAATTATGAACAAGAAAAATAAAGGTGGCCCTAAATGCGGAAGGTAGGAAAAAGAACTACGTAATAAGTGTGTGGGGTGTCTATAGACAGTTTTTAAAATAAGATGGATTGTAGAACGTTAAAAAACTTTTGTTGAAAATTGGATTAATAGGATAATGGGGCTTTTTCATGAAATTGCAGCACACACTATGCACACACTCATACTATTCACATACTTTGGCTTTGTTGTTATAAATTGTAAATTCAAATTGAAATAATTTTATTTGTAGAACATAGGTAAAATATTGCAAAGTATAAATTGACATATGAATGACCAATTACAAAACTTGTGTCGGTGGAGCAATTTGTTCGCGAATTTAACTTGCTTACTGTTTTTGTAGTCGGAGCGGACTTCAGTATCAACAGTCAACAAGAATTTCACGGATTTTGCGATGCATCAATTGAGATCGACACAAAGAAGGTGAATAAGCTAATGAGTAATTCGTTACAAGCATACCTTTTAAGTAGTAGAACCCTGAGAGGTTCTCCAAAACGGAAAATGCCAGATCAATATCAATGAACTGATCGATAGTACATATAGATAAGGAAATTAATGATATATGTGATTGTTTGGAGGTTATGTTGCTCTGCATTACTTATCTATACATCCGTTGTGATTGTTGGTGATTAGCGCTCAAGGAGCTTTCAACACTGTTTTAGAGCACATAGATAGCAAGATTCTTATCGAGTAGATATTCGGACAGCGGAGATAATTGATTAAGTAGTAATGGTTTGAAAAACATATTTGAAGTATTCAGTCTAGGATTTATGGTCTTTAATATTTTTTTTTAATTGTAATATTTTTTTCATAATTTTTTGTTTATTTACTTATTACAGGCAAAATAAAAAATATAATTTTTGTGCAAATTATGATTCAACTTCTTTACCTGTGCATTAATCAACATGAAATTTATACTTTTCGCTAAAGAATTTACCTAATTATTGTTTTTTTTTGCAGATTTTTTTTTTAGTCTCAAACGTGTTTTTTGGCGAAATTTCATTTTTGAAAAGGCCGGAATAATCCCATATTGTGAATGCGTCTCACGCTTAGTGTGAATGCGATTCTCCCGACCTATCTGGTCCACATGCTTTTCATCTGTTTAGCCTTTTCCAAACTTTAATGGGTTTCCAGTCTCACCGAATGCAACTCGGTATCAGTATTTTACATAGAGTGACTGCCTGTCTAACCTCCATAACCCAGTTAGTACTAGGTAATGCTAAATTAAGACTGGTTGTTAGACTTTCGGGATACTGACTATCTGTAACGACTGTCAAAGATCTACAAATGACAGCCAGGATCAACAGCTTAACGTGGTTTCCGAGGCATGGAGGAAACTCGGTGTTTGATGGACACGACCAGGACTGGTACCAGTCGGTTTACATTTAAGGTAAAAGCTCTACGAACACTTTTTTTTTGTTGTGGGAAATCATCAAATAACTTCCCCCGCTTTGGGGAGCGGGGGGGGGGGGGGGGGAGTGTCAGAGTTGTACTGACTAAAACCTACCCATGTTCCTTCTATTGCCCTTTGCGTTCCGGGGCCGCGGTATCTCTTTCGAACAACCCGCAAAGCTCACGAACACTTACTTAAGAAGTTGGGACACTGTCTCAAAATTAATGTGTTGTCAGTTTTTCATCATATTTTGTAGTTTTCTTCTCCTTACTCTTTATATTATCTGTATATGTATTTATTATTTACTAGCTTTTGCCCGCGGCTTCGCTCGCGTTAAACACAGTTCCCCTTGCGCCTTATTGATTTGTAATAACAACGCTAAGTTTTCCCTTTTCTTCCCTCTTTCTCCCTATCATCCCACTTTTTTTTCAAAAAAGTTAGCCTATGTCCGTCTCCTGGTTCCCAACTATCTCTGTACCGAAATTCATCAAAATCGGTTTAGCCATTAAAGCGTGAAGAGGTAACAAACAAACAAACTAACTCACTTTCGCTTTTAAAATATTAGTAAGGATTAATAAAACTGAAATTTTCTGTTACATTACACCTACTATGTTTTTGTCTCTGCATCACTTAAATAAATTAATAAATCACCCTAAGGTAGTCTGGTGGAAAATGCCCAAGGCATTAAGTCCGCCTATGAACAATGTTTTTTTTACTTGTGCATGAAGTTTTAATAAATAAATAATGGGTGGTCACCATCCACACGTCAACCTAGGCATCCGCGGTTTGACCTAAAGATTAATTCGAGTGGCAGTTATTATGTAGCCACAAGCTCCTCCTTGAACCAATAAAAAAAAATTGTTACACAAGCTTAATGCTCCATTCCATTTTTGTGATTTCCACAATTAAAGTCCATTCTCGATTCTCAATCGATTATTAATGAGCTATCATCAGGAGCAATTATTGACAATACACACATATTACTTTAAACTTGAGTTGGTCTAGCGTAATAAAGAGTTTCAGAGGGAAAATAGATCAACTTAGACTGGTGTGTTCCCATTGGCATGTTTCTCATCGTACCTAATCCATTAAATCGAATCACTGTATCACTCAAGTTCTCAGTACAAATTGAACAGAATTCTAAGAATAAGAACCAATCATTTTAGGGTAATGCAATATTAATCTCAGTTGGATCTAGATCAAGATAATCGTTTCTTATACAAGTATTTTATCGCTAATGCAGATTCTATGGAGCGCTTTGCCCCGGTTTTGAGTGATTGTTCGACGTTTACAAATTGAATTGCTTTATATTGCTTAATCTGAAGCTCTTGCGCAGTTAACGTAGTTTTAAGGTATTTATTGAAAGTGATAAAATTCAAGGAGTACTTGGTTTACTGGGTTTCATATTGTTCGAAAGAGATACTGTGGCCCCAGAACACAAAACCGAAGGAAAATAATCCAAACATGCATGTGTTTTAAGTTTGATACTTGTCCTCGCTTCGCCCAGAGAGAAAGAAGTAACTTGATGATTTCCTATACGAATAGTACATAAAGAAAAGAAGGGGTACCGTACCTGACCCTTCACTGACCTCAACAACCCAGTAAGGGTTGTTGAGGTCAGTGAAGCAGTCGCTACATGTAAAATGCACATGTAGCGACTGCTTCACTGACCGACTGAGGTCAATCAATTCAGGTGCATCTGGTAAGACTGGGAGCCGACCCCAATAAAGTTGGCAAAAGGCTAGGCAGATGATGATGATGAAATGATACAATATTTTTTAAACCTTACCCCACACTTGGAATTTCTCCTGTATCGTGGTTGCATGAACAAACATTTAAAGTCACACTAGCTGTGCCCAGCGGTTTCACCCGCTGCTCACTTAGGGGTATGAAAAATAGATGTTGGCCGATTCTCAGACCTACTGAATATGCATACAAAATTTCATAAGAATCGGTTGAGCCGTTTCGGAGGAGTATGGGAACGAACATTGTGACACGAGAATTTTATATATTAGATACACAAACACATGTCGTCAAATTGTATAGTAGGTACTATGGTTTATTTTTAAATGAAATATTATTAGAGGGCGAAGACAAAGTGTCTAAACTAAAATATGGTAACTATATTTTAAAGCCGTTTGGGGTTGCAACTCTGGGTTCCTTGGGCAGTTTCTCAGTCTTTTTGACGACATTATAAAACGTTTAATTGACACCTCCCTTGACCCAACAGCTGGCTTCTCCATTGTCGAGAGGCTAAGCGTAGCCATATAACGCGGCAACTCGGCCAGTCTCTCAGGGACATTTGACAGCTCTGAGAACGAATTTTTTGGCGTTTTTTTTTTTTTTTGTTTTAGTTTTTTCACGTCGCAATTCTGTCGATATCGATACAAAGGCTATAAGTAATAATACCCCACGCAAAAATGATGAAGTAAATGTCAAATATGTACCTATAGCTTATGTCAAACTTGTTGAACGTCGTTGTCGAAATGCTTTGAAAATGATTGCCGCTTGTCTAGACCCCACGTGCCTATTGTACAATCTGCTAAATAGAAACCTAAGTAATCAACTCATCAGATTTAATTGAAAACGATGAATGTCTTCATCTTAAATAAAGGTACGCTTAAGTAAATTTAATTTTATTCCAAAACATTCATGCATTGCAAATACAACTGTATCCGAAGTGACTGATCACTTCTCTTATTTGCTGAATATATAATATATAGTGCACACGACGGCACATCAACCTACACAAAACCATTTTAACCTGATCTCTACTACGGTGTGCGCTCCGTAGTAGAGAGCTCAGGTTGTAATAGTTTAGAATAGGTTGAGCGGCCGTCGTGTGTACCATCGACCGCGGTGGTCACAACCCGCACATGAAAGGAAAATAAGGGAGAGTTGTAGAAAAACTTTTTCCCCTGAACATCGTGGTTTTTTATATTAGATCTCTGTATTCCTTATAAAGAACACGCTGTTATATTACCTACACTCTTTAATACAAGATTTGGAACAGTCCATTTTAAAATACCCAACCGTTTAGTTACCACAAACACTCGTCATATTTGATTAATTCTTTAAATTGACCTAAGTGGCACCAGAACCGTTTCATTGAAGTCACCAATACCCATAAATAACAACTCATCTGTCTTAATTAACCTTTACAAATTACGTTACGATCATTACGTAGCTTAACAGAAACTGATTTTATTTCGATTCCCATACATTACCATGAGCTGGTAACTCATTAGCCATGATATTAATGGCATTTTTAATTGACGGTACCGTTGACGCAGTGGTTGATCGATCGACTGCTGAGCTGCGTTTCGCGGGTTCGATTCCCGCACGGAACAAATATTTGTATGGCCTACAGATAGTTGGCCCGGGTCTGGCTGTTTGTGTATGTGAGTTTATATGTTTGTAAACGCACCCACGATACAGGAGAAATTCCTAGTGTGGGGCAACGTTTAAAAAAAAAACTGTTGTGCTACGTGTCGCGATTTCGATCCCCACACGGAACAAATATTTGTATGACCTACAGGTTGTTGTTTCGGGTCTGGCTGTTTGTGTATGTGAGTTAAAAATTTTGTAAGCGCATTCACAAAACACGAGAACTTCCTATTGTGGGGCAACATTTAAAAAAAAATGATCTCCATGGTCTGCATGGAGATCTTTTCTTAAAAATACTAATCGATACACATCGCATCCCAAACGAGGTGATCCGACAGAAAACGAGATTTGTCGACATAACTCACAGAACAAGTACGCTGAAGTGGCAGTGGGTCGGCCATTTCAGCCGTGGAAACGATGTCCGTTGGGGTAGACGTGTTCTTGAGTGAAGATCGCGAATTGACAAGCGTGAGGTACTCGCCCCCAGGGTCGGTGGAACTACGATCTTCGTAAGTTGACTGGATGAGAGTTGGCAAGAATTTAGTTATGTGGCGTGCGCTTGAAGAAGCCCATATCCAGAAGTGGGCTGCTGAAGGGTGATGATGATGAATACTAAATATTCGGTGGCCGCCTTTTTCCCATGTAAAGCACAGTAACTATGACCAAAGTAGTTGGTCGCAATTCTAACCTTGACCCATCATCTGACCGGAGTGGTGGAGTTACTGCGAATTATAAGGGCAGATAGTTTTTTGAAAGACAAGCTAAAAAACATCATCATTACCTGCGTCAACTATCTTGGTCAGTTTTTGTTTAAGCAGTGATAGCCTAGTAGTGTGGTTGTCGAACTGCCAAGTCATAGGTCCCGAGTTCGAACCCAGGCATGCCTCTGATTTTTCTTTTTTGTTCCCTAAACCAAAACGATTTAAAACAAGACCATTGGTTAAACTTTTCCTTAAAAACTCAAAAGGTTTTTAGAGAATCAATTAAATCTTCTCCATAATTAAAAACCGGTTCCTGTTAAAAGGTTTGATAGAATTTAGTTCAGCGCACGCCCTATTGGTGATAGGTAAGTCAAGGATGCTGTACGTTCTCTTACGCAACCGATGCGCAGACGCAAGCTCTACATCGCGTATTTAGTTAGGATTACAAATAGTTTTGGTATCGACCTTCATGAATTAAAATAAAAAGCTTCGGGTTCGAATTTGACTTGCTATTTTTTTTATTATCTATCAATTTATTTACAAAACATCTTTGGTAAATTAGTGATTTACACAATCTTAAAGTAAGTTAGAGTTTCCATTATATGTCGTCTTCAATTGCAAATAAGCTTAAGGGGATGTCGATTTGTCAGCAAATAATGATGAATCAACAAGTAAAAATATGACACTAATCATTACAAAACTCTAAATTCTAAATGAATCCTGTTTAATCCATTGAAAGTTTAAGAATTTCTTCCACTAAGAATTTTTGTAAATTTTTATATTTTTATAAAGCACCAGTTAAACCTATTAACTTGACACATTGAACGAGGAGTGCAAAATACGTCAAAACAAGCCTTTTAACCCTGCCAGGGTTGCGGGTTGTTCGAAAGAGTTACCGCCCCGGAACGTAAATGGCAAAAGAAGAAACATGGATGGGTTTTAATCAGTCCAAGCCTGACATTCCCCTGCTCCGCACAGACCGGAGGAAGTTATTTGATGATTTCCCATACGCAAAAAAGCCCTCCTATACATGCACATATAGCTCTGCCGGACAACTTAACGCTTGGCTCAATGCTGGTCCTGCTCCTCAAGCATAGGGGTAAACTCATTGATAAGTATCCGAAGCTATAGTGGAAGCTGCAGAAGATTGTAAGACTATCTTTGCAATGTATAGAATCAATTCTCTAGTGTTGTATAATTATTAAGCCCATATGTGAGTGCTATGTATTATCATTGACTTGACGAAGCCCTGGTGGTTGATAGTGTCATGCTCACTTAAATGTCTCGCTGATGGTGGCGGGTGTGTCGGGTCATTTAGCTCCCTTCAAAATGGTCGAGCTGAATGGGGCTGATCCATACGTCATGTTCGTGAACGGGCGCTGTCAGTTGGGACTGGTCATTTTTAGCTGCCACGGTTCATTTTTAAACTTATATTTAGATTTAAAATTAAATTTTGATTTTTATTTACTCTGGACGCTCTTACTGTGCACGTCTTTCTACATCGTTCTCACATATTTGTATAATCTCAACATGAATGATGTAAATACTATTTTGTAAAAATATTATAATTTAAAAGAGTGTCCATGGAGTTTTTTCTTGCCCATTCTTCTCCATAGAGATAAACGCTTTGGAATGGGCAACTACAGTACTTTCACAAGTTATTATGCCTTGTGACCGGGACTGTAGATTCATTTTGTTTCTTGACATTCAAAAGTGCCTGTAATGGTCTAATTGAAATAAATGATTTGATTTGATTTAGTCGTGATCAGTAGGGTTACCATGACATCTTATAGCAGTACTTATTCCTGTGTGAGAAAGAGATGGTGCTAGACACCCTGTATAGCTGTCTCTTTCCCTCAGTGGAATAAGTTCTGTTTTAAGACGTCATGGTAGGGTAGCAGGTATGTATGTTAAAACAAATTCGGTCTGGCCAGACATGTAAAAGCATCGGAGCTGGAAAATATTCGATATTAACTATCCTTACTAATATTATAAAAGCGAAAGTGAGTTTGTTTGTTTGTTAAGTCTTCACGCCTACATGGCTAAACCGTTGTTGATGAATTTTGGCATAGGGATAGTTGAGACCCTGGAGACGGACATAGGCTAACATTTTTTTTAAGTGATAAATGAGGGAGAAAGAGGGAAAACTTAGCTTTGTTATTATTACAATAAATCAGGCGCTAGAGCAAAAACTACAAGTAGCAGGTACCTGCAAATTTGGAAAGAGGAATTGTGTTACCCCGAATTAAACGCGAGCGAAGCCGCGGGCAAAAGCTAGTAGGTTATAAAGAAGAACAATAAAGAAGCTCCAAGTTAGGGCACACATGAGGAAATAGGAGCTTTTAACAACTTATATGTGTAGAATAGGATATTAATTTATTGTTGGTTTAGGTGGCTCACAAATAACGGATCCCATATCACTTTGATCTTTATCTGTCAACACCTTTTATCTTGGAAATGCGTGGTATCCACTCTGTGGTATCTTAGAGCTCTGAAAATCAACCCTCTAAGTCTACGCAGTCAAAAGATATGGCCGTTTATGTCGCAAGTTTGTACGGAACCCTCGGTGTGCGAGTCCGAATATCACTTGGCCACCTTAGAGTGTACAGACGCCAGCAGGTCAAGCTACCCGAAACTGTCAATTTTTCCCAATGAACCTTGAACCTAATACTTTAGAAATAAAGTCGAAAATCTATCAAAGAAATCTGACAGATTGTAGTAGCTTGATGTGCAGGCGTCTGTACAATAATAGTAAAAAAAACAAAAAAATAATAATTATACTAACGGTTATTTATTACTAACTTTTGCTCGCGGCTTCGCTCGCGTTAAACTTGGGGTAACACAGTTCCCCTTTCCTAATTTGCAGGTACCCGCTACCTGTAGTTTTTGCCGTTGCGCCTTATTGATTGTAATAGCGCAGCTAAGTTTTTCCTTTTCCTTCCTCTTTCTCCTTCAATTATCACTTTAAAAAAAACGTAGCCTATGTCCGTCTCCAGGGTCCTAGCTATCTCTGTACCAAAATTCATCAAAATCGGTTTAGCCATTTAGGCGTGAAGACGTAACAAACAAACTCACTTTCGCATAATATTAGTAAGGATAATAGTCTGGTTGAAGACACCTGGCACTGAAAATTATTCAAAATCAACTCTTCTATAAAATACACACAAAACACAATTTCAATTGATCCGAAATTTTCCTCTAATAAAAGGCAATCAAGCTGACCTGCAAGTAGCTACTATCATTATAATTATTGCATACAACCTGTCCTTGGCACTGCTTTGCATATAATTGATTTGACGTGGCTCCGTTTATGATTGCTTGCCTCCATCGCGATGACAGCAGCATTTTTGAAGTACAATAATCATTGTTAGTTATAGAATTCTAGCTTTTGCCGCGGCTTTGCTCGCGTTAAATTCGACTTAACACGGTTCCTCTTTCTTGATGTGCAGGTATTTGTCTTTGGTAACAAAGAGTGTGTGTACCGATTTTTAGCATCCTATCTTGGAAACTGCGAAAAGTCCCATATAAAATTTCACCCCCTCTGTTAAGGGGAAAAAGATGCACGATGTTTTTGTTAATGAACAGTCCGCATGCTAATTTTTTGCTTTCTACCTTGAAAATTGCAAAATGCTCCAAACAAACTTCAACCCTTCATTTTAGGGAAGTGGGGGAAAACAAAAAAAAGCGACAAAAAGTAGCCTATGTCCGTCTTGGTCCCAACTACATCTGTACCAAAATTCATCAAAATCGGTTTTGCCATTTAGGCGTGAAGACGTAACAAACAAACACACTTTCGCTTTTATACAAGTAAGGATTAAAGGTAAATTTTTATTTTTATTTGAATGGGCAATTCTTCAACGCTTTGTTGATTTAGGTGATCTTTAATTATCGGGTGAATGTATTCTATGTTCTTACCCGGGTCATGGACTGCCTGAGTTTCGTTCAAGCATGAGAGAGTAACGGACAGACAGGCAGAGAGGTGACAGACATATCGATAGGGAGAGTAACTTTTGTATTTCTAAGCACCATTGCCACCTGTCTACGATTTTTCCTACTTAGTTGGGGTTTTTTTTATGGGGTGGGAAATCATCAAGTAACTTCCCCCGCTCTGGGCGGAGCGGGGGGAGTGTCAGACTTGTACTGACTAAAACCCACCCATGTTTCTTATATTGCCCTTTACGTTCCGAGGCCGCGGTATCTCTTTCGAACAACCCGCAACCCCGGCAGGCGGAAGCCCTGGCAGGCCCCTCTTGCCTTCTCTTTGAGGCACTTATTTGGGGTCAGCTTTTAATGTTACCGAATGATTACTATATTATCTTGATATTAAAGTGAAACTTTTATTAAATCGTCTCATACTTTTTCGTCTGTGTGTTGCATGTCGCGTGACGGTCGGCTGTGTTCCTTAATGAAATATTATTCCAAATTTTTTTAGTTAAATGTCTATATTGTGAAAAAAAGTTTCACTTTTACCGTGGTTTTATAAAACCACACAATTTTTTTTTTGTTCATTATAGGAACTGAAGGCGACAAATTAGTGGCTCACGGCTCTCACGCAATGTATAAGTAAACATTTTCAGCGTCTCTGCAATATTTAATCTTTTCCAGAAAAATATAAAATACTATCCAACACTTTTTGGTATTTATTACAATGTTGATAATTTTACATATACCAATATCTTATCTCACTAATATTATAAATGCGATTGTTTGTAAGGATAGATGGATATTTGTAACCCTTTCACGTCAAAACGGCCGAACAGATCTTGATTAAATTTGGCACAGAGGTAAATTATGGTCTGGAATAACACAAAGGATACATTTTTTCGACATCACGAGGGCGAAACCGTGGACGCCATTTAGTGACATATGACCCCCGATGGGTTAGGCAGGGATGTACCCAATAGTATGCCCATAAATCTCTATTAGGCATAGACCGACCCGACATCTTGTTTAGTAGTCGCGCTTGAAACCATTAGAACAACGAAGCTGTAAGCTGTAATTTACTTGAAACAAACATAACCCAAACAAAGTACCTTTGCTATCATACTGCTGCTGTAATCAGTCCCCTTAATAAAACATCCACAATGAAGATATCACTATGACCTTTCTGATCATGGAAATAAAAAAAAAGATTATCATTAAAATAATAACATTTTAATGACACTTGCATAAACAAATGACGTTATTAATAATTATAATTAATAAGTGTCCAGCTGCGCACGCGCATAGCATCCGGAAAACATATTAATTGTTACAATAATGGCTGAAGAATGCTTACAATACAAGCCATTTGTGGATCCGTGAGAAAAATAAACAAAGAATCGTAAATGTTATCATTATATGATTTAATTCTGAATCATATGGTCGCGAAATGTCAAATATAGGTAGATAATCTAGTAAAGCCAATCTTTTCTTTATCTTTTTTAAAATCTGGCTCCACACTAGGAATTTCTCCTGTATCATGGGTGCGTTTACAAACATTCAATTTCACATACACAAACAGCCAGACCCGGAACAACTATCTTTAGGCCATACAAATATTTGTTTCGTGCTGGGATCGAACCCGCGACACGTAGTGCAGCAGTCAATCGCTCAGCCACTGTGCCAACCGTGTCTTCAAAAAATAAAAAAGTAGTAAAAAGAAAAGAAGTAGTAGTAGTACTTAGTAAAAAGTAGTAAAGCCAATAAAGAGACATCCTGAGGGAGCTTGGACCAAATGAAATTCCTCAATTTCCAGCTCTACTGTATTCTGTTCAATATTACAACCCCTTTTTTTCTTAAAGAACGTTTCAAGTTCCTTCATGACACACAATAGATCTCTGAGGTCATCGGAAAACTTGAGACTTGACTTGAGACGACAAATCTTTTACAGTCCCAAAAACCTTGTCTACTTGAAATGTTATTTACAAAAAAAGAATACTCTGTTTTATAACGTAACGTAAGAAGAGTCAAAGTTGGACAGACTTAACTGAGTCAAAAAGAAAAGAGAGTCAAAGTTGAAATGAATTGGACTGACTGAACATATCAAATGCTTTGAATATAGGAGTCGAAAAATGCGTGAGTTTGTTTGTTACGTTTTTCGACGATTTTGATGAATTTTGGTACAGAGATATTTGGACCCTGGAGACGGACATAGGCAAATTGACGGCTTTTGACGGGCCTGTTGGTAGTTAGTGGCCCTGACTGCTGAGCCGGAGGTCGTGGGTTCGATTCCCACCCAGGACAAACTTTTTGTGATGAGCATGATTGTTTGTTCTGTGTCTGGGTGTGATTTATCTATAATATATATGTATTTATAAATTATATAAGTATCTATATCAGTTGTCTGGTTACCATAACACAAGCTCTGCTTAGCTTGAGATCAGATAGCCGTGTGTGAGTTGTCCCAAGATAAAAAAAAATAATGAGATAAGGGAGAGAAAGATATTTTTTTTTCGATCATCACGAGGGTTACAGTTAGTGTTAGCCCAAAGTAACTATGCCACGCAGACAAAGTCGCGGGCAGAAGCTAGTAAAAAATAAAATTGAAATGACTTAACATATCAAACGCTTTGAATATAGAAGTCGGAAAATGCGACTGAATTCTTCACAAAAATCAGCAGTAAAGCAAAATCCATCATAATTTGTTAAGAACTTCCTGAAAATTATTGACATCTGCGGTTACCTGCAAAAATTAGGGGAGTTTTGAGGTGCTATCATTTAACAAAAGGATACAGAATTAAATGAAGTTTTCTATTTACTTGTTATCCTTTGTTCGCTGAATATGCTTTAAAACGTTATGCACAATATGGCCCTATTAGAATAGAATAGAATAATATGTATTTGTATGAAACATGGTGCATAATAATTAGAGTTGTGAACAGCAGAATCCCAGCGCTGTATCATTTTTTTTTATTAAATGTTGAAGCACCATGCTGAGATAGGGAACTTTTTGCCCTTGTACAGGGCTAATTTATTTAATGTTTATCTCATTTTCTATTTTTATTCTTGTAACATTTCTTTTTTAACCAACGTAAACAAAAGGAGGAGGTCCTAAATTCGACATTTATATTTTTTTATATCTTTTTTTCTCTCTTTGTTTTGTTTTTGAGGTTTTTATTTAAACTGATATGCCAACCCCATCTGCCTTTTAACATTACAAGGCATTACCACTATAATTAACTTATAATAACTAACATAAACTACATCAAGAAGATTGACAGTATTGTCTGTATATAGTAGTATTGTGTGTAAATCTTGTTTTACTGTTTTGTCTAGTGCCTGTAAAATAAATACTATTTCTTTCTTTTCAATAATGCCTGTTATGACTTTCCTCATACCACTTACTCACAAAGGTGATCAAAGGCCATCCATAATTATATTGAACAGTAAAAAGTTATTGATTATAATTATATATCAAGTTTTATTTCTATACAAAACTTTTTGTTCACAATTTCGTCCGATTTGCCCCTAATCAGGTGAGAATATGATATGCATCATAAACTTTTATAAACGTAGGTGTTATTATTTTATGAGTGTTTTTCACGTCTTGGAAAAATATTACTTGTTTTGCTCTCTGAAATATTATTTATATGTTCATTCTTAATATAATATTAACTGTGTTTTTTTGAGAACCTTACATTCAGCAGGTTTTTAGGATCCCTTTCCTCAAAAGGGAATACGAAAACCTTTTTGGATCACTTTGTTGTCCATCTGTCTGTCTGTCTGTCAAGACCCTTTATCTCGGGAACGCTTGTAGGTATCAAGTTGATATTAAATCCATATACTCAACTCTGTGTTCTCTTTCCGCTGTGTAAAAATAGCCTTGGCCCAATATGAAGGTGGAAGAAGATTTTTGGTCTTTTTATTCGTAGTCCTGAAATCTCAGCTGATCACTGATAGATGCTAGTAAATTGTGTCATATGCTGTCGCTGTTCTCCTTTTGGTTTTAACGCCGTAATGCTAAGCCAAGTATCAAGACAAGATCAGTTCCGAGCATTGATGTGGTTTGTGAGACCTGCACTTGTGACATAGGCACGTTCATAACATTTTCATGGTTCCCTAAACTGTCTTAATATCGTTAGTTAATTCACTTAACTATTTAAGGAAGACCGAACAAGTGAATAATTAGTTAAATCCGCCAATTCCAACAATGGTGGTAATAAGACCACATCGAATTCATAAATCGAGAACAGTATAGTACGTTCAAGGACGCAACACAGGTCGGGTAGGGGGGCATCACTAACTCGTGACCGACGCGGGCAAATGTCAAATAGTCTCTCTTGATACAGCGCTGAGAACGCGCGCGCAACAATCGAGACAAGAAAACGATTCGAAATAATCGAACACGAGAAAAAAAAGACGATACTAATTCCTAACTTAAAAATTTAAATAAAACCGGTGATAATAGTGCTGCTACTTCTAAAAACTTTTTATCGATCGATTCGGATTTTTATCGATTGTTTACTTAAAGTGCATTTGACATTTGTATCTTTTTAGATAATTACAAGGAGGAAAGGTGAAGCCGAGTGAATGTGGTTTCATCGGCATTGTATCGATGATTAAATAGTGGGAATTGTTTTTTCGATGCAATTGTTCGATTGACAATTTCCTGTTGTAATTAGACCTGTATCGATTGTTTGTCGATAAGTGAGTAATGTTAGCTTGAGATAGTGTAGTGCATCATGGGTTGTTTACATATATTGTTGGTGTGTGCTGTGGTGCTGGGCTTGCAGTTCGTCGATGTCAACACACAGGTGAGAAATAGTTTTGTAACTTTCAGCGGTTGGATGAGTATGTAATTAGGTGCGGCAACAGTTTCCTATATGACGACAAGATGTTTTATCACTGATAGATATTTTTTCTCTTTAAAAGATACCAATACTGACAAAGCATGGTAAAAAAAATTCTTAATATTTATATAAAACTTAACGAAAGTTTCCGCAAGAAAAACTTTTTAAAGACCGCAGAAAAAAAATGTGTGTTAAGTGCTTCTTAAGTACCTACCATAGACCAAAATAGAAAATCAGCCAAAGATATGTATTATATTATATGAAGATTATACTATTTCATTTACATATGCACAAAAGTTTTGCGTAGCAACTAATGTAGTTGATACAATTTTATTTTATAGTTGTTATTTCACGAATGAGGATATTTTGAATCATATCTCGACATTCAACCTTGCTACTTACTCATAAATATTTTTTTATTAAAACAAAACATCATAATAATTAACTTTACAGTACATTCGTACTTACCTGTTATTCTTAACAATTAAACTCAAATTAAATTATGCGCATAATTTAAAAATCCACTTCACTTCCAGATTTATATTTAAATTATACATATCTATATGAATATGTAAACATAAAAATGTACATTAGACAAACATTAATAGACACACAATTATGTAAATTTTGAAACTATTAATATTTATATTTAACGCGTCTGCTTGCAGTAGTATGATATTTTTCCTATAATCATATTAGTGAAGGAGAAATATAATATAAAGAGAAATATAATAAACTTGCAACATGTAATCCCAATAAAATCAAAGGCGCATCCTTGGAAAGCCTTTCTTCAACTATTTTGTGGTATGCTCTCAGTTGAACCAAAAAAATAACTGAAAAAGATGTTTTATAGTTTAACTGCAAAAAAATATAAGATATTATGTGTTATTATATTTAAACATCATTGGATTACTCATATCCTAGGTATGACCCAGAAATGGGCAACTACAGTACTTTCACAAGTTATTATGCATTGTGTCTGGGACCTTAGCTTCATTCGTATGTTTCTTGACATTCAAAAGTGCCTGTAATGGTCGAACTGGAATAAATGCTTTGAGTTTGACCGTTGTCAGATTTTTTTGCTAAAATAAGAAAAAATTGTAGTCGAAAACCTTCTGCAAAGATCGTCTAGCAATATAGCTATGACTTAGCTCAGCTCATTATTTAATCGCTGTGTGTTAGTTACAACTTTCCTCATAGTACCTATGCTTTAAAAACCTTGCCTTCGTTTAGGCGTTGATGTTTCACACAATATATATTACGTTTGTATATTTGAAGTGGATAAGTTAATACGTTACCTTCGAGTTAGTATCGGTGGGTGTAAGTTCAAGATCTGATATTAATTTAAATATTGTCATTAACGTAATGTATGCAGGCCCACTTGAAACGCAGCACAATAAATATACACAATTTATCAATTAAACTATTGCCTTAAAACCACCTAAAAGTCATGGCATGGCACCTAACGGATAAACCTTTCTCAAAACTCCTTACCAGTCATGTTTTCCACGTGTCTTTTTCCATTTATAATTTACTTTACCTACATAATTTTAATCTTACTATGTAGTTTCTATCTGCGTTGTATTAACTGCTTGGTTAAGTGCTCGTAAATGCTACTACTAATCACGTGGTTCGATCTCCAGGTCTTCGCAGTAGTCATTCGAAGTTTGAATTTGTGACCCATTTTTATCGCAATATTTTGACATGGGATATACTTACAGATCCTAAGGAATGGCGAGTCAAACTTTGCAATACCCCCAACTACGTTTTTAATTTAATAACAGCGGCCAAACACCACAACTACAAAAAATTGTAATTCAACTAATAATGATGGCTGTAACTAGCGATGCAATGACATTTCATCAGTGCCACCTAATAATTTGGGTCATTTTCTCGAAATATAATGGTAAAATAATATAACCTACCTAATTTCTTCCCATACAAAAGACATCAACGCATAATGCATCACACTTTTAGCCCACTCCCTAGCCGTGCTACCAGCCTACTACGGCGCGGAGCGGAACCATTGCCTCTAAGGTTAACGACACCTCCGCTTGCGTTGTTATGATGCTATGAATTATGTATTGTTGAGTTAGTTTATCGAAGGTTTAGTTAACGAGATGAGCATATTATTAGCTAGTTATGTCATCTGTATGGGTGATTTTCTTTTTTATTTTTTTGGGGTGGGAAATCATCAAATAACTTCCCTCGCTCTGGACGGAGCGGGGGGAAGAGTGTCAGACTCGTACTGACTAAAAACCCACCCATGTTCCTTCTATTGCCCTTTACGTTCCGGGGCCGCGGTATCTCTTTCGAATAACCCGCAACTCTGGCAGGTGGTGGTCCTGGTGGTCCCCTCTGCTTTGCTGACATCTCTTTGAGGCGCGCGTGGAACACGAACGCGCCGTCGACACGGCAACACGGGTTGTTGTGATGATGAAACTAAAATGGTGAACATTTTTCTTGCTAAAAAAATTAAGCAAATTGCGAACCTAACGTATGCAAAGTTGTTTAGCAGCTAGTATCATATAATACACACCTTTTTTAAAATAAACTCATTCATTTTATTGTAATGTCGTCAAGTGCATACTTGTGTTAATAAAACTGTTATGAAGTAATAAATATTTATTTAATTACTTCTCTTCGCTTTGTTATTTCAAAATTTACGCTAAGTTTATATTAAACTCAAAGCTTTGAGACGATCGATTTGAATTATTTTAAATTTAAATAATTTACTGATCTTAAAGTGCGTTGGTTGTTTATTTATTTAATCAAACGTGAGATTTTCGGTTTACCTTTAAACAATTTAAAACTACATGTTTTTTTTTAATTTTATTTTAAAACTAGCTTTTGCCCGCGGCTTCGCTCGCGTTAAATTCGGGGTAACACAGTTCCCCTTGCGCCTTATTGATTTGTAATAGCAACGCTAAGTTTTCTCTTTTCTTCCCTCTTTCTCCCTCACATCCCACTTTTTAAAAATAAAAATTAGCCTCTGTCCATCATATGAAATCTGTACCAAAATTCATCAAAATCGGTGTAGCCATTAAAGCGTGAAGAGGTAACAAACAAACAAACTCACTTTCGCTTTTATAATATTATTAAGGATTCAACAAATCTTGTGATTTTATTCGTTCATAGATAATAACTTAAATTTTTGTTGTTATTTTATATTTCAACTTTTTCTAAGTTTCAATCTATCCTACTAGAGCAGTACATAAATAAATATTTCTTCTTACTATACAGTAAGAAGAAAAGTAAATTTAATTTTATGTTATCACGAACACAGTAGTTTGCATCATAAACTTTGAAATGGGTTTCTTATCAAAGTTGCAATAATTTTTCCAGGACTGAATTCCTCTTGAATTTTCCTCGTGAATGCACTTTGCTGCACCAGTACAAGAAATACATTTTTGAAAACATTTGATGTTACCAATTCACCTCATATTATGTCAACTGCGCGTGGGCAAACCTAAGCTTAGATTCACGCGATGACGTCACAAGCAGCCATTTTATAGAATCCTTTTACTTTCAGCATGATTTATATACCGTCGATTGTTACTTAGAATTCTGAATGCACTCTAATGAAATCATTTATGTAATAGTTTTGATAGATTCGTCTCTTTAATAGTGATGTAGTTGGATATTATTACAAGATTATTTGAACTTCGTTATGTTCTATTCATAGGGTTGAATACAGGCTCAAATGGCGCAGGTCTTGTTGCAATATTGTTAGTATTTATGTAATTGCTTGCAATGTTTCTTTCGTTACCTGTTTCTTTTTTTAAAAAAACGTTGCCATACACTAGGATTTCTCCTGTATCGTCAAACACAAACAGCCAGACCCGGAACAACTATCTGTGGGCCATACAAATATTTGTTCCGTGCGTTAATCGAACCCGCAACACGCAGTGCAGCAGTCGATCGCTCAGCCACCGTGCTAACCTTGTCGTCAATGATACGTCGTGTAGCATTTGTATGACATAGTATAGTATTTTCTTTTCTAAGCACTATATAGGTATAAAGATATGTGTACAGTTATACAAAACAAAGGAAACGTGAAGTTTCATCTTATTACAGTCCAGTAATTTGCAATTAAGCAGATTTGATTTGATTTGGTGCGATCGTCGAACAGTCAAGTCATGGGTCCCCAATTCTGACCCAATTCATGTGTGGTATCATTATCACTTGCATTTAAGTCAAAGTTATTTATTTGTGAATCATAGGTATATGGTATATAGTATAAAGAATTGTGTTGTCTCACTATGTTTTGCCTTGCAAGGCGTACAAATTAATTACAAGAAACCGTTTCAAATACAAAATAGAAAAACACATAGATCGGACAATTTTATTTTATGTTTTATCCTCTTAAGCAAGTGTTAATCCGTGAGGAAACCAGCCTGAGAGATATATCTCGACGGGATTTTAGCCAGTCCCTTCAGTCCCGCATAGAACCCCATGAGCGGCAAAAGAAACTCTGACACCAAGTTAGTCACTAACAACAATTTTGTTAAAATTTTGGTGACATACGTGGCTTTTTTTTCGACCACGGGTTAGTCACATATATAATTAAAAATACTATACAGGTTATTTAAAAAAAACAGAAACAAGTTTATCACGATGATGAACTTCTTTGATTGAAGAATGATCAAGGAAAACTAGTGTCATTTCGGGTCGCCTTTCTTTGACATAACTATTTTCTTGCAGCTGTGGCTGATACAAAACAAGTTGACTGGAAAGAACATAGATATACTTATCTTATCGAAATGTTTGTTTTCGTTTTGCTTTTAAGAACTTATTATCCTTTCTAATATGTATTATAAAAGCGAAAGTGAGTTTGTTTGTTTGATTCATTATTTGTTACGTCTTCACGCCGATTTTGATGAATTTTGGTACAGAGATAGTTGGGAACCTAGAGACGGACAAAGGTTTTTTTTTTATTAAAACGAAACGGGGGAAAGAGGGAAGAAATGGTGAGAGAAAAATATATTTTTTACGATCATCACGCGTTAGTCGTTAGCCCAAAGTAACTATGCCACGCAGAAGAAGTCGCGGGCGGAAGCTAGTAGACTATATAACATCACCCGACACACAGCGAAATCGCTGGACACAGATAGTCTCATATAATTTTATTAAGTCCCAATTTCCTTTACACTATAACACCACGGGAAACAGGCCATTCCAACAAAAATCCCGGGCTTCTTCCGCCTTCCATGTCACGCAACCGCACTGCCTGCAGGCACTATCTAAATTAGATAACAGTATTAACATTTACATTACCCGTCTCGGTACAATACTCTCACCCAACTCATGCGAAAGTAACTTTGTCTCTCTGTCTGTAGTTATTTTTTAACATATTAACTGCGAACGGATTTTGGCGCACTTAGAGACCACTACCTTTCGCCCGCGACTTCGTCCGCGTGGCATAGTTACTTTGGGCTAACGCTAACTTTAACCCGCGTAATGATCGAAAAATATCTTTCATTCCCATTTTCTTCCCTCTTGAAAAGGTCCCCCTTTTCATTAATCATATAACTGGGTTCTGGAGGTCCAATAGGCAGTTGTTTCATGTAAAGTAAGTACTTTACTTACAGTAAGTAGCATTTGGTTGGACTACAGACCGACCCCATCATAGTGGGGAAAAAGCTATTCAGATGATGATGCTAGGCAGATCATGATACTTTTTTGCTGGTAGTACTTTTCGTGGAATAATTCGTCCTTTTCACGGGCGGAGCTGTCGACAAAACCAAGTGTACAATACTAATATCTCACATACACATATGTATATACACATAAACTTAAAATAATCTTACCATGTAATTATATTCAGTTTTACTGACCATCCGTTCATTTTATTATAGTTATTATGATCGCAAACGTTTACATAATATGAACATCCCATTAAAATTTCGTAATTGTATCTGTCGAGAGAGAGAATCTAGAATTTGATCTAGATCATCGAAATGTTGGGGTTATTGTACTCTCAGATATTTCGTGGAGAACTTATGTAATTGTTGAAAGAGTGCTTTGCCATTAAAGACTCTATGATGAAAGACTAAGTACGACATTTGTATTTACTAAGTGTTTACTGAACCGTTTTTTTTGCGGATGGGAATTCATAAAATAACTTCCCCCGCTCTGGCCGGAGCGGGGGAAGTTATTATCTCTTTTAAGCAACCCGCAACCCCCCATCGGCAGGACCTTATCAGCTTAGATGGTGTTTTCTCCAGTTTTATTCGTCTTTTTGTCACTTACCCAAAAACCTAATGCATTACTAACCTTATTGCTTTTGCCCAAAGCATTAAGTCCGCCTTTGTACAGTGTTTATACATGTGCATAAAGTTTTAATAAATAAAATAAATTTAGTTGCGAGCAATGAAATGTCTACCTTCACGTAGCAAAATTAAAAAAGCGATTTTCTCGTGATTTAACAGTTTCTATTTAAGACCTTTTTTCGTAGACTTTGGGCTCGTTTTCCTGTGTCGTATTTTATATGGATCTCGCTATCTGCCCATCACAACTGAGTATGTAATACGATACTTCTTCGTAAGACTAACTAAGTTAAGTTAAGTTGCAAGACGACGAGAGTAGGTTGCTGCAAATACGATCATCCATTGATACTTTGAAAACAAAAAAGAATCGCTTACCTAGAACATTGCCTCTCAATGACATGCGCTTAGAGTATGGACCATCTTACACAATAATTACAAAATAAACGCTTTGTGTCGTCAATTACTGACATCGTGCCAAACTATTGAGAACAATAAAGTTTTTGTTTTATTGTATTCGTTATATAGAGATAATACTCTTAAATGAGGCTTAATTAAAAGCTGTCGCATCAATGGTGTTATTTTAGTCAATCGCTTTAATTATAGTACTGTATCAACTTCAGGGTAGCTTTGGACAAAGCTTAAGTAAGTACATTCAAAATCAAAAGTCATTAATTCAAATAAGCCTGATAATCGGCACTTTTTGAACGTCACATTACAAGAGACAGTCCCTCAAAAACACCCTGCCCTTCGCCACTTCCTAGTGTTTGTTGAGTACTTACCTATCTGCCCTCAGAATTGTCTATATTTCTAAACGTTAGCATCTACGGTTTGTATAAGAAATATGTGGGTATTTTTGTAGTATAGACCCCTGGCTGGAGGCCTTAACTGCAAGGCATCACAGGATTGACCGGTTAAGCAGAAAACGACCTCATAGGTCGAACTGCGAATGCCACAAAAGAAAATGTAGTATAGAAATAGAGTTTCTTGCCGGTTCTTTTCCATAAAAAACGATCAACCCAACCGTGCACTTTTAGCCAATATTTTATGTGTTTTAAGTGGCCATGTAGGCCTATGTGAAATAATATATTTTGATTAGACCATCAAGCTGAACAGCTGTCTTCGTGGGATCAGTATTACAATCGTGCAAAAAAATCTCAGCTGTCTTTTACAAAACTACCTACTCGACCCAAATGCATGGAGGAAATGAATCTCTTCTCGCGATTTCGATATTGGTCTCTATCAGACTCTTAATAAGGTAACACTTTTTTGAATCGGCTCTAGTTAACTAGGTACTTATCGGCACCTAGTTAACCTATGAAGTAAGTGTTATTTTACAACATGGTTAGTATTTCTTTCTACGTAACGTAAGTAAGTAATGTGTTAGTAGTACGTAATTATTAATAACATTTGAAACGGGATATTTACTATTTATTATGAGTTTCCAATTTATCAGCGCAGTTCAAAAAATATCTAAATGTATAAATATTTCCGTTTTCCGTTTCAAATGTTATAAATAATTACGCACTCTGTACTTAGAAATTATCATGTCATTTTAAAAACTTATATTACTTACATTATAAATAACTTAGTTTTTAAACTTACAGCTTAAGTTAAATAACCAAGTTTTTAAACTTACAGCGTACGTTCGCTAGAAAACACAACACAGTTTGTGTACGATAGCCGACTAAACTACTAATAAATATAATTATAAAAATATATAAATAGACTCTATATCACTTAACAAATATGTACATACATGTGTCCCTTTGTGAGTTTTGAATTATTTCTGCAGTAAGTTGTTAACATCGTGTTAGGCGCCACTACAAGAATGAATTAGTAGTAGGCGTCGCCAATGTCTTGTCGATATCGACAACCTGGCTCATGGCTCATGCCTACGCGAGCTTGAGAAAAATCGAAAGGCACTCTTTGCGAGGTTTTTAATTGATGTTATTTATTTATTGATTGTTTTTTTTATTAAGTGGTTGTGAAGGTGTATTTGTAGGTAGAAGTGGTGAAGGTGGATTTAAATTTGTAATAGGTGCAATCTCAAGGTACAGTAAATAATAAAAACAGCTATAGCCTACTGGTTCACGGCACGGTGGGCGCAGTGGCTGAGCTGCGTGTCGCGGGTTCGATCCCGCACGGAACAAATATTTGTATGGCCTACAGATAGTTGTTCCGGGTCTGGCTGTTTGTGTATGTGAGTTTAAATGTTTGTAAACGCACTCACGATATAGGAGTTATTCCCAGTGTGGGTTCACTTTCGTTTTTATAATATTTGTAAGGATATAAGTCTGAAATCGCCAACTCGTCTTGAGCAAGCGTGGTGATCAATGCTAATTCCTTCTCTATATGAGAAGAGGCCTTTGTCCAGCTGTGGGACGGTTATAGGCTGGTACTATTATACATTGTAGGAAACATCTCGATGGCTAATATATAAATGATAAGGTACTGTAGAGATGGTAGTTACTTCCAAATATGACATGACATTCGTTGTTAAATGGAAATTATAGACCAAACGATGACATGATTGTACTTTGCATAACTAGAAATCTTGTTGAAGTAATATGTCAACATAGTTGATGACTTCGTCAACCAAAGCTGTGGGCAGAATGATATGACTCACAGGGTGGAACTATTATTTACATATTTATACCATACCGTTTGGGAGCCTATTTAGATATTAATCCTTGGGAACCTTGCGAATTTTTTGACGCTATTTATTAGTTTCTTTAAGTTGTTTTTGTAAAGGTTTTATTAAAAATATAAATTAATAATCATAATAAATCAATTTATTTATTTTAAATTAGACATAATATATCCTTACTAATATTATAAATAGCGAAAGTGAGTTTCTTTGTTTGTTTGTTACGTCTTCACGCCTAAATGGATAAATTTTGGTACAGAGATAGTTGGAACCCTGGAGACGGACATAGGCTATTTTTTTAAAAAAGAGAGGTAAGGGGGAGAAAAAGGGAAGAAAAGGGGAGATAAAGATATATTTTTTTCGATTCGATTTTCATCACGCGGGTTAAAGCGTTAAGGCATTAAGGCCCAAAGTAACTATGCCACGCGGACGAAGTCGCGGGCGGAAGCTGGTTCGTAATAAAATTAAAATTTGTTTGTTCGTTTTAAATAAAAGTGTTGTCCCCGAGTAAAATTTGAAAAAATTATATCACTGTTACATTTTTTTTTCTGATTGGAATTAAAATTAACTACCTATGTTCCTTCTTTTGCCCTTTGTGTAATACTTGTAACGCCTTTACGTGATCTTCAAGTGATACCCTCAACTAGCTCTAGACACTATAGTAGAGCAAAGCGTCAAGTCTGTACACCGCCTTAGATTTACTTTCAAGTAAAATTAACTAGGAAGCAACTCAAGTTACATAAGCAGGTCAGTTAACTGGATAACTTAAACGATTAAATCATGTTAGAAGACACAAAATATTACTAAGACTAGCTAAAATCTCATCAGGTGAATGTCAAGCCAAGTAGTTGATTAAATGACAATATTATATATACTTTTAAGATATAAAGCCCATACAAATGGGAAGTTGCTTCATGTAAAATACTGGTATTTAGCTGCATCTGGTTAGATATACGGTTAACTCCCCTGCCGGGGTTGCGGGTTGTTCGATAGTGGTACCCTGGCCTTTTTTTTTTTTTTTTTTTTTTTTTTTTTTGTTTTGGCAGGAGTGGGAAATCCCCGCGGACACCTCGACTATCTCACTGGTGGTGAGACAGTCGAGGTAGTGCCGGACTCGAACCGGCTAAAACCACACTCCTGCCCCGCCAGTGTCCCTCTAACATTATCAGAGACCTTATTTACACATGTTAGATCTTTTTCGGCGACTTATTTCTTTGGAGGCCGTGGAGACCTTACTCTTTTTTCTAGTTTGAATGTCCATAATATAATACTATTTATTGATGTTGATGTTTTATTAATTGTTATTTACTAATTTAAGTTACCATTTAATTTGACATTTTATTAAATCCGCAATTTACTACTATTTATTATGATGTATATGTTGCAGTCAAAACTCTCAACCAGTCAAAAGCACCACCGACCAGCAAAACCAGCCAAGACCACCCCTGACCAACCTGTTCAGTCAAAAGTGCCTCCGACCGATCTCGCCAGCCAACAGTACCCCCGACCAGCTAAGAGTCCCGACCGCAACATATATATTTATTTTAGTTTTACCTTTTTGTTTAGAATGATTTGTCCTGTCCCCTTTTATTTATACCCTTAGGAGAAAATTTCTGTTTGTGTCGGTTGATTTTAATTTAGTTTTTCTTTTTATTCTCTTCTTATTATTTTTTATTAGTCTGTTGTTATAATATTTTCTGTTATATACTTAGTATATACTTTAATATCATACATATATGTACGTATTTTTAAATAGCCTAAAATTTTGCCTAACAAGTAAGAAATGTAGACTTTTTCATCCAGCTCGACACAACTCGGCGATTCCACTAGAGTTGACTCATAGACCCGCCTAATTTTAACTACTTTCTCATGAAAGTGGCTATAATTACCAATCTCCATTGAGCCAACCCCAGTGGTTCGCTCAATGCCTCTGCTATTTGTGTCGAGGTGGTAGTCTCTATGTACGCGGAAGTGGGCGCACCGACAACTTTAGCAATACGCTATGGTTGCTCGCGCGAATGCGTCCCACTTCTTGCGTACAGGGCACTCTTTGCTAAACGCATCGTGGGAGTGTTCCCCCAGCTTGGCTCTGGTGCAGTTCACGCAGACCGCTGCTTCGCCGACCTGTCTAACCGAGCAATCCGCCCTGAAGTGTTGACCACCGCAGTGGCTACACAGATCGGCTGACTCGGTACACAGGCGTTTGCCGTGTCCGTATGCTAAGCAGCGAGTGCACTGCACCAGAGGCGTCTGGTCTTCGACGCGCACTCTCTGGAGGTCAATGCGGAGCTTGCCTCCTTCGAGTGCTCTCCTCCAAATTGCTGGGGAAACACTCATCACGATGCTGCTAGTATGTGGGTTCCTGGACTGTCTCCTGTATTTTATGGACATTCTTTGGTCTCTACTGCCGAGTTCGTGAAAAATCTCCCGGTTCTGGTTCTTAAGGGCTTTTAGTACTTCGTCATCGCTATGTATTGACAACACGTCCTTAAGAACCAGAAGTGGGTCCCGGTTCGCCATCTCCTCGACAACGAGGTTTTCTCCGGCCGCCTGTAGTCGCTGTTTTAACTTAGCCCTTTCCTCCTTTGTAGCACACCCCATGATCACCTTTTGATCTTTGGCCTTCCTGACCCGTTCCACCCGCACCCAACCCTCCTTCGCATCCACTGCTTTCCTAACTCTTTCGAGAACATGGATTGGTTTTAGTCAGTAAATGTCTGACTCTTCCTCCCGCTCCGCCCTGAGCGGGTCAAGTAATTTGTCAAGTAAAAACCCAATACTGTTGAAAAAAAATGATGACGGCATTTCAGCCACAAAACAGGCATTTTCCGTCTTATTTTTTTACTAAACTCCTACTACTACTTATTTTTTATAAGAAATAGTACCTACTATGTTTACTTAACAACGACCAGCCTTTACACTTGTGGTAGACAACCACACGAATGTAAACAAAAACAAAGACAAGTGCTTTTGCCCGCGGCTTCGCTCTCGTTAAATTCCGGGTAACACAGTTCCCCTTTCCTGATTTCCAGGTACCTGCTACCTGTAGTTTTTGCCCTTGCGCCTTATTTATTGTAATAGCAATGCTAAGTTTTTTCTTTTCTTCCGCCTTTCTCCCTCATATCTCAATCTTTATTTAAAAAAAAGTCTATGTCCGTTTTTAGGGTCCCAACTATCTCTGTACCAAAATTCATGAAAATCGGTTTAGGCATTAAGGCGTGAAGACGTAACAAACAAACTTACTTTCGCTTTTATAATTAAATTTTATAATGTAAGGATATTGGATCATATGTTTTGACTTTTGCGGTTAAGATGTATTGGCATCTAAAATGGTTTTTTTCTTCAGTTAAACTCTTTTTTATCTTTTATTTATTTTGACTCATCGTCATTTTTATCATGTCAAATTCTCAAAGTATTTTCTAGGTAAGGTGGACGGTCAAGATAACTTAAGGCCGTACCCTACGCAAATAACCTTGAGTATTCGCTTCCCTCTTTTCCGCGCAGGAGTGAGCGAGTGAGAGCAGTAGTGAATAATGCCAATTTTTTGGAATAAAATCTATATAAAATTAAGTATTGGGTTTTTGGAAAAAAAAATTCTACCAAAATGTTCATTATAGAATTGTGTATCCATTAGTGTCAGTAGCAAAATTAAACAATGTTTACTTTACGAGGAGATGCATTTTATTGATATATTTTCTCATTTCGGGGGCTTTGTTGTAAGGAGATTTACTAAATAATGACTCAATAAAAATAAAAACTAAATCTACAATAATGGAATCAAGATTATAAAGAAATTTAATGTATTTTTTTTGTTACTTAGTTCGTTTTAAATAACAAGTAGATAGCTCTAGAAAACTGTACAAAAACGGCTTGCGCGGCGTTTTGGTCGGGGTGGCGCCTTAAAGTCTTACCTTTGTAACAGATTAAATAGTCCTAAACTAAGTTATTATCAATTTTTATAACATTCATTCTGATGAATACAAATTTTGCCTTACTTTGCTATTGCCCATTTGCCTTTGTTGTTTTTCCAAAGTCGCCATTTGTCTAGTGTAGTGAGAACTGGATAAATATAACATAACAGTTATGTTATGTTTGTCTGCGTGGAATGCCTGGTCCCCGTAAGATTACGCTAAGGTGCACCTAATAGTTCACTCAATAGAGGGCATTTTACCCTACCGGGGTATCGAAACCTCATGTTTAGCGGACATCCTACTGGACAAAGTCACAGTCAATTCGAGATAACGATGGGTGGAATAGTCAAAAACTATCATTGACTTTTAAATCTCAATCTGTAGACTCAAGTCTAAACGATAGACTCTCTGGTCTAGATTTTTTCTATGCAATCTGTCCCCGTCAATGTAAATTCATCTCTTGTATCCTATCTTGAAAGAACACTGCCCTACTAATAAACTCTGCGAATGTTTGTGAGGATGGATAGATGGATGGATGTTACTCTCTCACGTCAAAACGGCTGAACAGATCTTAATGAAATTTGTCACAGAGGTAGGAGAGGTAGAGGTAATCTACCTCTCTCACATAGGATACTTTTTTTAGGATATTACGCGGGCGAACCCGCGGGCGCTAGCTGGTAATTGTATAGTTAACCTTAAATTACATAACACTAAAGTTAGGCCACTCCATAGTCATAATTATAATCGAGAACGGCACAATTGAGAGGTTCGCACACGATCAGACACTCAATTTATTCAATTATTTTGTTAACACATGCATGCGTGAAGATGCAAGTGTCATTAGTGTGTTGTGTTGTGCAATGATACGTCTGTTGCGTGTCATTGTGTCAGTTAGTCTGTGTCAGTGACACCCTGACATTAAGGACAAGTGTCTGTCCGATTTGGAAAATGTTTTGTCTGGTCATGGTTGGACTTTGAGAAGGTTTGCTTTTATCAAAATCAAAATATGTATTTTAATTACACATAGGTCTACATGGGCACTTATAAAACGTCGAGAAAAGGTGCACGGTTCGGGTTGGTCGTTTCCTATGGAGAAGAACCGGTAAGAAACTCCATGGTTACTCTTTTAAAATCATTTGGTTTTACAATGTTGCTGTTACAGCGTTAGTACTTAAGTATACGGACAGAGTAGACAGGACAGCGTAGGCCCGACAATAATGTTTTTATTCATTATTGCCCCTTTTTGGGAATTTAACTAACCTCTAGTCTAGGGATACTGGGTAAAGAAGAACTAACGATTTTTATTTAAATAGGCAAGTTAAATATAAGATTTATGATTTCGGTCAAGATTTATAGATTAAAATATGTTAAGTTGGTTGCGGGTTTTTCGAAAGGGAAACCACGACCCTGGAACATAAAGGGCAAAAGAAGGAACATGGGTGGGTTTTAGTCAGTAAAGTCTGACACTCCGCCCAAAGCGGGGAAAGATATTTGATGACTTCACATCTGCAAAAAAGAAAATTTGGTTGGTGTACGTTTCAAAAACTTATTTTCTCATCATCATTCTCCTACCCTTATCCCAAGTTACTTGGGGTGGCGCAGCATGTCTTCTTCATCAATACTCCTCTATTATTCGTAACTAGCTTTTGCCCGCGGCTTCGCTCTCGTTAAATTCGGGTAATACAGTTCCCCTTGCGCCTTATTGATTTGTAATAGCAACGCTAAGTTTTCCCTTTTCTTCCCTCTTTCTCCCGCACATCGCACTTTTAAAAAAAAATATTATGTCCGTCTCCTGGTTCCCAACTATCTCTGTACCAAAATTTATCAAAATCGGTTTAGCCATTAAAGCGTGGAGAGGTAACAAACAAACAAACTCACTTTCGCTTTTTTTTTAATATCTGGGTCACTGGGTCACTGCTACACAAACCGATAACATTGACATGGAGAGGGAACGTAGGGCGTTGTCAGTCAGGAGCAATATGCTGATCCGTAGGTTTGCAAAGTGTTCAAATAATGTTAAGGCGACTCTGTTTAGGGCCTACTGTCAGTCTTTTTATACTTGCAGCCTATGGGTTGACTACACGCAGAGGGCTTACAGCGCCTTACGCGTTCAATACAATAACGCATACAGGGCACTGTTGAGGCTGCCGCGATACTGCAGCGCATCTGGGATGTTCGCTGAGGCACGTATTGATGACTTTTATGCCATTATCCGAAAGCGTATCGCATCCCTGTTGTGGCGGGTGCGTGGCAGCGCCAACAGTCTCTTGATGACCGTAGCAAATAGGAGTGATGGCGTCATTTGTAAACACTGGACGACGACGTTAGTGTTGCCTTCAAACCGTTGCCAGAAATAATGCGTGTGTGTTTGTTGTTATTGTGTATGTATTATAAATTTTGACATGTAATGAATTGACCTAAGCATTTACGTTCTAACTTTAGTTTGTAAGTTGTGTATGTCTTTACTAACAAGAATGGATTGTACTGATCTGACAAATAAATAAATTATTATTATTATTATTTATAATATTAGTAAGAATGTCACCTACTCTCTACTGGTTCGAATTGAAATATTCTTTTATTGTTGCGTAGTCTTAGCTTCATCACGCTACGATAATATGAAGCTAAACAGTAGGTTAAACCGGTGGGCACAGCTTGCTTTCAGTAAAATGACGTTGTCAAGAAAAGTTCAGCTCATTCAGTTTTGTAACGAAAGATGACAACTCTACATTTATAACCCACCTTATAACCGCAGTTTGAAAGCTACTAAAATATAAATCGTGTCAAGTGTTTGTATCGCTGACATAAGTCATTGCTGCCAACCTAACAATCAACTTGAGATTTGAAAGCAGCAATTCGATACTTTATCCTCAATCAAAAAGTTACATCAATCAAAGAAAAGGAAGTTTCATAACTTGAAACTAGGAAACGGGCTCAACAATTAATTCTTTAGCCACGGTTGTAGTTGATGTCAAAGCCGTTAACATAATAATTGTCGAGTTAGGACATATAAAGGTTGCGCAAACGCACTAAAGGTTATCAAACGTTCTCGGTCGACCTTGTACGAAAGGTTGTGGTTTTAATTTTTTTTTTGGAGATAGATTGTACCTGCTAGTACTTGCACAAGAATGTGGGTACTTGACGTCCAGTGACCTGTGACATTAAAGGTCAACTGTGACCATTTTTTCTATTAATCAGTAATTTTTTAGGGTTAAAATAATATAATAATAAAACCTTTTATTTCATGCAAAGTAGAATACAAGTATGGTTAAAAAAATAATGATGTTGTTTACACGAATTTCACTATTTTAGAAAATGTATAAATTTGTGTAGTATAATGTTTAAGTATAATAATAGTGATTGGGAAGATATACATAGCTATTGCGTGTTGTTCGAAAGAGATAACGCGGCCCCGGAACACAAAGGGCAAAAGAAGGAACATGGGTGAGTTTTAGTCACTCAAAATCTGACACTCCCCCCCGCTCCGCCCAGAGCAGGGGAAGTTATTTGGCGATTTCCCATCCGCAAAAAAAGACATAGGTACCTGTTGGTATTTGTCTGGCTCGTAGAAAAAAATCAACCTCTCATTTTAACAATAACTTGTAATAAGTTTGATACAACACCTAAATTTATTATATGTATTTTACATGCAACAATTCAAATTGTGTGATTTTATATATATATATTATATATATTAATAACCAACTCTTCAGCCATATTATATAATAATATAATATGGCTGAAGAGTTGGTTATTAATTATATTATATTATTATATATGTCGTAGGATAATTTGATACTTCGAATCTTCGCGGAAATCCTAGGGGTTTTGCGAAAACGCGGATAATTAGACATAGGCGAAAAATTATCAAATCTTACTGGACAAAGTCAGGATTTTTGCGAAAATACTCGTTATTATAGCAATATTGCGAAACGAAACGCTGGCTGTTATGAAATAAGAACGCTGATTGGTCGGTCAGCGCGTTCAATAAGAGATCGTCTCTGATTGGTTGACGTCTTAATGCAACTCAGCGTAAGTTTCACATTAGTGACGTATTTAATTATCTTTTGTTCTGTGATTATTCGCTTTTCAAATTTTTTTCTAGTTATCTTTTAATTTCTTTGAATAAGTCTATTTTTTCCTATTTTTGCTAATTCAATAATAATTTGTTGTAGTTATTTTGTTCACTATAAGTGAACCAGAATGTGATAATAATTTTGCCTCAATATATCTTAAGTTTAGCTGTATAAGAGAAGAGAAGGCTGATGAATGAGTGATTTTATCTCAAGACTTTAATTCACAAGACTGATCAATTCCATTGTTGCACTATTAAACTAATTGTTTACCTAACCAGTTTCATCCAATTTATGGATTACACCCTAAAATTGGATCATTTTTTTTTACTACGACTGAGATCTCCTATTGTCTGTAGAAAACAACATACATAAGTACTAAAATTTTCAATAAAAAGTTTATAAAAATCAATTTAGTGATTTTCCTTTCTCACCTATTCTAAACTTTCATAACTCTATGATACAATGCTTGAAGTTAATCATCGGCAAACTAGGAACCAATTAGAAGTCAGCCAGCAAAATTGTAGCCAATCAGTGTTGAGCACATCAAATCTTACTATAGTAACGAGTATTTTCGCAAAAATCCTGACTTTGTCCAGTAAGATTTGATAATTTTTCGCCTATGTCTAATTATCCGCGTTTTCGCAAAACCCCTAGGATTTCCGCGAAGATTCGAAGTATCAAATTATCCTACGACATATATATTATATTTATTATTATATTTATATTATTTATATATATTATATTATTAATTATATTTATATTTATATTTTATATATTATTTTTATATTTATATTATAAAAGCGAAAGTGAGTTTGTTTGTTTGTTTATTTGTTTGTTTGTTTGTTACCTCTTCACGCTTTAATGGCTAAACCGATTTTGATGAATTTTGGTACAGAGATAGTTGGGAACCAGGAGACGGACATAGGCTATTTTTTATTAAAAAAAAGTGAGATATGAGGGAGAACGAGGGAAGAAAAGGGAAAACTTAACGTTGCTATTACAAATCAATCAGGCGCAAGAGCAAAAACTGCAGATCTGCTTGGTGTGTTATACCGAATTTAACGCGAGCGAAGCCGCGGGCGAAAGCTAGTATTATATAATGTTATTGGTAGAAATGGCGGGTAAAATCACGAGAACAACATATTGTTTTAGCTCGAGAAGCTTAAAAACTTTGGCTAGGCTTTTTATTGCGATCAGAGTTCTAGTGCACTTTAAATCAGTTACTCCAATGCTCTGAATAGCAAATCATGAAAGCCCTTGGGCAGGATCCTTAGTAGCGAGCATCCACGATGAGCCATGTTTCTGAAAAGGTAGCATTCCTCACTTGATAGGAGGTCGCACGATTTGCATTCAGAGTTACAAATTACCTACATTCTGTCAATGGTGTTAATCAATTATTTCTCGAAGAGAGGCTTTATTGACTAGCAACTTTATCAAATGCATGCCATGGATATCTTTCAATATTATAATTAAATAGTCTATAATCACATAAGCACAATATAATATGTAATATGATGCCCGTAAACCTATAACAGTTCGGCTAATATACAACCATTTTTCAGCAATACAGTGTAAATAAATTTCTTGATGAAATTCAATTTTAAGAAAAACTAAAACAGCTATCTAATAAATCAAAATATTTTTTTCCCATTTCAAAATATTCGAAAAAGGTGAACGGTTCGGGTTGGTCGTTTCTTATGGAGAAGAACCGGGAAGAAACTCCATGGTTACTCGTTTAAAATCATTTACAATCTTGCATTGTACTTATACGCAAGTAGGACTTTACTTTTTCTTGGTTCTTTTGATAAAGAAACTAATCCTTCCAAAAATGCAGTCATACATGTAGCTCAAAGCTCTCTAGCCTAGCTTGCACTGGAATATAATACTAACGGTTACATTCACAAGGCTCACATTGCATAACATAATAATGGGTTCAGCTCACAAATTGCAGGGATGCTGGCACTGCCAGACTGGCACGAAGCGAGCGATTTGATAATAACACACCGACTTATGCAAATGTTGACTGTCGGCGATCGTGATCTTGGAGGGAAGGTGGCCATTAGCGCGAACTTATGAATGGGTGGTCTTTCGGTACAGATCACAGCCAACTTCTCTAGTGTGAGGTTTCTTGATTACGTGTCTAGAAGAGAGGATGATTATATATCTGACTAGATAGTAGTCAACTTTTTGCCTAATATAGATATACTAGCTTTTGCCCGCGGCTTCGCTCGCGTTAAATTCGGGGTAACACAGTTCACCTTTCCTGGTTTTGTCCAACCTGTAGTTTTTGCCCTTGCGCCTTACATATTTATTGTAATGCTAAGTTTTCCCTTTTCTTCCCTCTTTCTCCCTCATATCTCAATATTTAAAAAGAAAGTAGCCTATATCTGTCTCCAGGGTCCCAACTATCTCTGTACCAAAATTCATCAAAATCGGTTTAGCCATTTAGGCGTGAAGACGTAACAAACAAACAAACTCACTTTCGCTTTTATAATATTAGTAAGGATTTGGCAAAAAGATCGATATTTTTCCGCTGAGTATTGTTTTATTCGCCTTTTTGCAGTCTATTGATTTGTTCTAGCCACGCAGCTCGGAGGGGTGAATAGGGACAAAACGTTGAAAGGGATTAAATAAAGTAAACGCGCACTTGCCTGAAAGAATCGACCACGCCCAACGTTATCTGCTACCATACGTTTATCGTTATCTATTCATCCGATTCCACTCGGATAAATTTGCGAAGTTTCAGATTTCATATTAGTAATTTTAAAATTCGATTCTTTCGGTTTTTTCGCTTAGTTCGGGTTTAATAAGAAACCTTTTTCATGGCATTAATTCAACATTGATGTATTTTGTTTATACGTTTTCGTAGGCTATCTTTTGATTGCTTAGACTTAGTGGGTTAACTTTTTACACCTCAAGGAACTACTAAGGTTTCACGCGCGCCTCAAAGAGATGTCAGCAAAGCAGAGGGGCTTGCCAGAGCCTCCGCCTGCCGGGGTTGCGGGTTGTTCGAAAGAGATACCGCGGCTTCGGAACGTAAAGGGCAATAGAAGGAGCATGGGTGGGTTTTAGTCAGTACAAGTCTGACATGCCCCCCCGCTCCGCCCAGAGCGGGGCAAGTCATTTGATGATTTCCCACCCGAAAAAAAAGGAACTACAGATTTGAGTATATAGTTTTAATTTCGACTTCATGCCTCCACGAGTTCCCGGAAAAAATGGTCTTGAAAGACAGACAGAGGAACCACAAAGTGATCCAATAAGGGTTCCATTTTATTCTTTTAGAGGCAAGGAACCCTAAAAATGTACAGACGCCAGCAGGTTAAGCTACCCGAAACTGTCAATTTTTCCCAATGAATCTTGAACCTAATACTTTAGAAATAAAGTCGAAAATCTGACAGATTGTAGTAGCTTGATGTGCAGGCGTCTGTACAGTATTTAAGTGTGTGTAAAACAATTCGAAATGTCTATTTAGATATTACTAAAGTTGGTCAATATATGTATAAACGCTTGGTCACATGCATTCAGTTCTTCATTGCACAATTTAATAATGCATTACAACTCTTAAATTAGGCTAGTGAATGCTTGACTGTCGCAACTCAAACAATATGTTAGGTATGTTGTTGCCTCAAAGAGATGTCAGCAATGCAGAGGGGCCTGCCAGGGCCACCGCCTGCCGGGGTTGCGGGTTGTTTGAAAGTGATACCGAGCCTCCGGAACATAAAGGGCAATAGAAGGAACATGGGTGGGTTTTAGTCAATACAAGTCTGACACTCCCACCCGCTCCGCCCAGAGCGGGGGAAGTTATTTGACGATTTCCCATTCGTAAAAAGGCATGTTGTTGACTGATGCCAATGCATGCGGGTTGTTGTGACTCGCATGAGTTCAGAGTAATGAGAGTGAAGGATGCGTTGATTGTGGTGACGTGAATTGAAACGATGATGGTACTTCACGTCAAGTGGAATGAATGATTTTTGTTTGGAGTTTGAATAGGTAAATTTAATATGATGAAGTTGTTTGTTTGTTTTTTTTTTAAACCTTGCCCCACACTAGGAATTTCTCCTGTATCGAGGGTGCGTTTACAAACATAAATTCACGTACACAAACAGCCAGACCCGGAACAACTACCTTGTAGGCTATACAAATATTTACTCCGTGCCAGGATCGAACCCGCGACACCGACGCAGCAGTCAATCGCAGAGCCACTGCGCTAACCGTGCCGTCAAAGTTACGGCCATTTAGGATGTTTTTAACCGACTTCAAAAAAGGAGGAGGTTCTCAATTCGACTGTATGTTTTTATTTTTTTTTTATTTTTTTGTGTTTGTTACCTCATAACTCTGGTCTGGCTGAACCGATTTTGATGGTTCTTTTTTTATTCGAAAGCTGGTGGTTGTCGTTTGGTCCCATAAAAAAATATCAAGATCCGGCCAGTAGTTTTTGAGTTATCTTTAATAATGCGTTTTAGATTGACTTCGTCTACGTTGATGATATAATTTTAAAGGTTGTCGAAGACAAATGAACAAAAAAAACGCTATGCACTATGATTTGGAAGGTCATCGCAGTTTTTTGAGGTGATTGTATTTTAATTTGGTGATAGATCTTCAGTGATATACAACGGAGCTCTTCAGTAAATGACAGCAAATCTGCCGTGATTGCTGCAATCACATGTATAAGTATGGGTTTCGCCAGGGTAGGCAGGCGAGTGGGAGCAGGGTGCCCGTACCCCCGCCCCTCCCCGCACCTAGTCATTAAAAAACATAATCATCAGATCAAGTATCAGCTGTATCCCCTAGGCGATGATGCATATGATTTCTGAATTGGTTTTAAACTAAAGCATAATTTAGATAGGTATTATTTAAGGCGCGGTAACAAGCTAATCTTTAGGTATTCGCGGAAGTAAGGCTAGCTGCATACTGGGCATGGTCTGACACAAGTACACGACAGTATTGCATCGAAAGAATAGAAATAAGGTCGAAAATATTTCGGTGTTTGATTTTATTTGAATATCATGTCCGCCAAAATGTAGGTCATTTTGCAGTTTTAATTGAATTTAAAAAAAAATACAGCTCCGTGTTTGAAAAATTTTAGATATATCTTTAGTCTAAACAATTTCCTTTGTTATAGATATAAAAAATATGATAGTTGTCGCTGAAAAATTTGAGAATTTCGAGACGAAAAAATTTTTTTCTTGGTCTTTTTAAACTTTTTTTTTTTCGTAGTACTAGACCACTTTTTGTAAACTAGTTTTGTTTAAGTCTTTACTTTATGTATTGAACTATCACGGTATTTTTTTGGCTAGTGGCATGTACAGATGCGGCTAACTTTGCGACGAAAATCTAGACGTTTTACGAAGTGTTTGCTTTGTACAGCGCCTTAATACTATAGCGTGATGTGGAACTAAAGCTTGTATTTAAGACGGGACCTACGCACTAAAAAGCTAAAAATAACCGTGTTTGCGAATTATATCATAATACTATAACTAAAAATGCTGAAATAAAAAACTTTTTTGCAAAAAATAAAACCGACTTCCAAAAAAAAAACTAAAAAGTGGAAAATAACTTTATTTCCGGAAGTCGGTGGCAAAAAAGTCAACGAAACCAACAAAAGCCACCGACTTCCGGAAATAAAGTTATTTTCCACTTTTTAGTTTTTTTTTGGAAGTCGGTTTTCTTGTTAAATAAGGTCTTTAGCTTCTCATTCATTCTGTAGTTTAATGAGAACATATTTTAATTTATTGACATCTATAATTTTTTGTATTATAAACTTTTACTCATTAATTAAAATTAATGAAATTATGTTTTTAATTTAAATTTAATTTGTTGTTTTATAAATAGTCTTAATTAAGTTTGCATGTGTTATTATTTTAGTACTTTTGTTTATGATTGTAATCAGAATTTTTGTGCGCCGCTGACGGCTAGACATAGGCGTTTTAATGCGGGTGGATGTTTAATCAAATCAAATCATTTATTTCAATTAGACCATTACAGGCACTTTTGAATGTCATGAAAACAAAAAAAAAATGATGCTGCTACAGTCCCAGTCACAAGACATAATAACTTGTGAAAGTACTGTAGTTGCCCATTCCAAAGCGTAGATCTCTATGGAGAAGAATGGGCAAGAAACTCCATGGACACTCTTTTAAATCATTTTTTTTTTACAAAATCATGGATACATCATTCATGTTGAGATTTAAAATACATGTGAGAACGATGTAGAAAAACGAGCACATTAAGAGCGTCCAGAGTAAAAGCAAATTTATAAACAGACAAAACAGTCTACTTTCTTCCTGATACGTTTTTAGCACTGGATATCGCAGACTTGTACTGACTTAAACGCACCCATGTTCTTTCTATTGCCATTTACGTTCCGGGCCACGGTATCTCTTTCGAACAATCCGCTACCCCGGCAGGCGCCTGGCGGCCCTGGCAGGCCCCTCTGCACCAAAATATAACGATTCAAATGTTATATATAAGTCCTTAATTACTATTTAGTTTATAAATGCGTGCTCACCTAATTCCAAGATTACCCTGCGACATGCACGACAATCGTACGCACGATTATAACCTTTGTCCCTCACACTTTAAATACTATTCTATGTCTTTGATTGTGACTGTCTTTGATTTAATGCTAATTTACATTTTCTATTGCTCTTCTCAACCTGTTTTGGTATGTAATTTAGATTTGGATCTATCAGTGATTTATATATTTTTGCATTCAGATTGTCACTTGTAAGAATTGTAGTTTATAATAACTGACCCGTTTGACGTTTTTTAAACTTATCTAATGTAATAACAAGCCTGTATTCCTGAAAGAGTAAGGCAGAGGTGTAGCTTAAGTATAACCACATTTTTATGCCGTATCTCAAAAGTATACAAACGGAACCCGTATTAAATCAATTCGTTGTTTGTTATGAGTGAATAGATGTGGAATTTCATAATATGTAGAACAATTATTCGGATATCTGTAGTCGCGATGACGACACTGTATTTTTTTTTTAAATCGTTGCCCCACACTGGGTATTTCTCTTGTATCGTGGGTGCGTTTACAAACATTTAAACTCACATACATAAACAGCCAGACCCGGAACAACTCTCTGTAGGCCATACAAATATTTGTTCCGTGCGGGAATCGAACCCGTGACACGCAGCGCAGCAGTCGATCGTTCAGCCGTGCGACAGGTTTCACTTTGCAATTGTGTCAACAGTTAGTTCACTATTTGCTATACATCTAAATTGAGTGTCTTACAAAACGGCATTGCCCAAATCACAGGTACTTTAAAATTGAAACTTTACTACGTTTTCTGATTCGTAGTGCATTATAAGGTCACATTGGTCACAACTTTGTCGAAACCTCTAGACTACGATATCTACGTAATAGTAGAATGACATCTCAAATCGTAGCCAATTCGATACACAAATCGAGTTACAATCAATTCGTGATCGAGTAATGTCCGATGTAATCGATACGGGTCATCTTGTTCCCGGGTTGTGTCGTAAAATATTTTTGTGTCATTATTGATATTACTTTTATCTCGATTCTAAAGGTCATCGATTCTTTCGCGAAGTTTCTCTCGAGTAGTTCGTTAGTTTAAAAGCTTCAGAACGAGTTGCATAATCGTGACTTTAACTTTTAGTTGACATTTTAATTGTCTGTCATCGACTTCATGATCGTTTTTTATGTCAATTATGAAATTCGGGACATCACTAGTTCGCTTATTTAGTGTGGTTTTTGAAAGTACTCAATAGTGATAGTAATATAGTTTGTTTTAGTTTGATACATGAGATTGCATAAATATTGCAAGGTAATTAAAAAACAAATTGTTGAAATTAGGTTTAATCAGTTCCCTAATCACTTCGCTTGCCTTCAGGATTATTTTGATGTTCTTTGAAAACAGAACAGTATTGTTTTTTTTAAAAAGACGATATGCTAATTAAATTTTAGTGTCAGCGATCGACCAACAACTTGTTTTATAGCTCACACGTGTGCTGTTTTAAAACCTAATTTATTTTAATTTTGTTGCTAACACAAGATACATTAATGACAGTTTTTCTCCTATAGTCCTAGATGAGACAAAATTATGTAAAAGAAATTGTATGGCCAAATATTTAATTAACACATTGCGATAAGCACGCAATGCAGCCAGACAGAATGCGGGAATCAATACTATATTCTTATTATTCAACGTATGAGTCTTGCAGGGCCCATCCCCTGGGCCATAGCAAGCACCATTAGTACGCATTATTTTTTTTTAAAATCCCCTGGGCCATAGCAAGCACCATTAGTACGCATTTGAGAATCTAATGATCCCAACGGTAGTTCTTAAACGTTACGATTCAAATTCAAAACGAAAATTCATTTCAAAACGTATTCATATATTATCCTTACTATCCTTACTTCCTTACTAATATATATTATATATTTATATTTTATATTAATAATTAATTAATAATTATAATTTTATAATTATTTATATATAATTATTAATATTATAAAAGCGAAAGTGAGTTTGTTTGTTTGTTTGTTACCTCTTCACGCTTTAATGGCTAAACCGATTTTGATGAATTTTGGTACAGAGATAGTTGGGAACCAGGAGATGGACATAGGCTAATATTTTTTATAAAAAAGTGGGATGTGAGGGAGAAAGAGGGAAGAAAAGGGAAAACTTAGCGTTGCTATTACAAACCAATAAGGCGCAAGGGGAACTGTGTTACCCCGAATTTAACGCGAGCGAAACCGCGGGCAAAAGCTAGTTTACTATAAAATAAATATTTCTTGCTGTTTTCAATAGTTATTTTGTGTAAGTTTTAACAACTAAGTCGACAAGATTGAATTACGGGAGACGCTCCAGGCGTCGGGAGCCACGGCACGACTCCCGGCTACCGTAGGAGGGGCCCAAGTGTCAATTTTCCATCGTCAATGAGTAGCGGTTCTGGTGACAGATTGGTGCCATGGTGTCATGAAGCACCTGGTTTTGTACCCTTGTGTACCCATCAACGGCCAAGTCGCACAACATTAGTAAGGAACCTTAGACTTGGCACGACTTTGTCTAGATTTCATTACTTTTGAGAGATATAAAAGCAGTTCCATCGAGACTTGGCTAGTTTTTTACAGAATGTTTTTGGTGGGATTTTAAGTTACAATAAGACTCAATTTAAGTACTTACATCGCATCACGCATCGCTTAATCGAACAAGAGGTGAATTACTTTATTTTGAACAGTTTTATTTTCTAAAGGTTTTTTTTTTCAAATTATAATTTTTTCAGATTACAAAGTTCAGAATGAATGAAATTGACTTAATTATGAGACATAGTATAAAATAAAAAAACCTTTTTTAAATTGAGGTAGCTAAGGTGTACAAAAGAAGTTGCAGATTGTTGATAGTTTGCAGTTTCCACGAAACAACATTTATGTATGTTGCAGGTTTTTTGAGGATAAACACGTGATTGTAAAACATAAAGCTCACGTGAATATTTAATATAAAATGTAAATTTGTGTCATTAGATCCAGTTTACAACACAAATAGTTACTAGCTATGTTTGCATGCGAAAAAAAGTTTGTATCCTATGTGTTATTCCAGACTATAATCTACCTCTGTGCCAAATTTCATCAAGATACGTTCAACCGTTTTGACGTGTAAGAGTAACAAACATCCATCCTCTATTTTTATTAATTAAATGATTTTTTTATTTCATGATGAATGATTGCAATGAAAAGAGGCAATTGGTACTCTCAAATGTAAGAGAGCTAATGAACTAGAAGAGGGTGAAATGGTGTACTTTGATGTGCTGCCAACTCTTCGTAGAAACGTATAAAAAGAAAACGGTAGGAGCACGTCTTGCTTAAATACGACTTCACTCACGGAATTGGTGAGTCAACCAATTATTCGAGATTATTCTTTAATAGCTTTTGCCCGCGGCTTTGCTCGCGTTAAATTCGGTATAACAAAGTATCTGCTACCTGCAGTTTTTGCCCTTGCGCCTTATTGATTTGTAATAGCAACGCTAAGTTTTCCCTTTTCTTCCCTCGTTCTTCCTCATATCCCACTTTAAAAAAAAAATAGCCTATGTCCGTCTCCCGGTTCCCAACTATCTCTGTGCCAAAATTCATCAGAATCGGTTTAGCCATTAAAGCGTGAAGAGGTAACAAACAAACAAACAAACTCACTTTCGCTTTTATAATATTACTAGCTTTCGCCCGCGGCTTCGCTCGCGTTAAATTCGGTATAACACACCAAGCAGACCTGCAGTTTTTGCTCTTGCGCCTGATGGATTTGTAATAGCAACGCTAAGTTCTCTCTTTTCTTCCCTCGTTCTCCCTCATATCCCACTTTTTTTTAATAAAAGTTAGCCTATGTCCGTCTCCTGGTTCCCAACTATATCTGTACCAAAATTCATCAAAATCGGTTTAGCCATTAAAGCGTGAAGAGGTAACAAACAAACAAACAAACAAACTCACTTTCGCTTTTATAATATTAGTAAGGATTATGGAATACAAATAAAATAATATCACGCATGAGTAACCCTAATACTATCTTCAGGTTAACAATTTATTTACTTGAAGATTAATTAATTCAAGCAATTTTGAACCAAATTAAATCGTTCGAAAGAGATGTCAGCAAAGTACTTGCTTGCCGGAGTTGCGGGTTGTTCGAAACAGATATCGCGGCCCCGAAACACAAACGGTAAAAGAAGCAACATGGATAGATTTTAGTCAGTAAAAGTATGACACTCCCCCCGCTCCGCCCGGATCGGGAGAAGTTATTTGAAAATTTTCCCATACCTAAAAAAGAAAATGTCAGTTAGTTTACGTGTTTTATACACTTGACCATTCAAAATATGATGAATTAAATGTCAATCATTTTGTAACAACACTAAGACAATGATTACTATATAATCACCTACCTTTAATTACACAATAGTAGTGACTGCTCATGAATTCATAGAAATAAACACTAATTAGTTTTACCTGTGTGACATTGACCCCTAGTTTCTTAAAGGCCATTTTATTCGTTGTCAAATCACACGCCTTTTTTTTGCGGATAAGCAATCATCGATTGACTTGCCACGCTCTGGGCGGAGCGGGGGGGAGTGTCAGACTTTTACTTGACTGAAACCCACCCATGATCCGGAGCCGCGGTAACTCTTCCAAAAACCCACAACACGTCTAGAGATGTGATTAGTGGGTGTGGTTTCAGTCGAGTAATCAAAACATGAGATTTGAATGTAGATCATAGGTTCTGTGTATAGTTGTACACGAATCTCTTGGCCTTAATCGGAATCCCGCTGCCATCTCGTTTTTTAAATGTTTACCTAGCGCCCCTCTTTTGTCAATATTTTTCAAGCGCCAATATGTTTGACCAAGTAGTATGTTTGTCTGTTTGTTACTGAACTACAAAATATAGCATGGTCCGAGTTACTTACTGAAATTTTCACATGAGTTCATTTTACTGGAATATCAACGTTCTAATGCATCTCAATGGTAATGATCTACTGGTGTCCTATAAGTTTCCTCGAAATCAGTTTAGTCGTTTTGGTGTGGCCTACAAACAAACTCATTTGCAAAGTAATAATCCTTTAAAAAAAAATGACTTAAACACTAACTTAACGCTTTGGAAAGATGTCGATGTGTCAATCGAGTCGCGATTATTGTTGTATTCAATGAATCAGGTTTGATTAATCGGCGGAAAATATTTATATCTAATAATCAGATATTGATTATGTAAATATGTTAATAAATACTAATATCTGTCTATTTATATTCGAACATGACATAGACCTTCAATAGCTAGTTTCATTATTACCTATGAACCAGGTTTTTGTCTCGCCTGGGGCGAAAGGGGAGTGAATACAAAACGCAAGGTTATATACCGGAATTATGATACCAGTTTTCGAGAACTTGCATATACATTTTAGCTGCCTCGTTGGTCTAGTCTAGGGCTTGCAATTACCGTAAAAAAAAATTACCGGTAAAAAATCGGTAATAGAAATATTTTTACCGGTAAACCGGTAAAAACGGTAATTTTTAATGTGATATAATGACAATATGATTGGGAAGTCTTAAAGCAAAAAAATAAATATATAATATACAAGGTATACGGTGGTAAACGTGTTATAACGGGTGATTTTTTAAGAGGTATAGGATTTGATTTTCAAAAAAAACACAAAAAATTTGAAAAATTTGATGAAATCTTTATTGAAATCGATAGAACGATCAATATAATTTAATGTTTGAAGATGATTTCATGCAAAAGCTGGCCGCGGCTTCGGTTCAGATGGCCCATTCGCAAGGCCCAATTTCGGCACACTCTCTCCAACATATCAGCCGGTATATCACGAATAAATGCTTCAACATTGGCTCCCAGTGCGTCAATCGTTGCTGGTTTATCCCTGTAGACATGAGCCTTAACATGGCCCCACAAGAAATAGTCCAAAGCGTAGATCACACGATCTAGCCGGCCAATTGACGGGCCCAAAACTTGAGATAAACTGTTCACCGAAGGCGGCTCTCAATTGGGCCATTGTTTCGCGTGCCGTGTGGCAATTGGCACCGTCTTGTTGAAACCACATGTCAGGCATGTCCAATTCTTCCATTTTGGGCAAAAAAAAATCGCCAATCTCGGTGAACAGTTTATCTCACGTTTTGGGCCCGTCAATTGGCCGCCTAGATCGTGTGATCTAACGCCTTTGGACTATTTCTTGTGGGGCCATGTTAAGGCTCATGTCTACAGGGATAAACCAGCAACGATTGACGCACTGGGAGCCAATATTGAAGCATTTATTCGTGATATACCAGCAGATATGTTGGAGAGAGTGTGCCGAAATTGGGCCTTGCGAATGGGCCATCTAAACCGGAGCCGCGGCCAGCATTTGCATGACATCATCTTCAAACATTAAATTATATTTATCGTTCTATCGATTCCAATAAAGATTTCATCAAATTTTTTGTTTTTTTTTGAAAATCAAATCCTATACCTCTTAAAAATCACCCGTTATTATTGCTTAAAATGAGCATAGGAAGACAAATTCTAAAAACATGACATTTCTTTTGGCGCAGTCAAGGGTAAATGTCGCACATTTATATCAATTTAAACAATTTTCATTATCACGTGTACAAACAATTAAGGTTTTTCAAATAAAAAAACAATCAGTATGTAAGCTACCAATTTTAGTAGTCTTAATTTTCAACTTAATATTTTTTGCAGTAGTTGTAAAGAACAACTAAATTGTTCTTTACAACTACTGCGAAAAATATTAAGTAAGGTATAAACTCAAATTAACTTTCAATCAGCTACAACGTTTTCTTTATAATAATATAATATAAACGACAGTCACAATGTGATTGATCACATAAACTCAAATTAACTTTCAACTTACATTCTCGATAATATTTTAAACAAATGATATAAAATCAAAATTAACTTAAAATTCAACTTATTAAAAACCGGTAAATTACCGGTTACATATTTTTTTTACCGGTAATTTAATAATCGCGAAAATGGGCGGTTTACCGGTAAAAATGAAAACCGGTAAACCGGTATTGCATGCCCTAGTCTAGTCGTTGCAAGTTGTATTGCTGAGCGTGAGATCTGGGGTTCCATTCCCAGAAAGGGTAAAGTGTTAATGGTTTTATGTATCACGTACTTCTCAGTATAACAGTCCGTATTTGAAGCTCCTACAGGAACAGTTGCTCATTTCTATTCCTTGAACTTAAGTCGAAATGTATTTAAATACTTTTTAAATGATAAATGATGTTTATTTTGCAAGTAGGTTTTCACAAACACTTTTACACGTATTTTTTAAAAACTACATGAGGCCGGTGTTTCGTACCCGAGTACTCTGAGAAGAAACAGCCGAAGCAAACTCAGAGGTCATAGTCTCTTTTAAGGTTCAGACGTAAATCTTAGTCAACTTACATGAGGACTATGCAGATTAGTGTCTGAAATGGTCTTTTAAGAAAGCACCACACATTTTGAGTGGACCTGTCTAGTTAGTGCAAGCAATTGTCAGTTATCGTGTAGCTTGACTCATAACCCAAGGGTTAATTTCTAAATAATTAAACAAATCTTTCGACATGTCTGTTGGTAACTCTGCCTTACTTTTAAGGGAATTCAGACTTGATGTTTTGTTACTTTTGAAGTATCCAAACAGTCCTCGTTTTGCGGGCGTGTTAGCTTATGTCACATCATATAAAGGATAATCTCAGCAGGATTTACCCATTACGGGACCGATTAAGTAAATTGGCACATTAGCAATTATGGTTGAAAATGTACTCCATAATGCGCAGTGCATTATCAACTTATTGTCAACTGGGACCTTCAAACAAATCTGCGCATCTAAACAATTTAGACAGTGATAGATGCTAATCGTGATGCTACAGGCGTTACGTTTTATGTGCGCGCATCGAACCAGTCGAATATGATTAGAATGCATATAAACTTGTTATTGGATGACAAGTACTTGTGCCAATTAAATTAATCAACCTTGTTATGAATGTGATCGTGGTGGATGAGCTGGGGTCGTCACGCAGAGGGCGCTTAATTGCGGGTGTCGCCGAGGTAGGCGTAGGGGAAAGTTGTGTATAGAATCATGGGAGAGAACTATCGAATGCTGTCGCTTAGGCCGAAAGCGGCTAAATAGCATCATCTGCATCTGCATCATTTGTTTAGGGTCGTCTTTCAGTCTTACCTGTTGCAGCTGAATACTAGGATTTTGTAATAACGGTTTTATTGTGTGTTTCAATAAAATGCGCATATAATACTTTTAGGACAATAAGTTAAATTCTCTTCTCCTTTTAACGTTATTGTAAACCAGACGGCTTATTCGTCAACTCGCGCCTCATAAACTCGCGACTGCGCGTGAGTTAGCACTTTCCGATTTCGAATCTGACGTATTTACAGTCATCTATAAAAGTGTTTTGTCTTTTGTAGATGACTGTAAATACGTCAGATTTTCACTCGGTCGCGAGTTGACTACAACAAAAATAGATAAAATCGGAAAGTGCTAACTCGCGCGCAGTCGCGAGTTTATGAGGCGCGAGTTGACGAATAAGCCAACCAGACAGCATTGGTTAGGTTATAAAACCTCTTACAGTAGCGATTGGTCTGACATTCATCACAATCGAATTACAGAGGAATGCAGAAGTCAGAGATACCTCTAAATGGGAAAATGGGAATTAGCGTGATAGTATAAATATTACTTAGTAAGATAATATACTTACAATTTAAAGACATGTAACTAATGCAAATGGTTTTGACGACACGGTTGGCGCAGTGGTTGAACGATAGACTGTTGCGCAGCGTGTCGCCCGTTCGATCCTCGCACGGAATAAATATTGGAATGGCCTTCAGATTGGCGTTCATGTATGTAAGACTAGCTTTTGCCCGCGGCTTCGCTCGCGTTAAATGGGGAAACACAGTTCCCCTATCCTGATTTGCAGGTACCTGCTACCTGTAGTTTTTGCCCTTGCGCCTTATTTATTGTAATAGCAGTGCTAGGTTTTCCATTTTCTTCCCGCTTTCTCCCTTATTTCTTACTTTAAAAAAAAGTTAGCCAATGTCCGTCTCCAGGGTCCCGGTCCCAACTATCTCTGTACCAAAATTCATCAAAATCGTTGCAACCATTAAGGCGTGAAGAAGTAACAAACAAACTCACTTTCGCTTTTATAATATTAGTAAGGATTTAATATTATTAACCGCACCCACGATACAGGAGAAATTAAAAATTTCTAGTGCGGAGCAACTTTTTTTTTTAATGATGTTTCTCAAAAATGTAAAAATAATGTGCTCAAAACCGTGTTTCCTAGTTATATAACCACAAATATTATAATTTTGCTATGACTATGAAGATTAGCATTTAAATGACGAAATATTTAAAGATGCACTTGAAGTCAAATATGATTATTGACTTGTAAACACGTTTGATTAGACAAGTGGATTTAGCAGTTTAATGGACAAGCAATTATTTACACTAGTTTAAACGTTGAGAGCAAGAATCCATGGTGATTGACACACTTTAAAGATATGTTTGCCCTTAAGTAAATTGTATGATTAAGTGTATTTTTTATCAATCGCGTTTCTCGCCTTTGACCTGTGACTAATCTTTATATAGAAACTGATTTCGCGGGCGATTGGCTCCGGTTTTACGCGTTCAAATGGTGACGAATGTTATGTTTTGAAGCGATTTTAAAAATGCAAGATTTCTACTTCAGTGTGTTGGCGTTTTTTTTTTATTTTGGGGTGGGAAATCATCAAATAACTTCCGCCGCTCTGGGCGGAGCGGGGGGGAGTGTCAGACATTTACTGACTAAAACCCACCCATGTAAGGAACATGGGCTATTGCCCTTTACGTTCCGGGGCCGCGGTATCTCTTTCGAACAACCCGCAACCCCGGCAGACGGAGGCTCTGGCAAGACGGGGAGTTCGAATCAACAGCATGGCGGTTTGTATGCAAAACCCGCGCGCGTGGTTCAAAAACACTAAAATACCAAGAAATACAACTGCTAGTGACATATGTGGTGATCTACTGGTTTCCAGCATCCTGTGAGTACCTGACCATCCATTTTTAATATCTCTTAGTCTGTTATTAGTAAGCAACTAATTTAACAGCGTTCCCGGTAGAACGCGAAACTAAAACAACAGGTTTTAGGTTAGTCTTAGGACTTGAGCAATCTAAAACTATGCTAGAATACTAAAAATAAATGCAAATGCATTGAAGACTAGTCTAATATGATAATTATTTCTAAACAAGTTTGATTGGAGACCGGTCAGATGGTCACACGACTTTAATTAATTAGTTAATGCTAATTTAGAATACCAACGTGAAGACGCTAAAAACACCATGGATTAAGAGGAAAATATATTGATTATGAAGCTATGACATTTTTAATGTTCTAATGAATCTATTCATTTTCAACGTCAATATTTTTTGAAAGTTCTGGAAGAATTGAGAAGTTAAGCTTGTTTTCCAACAATAACTTCACGTAAGTACCTATTAATTACTTTAATGTATACTTGTGTGTTTGTGTTCACATTTCATTTTAAATTTCTAGTCTGATACGTGAGGATTTGTAATTGGTTTGCTGTTGTCTATGGTGCTCTTTTTACACGACTGCCCCAAAAAAGGAGTGTTATGTTTTGTATGTATGTGAGTTTCTTTATTCCATCATAACTTCTAAACGCCTGAACGGATTTACATGTATGGGGTATAATTAGAATCCTTGCATCGTCACGAGTAACATAGGCTATTGAAAAAGTATAAAAATGCAATGTGGCGGGTATGATAAATAAATTAACACCCACACAATTTTTTAATTATTTATTAGTTCACTTATTGACATGGCAGTCGTGTTTTTAAATTATTATTTGTTTAGTTTTTTATTATAAGCTGTAAGTCCTCCATACGTAATAAATAAATACATTTTTTTATTTAAGTAAGGGGGCGTCCATATATTACGTAAGGTGTTTTTTTGAATTTTCTGTCCCTCCCTCCCCCCTGGTGAGATGTCGTGAGATTTTATTCAACCCCCTCCCCCATCCCCCAATCTCACGTGACATTTTTCAAAATGTGGGTTTCTTACGTAAACGCGTTGGTTGGATTGTTATTGTAAAAAGAAAAAAAAAATTGCTTCGTGCTTTTATTTATGACTAGTTAAGACTAGTAATCAATATTGCTGAGAGTTTAATTATAAGTGTAATAAAAATCAACAATCTGGATTAAATGGACCAAAATACTATAATTTTTTTTTTTGTTTCAATCGGAAAAAAAATTGCGTGATATTTGCCGAGACCCCCCCTCTCTCCAACGTAAGATTAGATGAGATTTGACTCGACCCCCTCCCCCCCCACCTCACGTAATTTATGGACGCCCCCTAATAGCTTCCGCCCGCGACTTCGTCCGCGTCGCATAGTTAGGTACTTTGGGCTAGCGCTAACTTTAACCCGAGTGATGATCAAAAAAAGATGCGCGCTCGTCTCCAGGGGCCCAAGTTTCTCTGTTCCAAAATTCATCAAAATCGGTTCAGCCATTTAGGCGTGAAGACGTAACAAACAAACAAACTTACTTTCGCTTTTATAATATTTGTAAGAATTCTAATATGATTCTGCTAAAGCGGCCTTTTCAGACCTCCTTTTCTAATGCCGTACTGTAAACAGTTTAAAAGTAAGATTTTCTACGTTCATAGATCAAAACACGGTTTCTGTCAGGAAAAACAAGTGAAAATACCTAACAAAAAGTATTTTTGTGAGGCATGAACGATTAGATTTGCTCATTACCTTGAATTATGAAGAAACGAAGCTTTCACAAGAACCATGACAAACTATAGTGGGAACTTTTATCTGTATGTATTTATGTGACTCAAATAAGGAAAAATGGATGGGTACCCACTGTCGAAATGAAGACAAGATATGCATATTTGTGTGTGTATTACATATGAAAATAATAATATTCTTTGTAAGTATGCTTATCTTTTTTTATAAACGACTAGAAACACATTTGTCATTTTAGCTTACCTTATTTGGATGTTTAACCTAGTTTTACAGAAGTTCGTGCACAGTAGTTCTACGATATTTTATACATCGTCTGCTTTTCCTTCACTAGTATGTTTCACTGTTAATCATGGTTATTTTGACGTTGTTACAAGCGCTATGATCACTGGATGAGTGGACAATGCAGGCACAGAGTCGAAATATCCGGGGTTGCGGGTTGTTCGAAAGAGAAATCGTGGCCCCGGAACATAAAGGGTACAAGAAAGAACATTGGTGGGTTTAGGTAAAAGTCTGACACTCCCCCCCGATCCGCCTAGAGAGGGGGAAGTTATTTGGTGATTTACGTTATAGTTATGTTATGTAAACATAACTTTACACAATTTCATCCACACGGAAAAATAACTTTACAAGAAAATTACTAATATTTATGGCTAGCCAAGAATCTTATAAACGATGTCAGCTATTAATTTATGATAGTTAGTCATCTTCCAACAAGCTGCCATAAATTACTAATTAATTATAAAAGTATCCAGTCCTCTTACATTAATTGCGTGCATGCGTATGCACATGTGTATCTACATATTTAAGTAATGGCAGTAAACATACAATTATAATTAATTAATGTGGGACAAGAGTCGTAAGCATCAGCAATTCAACATTCCATGAGGAATCTTACTAATGGTATTCCTAGTTCTAACTGCTTTGTGGAGGTCTGATTTGCATGTTGCTCGATGTAACATATTGGTATTCAGTTATTTTCGGTTAGACTAGAAGCCGACCCCAACGTAGTTGGGAAATGGCTAGGTAGATGAGGATGTGGAACCATACCATCATATTTTACATATACATATAACTAGCAAAACGTAGGCATACTATTAGGTACCTACATTTCTGCCTTACTCTTTGGGTATTGCAGGAGCGATGTTATCTACTATATAAAAATAAGTCGGGTTTTCCTTCCTGACGCTATAACTCCAGAACGCACGAACCGATTTCCACGGTTTTGCATTCGTTGGAAAGGTCTCGGGCTCCGTGAGGTTTATAGCAAAGAAAAGGTAGGGTAGGTAGGGTAGGTAGGGTAGGTAGGGTAGGTAGGGTAGGTAGGGTAGGTAGGGTAGGTAGGGTAGGTAGGGTAGGTAGGGTAGGTAGGGTAGGTAGGGTAGGTAGGGTAGGTAGGGTAGGTAGGGTAGGTAGGGTAGGTAGGCTAGGTAGGGTAGGTAGGGTAGGTAGGGTAGGTAGGGTAGGTAGGGTAGGTAGGGTAGGTAGGGTAGGTAGGGTAGGTAGGGTAGGTAGGGTAGGTAGGGTAGGTAGGGTAGGTAGGGTAGGTAGGGTAGGTAGGGTAGGTAGGGTAGGTAGAAAGGTAGAAAATTGCATAGCAACGCATGCCGGGGCACAGCTAGTCCTTACTAATATCACATGAGTAGATAAACGGAACAGAGACAAAGCTTCATACAACCGCGCGAATCGGTTGCACTACTACAAGCACGCGGAGCATGTGTGCGTGACCACTGGCCGCTTGTCGCGTACGCGGCGAGACTGGAAAAAAACGGTTTACGTAGGCACAGCCAGTTGACAATCTCAGGGTTCGTGCGACGCACGTTTTTTGTTTTGTTATTTGCAAGTTTGAATATTTTAATATAAAACGCGGTATTTTATTAATAATAATGGTTGTTTGTTGTACTGCGTGTATGAATAATACTTTAAAAAATAAAAATAAATCATACTTTAACTATCCCAAGGAGTACAATAGGTAATTAAATATTTGATTATTACTTTTTCAAGTAAATACCTTTATTGTATTGCATGATCCTTTTTTTAATAAGAAGAGGATACTATACGGTGTGTTTTTACCTTTTTATTATTATTACAAGCTTTTACTAATCATTTGTAGGTATGTGGGTGGGTAAATTATAAAAAGAAAATTATAAGAGTAAGTAATTTCTAAAGTATTATATCATACTGAATAATAAAGCTATTTAACAAATGTTTTTTTTTTATTTGTCTTAATCTATTGTGACAACCCTACCAAAATAGGTAACAATTTTGGACGTTCTTAGGAAGCTTTGTCTCTGTTCCGTTTATCTACTCATGTGCTAATATTATAAAAGCGAAAGTGAGTTTGTTTGTTTGTTACCTCTTCACGCCTAAATGGCTAAACCGATTTTGATGAATTTTGGTACAGAGATAGTTGGGACCTTGGAGACGGACATAGGTTAATATTTTTTTAAAGTGTGATGTGAGGGAGAAAGAGGGATGAAAAGGGAAAACTTAGCTTTGCTATTACAAATCAATAAGGCGCAAGGGCAAGAACTGCAGGTAGCAGGTACTTGCAAATCGGGAAAGGGGAACTGTGTCACCCAGAATTTAACGCGAGCGAAGCCGCGTGCAAAAGCTAGTGGTTATATAATCTAAAAAAAAAACTATTAGAGAGGTAGCAGTAGACAGGTTATGTTGTCTCGGATTCTCGTATACCGTGTACATTGTTTGATCCCTTAACAATAGGTTATATGGTCCAAAACTAAATTGTTATTTTTCATTCTGAATAAGCTTGCGTTTAGCCGCAACTCGCCCGAGGTGAAGTAATGATGCGGCCTATGATGGAGCACACTTGCCTAGAAAAAACCGATTCACTAGAACTTTTTTTGATTAAATTGGTGTGCAGCATAATAATCCAAACAAATTTACATTTTTATTTAATTTTCAAGTTTTTGAAACGTGATATTGCACAACTTATTCGAGTTTAAAAAACAAGTTATACCTCAGACAAACTGACTTTGATACAAAAAAAATCTAGAAATACCTGGCACACGTTGTCACTAGAACATCTAGATAGATTTAATAATATTTGTGGTGCAAACCGGTTGGTGAAAATAACGACCTTGTCTACGTATTTATATGAATCTTATTTGTATGTCACTGCTCTGTTGAAAGTGAAAATTTATGATGTTTTAATATGAAATGTGTACAATAATTCATTTGCGACTACAATGCTCTTACATAAACACTAAATAAAGCAATTATGGCAAAGGATAATAACTCTAAGCAAGGAATTTTAAACATCGTAATGTTTTGTTCATATTGAAAGTTTTAGTTGGGTTAATCCGCACCACAGATATACGTAAGTAAGTATGTTATTATTTAGGTTTTTTTTAATGATGACATGATTACTGTCGATATTTACATGATTAAGATTAAGCAGACAGACAGGTCGTCTCCAATTAGGGTAGAATCTATGCTTATATATGTGTTTGGCTTGTTTTGTGTTGTTTGCTACAATGGGGTCCGCATATAACATCTCTTGCAGGACGCCTTAGTTCAGCAGCATATGCTGTTAGAAAAATCCGTCAGTTTACTGATGTAGATACCGCGAGGCTAGTCTACTTTAGTTATTTTCATAGTATCATGTCATACGGTATTTTACTTTGGGGACGGGGTGCAGACATCGAGTCTATATTTATTCTGCAGAAAAGAGCCATCAGAGCCATATATAACCTACGTAGGCGAGATTCTTTAAGGGAACAGTTTAAGGATATTAACATCATGACAGTACCTTGTCAATATATTTATGAAAACATCATGTATGTCAGGAAAAACTTGCATATTTTTAGTAAAAGAGGTGACAGACACAATTATAATACTAGAAATAGGGACCAATTAGTTCAACCAGGTTTCAGGTTAGCTAAAGTAGACTCATCTTTCATGGGGTACTGTTTAAAATGCTACAATAAAATACCTCCCCACATTCTTCAACTGAATGAAACGAAATTTAAATCTTGTATTAAACGCACACTATGTAGGCAAGCATATTATAAGTTGGGGGATTATATTGATGATAAAAATGCTTGGCTTAATGCTGGTCCTGCTCCAGAAGAATAGGGGTAAACTCATTGATTGGTATCCGAAGCTATAGTGGAAGCTGCAGAAGATTGTAAGACTATCTTTGCAATGTATAGAATCAATTCTCTAGTATTGTATAATTATTAAGCCCATATGTGAGTGCTATGTATTATTATTGACTTGACGAAGCCCTGGTGGTTGATAGTGTCATGCTCACTTAAATGTCTTGCTGATGGTGGCAGGTGTGTCGGGTCATTTAGCTCCCTTCAAAATGGTCGAGCTGAATGGGGCTGATCCATACGTCATGTTCGTGAACGGGCGCTGTCAGTTGGGACTGGTCATTTTTAGCTACCACGGTTCATTTTTAACTTATTTAGATTTAAAATTAAATTTTGCTTTTTATTTACTCTGGACGCTCTTACTGTGCACGTCTTTCTACATCGTTCTCACATATTTGTATAATTTCAACATGAATGATGTAAATACAATTTTGTAAAAATATTATAATTTAAAAGAGTGTCCATGGAGTTTCTTGCCCATTCTTCTCCATAGAGATCAACGCTTTGGAATGGGCAACTACAGTACTTTCACAAGTTATTATGCCTTGTGACCGGGACTGTAGATTAGTTTTGTTTCTTGACATTCAAAAGTGCCTGTAATGGTCTAATTGAAATAAATGGTTTTGACTTTGACTTTTGCGTGTTTGGCTTTTGATATGTCTGTTACCTTTTCACACCTTGAACTGCTTATGATGTTTAGGAAAGGTATTGATTATGACTCAGGCCAGAATACTTGTTTTCCCTTTGTTTTCTTTTTAGAGTTCCGTACCTCAAAAGAAAAAAATGGAACCCTTATTGGATCACTTAGTCATCCGTCTGTCTGTCTGTCAAGACCCTGTATCTCAGGAACGCGTGAAGGTAACGAGATGCAATTTAAACCATACTCTCAAGTCTGTGGTCCATTAATGTTGTGAATAAATCAGACCTTTAAGTCTACACAAACAAAAGATGTCCGCAATTTATGTCGCAAGTTTGTACGGAATCCTTGAATCCGACTCGCATTTGTTTTTAGTGAAAATCGCTGGAAAATTATCGACCCCCTCAATAGTGAAGTTGGACAAAAGCTTGTTTAAATTTCATCATATAGTGGAACTCCACATTACAATAATCTTAGATAAGAACAGTTAATCTGGGTTAAAGTACACACGATCTACCACATAGGTAAGAGTTGAAACAATCGAGGGAAACTCTCTCATTACCGCGCTCTTAAACAATGATTGGTCACTGATATGCAAACACTATCTCCGTTACTAACTACGTCTTATATTTTACTCCATTGGTAAGTATATAAGCATCTGGATAAAGCTGGGAAAAGTCTAGAAAAGTTATATGGGCCAGTTCTGTAGACTGATTAAAATCGCCATGAATATTGCTAGTAAGTCGATTGCCTTTTAATTAATGAGACCATGTTTTTTCTTTATAAATCGGAAATGTTAATTCCACTGTTCAATGAGCCACAAAATCTGTCTTCATTAAGTAACTATAGTAGTAAATCTGGTTCTTCTAACCTGACAGACAGATGTGTCGCTGGGAAGTTTGTTCCGCCGCCGCCGCTTCTTCTTCCCAGCTAAAACACTAGGAAGTGGCGAAAAGCAGGGCGTTTTTGTGGGACTGTCTCTTGTAATGTGACGTTCAAAAAGTGCCTAAAATAATAAAATCAGCCTAATTTGAATGAATGACTTTTGATTTGATTTGATTTCACAAAAGGTGTTTGAACTGGAAAAAACTGACTGGTCAGACTTTCGGGCTATTGACAACTTAATAACGACAAATTACAGCTGGGACTAACGCGAGGCATGGAGGACACTTGGTATACTACTCTGTCAAGAAAGTACCGGGAAAAGATCAATAATACACAAAATGTCTGTTATTCATCCAAATTTATTTTATCACCTTCAAAGTATGCTCCTTTAGAAACGATACACTTGCGCCAACGAATAATCCATTTATCAAAACATTTTTTAAACGCTGCTTCCGGAATTGAGTTCAGTTCTCGCCGCGAATTCTCCTTTATGTCTTCTATCGATTGAAAACGGGTGCCACGAAGTGGTAATTTGAGTTTAGGAAAAAGAAAAAAGTCAGCAGGAGCCATATCTGGTGAATATGGTGGTTGCTGGATGGTATTTGTTGAGTGTTTGGTCAAAAATTCGTTCACAATGATAGCTTTGTGCGAAGGCGCATTGTCGTGGTGCAAAATCCAAGAATTTTCTTTCCACAAATCTGGCCTTTTTCGTCGAATTTGCTCTCTTAAACGCCGCATAACGCTCAAATAATATTCTTTATTTACCGTTAGACCTTCCGGTAAGAATTCAGAGTGCACAACACCGCGATCGTCAAAGAAAACAGTCAACATGACTTTGACTTTTGATCGACTTTGGCGTGGTTTTTACGGTTTCGGTTCAGTTGGAAGGCGCCACTCCGAAGCTTGTTGACTTACTTAAATACTTACTTAAATATTTTGGGACAACTCACACACGGCTATCTGATCCCAAGCTAAGCAGAGCTTGTGTTATGGTAAGCAGACAACTGATATACATACTTATATAATTTATAAATACATACATATTATAGATAACTCACACCCAGACACAGAACAAACAATCATGCTCATCACACAAAGTTTGTCCTGGGTGGGAATCGAACCCACGACCTCCGGCTCAGCAGTCAGGGCCACTAACCACTAGACCAACAGGCCCGTCAAATAGTTTGCATGTCAAACTCGTAAACCCACGTCTCGTCACCAGTAACAATGCGTTTCATGAATGTTGGGTCCGAACTGACTCGTTCTAGCATGTCCTCAGCGACTTTCATGCGATTGAGTTTTTGGAGAAAATTCAGATCTTTTGGGACTAGCCGAGCAGCAACATGTTTCATACCCAAATGATTAGTTACAATGGTACGGATCGACTCGTGAGATACAGAAAGTTCGGCGGCTATCTCTCTCAGAGTTGAATGGGGATTTTCAGTCACTATTTTCTTCACTTTTGCGATGTTAACTTCAGTTGCAGACGTTGACGGCCTACCAGAGCGAGGCAAATCTTCCATCACATCTCGACCGCTTTTGAACGCTTTGAACCACTCATAAGCACGAGTTTTTGATAAAGTCGATTCACCGTAAGCCTTCTGTAACATTTTCAGTGACTCCGAACAGGAAATTCCATTGGCGATGCAAAATTTAAGACAAACTCTTTGTTCGATATTTTTGTCCATTATGAAATTCGCAATACACACTAATGATATTACTAAAACCAGCACTGTATTTAATATAAATAACAGATGCAACTCAAACTCCGCGCCAAAATGGAAAACAGTTGTGCCAATCTAACAACTACAAAAAAAACAAAAATTTTAATTTGGAACCATAAACAAATCATCCATTCCCGATACTTTTTTGACTGAATGTATATATATGATATATAATGGGTAGTCATGGACCAATCGACGCATGCACAGCTTACCCCGAAGATCGACTCTCGAATCAAACGTTTTTTTTATTGATTTGAATACATTTATATTATTTACTGGGAAATTGATGGTTTGCCATATTTTATGTAGAAGTTTGTCGTCTTATGACGTTTTGAGTGACCTCGCCAAATATGCTGTCTTGTAAGTCATCAGTAATGTGATTTTGGTTATTTCGCATGTAAATTAAATAGAAAAAGATCAGAAGGGTTACCATGACATCTTATAGCAGTTCTTATTCCTGTGTGAAAAAGAGATGGTGCTAGACACCCTGTATAGCTCTGTCTCTTTCCCTCAGTGGAATAAGTTCTGCTGACGTCATGGTAGGGTAGCAGATCGTTAACTTACAAAACAATTTGACTAGTCTATGAAATGTTTCAAGGTCATCTAAGTGACAATCGATGCAGTCTTTTTCGGCAACAATGCTCAATTTATTGATCTCAAAAACATAATCTGTATCGAAACTAAAACAAAGACTTCATAATTCATCGTTTTTTATGATAAGCCTGACAGATTTTGGCGATGTTGATACCATTAAGAATCCCACTACCCGTCACACGATACCTACATCATGACTAACATGTCCTTGGCATGTCCGGTTGTCCAGCTATCCTTCTTGATGTCTTTATTCGGTAACCAAGTGCGTGGTAAGTAATGGCCCAGTAACCACCATCTTATGTCATAGACAAAATAATGAAGTGATTCACAGAAGCTTCGCAAAAAATTGTCTTTGCCTGTTCTTGGTGAATTTATTGAATATTGATTAATTGACAGTTTTGTCTCTGTTATAAAAAGTTTTATAGCTGTCGAGGATTATTAAATGTGTCAGTCTATGGTCAGTAGATATTTATTTGGTGGAGTTTATGGGCTTGGTGTATTTGTTTGTAACAAATTTTAAGGTTCCGTAACCTAAAAGGATAAAACAAATTTATATAAAGAAAATTAAACTTCGATTAATCCAAAACAATTACCGCGATTTTGAGCTAATACAACCTGTCTACGTAAATATATATTTCGTTAAAAAGTATTTAATTTTCTGATCTTATAACTTGTGTGCAATGCCATGTTAATTGCATGTTGATAAATAGGTGCAACGAGCAAACAAATCATTTACCATATTATATCAGAATGTATCTGACTGTACCAAACTATTTTAGATTTGAGGATACGATTATACATCAATTATTATTCCTACAGATTGTGTTATTGATAGCTTATTAATGCAGCCATTAGTTTTTGGATTATTGATTTATTATAATGAGGTTTTTCTTTATTGCAGACATTTTTCATAGCTTGTAGCAGGACAAGTCATTTCCGCGTAGTGAATGCGATCTGTCATGCGCTACATTCAGCTCAACACAATCTGGTGCCAATTTAATAAAAGTGAATAACTTCTATATAACACGAGAGAGATCCCCAATCCTGTCGGGATTGCGGGTTATTCGAAAGAGATACCGCGGCCCCGAAACGCAAAGGGCAATAGAAGGGTGTGTTTTAGTGTTAAATATGAACATGGGTGGGTTTTAGTAAGTAAAGTTACCTTGATGATATGCCACCCCAAAAAAAAGAGATCGTCAATCAATATTGATACTGATAAACTTGGCTTTGACCAATATTATACTTAAGCTTAGGACCTACTGGTTCGATTTGAAAAATTCTTTTAATGTTGTATAGCCCACATATCGAGACAGACAGGCTATATAACATCACGCTACAAAACTAAAGAGCTGAGCAGCGGAAACTATACACAGCTAGTTTATTGTATGAATTAAAAGCCAGCATATGAATGTAGCATATGTTCTATTTTTTTTAAACTTTGCCCCACACTATGAATGTCTCCTGTATCATAGGTGCGTTTACAAACATTTAAAGCCACATGCACAATACTAGTATCTATTCCGTGCGGGGATCCAACCCGCGACACGCATCGCAGCGGTCGATCGCCCAGCCACTGCGCCAACCGTGTCGTCATATGTACAAACATAATTATGTCATACTAGACATTACGCCAATTACGAAGTACAATGGCGAATGAAATCGTTACTTTTGGTCTTATATGCCAAGAATTTACGAGTCACAAAACTAAAATGATATCAGTAACTATAGTGATAGTTGCATACAATCGACAAATTCCTTTACTTTCCAATTGGAAGCCTTGAGCCGATCTTACCTGCATCTAACTTGGTTACTCACACAATAACTAGTTGCTATGCAATGTTAGTTTTTGTTCCAAGTTTCGAAGTCAATATAATAATCAAAAGATCAAGATTTTGCACACGATGTCGGAAGCCAGAATTGTGTATTATTAATCGTCTGACATAATATGAGACATAAGGGTGGCGCTGCTTGCTAAGAAGAATTGCAACAATCTGTCAAATGCAATACGTTTTAAACATAGTTCTCAATTCCACCACGTCTCTAGATATGTTAGTAAAGTAATAACTTAGAATTGTGTGCGAAATTTCACACATTGGAATCATGTGCGCTAGGTTTATGTATAAGCTATTTGGAGACTTATATGGGCTGTGTTAATTTGCATATATTATTGTAATTTTGACAATAATAATTACTGTGATGTACTCATAGATAGCAAGACTAACCTAAGGACAAGTTTGCTTCCTATCAAAGTCCATAGGTCTCGGCTTTCCGAGCTCCGAAGTACCTAAAGGATTTTCTACAAGAAGTTATTTTGTCAATGCAAGTGTGAGAGAAATTGTTCATAAAGATATATTCTAGTTACTCTATACTTACTTCCATATTTACAAACGGTTTTCAACAGGGGAAATCTTCACTGGATTTCCTCCGCGATGAGACGGTGGAGGGATCCGTCAGACTACTACTGACTAAAACCACAAGGTGTTCCTCCTCATCACTTTTGGCTGGGGTGCGGGGACCCAATTGCATTCTCCACTATCACCCTAACCGATGCATTTATTTCCTACTTTAAGTACAAATTATACTGCCATCTTTGTTTACCACCAATTTGACTTCACAACGTCCGTAGCTAAAGACCAACATATTTATACTAGCTTTTGCCCGCGGCTTCGCTCGCGTTAAATTCGGGGTAACACAGTTCCCCTTTCCTGATTTGCAAGTACCTGCTACGTCTAGCTTTTGCCCTTGCGCCTTATTTATTTTAATAGCAATGTTTTCCCTTTTCTTCCCTCTTTCTCCCTCATTTCTCAAGTTTTTTTAAAAAACCTAGTCACAGGCTAGGTTTTTTTCGTCTCCAGGGTTTCAACTATCTCTGTATCAAAATTCATCTAAATCGGTTTAGCCATTTAGGCGTGAAGACGTAACAAACAAACAAACTCACTTTGGCTTTTATAAAATTAGTAAGGATTCCACACATGGCGAATTTATAAGCGTTGGTTATGAGGAAACACATGGGAACGTGTACTGAAGGGCTCGCAATCATATTAGTTACAACTCATTTATTTACTGGCATTAGTGTTCATGTTATGTAATGTAACGAACATATTGGATTTATATGAATTATCTAGTTAGTTAGTTTTATTAACTAGAGTATCTTGAGAAATTTCGTTCATTTATTGATTTATCAACATATAACTACATTTTTAAATATTTCTTAAAAACATAAAATAAAAAAACATTTAAAAATATAAAAATAGTAGCCCACCGGTATCGGGAACAGGGTCCAAGCTACCGGCGGTCAGGGCTCCAGAGAAAGGAACCTCCTAACAATACGAGCCGTGTCCAGGAGTACCGCTTTCTGTATCAAGCCCTTGATCCAGCTGCCTAACGAGAGCCTCCTCAGGTGTTGGTCGAGGCTCTTGGCAATTAAGCCATTACGACTATCGCCAGATACGACTATCGGCACAATGATCGCTGAGTCCACATCCCACATGTCGACAACCTCGCGAGCCAAGTCAATATACTTGATTTGCTTATCTTTCTCGGCTTTCACGAGGTTACTATTACTATGTTGTTACTTGTTTATTTATTAGAGTTGAAATCAATACAAACAAACTACATAAGCTAGACCGGCGGTTCGCACAATGTGGAATCATAGTGCTTTTATATGTTTCATTCATGTATCACTGACGCTCCGCCGTATCTTTGGTACCGTCTGATGATAGAATGGAGATGGGGGAATTAGATTGTATGATTCTAACGCTTACTCTCCAAAATGTAAATGATACAAAACTGATACGTAGGCAATTTTGAGGCGATGCTCAATGACTTTGGAGCTTGGCTTGAAATTTTACGGAAAGTATTCAGCACCGCTTTTTTCTAAGCTGTGCAGCGATGTAAGTCTGTTTATTTGAGCCAAGCTAAAGTTGGAAGTTTCAATATCCAAACTTGGTACATATTTAAAACATATAATAAGTGATTAATGTACTTAGTAATGCAATACGACTACTGCATCTGCATTTCTCATTTCTTTCATTTCTCGTATAATAAAATACATTCTATCTTTTAAATCAGTTTTTGCATCACGGCACTTCAAGGGACTTTTCCGTGTCGAAGCAGAATAAACCAAAACGCTATTACGTTAAAGTTGAAATTACTAACACGGACACGACATCGCATTGCACGTGCTTTTGTAGCTACGACGGTTATTATAGAAATTTCAACTATAATTTCTTAAGTTAAGGTATATTATGCTTTGTAAAATACCCGTACCGAGCCATGCCGCCGTTGGGCGCAAACCTTATCTATCAGGGTTATATGACATTTTAGTTGAATGGGATTCAACTGTCAATTAAGGGACAAGTTTTGTTTAACCCCAACACCGAAACCAGGAACACTATACGCAGCTGCCGTGTACACCAATCGACCAACGAATCAATTAAGAAATAATTTATTACTCACTAAAGCTTGCCAGTAATGCGCAATACCAATAAACATTGTCATTCATGCACTCTATGGCATACAAAACAGTGTTCAAAATGTCAGAATGCAATTCTTAATTTATGGCTATGTCTAGACACCTTACAGTGTAACTGTTAAATAAGGGCCTAGAATTTCAAAAGGCATTTATATCATCTAGATAGGTGAATCAATGACTTAAGAATGATGTACTTTATTCCTATTGAAATTTACTGTAGTCTACTAGTCTAATCATCAAGGGCTATTGTAATCATAATCATTTATTCATGAACAAAAAATGTTCCTGAAATTACTGACACCTTACAGTGTAACTGTTAAATAAGGGCCTAGAATTTCAAAAGGCATTTATATCATCTAGATAGGTGAATCAATGACCTAAGAATTATGTATTTTATTCCTATTGAAATTTACTGTAGTCTACTAGTCTAATCATCAAGGGCTATTGTAATCATAATCATTTATTCATGAACAAAAAATGTTCCTGAAATTACATTATCAATAAATAAAAAAGAAATTTAAATTATTTTTTGATTACTAGCTTTTGCCCGCGGCTTCGCTCGCGTTAAATTGGGGGTATCACAGTTCACCTTTCCTGATTTACAGGTACCTGTTACCTGTAGTTTTTGCCCTTGCGCCTTATTTATTGTAATAGCAATGCTAAGTTTTCCCTTTTCTTCCCTCTTTATAACTATTTTTTTTAAATAGCCTGTGTCCGTCTCCAGGGTCCCAACTACCTCCGTACCAAAATTCATCAAAATCGGTTTAACCATTTAAGCGTGATGACGTAACAAACAAACCCTTTTCTTTTATAATATTAGTAAGGATGTAACAATGGAACACGTTATAAACTGCAACAGCATAAATAAAACTTAAGACATATTAAGGAATCCTATAGATCTTCAATAGCATAAAGACACTTATTTAATAGTAAACTCTTGAGTGAATCTTTAAAAGAGCTGGAATAGAAAGCGCTCTTGAAATCTAGAGGTAACTTATTAAATAATATGACTGATAACAACTGATATAACCGCTGCAATGACCCATACTCAACGCTCTTGGGACTAATTATTCTTGTAGGAGACATGACGCTAAAAATTTAATTATTGAATTTAAATTTTTAATGTACTGTTTTTGCAAATCTCGCAATTGTATAATAAGGTTTGCTGTAGGAAAACACAATTCTAGGTTAAGCTAGCCGTTGTACATTAGCTACACATTGCAATTAGTGTGTTATTTGACTGTGCAATAAAGAAAAAAAAATAATCTCGAATTCCCCATTTTTGCTGCAGATTAATAATGTGTTGTCAGTATTTCATCATATTTTGTACTAGCTTTAGCCCGCGGCTTCGCTCGCGTTAAATTTGGGGTAACACAGTTCTCCTTTCCTGATTTACAAGTACCTGTTACCTGTAGTTTTTGCCCTTGCGCCTGATTTATTGTAATAGCACTGCTAAGTTTTCCCTTTTCTTCCTTATTTCTCTCTTATAGCTCAATCTTTTTTTTTTATAAAATATAGCATATATGTCCGTCTCCAGGGTCCCAACTATCTTTGTACCAAAATTCATAAAAACCGGTTTAGCTATTTAGGCGTGAAGACGTAACAAACAAACTCACTTTCGCTTTTATAATATTAGTAAAGATTTTATCTCTCTTTGCTTTAGTATATTGTCTATAGTGTACTTATGTATTTATTATTAATAAAACTGAAACTTTCCATCTCATTGGCCCTAATATGTTTTTGTATCTGCATCACCCTAAAGTTGGCTGGTAGAAAATGCCCAAGGCATTTTACAATGTTTTTTTACATGTGCATGAAATTTCAATAAATAAATAAACAATTGATTTTGTATCGGTTGATCTAAATCAACCGATACAAAATCAATTTCCAACCTAACGATAACACAAACCAGAACAAATGGCCAACCTGACTGCACCACACAAAGAACAGAAAGTAGGCCAGTGTTGCCAAATACAAAAACATCCCCTTGAAAGTTATTACTAATCACAAACGGTTACTAATAACGGATAATCCTGATAAGCTAGTTTGTTAAGCTGAGCTTACAATGCTTATGTTATGACAGTATTCCATCAGTACGGATTACAATTGATCCTGATTGATATTATTAGGCATAGCACCGTACATATTAGGTTGTATTAAGCAGGTTCTATGTTAGATATCTTTATTTGGCTTGTTGATTAGAAACAGTAAGTTGGGTATCCTTTTTGGTGCGCTAAAGGAGCTTTTATTTTTGGTAATAAATAGGGATACTTCAGATTTATGGTTGACATCAGAAATGAAGCTATTGCCGTGGATGATATCAATGTTGATGTCTGTTTTTATTAGGTACTAGCTTCCGCCCGCGACTTCGTCCGCGTGGCATAGTTACTTTGTTTCTGATATTCAATTTCCTGCCTACCCTCTTAGTCTATTGGCGTGATTATTGCAAGTGATGCTGAGTCAAATAAAAAAAGTCCCATTAAAATCGGCCCAGTAGTTTCCGAGATTCAATTTTCTGCCTACCCCCTTAGTCTATTGGCGTGATTATTTCTATCCTTCTTTACCTTCCAAGTAATGTTGAGTCAAATAAAAAAAAGTCCCATTAAAATCGGTTTAGTAGATTCTGAGATTCAATTTCCTGCCTGCCCCCTAAGTTCATCGGCGTGATTATTTATATCCCAGTTTACTCTCCAGGTGATACTGAGTCAAATAAAAAAAGTCCCGTCAAAATCGGTCCAGTAGATTCTGAGATTAGCCCGGACAAACAGACAGACAGACAGACAGACAGACAGACAGACAGACAGACAGACAGACAGACAGACAAAAATTTTAAAAATTGTTGTTTTGGCTTCTATTACGGTAATTAAGACCCCCTGTAACAATTTTTCATAAAAATCTTCAATGTACAGAAATCGATCTTTTACAGTCTTATTATATGTATAGATTGTTGACTTTTGGGATCACCATTTCTAAGTGTCAACCACAATTTGTGGTCACCCTTAAAACGTAAAAGTTCCTTATCGATTTTTTAGGAGATTGATTAACATTTGAAACGGAATATTTACTGTTAGTTATTTATTTTGAGTTACCAATATTTCTGAGATGTTGCAAACGCCATGATCACGGATGAACTGAAGTTATTGCGGGGTTTATGAGAAGACAAAACGATCTACCTTCTTCCTTTTTTTTTTTGCGTTTAAGACTTATTTATATTACTTCATTAATATGTCTGGCCAATAAAGACTCAAAATTACACTACTGTTTCAGTGTAATCTAGATTGTGTCAACCCAGCATTGAGCCACGAGTTTGGTGTCTTCAGTAGGTACTTTAGTTTTGAAGCATTAAGCATTAGGTATTCATATGTAATCGACTAATTGAGCATTATTTTCATTCGAATGTTCGAATACGGAAACTTTGACTGCGCCATTCAGGTCACCAGTAATGACAGCAAAATTATACTTCTATACTTATCCTTTCAACATCTGCGTCTCTTATTACCAAATTTAGAGGTCACCCAGTACAGTAGCCATTTCAGTTAGGTAATCTAGTAATAAATCTAAGTCTGAGTCATAGACAGGCTCATGTAACAGCACGTTAACATAAACTTATGTCGACAGTCGCCATTTTCATTCCATTGTCTGTGGTTTGTCTACGATTTCGGCTTTATGACTTTTTGATTGATTGATTGTGAGTAATTGCATTTTTGGTTTCGCAAACCACTGTATAAATTGCGAATTGCCGAAATATACACATATATTTTAGATATATATAACGTATATAGTTTAGAAAGTACGGTGTGTATAACTTAAGAGCCATTTCACAAAATGATTGCGCTCGAGTTTAGGCAAAAGAGTGCGTCATTGTTTATGTGTGCGTAGCGAGCCACACACGTGCAATATAAACAGTGTAACACGAGAGCAATCTTGAGCCGTAATCGTAATATGATTTGGTAAATTTTATTTTAGTATTGTATTAGTATTTATATGTTATTGTAATTTAGACTGATGTTCAAATTGATATTTTGACAAATTATATGCAAATATTTTCAAAACAACTATAGGGTTCGATTTCCCAAAGAACATAGATTATTTCTGAATAATTTTATTTTTATAATTACTATGTATTTGAACCAAAAAACACGTAAAAAAAACAAAATAAAAGTTAAAAATTGGTCTAAGAATTTTTTTTTTTACTAATTAATGGTAATATAATTCAGGAATCTATTTCATTAAACGACGATTTAAATATATGTCTGAACCTGTATGTATTTTGTTTAGTTTCATTTATAAGTATTATTGATAGATTTAGGACTCAGAAGTAGACTCTGCGGCAATTTTTCAGTAAAATGGTTGTGGGAGATGTGTTATTATAAATTAAACAAACCGATTAAAGTAAATGTGTTACATTAAACGACACTATAAACGATTAATCTATATTTTGTATTCATTCAATAAATTCTAGATATTACTTAGATGGTAATAGAGAAGCTCAAAGTCTTAAAAATTTGGGCGAAAATGTGAAATGGCTCTTAAGAACAGTTCACACATGGTATGTTACAATACAAACTTTTTAGATTTTTTTGTTTTATATTTGGAACGGGACTATTTCTATGGTTAACAGGCTTTGTAAGAAATGTTAGTTTTTTTTTACTGTGAACAAGAAGTTTCAACATTCAATAAGCTTTTTATTAAAAATCAAGTTTTTTTTTTCAAGTAAAAGCTTCTACCATACTATAATCCAATCGATTTCCATAATGTACAATAGATTTACACGAAAATAAGCAGATAAGTACGCTTGAACAACATAAACAGTAGATTACAACATAACCAATGTGAAGATACTTTTAACCGAAGATTAACTTAAACAAAACATTAGCTTAGAACTTAAACAGACATTGCACAAAACCCATTATTTGAAACAAACAGTTGCAGGCCTATCAGCTAACGTCTGACATTGAGAGACCAATAATATGTTGTTAAAGTAAATAAGGCTTTATTTTAAAGTAAATAGCGTCGAGAGTCAAGATAACATAATAATGATAATGATTCCTGACGAATTTGTATTACGATTTTGAAATGTGTTATTTCCTGTCTCTTATTTGAAGTAAGCTTACGTAAGCACAATTGTTATTGTGGTAACTTTGTCATAGCTTTTTTTCTATTTTCTTCGAATTAGTTATGGTCAAACTTTAAGGAACGTCAATTCATCTTTTGGAAAAACGTGCCTACAGTGACCATCTAGCTATTGACTCATAAAATACTGAAAGGTACCGCTGATGTGTCCGCACTACCTTATAAGGAGGTTCGAGAGGTTACACCGTCGCGTATACAAGTTTAAGCTAGCAAGTTTGCCATACATGGCCCGAACGGCACGCAACAAAAATTTATCACTTACTTAAAACAATTATTATTATTCATACAAGTTATAGTTTTGAGTTATTCTTTGATTTATTGAAGATTAGCTTTTGCCCGCGGCTTCGCTCGCGTTAAATTCGGGGTAACACGGTTCCTCTTTCCTGATTTGCAGGTGGTTTTCGTTGGTAACAAAGAGTGTATGTACCGATTTTTAGCTTCCTACCTTGAAAACTGCGAAAAGTCCCATTTAAAATTTCACCCCCTCTTTTAGGGGGTTGGAGGCAGATTTCTGAAAAATGGTTCACGATAATTTTGTTGGTGAAAAATAGTCCGCATACATTATTTTTGCTTTCTACCTTGAAAATTGCGAAATGCTCCATACAAACTTCAACCCCCCATTTTAGGGAAATGAGGTACTAGAAAAAGACAAAAAGTAGCCTATGTCAGTCTCCAGGGTCCCGACTACTATAATACTCATTTCTGAGAGAAGAGGCCTGCTCTCTGATTATGCTCGTATTACATGTCTATATGATACTACCCTTGGTTGACTGGTAGAGAACGTCTAAGGCATCAAATTCGCCTTAGTAGCTTATTTTGCTTGCATTTTGCAACTGTTACAGATAAGATGAAAGAGTTTGTCTGTCTTGCTATGGATGTGATGATAAGGGATAACAATAATTGTTGAAAGATGGAGAGGAAGACCACAGAAACATGAGTAGTTTGTATAAGGAACGATATGAATGGGAAAGGAATAAACTGCCATAACTTTTGACTGCGTAGAATTTGAGGGTTGATCTTTCATAGTTCTAAGGGACCACAGGCTTAAGTATGAGGTTTTAATTTTAAAACCTCCTCGCGTTCTCCAGACAGACAGACAGAAGGACGGACAGACAGACAGACGACCAATAAAGAATAGACCTTATGAGGTACGGAACCTTAAATGTGGAAAAAAAGCAGGAAGGTGATGATGCACGGATTTATGTAGCACTAACTGGCGCCCGCGGCTTTGCCCGCGTGATATCGAAAAGAAAAGTATCCTATGTGTTATTCCAGACTATAATGTACACACGACGACACATCAACCTATACAAAACCAGTTTATGCTGCTCTCTCAACAACGGATCGTACACCATAGATTTCAAGTACAATGAGAGATCCGCATAAACTGGTTTTTTATAGGTTGATGTGTCGTCGTGTGTACCTCTGTACCAAATTTCATCAAGACCCGTTCAGCCGTTTTGACGTGAAAGAGTAACAAACATCCATACATCCATCCTCACAAACATTCGCATTTATAATATTAGTAGGATATGCAGTGGTGAAGCACAATGTGGAAACTTCCTAGTGTGCGCCGGACGTATCATTCAGTACCGTCAAGGAGACTTAAAGGAAGTCTGTAACTACCAAACTCCTCTCCATTTCTCTCGATCGAAATCTTCGGATGTCTTATTACACAAATTGGTAGCAATTTACTGTGCAATTACACACAACGAGCGGTTGCAGTTACGTGCGAATCGTGGACCCTTCCTGGCCTTACATAATCAAGCAATAAAAGCATTGTCTTACAAATCTTGTATTCGTATCTACATCGGATACGAATCGTTTTTTTTATTGGCATCATTAAGTTTTGGATAAAGAAACTAGACTTACATTCAGACCGAAGTTCAAAAATTGAAAAAGGCACTTAATAAGTAAGCAACTTATTAAGTGCCTTTTTGAATTGTTGACAAATGTTACTATTACACAATAGATGAATTTTTGAACGATGGTTCCAATTATAGTGTAAATTGTGTCAATTTTTGTTGTGTCGTTGTTTGTAACTTAAATGATTAATTAATTTAGAATTGATGTTTATTATTAATATTGTAATTTTATTATTTTGACTTAGATATTTTTAAAGTATTTTATAATATTATGCAATGCTACCATAATTCTTATTGTACCTCCTGGCATAACATAGCGCACATTGTACCTATGTTAACAAGTAAAAGTGATTTGATTTGAAGCCATGAAGTACCTACTCCCAAACGTCAAATTATTCAATCAAGCGTGAAGACGTTTGAACTAAGAACTTGACAGACTTCGTCTTCATTTAAAGCTGCTTTTGGATTTACGAGTATAATTTGCACTGCAATCGTTGTTTTTAGAGTTCCGAGATATCAAGGGTAAAAACGGAACCCTTTTTAGGATCACTTTTATGTCCGTCTAGACTTAGAGGGTTGACTTTTGCACACACAGTCAAAAGATAAGGCCGTTTATGTCTCAAGTTTACGGAACACTAAAAGTGTACGGAACTCTCGGTGCGTGAGTCCGACTCGCACTTGGCAGCTTTATTTTTATAAAATTAACATTTTTTATAATTAGTGGATGTGATTAGTTGTTTTTTTGCAGTTTTTGTTTCTGGATCTCCCCATGCTGTACAAGATTATTTAAATACAACTAGAAAATTTCTTTTTTTTTTTTGAATTTGGCTAAGAAACCTTTCGCATACTTAGTAAGTTTTCAAAATACTTGGTCAGTGTAGGAAAACGTCGTGTAAAAAATTCTCCCTTGATCAATTATTTCGGTCGATGCTTGCGTCTCTGTCGTATGCAAAAGGCCTTTGCTGAGGTTAAACTAAGCTAGTTTTTTTTTGTAATATATTATTAAAGTCATAAAATGAATGGCCTTTTTGCTTTTTACAAATTGCTCAAAGGAGTGAACTTGCCAACACTTCAGTAAATGATGGCTATTGTGTGAGAAATCGTGTAACTAGATCTATTTCGAGTTGCTTTATTTAGCTATCTTGATGTGATCTGAAGTTGAGGAGGTATGCTCGGTGAATAGGTTAGTGTTTCCGTGAGGTAGAAGATTAATGGTGCACTTTTTAATTTATAGCTATTGTGTGTGTGTTGTTAGTCAGTGGCAATCAAAGACTACTATAGTATACTGGTGGCAATAAAGTCTGACAGAGATAGGAAGTCACTCCACGTGAAATACTGGAAACCGACCCAAACACAGAGAAAGGCTAGGCAGATGATTATGATCTGTATGTTGGTATATCATTATTAGATGTAGAAAAAAAGAGCCTAACTCTTTCTCTATTTAAGGTGTATGAATGTACATACAACCACATTTGTGAGTTTAGTTTAAGTCCCATATATAGGGAAATATATATATAATTTGACGGGCCTGTTGGTCTAGTGGTTAGTGGCCCTGACTGCTGAGCCGGAGGTCGTGGGTTCGATTCCCACCCAGGACAAACTTTGTGTGATGAGCATGATTGTTTGTTCTGTGTCTGGGTGTGATTTATCTATTATATGTATTTATTTATAAATTATATAAGTATGTATATCAGTTGTCTGGTTACCATAACACAAGCTCTGCTTAGCTTGGGATCAGATAGCCGTGTGTGAGTTGTCCCAAGATATTTATTTATTAAAAATATATATATTGCCATGTGCTTATTTCTCCGGTCTTTTACTGAGTAATTCCTAATGCAACTATAATGTGGTTATAGTTACCTTATGCTCACCAGTAACGCTAGAACGTGGTTATGCTTGCTTGATTTATTAGCACTACTGATGGGCAAATCAATCTAGGTACAAGAAAGAGAAAATCACTGAATCACTTTGCAAATTGAATTGAAATTCACCTCAAGCGGTGAAAAAGAAAAACAAGCTACACCACTGGTCTCTATGATTATTTTGCCTTTTTTATTTTCTAAGGGTTTGTAAATCTACTGCCGGGGTTGCGGGTTGTTCGAAAGAGATATCGCGGTCCCGGAACATAATGGGCAACAGAAGGAACAAGTGTAGATTTTAGTCAGTACAAGACACTCCCCCCCACTCCCAAGCGGAGGAAGTTATTTGCTGATTACCCATTCGCAAAAAAGTGAAGCAAATCAAGTGAAGCCAAACGTATCTTAACTAATTAATAGTTAGTACACTACCGGACTTAACAAAGCAAGTCAATGAAGATGTACCTAGTTTACAAAACCCATACAATGGACATCACAAAAAAACCAAGCAAGCCTTGCTAGTCACACCAGTTAAACATTGCAGCTCGCAAAATGCAACACCAACCAATTCTTTGTGATTTTCCTTTGATTCACAATAGACGTGCGTCTAGTTCCAACTGCAAATGTAAGTTGGTGTTTGTGTAGACTTAAACAATGGTAGTGGTGCTATAAACACGACAATAGCAGTTTATCAGGACATCTTTATGAGGAGTGCGCGTCAGTAAGTCAGTAGGATGGCGCAACGAGTGGTTTGTATGGATAGATGCATGAAAAACAATAGTCATGGGTTTGGGGTAAAAACAATTGAACGTACAAGTCTTTAAGCATTCATAGATTTTAGTCCATGGAGTTTCTTGCCCATTCTTCTCCACAGATATCTACGCTTTGGAATGTGCAACTACAGTACTTTCACAGATTATTTTGTGTTGTGACTGGGACTGTAGTATCTTTTTTGTTGTTATGAATGAATATACTTTATTTCGGGTGGCATAGACCCATAGAAAACTAATATAACATTGTTAAACATACACAGACACATTAAAACAGATTCCATATCATTAAGAAACATATTAATATCATTAATTATGATAGTTATGACATTCGAAAAAGTGCCTGTAATGATCTAATTGAATTAAATGCTTTAAGTTCGAACCTACAAGTATGTGGGTTAGGCACTTAAGTTACTTAACATTCAGTTCATTAAGCCAGGAATTAAAGGCTAGATTCTCAGTATTGCCAAATAGTTTCGTTTCTTTATCCACGCATTACCTAAACTTGTTGTAGCCATCTTGAATAGATTTACACATGCAGGCTGTATTCAGAGACGTTGGGAAATACATACTTTTGCTCACTTACGTAGATTACGATAACTTGCAAGCTTTACTTTGAAGGTGAATGTTTTATTAATGTATTTGTTGAACTTTGTGTATTATGGTTATTTTGCTGTAGTAAACAGAGACATAAATAGTTGTTTTATTAAAGTGGTTCTTTGAACTTTTGTGTATCTTCAATAAAAGTTTTAAACTTTTTTCTTTAACATTTATTAAAAAATTTGCTTTTAACAAAAATATTTGGGTTATTGTCCATTATAATAGATAGGCAGTCGCTCCATGTAAAATACTGATATTCAGCTGCATCCGGTTAGACTGGAAGCCGACCCCAACATAGTTGGGAAAAGGCTAGGCAGATGATGATGTCCATTATAATGTCATCATAATAAATATCGTCATAATAATTTGGGATAAGGGCAGGAGTATGACTATGATGAGGTAGAGTTGAAACACACATATAGCTCAGTTATTTCACGACACGGTTGGTGCAGTGGCTGAGCGATCGACTGCTGCGCTGCGTGTTGTGGGTTCGATCCCCGCACAGAACAAATATTTGTATGGCCTACAGCTATCTGTAGGCCATACAAATACATCGTACGTTTGTGTATGTGAGTTTCTGGGCTGGCTAAAGGGGGGGGGGGGGGGGGAAGAGCCTATTGCCATGAACTGGGTGCAAATCCAGCCTCCATAGCTGCTTCTAGTGAAATTACTAATGGAGAACCCCTTTAATACTCTGCAAGACTTAGGAATCAAAACCAAGTCCTAATGTTTAGTAACCGAAGTTACGACCACCGCAACAGCGAGGCCGTCCAATGCAGACATTTCGAAATCTATATTAATTCAAATATCAAACAAAAGCTAAACCTCTCACCCATAAGTAATCGATCGTCAAATAAACAAATGTTTTCATAATACCAATTAAAAGCTTCGCAATCATTTGCATTACATACATAAGGTACCGATGTATTTCGTCATTAAATGGCAGAGCTCACCATTACTGCCCACTGACCCGTCATTAGTGATTAAATTCATTTTACATGACCAGTCGTGCTAAAATGTCATCATTTAGGGTTACGTAGATACCAAAAAAGGTTCAGTAGACTTTCGGTTGCTTTTTTCTGTTTTGCATTTTCGTATGTTATGCACCAAACCATAGAGGTTCTTATTTATTTAATCATTTATGTACACACAGGATAAAATCAAGGAAACATTAATAAATAAAAACATAGAGTACAAAGGCACAGCTTATTTCAAAAGAAATTTCTACCAGCATGCCTGCGAGAGGAAATATGAAGAAAGAAAAACGTAGACAGTAGTGTGTGAGAACAGGAAGAGAATAGTAACTAAAATATGAATGTCACATATAAGCATAATAACATATACCTGTATAAATACATAACACAAAAATATATGAACAGATATGTAAATACAATATTATAATTATTCACAATTGAGAGGAAAGGTAATGCTCTTTTAATCTAATCTAAAAGTAGATATGGTTTTTAAGTCTCTAATGCTAGGCTGAAGTGAGTTCCACAATCTTACAGCTTTTCTGTTTTTCCTGAAACAGACACAGCATAAACACAATTCTTGGAAACGGACCCACTGTTTACAAACAAACACTATTCTGAAGATTTTTATTTTGGAAGACCGGCAGAATTCAATTTTAGAGCCCCTGAACCTTTCATGCTTATAACCCAACCTTTTTAGGGTTCCGTATCTTCAAAGAAAAAAACCGAACCCTATTGAATCACTTTATTGTCAGTCTGTCTGTCAAGACCTTCAATCTCGAGAACGCGTGAAGGTATCGAGTTTAAATTAAAATTATACGCACAAGTCACATTCAAGTCAAAAATTACCCATAACAAATTGGCACCCATAACACAAGTTAAATCTTACCTTGGGTGCCAGGGTTCATTTCACTACTTACCAGAATGGTGAATACATAATCAAGCAATAAGAGCATTGTCTTACAAATCTTGTATTCGTATCTACATCGGATACGAATCGTTTTTTTTATTGGCATCATTAAGTTTTGGATAAAAAAAACTAGACTTACATTCAGACCGAAGTTCAAAAATTGAAAAAGGCACTTAATAAGTAAGCAACTTATTAAGTGCCTTTTTGAATTGTTGACAAATGTTACTATTACACAATAGATGAATTTTTGAACGATGGTTCCAATTATAGTGTAAATTGTGTCAATTTTTGTTGTGTCGTTGTTTGTAACTTAAATGTTTAATTAATTTAGAATTGATGTTTATTATTAATATTGTAATTTTATTATTTTGACTTAGATATTTTTAAAGTATTTTATAATATTATACAATGCTACCATAATTCTTATTGTACCTCCTGGCATAACATAGCGCACATTGTACCTATGTTAACAAGTAAAAGTGATTTGATTTGAAGCCATGAAGTACCTACTCCCAAACGTTAAATTATTCAATCAAGCATGAAGATGTTTGAACTAAGAGCGTGACAGCTTTCGCGTTCATTTAAAGCTGCTTTTGGATTTACCCTTTTTAGGATCACTTTTTTGTCCGTCTAGACTTAGAGGGTTAACTTTTGCACACACAGTCAAAAGATAAGGCCGTTTATGTCTCAAGTTTACGGAACACTAAAAGTGTACGGAACTCTCGGTGCGTGAGTCCGACTCGCACTTGGCCGCTTTACTTTTCTAAAATTAATATTGTTTTATAATTAGTGGATGTGATTAGTTGTTTTTTTGCAGTTTTTGTTTCTGGATCCCCATGCTGTACAAGATTATTTAAATACAACTAGCAAATTTCTTTTTTTTTTAGAATTTGGCTAAGAAACCTTTCGCATACTTAGTAAGTTTTCAAAATACTTGATCAGTGTAGGAAAACGTCGTGTAAAAAATTCTCCCTTGATCAATTATTTCGGTCGATGCTTGCGTCTCCGTCGTATGCAAAAGGCCTTTGCTGAGGCTAAACTAAGCTAGTTTTTTTTTTGTAATATATTATTAAAGTCATAAAATGAATGGCCTTTTTGCTTTTTACAAATTGCTCAAAGGAGTGAACTTGCCAACACTTCAGTAAATGATGGCTATCGTGTGCGAAATCGTGTAACTAGATCTATTTCGAGTTGCTTTATTTAGCTATCTTGATGTGATCTGAAGTTGAGGAGGTATGCTCGGTGAATAGGTTAACTTAGTGTTTCCGTGAGGTAGAAGATTAATGGTGCACTTTTTAATTTATAGCTATTGTGTGTGTTGTTACTCAGTGGCAATAAAGTCTGACAGAGATAGGCAGTCACTCCACGTAAAATACTGGAAACCGACCCAAACACAGAGAAAGGCTAGGCAGATTATGATCTGTATGTTGGTATATCATTATTAGATGTAGAAAAAATGAGCCTAACTCTTTCTCTATTTAAGGTGTATGAATGTACATACAACCACATTTGTGAGTTTAGTTTAAGTCCCATATATAGGGAAATATATATATATAAATATATATATTGCCATGTGCTTATTTCCCCGGTCTTTTACTGAGTAATTCCTAATGCAACTATAATGTGGTTATAGTTACCTTATGCTCACCAGTAACGCTAGAACGTGGTTATGCTTGCTTGATTTATTAGCACTACTGATGGGCAAATCAATCTAGGTACATGAAAGAGAAAATCACTGAATCACTTTGCAAATTGAATTGTAATTCACCTCAAGCGGTGAAAAAGAAAAACAAGCTACACCACTGGTCTCTATGATTATTTTGCCTTTTTTATTTTCTAAGGGTTTGTAAATCTACTGCCGGGGTTGCGGGTTGTTCGAAAGAGATATCGCGGTCCCGGAACATAATGGGCAACAGAAGGAACAAGTGTGGGTTTTAGTCAGTACAAGACACTTCCCCCACTCAAAAGCGGAGGAAGTTATTTGATGATTCCCCATCAGAAAAAAGGGTTTAGAAATCTACTGAAGCCAAAAGTATCTAAACTAATTAATAGTTAGTGCACTACCGGACTAAACAAAGCAAGTCAATGAAGATGTACCTAGTTTACGAAACCCATACAACGGACATCACAAAAAAGATCCAAGCAAGCCTTGCTAAAGTCCAACCAGTATACATTGCAGCTCGCAAAATGCAACACCAACCAATTCTTTGTGATTTTCCTTTGATTCACAATAAGACGTGCGTGTAGTTCGCAGCTGCAAATGTAAGTTGGTGTTTGTGTAGACTTAAACAATGGTAGTGGTGCTATAAACACGACAATAGCAGTTTATCAGGACATCTTTATGAGGAGTGCGCGTCAGTAAGTCAGTAGGATGGCGCAACGCGTGGTTTGAATGGATAGATGCATGAAAAACAATAGTCATGGGTTTGGGGTAAAAACAATTGAACGAACATGTCTTTAGGCATTCATAGATTTCAGTCCATGGAGTTTCTTGCCCATTCTTCTCCACATATATCTACGCTTTGGAATGTGCAACTACAGTACTTTCACAAATTATTATGTGTTGTGACTGGGACTGTAGTATCTTTTTTGTTGTTATGACATTCAAAAAAGTGCCTGTAATGATCTAATTGAATTAAATGCTTTAAGTTTGAGTTCGAACCTACAAGTATGTGGGTTAGGCACTTAAGTTACTTAACATTCAGTTCATTAAGCCAGGAATTAAAGGCTAGATTCTCAGTATTGCCAAATAGTTTCGTTTCTTTATCCACGCATTACCTAAACTTGTTGGAGCCATCTTGAATAGATTTACACATGCAGGCTGTATTCAGAGACGTTGGGAAATACATACTTTTGCCCACTTACTTAAATTACGATAACTTGCAAGCTTTACTTTGAAGGTGAATGTTTTATTAATGTATTTGTTGAACTTTGTGTATTATGGTTATTTTGTTGTAGTAAACAGAGACATTAATAGTTGTTTTATTAAAGTGGTTCTTTGAACTTTTGTGTTATCTTCAGTAAAAGTAAAAGAATTTATTTATTTAATGAAAATTTTGCTTTTAAACAAAATATTTGGGTCAGGTAGAGTTGTAACAGAAGAAACGAAGTTTCCGATGACATGACGAATCATAGTAGAGAACGGGAGGAGAAGACATGCTGCGCTGACCACAAATAGTAGACTCGGGTAGAGAGAAAACTATCGGCGATAGTACAGGAATAAAGCTTAGAACGATTAACAGAGTTAGCATTAAGATACTGACAGACAGATGTGTTGCTGGGGAGTTTGTTCCGCCACTTCTTCTTCCCAGCTAAAACACTAGGAAGTGGCGAAGGGCAGGGCGTTTTTGTGGGACTGTCTCTTGTAATCTGACGTTCAAAAAGTGTTGTATATCAGCCTAATTTGAATAAATGACTTTTGATTTTGACTTAAAACAGTTGACTATATGTATATTAAGCTTAATAAGAAGCCGTAGAAAGCTGCGTTGTTCAAACGGTGATTAAGATTCAGAACCGTCTATAATAAGGGTAAACATTTCACAAAAATTCCACATTTACCTGAAACCTCTGACACTATTGTCATCATAATATGTCATCATAATAGGTAATTAAATAAGAGCAAGAAAATGATGATGATGAGGTAGAGTTGAAACTATGTAATAGTACACGCACATTAAGCCCAGTTATTTTTTGTCCAATGTACAAAAAAATAACTGGGCTGTAGGGACTGGCTACAGGGGACGAGCCTGTTGCCATAAACTGGATAAAAATCCAGCCTCCATAGCTGCTACTAGTGAAATTGCAAATGGAACACCCCTTTAATACTCTGCAAGACTTAGGCATCAAAACCAAGTCCTATTGCTTAGTAACCGAAGTTACGACCACCGCACCAACAAGGCCGTCCAATGCAGGCAATTTCGAAATCTATATTAATTCAAATATCAAACAAAAGCTAAACCTCTCACCCATAAGTAATCGATCGTCAAATAAACAAATGTTTTCATAATACCAATTAAAAGCTTCGCAATCATTTGCATTACATACATAAGGTACCGATGAATTTCGTCATTAATAGCAGATCTCACCATTACTGCCCACTGACCCGTCATTAGTGATTAAATTCATTTTACATGACCAGTCGTGCTAAAATGTCATCATTTAGGGTTACGTAGATACCAAAAAAGGTTCAGTAGACTTTCGGTTGCTTTTTTCTGTTTTGCATTTTCGTATGTTATGCACCAAACCATAGAGGTTCTTATTTATTTAATCATTTATGTACACACAGGATAAAAAACAAGGAAACATTAATAAATAAAACATAGAGTACAAAGGCACAGCTTATTTCAAAAGAAATTTCTACCACCAAGCCTGCGAGAGGAAATATGAGGAAAGAAACGTAGACAGTAGTGTGTGAGAACAGGAAGAGAATAAGCTTCTAAAATATAAATGTCTTAACCATATAAGGTAAGTATACGTATAAGTAAAATCATATTATATACCTGTATAAAACATAACACAAAAATATATAAACAGATATATAAAAACAATATTATAATTATTTACAACTTTTAATCTAATCTAAAAGTAGATATTATGATTTTTAAGTCTCTAATGCTAGGCTGAAGTGAGTTCCACAATTTTACAGCTTTTCTGTTTTTCCTGATACAGACACAGCATAAACACAATTCTTGGAAACGGACCCACCGTTTACAAACAAACACTATTCTGAAGATTTTTATTTTGGAAGACCGGCAGAATTCAATTTTAGAGCCCCTGAACCTTTCATGCTTATAACCCAACCTTTTTAGGGTTCCGTATCTTCAAAGAAAAAAACCGAACCCTATTGAATCACTTTATTGTCAGTCTGTCTGTCAAGACCTTCAATCTCGAGAACGCGTGAAGGTATCGAGTTTAAATTAAAATTATACGCACAAGTCACATTCAAGTCAAAAGTTAACCCTCTGAGTCAAAAGATATGGCTATTTATAAATTTGTACGAGACCCTCGGTACGCGGGTCCTACTCACACTTGGCTTGTTGTCTTAGATACAGACCCTTTGGTATGCAAGCTCTACTTGACTGTTTTTTTTGCTACGTTTTTGCAATAAAAAATGATTTAATAAAACACATGCGTAGTTGTTTCTATACTAATGCATCCATTTGCTATCTCACGATTTCTGTCAGTTTATTTTGTTTATATACCAATAAAGTATTTTGAGTGGTTGCCATTACGGGTATTTTGGCTCTATTATTTCTATGTATCTATAAGTGTTGTTATAAAGATAGGATACCTTCACGTTAAACTTAAGGTAACTTTAGTATCTCTGAAACTAAAACTGAATTTACTGTGCACGTCTTTTTACATCGTTCTCACATATTTGTAAAATCTCAACATGAATGATGTAAATACACGATTTTGTAAAAATATTATAATTTAAAAGAGTGTCCATGGAGTTTCTTGCCCATTCTTCTATGGAGAAGAATGGGCAAGAAACTCCATGGACACTCCTCTCTCCTCTGCGAGCTAGACGACGGATGGCGGGCTATGTGATACCCTGGATGTTATCACGGAGTACCTTCCTGTGACGCTTAGCTCCTCCTTTTCCCAGACCCTTTCCTCCCTTACCGCGACCGGTCATCTTCTCAGCAGTGGGTTTTCACACGACAGAAATAAGCGTTGATCTCTATGGAGAGATCAACGCTTTGGAATGGGCAACTACAGTACTTTCACAAGTTATTATGCCTTGTGACCGGGACTGTAGATTCATTTTGTTTCTTGACATTCAAAAGTCCCTGTAATGGTCTAATTGAAATAAATGATTTGATTTGTTCTTGGTTCTTCTAACCTGACAGACAGTTGTGCTGCTAAGGAGTTTGTTCTGCCACTTCTCCTCAGCTAAAACACTAGGAAGTGGCAAAGAGCGGGCGTTTTGTGGGACTGTCTCTTGTAATTTGACGTTCAATAAGTGCGCTTTATCAGCCTAATTTGAATGAATGACATTTGATTTTGACTCAAACAATTGGGAAATCCCATTTTATATTGCATTAGGTTTCATTGCAAGCATTGGTAGGTAAGTAGTTACCCACCGAGCATATTCATTTGAATGCGTAATTATAATATTTTATAGCGATTATTAATACCTTTTATAGGACTCTGAATATGCGATAATTACCATGTTATAATGATTGTTTAATAGTCTACGGAAGGCCGTAATGGTTGACATTACCTACTTGGTTTTTATTAACTAGTGGAGCTAATTAGCTACTGAAGTAGGTAATTGTTGTTGTTATAACAGACCATCAGCAAATGATACAAAGAGATAAAGTATTAAAACACACATAAATAAACTCACACTTTTTTCCAAAGGGGTAGGCAGAAACCATAGAACGTAGATGTATAAACAGCTAGTCATATACGCATATAAATAACACAACAAATAATATTGTTATGAAATACAATTATGACTTCTTCATCCATATTGATTAATATTATTCTGTATATTAAAAGGAAAAAGGAACCCAAAACAGGAAAGGTCCACTTTGTTGTCCATCTGTTTGTCAAATACTTTTATCTCGGGAACGCGTGGAGGTATCGACTTGAAATTGTATTCAAGTCTGTTGTCCCGAGCTGTAAAAAAAATCAACAATCTAAGTCTAAGCAGACAAAATATATGCCCGTTTCTGTCTCGAAACTCCAGTTTGTACGGAACCTTTGGTAGGCGACTCCGAATCGTACTTGGCCGGTTTTTTATATAATGAAAACTTTTGTTTTTAATTTCAGAGTGGCCAGAAGCCAGTGAAGACACTGACGAGGTTCACATGTCTGGGCCGAGGCTCTGGGTACTACGCTGACGTGGATACTGGATGTCAGGTAACAATTACTTTCCTTTGATCGATATAATCTAAGTCTAGATCTAGACGGTTCCGACCAAATTATACTTTATAACAATTTTACACCTTTTTGAAGACTTTTACATGTCATCAAGCATTTATTTTAAAAAAAAGTTAAGATATTATTTTTTAAGAGATATCGATAGATACCCCACTTATTTACACGTATAGAGGGCCACCCCTGTGTTTTTGCATAATTTGTGTAGCGGTTAATGGAAGGCACTTACTCTTAAAATTTCAAGGACAGGCCGAATCTACGAGGCTTCCCGGCTATGAAAGACTATAATCTACTAGCTTTTGCCCGCGGCTTCGCTCGCGTTAAATTCGGGGTGAAACAGTTCCCCTTTCCTGATTTGCAAGAACCTGCTACTTGTAGTTTTTCCCCTTGTGCCTTATTTATTGTAATAGCAAAGCTAAGTTTTCTCTTTTCATCCCTCTTTCTTCCTCATTTCTCACTTTTGAAAAAACTGTGTGCTATATTTCATTCAAATTCGTTCAGACGTTAAGGCGTGATTGAGTAACATACATTCGAACTTTCCCATTTATAAGAGTGGTAAGCCATATATGCTTAATTGCACATCCCACGATATTAATAATTCGATTATGTTACATCAAGTAAATCTCTTGATATAATATAACCGAAATATGTTTTGAAGAAACATGAGGTAGGTTATCACAGCGTTAAGTTAAGACACGCTCTTGACCTAGTATTCACTAAGTTAGGAACCAGCAAAGTCTAGTATTATCGTATTATCACTAGGTCAAACTAGCGATAAAAAATGTTCATAATTCAGTTACACGACCTTACATAATAAGAGGATTCTAGTCACGAAGGAAATCGATTAACTGTGGCAATTAGCGTCATAGAATAAAAATATGCAGAAGTACCACAGCGCTAAATCCTTTATTTTTAATACTTGGTCAGTACCTACGTTAGTCGTACCAAGACAACGCTATTATATTGTGTTAATCATCTATTGGTATTGTTGGGTAGTGGTCGTTGCGCTGCTTGTCACTGGTTCAATCCTTGTACGGAACAATTCTTTATATCGCCTACAAGTATTTGTTCCGGCTTTGCTGTATGTGAGTTTAAAAATTTTTTAACGCACCTACGGTACAGAAGAAATCCTAGTAAAAAAAAAATCTAAATTGGTCAGTTATCAAAATTAATATCAAATCAAAACTTGTGATGATGTAGGTTCGAGATACTCTAAAGGTACTATTTTTCCAACAGTTTCAAAGTATAAATCGTAATGACACCTTTCAGTTATATTATTTTTGTTGTAGTGGGTGATATGAGATGATGAGACATGTTAAGAGATGGGATTTGTTGCTAATAAAGGTAGTTTATTACGATTATGACTTTTAGGGCAAAGCCGATTTGAACGTTCTAGGTTGTAAAGAAATTGTTCATCTAACTAACTAATGTCACCTGCACAGAGAAAACAGTATAGGAAGTTACTAATCTTAGCCCCCAGTTCTACACACTCGGGCATCTTAAACAAATGACAATCGCGAGTGCGTCTGCACTAGTGAGTGCAAACGCACTCGCGATTGCCATTTTTGTTTTTGTTTTTGCCTGAATCGTATACTTACTTTATCGTTACTGGTTCGAAGTTAAACTTTTGTACATATCGTTTATTGTGGTACATAATGCTATTAGTTATGGTAATTGTAAGTAATTGGCTACCGGATGAGATGGCGTTGATTCACACATACGCTTTTATGGTCAAGCACTGATATGGTCAATGATTGTGAGGAGATTTTATATGAAAGATTATTGAAAAATTACACTTATTTTTTACTGATTAAACAATAAAGTAAGGGTTATGTTGTCATAAGGATTGATACTTGGGACATTGTATCCATTCAGTCTTAAGTCTTATCATTCAGTCTTGTGTGCTAATGGAGCGTTTTTCAGCCAGCCTTTTCGCTAAAAAATACAGAAGGCTGATTTAGTAACTACGTCTTTCCTGAATTTACGTCTAAAATACTACAACAAGCACGAAATATATCATCATCATCATTTTCCTGCCCTCGTCCCATTCTATTTGGGGTCGGCGCAACACGATTTCATGTAAACGTAGCATGCAAGACATACCGACATACAAACGACACAACATCATTCTCTGAAATAAAAAGCGTAAATCCTCTTTGTCCGTCATCGCTGCCGCCGCTCACACAAGTCTTACATGCCATTTAACTTTACAAGCCAATTCATACATTTCGTCGTAAATACAAACATGTCGGATTATGTAGGCTCGGAGACAGATCATGTTGGTTGTTTTTATATTATGTACCTTGTGTTTTATTCATACGTATCGTTTTCGGTAACTTCGGCTAGTTTCTGCCTCTACTAAAATCTGTAGTTTTGTTAAAATTTTAACTAGCAACCTTATAGTCTATGGGACCCATTGCCGGCTTCTCTATTAATAATAATAATAATAAACTTGACTACACCAAAGCTTTTGACAGTATCAGTCACTCTTCAATCTGGAACGCACTACTTACAACAATCAAATATTAACCATGAATACATCAATATCTTGAAATATATTAATACAAATAATACGAGCAGAGTAAAATTAGGAACTAGAGGAGATGTAATTAACATAGAACGTGGTGTTAGACAGGGAGATCCTCTGTCCCCGAAACTGTTTATAGCAGTGCTTGAAAATATTTTCCAAAATCTAAACTGAAAAAAAAACAGTGGTTTCTCTGTTACCCGATCATTATAATCAGGATCTGGTCTAGGTTCCAGTGAATCACTTTCTTCTAGGCAAGCATGTGCCGCATCATCGCTTCAAATCAGGCGACATAAGTTTAGGGAATAAAACGAAGTAGCTTTCGCTGTCTGTACGCTTAGATCTTTTAAACTACTCAACGGATTTTATTCCAATTTTCAGCAAGATAGATATGGATTGAAGAGGATGGTTTATTTGTATAATATTTAAATTGCACCCGATCGAGCCGGGGCGGCTTGCTAGTATACAAATAAACTGTAGTGACCTATGTTCAATATTACAGGCTTTTCATATAAGTTGGATTTAAACTTTGACTCCATATCGTTCAGATTAATAATGTGAATTTGTATTGTTTTTATGTTGCTGTTCTTTCAATCATAATTAATATCTTACCTACAGTTTTTCGGGTGCAATTGAATTAACTATGCAAACTAATACAAAAAGAAGGTAGCATAAAAACTTTGTTGTGCAATCCCAATGCATCAATACCTACATATTTAAGTTTTTGTTTAGTTATTAATCCTATATGAGTTAATTTAGGAGAAAAAAGATTTGAGAAAAAATAACAGCTTCTATATAGTATCAGTTTGGGTTGTTTTTTAATGAGATAGGTACTACGGCCCCGAAATTTAAAGGGCAAAATATAGGACATGGGTGAGTTTTATTCAGGAAAAGTCTGACACTCCCCCCGCTCCACCCAGAACGGGGGAAGTTATTTTGATGACTTGGCAACCGTAAAAAATACTTTGTATATTTATTGCATTGTATTTATTGCATACCTACTAGCTTTTGCCCGCGGCTTCGTTAGCGTTAAATTCGAGGTAACAGAGTTCCCCTTTCCTTATTTGCTAGTACCTGCTACCTGTAGTTTTTGCCCTTGCACCTTATTTATTGTAATAGCAATGCTAAGTTTTTCCTTTTCTTTCCTCTTTCTCCCTCATATCTCACTTAAAAAAAAAGAAATCCCTATGTACGTCTCCAGGGTCCCAACTATCTCTGTACCAAAACTCATCAAAATCGGTTTAGTCATTTAGGCGTGTAGACGTAACAAACAAACAAACTCACTTTCACTTTTATATTATTAGTAAGGATTACTTTTTTTACTATTTATCATGCACTTAATGTCAGGGCGACAATAAACATATTTTCTTTCTTTCTTTTTTCATAATCTCGGTCCAACTCCTTGCCTACAGGATGTTCTCGCCCACAACTCGAATGTGACCCTCGAAGGTGACACCTTATAAGGGCGCTTATTATGACGCCTTAATATCGCTTACGTAACTTTTTTTACCTTTAATTGGTCCTCCGTTGCGAGATGAATCAGCTTCAGTCATGTGAGTGGAATCATGTGGTGATTCCAACTGATTTATAAGTCAGGGAGGACTTTAAGTTGTTGATTTATTTTAGGTGTATGTCGGGTTGATCAAGAAATATAGGGGTCCTTGGGAGCGCAGATTCAATATCTGAGGTTTCTGTTATTTACGGTTTAGTCGGTGAGTAGGAGGTAAAACACATACGTTGTTAATCAAGAAATACTGCCTGATGCTCAGATGATCAATTTAATTGTTTTCATTGTCAAAAACTTAAGAGAAATGGATAATTGACATTTAGATTCTCTTTGGTCATCATCATCTTTCTGCCCTTGTCTTATTCAATTTAGGGTCAGCGCAACACGTTTTATCACCCACTGTCACGTCCTCCTTTCTCCTTCATATCATACCTAACGCAATCCATCCATCTTTTATTTTTCCTTCCTCTCTGTTTTTTAGATAATTTCATCAAGTTCATCGTTGTCTTTGTTTATGATCTTTGAAATTAAACTAGCTACAAACATTATAACAATTAAATAAACTAAAATAATTAAATTAATACGCTGACAGTTTGTTTGAAACAGTTTAAAATACCTTCTACTTATGCAAATAAGAACTATTGTAACAGTCGTGTGATTGATCTGACTTTCATCATCATCGACCTTCATTTTGATTTATTATGATGAATGATATGCATCCTCCCATAATCAAAGTGATTATTTTGCCTATACTTTTGCAATAATTTGATTTTTATTATTGTAATTGAGAGTGACTATCAAATTGTGCATATTAACTTTCCTTTCATATTATACGGTTAATTTGTGTTTTATTGAAGGCAATAAGGATCACATGGCCGTCTAAATAGTTTTTGATAAAAACCTGAAATGCAAGATTCTAGCTTTACCGCTTGACGTTGTTTTAAAATGTTAAGGTATACAGAATGAATCAATAAACTAATCATAGATAATTTAATTTTAATCGGTTATATCTATGGAAAAATACGCATCAATCATCCACTCAGCCATTAGAAGGATTCAAATGATTACAAGTAGCATAATTCATAAAAGCATAAAGAATCAATTTTAGCAGCTGTCAAAATATGACTCAATAAAGCATTCAGTGTTCAAATGTCGCAACTTTTACGGCATATAATTACTGAAGCTGCGTTTAAAGGCTTTAAGCCTCATGAGTATGGCCTCAGAAACCTCCGAATTTAAGAGATTTATAGCTTTTGATAAATTAAATTTTTCGCAACATCAAGGCCCTGTAAGAAGGGCCTGTAATCATTTATTTATGGGAGTTTAAGCGTGACATTATTTGTACTGTGATGAAATGGCGGCATTTCGAAAATGTCCTATTTGTAGCATTATGTTTTTGGGTGTGATTGGTGGTGTTCGATGTCGACTTGTTTGAAGACGGTTTGTGGTTGTGTAAAAGTTAAAGTAATTTTAGGTTTTTCAATACTTGTGAAGAAAAACAATCAAAGAACTTTAAATTGTTTTTTTTTGTTGTGAAATCTGAAAAGGTTTCAATCTCGGATCGGACCATGTGTTATTGATTTTTTTTAATCAGAATTATTCAGTGATAATCTAGATTTGTTTCTTTGGAACTTGAACATAACCTCTACTTACCTCAACAGAGTAATAGGCGTGATGTCATGTATTACTAATGTACCTACTATCATCAGTCCTTTGATAAAATATTTCAAAAAATCTATACTTGTTTTATGATCTTCTTTCATAGACTTTTTACTACAACCTCACCTGTTGTAGACTAAACAATAAAAAGTTCGAATATAAAAAAAAAAACATCAAACTCCGACATGTTAATTGATACTTTGAACCATAAAATGACAATATTTATTGATATAAACTAATAAAGTATTTGTTTTGAGTTATAAAAGTAACTATAAAACGCCTCCATACTTGATATTTTGTAAGATTAGTTATATCATCTGTGGGCGATAATCAAATGATCTCATTGAATAGATTCGTCAGTGTATTATGGATACAAGAATGGTCACAATATCATTAACATAGGCTGATAAGCAAATTGAAAAAGACAAGAGAAACAGCAGGAGAAAATCCTAGTGTGGGGCAACGTTTTTAAAAAAAGAAAAAATAGCTGAAATAGGCGAAAATGTCTCGAGAAGTTTTTTTTTAAAAGGTTTTCCCACTCTAGGTGCGTTAACAAACATTTATACTCACATACACAAACAGCTAGACCCGGTACAACTATCTGTAGGTCATACATATATTTGTTCCGTGCGGGGATCGAACCCGCGACACGCTGCACAGCAGTCGATAGCTCAGCCACTGCGCCAACCGTGTCGTCAAAATTTAATTTCTCCGTCTTTCTTCTTACAAAACGTTTAATTCACGTGAGAATTTGTCACTGCTGTTTTCGGCTCCATAACATCCTCGTCGAGTAGCTTGGGCGTTAAATCCGCCTCGGACGTAATGACAAAGTTACCTCACTTGAGACAAAATGAAAAACACATTTACAACCAGTTGATATACTTCGTTCGATCATAAACATGCTATTACTTTAAGCAGTAATATAGTAATTATATCATCATTACGAGCTAAAAGTAATTGTAGTTAACATTTTCATCAGGTTGTGTCAAGGGTAGTGTATTACATATTATGAGGTAAATCCTTACTAATAATATAAAAGCGAAAGTGAGTTTGTTTCTGACGTCTTCACGCCTCCCTTTGGAACATAACTATTGGAACCTATACAGATACCAGAACCTATATATATACTATATATATTTTGTTTTCCTTTCATTTAACTTATGAAGTTTGTTAAAGAGATTTCATCCTTATTGACCCTAACGATCGATGCAATAAAAGTACAGGGTGCAACTTTTACAGATTTTAGTCGGTTCGATTACCGTATGCGGCAAGCGAATTTTTTGAAATCTTTGAATGTCGTTTTCTTTCTTTTCAAAAATAAAGGAATGTTTTCTTTGAGTAAAATTTTCTATCTAAAGTATTAAGAGTACTTCCCCTTCAGATGCCATTACAAAATTCGACCCTGTATATGTCGCAGTTGACCTGTCAAAGCAGGGGATCGGCCTGATGCGAAAAGAACAGGACCGGGTGATGTGATGACGCTTTAGGAAGCCTATTTTCTGGAGTGGTAGCCATCTTTCAGCTGATGATTTATTTATCTTGTGGTTAGTGAATAGCAGAAAATTTCATCAAAATAATATTTGACATAGCTCGTATATTTTGAAAGCGACATGTAGTCCCCCCTCCCCCTTTTTTTTTCGGGTGGCAAATCATCAAATGACTTCCCTTGCTCTGGGCGAAGCGGGGGGGCATGTCAGACTTGTACTGACTAAAACTCACCCATGTTCCTTCTATTGCCCTTTACGTTCCGGAGCCGCGGTATCTCTTTCGAACAACCCACAACCCCCTCTCCACCTCACTTCTTCTGGTTGTACCCACATACGGATGCAACAAGGAGGGCATTATCATTATCACACTTAAATCTACATTTAGTACTTCTTAGCCAATTTATCACCTATTCTACATCCTATAGTGTTATTCTAGACCATTTAGAAGGTCATTGTTTACATATTCACAGATTGTTTTCCGTGATTTATTCAAGACATCAAACGAAGACGAGTCTATTTTGGCAAAATAAGCTGATTAGCATGTAGTGATTGATTTTGTAAGCTTAGGTTTTTAATAATGTTGACTATTTTATTACTGGTTTTTTTGTAGACCTATTGGTTTGTTACTAATAAAATCAAAACAGCATATTCCATCGAATAAACCTGACATCCACATAAAAGCAATTAGTTCATGTGTTCAACCATTAATCACTATGACAATTTCATCTTCTCATTAGAACATGGACATTTATGTAATTGATTATGATGATAATCGTTACTTACGCCCGGTTCCAATAAACAAAAAACGATTCGTTTTGTCAAAACCGTTCCTATAAAGTTTAAAAGTTATAAAAACGCCTCGTAAGTAAAGTTACCGACAGATACTTACCTACGGATGGGAGGGTTACGAATAACGGATAGTAAGAAAATTGCATGCAAATCTGCGGCGATGGTGTTCCAATAAAGATAAGTAAATGTCAACGAGCTGTCAAAGTTACGAGCCGTTAGCAATGTGTTTACTGTTCGATTTCGGTCGGCTATCTACAAAAGTTTTACTTATTCTGCGGTGTTTCCTTTGATAACTGTAAAATATCTCGTTCCGAGGCTCTTTCTCCTCCGTCATTCGCATTTTTCTATGCCATTGTCGATCATCCAGCTGAGAGGCGTCCCTCACTAAGCTTGCCCATTACATGGTCTGCACTGCCGGTCTTTTGCTTCATCTTGACAAAACTACTGATACTTTTAATCAGTAGGAAGTATTTTTAAGTGCCGACATGACATTGTAGCTTATTTAAATATTCTAGTAATTCTCCAGTATATTATAATTCGTCGTACTCACGAAAAACTCGTTTTGCGCATCACAATGCAAAATCAAGACAGAACTAGAATGCCAGTTATTTTGATCGAATCGCGTGCTAAATTCGGATTTATTTTTGTAATTGGTTTTAAAATGCAAACTGAATACTTGATTGAAATGTTGATTTGGAAATGATAAACGTCTCCTGAATTTGTGTCAATAAAAATAAGTTTAGAAACACGCTTTATTTATTTTTAACCCCATCTTGTTTTATTTATACTCTTGCTAATGAAAAAAAATCTTAGTAGTTAAATTGAACCCGTTTCCGGTTTTACGATTGGGCTGTAATTTTGCTTATAGTTTGATGACAAAATATGGTAAATTCTCGTAACGTCATTCTAAATCCAAAATGGTAGTCTCCCAAAGATAGAGGACGTTAAGACGGTAAAAGATTAGTTATTTTGTAAGCATAGTGCATACCTATGCCATGGGTATCAAATAAAGGGTTTATTAAGAAAAATACGAGAAATAGTGTTTTTTTTTTTACCTTATTCTTTCGTTATATAAAGTTAACAAATTCGTAAAATAGTAGCCCACCTGTATCGGGTCCAAGCTACCGGCGCTCAGGGCTCCAGAGTAAGAACCCAGGAGGGTTAACAGGAGGGACTATACCAGCCGTGTCCAGGAGTACCGTTTTCTGTATCAGACTCATGATCCAGCCATTTGTTGGTCGAAGATCTTTGCAACTAAGCCATTGGCTGTGATAAAATTATTTACAAATGCTTATCAACAGCGCCCGCTCCTGTCAACATCATTCACACCGCCAACACAAAATGCAGCATTACAAGCGAAAACAATATGACGGCTCGGTTAGCGCAGTGGCTGAGCGATCGACTGCTGCGCTGCGTGTCGCGGGTTCGATTCCCGCACGGAACAAATATTTGTATGACCTGCAGATAGTTGTTTCGGGTATGGCCATTTGTGTATGTGACTTTAAATGTTTGTAAACGCACCCACGATACAGGAGAAATTCCTAGTGTGGGGCAACATTTTTTAAAGAAAAAAAATATATATATATATCAACGGTTTTTTTTTATTCAGCACAGACGGAAACTGTGACCTAAATAGTTTCTAGTCTCATCACTTTAGCTAGATAATAACCAATCTAAACAGGTTTGAAGCGCCTCATTACCAGTCAGTCGGAATTCAATGCGCGGTGAGCTTTGAAATAAAGTCTTCATTAACTTTAATAGCTCAGCAAATTAATTAACAACTTACTTTTTTTTGTTGTTTTGTTTTGAAACGAGTAAATTGGTTTGTGTAAATTGTTGGGTTTTCTGGTTGAATTAATTTTTGCAGTAAACGTGTGTTTTCTGTAGATTTTTAATTACGAGTAGTGTGTCTATTTTTCCGTTTCAGCTTTAATTTTTATAAGAAATATCCGGGATGCTTACATCGGTATGATGATAAATAATACATATGTAAGCTGTGACCTTATTAAGAAACAGATTTCATCTGCTCTGTTTCCTGTCCCCACAAAAAAGCATTTTTATTTCAAGTAGACTATTACAGACACTTTTGAATGTCTTTTAAAGGATGAAGCTACAGTCCTTAGCACAAGCCATAATAACATGTGAAAGTACAATAGTATTGCCCATTCCAAAGCGTTGATGTCTTTTGAGAAAAAATACCATGGATACTCTTTTGAAACATAATATAAGACTAGACTGACTAGATCATGGTTACATCGTTCATTTTGAGATTATACAAATATTTAAGAACGATGTAGATAGACGTGCACAATAAGAGCGTCCAGAGTAAAAGACAAAAAAAAAATTTTGGTTCCCGTTTAGCTAACCAGTACTAAATTAACTGATCCTAACGTAGTCCATTCCCCCCCCCCCCCCCCCGTCTCTTTGCTCGAGCCAGCCTGCGACGCTGAGCCAGTAATCCAAAATCCCCCAAATAATGGAACTCAGATCCAGCCTGTCCCTTTGCTGTTTTCACCCAGCGACGACCTAAGCCGAAGCCCGTACCCCGCAGGGGGTGCCCTTAGCGTGCAGTCGCTTAGTATATAAGACTTTTGCCCCTGGCTGGAGGCCTTAACTTCAAGGCATCCACAGGGATCGACCGGTTAAGCAGTAAACGACCTCCTAGGTCGAACTGCGAGATGCCATTCAAAAAAAATAACGTAGTCCATTGCTTAATCACTGCTTAGACAACTGTTCACTGTTCTAGCAAAATTTTGAGGGTCATAGTTCTATTTAGCTACGAAGCCTCCCTCTTTACTCCTACTCTTGTTCGTTCCAGAGCTGCAGAGGTCTCTGGCACCGAACTGGGATTGTTTATGAGACAAAGATATAGATTTCCCTATCTATGCCTTCTTACCTCCTAAAAGAGAGTGCAAGAAGCTTTACAAAACGTTCACAACCAACAAAAAACCCGTAGCCAGTTACAATATTACTTCCAGCACAATTAATTCATTGTGATCACCCAACAAGTACATCAGATAGTGGGGTTTCCTAAAGACATGCGTCCAAACAATAGGGTTCACACGCCACCGTTACACAGGGACAAGCAAACGGCTCCAGTGGCAGCCCTGACCTATACCGGCGCGCGCGCATACCATGCGGTGTCGCGGCACGAAGATCGATGGGTGTGAGAGTAAACGTTTTAGCCTTGTTTGGAGAAAATGTTACTGGCTTTTTGGAATTGCAATTAATGCATTTATTGTGTACTAGCTTTTGCCCGCGGCTTCGCTCGCGTTAAATTCGGGGTAACACAGTTCCCCTTTTCTGATTTGCAGGTACCTTCTACCTGTAGTTTTTGCCCTTGCGCCTGATTTATTGTAATAGCAAAGCTAAGTTTTCCCTTTTCTTCCCTTTTTCTCAATCATATCCCATTTTTTTTTAAAACAGCCTATGCCCGTCTCCAGGGTCCCAACTAACTTTGTACCAAAATTCATCAAAATCGGTTTAGCCACTTAGGCGTGAAGACGTAACAAACAGACAAACTCACTTTCGCTTTTATAATATTAGTAAGGATGTTCGTGAACTTAGCCGTAAAATGTTACCCGTATTTGCTTCTTTACCAACTAATGGGTTAAAGATGTTCTTATTTTATGCTCTGCTCTGATGAAGAGATAATTTTGTCCAATGGTCATCAGCACCATGTTCCTGCCCTGGTGCCATTCTACTAGTGGTCGGCGCAATACGTTTTCTTTTTTCATTCTCCCCTGTTAGGAGTCACGACATCATTTATTCTTTTCTCCTTTATATAATTCCTTACACAATCCATTCATCCTTTCTTTGTATAATTCTGTTTACTGATAGTGTGACTAACTATCCAAATGCACTTTTTAATTATCGTTTCTGTGGTTACTTCATTTTCTTTATGGCAGACACGACTCTTCATCTATCTATTCTTTCTTTTTTTTAAATCGTTGCCCCACATAAGGAATTTCTCCTGTATCGTGGGTGCGTTAACAAACATTTAAACTCACATTCATAAACAGCCAGACCCGAAACAACTACCTGTAGGCCATACAAATATTTGTTCCGTGCGGGGAACCCGCGAGTCGCAGTACAGCAGTCGATTGCTCAACCAATGCGCCAACCGTGCCGTCAAAGTTTGGAAGAGTTTCCAGACTTCAGTGAAAATCACTATTTGATCCAGCTGTATCTACTTGGTCAACTCTATCATAGACACAAAATGACTGTCTTGTAAACCTTTCAGACCACAAATACACACGATTCTAGAACCTCACGATTCAAAACCACAATTGAGGCTGTCCACTGTTTTTACCAGTGAACCTTATCTCCAATCGGCTCCCGTTTGTAACATGAGCGACACGCAAACCCATTGTTATGAGTTTATTGTGGTAGCAGTTTAGCAACGCTATGAAGTTTGCCGCTGACACCTGCGTTTTTGTGTAGCACTACTGCGGAAACAATGACTTTGTTGGAGGTGTGCAAGATGAAAGAAAAGAGCGATCTGAAAGTATTTTTTTATATCAGTCTTCTTATAGGTTTTTTAAATCGGTGTCGGTGTTTAGATACTGCTGCATATTTTGCAATGATGTCATAGATATTTTATAGTATGGCTCTTATGGTTTTATTCTTTGCTAGCTATTGCCCGCGACATTGCTCGCGTGCACGTCAAATTTTATTCCAAGCGAACGTAGTATCGGGATTATGTGTTCCACGAACACACATAGGTAAGTGGGCTCTTTAAATTTATGAGTAATAAAAATCCTTAAATCCTCACTCAAATCTTTCACAATAATAAAATATCTAAATAAATATCTTGGGACAACTCACACACGGCTATCTGATCCCAAGCTAAGCAAAGCTTGTGTTATGGTAACCAGACAACTGATATACATACTTATATAATTTATAAATACTACATAATATTTTAGATAAATCACACCCAGACAGAACAAACAATCATGCTCATCACACAAAGTTTGTCCTGGGTGGGAATCGAACCCACGACCTCCGGCTCAGCAGTCAGGGCCACTAACCACTAGACCAACAGGCCCGTCAACAATATATACTAGCTGCACACATAGACAGGGATAATATACATATAAACCTTGCTCTTGAATCTCTCTATCTATTGCTGAAAACTAAATTAAAATTCATTGAGCAATTTAAAAGATTGAAAAGCAAAAAGCGGGCGCGATTTTATTGTAAACTAGCTTTTGCCCGCGGCTTCGCTCGCGTTAAATTCGGGGTAACACAGTTCCCTTTGCGCCTTATTGATTTGTAATAGCAACGCTAAGTTTTCCCTTTTCTTCCCTTTTTCTCCCTCACATCCCACTTTAAAAAAAAAAGTTAGCCTGTGTGCGTCTCCTGGTTCCCAACTATCTCAGTACCAAAATTCATCAAAATCGGTTTAGCCATTAAAGCGTGAAGAGGTAACAAACAAACAAAGTCACTTTCGCTTTTATAATATTAGTAAGGACTTAATAAAATCGCGTACCTACTGTACAGTGAAATCAAGTATTATGTTCTTATTTACATTATAACACTGAAAAATTAAACAAACTATAAAAAGGCTATCAAAAAACTCAACTCGTTATCAACGCTGTCAGCTGATAATATGTCCAAGAGACTGGCCGCGTGAGACCCTTTATCTCGACAACGCGTGAAAGTATCGAGTTCAAATTAAAACCATAAACTCAAGTCTGTAGTCCCTTGGAGTTGTGGAAAAAATATAAGATGAGGCCGTTTATGTTGCAAGTTTGTACGGGACCCTCGGTGTGCGAGCAATATATAAGATGCCCCTAATTATGACCTCAATCTAATCCTAGGCAGATAAGAGTCAACGATACGACGAGCTAACTTACGCCCGGTTCCAATAATAAACGATTCGTTAGTGAACCAAAGATACCATTCGTTTTTGAGTTACGAATAAAAAAAAACCGGCCAAGAGCGTGTCAGGCCACGCTCAGTGTAGGGTTCCGTAGTTTCCCGTCCGTCACAATAAGTGTTCTTTACCACGGTAGGTCATGAAAGCACGGAAAATCTTAACATCGACTTTTAAAAAAAATGACGTCATTACGCAACGCCATCTATCGATCCATTTATGAACTGGTTTTTACCTTAACATTTTGATGGTGTTAAAAAAAAGAATTTTAGTTTTGTTCTAAATTGCCTTAGCATGTTCTTGATAGAAGTTTTATGTAGTTATAAGATACCGCCAATGCTAAGGAGAGACCAACCGAACAATTCGGTAATACCCGATCCAATGTAATAAGTACCTACAGCGCCATCTCTCGGGGAATTGGGTTACTAATTTTATTAATACAAAGACGTGCAAGAAGTTTTCGGTGGTAATTTTGGATTGCGAGAACCGATTTCAATAATTCTTTTTTTGTTTGAAAAAAGATACGTTCAGGATAATCAAATATGTAAACGAAGTTAAAAATAAATGCTTGCATATACGATTATACTACAAACTTAGTCCAGAAATTATTTTGTACAACTCTTTGTCTTTTTTGTACAAAAACTGTTGTGTCAATCAAGTTCAAAATTTTCCTAGAAAGTCCTTATAAAGTTCTACTTCTCAGATTTTTTTCATATTTTCTAAACTTATGGTTCAAAAGTTAGAGGGGGGGGGACACATTGTTTTTACTTTTGGAGCGATTATTTCCGAAATTATTGACATTATCAAAAAATGATTTTAGTAAACCCCTATTCATTTTTAAATACCTTTCCAACAATATAACGTTAGGGTTGAAATTAAAAAAAACACTTCCCTCTTTACATATAGGGTGGCTACCCTAATAAAACATTTTTTTCCAATTTTTATTTTACCACTTTGTCGGCGTGATTGATTTACATATTGGTAACAAGTTTCAGTTTTCTAGTACTAACGGTCACAGAGATTAAGCGAGGACGGACGGACGGACGGACGGACGGACGGACGGACGGACGGACAGACGGACAGACAGACATGGCGAAACTATAAGGGTTCCTAGTTGACTACGGAACCCTAAAAAACGCGACGTCAAATAGAACTTCCCCTCCACAACCTCGTTTAATGCTGTATACACATTAGCGTGGGTGTTCATTTTCAAAATCAGCCGTCGCTTATGACATAAAAACACTCGTAATTGTACTCAATGTACTGTGAGAGTTATTTTTTCATACATAAAAATCCTAATGTCAGTTTGGTTACCAAATATCTTCGCGTAGGTTTCATTGCAAAATGTATTTTATGGCTTCTTAAACAAATGTGGTAGGCGTTGAACACCTAAAATAAATACACCTAATGGTTCGAACAAATTGGTTTGTTTAGAATGCCTCAGGGGAGCTATGAGGGTCCTGTGTGTACTTAGAACGTTATTTGTGAGATATTTGTTGATCAAATCATCATTAAGAAACGTGTCCGTGGTACCTACTGTTTGAAGTGAAGGTGGAATTCCTTTTAGGAGACTAATGGACCTTCATGGTAGCTACTTGTGAACATGCTTATGCCGTTTGGTTTATGTGTTTGAACATCAAACTAAGTAACTGAATATTTCAATCAGTAACTTTAAGATATCCCACCATTAATTAAGCTAGGAATTTCTCTTGTATCGTGGTTGCGTTTACAAACATTTAAACTCACATACACAAACAACCAGACCTGAAACAACTACCTATTATAAGTCGTACAAATATTTGTTCCGTGTGGGGATCGAACCCGCGACACGCAACATAGCAGTCAGTCACTCAGCCACTACGCGAACTACTTGCCGTGCATTGCATTTATGGCTAATCAACAACTGGTTGAAAGTTTTTAGCATTATTTTTCCAAGCAACCAACGGCAACTAGTAATCCTTACTAATATTATAAAAGCGAAAGTGAGTTTATTACGTCTTCACGCCTAAATTACTAAACCGATTTTGGTACAAAGATAGTTGGGACCCTGGAGACGGACATAGGCTATTTTTTTAGATCATCACGCGGGTTAAAGTTAGCGTTAGCCCAAAGTAACTATGCCACGCGGACGAAGTCGCGGGCGGAAGCTAGTAAATTAATAAACATAATGAGTAGACCAATATCAAGCTTCATGAACAAACAAACATTAACACAAAATTCTCACTGCACCGATTCACCAAATTCTCTCGATTCACTCTCATTCACGATCAAAGAGTACCATTCGCTTCACCTTGAACTTTACCAATCATACTCGCACAACGGTAATCGCACGGTAGGGTGCGCAGGAGCTGCGGTATTAGTTACGCTCTCTCTTGGTCATTCCTACTAAGTCATATTATTAAAACATTAGCGTTAAAATACAATATTATTAAAAAATAAGTAAGGGTGATTATGTAAAAAGTGATTTAAAAATATGGACGTAAAGCAAAATGAATCGTGGAGCTCAAGAATTTTATTTTAAGGATAAAGACCACTGTGGACTCTCTGCTCCAACCATAGGACAAAATCTGAGGGGCTCGTGAGGGGGTTGTTTCAAAAGACATGCCGTGGCATCGGAACATTAAGGGCAAAAGTAGTAACATTGATAGGTTTTAGTCAGTTCAAGTCTGACAAGGGGTGTCAGACTTCCGCTCTGTTCAGAGCGGGGAAACTCATTTGATGATTACATATCTGAAAACAATAAAATGAGACAGGATTTTAAGTCACTTACAACAAAAAGAAAGAATATAATTATGCTGTGATTCTAAAGGATGCCTGGTTGACAAATTATATTGTCAACTAGCTGACGCCCACGGCTTCGCCCGCGTGATATCGAAAAAAAAGTATCCTATGTGTTATTCCAGACCATAATCTAGCTCTGTGCCAAATTTCATTGAGATCCGTTCAGCTGTTTTGACGTGAAAAACATCCATACATCCATCCATCCTCACAAACATTCGCATTTATCCTTACTAATATTATAAAAGCGAAAGTGTTACGTCTTCACGCCAGACCCTGGAGACGGACATAGACTATTTTTTTTTAAAGATTGAGATATGAGGGAGAAAGAGGGAAGAAAAGGGAAAGTTAGCACTGCTGTTACAATAAATTAGGCGCAAGGGCAAAAACTACAGGTAGCAGTTACCTGTAAATCAGGAAAGGGGAACTGTGTTACCCCCATTTAACGCAAGCGAAGCCGCGGGCAAAAGCTAGTAATATTATAAAGTAAGATGCAAAAGTAAAAAAAACTATAAAAACTAGTTCCAATACTAGTTCCTAATCACTGCATCATCTCGTCTCCTGTCGTTCCATCAGACGATACGCGTCACATCTAAAGCGGCAGTGATCTACTGAGCCAGTTCGTTCACCTTGACCTTATACGTATTTACAATACAAGGTAGCGCCTATGGTAGTGAGCGGAGCGATTTGGCGGGATTATAGTCGCTTTTAAAACGAGAAAATTACATTTCACTAGATCCGTGTGTTGGATAATGGCCCTGTACCTACCTTCCTTCGTTTTCTTTGGTTGTCAGCAATGGGGACGCCATAATAATCACTTGGCAATGGACGGCTAAAACCATAAAGAGAAGATTCGAGAATGTTTTAGTAAAAAAAGTCCTTTCTACCCATGATACCAACGTAACTTTGACACTGCATCAAATAAACGGATTCACGAGGGTTCCGTACAAACTTTTTAATGCTTAGACTAAAAAGTGATTGATTTTTTGACAGCTTCAAGGGACCACAGACTTGACCATATGGTTGTAATTTCAACTGGAAACCTCCACGTGTTTTCGAGTTACAGACGTAAAACCGGTTCCGTGTTTACCTTCTGAGGTACCGAACAATAAAAACTACATATAAAATACCAGCCTAAAACTGTCTTATTACTTGGCAAAGGTCTCTGCTTATACAGAGAAGGCGTTGATCACACGCTTACTCAAGACGGGTTGACGATTTCAGACTTAAATTAATTAAGTCCAGGTTTCCTCACGATGTCAAAATCAAAAATCAAAATATTTTTATTTCACATAGGCTTACATGGGCACTTATAAAACGTCGAGAACAGATGCACGGTTCGGGTTGGTCGTTTCCTATGGAGAAGAACCGGCAAGAAACTCCATAGTTACTCTTTTAAAATCATTTGGTTTTACAATGTTGTTGTTACAGCGTTAGTACTTAAGTATGAGAGGACAGCGTAGGCCCGACAATAATTCATTGCTTACTTTACAGAAAGTATTGATGTTTTCCTTCAAACTATGTATTTATAAAGTATTACATTATGCAAAGCGAATAAATAGTTTAGCTATGAGCTCATTATCGCTTCGCTCGTGAACATAACGTCACCTTTACAACTGAGAGCGAAAGTAAAACTTGCACTTTCGTGAATGAAACTCCGATTATTATGTATGTTACGCCTTTTATGAGTAACTGGTTTCAATTGACCGCCTTTTTTTCCTTTGGGCACAGATAATAAAATACTCTCTTGGCTTTACGCTCGTATAAATGGGCGTGGTGGACATTGGTGGTCTTAATTTACCGAACCAGTCATTCGATGCAACTTTTTTAAAGTAGGTATATTATATAAGAGAAGCGCGTTGATATCTAATAAGAGCCGCTCAGGTGTGTCTGCAGATTAAGCCACGCTTGCCAATGTTAGTCTGTGGTTTTTTTTCCTGAAAGGCATCTCGCAGTTCAACCTAAGAGGTTGTCATCTGCTTAACCGGGCGATTCCTGTGGATGCCTTGAAATTAAGGTCTCCAGCCAGGGCAAAAACTTACAAACTAAGCGACAACACGCTAACCCACTGTGGGGTAGAAGCCTCGGCTTAGGGCGTCGCTGGGGGAGAACAGCAAAGGGACAGGCTGGATCTGAGTGATATTATTTGGGGACTGGTTCGAACTTACTGGCTCAGCAACGCGGGCTAGCTCTAGCAAGGGACGGGTGGGAATGTTAGTCAGTGGACGGGTAACCACCCCTTATATACCGCGTTTTGCTACATCCCTCGGAAAACTCGTTAGTTTCTTTCTTCTTTCTTTCTATTGGTCGCAGTTATCATTTATAAATATCGAGAGATCACAATAATTGAAAGCCACGAAAGGTATCCCGTAAATTAAGGTGTAACTTTAAAATCATATTACATTTAATTTTAGGCATTTTGATAAAAATACTTGAATTCACAAAAAACTATTAATGAAACGTCAACACTTACATATTACAACAAAAACTGTCAATGAAACACTTTTTCAGTGTCAACACGATTTCAATAACCTTTTACATTAAATATTAGCAATGTAATAAAAACTGTACAACGTGTTGGTCTTACAATAGTTGTCCTAATAGTGTCAGAAATACTGAACCCTAAGCGTTGGGTCAAGGTGCGTTGGCATGACTGACTTACATATTTCTTGCACTTGCACAGAGGTCTTAAATTTTGAATGAAATGAGATCTGCCTTGTATATTGAGTAAAGAAAAGAAAACCTAATTTTTGTAAAAAATTATAATGAACAGTAAAGTTGAGTTATTAATCCACTGCAGGTACAAAAATAAATGTTAATCTGTTTTCCTCCTTTTGATTGAAATTCGGCAATTTTATCGATGAAAGAAACAAGCATGGATTCAAAATCTCATCAACAATTTACATTTAAAATATTCGATTTGGAAAATCCAAAAAAGAAAAACTGAATTGGTCTGTTTGTTACTGAAAACAGGTTTAAGTATAAGCAATTAATAATCAATCTCATGACAACAATTAAGACATTGTCTGATTATAATTTATACGATTTGTATAATAATTGAATGAATCGAATTGATGATTTATCGATGAGGCCCATGACAAATTGTTAATAATGATAGGCGCCATTCAAAAATACGTCGCTATTTTTGTTACCAGTTTTACCTGGTGTTTGAAATTTCTGATCCTAGTACCAATCATTTTTATTTAAATTAAAAATAATTCAGTTGTCAGACGTCTTCACTAATAATATGAATAAATTAAGAAAAAACATATGTTTAAATATGGATGAAGGAACATTAACTGAAGCAATATTCATTGGATCTGATATTTTCCTTCAGATTCAAGATTCATTTATTTGCAAAACATATGTAGTTAATAAGTGTACATGGTATGATGCTTATTATAGGTGTTACAAACAACTTTCAGGCTAAATAATAGCAATAGGAGCTCGTGTCTAAATAATAGCAGCCGCTCGGGTCGATCTTTAGGTTAAGCCGCGCTTGCCTAGGTTGGTCTGTGGATGGGTGACCACCCGTTACATACCGAGTTTCCTCTGTGCCTCGGAAAGCACGTTAAGCCGTTGGTCCCGGCTGTCATTTGTAGATCTTTGACAGTCGTTACAGGTAGTCAGTGTCCCGAAAGTCTGACAACCAGTCTTACCAAGGGGTATCGTATTACCCAGTACTAACTGGTTAGATAGGCAGTCGCTCCATATAAAATACTGATATTCAGCTGCATCCGGTTAGACTGGAAGCCGACCCCAACATACTTGGGAAAAGGCTAGGCAGATGACAAACAATTTTCAGGCTCAACATGTTTGACCATGGCTGGTGTACAAATTTTGTCGAAAGTCAGTCACATTTCAAAATACAGAAATATAATTAAATCAACAAATTAAGGCAGTGCTTCTGAGGTAATAAGTATTTTAATGCAACTGGGATTATAAAAAGCATCTAAATAGATTCATCCGTTAAGACAGACTAGACAGAACATTAAGAAGAGAGCATTGTAATGTAGTAGTATCGAAAGTTAATGTTCATTCATAAAATTCTAATCATGGGCCATAAAAAGTATTTTGCATAAATTTATTAATGAGTGGCTTTATTAATGAACTTCTACCACCTGTGAACTTAATAAATATTTATACTTAGATAATAATAATGTGATTTACCAAACGAAATCCATAAATTACAGCAAGGTGATCTACTTGTGTTAAAAATTATCATAATAAATCATATCATACGTTATTTTAGCAAACTAAAACAGTCGTTTATCAAAATGTTAGCAGTTCTAACGAATAAGGAAGCAGAGTGTATTGTAATAAAATAGTGTACAAAAATCGCTGATTTGCATTTAATACTTTTTTTGCTTGTTTTTGAGTCTACATCTACATCCGTGTTTTAAAAATTGCGCTTTATTGTCTGTGTCAAATTGTCTTTGTACTCGCTGTTGGGGGTAAAGAGTGTTATTTATGTTTTCAACAAAGATATGCATCAACGATGTCACCATTGATGAGTTCATCTGCCGGGACATCGTTTTTTATCAAATTCATGTATACATAGGTTCCTTCATTATTACAATTTCAGCTTTCCTTTCATCAACATTCACGGTCTTTGTCAAATTAAGTTCTCATTAAGACGGCGCGGCTGGCGCAGTGGCTGAGTGATTGGAACAAATATTTGTATGGCCTTCTGGTAGTTATTCAGTGGCTGACTTTTTGTGCTTGTAAATTTAAATATTTGTAAACGCACCCACAATGCGATTCACCACGGGGCAAGATAAAATATTTTTATCATTTGATCATCGGTTATCTCTTTGTCTTCTTCTTCTTAATAACTCCAACATATTTAGGGGACTATACGACGAGCCTGATGGATCTATTTGTCTAATTTATGTAGCCAATATTGTCCTACTAGAAGGAAAAGGCGTCCCTCTTCATAGTTTGTACTCCGGAGTACATAAAATATAACTTGGTGATGTTTTCGATTAACGTATCCCCAAACTGTCCTCTTTAAACACTCCTGACATTCTGACATCCGTGTATCAATCGTGACAGTGCATTTAACTTGACTTGGAATGAGGAAGAGCTTCAACCTTGACCTGAACATTATTACCACCATGACAGACAAATGTTTGACTGTTTGATTTCATCTCAAGTTGTACTCAATTTGTTATCACTCTTTGTTGATCTGACGGCTACGCATCACGATCACACATTACGACTCATCACTTGAGAAAAAATATACAATTGCTACTTAAAACTTACATGGTGTGCAAACAAAATATGCAAATCAACGGTGTGATGTGTGTGAAGGTGTCAAGTGTCCTAAAATATTATCTTCTGATTGATAGGTTTGGTTATAAACGACTAACTCAGTTAATCACAATAGAACCAAAAGTTGACGTTAAGAAATAATGCGTCTACTATTAAATCTATAAGTATTCAAATGTAAACTACAAATGACAAACATCTATTTTATACCTTGACCCATATATCTGAACTAAAAGATAATAAAAACTCAGTTAACTAGTTATTTCGTGTTGTTTTTATGCTCATCGTCACCCAAGGGCCAAGGCGTACAGAAACATACTCATTCATCATCGTTTTTACGTTAATATAGTTATCCTATGTACACTTAATTATGTCGTAACCTTCAGTAACTGATAAAACGTTTTAACATTATTATGAAGTTCTTTTGTGCACACAATGTATGCTGTAATGAGGAGGTTGTATGCAAGAATGTTTTAAAAATAAGCACGCGATTCAAAAAATATAAAAAAACACCTAGAAATAATTGTAGGAAAGATGATGGCGAAGCTTCTAAAATAGACACAAGTTTAGGAGATTTTTAGATAATCCATGTATCTTCAAATCAGCAAATCATTTTCTGAATTTAAGGTTTTAAACTAATCAGAGTAGATTAGGTCAGAGTAGGGCTAAAAACAAAACCCTGCAGAACTCCAATATCAGTTTTATATCTTTCATATCATTGAGCGAAAGTTTTGGCGAATAGTGTAACCACAAAATTACATTGTATCCGAGTCAGAATAATAAAAAGTAAAATAACTGTTTGATTTCTCTCGGTTTTTTGGGCAAGCAAGAAACACGAGAGAATCAAAAGCTTATAAATATATTTTTCGGAGTTAAACAGTAATTCATTCATATTTATCAAACATTCACTTGACAAGCAATTTACTAATCAATCTCAGTAATGAATTTGTATATTTTGTTATACCTGATAATGCAGTAATTGCATTGTAAGGCTTCTCTTAAAACATAATTATTACGAAACCTTAATTACAAGTCAATCAAAATACGAAAATCGTGATGCTACCTACAACAATTGAGTATTTATGTAATTCATTTGTTTTAACCTTAAAAAGGCAGAAACCATAACCTAAAAACATCTTAACAAAAGCCATAATTAGGCACGAATGAAGGATATTATCCAGTCGTGTTAACGTTGCATGACCGAATGTAATTATATCAATTGCTAAATTAACGCATTGTTTACAACTTACCTGTAGGTTAAAAAGTAACAAGAACAAGAACTTGAAACTCATTGTTCGTCTTATTTAATGGATATTGTCGAAGGCTTGCTGTTATTTAAGAACTGTGAAACTGAATCTGAATTTTACATAGTTATCGGTCTAATTTATACGACCAATCCAGTCACGAATGCTAGAAAAGATGTTAATGAACTCAAACTTAAAACATTCTTACTAATATTATAAAAGCGAAAGTGAGTTTGTTTGAAGCCGCGGGCAAAAGCTAGTTTAGTATAAATGGTCTAGCTAGTACTAGCTACAGGCATTTAAGAACTATTAAATAATCAACCAACAGCAAAAAGATGCTTCTAGAGACCCATGTCCCAACACACTTTGAATCCGACAGGACCCACCCAACACTACCTTTTCACAAAACGGCGGACGGCATGGTTGGCGCAGTGCCTGAGCGATAGACTAATGCGTGTCGCGGGTTCGATCCCTGCACGAAACAAATATTTGCACGACTTTCAAGTAGATGTTTCGGATCTGGCTATTTGTGTATGTGAGTTTAAATGTTTGTAAACGCACCTACGATACAGGAGAAATTTCTAGTAAGCGGCAACGTTTTTTAAATATTTTAACGTTGCCTTTGTTGACAATCCATGCACATGAGGTTACAAACAATAAACATAAATTATAAAAACAACTTAAACAGAATATAATCATGCGTTACGTGAACAAACACAATTACTCAAATAGTTAAGTGTACGCAATGAAATTAAACGGCTCCAGTAACCCTGGTAGCTGGTATAGGACCAATACTGATGACCTCTGCGTAATTGGCTATTGTACTTGATGCAGAGAGAAGATTCATTAGGGCATTGTTGTAAGTGTTATTGAGATGACTTATAGAAATGAGTTTGTGCAAGGTTAATACTGATGTTTGATTTGAGGTTGATGTCCATTGGTTACCAATGTCACTTGGTCAGTGTTATTCGCGGTAGTAACAATTTCTAGTTAGTATAAATATGCTTTAGTTATTCTCTCGTATCCCTTTTTTGAGGAAGGAAGAAGCTATTAAGGACTTTGACATAGCGTTGTCAAGAATCAATGGAAATGTTAAGTGTATCACTCCAGAACAACACTACGACTTTGGCGTCATCAGTGGTTTCCCTTTTCCCAACTTTATTCTGGTCAGTTTCCACTCTTACGGGATGCAGCTGAATACCAGTATGTTACATGGAGCGATGCTTTTAGTATGCTTCCACCTGGAATGCGTGCAGGACAGTAAATCATAGAGAAAATTAATTATACGTTTAAAAGTGATGTCATTATCTATTTCTGTCTCTGACGTTATGTCAACATTATTTCGTAGACAAAACATATTATAATTACAGAGCTAGATTCATGTTCAGATCTTGACACATTAGCCTAGCACAGTGACCTGACAGCCCACTTCGAAACACCGACTTTACTTGACAATGTTCTTCGAGATGTAATGAGCGATGAAACATTACCCGAAGAATAATTACAACAAATTATATCATGCACAAAAACATGCAGACGATTAGCAGTGTTTCACAATTTGTAGTTGCAAGGGAAGTTTTTGAGAAATAATTAGTGTATTTAATGTTAGACATGTGTGTTCTTCATGTTTCTTCTCATGTGAGATATTAGTTAATGTTTTAACAAGGTTGATGTTTTGATCGCATGAGAACTGATTTAAATTGCGTACTCCTGTAATCTGCTATGGCATAATAATGATACTTTTTAAGTAGCCTGTACTTTTTTTGATTTTGAATACAGAATTTTCCGGAGTTTGAACTATACGTATCAGCACGTAGATGCTTATTGTTATTTTTAAAGGATCCATCAGCGTGGTGTCATTGGGACATCATCGTCATCTCATCGTGGGACCATTAAGATATATTTTGAGTTTTTGCTTGTGGAAAAATACGATTGACGATGTTTATCAACAAAACCCATGTTTATAAACATTGTGAAAGATAATTGTTACCAAAATAGTTCTTCTTGGAAGTGTTTTGTTTTTGTGATCGATTGGTTTTTATCAAAGGTTACACTCAACTACTTTATTCAATTGCCGTTAAAGACCGCAAATTATACATAAAGCGCCGTAAGGCGAGGTTTGATTGCAAGCTTAGCGAGAAGTGAAGCTAAAGGCAAGATGTTTTTATGATCGCATAATCGGGCAAGATGAAACGCCCGGGTGTCACAACTGTTAGGATCGCCCAGAAGACATGGTGAAGCACATTGTAGCTGTCTGCCCAGCTTGGGTGGAGCACCGCTGTGTCCTCTTAGAGGTGATCGGCGGCGGCGATATCTCGCGTCCGGCTCTGGTTCAGTCCATTGTCCGGAGCGAGAGGGAATAGGAAGCGGTAACCTCACTCTGCGAAGCAGACATGCTAGCGAAGGAGGTAGCCGGACGTTTGAGAGAGAGAACCTATAACCAACCCAGCCGCCGCGGAAGACGTTCCGGGCGTCTCGGGCGCCCGGACTCCCGGCCACCGTAGATACGGGTCTGTGGACGGTGAGCAATGTGAAGCTGGTCGACGGCGCGTTTATGTTTTGAGATGTTATGAGATGTCAGCAAAGCAGGCACTGCCGAGTTGCGGGTTGTTCGAATGAGATACCGCGGCCCCAGAACATAAACAACAAAAGAAGGAACATCGGTTTTAGTCAGTAAAAGTCTAACACTTCCCCCCTCTCTACCCAAAGCGGGGAAGTTATTTGATGATTACCAATCCACAAAAAAGGCAAGATGTTTTCCTTAAACGGTGCGTGTGTAACGAACATCAAAATATTAATAATCTTACAAAATAAAAAAACTGTATGAATGCTGCATTGTGCTTATCCCAAAACCATTAAAAGACCATGCGGAAGACTCATGTCAATGAAAGGAATTTGGATTAATGTGTTAATCTCAATAAAAACGCTTGTTTAACCCTCAATCACACCTCGTCTCATTTTTTATCAAGTTCAATTTTTTTGTTGGCACTCCGACAAATTATTAGAAAAAATCGTCCGTGGTTTCCCTTAGCAATATTGTTCTACTAATTTCCGTATGAGGAATCTGTTCGCATTCATACGTGTTTTTAAGTAATGTTATGACTCATCTCCAAAACATTTTAGACACGGTTGAACTTCACGTATTCGTTACTTCATTGTTATGTCAGCTCGATAATGTGTCTATCAACTGACGTTCAATCACGAGTTGAGCCTAGAGGTTTTGTTAAGTTTCATGTAAATCTATAAATTAGTGTTTAAACACTTGAATCACGTTTGGCATAGATGTTTTGAGAGTCACGTTTATTCATTTAATAAGTGGTACTGGCCCCATTACCAAAGATTGTATAACTTGGAATTATTATCATTGTTTCTTCAATTGCACGTCTTCTAGAATAGTCAATGCCACTCTTACTCCTCCTGACAGCTACCCTGCTCAATCTAAAAGTGAAATTATGGGTTGTGGCTTGGAATATTTGAAACACGATGACTGAAGCAAAAGTCAAATCAAGATAAGATATTTTTTTATTAATTTTTTAAAGTGAGAAAAGGGGGAGAACGGGGGAAGAAAAGAGGAGAGGAGGCTTAAAATTAGCGTTTGCCCTAAATAACTATGCCACGCGGACGAAGTCACGGGAGGAAACTAGTAGCCTATAAACGATTGAAAACTTCATTGAATATCCCAAATTCAATAACTAATTTATTTATAATAATTAAGCTAAATGGACATGGTCTAGAGGTTTCGATAAACGGTAGCACAAAGAGTTTAACAGCATTATATAAACTTCCTGGTGAGTAGTTTGTCGGATGCCACCGGCCAACCGGCGCGGCGGCGGCCATGTGTGCACGTATTGTGCTAGAAAATTGAGATATAATGGTCGCTTCCTAAGTTTTTCTGTGCAGTGTTAATTATTTTAAGTCCAAACATGTTTTGTTAATTGCTGAAGCTAATGACTTAATAATTTATTGTGAAGGAAGAACATCGTGAATAAACATGCAGATAACGATCTGATCTGAAACCGTCCGCGCATGAGTTGGCATTTTGGACAATGCTTGTTTTGTTTTTTTTTTTTTGTACCCTACAATATGACAGCATTGATAATATTTGAGTAAGATTTATGTTTAAAGACAGTTTTAGTGATACCTTTTTCCGACCAGCTTTTTTGTTTTTTTTTCGGATGAGCAATCATCAAATAACTTCTCCCGCCCTGTGCGAAGTGGCGGGGGTTGTCAAACTTTTACTGACTATAGCCCATCCGTGTTCCTTCTTTTGCCCTTTGTGCCCCGGGGCCAGGGTATCTCTTTCGATCAACCCGCAACCCCAGCAGGCAGTGGCCCTGCCAGGCCCCTCTGCTTTGGACCTGCTTTATGTCAGTTCCTCCTATTTGATCTTCTTTTTTTTTCTTCTATTAAGTCCCATGTCACCCATTTGGCTCTTTTTCCCCATCTTTGCCTTGGAATCAATGTGGTCAAAGATACAAACTATAATAAATATATTTTATTTATAAATTCTTTTTAAATATTTCCAGCATACACACGACTAGATCACGGATATTTCTGAATGCCTCTGGCGAATATGTGCTAAGTGGCTGAAATTTGTGATAGACAGATAACGTGGTGCTAATTGGTATATCTCACAATCGTATATTGTTGTGACATGTCTGTATTTGCTGTTACTCTTTACTTTACCAAATTCTTGCTGATTTACAAATCTAAAAAATCTTTGTATTTATATTAGAGAAGGATTTGGAACAACTAGTCTAAGTTATATTAAGTCATCCTACTAATATTATACTATAAATGCGAATGTTTGTGAGGATAGATGTATGGATGTTTGTTACACTTTCACGTCAAAACGGCTGAACGGGTCTTTATGAAATTTGACACAGAGGTAGATTATAGTCTGGAATAACACATAGAATACTTACTTTTTTTTCGATATCACGCGGGCGAAGCCAGCTAGTTTACAGTATCTCGTACATGCGATTTATTCTGAAAACAACTTCGGTATCTTTAGTGGCTATGACATTCCTTGCAAAAGATGGGTAGGTAACTAACTCCACCAACCAAGCAGATATAATAATTAATTTGGTAAGATCAAAATTTCAGAAATCATTTGAGCTCCCTTTATAGGTTTTACTTTCTTGGACTCGGGACATAATATATTCAGACACAGTTGCCGAATTGACACATTTTATTTTCAATATTTTTGTCACTGACGTTTAGGACGCCATCTTATTATTGAAGCTGTTTAATGGTAAGAGGAGTTTTCAAAATATCGAGAACTGTACCACCGACATAATTCTTCTCCTATTCCATATTCTTCAGTTCATCGATTATTCTTGTTTAAGATTTTGCCTGTCTTATCACCTATCAAGTTTAACACCTCCATCTTTTCTTGCTTCCAGGTGTACCACATGTGCGACGGGCTGGGCCGTCAGTTCAGCTACAAGTGCCCCAACATGACGCTGTTCCAGCAACGTATGCTCATCTGCGATCACTGGTACATGGTCAACTGCTCCATGTCTGAGAGGGATTATACCGCTAACTTGTTAATAGGTAAGTGTGTTTGTTTGATAGCGGTTTTGTCCAAGTATATATTTAAAATTGCCATGCTTAATAGGGTAGGCACTACCGGGATCAGCTTATATTGTAATCTGTTCATTCGCACAGACAAACAGAGTTATTTTCGTATTTATATAATGTGTCTGTGCTTGTGGATTTCCAACATTAGTTTGTTTTGCGTAGGACATAATCCAGGATTTCCTAAATTCCTAAAAAATATACGAAATCAGACTTACAATAAAATGAAATAACACATGTTGTACTATTTAGGGTGTCGGTTGATTTATACTTTTCTGTCTTTAAATCAAATTGCAATTCACCACTTCTTTGTGTTTCATTCAACATTGCCTGCAAAGATTTACAGTCCTATAAACTTCATCTTTGATCGCAGTGTCGTTGTTACTATTCAAATACAAACTTTATAGGCCTGTTTTATAACACGTTTCTAAATTAGATGACCTGATCTTGCATAATAGGCTGTTTACTACGCGCCTGCACTATGGGCAGTTGGGCCAAGGAGATGCCACTTGTTGTACTCTGTGCCGTGGAAACCTTGATTTGCGTCTGTGGGTTGAAATGTTAGGTGGGATGCAGAGTGGCAATGGTAGTTATAGGTGACATCTTTACTCAAATTTTGTCTTTGGTAAAGGCATGCCAGTCATATTTTTTGGTAACTGGTGATCTTAATAAATTGTCATAATTCGTAGTTGACGGGAGTCAATTACCAAAACAAAAGCCTAAAACGTATAGTTGTCCATTAAAAATTCAAATCGATATTAATTTTGTCCTATCGAATCCATATTTCACTTATTGTTAGTAACATACACAAATCTTAATAAAATACACATTACAATAAACAACATCAGAATAATTTAAAATTTTTCATACTTTACATAATTAAACGTTGTAAGTACTTCATTTTACGGCAGCTAACAAGTTTTAGATAGATATTCATAAGTTATGTTCCTTTAGTCTATACGGTTATGTTACATAACCGTTTGCATACGACAGGTCTAAATAAGGCTAGGTGTAGGAATTATGATCAGCACCAAATATTGTGAGTCTGTTTGTATAGTATTACATTCACAGCATACATGACGCTCGTAGCTTCTGCACCTAGCCTTATTTGGATGTTTTGTAGTCATAATCAAGTAGTAAAACGCATCTGTATATGACTGTAAGCCCACGCGCCGTCAATCATGTCAAATTGTATCTCCATAATGTTCGCAAATCAAAATAGAATCAAGCAAGGATCTAAGGATGCTACACAGCTATTTAACTTAGTTTCAACTCAAAAAAAGCTAATGCTATTAAGAAAGTGCGCTCTGGTCGATCTTTAGGTTAAACCGCGCTTGCCCAGGTTGGTCTGTGGATGGGTGACCACCTAATACATACCGAGCTATCTTCGTGCCACGGAAAGCACCTTAAACCGTTGGCCCCAGCTGTCAATTATAGATCTTTGACAGTCGTTACAGGTGACCCAAAAGTCAGACAACTAGTCTTATCAAGCCAGCTTTGCAGAGATCCAATTCTAAGTAAATTGTGGAGGTCAGGTAGGCAGTCCCTCCCTGTAAAATATTGATAACTAGCTTCCGCCCGCGACTTCATCCGCGTGGCATAGTTACTTTGGGCTGACGCTTACTTTAACCGCGTGATGATCGAAAAATATATATTTTTAATATATATTCTCCCACTATTCTCACTTTAAAAAAAAAATCTCCGTCGTCTCCAGGGTCCCAACTATCTCTGTACCAAAATTCATCAAAATCGGTTTAGCCATTTAGGCGTGAAGCCGTAACAAACAAACTCACTTTCGCTTTTATAATATTACTAGCTTTTGCCCGCGGCTTCGCTCGCGTTAAATTCGGGCTAACACAGTTCCGCTTGCGCCTTATTGATTTGTAATAGCAACGCTAAGTTTTCCCTTTTCTTCCCTCTTTCTACCTCACAGCCCACTTTTTTTTTTTAAAAATTAGCTTATGTTCGTCTCCTGGTTCCCAACTATCTCTGTACCAAAATTCATCAAAATCGGTTTAGCCATTAAAGCGTGAAGAGGTAACAAGCAAACAAACTCACTTTCGTTTTTATAATATTAGTAAGGATATAGTAAGGATCAGCTGCTCCGATTAGACTGAAAAGCCGACCCCAACACAGTTGGAAAGTGGCTACGCAACTGATGAGTACCTACTTAATTGTTTCTTGTTGGATTGGCTTCATAGTTCAACTAATTCTCCCAAATTAAATGTTGCCGACCCAAAGAAGTTTGTAGAACCTCTTACCTTGAGTCTGGCAACTGTTCGTACCTATACTGACAGATGTTCTAAATTCCGCACTGGTACTGAATTTGAATAGTATTCTAGCAATGTCTATAGGTATTCGTATACTGATTTAAGTATAGATCTTGGTAGATTGAAGGTCTTTTGAATTGTGGGTTTTGAACAGTTTTAAATTGACCGCGAATCGTGGATAGTGAATCTGTCATCCGAAATTATGCAGGTACATACCTTTTTTCCGTTTACAGGCCCGCCAGGTACATACCTTCGAGATGGTTACAGCTGTTTTTTTACATTCTCTATGTTTTTTTTAAAAAGAAGGAAAACGTGCCTATTGGTACACTAAGATTAATTTCTTTGTCTGACTATTTATAACGAGAGATAGTTTTCTGAAAAAAAAAAAAACACGTTATTCTAGACTCGCGTGTTTTAAGAAAAATCTGTCTTACTTATTGGGGCTAGCCTAGTGGAAATATACTTGTAAAAATGAAGGATTTGAAGCTCAACAGGAAATAGATTGCAATGTTCTTGGGTGGTAATGATAAGTTTATGATTTGTTGTTTAAGAAGTTAATTTTCTTGAAGGCTCTGATGTCCGCATAATTAAATTCATTATATCTACGAACTTGACGCGTGATTGATACAAAACTAATTACATCCATGATTATAGACTTCTTTAAGTTATAGTGGATTGAAGTTTTTTTGCATATAAATTAATGCTATTGCGAGGACGATGCAGAATATAATTTTGGTTTACTAACAATTTAGACGATCTTTGTGCATCTTTATTTAGGGGTCAATGTATCATCCTTAGGTACTAATATTATAAAAGCTAAAGTGACTTTGTTTGTTACGTCTTCACGCCTTAATGGCTAAACCGATTTTGATGAATTTTGATACAGAGATAGTTGGGACCCTGGACCTTTTGAGCTGGACCCTTTAAAAAAAAATAAGTTAGCCTATGTCCGTCAAATAGGCTAACTAATTTTTTTTAAAGTGAGAAAGAGAGAAGAAAAGGAAAACTTAGCATTGCTATTACAATAGATAAGGCGCAAGGGCAAAAACTACAGGTAGCAGGTACCTGCAAATCATGAAAGGGGAACTGTGTTACCTCGAATTTAACGCGAGCGAAGCGGCGGGAAAAATCTAGTCGTTCATAAATATACAAATTTATAATTTATATTCGCAACATTTATCATACTTTCAAGTTCAACGTCTGATATTTCAATTAAAATAAAGTCTAACATAAATCAGGAAAAAAACAACAAAACCGTGAGCAACTACGCCCATTATCTATCGTTAAATAAAACTAAGAAATTGATAGCAAAGTTAAGTTGAGTTTATCTCGCTATTAGTTAGTAGGACTCTAATTAAATTATATGTAGCTATTTTTATAAGTTACAAAAAGTAGAATTATGACTAAATTATTATTTATTTCATTCGTTATTATTATTACATACAATTCCTTTTCTGACTCATCATCATCATATAACTTCCCCGCTTTGGGAGGAACGGGGGGAATGTCAGATTTGTACTGACTAAAACCCACCCATGTTCCTCCTGTTGCCCTTTACTTTCCGGGGCCGCGGTATCTCTTTCGAACAACCCGCAACCCCGGCAGGCGGAGGCCCTGGCAGGCCCCTCTGCTTTGCTGACATCTCTTTGAGGCGCGCGTGAAACACTAACGTCGACACGGTAAACCACAGCCTTATAACTATGTTAAATTCGATAAGCTTGCGCAGTTAGTAGAATGTAAGATCCAAAATTGTAATTGTTATTACTCTATTTAAATAGATGAATTTTTTAATTAAAGCACTTATGCTTGGACTCCGCGAAGCATTAATGCTTTAATTTAAAAGTCATTACATTACCACCCAAAGCGAAACCCTTTTTTGAAGTCGGTTAAAAATGATGATGACTTTGAAATCTCGCCTGGAAGTGTGATGTACCCAAGCATGATGTTGCATAAATACACGTAATCACTCGTGCCCTTGACTTAGACGAATACTGATGTGTGTTATGTTATACTGGCGAGACGGTTCTTATTTATTTTAAACTAGCTGGTGCCCGCGGCTTTGCCCGCGTGATATCTAAAAAAAGTATCTTTGTGTTATTCCAGACTATAATCTACTCTGTGCCAAATTTCATCAAGATCCGTTCAGCCGTTTTGACGTGAAAGATTAACAAACATCCATACATCCATCCATCCTCACAAACATTCGTATTTATATAATATTAGTAAGAAGTAATACCTATGTAAGGAAAATGTATTTCCTCCTTACTAGAAACTCTTTAATGGAGACTTTGCCATCTTCCACGCTGTCAGTTTAAATGTCACAGAGCTCTGTTCTATTTTATCTATGTTGAAGGAAAGGAAGTAAAACTCTTATTTATTATTGTAAAACAAGAAAGGAAGTGGTACAAACTTTAAATGTCGTTTCTTTACAGGTTTGTTCTTTTATTATAATTAAAACACTGTTATTTTTATGTAAAACTCGATGTAAAAGTGTATTGAAATAAACTTTTCTTTACAGACAAAGCAACGCATTTTTGTACCAATCTAATTACTCATTATAAAACGACATTTTTGTTTGGAAAGATGGATAAACTACGATTTGAGTTTACATTGTTGCCTACAACTGATGGAAAGTCGAACATCTATAGCATCACCTCAATAGCAACAAGTGATGATAAAGTATATGCAATACCTGAAGAGTTGCAATCAGCTGCTCATCATAAGGAGGTAATTAAAACAGCTGCGTATGCTAAAGTGAGAAATAGTTTAAGAAAGAGGTACCAGGTAAGAAGAGTCTGGATAACAATGTCAGAAGAATTACAGAAAATATACATAGATGGTGAGGGTAACTTACAATTCGGAGATCAATTCCTGGAAGAAGTAGATCAAAATCAACCAACAACTGCGCGACAGGAAACAAGTACATTCGAAAAAATTATGGAAAAGTTATTGGAAAACACAAAGGAAATTAAACAGCAGTCCCTAAAAAACATTTCTGAGAATTTTGTGATTGAAAAATTTACAAGCAAAAACTCCAATGCAAACCAGTGGATTAATACATTTGAAAAAGAATGCACACGCTTTGATGTGTCAACAGACGAAAAGAAAATTGAAATACTCCGATTGTTTATGGATAAAAGTTGTGCAGACTGGTACAGTTCAATGATTATAAAATTAACAATACACTCCGATTGGTCAACATGGAAAACCAAGTTTTGCGAATCGTTTGCAAACAAAGGGTGGAATCCTGTCACTCACGCACTATTATTCAAATATAAAGATGGTTCATTGTTGGATTATGCAATACGGAAAGAAAAACTTTTACTGGATATGAGAGGAACAATTGATGCAGGTACGATGGTGGATCTTATTGCAGCTGGTTTACCGGAATACATACTTAATAAGATTGATAGAGAAACATTAAAGGATACTGTGGATTTATTTAATGAGGTAAGCAAGCATGAACATATGGTATATAAAAAAAGTTTTTTTACTACAAGGAAGAGTGGAAACACAAGAACCTTTAGTAGAAATGAAGACCAAAGCCCATGTAAAACTTGTGAAAAACTAAATAAGGGTACCCGCTATCACTCTGAAGCTGCATGCTGGTTTAAACCGAAAGAAGATGATAAGACAAAGAAAAATTACTTCAGACATGTAAACAATTCAGTTATAGAAACTGAACTGAATGAAACTAATCAAAAAAACGAATAGTGACACCATTAATAAATGTCAAACTGCTTGTGAATGATAAATCCTTACTAATATTATAAAAGCGAAAGTGAGTTTGTTTGTTTGTTTGTTTATTTGTTTGTTTGTTTGTTACCTCTTCACGCTTTAATGGCTAAACCGATTTTGATGAATTTTGGTACAGAGATAGTTGGGAACCAGGAGAGGGACATAGGCTAACTTTTTTTTGAAAAAAGTGGGATGTGAGGGAGAAAGAGGGAAAAAAAGGGAAAACTTAGCGTTGCTATTACAAATCAATCAGGCGCCAGAGCAAAAACTGCAGGTCTGCTTGGTGTGTTATACCGAATTTAACGCGAGCGAAGCCGCGGGCGAAAGCTAGTTACATATAAATGGAGTTTACGATTCAGGTTCAAATGTTTCTCTGATTAATTCTAAGTTATTGAAACTAAAAGGGAAAGGAGACAATTTGAATTTAGCTAATTTAATAACAATTAATGGTGTCAAAAAAGCGAGTGGTTTGACGAATCTGAAAATAAAAATATTTGAATTAGAAAGAAATGTAGATGTTTATATTATAGATGAACAAAGTTTTAAATATGATTTTCTAATTGGATTAGATTTGATAAAAACATTCAAACTGATTCAAAATGAAGACCTAAAAATTACACAGAAACAAAGCTTGAACAATGAAAACAAGGAAGAAGAAACATCTACCACAAAGCAGACAGAATTAAGAGAGGAAGATTGTGAGATAAATATAAATCATTTAAATGAATACCAAAAAGCGGAAATAAATGTACTAATCAGCAAATATAAATCAGTTTTTGCAAAAAATAAATACGATGTCGGCACGGTTAAGGGATATGAAGCAAGGATAGATCTACTTGTAGACAGATATTGCAGCAAGAGACCTTATAGATGCACTGCACAAGATAAGAAAGAGATAGAAGAACAAATAGCGAAATTACTAGATAATAAACTTATAGAAGAATCTTACAGTCCATTTGCTGCGCCGGTCACTATGGCATTTAAAAAAGAGGAAAACAAGAAATCCAGATTATGTATAGACTTCAGAGACTTGAATAAAATAGTCGTCCCTCAAGCTCAACCATTCCCATTGATTGAAGACCTAATGATAAAGACCAGAAATTGCAAATTTTTTTCAACCCTAGACATAAACTCTGCTTTTTGGTCTATTCCTTTACGAATAGAAGATAGAAAGAAAACAGGATTTGTAACACAAGAAGGACATTTCCAATGGACCTGTTTGCCTTTCGGATTAAAAACTGCTCCCGCAATTTTTCAGAGAATATTAAGTAACATATTAAGGAAATACAAACTTACTGATTTTGCTGTTAATTTCATAGACGATATACTTATATTTTCTGAAACGTTTAACCAACACATTAACCATTTAACAATGTTGCTGGAAGCGATAAAGGCAGAAGGTTTCAGATTAAAATTTACGAAATGCACATTTGCATCCGAGTTAGTGAAATACCTGGGGCATATAATTCAAAACAATTCTATCAAACCAGTGAAGGACAATCTGGTCTCAATACGAAATTTCCCTGTTCCAAAAACACAAAAGAATGTAAGACAATTTCTAGGAAAAATCAATTTCTACCATGAGTACATACCAAAGAGTGCAATAATATTGGATCCATTGCATAATTTATTAAGAAAAAACCAAAAATTTGTCTGGTCGGATGAATGCCAAAAAGCATTTGAAATGATAAAAAGCCTTTTATGCTCTCAACCAGTGTTGGAAATTTTTGATCAAGATTTACCAATCAATATTTATACAGATGCTTCTTTGGAAGGTGTGGGAGCTATTTTGAAACAGCTTCAACCTGATGGAAAAGAAAAACCAGTAGCTTACTTTTCAAAAAAATTAAATGAATCGCAAAAGAAGAAAAAAGCGATATACTTAGAATGCTTAGCCATCAAGGAAGCTGTGAAATACTGGCAATACTGGTTGATAGGTAAACCATTTACAGTTTATTCAGATCACAAACCACTCGAAAATATGAATCTAAAATCGAGAACGGATGAAGAACTTGGTGATTTGACCTATTATCTATCGCAATATGACTTTCAAATTAAATATTCCCCAGGAAAACAAAATCTAGAAGCAGACTGCCTAAGCAGGAACCCAGTATTGGAGCCAGAAGAGAACACAGAAGAATTATTAAAGATTGTGAACTTAGTTAAACTGGAAGATATCTTGGAAGATCAAAATAAAAATGAAGAAGTACAAAGTAAAAAAAGGAAATTGATTCAAAAACATAACTTATATTTAAAGAAGATTGGGAAAAAGGAAAAGATAATTTTATCAGAAGAATTTAGCATTAAACTTTTAAAAAACATTCATGAAAACCTGTGCCATATTGGGATTGGACAAATGCAAAAGACTATTGGCCCACTTTATGTAGCCAAAAATTTAACGAAAAACATTAAAATAGTGTGTAGAAGCTGTGAAATATGTGTTAAAAACAAATCAAGGGGACACGATAACTTCGGATTTATGTCACAATTAGGCCCGGCTAAAAAGCCTTTCGAGATTATCTCCATAGACACAATTGGAGGATTTGGAGGGTCAAGATCAACAAAAAAGTACCTACATCTGCTAGTGGATCACTTTACTAGATATGCATTTATACTGACATCAAAAACTCAGTGTGCGGATGACTTTATGAAACTAGTCACGAAGATAACGGAAACGGAGGATGTCGGAATACTTCTCACCGACCAATATCCAGGAATTAATTCGAAAGAATTTAAGAAATTTCTGACTGACCAGAATATATCTATAATATTTACAGCAGTAAATGCACCATTCTCAAATGGTCTCAATGAAAGACTAAATCAAACGTTAGTGAACAAAATCAGATGTAAAATAAATGAAAAAGGGAAAAAGCAAGCCTGGACAACAATAGCTCAAGAATGCGTAAATAAATACAACCAAACTATTCACTCAGTCACTGGTTTTTCACCTAGTTATCTTTTATATGGTAGAGATACCACTATGTTACCGAAGGAACTACAAAAAGACACAGTACACAATGACTGGATCAAAGACCGAAAGACAGCTCTAGAGCATACAATAAGATCACATGAATACAATAAAGCACTATTTGATAAAAGGCGAAAACACTATCAATTTAATGTAGGAGATATGGTGTATGTGGAAAATGGTAACAAATTAAACAGGAAGAAACTAGATGAATTGAAAATTGGACCGTATCAGATTGTCGAAAAACTTTCAAATTCGATGTACAGAATCGATACAGGTCACAAAAAAATGGAATCAAATTTTTTTCACGTCACAAAACTCATGCCGGTTCACACAATGGAGGTAGTGCACGATGGAGCGGCGGGATTGGATTATTAAACAAAAATTCTGTTGTGAATTTTCTCCCTTTGGAGGGGGAGATGTAAGGAAAATGTATTTCCTCCTTACTAGAAACTCTTTAATGGAGACTTTGCCATCTTCCACGCTGTCAGTTTAAATGTCACAGAGCTCTGTTCTATTTTATCTATGTTGAAGGAAAGGAAGTAAAACTCTTATTTATTATTGTAAAACAAGAAAGGAAGTGGTACAAACTTTAAATGTCGTTTCTTTACAGGTTTGTTCTTTTATTATAATTAAAACACTGTTATTTTTATGTAAAACTCGATGTAAAAGTGTATTGAAATAAACTTTTCTTTACAGACAAAGCAACGCATTTTTGTACCAATCTAATTACTCATTATACCTATATAACTTGGTTAACTTACAACACCTAACCGCATTCAACAAAGTGTGAACTCGCAGACATAATTGCAATGATTAAAAAATAAGTAACGAGTTTAATGAGTCTGCTAAATACCCATTGTTTGTGGTTGCTAACTTGCTACCGGTGACCGCAACCAGCATGAAAACCTGTTTATTTATTTAACGTTCGTTTGTGATTTATGATTTCAAGATGATGATTCTCAGTGAACAGAATTGAACACTGGCCAGTATTCATTTTCAATCTCATTTGAGCAAAACCTTTTTGGCCAATCTTTTAGGGAAATTGGAACAAAAGTTTAACAGCTGTTTAAATTATATACGATTATATACGACTATATACGATTTTTTTCTTTAAAAAAAAACTGCATTCTAGCAAAATGACGGGCGTTTCGTGTTGCCACTTGGTAAATTTTGGAGTGGAGAAAAGCTAGGCAGTCGCTCGACGTCAAGGTGCATAAAGCACAGTTCGAATAAAGCAGTTGACGGTTGACAGTATTTGCATAAAATCCTCTAATCTTCTATCCTCTCGCTTTCCAGGTCAACGCGACAAGCCGTTCGTGTCAGACGACGAGATGCGTCTGCGCACGCCGCGCCCCGACATTCTGTCCGCGCCGCCATACAACCCCTACTACGACATATTGAGGGAGGCTGAGACTAAGGTATGGAATTCTATTCTTCTGATTAAAAAAATCTTTACATTAGATGCAGAATTATAACTCACATCCCAAACCGCCGTGTGTAGAAGACCACCAATGTCCCTTTCATAACAAAAGTGAACGCTTAGGAAGGACTTAGAAAATGTATCCCCTAAAAGAGTCATGACCAGTATAAACGGACCCTACACGAACAAGTAAACCTACGTAAAAATGGCTGTTCTGAAATTATTTGTTTTGGAGGAGAAAAATCACGGCACACAAAACATGTGCTGCGATGAACGCATTTCATAGTACTGTGATTTTTATTACGCTGCAAGGGGTCATGGTAAAGTCTTAACTCCAAAAATTTGTATTACAAAAAAAATATGTTGGAACGTTGACTTACCAATATCTCAGTAATTTCAAAATCCCCAGATAGATCCAGAATAAAATTTAAAAAAAAATATCGCAATGACGGGACGAACCAGTACTTTTCGGCTTCGTTGGAGGTCTTTCAACATTTTTGTTGATGGGAAATCCCTTCCCAGAAGGAAAGTGTTCGTTTATGTGCACGGGCAGGCTTGCAGTCTGCTTGGTGGATAAGATATCTGGCCACATCCATGAGTCCAATATTAATATACACTTCAGCAGCTGTAGAATACATTAGTCTCCATTATGTTGAAAAGCAAAATGATTGACTATTCATAAAAGGCGTCTAGGCACAAGTATCTTCGTCCTCATAATATCCAAATCTCAAAGTAGCTGGCAATGCTTTATGTATATTTTATGGCATGTAATAGTTAGGTACCGTATATGCTGTGTGCTCATAAACTACACTCATTTCATATAAATAATACACTCACATTTCCGTGTGGTGATTGCTTGGTCTCCGCAACCCATGACCTGTGACTTATGGCATCACAATAAATAACCAAATAGGTATGTTTGTGTAGGATACATAACGATTCACACGTTCGCTTTTATGAAACATGTAATGACACTTTTATTTTGTCATCGGCAGAGGTGAAGTATACCTAATGAATGGCTGTGGTAAAAATGAACTTCTCATGCAAAGTTACATCAATTTGTTAGTTTTCAACCTTCGAACTTCCCCTATTTTTCATAGGAATAGATATATGGAAAGAGATTTTAATAAACTTTTAGACCGGTTATTGGGAATATTTTTTACAAAAAATTTGATCCCGATTATTTTCAATTTTGTTTAACCACATTGTCGCTGATTAGATAGGCAGTGACTTCATATTCAACAGCTGCATTCGGTTAGACTAGAACCCGACCCTAACATAGTTGGGAAAAGGCTAAGCAGATGATGGTGATATTCTGCAGTACCAATTAGGAAATACCTAATTAACTACATAAGGTCTTAAAATTATTTGGAAAGGTAATAAATAAACTTATTCGTTACTGTTAATTTCCTTAACATGATTAAGGTCATAACTCCTTACAAAAAAAGGTTTAATTAGACAATTAATTCGTGCGTAAGCTGATGCGATCCGTTCACTTTACTTCCTTCGTAAATCATTAGTGTGATGAAATCATCATAATTATTATCTTCCCTTATTAATATTATAAGTAGACGTAATAATACCAGTGACTTCAAATTTCGTTCCTGCCAAGAATGTATAAATGATTCTAATTGATCATTTTTTATTTCAGTTCCCTGCCCATCCAAGCAACAGCATCGTTGGCGTAGCGGACTCCATATCTGACGTCGATAACAATGATTTAGACAGCGGCAAACAAAACTACAGGCCCCCAACCGGCTGGTCCACTGGTCGCAAGTTCCGCAACCGGGCCAGAGCCAACATTAATTCCAACATCAACTTTGGACCCAGGAGAAACGCTGACCACCTTGATGAAGCTGCCTCACAGGAGCCTGATGCAACCTTCAGACCAACACCCAGCATCAACTTTACACAAAACAGTCCAAAACCAAGCTTCAAACCACCATCTATCGAATTGATCCCTCCCGCAGCTCCTACAACAGAAACTAAAGTAGAAGACTCAACTCCTTCTGCAGATCCCGTTTTCAAGTTCATCAAACGTTTCGATCCAACGTCCCCTGATGTACACCAGACTGCTATGTCTAAATCTGAAATTATTGACATAAACGGTCAGTTACCAGCGGGACCTGCCAATTCTGAAGAAGATAGAGCTCCTAGAAAACATAAAAACTTTGGTAATAGCTTTAATACTTTCCGAACTGATAACGACAAGTCCTTCTCTGAAGGCACGAGATTTGACTCCGTGAACACTAAGCCCAAAGCAGAAGCCGAAAAAGAAGTACCAACACGTGGAAATGACAATGGAATCCCCGAACCTGACAAAGTCCTTTTACCACCAAACGTAGACTCTGCTGTAATTCCATCAACCACCGTAGGACCTCCAATTTACTACGAATGGAAATGGGCGGTCCCAGCCTTCGACCTAGTACCTCCAAAAGAAAGCAACAGAACAAACACTACGAATGTATTGCAGACGAGGTCGATACAAGGCAAGAGTCCGTTCAGCAGTGTGACCAGGCCTGAACCAAAGACGACGACACCTGAGCCGAGTAACACGGAGTATAATATCAGTTCGTACTTTATCCCTGACTATGTGTTTCCTTTGGATAAGGCGCACCCAGGGTACGAGAGCGATAACGCTGAGACTTCTTTCCAAGTCAGGGTCGCAAGGCCTGGGAGGCAAAGCTTTGGGGAGAACCCCAAGTGCCCTCAGTGCCACCCTGCGTATCTAAAAGAGGGTACTTGTGAACCCTGCATTGTGAAACGGTAACAAATTAAACATAGTCCTAATTCTAAGTCCGTTATTTGTCACCGAAGAAATATAGATATTTTAAATACGTTGCTCTTTCTTGTATTGTTGACTCGTTTACTTACAATAGAGGAAATGAATTTTACGTAAATTTTATTTTCTTCTTACAATTTAGTAAGTTATTAACTCTGTTATATTTTAGTTGTAAAAGCCATATTGTTACAAATGTATGTTACGCAATCGTTACGCAATTTTATTCGACAAGGTTTTTCAAGGAAAAAAATGTAAAAATCTTCTTCATCATTCACCATCTTCTTCATCATCGCTCAGATCTCAAGTGTATAAGCGACGTGTCTCCACAGACAATAGCCCACCTTCGATCTTGCGCTGTATGCCCCGACACCGGCGCATTTGATGATCTTATGACAAGATTAGCGAGCGGAATTCGCATGGCTGAATTTCGGGCTAAATATATTTAATTTGAATTTGCAATTGACTCGTTATGAAGACAATGGTTAGTTAAAGTAAAACCTATTTACTATTTGTTTAAACTTCCATTAAACGAATCATTAGTAACTTAATTCATCTTATGTACCTACCTACTTGATCTACAAATAATTCTGACTTACCAACTTACGTACTGATCCTAAGAGAACCTACATGGTGTTGTATTTATAATCCTTTTTCATCGGGAGCCATCTTTTGATTAAAAGTTAAACTTAAATAAATGATCTTTTTAAACATGCGAGAGGCTTTAATCGCCACAATTGTTCATGCCGATACTAACATAGTTGGAAAAAGGCTAGGCAGATGAAATGACTGAAGGAACATCATCTCTCATCAAGGAATCGCATTTTTTATGCTCCTATCTATATGAGAGCGAGAAACAGAATGGGAGTTTTTATCACACGGCGTAGTACCTATAGCTGGTGCACTCGGCAACATACGTAATGCGATTCCGTGCTGCGAGATGACATTGTTTCTTGCCCACTCTTCTCCATAGATCTGATACCTACGCTTTGAAATGAGCAACAACAGTACTTTCCCAAGTTATTATATGGCTTGTGACTGGGACTGTAGCTTCATCCTTTTATTTTTTGACATTCAAAAGTGCCTTAATGCCTTTTTTGTCTAGGAGCGGAGAAGAGAGTAGAGGAGGTTTTCTTCGTATAGTTTTGCTGTACTTACTAATTTTGACCAATAGAATTGCATAATTTAATATTAACCTTATAGAAGAAAACCTTCTTTGTCACACTGTTTAGGTTTTATCGGTCCTACTTAGGACCGTCATAACGAAATGAATAAATTAAATGGACAAGACTAGGCTAGACTAAGACAAGACAAGATTCTCTGGGTCTTGCCCATTTCATATTGTTCTAATTCTAATAAATGGGGAAATGTCCTAAGACCATTGAGTAGCAGATAGTTTTACCTACCCATCACAAATGTCATATAAAATAGTTACCATACTCATAAAACTGTATAAAACTTTTAAGTTATGTATAAATTAACAAGTAAGTACTTAGATTGTAGACTAGATAATATTTATATTTTTATACACGTGCCTATACATACCTAATTAAGCTAGTTTTATATTCATAAAATAAAATTAATTGAAATGCTTTCGTCTTATTTATTTTCGCAAATACCTAGTTAGGTACTGATAAATTGCACCCGCCCTATCTATGCGCGATTGCGCCGGTAATAATAATATTGGTGCCCATAACTTTTCTGGTGTTTTAGCGTTCCGTATCTCAAAAGGAAAAACATTATCACTTATTGGATTACTTTGTTGTCCGTCTGTCTGTCTGTCAAGACCCTTTATCTAGGGAACGCGTGGAGGTATCGAGTTGAAATTAAATAATATACTGAACTCTGTGGTCCCTTTGTGCTATGAAAAAATCAACCCACTAAGTCTACGCAGTTAAAAGATATGGCTGTTTATGTAATAAAAAATCAATTTGTCGGTTATTTTATCATACAATGTCAATTCTAAAAATAATTGAGCAGTCCAATAACTGAATGAGCGGTAAAAATAATGGAAGGAGCAGTTCGATAAATAGTTCGGGAGATCATAGCGAGCGGTGACACCAGAACTCAAATTCATTTAAAAGAGAGGTAAATGTTCGTTAAATGGGCGGAGCTTACCTATTGGCGAGATGGCTTCACTAACATTATTATTATGTAACGGTTAAAACGGGTTATTTACCATGTTTGTTATTTATTGTGAGTTTCCAATATTTTGACGTGAACCGATACAGTGAGTTACAATTACCTATATACAAAAAATATTAAGGCAAAAATAAGATTTTTTGGGAATTATTTAGAAGAAAAGATATTGTTTCTAGTAGGTTATCCGGAACTCAACTAAACTCTTTTGCAAAAAAAACAGGCACATTAGATTTTTTTCTCTACTTCAATGAAGAAGAACAAGAAATAGGTTTTATGAATTTGACGATATATTGGCACGTTATTTGAAGCATCCTGGCATGATTATTTACGTTCCAATTTAAAATTTGAAATTAATAAAAGAAAAATAATGATTAGGTATTGTGGATTATTCTAAAATTGCTTTACTAATGGCGCGAATTGCTGTAACGATTTTTAACTGATTACGATATTTTAAAACTTTTTGGATATTTTCTGCAAATTAAACAATTTAATCTTTCTTTTTACATTAAATACCACTTTTTGAAATGAGTGATAAAGTGATAAGGGCCGGTAAAATTATAGCCCTACTTGAAGAAGGTTGTTCGCAAACTTACGTGTCTCAGCGCCTAAATGTAAGCCGTTCAACTGTCCAGAGGACTTGGCAACAGTATCAAGAGACCGGTTCGGTCAAAAGAAGACCCGGTTCGGGAAGAAAACGATGCACAGAACCAAGAGATGACCGCTTTTTGGTGAGTCAGGCGTTGCGGAATCATAAGGCGTCAAGTGTGGATCTGAAGAAGAGCCTTGAAGAAGTAAGAGGAGTAGAAGTTAGCTTGTGGACGGTCAGGAGGAGGCTTTTGGCTGCCAATATCAGGAGTTACCGCCCAGCTCGGGGCCCTAAATTACTCCGTGAGCACCGTGTTGCTCGACTTCAGTTTGCTCGGAACTGTGCTTCATGGACTCTGTAGGACTGGAATAAAGTATTGTTTTCTGATGAAGCTAGAATCTCTTTGTGTGGAGAGGACCGACGACGGCGAGTGCTGCGAAGACCACGAGAACGCTATGCGGAAGTGTGTTTCGAAGAAATCGCTCCTTATGGCGGAGGATCCGTTATGTTTTGGGCAGCAATTAATTTGACGGAGCATACGGAGTTAGTTTTCATAGAAAATGAAACAATAAATGCACACCGGTACATAATGGAAGTCCTAATTCTATATGCACAACCCACATTGACTGCACTTGGGGAAGATTCCATTTTTATGGACGACAATACTCGCCCGCACCGTTCTGGCGACGTAAGCGTACATGCAAGAAGTTGGGATCCGTCGTTTAGATTGGCCAGCTCGAAGTCCTGACCTCTATCCAATTGAACATGTCTGGGATGTTCTAAAGAGACGGGTAAGTTCACTGCAACTTGCTCCACAAAACATCAGGGAGCTAAAAAGATTTATTGCAGAAGAGTGGGAACGTATTCCTCAGAACGTTATTAAAAACATCGTGGAAAGCATGCCCAGAAGGATTCAAACTGTGATTTTGGCAAGAGGAGGTCACACTCGTTATTAGGTTTTTACATTTGTAAAGTTTATTTAATTAAAAAAAGTAAAAAAAAATCTTGTCTTTATTGCCGACCACTTCTTATTGTTTGGGCGTGTAAGTACATCGGTTTTAAAGAATCCCTTTTTTTTTCTTTTAATTGCCCGAATTCACTTCACGCGCATTAATTTACACGATTATCTATAAGTATACAAACTACTTAAGTCAAAGAAATAAATTTCATTTAATTAACTCAAATCGACCTTAAAAAGTAAATTTCCTTAGGTGCTCGTTTTTTTTGCAAAAGAGTGTATATAGATTAGGTTAAGTTCTTATAAAAAAATGGGTTGTTTAGCTTAGGTAAAAGGTAAAACTGTGACCTCCTCTACGCACGAGCCGAGCGAGAGAAGCGAGCGGTGCCGCAGCAGTGGCCGGCGAGTGCCAGAAACGACTTGCATTAATAGAAGTTACCCGGAACTGAACTATTTAGAAAATGAAATTGTTGTGAAATGAAGTTTATGCTACCCGTTGTTATGCAAAATAAAATTATGACATAAAAAGTTCTGCTATAAAAGTTGGACCCTACTACTTTACCACCTCATTGTTTATAGAATTGCTTAGAATGAGATTTCTTAGCGACAAATTCCGATTTATTACTGCCCGCCCTCACGTAACCGCTCGTTCAATAATTTTTACCGCCCATTTAATCATTTTCCTGCTTAATTATATATTCACTGAACCATTTCATTATTTTTTGTTACTCATTTTTATTTACTTTACTGCTTAGTTTTAACTCCTGAACTAGTTATTAAACGAGCCATTTGTATTTTTTAACTTACCAAAACCATTATTTACAACTGCCTCTTTAAATCAGTGCCATCTAAAGGGCTATTGAAATTGAATAGCAGAATTAGATATTTTGTTCCCATCGGATGATACAGCACACTAAAACAGAAAACAAACAAACTCGTTTGACGAAAACACATAGCGCCATCTTTTGCAACATTTTATGTAGAAATATTCGGGTGGTAGAATAGTAAAGTAATAGATGGCGTTACTGAGGCAAAAATTTTAGAAATTTAGATCCACTGAAGCACTGAGCCAAAGAGTATAATAATATATCGGGCACTGAGCTAAAAGTGGTGAAAAAGACTGCATGCACACAGCTTTAAAAATGAAAAACAAACAAAAAAAAAAACGACGGTATTTTACGCATACGCATAGACTAATAAATATCAAAATGAGACGAATACTTGCATTGGAACGGAACTGTTGGTATAAAATTTTTGCGTAAAATAAAATGGCGACCAATATGTCAAACGTGCAAATTTGAGTGAGCGTGTTTTTTTCGTCAATGTCTCTTTTATTTAAAACCAGACTTATTATATAGAAGAAAACAATTTAATAAAAGTGTTAGTGTAATAATATAATTAAAACCAAAAAAAGAAAGGTGTTTTTCTGCCCACGGAGTAAAGAAGTTGAAATGAGTAAAGCAAACCCGCTGGCTGGTTTGCTAGCAAATTATGGCGACTCTGATGAAGATTCCGATGATGGAGCGCTTGCCCCACCTCTACCACCAGGCCCAGGCCCAGAAATACGGAAGCCTCTCACTGCGCCTTTACCAGGTCAAACACCGCCTTTACCTGGACAAAATAATCCAAATGCATCAGCAACGGTGAATGCATCTGCCGCCGTTCATCCAGCGCCAATACCCCATTGTTGTAAGTTTTTCCATTTTTGTTACTGTTGTCGAATCTTTGAATGTTCAGTGACATTACTCCATTCATTTTAAGTTTTCAATTCAAAAACGACTTAAATCAGAAACTATTGAAGTCATGAATTGAATCTATTTTGATCCACAACAACATTTTGTACTGATGAAAAGATGACATGCAACATCTTTATTATTGGGTTATTACCCTGGAGTTAATTGCTATGAGGAAAAATCACACTGCAATAGATTGTTTATGCAGCTAATCAAATACTCTAGGCATAATAATTATTATTCTCGTTTTAAATAAACTTGGTAGATTTTAACATTAAAAAAAATCAAAATTTATATTATTGTGTCACATTAAAGTATAATAGATGTTTTTAATCATTCACACTTCAGCTTGGTCAGCATGTTACGATGAGACCAGCGGTTTCACATACTACTGGAACCAACAAACCAATGCTGTGACATGGGAAGCACCTCCAGAATACTTGCTAGCACTCAAGTTAGCTCAGCAGCAGTTACATGTAACAGGTAAATAACGTTTTATTAATTCTGATTACTTGTATTGTATTAAGAGCTGGTGTCTGCAAATCCACATTCAAGGCACAAATTTCGCATTCTGATTACCTACTTGGTCTCTATTGAAATAAAATGCTGGTGATGACAACCAACAGTAAGGAGAAATGACAAAATCTTTTAAAGTTATAGACTGATAAAGCTATTAAATTAGTTAGTAGCTAGCAAGTTAGTTGTAACTTATTGGTGAAGGCCAAATAGCAGCCTTAGCTCCTTGTAAAATACTAGAATTCAGCTGAATCGAGTTAGACTAGAAGCCAACCCTAATGAGGAGCTTGTGGTTGTGGCATAAAAGTCTGGTTGAGCAGATTAACAACTCAACAGCGAGTTGAACTGCAAGTTACCCTATCAAAAAAATAAGCTTGTGGCATAATTACAATTGCTTGGGTCAGTCTTTAGGTTAATCCATGCTTGTCTATTATATTCCCTGGTTAGGTGACCACCTATTACTGAGTTTTGGAGGAAACTTGCCTTGGAAACCATGTGAAGTAGTTGGTTTCTGCTGTAGATGGTATCATATAAGCTGTATATGAGTATGCTGTAGATAGATAGTAGTTTGAATGTTATCATAACAGGTGACTTCCTGTTGTCCAGTGCCCAGTGGCCCCAAATGCAGACAAGTCTTGTATTGTATAACGGGCTGGTGTATGCAACTCCACGTCTGAGGCGCGTATTTTGTGTATGGGCAGACAAGTCTTTCCAAGGTGTAGTTTAACTCATTACTGACTGGTTTATGGGGGTGAGATACGCAGTTGTTCCATTTAAAATATGGTATGCGGCTGCAAATATTTTTGGGTTGGTTTCGTATTAGATACGCAATCCAAAAATGTTTGAAATTAATAACAATACCAATAAACTCCTCAGGTACAGCAGAAGTGTCAGCCGCAGAGTGGCAATTGTACCAGCAAGCATTAGCAGATAAACAAAATACTCAGAACAACAAAACTGTTGTTACCAAGACATCTTCCACTAAGACTGCCAAGAAGGCAGACAATGGTAGAAGTAGCACAGGGGTTAAGGAAAGGAGTAGCAAGTCCAGTAAGAAACGGGGACACAGCGATGATGAGGAAGAGTAAGTATTGGAAAAATTATTGTCTCATCAAAAATTCACTTAGTAAAATGCCGCAGAATACTTGTAGACTTCGCTTAAGAAATATTGCATTAACTTATGCAATTAGTATGAATCATCTCATAAGAGGTATTAGCACTTATTCTGTTACTCCTTGTATATTCAGAATTTTTAAGAGCTTGGAGGTCTTAGTGCTTGAGTACATACTTGGAGCCTGTAGGCCTTTGCCCAGCAGTGGGACTGTTGAAATTGATGAGTTTATATGAAAGCTACCCAAAGCCTTGTTTATTCTTATTTATAGCCTTCTAAATTTGGTTCTGAAGCATCTTTCTCTGTTTTAGCAACTGTTTGTAGAAAACAAATGCACCAAAAAGTTTTAACTGTTTAAAATGTAACACATGTATACATTTTTGTTTTTTCCAGGAAAATAGAACTAATAACATCATACCACAATTCAGACTCTGAATCGAATGATGAATCAGAAACTCCTACAAAACCAACAGCACCTCCTCTCCCTAAAACTCAGGCTAAGACAGCAATACCACATAAGAAGTCAAAAACTAAGCCGTTAGAGTATGGACCTGCTTTACCTCCCACCCTCAACTATACTATGCCAATAGGACCTGACCTACCTTGCGAGGTAATCAACAATGGATCTAAAACTCCTGAACATAGCATTGGAAATGATTTGGGGAAAGAGGTATGAACTTATGACTAATACTGTAGTTTTTTATTGCTTATTTGTTTATTTTTTTGTCATTTTAATGTTTTTAATCTTACAATAGTATTGATATAACTAAAAAATACCTATGATGACATTCTGCAACTGAAAATGCTAAAGAATAACATTTCGAAGTCTTGAGGAATATTATTTTATCTTTTTCATAACTATTTCTATCAATGTCACAACCTTTTGAAATAATCTTATTTGGTATCTTATCATAGTAGATGATTTCACACGGTACCTATTGATCTAATTCATGTACTTGTGGCATATTTTGTAATTCCAAACAAAATATTTCATTAGTTTGAGCTGGGTCATTCTATTTCTCAATACTTTTGAATGTTATTCAGCAATGTGATGGGTTAAAGTTTTCAATCTGAGGTACTTAGTAATAATAGGCGCATAATAAAATATGTACTTCATAAGATTATAGCCAACATTATAAATGATTAATTTTATTTTTTTGAAATTTGTCTATTTTCATAACAAAGGATAAGAAATCTGAAAAAGATGAAGACAGTCAAGACGAAAGCACACTATTCCTAAGACTGAAAGACAAAGCCAAAATCCTAGAAAAGCTAGGAGGTGAATTACCAGAAGAGTTACGTATCATGATTGATGATGATCATAAAACCCGGAAGACCACCACATATAGTGAAGAAACTGTTTCGAAAACAACCATAGATGATCTGTTAGACGAAATTGAGAAAAAAGAATTACCAAAAGTTAAAAATGTTGAAATTTTCGATGAACAAAAGTCAGTTGACGCAACCAGTGCTAAGAGTTCACCAAGAGCTGAGACAACTCCTCCTCCTGAGCCAAAACCTTTGTTCCCAAGTATTAATCACTTTGATGATCTCCCTGCTACACCGCCATCTGTACCAGCCAGTCCACCTGTTGCAATGGAAGTAGAAAACGAAGAAAAAAAAGTTGACGCAACAGAGAAAAAAGGCGCCAACTTGTACCTACTAGACTCTGAAGAAAGACGAGAAAATGTAGGCAAGAAAAAGCTCAGAATATCAAACTCTGTGTTACTAACGGATCGGAAAAAGGGCGAAGAACCCGCGTATACCACTAAATATTCACAGTTCATTGAAGGCTTTTCTAGCGAGAGGACTGGTCTAGGTTTCAGTAAAGAAGAAGATGGTGTTGAAAGTCCAAAGAATACAATTAGTTATGGGAATGGATTGATGTTTACGAAAGGGGAGACATTGAATGAGGAGAAAAAAGATGAAGACTTGGATGATTTGACAGAGCTATTAGAGGCCAAGCTGAAGTACTTGAATCAGTTGCAGCCGTGTGTGTTGACACCAGTGCAGGAGATGTTGATACAGATGCAGGTATGTGTTTCATTTAACCTATTTTAGAAGTAACTTATACAGCTGTATAACGTTATTAAACATTTTGAGTTGTTTTGACAAATAAAATTGTATGAAAAAACCTGTTATTGATACAGTGTGGCGGTCATCACTTTATTTATATCAAAGGTCAATCTTGATATAATGTATTTGTACTGTTTAATTTGCCCAGCTTATTCCCAGTACAAATAAATCGGAGGAAGTATAAGTTCCTAGAATTATATGATTTATTAGTTCCGTTACCAGTTCCGGTGTGAAGTTGTGGCTCTTCAGTTTCATCTGCAAAAATATTATTTTATTATAAAAATCCTAAAATGATACACAAGTATGTTACTGCTTCTATCGCCGTACCACTTTCACTCGCGTCTGACCCCCACCACCCACGTCGTACCTCAAGTTGTATTGCTGCTTTAGCCTCGCGTTCATAGTAAATCCACTCAACACTAAACTGATCAACGATTGCTTCAAAATAATAGCTAGATATGAAAAACAAAGAATTGTGGAGTGGAAAGTTCACAGAACTCAAAAGCACGTTAGAGGTCCAGAAATGCATGCACGTCGTGCTGAAAAAGTGGACAGCTCTAAAAGAATGCCGCGAGATTCAATTTCAGTGTACGGAAGAGTTTTCCAGAATGCTACAGTGCGGTAAAGAAGTTGCCATTTTGAGTGGTAACGATGACATCCTTGACCTTGGACCTTGAAATCCGGTGTGTACGGTACAAAAAAAGTGCATGCAAGTGTACGCCAGCACGAGCTCCTGGGCGGCATTAAAACTCTGACACCAGCAAAGGCACTAACCATACGATACAAAATACATAAGTGACTGGGTTCTCGAAAGATTTTAACAGATTTCTACAAAAAGGAGGCGGTTATCAATTCGACCGTATTATTTTTTAATGTTTGTAACGCGAATTCTCCTTCAATTTACAATCGAAATTTGATAGGGTTAGTACACTGCCGATATGGTCGTATATTATTTAGGGTTATGTTACCAACTTATAAAAATGGAACCCTTATTGTTTTATACAAGGAGTAACGGAATTAGCGCAAGACCTCATACACCCCAATTAGTTCATTAATTTATAAGACTAAAATACCATAATAATATGTAATTTTATTTATTTAAATCTCACATAGTTTTTTTTAATAAGATTTTTCCCCTGAGTAGCCGTCAGACGTTTGGGCACTCGAAGTCGATCCTTACGCACACTCTCGGACGCCACACTACGACACACCCAGCTCGGTTGTCCAAAATCAATACCTAGCACAAGTACATCTGAGTTAATTTTACAGGAGAAGACATGAAACATTTTCAGCTGCCATTTAGAATATAATTCCTTTTTTAAACATATCTTGTTTTCATGGCAATAATTATGATTTGTTTTATTTTAGGAAATAGATAAATTAAATGAAAATGCATTTGGACAAGTTTTATGTGCCTTACTAATGACTTCTTTGGATACTTCAAGATATGTATGATACTAAACCAATAGCAAAAACCTAGTTAGATCTCTACCTAGGTTTGTTAATTGGTTTCTCTATACATTCGTTTTTGGATCTAACATTGAAAACCTAGCAAAAACACTTATTAGATATTAACACTTACTATTATAGACATTATTTGATAATCGTGTTCAACACTTCAGTGATATTGTAAATCAAAAACCTAGTAAGGGACAATTCCAACTTCAAAAACTTAGTAAAAAGACTAATTTCAAATTCAAAACCCTAGTAAGTCCATTCACAAATTCAAAAACCTAGCATGTACCGTACTTAATAGGTTTTTGTATTTGGAAATGTTACTTACTAGCTTTTTCACTTTGTAAACACCGAGTACGAAGTGCACTTGCTAGGTTCATACATGTTCATATCTCCGATTCTATTTGAGATAGAAATACAGTTGTTTTTGCCATAGACGCAGCAAAAAATTTTAGGAATATTGGTTGAAGAAAACGTGTTTCATCAAAAATGTCCCTTGCTAGGTTTTGATTTTGGACAGCCGAGCTGACTAGCATGCGTACCGCCCTACTGTTGTAGGTAGTTTACGGTAGTTCAACGTCCGAATAAAATACGTAATTGGATTAAGTAATCACAACTTGTGATATCACATTTATTGATAGTTATTTTGCTAGTAAAATTATGATTCCTTCTTTCCATCACACTTTCACAGGCTTTGACTGACGGATTGGAATATTTTTGATTAATTTTAAGATACCGCCGCGCGATCACAGATACCGGTTTACTATTTATTAAATGCGATCTCTAATGCGTGGGGAAATAGGTACTTACCTATTTTACTGTCGCGATGTCATATTCACAATCGACGCGTTTAAAAGATAAGAATATTTGCTCGATGCACTTTATTGCACGTTTTCTTGAGTTTAATTTTAGTCTGTTAAGCACATTAGTGGCACTTTTCACTACATTGAATGCACCGTCGTACATGTACCGTCGTTCACATAAACAAGCGATTTTATTCGACCCCACAAATCACGGAGGTCACTGCACTGCACTGGTCCTCCACGACCAATCCACCAGGGGCCATATTCCTCAAGATGCCGTCGCACGTTCCATGAGAAATGCGCGGGAGTGTTAGGATAAAACGTACTTAAACTCGCGACATGCTAACTCGACATTATCATTGCAACGAGCTAGTGGTCATCACCTCCGGGTAATGAATATTGGTTTACTGGAATGTCATCGCGCGCGTAAACAAATTAGGTACTGTGTTTGTGTTATGATTTCCGAGCACATGCACTTACGGACCGCGGGCACATACGAAACGTTTGAAGTCGCCGCACGCGCCGTCGGGCGTGCGGTGCGGTGACATGTCAGAGATCAAAGCGCTCTAAACCTACAAATCTTTGCGTCTCGCTCTACCACATTAACCGTATAGTTCGGTACGGACCCCTTCAGGGGCTCGACATTCAAACCTCCGCTGGCTCGGTACTAGCCCCGAAAGGGGTCGAACATTTAACCTCTCAAGGATTGCCATTATTTACGTCAACTATCCGTCAAGCACCGCCGGGCGGGCTCTTATCGTAAGCGTAATCTGATTTTAAGACTATCTTTACTACAAATACAGTTTTAAATCGGTCGGGGTTTGGTGGCCAGCGGGGCTCAACGGTAATACTTGTTTACTGGCACGTTTCTGTGCCGCTGGGGCTCTAGAGGTTAAGTCATACGACCTCCTCCTTATTAAATATAAATATTTTATTTTCTGGGTAAAAAATAATATGGGTGTGCATTCATTAAGATAGTAAAATAAAAAAGTCATGTGTAAACGTCATTAGAAGTTCTTTAATTATTGAGCAAGTTTCTTAATTAAGTCTTATAAAATCCAAATGCGTAAATTACGATCATAGCCATTTTGATGGCAGTGTAGGTCGACGCTAAAAATCATAAAAAAATGGTTTTCGGACATATAAGCTCCACATTGTTGGGCCTGATTAACGTATCCTTTTATTACGTGCAGAAATCATTCGTAATTGAACTTAAATTAGCAGTGGTAATGATACATTTAAAAATCTAAAGTCGAAGTTTCGCGCCAATCGTGCTTGTTTACATTTTTCATTCCACATTATATCACACGGACGCGAATAGATTCTATAACAAATGAGACAAATATCATTGCAAATATTATAAATAACATGAACATGCCCAGATCTTATCGTAATTTGCAATAATAGGACCATTAACACGTAATATTCATAACCACTACTAAATTCACTTTCGAAAATGACGTTCTTTTTTTTTATTTTGTGATGTGTAAATGCGATTATTTTCTTGTAAATTAATCAACTCGAATAATTAAATTAAGGAATATCAGAAATTGATAGATGAAAATAAGAATAGTTTTGTAATACGTGTAAAATACTATAAATATTGATAATAATATTTTTTACGCCACTAAAACCGACTCAACAACAAACAGTAGAATCTGATCTATGGCTAAATTCGCGCCAATTTTATTTTCAGATAAAAAATTAAATAAGGAATGCGCTCGCTGTTCGAATTTATATTAAAATGTTTATTTGCTATTTTATTAATAATTTGGTTTTGTACCTACTATTTGAATGTGAATTGGAAATAGAAATACACTTCTGGACACATCTATTGGCCCACCTTAGAGTTTAGGTTTCGATGGCCCCTACCGAAATATGATTGCTAGATTGAACAAAAACTGTTGATGCAGTTTTAAACCTGATACATTTTACCATCTTTTTCGATCGTATTGTTTTAAATTTGAATTCAGAATACCATACGACATGGAGCTACGCCTAACAAGTCGGATATGCGCCTTGTTAAAGGCAATTGATTTTTGAATAAAAAACATGTTTTATCAAATAAAGGTTTAATTTAATAACGCGTGTTGCCTCCATGGGCATCTACCACAGCTCTCATACGATTAGGCATAGAGTTTATCAACCGCTCTATGAAATTTTGAGGGATCATCTCCCATTCCTCTTCTATGGCAGTTTTCAACTCCTGCATCGTCTGGGCAACTGGCTGACGAGCCCTAACACGTCTTTTTAGCTCGTCCCACATGTGCTCAATAGGGTTCATGTCTGGGCTTCTGGCTGGCCAGTCCATAACTGTGATGTTCACATCCCGAAGATATTCCCTGACGATGCCGGCCGCATGGGCTCTTGCATTATCATGCATAAAAAGGAAATTTGGGCCCACATAGTCCGCGTATGGCATCACGTGAGGTTCTAAGCACTTACGAATGTACCTTTCAGCATTTAATGTTGGCAGCCGTGGTCCTGTAACAACCTCAAGTTGAGTTTTGCCGCTCGCGGATATACCGCCCCAGACAGTCCATGAGCCACCGCCATAAGCAACCCTCTCTTCAAAGCAGCATTGTGCGAAACGCTCTCCCTTACGTCGGTAGACCTTCTTCCTTCCATCATTGCCATGTAACACAATTTTAGACTCATCAGAAAAGAGTACACGGCTCCAATCTTGCTGTGTCCAATTTAAATGACTGCGTGCGAAATGAAGGCGCGCTGTTCGGTGGGCTCGCGTTAGTTTGGGCCCATTAGCTGGCTTGTGTGGTACCATATCGCGTTCTTTTAACCTTCTCCGAACAGTTCGAGCGCTTACAGATACTCCGTGGAAGTCGCGAAGTTGGTTTTGTATCTCAATGGAGGTAAGGTGACGATTTCTCAAGCTGGTCGTCACGATGAATCGATCCTGCCTTTCAGTTGTGACCCGAGATCGTGGCCTTCCTTGGCGACGAACAAAGCCGCCAGTCTCTAGGTACCTCCGATAAACATTTCGGACCGCAGATCGACTTAAATTAAGTTGAGCACTCACGTTTCTTTGGCTGTGTCCGGCGTGAATAAGTGCCACAGCTTGGGCGGCAATTTCAGGTGAAGTATCCATAGATTATTGATAGAACCTCACCTTAATGTTAAGAATAAGTAATGTTTGTTGCAAAACCAAAGATATCAATCACTTTTTCAAGAATTAAATCCAAGTAAACCAATAAAACCTGATTTTCTTAGTATTCGATTGTTTGATATCAACAAACAGGCTCCAAATTGTCTTTTGTTTCTTTAAATTCTGTGTTCGAAATTCAAAAAAAGACTATTGAATGAAATTGTGAATGTGCCAGGTTAAAAACTGCATAAAAACTTTTTGCTCGACCTAATATAAAATTTTAGCTAGGACCAAACGAAACTGAAAATACAAGGTGGGCCAATAGATGAGTCCAGAAGTGTAAATAAGGTTGAATATAGAACGCCCTTATTATGATCTTGGTAGGCACAGTAAAAAAAATCAGCCAAGATAAATTATATTTGTTCGACAAAATTGTTTGTAGTATGGTTGGATTAGTTATTTGGAAAGCGTTTTCATTCTTTCCTAAAACATGGCTCGTAGGCCAAAGTGTTCTTGGAGTGGAAGCCTTGGGGTACACGACGTCAAGAAAACTCCAGGTACAAAATGGACCCATTTTGAACCTGGAGTTTTCTTGATGTTGTGTACCGGGGTTTTTTTTGGGGTGGGAAAATCATCAAATAACTTCCCCCGCTCTAGGCGAAGCGTGGGGGAGTGTCAGACTTTTACTGACTAATGTCCACCGATCGATGTTCCTTCTTTTACTCGGGGCCGTTGTATCTCTTTCGAAGAACCCGCAATCCCGGCAGGACCCTACCGGGGTTGCGGGTCTGACACTCCCCCCCGCTCCGCCCAGAGCGGGGGAAGTGAGGCGCCACGGCATCCTCACCTACCACCTGACGCAGATCCTCACCGGGCACGAAAGTTTCGGGACGTTCCTGCACATCATCGGGCGGGAGGAAATACCCAGGTTTCACCAATGTGACTATCGCCCGGAGGACACGTTGGAGCACACAGGCAGTCTGCTCTTTTGAGCGGAGCACCGCTCTGTCCCGGAGGAGATGGTGATGTTTGAAGGAGAGAACCTCAAACCAAGCCACAGCCAGCCACCGCGGGAGACAACGACTTTTTGTTAAAAGTTTAACAGGAGCAGATATTTGATGATTTCCCATCCAAGTGGCGCAAGACCGATATAAATGGCGGAATTTAAAGGAGGCATCCTTTAAATTCCTAAAGAAGTTTATGAGAAGGCCTCCTTTAAATTCCTAAAGAAGTCCTTAAATTCCAAAAAAGAGAGATACACTATTTAAAAATACTTTTTAGGGTTCCGTACCTCATAATAAATACAGAACCCAAAAATCAAATATGTGGTCCCTTGAAGCTGTGAAAAAAACAACCCTCCAAGTCTACGTAGAGAAAAGATATGACCGTTTATGTCGTCAGTTTGTACGGAACCCTTGGTGCGTGAGTCCGACTCGCATTTGGCCGGTCTATTTTTAATAGGCTGAAGGTCTCCTACCTTTCTATTTTTTTTATCCAACCAATACTTTTAAGTGTCAATATTTTAGAGCCCCGATGTGTACTTGTGTACGGAGTCCCTGTATGTCTAAAACAAGGCTCTACTGCGGAGGCATGGCTTTCTAGGTGCGGTACGGTATGGTTGTGCCGGCTGGGCTGCCTGACTGGCTACCTACAGAATTAGCATGACCTACAAAATTGACCGCCATTCTCATTTATCGTCATTTAAGAAAACTGCCAAAATCTTTTACCGCGAAACCGTTTGACAGCAAATGTACCTCAAATCTGGGCGCATAACAAAATAATTATAGCATAGTAAAAAAGCACGTGACAAAATGTCTTTCTTTTATAATAGATATCATAGATACAACTATAATATCTATAGTAGAATATTATGCCACCTCCATAGGTAAATTCCTCAATGTTCTGATTATCGATTAGGTTGAATGCAACTTTTTAATCGTAATGTTGAAACGTAGTTTTACGGTCAGCACTAAGAAATGTCATATTACAACACATTTTGTAGTATTTTTTGTCGAGATTTGTATCGTGTTTTTTTATTAATTTATATGTAAAATGGCAAAAATAAGAATGCAGATGGAATGTCACTGTTTTTATTTTTTCCGATGTTATTATCAAATGGTTATCTTGTGTATGTACATTATTTCCAGCGTTTTTAAAGTACCTAATTTTTGGAAGGGTGTAGTAATATGTATTTTACACACATTTTGCAATAGATTGACGCCGTTTTATCGACCTTATGAGGTTTTTGGAAATATAAACCTCAAACTTATCGTATGAAACAGCCGCTGTGATTTATTTTTAATAACAAAATTGGATGCTGTAAATTGAAGAAAATTCTTGAATTTCATGACAATTCTCGTCATCCCACCGATTCAGCTGATGTGTCATGTGTCAAAATCCTGTCGTGCAGAGTGGTTAACCTACCATTTGCAAAAAACGTACCACTATTTTTCTAATATTTATGGATTTCTCAATGAAAGAATGCGATATGTGACGACTACCAAATACAATCATGCGTTTAGAAAAGCTTTAATACTTTGAGATACGTTCTATTTTTCCGCAACTATTTTTTTTTAACGCAGCTAGTAACTATGGGTGAATTACAAATACATTCGTGCAGTTAAATAGTCTTTATGTCTTTGAGTTAAGGTCACAATTTCTTTAAACAAAATGTATTTTTACCTTGTTATGACGTGGTGGACATAATTTCAATTAGATGAAAGATATTTTCGTGAAAATTTAACACATATAAATAATGACGGAAATCGATTCAGAAGCCCATTCTGAGCAAACTATTTTCAGGTCTTGCGCTTATTATGTTACACGTCGTATAAATTGTGCACAATGTACAAACAGTAACAAGCTAGGCTTAATACTAGTGAGTACATGACCCTCTTAGGGCGCAGAAAAATGTCTTAAAACGAATTAAATATATTGCATTTAGTGTCTACTATCAGTGAGTAATTATAGATTTTTCCTGTCCGTATGTATGTCACACCCATTTTATTCTGAGACTATTGCCCTACTGTGAACCGCTCCACTAATATGATGTAAAAAAAAGGTTGGCCCTCCCCTCCATACAAGCAACTAAGCTTTGAAATAAAAATCTACGTATATAACTGTGGGGTGGGTGTCTGAAAAAAGATATCGTGGTTTCTTATTTACTTTTTTTCTCAAGTAACTGGTTGATGGGATATTTGCTTCTAAATGATATTTCCTTGTGTGACAAAACTGTTGAGTTACGTGGGACTTATGTATAGAAAACGTCACGCTATTACGCCAAAATATAAATTCGTTGAGTTACAATTTACGCAGAAATCGAAAAAAGTCAAAATGGTCAAATCCGAAACTGAGTAAAAGCGAATAGCACTCGGAAAGGATTCGACACCGATTTTGATGAAAACTAAAACTGCATCATTAGATTTTTGATAAGTCTAATTTTATAGCCAGCAATCGAATCAATTATAATATCATAAAAAATCATCTATAAAACACTCTTTTAGTTTCTCTTTTTAACCCCCGACGCTAAAACGACGGGGTGTTATAAGTTTGACGTGTCTGTGTGTGTGTGTAAATGTGTATGTGTCTGTCTGTGGCATCGTAGCTGCCAAACGGATGATCAGATTTGAATGCGGTTTTTTTTGTTTGAAAGGTATATCAGTCGAGAGTGTTCTTAGCTATGTTTGGTGGAAATCGGTTCAGGTCTTCAAGGTCATCAGGTCGTTTGTTAGGTGTGATAGGAATGTTCCACGCTCAGTTTACTTGCGAGCATATGTAGGATCTGACATTTGAAACATTGATGTCTTCTGGAACCACTGAGCTGGTCTGCTGTTAGGGCTCGAAGATAGGAGACGTAACCCTGGACTGCCTTTTAGTAAACCCATCGAGTTTGGGCTCGTTGAATTTGTCTTAACTAGTTCTCTTTATGTTTCTAATTGACGAGGACCTGGTGCTGGAAATCTGGAACCTCTGAGCTGGTCTGGTGATAGGGCTCGAAGGTAGGAAATGTAAACCTGGACTGCCTTTTAGTAAACCCATCGAGTTTGGGCTCGTTGAATTTGTCTTGACTAGTTCTCTTCATATTTCTAATTGATGAGGACCTGATGCTGCAAATGGGATGTGGCGGATGAAACCCTGGAATGCCGGAATGAAACGGATAAACCGATTTATATCTTTGCTGAAAATCTAGAATGACCAAAATTTAAAAATAAAACACAAAATTACCCTTAAATGGCAAGAAACATAAAAGAAATTAAATGTAAGAATGAAAAATTAAGGAGCTCCTTTAAAAAGCATAAAATAAAAATTAAATTAAAAATTTAAAAACACCCCCGACCCAAAAAAAGTACGCAATTATTATGACAAAAGGTTAAAAATGCTAAACCCTATAAAAAGCAAAAAAAAAAACTTTTAACACTACATAAGTACCAACTAAAGCATGTCAGACTATCTACTCGGGACTTTGTGCCACCTTTATGTCGGAGGCATAACCGCTAATTTTGAACTGCAAATGGTTATCTTGGCCTGCTGTTGACCGTACGTATGAAATTTTTGATTAAATTTTGTCGTGTCGGGGGACCGCTTTTTACCTTCAAAAATACTTACCTAAATCAAATGATCAATCACAAAATTCGTATTTTAAAACTAAATATGTACACAACTACACCAAATGATACAACAACACTGGACAAAAAATTAAAACAGACGAATAGTATGACTCACAAGATTTACTTGTAAAGAAAGAAGAAGATAGGTAAACAAAATAATATTTAAATTACAACGAAAATGTTAACGTAAGTAATGAATTCAAAAAAAACTTTATACTCTATCTAAATAAATGATAAACAATAATTTTAACCCCCAATCTTAGGAACGACTCAAAAAATTTGTATGAAAAATGACAATGGGATTGAGGACTTCTTAATGTGAGCTTCTAACGTTAGGCTAATAAATTAGAGCGGTCCCCCGACACGACAAAATTTAATCAAAAATTTCATACGTACGGTCAACAGCAGGCCAAGATAACCATTTGCAGTTCAAAATTAGCGGTTATGCCTCCGACATAAAGGTGGCACAAAGTCCCGAGTAGATAGTCTGACATGCTTTAGTTGGTACTTATGTAGTGTTAAAAGTTTTTTTTTTTGCTTTTTATAGGGTTTAGCATTTTTAACCTTTTGTCATAATAATTGCGTACTTTTTTTGGGTCGGGGGTGTTTTTAAATTTTTAATTTTTATCATAATCGGGCTCAAGATTTCTTTGAGCATTAATCGCAGTTTCAGATTTGGCTATCCACGCCCACTTGAAAATGAGTCGTATGAACTCGTTGAATGTGATGTGTGTTTGTGTTCAGACGCTGGTATCAGCATTCCGCGCGGGCGCCGTGTCCCCGCGCTACTGGCGGCGCTGGGCCGAGGCCGCGGCGCGCTCGCTGGCCACGCACGAGGCGCGCGCCGCGCCGCCCGGCTGGAGCACCGCCTTCCAGAGGTACGCAGAGCCACACGCACACCGACGCACTGCACGCACCGCGGGCACACCCGGGGGGCTGGCTAGACAAGGATGTAGCTCAAGGAACTTGTGAATAGACGTACTTAGGCGACATGTTAAGCTATGCACACATTACTGTCAAGTAGGGCTGCTGCGGTTCACATTTCATAAAAAATACCATCACAGTCACTAATCTAAAGTCAAAGTTCTCGTAATATTGTAAGTTGGCTAAGATTCTTGTCATAACCTTAAAATATACTATGAAGTTTGCTTTGGTTATTTCTTCTCAGAGTAGTCGGGCACGAACTATGTACCGGCCTCATCTAGTTTAAAACTACGCGTAAAAGTGTTTGTAAAAACCTACTTGCAAAATAAACATCATTTATTCAAAAACAAAACGCGGCGCGGTCCGCCTTTGGCGTGCGGTTTTTCGTACAAAATGAACCAAAGAAATCTAGAAAGTATTGCAAAGTTTAGTGTGGCCCATCTAAATTGCGTTAGCCTTTGATAACAACAGACTTCTTCAGTAAATTCCTGACTTCGACTTAGACACAGATGGTTTGCATACCTTGACAGTCGCCTGTAATTGACTTGAATGATTTTTAATAACATTGATAAATCCTTGTCTATCCAATGACCTCTACGCTATTTAAAGTGGAGTCTACGTTTTGAGACTTTCGGAACTTCAGTGTTCTTGATGGTGCGGCCTCATCGGACTATATGAACTTTATGGACCCTCGACCTTTGGTTTATGTTGTTTGTGGATTCGTATGCCCTATGATATGACTTGAGTTTTGGTATTTTACATTGCAACTAAAACTGATGGTGTATAATTGGGAAAAATAGAAGGCCTACACGTTGGTCTAAATGAAGCATCGTTTGTGTGTCGAATATTTCACGACGAAATATTTGGTTTCAATCAATGAGTCACACGCATTTTTACATTAATATTGCCAGTAATATTTCGTCGTAAAATATTGCGATATGCGTTGTGAACGAACAAAATATTCTGGACTTTTTTGTTTCCGTCTGACTTGACTTGATCGAGTCACCTGAGTCAGGTCAGGTCAGACTAAATAGTGTTCATTCTTGGGGATTGGACTATTCCCATCCTGATGAATGAATACTTGGATCCTCTCATAGTATACGAGGATAATGGGTGGACTGTTCGAACACAATTAATGTGTTTACCATCTGAAAGACTGACTATGACTCTGAACTTTGTATTCCTTGAAATTTTATTTGCAGAAAGTAAACTTTCCTAAGATTTCTTTTTTATCTAGTCCAACTAGAAACTACGAAGCTTTCTCATTATTTTAGAAACTGATTGTTTAAAATACTTTTCGCGAATTATTAGTCAAGTAGGTATTAAATAATTATTGTAATTTCAAGGTAAGAGCGCAATAGCTGCACACAATATTTAATACTACAATTAAAAATGTATTTATCTTGCAAAACCAGCTGTGATACATCTGTGATATTAAATTAAGAATAAAAAACTTAATACATAATAAATTGAGTTTCTTTAATATTTCGTAATCCCAAAAAATGACGAAAAAGAGACGCAAACATCTTAGCTTTAAGTGTGAAGAAGACAGAAGACCGGTGGGCGCCTGCACGATGGAGTCGTCGCATCTTCGAAGGAGTTGGTGAGATAACAAAACTCTTTGCTGTTATTTTTACATAAATTCAAGAATAATACGCTTTGGTCTTTCCAGAATGCTGGCTGGCGAGACCGTCGTGTAAAGGATTTTGAGGATTCCTTGTGTCCGCCATTTTGAAATGTTATTTTCTTTTTTGTTGTGTTAATTTTTCGGCGGGCACAAATCCGGAGCACGGGTTAAAGTATACACGGTTTTTTTGTCATTAGATAAGTTAGCCCCATACTTTTAGATGGTGTTGTGGTGATCTTAAGTTATGTAAATTAATTGGACGTCAAATTGTTTAAACTTACAACATACGTGCTAGTCACTTTCTAGTTCACAGATCATTTACTTTATGTATTTCATGACTAGATTCTTAAAACAGTGTTTGTTCCTTTTTAACTTACTTTCAAAAAAGGGGGTTATTTATTCGATCAGCATCATTTTTTTTGTTCAAGACCAAACCTATCTAATCAGGTTTTAAGATAAGTTGGTCTACAATTGACCAATCTCGTTAAAATTCCTTAGGCAATAGGCTAACATCAAGAATGTTTTTTTTACTATCTCTTTACTAGTCTTTCCACCATTCTCCTAAGATCTCCCGACCAAATTTGGATTTTATCTATTGCCTTAATTCACATAACTTTGGGTATATGCCTTTATAAACTTTTATTTAACTTGCCTTGTTAATTAGTATAATTATATTGATTAAACCTTGCAATTGAATTTGAATCCAGTTCTAACTATCCGATTGAGCTGCAATTTTGCACACACCGTTAGTTGTGGTGACAATACTTTTTCGTCATAGACGTGACTGGTCCTGCTGCCAGGATCCGCCTCCTCACGAAAAAACTTTTCAATGCTTAATAGCATGGAAACAAAACTTTGTATACAAATTGATGTACGTGATTTTCTTTACCGGTCCCTTGCCGGACTCATCCAGGTTCTTCTCACAATGGCATCAATGTCGCATCTCGCACGCGGGTTATCAGCTTACTGAGAAAACCTCTTAAGTTCTTTCTCCTGGCTATTATCATTTGGGGTCAGCCTTAGTACTTCTGCACCGTGTAGTGCGTACAGTTGTGGGTTTTATTTTGCGTTCCTCGGTGTCATGTCATGGCCAAGTTGTTGGTGGTCCTCTACGGCCTCTTTTTGCCTACTATGTTCATGTGTGTTAGTCATTTGGAAATCATTTTGCCGCCTTTAAAATACCGGGTAAAGCGACTTAAGCCCACCACGCCGTCTAAACCTACCGGGCCACTGCCTGCCTCCACGACCCATGCTTCTACTGCTCTGTTTGTGCACCGCAGGTCTGAGGGCCGCTACTGCTACAGGCGCGAGGCCGACGGGCTCGTTCAGTGGGAATACCCTGCCACTCAGCACACCGACATGGAGATTTGTACCACGCCGCCGCATCCGGGGATTGAGTCCAAGGTAACTAAAGTTTATTCAAAGTTTTGGAACGAAGTTCCTTATCGCGCTTTGCGAAAGGGGGCTAGACGGAAAAAATAAAACCAAAATTGTAACGCCACTTTTTGCTATAGAAAGAAAGAAGAAAGAAAGAAAGAAAAAACATTTATTTGGCCCAAGCCACAAGTGCACACAAAATGAGATAAAGACTTAAAACTAAACGATAACAACAAATACGTAATTGTGTGTCTCACGGCTGCGCCAAATAGGCCCAGTTCAGCAAACTGCCGAGCAGCTAGTGCCCGGCGCTGGTTTTCAACTGGACCTAGGGGGCGTCCATAAATTACGTGAGGTGTTTTTTTGAATTTTCTGTCCCTCCCTCCCCCCCTGGTGAGATGTCGTGAGATTTTATTCAACCCCCTCCCCCATCCCCCAATCTCACGTGAGATTTTTCAAAATGTGGGTTTCTTAAGTAAACGCGTTGGATTGTTATAGTAAAAAGAAAAAAAAAATTTGCTTCGTGCTTTTATTTACGATTACTAATCAATATTGCTGAGAGTTTAATTATATGTGTAATAAAAATATTTGTTTCAATCAGAAAAAAAATTGCGTGATATTTGCCGAGACCCCCCCTCTCTCCAACGTAAGATTAGATGAGATTTGACTCGACCCCCTCCCCCCCTTAAACACCTCACGTAATTTATGGACGCCCCCTTAGACTTGGGGCCTTTTTTTTTTTTTTTTTCGGGTGGGAAATCATCCAATGACTTCCCCCGCTCTGGGCGGAGCGGGGGAGCATGTCAGACTTGTACTGACTAAAACCCACCCATGTTCCTTCTATTGCCCTTTACGTTCCGAGGCCGCGGTATCTCTTTCGAACAACCCGCAACCCCGGCAGGCGGAGGCTCTGGCAAGCCCCTCTGCTTTGCTGACTCTCTTTGAGGCGCGCGTGAAACACGAACGCGCCGTCGACACGGCCTGTCGTCAATCGACGGACGGACGGTGAGCTACCCATTGCTCACCGCCCACAGGCCCGCATCTACGGTGGCCGGAAGTCGTCTCGCGGCGCCCGGCGCCCTGGGCGTCTCCCGCGGCGGCTGGGTTGGGCAGATGTTCTCTCCCTCAAACGCCCGGCCACCTCCTTTGCTAGCATTACTGCTTCGCAGAAGGTGGTGACCGCTTCCCATTCCCTCTCGCTCCGGACCATGACCTGAACCAGGGCCGGACGCGAGAGATCGCCGCCGCCGATCGCCTCCACGAGGGCACGGCGGTGCTCCGCCCACGCTGGGCAGATCGCCACTGTGTGCTCCACCGTGTCCTCAGGGCGATCGTCACAATGGTGACACCCGGGCGCTTCCTCCCGCCCGATGATGTGCAGGAACCTCCCGAAACTTCCGTGTCCGGTGAGGACCTGCGTCAGGCGGTAGGTGAGGACACCATGACGCCTCTCCAGCCACTCCTCAAAGAGGGGACTTACCGCCACTATTGTGGCGTGCCCTAGACCTGGGGGCCTTAGTCTGCTATTACAATAGTGTCAGAATGGTCGATCACTGATCGCATAATGGTTGATTTTGACATCTACTACATACTAAAGTTGTCAAAATCAACCATTATGCGATCAGTGATCGACCATTCTGACACCATTTTAATAGCAGACTAAGGCCCCTGATGTGACGGACGTAAAACAGTTTTATATTTATTTGTGTTTATGTGTATAAAAAGGTATATATATAGCATAAATTTGTGTAAAATCATAAAAAAATAAACTAATTACATGAAAAAAAGTGTTCGGCAAATAATTTAAAGGAATAATCAAGGAAATAAGAACGAGAAAACTGCAAGACCAAGCAAATAAATAAGTAAGTGCGTTACTACATAAAAGATGGGATGGGCGCATGGGACTAGCATAATCCAAACGAAATTATTTTATTAATTTGTGCACTTCGTCGTTATAAGCCGTGCGGCGGCGTGCGCGTGTTTCTCTCTCTCTCTCCCTCTCTTTCATAGAAAGCAAGCCAGTTATTTTCGTTTCGTCTTTCTATTTCGCATTGAACAGCGTGGTGTCGCGACAATTATTTTTGTTGAGTGTATACAAGTTTTTTTTACATAATTACTTCGTTCCATCCGGGTGTCCCTTGACACCTATCAAGTTTTTGTTTCCAATTATTTGGAATTCAAACGCAAACTCAAAGCATTTTTTTTCAATTAGACCATTACAGTCACTTTTGAATGTCAAGAAGTAAAAGGATGTAGCTACAGTCCCAGTCACAAGGCATAATAACTTGTAAAAGTACTATAGTGGCCCATTCCAAAGCGTTCATCTCTATGAATATTAATAGTTAATTATTATCAATTTGTGAATTTAATTTAAGTTGATTTAAGATTGACCAGGTATTACCATTCAAAAACACAAAACTTGTAGCGTAAATTTTCTCAAACAAGTTAGGAATTGCTAGGTTTGTGTAATTATTGTTCTATTTTATTTAGTTTTTACTCCATCTTGCCGACAAATTCAACATTAAGCAGTGTGGTTACATGTTGATATATCTATTTAAATAAAAATACATGTGCGATCTCCACTAGTAAAAATCTTAACCTTATATTATAACCTTAGCACTGCTAGAATTTGCTCTAATACTTCATATTTTTGGTTGTTTTTAAATGTAGGGATACTATGTGGGATTTTATAATATGTCACAGCATGCCTTTTTAATGAATCCCCCCTAAACGCTATTTCTGTTCTTACTCATCGTGCATTACGTTGTATTTAGGAGGAGCTAGCCCCGCCACTGCCGCCCTCACCGCCGCCACTAGCTGCCCCTCCCCCGCCCGCGCTGGCGCCCATGTGGGCCCGCGCCGCCACCCCGCCGCCCCCTGCGCTGGCCCCACTGGCCCCGCTGGCCCCGCTGGCCCCGGCGTGCGCGTGGGCCCGCGCGCGCACCCCGCCGCCCCCCGCGTGGCTGGACCCGCCGCCACCAGGATGCGACGATCTACTACCGCTACCTGTCAATGTCAGTACCTAGCTAAACATTCAACAAGTTTTGATCACTCAGTATTATAGACACTTAGTTATGGTTCTAATTACTAATAAACATTTTTGAATGATACCATTGGCTTTATGAAGTCAGTGCCTTATAAATAAAGGGCTCAGAATAAAGCTATATAAAAAGAAAATACTTGATATTGTCAACCAAGTTACGAACGAGACAAATGTGACCATTTACATTTACAATAAGATTTTAATTACAATGACTGATACGCACTCTCCAAGTTGAATTACTATCAGGGTATCGGATTCTTTCATGCGAAGCAGTTCTGCCTGCTCTTAATCTCTGTCCTGTGACGTATCTGTCATATGTCTGCATACACACTTGTGCAGTATAGTATATCATGCGTCAATGACAAGTCTCCGTTGTAATAGATTGCAATGGCCGAATGGTTAGAAGAGCTAGGTGTAGGATAACGCGTTTATTTGGTACGCGTAGTTACTTATTACGCCATGTCCATAGTAGCAGCTATGGGACACTCTTGGACAACGTTATGGCGTTCTAGGACACGGGTATCTAACTACACGTACCAATGAATCCTTTATAAAGTATGGCGCATAGACGCTAGCTTAACTCCCAACTTCCTAAAAATCTTTATAAGACTCCTTTTTTGTTTGTAGGCAGAACCAAAACAGGAGATCGGCGACGAGCTTTCAGCATTCTATAGCGACATAGCCGAGCTGGAGAAGCAGACGTCGGAGCCATCCACCGCGATCAACTCGCCCGAGCACGTCGAGATCAGGGACAAGTACCGAGACAGAGATGTGAGGGAACGAGACTGGGATATCAAAGAGAAAGACAAGGAAAAGGAAGTTAGAGTTGTTAAGAAGAAGCCTAAAGTGAGTTACGTTTGTTAAAAGATCTTTTTTAAATTGTTGTAGCCTACAGAGACTTGAACAATACTTAGTAACGGCATTTACAGAAACTCTTGTGGTTTTCAGTTTGCGATGTAGCTTAAACAGACAAAATGGTGGAACGAAGTTCCTTATCGCGCGTTGCGAAAGGGGGCTAGACGGAAAAAATTTAAGACCAAAAGTTGTAACGACACTTTTTGCTATAGTTGTACGCCGTGCGGCGTGCGCGTGTTTCTCTGTCTGTCTCTCTCTCATAGAAAGCAAGCCAGTTATTTTCGTTTCGTCTTTTTATTTCGTATTGAACAGTGTGGTGTCGCGACGATTATTTTTGTTGAGTGTATACAGGTTTTTTCTACATAATAAATAAAAAATTCGTTCCAGCCGGGTGTCATTTGACACCTCTCAAGTTTTATTCATACCTGTTATACCTGTGCTGCACATGTAGCCCAAGTATTACTTTTAAATAAACCCGTGACAGGGACTTCAAAATTGTCGAAAATAAACTTGCTACAGTCCAGTCACCGCCGGAATAATAACTGTGAACTTTATCTTGTGGAAATTGTAACTTGTAAAATTGTAGGTGCTGTTTTTGATGTCTAAAACTACCTGTTTCACAAACAAACAACATGAATAATGTTAACTAAGAACCAATACAGCGACGTGAAATCTACCTTTGAATTGGAATAACACAGGCGTTGTTGGAATTGATAAATTAATTTTTGCTATGACTTTTCCTTTTGACCTTGTAGATTCTTTGATGCTTGTTAACGTATGATTTTATTTTACGTTTTGTAAAGTAAGCAATGACTTATTTTCGGGCCTACTCTGTCCTCTCATACTTAAGTACTAAAGCTGTAACAACAATATTGTAAAACCAAATGATTTTAAAAGAGTAACCATGGAGTTTCTTGCCGGTTCTTCTCCATAGGAAACGACCAACCCGAACCGTGCACCTTTTCTCGACGTTTTATAAGTGCCCATGTAGGCCTATGTGAAATAAAAACATTTTGATTTGATTTTCCATTATGTTGTCTTGGTTATAAATGTAAAAAATATTTTGTTCCAGGTAAAAATATCAACATCAATGGGATTAAAACATAAAACAGTATCGAACTTAGTGGCGAAATGGCAACAAGTAGCAGATGAAATCCACTCTGATTGATTCCAGGACTTTTTGAACAATCAGCTGCTTCAAGTGATGCGTTTGGGGAAAACGCTGTACAGACTAATTAGCAAGGTTAAAACTGTGAAAATTGTTAAGTTTTATAGTAAAAAGGTCAGCTTAATGTTTTTTACAAGAAACTTAGGCGTTAGACTGAAATAAAAGTCGTGGTATAGAAGCAGATACAAATATTTAAGTTTGTGCCTAAGAATCATGTGACCGGTTATCGTCAATTATGTAAGAAGACAATATTGCAATTACGTAAAACAAGACACATGATTTGTACTGGAATTATTTAGCATTTAAAAGTAAACATGTATTAATCAACAAAAAAACTTCTCCCGCTCTGGGCGGAGCGGGAGGGAGTGTCAGACTTATGCTTGCTAAAACTCATCCATGTTCCTTCTGTTGCCCTTAATGTTCCGGGGCCGCGGTATCTCTTTCAAACAACCCGCAACCCCGGCAGGTAGTGACCCTGGCAGGCCCCTCTGCTTTACTGACATCTCTTAAAGGTACCACGTCTCCGGAACGTGGTATGTCTTTCGAACAACCCGCAACCCCAGCAAGTTGTCCCTATAACGCAGTTCTCTCGATCCAAGCTTACTCGGGACTTCAAACGACGTCTTAGGCAGTATTGTGTTAATGTCACTCCAGTTTGGGAAAGACAAGTACCCATAGAGAACATCTAGCGCCGTCTCTTTCACACAGTCTGTGGTGGTAAAAAAAAACGTCATAAAAGAAAAATAAACTAGTGAACAATTTAGTGATTCCTTCCGTACCGAGTAACTAGACTGCGAAATGTAGAATAGTTAATAACAAGTGGTCTAAGATTTAGCAGAAATATTACACCAAAAAGCTCCTTTATAGTACAAATTGGTAATTGCTGCAACATTTTATTATTCGAAGTAATATCGTGATAGATAATGTACTTTGCAAATGTATTTGTTAATTTAGGACAGCTGTCTTCATATTTTTTTACTCTACAACACTGGTGTTAAACAAACAATAAATTCGTAATACATTTCTAAGAAAACAAATGAAAATATAAGTCACTGTAAATATCTTATTTTTAAAACTTCATAATTTTGAGCACATTGTCAATAGAAATAAGTTCCGTTATCCGTAAATCGATACATACTTTAATTTAATTAAGTTTTTGTAAATATTTTATGTATTTTGTAAATAATATTAATAAACATTATTGAGACCAAATTATGTCATTTTTATTTATTTAATATTTGTTTGTAACTCGAGGATCTCGTGGCTAAATAATAGCAGCCGCTCAGGTCGATCTTTAGGTTAAGCTGCGCTTGCTTAGGTTGGTCTGTGGATGGGTAACCACCCGTTACATACTGAGTTTTCGCCGAGCCTCGAAAAGCACGTTAAGCTGTTGGTTCTGGCTGTCATTTGCATATCTTTGACATTCGTTATAAGTAGTCACTGTCCCGAAAGTTACAACCAGTCCCACCAAGGGGTATCGTTTTACCTAGTACTAACTGGGTTGTGGAGGTCAGATAGGCAGTCGCTAAATTTAAAGTACTGGTATTCACCGTCATCCGGTTACACTGGAAGCCGACCCTAACAAAGTCGGGAAAAGGCTGGCATAAACTCAAACTCAAAAGCATTTATTTCAATTAGACCATTACAGACACTTTTGAATGTCAATAATCAAAATGTTGAAGCTGCAGTCCCGATTATAAGACAATAACTCTTGAAAGTACTGTATTTATTCCTTAGCGTTGTTCTCTATGGAGAAGAAAGGACAAGAAACTCCATGGACACTCTTTTTAATTAGGATATTATTATAAAATCGTATTTACATCATTCGTGTTGAGATCCTCCATTATACAAATAATTATGTGAGAATGATGTAGAAAGACGTGCACAGTAAGAGCGTCCAGAGTAAAAACAAAAATTTCAATTTAAAAATCTACCTACTTAAATAAATTAAAACTATGATGGGTTAGCAGTAAACGACTAGACACAATACCCACCTGGACGGAGGATCGCCCCGAATGAAGTACTTCACGCCCTGGTTTTTATACCTCCTAAACCTAACCTGGCGAAATGTGGATGTCCCGTTTGTGCATCTTTGCCCTAACCCTTGCGAAACAAGCGTGATGTTTTATTAATAACTAGCTTTTGCCCGCGGCTTCGCTCGCGTTAAATTCGTGGTAACACAGTTACCCTTTCCTGATTTGCAGGTACCGGCTACCTGTAGTTTTTGCCCTTGCGCCTATTTATTGTAATAGCAAAGCTAAGTTTTCCCTTTTCTTCCCTCTTTCTAAAAAAAAGCCAATGTCCGTATCCAGGGTCTCAACTATCTCTGTACCAAAATTCATCAAAATCGCTTTGGCCATTTAGGCCTCTGCCTCGAATCTCGCGGGCAGCGGGGCGGCGGCGGCGGCGGCGCGGGAGCGGCAGGATCTTAGGCCTCTGCCTCGAATCTCGCGGGCAGCGGGGCGGCGGCGGCGGCGGCGCGGGAGCGGCAGGATCTTACGCGTATAATCAAATGGACCGGCCCTCGAATACAGCGGTGCAGGAGCGGCGCGGGGGCGGGCAACGAGCGGTGCACTCCAGTCAAGCGGTGACCGCCCGCGTTGCGCGTCTGCATTGTAGGTATAGTGTTGTACATTTTTTTTGTGACGTATCAAAATGTCTTCGGACGTGCAAGAGCTAATTATTTCGGCAATCTTTGAGAGGACACCCATATGGAACAGCAAAGATGTGAACCATAAAAATAGAAGAATAATTAACCAATTATGGGAAGAAATAAAAAACGAACTGAATGTTAAAGTTAAAGTCTGTTCTTCATAATTTCGATAAAACTCGCCATTTATTTTCCTTGCAATAAATGGAGCGTTAGGAATAAATTTGAATCAAAAAGATGTCGCCGTTTTTCAGACGTTTCGTTCGCGAATAAAAACAAATATCTCGACAACACAACCACGAACACAACACTACACCGCTATAGTGCCGCGCGATCTGCCCGCTAGTTTGGAGAACAGGTATGCGTTGCCCGCCCCGCTGCCGCGCCGCCGCCGCCGCCGCCCCGCTGCCCGCAAAATTCGAGGCAGAGGCCTTAGGCCTCTGCCTCGAATCTCGCGGGCAGCGGGGCGGCGGCGGCGGCGGCGCGGGAGCGGCAGGATCTTACGCGTATAACCAAATGGACCGGCCCTCGAATACAGCGGTGCAGGAGCGGCGCGGGGGCGGGCAACGAGCGGTGCACTCCAGTCAAGCGGTGACCGCCCGCGTTGCGCGTCTGCATTGTAGGTATAGTGTTGTACATTTTTTTGTGACGTGTCAAAATGTCTTCGGACGTGCAAGAGCTAATTATTTCGGCAATCTTTAAGAGGACACCCATATGGAACAGCAAAGATGTGAACCATAAAAATAGAAGAATAATTAACCAATTATGGGAAGATATAAAAAACGAACTGAATGTTAAAGTTAAAGTCTGTTCTTCATAATTTCGATAAAACTCGCCATTTATTTTCCTTGCCCTATAGTAGGGATCCACTTCTTCTTTTGCCCACAATAAATCGAGCGTTAGGAATAAATTTGAATCAAAAAGATGTCGCCGTTTTTCAGAAATTTCGTTCGCGAATAAAAACAAATATCTCGACAACACAACCACGAACACAACACTACACCGCTCTATTGCCGCGCGATCTGCCCGCTAGTTTGGAGAACAGGTATGCGTTGCCCGCGCCGCTCCCGCGCCGCCGCCGCCGCCGCCCCGCTGCCCGCAAAATTCGAGGCAGAGGCCTTACGCGTATAATCAAATGGACCGGCCCTCGAATACAGCGGTGCAGGAGCGGCGCGGGGGCGGGCAACGAGCGGTGCACTCCAGTCAAGCGGTGACCGCCCGCGTTGCGCGTCTGCATTGTAGGTATAGTGTTGTACATTTTTTTGTGACGTATCAAAATGTCTTTGGACGTGCAAGAGCTAATTATTTCGGCAATCTTTGAGAGGACACCCATATGGAACAGCAAAGATGTGAACCATAAAAATAGAAGAATAATTAACCAATTATGGGAAGATATAAAAACGAACTGAATGTTAAAGTTAAAGTCTGTTCTTCATAATTTCGATAAAACTCGCCATTTATTTTCCTTGCCCTATAGTAGGGATCCACTTCTTCTTTTGCCCACAATAAATCGAGCGTTAGGAATAAATTTGAATCAAAAAGATGTCGCCGTTTTTCAGACATTTCGTTCGCGAATAAAAACAAATATCTCGACAACACAACCACGAACACAACACTACACCGCTCTATTGCCGCGCGATCTGCCCGCTAGTTTGGAGAACAGGGGGCTTAGACAAAGTAACAATTTAAAAACGATAACGAAGTTAGAAATCGTTATCGCTCAGCAGTCACTAATACATTTTCAACTTTATACCCTAGTGCATAAAGTTGAAAATCTATTAAAGACTGCTGAGCGAAACAAACAAAAACGATATGTAAACGTCAATAGATTTTCAACTTTATTAAACACGTGTATAAAGTTGAAAATGTATTAGTGATTGCTGAGCGATAACGATTTCTAACTTCGTTATCGTTTTTAAATTGTTACTTTGTCTAAGCCCCCAGGTATGCGTTGCCCGCCCCGCTGCCGCGCCGCCGCCGCCGCCGCCCCGCTGCCCGCAAAATTCGAGGCAGAGGCCTTAGGCGTGAAGACGTAACAAACAAACTCACCTTCGCTTTTATAATATTAGTAAGGATATAAGCACAAAAATTTAAAGATCTTGTATTATGTCATAGTTATCTGTCATTTGGTTTGAAATTGCTCCAATTCTCAAACTCTAAACTTATGAGTTAGTCTCCATTCATAAGTTCTGAGTAGGACCTACCTACTAGGTATCAATACAGGGATCAGGGGAGACCAACGGCACAAACTGTTATCACGCATTCAGTAGGTACGTTATTCTAGCTACTACTAGCTGTGCCCAGAGGTTTCAACCGCTTTTCAGCTCCTTTTCGTGAGATGAAAATTAGATTACGAACGATTCTGTGACCTACGGAATAAAACAAAACATTTCATAAACACCGGTCAAGCCATTTCGGAGGGGTATGGCTACTAAAGCTGTCACGAGAATTTTATATAGGTAACCTATAAGATAAGACCGGAAAAACGTTGTTTGCCTCTTGTACAGTAAATCAATTTTGGTGACATACCGGTAGAAGCGCCACCTATACAAAAAATGGCAAAGAGCGTATCAGAATCGCGCACCAAAGGCATAGATGATACACTATAACTAGCTACCAAAGGTTCCGTTCAAAGTTGCGACAAGAACAGCCACATTTTTTGATTGCGTCGAATTAGAGGCTTGATTTTTTTCACACCACAAAGGGACCACAGAGTTGAGTATATACCTAGTTTAGTTTCAGCTCGATACCTTCAGGCGTTTCCGTGATAATGGGTCTTAACAGACAGACAGGTGGACAACAAAGTGATCAGATATCCTAAAATGACGAAACCCTCCAGGAACCCATTGAAATACTATATACACAGAATTTCTTCCAAATCGGTTCAGCCATTTAGAAGGAGTTAAGTAACAAACACTCGAACCGAAGAATCTCATTAACTATTTTAGTGTTTGATAGCCTATCTATCGAGGGAGGCTATGTAGCATGCTACGACCCTTAGGTTCCAACCGAAGGGTAGCATGCTACGACCCTTAGGTTCCAACCGAAGGTGAAAAAATTAACTAGCTGTGCCCACAGCTACTTAAATCGAAAGGAACTGTTCCATATACGTTTTGACGTGTACATAATGAACTTTTGAAGGAAACAGCAATTTGATTGTTTACCGTTAAAAAGTATTAATTTGTAGGAAGAAAGAACAATGAATTGATTTATTTATAACTAGCTGTCTCGCGCGGATTCACCCGCGTCTTTGGTCACTGCCCCGCTCTCGTGGGTAAAAACGTAATGTCATATAACCTATGTTACTCTTGTAATAATGAAGCATTCTAATGGTGAAAGAATTTTTGCAAAACGCTTTTGTAATTTTTGCGTTAAATCGTAGCAAACAAACTAACAAATATCACTTTATAAAGTTAGTTTAGATGTAGGGTTGAGAATGATGTAGGTACATAAAACGTGGTGACGTTTAAGCGTGGGTCTTCATTTCACCCTGTTTTTACTTGTCTATACAAAGTGTAACGTAATAAGCGCAAGACCTGAAAATAGTTTGCTCAGAATGGGCTTCTGAATCGATTCCCGTCATTATTTATATGTGTTAATTTTTCACGAAAATATCTTTCATCTAATTGAAAATATGTCCACCACGTAAACATAACAAGGTAAAAATACATTTTGTTTAAAGAAATTGTGACTTTAACTCAAAGACATAAAGACTTTTTAAATGCACGAATGTATTTGTAATTCACTCAACTTGCACTAGCTACGTTAAAAAACATATTAGTTGCGGAAATTTAGAACTTATCTTAAAGTATTAAAGCTTATTTAAACGCATGATTGTATTTGGTTTATACCGCCTTAGTGGCGGTATAAATCAAAGTGTTACCGCCGCCGCCATAGGCACCGCCGCATGCGCCGAACATCAAACGCGTTACCTACGTAACCTACGTTAGTAAATTTTTGTCCGCGGACGGTAAGAGTTGTGTTTTGTTTACGCGCGCGATGTCATTCCAGTACACCCATATTCAGTACACGGAGATGGTGAGGACCCTGGCTCGTTGTAATGACAATGTCGAGTTAGCATGCCGCGAGTTTAATATTAGATATGGTACCCGAGTAAGCGCCCGGACAATGCTAAGCGCAACTCAGCGTCTGAGGGACTCCGGTACTCTCTTCATCGACGGTGCACCCGCGCATTTCTCATGGAACGTGCGACGGCATCTGGATACGGAATACCTATGGCCCCCGTTAGACCCAGGTCGCCTGATCTTACGCCGTTAGATTTTTATTTGTGGGGTCGAATAAAATCGCTTGTTTATGTAAACGAGGCTGAAGCTTGTTTATGTAACAAGTGTTGAAGACCTTAAAGAAAAAATTTAACTTGCATTCATCGTAGTGAAAAGTGAAACTAATGTGCTTAACAGACTAAAATTATTAATCTTAAGAAAACGTGCAAGTGCAGTGTAAATTAATGTTATTTACATTAATTTACACTATTTCTTCGTTTGTTCAATCATGTGAGTACCTAATTTTATCATTTATCGATTTTAATACCTGTAAATATTACGATTCTAATCTTTCTAAACACGCCGGTTTTGAATAGGTACGACATCGCAATAGTTAGGTAGTTACTACCCTGCGCATCAGAGATAACATTAATTATTTAATAGTAAAGCGGTCTCTAATAAATAGATCGCAGTACTTACTTAAAATTAAACAAAAATATTTAAATCCGACAGTCTTAAGCCTGTGAAAGTTTGATGGAAAGAAGGAATCATAATTTTACTAGCAAATTATTTATCAATAATAGTCACATTACACGTAATTTATTAATCTTATTCCGTATTCTGTGCGTTATTTTGTTCGGACATTGAACTAACGTAGGTACTACAGCCGTACGCATGCTAGTCAGCTGGTACATTTGTGTGCGGGGCGGGGCGCACACGATTCGATCTGTACGCACACACGTACAGATTGAGTCATGTGCCCAAACGTCTGACACTTACTCAGGGTAAACATCTTATTAAAAAAAACTAGGGGAGGTTTAACTAAATGAAATTGCATATGTTATTTTAGTCTTATAAATTAATATTCTAATTGGGGTGTATGAGGTCTTGCGCTTATTCCGTTACACGTCGTATATGACGACAAGGTTGCCGCAGTGCCCGAGCGATCGACTGCCGCGCTGCGTGTCGCGGTTTCGATTCCCGCACGGACCTAATATTTGTATGGCCTACAGATAGTTGTTCCGGGTCTGGCTGTTTGTGTATGCGAGTTTAAATGTTTGTAAACGCACCGACGATACAGGAAAAATACCTAGTGTGGGGCAACGCTTTTTTTTTTAAAAAAAAAAGATATCTTTATAATACAAGACGTGTATCACGAACACGTACTTGATCACTTCCAATTCCCGTCTATTTAGGAAAAGCCATGTTAATTCCCGAATTCCAGTTAATACGCTCATTGAATTCCAAATGACAACTTAATTAGCAGTATTCAAACTCAACATAAATGTAGTTTCAATAAAACACCAACAGACTGTCGCTGTCAAGTCAGGTCTTGGTAACTAAACCTGTATTTCAGAGGCAATAAGGACGGTTATACGGTGGCATTTTGTATGCTAAGTTGGGTAGGTGCGTGATTAGGATTAAGAATGTTATTTTGATTATCTGAATTAGGGGTTGAGTTACTCAGGTGGAAAAGGGTAGAAGTGACCGATTTATTTTTAGGAAATTATTCATTGAAATAAAATTTGTTCTAAATGTTGAATAACCTTGCAATAACCAGTTTCTCCAGCATTTTATTTATTTAGATACTAGCTATTGCCCGTGACTTCATTCCCGTGGCAATGTTATAGTGTAAGTTTTTAACAAAAAAAATGTGCTGTTTCACACTATTATCTATCTATATCTGTGCCAAATTTCATCCAGATCCGTGCAGCAGTTCCGGCGTAATTATATAACAAACGGCAATCCATCCAATCCAACTAAACATTTATAATAGTACTTACATAAGCAGGTTTATTATATATAACATGTCATATATTGACTGTGAGTTATGAAAACGTATTATTATGACATTACTAACATACGTAGGTTTGATAAAATGGCTCACCCCCTAATGGGAACTGGTGAAGTGTAGGTTCACTTACTGTTTAGGAACACCTCTGCCTGGGAATTCAATATTATGTTGCTTTGGTTCGGCTCGGATGCCCAACATAAACTACAAAACAGAATGTGTCACCCGAATATCTAAGGCACCAAGTGAAAAAGTAAATCACTCATCCACTGCGCCAATTGTAACGTAGACATTTTACATAAGTACTGCGAAGGTTTGATAACAATAACCAAACCTTAAAGAGCGCAGGCTGGTTTGCAATGACGCCATGACGTTACTCAAGTTGTAAAAATATCCTACATATTAGGTCCTTACATATGAAATTGGCGTTTTTCGTACTGGCCACTTTAATCACGAATTTCTCCTCTTTGGTAAGGAATTCCAAATTCAAATTTGTACAGCTATTTACTCATGTATTTGTGCTTCGATGACCGTCATTCATTTGTTTTTTTTCTTCTGTTTTTTCTGTTTGCGTCACTCATTTTACAAAATGGAAAATTTAAAATATCGCATTATTTACGAGTACGAGTTCCGCCGTGGCACTAGTGCTGCGGAAACGACTCGAAGGGTGAATGATGTGTATGGCGGTCATGTTGCAAAAGAAAACACAGTTCGTTTTTGGTTCCAACGTTTTCGTTCTGGAAATTTCGACCTGCAGAACAAGCCCCGTGGACGGCCTGAGACCCAAGTTGATAATGGAGAATTGAAGGCTATTGTGGAAGCGGACCCATCGCAAACCACGTCCGAGTTAGCTGCAGGCTTCGATGTTGGTGATAAAACTGTTTTAATTCACTTGAAGCAAATTGGGAAGATTAAAAAGCTTGAAAGGTGGGTACCTCACGAATTGACTGAAGCAAACCGGCAAACGCGCGTCGACTGCTGCGTTACATTACTGAACCGGCACAACAATGAAGGTATTTTAAACCGAATCATTACCTGTGATGAAAAATGGATTCTTTACGATAATCGGAAGCGCTCAGCGCAATGGTTGGATCCTGGCCAGCCAGCCAAATCCTGCCCCAAGCGAAAATTAACCCCAAAAAAGTTACTTGTAAGCGTTTGGTGGACTAGTGCCGGTATTGTTCATTACAGTTTTCTCAAATCTGGCCAGACTATTACAGCTGATGTCTATTGTCAGCAATTACAAACCATGATGGAAAAGCTAGCGGCTAAACAACCAAGGCTGGTCAATCGCTCCACGCCACTGCTGCTTCACGACAACGCCAGACCACACACTGCGCAACAGACGGCTACCAAATTAGAAGAGCTTGAATTGGAATGTCTTAGACATCCTCCGTACTCCCCGGACCTTGCTCCAACAGATTACCATTTTTTTCGCAATTTGGATAACTTTTTGCAAGGGAAAAAATTCAACTCCGATGGGGTAGTCCAAATCGCCTTCAAAGATTTTATTGATTCCCGTCCGACTGGTTTTTTTAGTAAAGGGATCAATGAACTACCTATAAGATGGCAAAAGTGCATTGAAAACAATGGTTCATACTTTGATTAATTAAATATATTATATTAAAAAATATTCGACTTTTTGTTCCTTCCATACAAAACGCCAATTTCATATGTAAGGACCTAATATTATAATACAAACAATAATATTGTAAATGCGAATGTTTGTGAGGATGGATGTATGGATGTATATATATATGTTACTCTTTCACGTCAAAACGGCTGAACGGATCTTCATGTAGTTTGGCACAAAGGTAGATTATAGTCTGGAATAACCCACAGGATACTTTTTTTCAATTGTCACGCGTGTGAAGCCGCGGGCGCCAGCTAGTCGTACAATATAAAAATAGAAGAGAATAACTTTGCAATTATGTTACATGGACATATTGGTAAAATGATAATATAAAATATAGTAAAAAGTGTTTAATGCTTCTTTTTATTACGAGTAAACTCCCCCATATCATAAAAATATTACAGTACCTACCTACCCCTTCACGCTAACATCGGACGTGTGAAACCATTCAGGGGAGCTAATTCGGGACTTCACTCGGCAGAAACATTTACGAATCTTTTTTCAACGATAGGTACGCATTTTGTACCTTGAGATATGTTCCGAAGTTTCTGCCCAACGAACCAAAAAAAAAATGCGTGAAAAATAAATCAGCTCTAAGAAAGAATTGGAAAGTAAAACCTTTTTCGAATGCGTAAGATTCCTTAGCAAGGTTTTTGTCTAATTCGTAAAAGGATATGCCGGAAATCTCTTCGAGAAATCCGAAGATAAATGGTTTTCCGAACACGTTCATGGATTTTTAATGATATATTACAATTTGGATGGCTTTAAGATTAGAGGTACACCAAAGACAAGATCGATAGAGTGCGTGAAGGATGGTATGGCTAGCATGGAAGTGAATGCTAAGATGACGAGAAATAGAGTAGTATGGAAAAAGAAGATACGAACCCAAAGAAATTGAGATAAACGCAGGATAATTATGACATTAAGGGCAGTATTTAGAAACAAACCTCACTTTTTTAACCCGGTTGCGAGACCGCAATTTGGGATATCGATATAATTAAGGTAAGGTTTGCGACTCGATTTTCAAATGAGATTACTACTGATTAATAGCTGTTCTATCGCTAAGATGGTCTCAAGACATGGTAGATCTTATCTTAAGACCATCTGCTCGTTAAAATCACGTTTGACAGTTGGTTGACTTGTGTTGGTTTGTGTGCGGTACGTGAAAAAACTGACGCGACGGGTGTGCACGCGAGTTATTAACAAAATATAGCTAAAATATAAACTTTCTTCGGAATTGTTTTCCAATATGACAGATTCTATGTGGTAAAATAGAGATCACATTTCAATCTGTCTATTAATTCGTATCAAATATGGTGCGACTGAGTATAGAGTTGAGATGATCTTGATACTGTATTTATTAATTAAGTAACATCTCAAGAGAATGGTCTTACGTTGAGACCGAGTTTTTCTTAAGACCACGAGTGAGATTTGTTTTTTCTCACTTTTTTTTAAAGTGCCTATGTCTGTCTCCAGGGTCCCAACTATCTCTGTACCAAAATTCATCAAAATCCATTTAGGCGTGAAAACGTAACAAACTTACTTTCGCTTTTATAATATTAGTAAGGATATGGTTTTTAGGGTCCTGTACCACTATGTTTTAATTCGACGAATGAAAATAAACTTGCTCCATTCCTTCATTATTTTGATTAGATATCTAACTATACACAAAGCTGTACCTAACGAAATCTGTAGGTAAAGTAACTGAAAAATCTTCAAAAAGTAAGTACGTGCAAAGGGTCCTACTACAATGAAAATGCTGATGAATAAGAATTTTCGCGCCCTTCAGGCAGAGCACCCCTGAACAGCTCTTACAACATCATTGAAACTGGTTAACTTGTGTCCTTTACAGTTTTGAGGGTACCTGCATTTACAATATAGCTCTGTAGGTCACTTTATCAAATATTAGACTAGCTTTTGCCCGCGGCTTCACTCGCGTTAAATTCGTGTTGACACAGTTCCCCTTTCCTGATTTGCAAGTACCTATTTGATAAGTAATAGCACAGCTAAGTTTTCCCTTTTCTTCCCTCTTTCTCCCTCATATTCCACTTCTTTTAAAAAAATAACCTAAATCCGTCTTCTGGGTCCCAACTAACTCTGTACCAAAATTCATCAAAATCGGTTTAGCCATTTAGGCGTGAAGTCGTAACAAACAAACTCACTTTCACTTTTATAATATTAGTAAGGATTCTGTGTCCTGGCTTCTCACTTAGGTGCTAGAAAACGCAAGTAAGCACTAAAAACACCATCTACTTATGACAAGGCAAGTATGGATAATAAAACCTGTTATTTCTAGAATAAAAATCTAATCTGTCAGTATGTAATGGTGTTTGCGTAGGCACGTTTAAATAATGTCTGTCTAGACTCGAGTGGCTGCCTAAATAACTCCTCTTACATGGTACGAACCTACACAAACATGTAACAAAAAACCCAATTTTTACAAGCTTTCTTTTTGCGGATGCGAAATCCTCAAATAACTTCCCCGCTCTGGGCGGAGCGAGCGGAGTGTCAGACTTGTACTGACTAAAACCCACCCATGTTCATTTTATTGCTCTTTACGTTCCGGGGCCGCGGTATATCTTTCGAACAACCCGCAACCCTGGCACACAACCCCGAACCTGCAACCCCAGCAGGCAACCCGCTACCCATTTTTACAAGCTTTTATTCAACTTGCAACCCACTGACTCTTTTTAGGGTTCCCTATCTAAAAAGGATCACTTTGTTGTTTATTTATATTTATTTTATTTTATTTATTTGGCTCACCAACAACTGAATACACAGTACAAGTAAGAAATACATCGAACAAAACTTATAGATTAGTGTATCAATCTCTTACAGGTAAGCACATCATGCATTATGTTAATGTTCACTGAAGATGAGTAGCTTTATTATCACCTAAAACTATACTGGTTAAAATTTAAATTAAATTAATATGCAAGCCTTAACACTAAACACTAAAATCGTTTTACAAGTTTTTATAAATAATGCTTCTAAACATACTAAGTGAGTCAGAGTGAATATCGACCAGATCGCTGCAGCTGTTCAATAACTTACATACGCGGGGGATAGGGGAATTAGCACCAAGGACAGTTCTGCGAAGTGGGGGGCGCAAAGGTGTTATAGGAGCTCTTGGACTTTTGGTGGGTACACGAAAGTTGATCCTGCTCATTAATTGTGGACAATCAATTTTATTTCTGTCAATTTTAAATAAAAACAAAGCATCCAATAAATCTCTCCTCTTTTGTAGGGAGATCATTTTAAAATGCAGGAGCCTGTCTTTATACGACCGTACCTTTTTAGCTACCCCGGAAGAGTATGCTAAATCCCACAGAAATCGTTTTTGTACCCTTTCCAATCTTAGTGCGTGGGTGGCATAGTGAGGTCTCCAGACAGTGCTGCAATAATCTAAAGAGCTATCTATGGACCAAACAGTTATAAAGCAGAATTTTTGTCTTACTGCGACGAAAGCAAGTAACATTTCTTATGACAAACCCAAGTATTCTCGAGGCTTCGTCTGTCTGTCTGTTAAGACCCTTTAGCACGGGAACACGTGCAGGTAACGAGTTGAAATTAAAAACATGTAAGTACTTAAATCTGTAGTCCCTTGAACTTGTGAAAATCATGTCTCTAACACGCCTACGCAGTCCAAAGATATGGCTGTTTATGTCGCAAGTCTGTACGAAACCGTCGGTGTTCGAGTCCGACTCGCACTTGACCGGCTTTTTTTTATTAGAAAACATCAAATTACTTCTCCCGCTCTGGGCGAAGTAGAAGGGAGTTTCAGACTTTTATTCACTCTCTATCCATGTTCCTTCTTATGCTCTTTATGTTCCAGGGCAACGTTATCTCTTTCGAACAAACCGCAACCCCGGCAAGACAAAGGAACCCTAGTTACTTAATCCTTGTCCTTACTATTATTATAAAAGCGAAAGTGAGTTTATTTGTTTGTTACGTCTTCACGCCTAAATGGCAAAACCGATTTTGATGAATTTTGGTACAGAGATAGTTGGAACCCTGGAGACGGACTATTTAAAAAAAAGTGAGACATAGGGAAGAAAAGGGAAAACTTAGCTTTGCTATTACAATAAATAAGGCGCAAGGGCAAAAACTACAGGTAGCAGGTACCTGCAAATCAGGAAAGGGAAACTGAAGCGTTACCCTGAATTGAACGCGAGCGAAGCCGCGGGAAAAAGCTAGTTTAAGTTAATATGCTTAAGGCTGTATATGGTACCAACAACGAAAACAACGAAACTAATTAGCGGCTAAATTTCAATACCTACTCAACCCAAACATTTGGGTTGAGTAGGTATTGAAATTTTGAATGAGGCAACTGATATCATTTCGCGATAACGATGTTGGTCCTTTGGAGAAAGTTGTTCCATTTAATCCTACTAATATTATAAATGCGAATGTTTGTGAGGATGGATGTTTGTTAATCTTTCACATCAAAACGGCAGAACTGATTATAGTCTGGAAGAACACATAGGATACTTTTTTTTCGATATGACGCGGGCGAAACCGCGGGCGCCAGCTAGTCGTTCATACAATCTTTTTGTTACATCAGCCTAACATTTTCCCAAATATGTTGTTTCTTTTTTATGTGAGAGGGCAAACGAGCGACCTGGTCACCGTGGTGAATACCGCCGCCAATAGACACCCACAATACCATGGTTTTTGCGGCTGCATTGAAGGCTCTTTAAGAAGGAGTCCCAGTCGAATACAGCTAGCTGAATTACCAGTATTTTACATGAATGGAGTTACTGCCTAGTTGACCTCCACAACCTAGTTAAAAACTGGGTAATACGATAGGTACCCCTTGGTGAAACTGTCAGACTCTTGGCTACCGACTATCAAAGACCTACAAATGACAACCAGAACTAACTGCTTAACGTGCTTTTAGCACGGAGGAAACTCGATATGTAATCGGTGGTCACCCATCCACAGGCCAACCTATCAGAGCATTGCTTAACCTAAAGATCGACACCTAGGTTTGATCTTTAGGCATGAGTTTTTCCCTTTTTGTTAGACGCTGTTTGTAAAAATAATAAATAAAATGCCATTTATTTCCTGCAAACTATACATTGTTATTATAATTAAGGTACAATTAAGTACTTAGTTTAATGTCAGTGCTGATTCCTATTCTTAATATATTGGTATTTTAAATTATTGATATGATAAAAATACGTAAGACGCTGTTTGTACCTATATGTACTTATTTAAGTTAACCTACTTAAGTATTACAAGTACTTGAAACGGGATATTTCCCATGTTTGTTATTTATTGAGCTACTTATTTCCCAATTGAAACGTATTCCTGTAACGTCTGTAACCTAGCCAGTCGATACGGTCATAAACGTGGTCGTATAACAAGCACATAACGGCACATATATACAATTGCTGGCTAACGGCACAACAAATATATATACAGAAGTCAGATAGACAGGCTTTGAGCCGTGTCCTAACCAAGGTGATTGTCTTACACCCGGTTCCAATAAACAAAAAACGATTCGTTTTGCTTACGGATAGTAGTATTTTGACATACGTTCTATGAGACGTGTATGAGACGTATGTCAAAATACAACTATCCGTAAGCACAACGAATCGTTTTCTTAAGACCATGTGGACGTCGCTTTCATCTTATTTAGCCAAGGGTTGCGGGTTGTTCGAAAGAGACAACGCGGCCCTGGAATATAAAGGGCAAAAGAAGGAACATGGACGTGTTTTAGTCGGTAAACGTCTGACACTCCCCCTTCGCTCCACCTAGAGCGGAAGAAGATATTCATGAGAACAGAGAGCAAGTTACTGTTCTCAGAATGAATGAGTGTCATGTACCTAATGATTATGAACGCGACGATATATTTACTACACTATAGTTAGCGAACGGCAATGGGAGATCATCAATGTACCTAAGGTTCTATGTCGCGTGTGATAGATTATTCCAATAATTTCAGTTTGTTTATTTCAACAAATTACATCTGTTTTTTTAATTGAACACAAATAAAGATATACCTGTTATCATTATAATCTTGTTTACATGTGATACACAACATTCAACAGTTGTTACGCATGGTCAACCTTAATAGATCGCTGCATCGGCATACCTGCATATACATTGCACACGGCACATACGGGCACGAAACGCAAGCTCAGCATAACGTGACCAATTGACGTCAATCGAACCTTTCCATAGAAACATAAAAACGTGGAGCGGCACTTTTGGATCTGACATCGACCAATTGACACTTTAGTATAATTAGTCGTAATTTCAATACTTTGTAATACAGTAATAAATTAGTTTATTAAAATAAATTTGCATTTTTTTGGATCCTCCGGTTGCACCCATCGTAATTGGCGCAGTCGGTAGGATAGTCCAGTAAATTCAGTGAATCGATCACCGACAACGGGCTATTCGAACCTACGGGTGTGCGGCTACGGAGGAGTATCCGAATATCGATACCACAGAGAGATGCAGATTTGGTAAGTACCTAGATCTACTAGAGTTGCTCGCCTTCCTATATTTTAGTATCCTTTGTGTAATTTCCTTTTTTTTTCTGTGTTTCCTTTGTATTAATTTCCTCAAGTGTTTCTATTAAACTTTCAAAATTTTTCACCCACGTATATCACGGACTCCTAAGTCGAGTATTTCTAATAGGAACTCGCAAATCGATGCGAATAGGAATTTAGATACTATATTAGAAGATAGTGAAAGTGTAGAATCTTACTTAATTATAGAGAATAATTTAACTAACAAAATGAGTACCGATTTGGTAGATCAAGTTTACAAGGCCTTACGCCTCGTTCCCGAATTCGACGGGAACCCGAACGTGCTCACGCGGTTTGTACGTTTATGTGACCAACTTGTCGCGCAATTTGTTAAGGCAGAGCCAGGTTACGAACTAAGTAATTTATCCTTGTTGAACGGCATACTTAATAAAGTTACCGGAAATGCCGCCCGCACAATAAATTCAAACGGCATTCCCGAAACCTGGCAGGGTATTAGAAACGCCCTGATTAATAACTTCTCGGACCAGCGGGACGAGACCGCCTTATACAATGATTTGGCCCTGTTAACGCAAAAGAATTTATCACCACCGGAATTTTACGAAAAGTGCCAAACTTTATTTAGCACAATTATGACGTATGTGACCTTGCATGAGTCCATATCTACTACCATCGAGGCCAAACGGGCACTATATAAAAAATTAACCCTACAGGCATTCGTTCGTGGCCTAAAAGAACCTTTAGGCTCGCGTATTAGGTGCATGCGACCCGACACCATCGAAAAGGCTCTCGAGTTTGTGCACGAGGAAATTAACACCATGTACTTACAGCAGCGTAATGACCATTTGCCGGAGCGGAGACCTGTGCAGTCTACGTCTTCATTTAATCCCAGTACGTATCAGATTAAGCCATTTAATTTGCATACTCCACAGCCAGTCACTTTTTCAGCGCCGTTTAATCAGCCCGGTCCCTCCAAAAGTTTTTATCAGCCACAACCGCCAAGGCCAATGCAAGCTTGGAGACCCCAAGTGCCTTTCAATCGCGGTCCCACGCGAACCCAACAAATGTTAAGCGCACCCCCGCCTAACCATAGGCCCCAGAGCAACGTGTTCCGATTGCCTCAACAAAGGCCTAGTTACACGCCCATTAATAATGGCCCTAAGCCCATGAGTGGTGTAAGCCACTTTGTTCCTAAACCTATGCCGAGACCTTCGACAGGACATGACTGGACTCAACAAGGGAATCCACCTCCCAGTAACTACTTTAAGACTCGTGAGATGAATGTTAACGAAGTAGACTTTTACGACTATTATGAATACCCCGACTATGCCTATAATGACTATTACGACCAGTTCTACCCTGTACCTTACAATTACGAACCTGTGTATGAGCCACTAGCTCATAGTGATTATGTTCCTGTGCACGTAGAGGAACATCAGAATGTGCCTGAAGGAACATCTGCCCAAGGAACGTCTGCTGAAGGCCAGGATTTTCATACAGCCCCGAAATCAGACAAACCAAAATAGAGATTAACTTACAAACCCAGAGACAACTTCCATTCATTCAGATTGCTGATCCACCCATTAAACTATTAGTAGATACCGGTGCGAACCTATCTTTTATTAGCCCGAACGTTGTAGAAAGATTTTATCATCATATCCAGTGTAATTATGAGCCTTTCGAAGTCACTAACATCCACGCGACAACTCGTAATAATTATTCCATTACTATACCGTGCTTCCCGGAATTTAAAGAAACCTGTGACATTACCCTATACATTTACAAGTTCCACAATTATTTTGACGGCTTAATAGGCTTAGACTTACTAGAAAAGTTAGAGTCTAATATAGATTTAAAGAATAAGGTTCTTGTTACACGTAATTCATCTAATCCCTTGCGAATGTATGATTCACGTAATTGTAATCTTTACGAGGACATAGTACCCGCTAATTCATCCAAATTAGCTAGAGTCCCCATTAATCTTCATGATGGTGACGTAATAATATCAGAGCAGACTATTTCCAGTTGCACTATTCGCGACTGTGTTACTTCTGCTAAAAATAACCGTGGCATCATAGAAATAATTAATCCAACTAAACATGATGTAGTTTTCTCAATGGACAGGCCAGTTACCGCGGAACTTTTTAACGAGCAAAGCGCGACTATCTATCAGCCTAGCGATCGCGTATCCGAGGTATTATCAAAACTACGCACTGACCATCTGAATCCTGAAGAACGAGCCAACTTAGAATCTCTTTGTGCACAATATGCTGACGTTTTCTATATCGATGGTGAACCTCTAACTTTCACCAATAAGATAAAGCATAGTATTCATACCACCGACGAATTACCTGTCTATACTAAGACCTATAGATATCCCTTTGTTCACAGACAGGAAGTTCAGGATCAGATTAGCAAAATGTTAGACCAAGGGATAATCCGTCCCTCGCAGTCAGCCTGGAGCTCACCCATCTGGGTAGTTCCAAAAAAATCTGATGCGTCCGGAAAGACTAAATGGCGCATAGTCGTTGATTTTCGTAAAGTCAACGAGAAAACCCTCGATGACAAGTACCCAATCCCCAATATTAATGACATCTTAGATAAACTTGGTAACTGTCATTACTTCACAACTCTAGACCTTGCAAGTGGATTTTACCAAGTAGAAATGGACCCAGCCGATATTCACAAAACGGCCTTCAATGTAGAACATGGGCACTTTGAATTTTTACGCATGCCCATGGGTCTCAAAAATTCTCCATCCACGTTTCAACGCGTGATGGATAATGTCCTCAGGGACCTCCAAAATGTCATATGTCTCGTATATCTCGATGACATAGTCGTTTTTAGTGTTTCCTTACAGGAACACATGGTAAAGGACCATGGGGGATTTTGTATGAACCCCGTCCCCACCCTTCAACAGTCTTGGGATGCGTCTCGATTTGTTCACTGGGACACATAAAAGTCTAAAGTACTTGTGTTAGTTTCAAAATCAATTGGGTTTATTAAAAAAAAGAAAAATACGCCAAAAATAAATAATCTTATTTTTAAGCAAAAATCATTATTTTCTACAAACAAAAAGCACATATTTCATGAAAACAAATGACGATTCCATACAAAAAAAATTAACATCTTTGAAAAATATTAACAGTATTCAGTTAATTAATATACATTTAACTTATAAGTAAGTACATCTAAAAGCACGTCAAACAACGAAAAAAGTTAGAAGTGTACTTCTAACTTTTTTTTTGCTAATGGGACATCATCAAACGCCCGGCCACCTCCTTTGCTAGCATTACTGCTTCGCAGAAGGAGGTGACCGCTTCCCATTCCCTCTCGCTCCGGACCATGGCCTGCACCAGGGCCGGCGGTGGCTCTGGCAGGCCCTTTTGCTTTGCTGACAGTTCTTGTGCGCGTGGAACAGTAACGCGCCGTCGAGACGGTTTGTCGTCAATAGACGGACGGACGGTGAGCTACCCATTGCACACCGTCCACAGGCCCGCATCTACGGTGGCCGGGAGCTGTCCGGGGCGTCTTCCGCGGCGGCTAGGTTGGTTTGAGGTTCTCCCCCTCAAACGACCGGCCAACTCCTTCGCTAGCAAGACTGCTTCGCAGAAGGTGACCGCTTCCCATTCCCTCTCGCTCCGGACCATGGACTGAACCAGGGCCGGACGCGAGAGATCGCCGCCGCCGCCTCCACGAGGGCACGGCGGTGCTCCGCCCGTGTCGGACGCCTTACAGCCTATTTGACCAAACAGGCGCCCTATAAAGGACCATCGATCGCAAAACCTTCGCGTAAAAGCGGTGAACTTCTTCTCGTGGCCCCCCAAGATTGGGCAACAGTCTGTGCAAAGCTCCTACTACCTTTCCAACTCGGGGAACTAGGCGCTCGAAGTGCTCTTCGAATCCCCACCGACCGTCCAAAGTCAGGCCAAGGTACTTAATGTATACCAACTCTGACTGACAAGCTGGGTGGCTCTCCGGTCCTTGGCAGCTTATGGAACCAAAGCGCCTCAGTTTTATGTGGCGCTATCTCTAGACCCGCTTCGCGGATCGACGCCACGACGTTTTCTAGTCCCAGCTTTGCAAGCTGAATAGTCTCTTCAGCAGTGTCCCCGCTAGCTAAGACCAGGGTGTCATCCGCGTAGCAAACGATAGTAACGCCAACGGGGAGATCAGTACGCAGAACCAAATCGTAAACGAGTTTCCATAAAAGAGGTCCTAAAACAGATCCCTGTGGAACTCCGCACATTATTCCTGTGACGAGCTTGTTTTAATTCTGTTGGATGATAGGTACGTTTTCTTTAATTGAAAACATTATTGGGATCGCCATAATGTAAGCCTATTTATGGCACACCGAGAAAATGTGTTAGTAAAAGAGAAAAAAAATATATAAAAAACAATATATCATAAAACCTAAACCCCACGTATTTGACATTTGTCGCCATAGTAAAAAGTTCTCTATTCTAGTAGATCTTACAAATGACACGTGTTTCTACTCTGTTGGTTGGTGGGGACGTTTCTTCCCATGGTCCTTTAGAAAAAGTATTCAAGAGATTAAGGGAATCAAACTTTAAGATCCAGATGGATAAGTCGGAATTTTTAAAGCTTGAAACTTCATACTTAGGTCACGTAATAAGTAAGGACGGTATTAAGCCTAACCCCGATAAGATCATTGCCATCCAGAAATTCCCTATTCCTAAGACAGCTACCGAGATCAAACGCTTTTTAGGCCTGTTAGGATACTATAGGAAATTTATTCCTGACTTTGCGCGCATTACGAAACCCATGACGCAATGTCTCAAGAAAGGTTCTAAGATCACCTTCAATGACCCTAACTACATCGACTGTTTTGAAAAGTGCAAATTACTACTGACTAACGACCCTATACTGCAGTACCCTGACTTTTCTAAGGAATTTGTGCTTACGACTGACGCATCTAACTTTGCCATAGGAGCTGTCCTTTCTCAAGGACCTATAGGACAAGATAAGCCCTTAGCATACGCGTCTAGGACATTAAACTCCAGTGAGATTAACTATAGTGTAATCGAGAAGGAGTTATTAGCCATAGTTTGGGCTACTAAATACTTTCGTCCATACTTGTTTGGGAGAAAGTTTAAGATAGTTACAGACCATAAACCCTTACAATGGGTTATGAGCCTTAAAGAACCAGGCTCCAGACTCACACGTTGGAGACTTAAGTTGAGTGAATACAATTTTACTACAGTATACAAGCAAGGCAAAAAGAACACTAACGCCGACGCATTGTCCCGCATTGAAATCAACAACGAGGACGCTATGTCTATAGCGGTAAATGTATCTGAAAAGCCTCACTCAACAGTAGGTTCTGAAACACTGACAGCCCCTACAAACAACCCTGACATACTCGACAACTCTGACACAGCAACTGTTCACACTAGTAACGAAGCCCCTATTCTAGAAGTGCCAATATCAGACGAACCCTTAAATAAATTCAGTAGACAAATCTGTTTCGTACTTGTAGGCGATATTAAAAAACGACCGACAGTGAGTAAGCCATTTGAAACGCATACCCGAACTACCATTCAACTATCTGAGTCTAACCTGACTAACGACGTTATTAATGCAGTTAAAGAATATGTGAACCCTAAAGTCAAAACCGGTTTAATCATCCATCCTCCTCTTGCCATGTATAAAATAATCCCCATAATTCAAGACAACTTCAAAAGCTCTTCAATGAACATGGTTCTAACTAAAGTTGAATTAGAGAATGTTAAAGACTACCTGCGTCAACAAGACATCATAAAGAAATACCACGAAGGTAAAACAAATCATCGCGGTATCACTGAATGTTACTTAGCCTTATCTTCTAAATTCTACTGGCCTAAGATGAAAGAACACATCTCCAAGTACATAAATGAGTGTACTATCTGTGGTCAGGCTAAGTACGACCGTCACCCCATCAAGCAAAGATTTAACATTGTACCACCCCCTAGTAAACCTTTTGAAATTATCCATCTAGATCTGTTCACAGCTCAAACAGAGAAATTCCTTACCATTGTAGACGCTTTCTCTAAGTATGCACAAGCTTATCACCTTAGAGATAGCACCGCTTTAAGTGTAGTACAAGCTCTACTTGTATTTTGCACCCACCATGGGGTCCCATTGACTATTGTCACGGACGGAGGCCCTGAATTCACAAATCAGATTTTCTTAGAATTCAACCGAACTCATAAAATTATTCACCATAAAATATTAGCGCATTCCCCTAACGACAATGGCATAGTAGAAAGGTTCCATTCTACCATTTTAGAACATCTTAGGTTATTGAAATTAGAGAGACGAAATGAACCAGTCGTTAATCTTATGCCTTATGCCATCTTAGCGTACAATAGTTCGATCCATAGCTTCACAAAATGTAGACCCTTGGACTTGATAACTGGACACTTTGACCCTCGAGACCCAATAGATATTGACCTATCTGAACACTTACTGCAACAGTACTCACAAGACCATAGGAAACGAATGAGTCAAGTATACGACCTTATTAACCAGACATCCTTACATGACAGGACACAACTGACTGAAACCCGTAACAGGGACAGAGAACCCGAGAAGGACTATACCCCCGACCAGCAAATCTTTGTACGCAATCCCATGGCGTCTCGACAGAAGTTAGCCCCGCGTTATACGCAAGATACTGTACTCGCAGATCTTCCAATCCACATCTATACGAAGAAGAAACGCGGTCCAGTAGCAAAATCTCGCCTTAAGCGAAGTCCTAAAGATCCCACTTTGTTACAGGATAATACTATGGCTGATGACCCTACATCCGGCCCAAGGACAAGAGATAACAGTTGAATCACTTGACAATGGACCAGGACTACTTCCCTTCAAATTAGGAGCGGCAAAGATCGTTTCCCATTTCCATTCTTTCCTAAGTCATATAGATTTAGAGAATATCCATCTTCAAATTGAAGTGGTAAAAACACAGATGGCTGAATTAAGTCCCTTAGTTAACAATAAAACCTTATTCCTATTCGACCCTCATCTGAAACATCTCAATAGTAAAATCAATTTAATTACTAGTAAAATTAGTATGTTTGAATCAACTCGTAGTAAAAGAGGCCTTATCGACGGTTTGGGTTCTGTAATAAAATCAATTTCTGGTAATTTAGACTACACCGATGCACTTAAATACGAAAACGCCATAAACACCTTACGTAATAATGAGCATAAATTAGAATTAGAAATTAATAACCATGTTAGTTTAAATAGTAAATTTATTTCACGTAGCTCTCAAATAATAGATAGTATAATTTCAAATCAAGATAAGATGAGTGAAGCACTAAACTTAATTTTGGAAAGTAACGCTAATAGGGATACAGATTTAATTAAATACGCCCATCTGGCCCAACATCTGTTAATCTTAGGAGATAATGTAGAAGATCTTTATGAAGAATTACGAAGTTTAGAGAACACCCTAACATTTATTCGTGCGTCGAGTACCCCGTACTCTTTATTTAATTTAGATGAAATTAAGTATATGTTAGGTAAATTAAGGATTTTATATGCTAATGACGAAATCCTTGACGTAGAAATTAGGCATTTTTATGAAATAATTAAACTAGGTTACTTCTATTCTAATAAGCAGATAGTAGTAGTTATAAAAGTCCCGATAGTTGTTTCCTCCACATATAATTTGTATAAACTTTCCCTTGTTCCTAACAGAAACCACGAAACTCTTATACCACCCTCACCTTTCGTAGCACTCTCTAGCTCAGACTCTAGGTAGAGACAGAATGTCCGAAGGTAAACTCCATATATCTCTGTGAGTCAACAGCCAACCTACAAATCCAGAGCAAACCAGATTGCATCCAGCATCTCATAGTCCATCAAGAACTTCAACCCAGCTGCAAGCTGACACCCGTAGCTCTCACCACCGAAGCCCTGGAAACCCTGGACGGCAAGCATTATACCTTAAGTTTTCCTGTACCAACAAAAGTGAAGATGTCTTGCGGTCAAGAACAGTACCGGACCCTACGAGGCAGCTATTTGGCAATCATTCCCCTCAACTGTAACCTGAGAACACCCGCCTTCACTATCTCCAACACTGACGACCACATCAAAGGACATGTCGTGAAGATCATTGAGATGCCCCTATACAACGAGTCGAGGCCTGAAAATTATCCGAAGCTCATCCTAAATTCGCCAAATCTACAAAAACTTCACACGCTTAGCAACGAGATAGCGACGCAACTGCCTGTACATTTAGATGACGTCACCGATCCCGTCATTTACCACACTACTATACCCATGTACCTCGCACTATCCGGTACATGCGCACTCATCGCCACTCTAATCTATCGTCGGCTACGCATAAGAAAAGCATCCAGAGAAATCACAGAAAACTTCAACAGCAACCCTGAAGTCGTCTATGCAATCCCATCACCACGCACTATCAACCCAAGCCAAATAAGGATTGACCCTGGATGTCTACCAGCGACCATCTTGAACAAGTCCATCGATACTCGCTGTTCTACGGGGGGAGGTGTTACGCATGGTCAACCTTAATAGATCGCTGCATCGGCATACCTGCATATACATTGCACACGGCACATACGGGCACGAAACGCAAGCTCAGCATAACGTGACCAATTGACGTCAATCGAACCTTTCCATAGAAACATAAAAACGTGGAGCGGCACTTTTGGATCTGACATCGACCAATTGACACTTTAGTATAATTAGTCGTAATTTCAATACTTTGTAATACAGTAATAAATTAGTTTATTAAAATAAATTTGCATTTTTTTGGATCCTCCGGTTGCACCCATCGTAATTCAGTTCCTTATCAAAATATTATCAATATTATTACGAAATACTGTTATTTTATTGTTGTTTTGTGTATATGGCATATTTAACTGTTATTGTTTACTAATTATGGCATTGTAAGACCAAGTATGTAATTGAACTAATTAATTTCAACATATTTAAACGTATTTTTATAATTTAATCATAGTTTTATGATAAAATACAGATATTAAAAAGTCGGTAATAGAATCGTACGATGTGACGTCATTTGTTTACCACCGGTTATAAAAGCAGACGCTCCGCCGTGCTCGACACACTCACCTCCCTGTCATACACAATCCCGACAGGGGGGCTACACACCCCCGGGCCCACCCACCCGGGGAGTTAGGATTTTTAGGGCCTTAGGTGAGCTTCACTCATGCCGGTTAACTTTTAACCGCCTTAGGGCTATTTTTTCATTATGGCGTCGGAGAACGCCATATTGGCGTTTCTTCAACGCTTGTTCAAGGATTTGCCTCATTTAGAGGCGAAATATGGCGCCGAACTCGCAGCACTGGAGCGCAATTCCATTGCGCAGTTCAGTGACTGCCTCGACAGCCCGCTCTCACCGCCGCCTGCCGACAAAGGCAGGCCACTTAGCGAGCTTATCCCGCCGCCGGTGACTCGCCCTTTGTCCGGGCCGACAAAGGGTTCTGAGAAACCGGACCCCGTGAAATCCATTGTTCGCAGTACAATGGTACCGACAAAGGGTTCCGAGAAATCGGACCCCGATAATTCCATTGTTCGTGGAACAATGGCGCCGACACAGGTGTCGTCCGCACCTGAAATTATGGACACGTCATGCCCGGTATCCGATTCCGAGCATGCCGAATTCTCGGATATCACGTCGACATCTGAAGACGAGTACCAACTCGTCGGAAAGGGAAAGAGGAAGAAGGGCAAAAGCTCACAGGCCACCAAGGCCAAAAAAGCTGCCGAAGCGCCCACCTGCCCTCCCTCTCCCCTCCCCTCGACCTCCGCCGCCGCTGCTCATACCAGCCGGCCAGCTAGCCCTAGCGTTGCCCCCGCTGCGACTTCAGCTAAAAAGCTGAAACCTCCTCCTCCGGTCTTTCTTCAAGAGAAAGCCAAATGGACTGACGTGTCCAAGTTGTGTCTGGCTCACAAGATCCAGTACACAAAGGCCACCAACACTCAACAGGGTATTAAAATAACCGTCCCATCCGCTTCTGATTACAGGGAGCTGATCCGTCAACTGCGTGGAAGGAACATTGCCTTCCACACCTACACTCTCCCAGAGGAAGCGCCCACCCGTGTGGTGATCAGGCGCGTCCCGAAGGAGATCGAATCATCCGACATCCTGGAAGACCTCAAGGCCCAGGACATCCCAGTCACAGCCGTCCACCGCCTTCACAAAGCGAGAGGAGGCGAACAGTACGACATGGTGCTGGTCGTCTGCGACCCAGTGGAGGGTCACCATCCCATTTTTAAAATAAAATCCGTCTGCTCTCTTACAGGCATAGCAGTCGAGAAACCGTACAGGTCCCACGTCATCGGTCAGTGCCACCGATGCCAACTCTACGGGCACAGTCAGAGGAACTGCTACGCGCCTCACAGGTGCGTCAAGTGCCTGGGCGACCACGGCACTGCTGACTGCCCACGACCGAAGGACATCGCTCTCTGCACAGAGCCACCCAGCTGTGTGCTATGCGGCCAGTCCGGGCACCCGGCTAACTACCGAGGCTGCCCCAAAGCGCCCAAACCATCCTCCTCGAAGTTGGCGAAGCGTGCCCACGCCCGCCAGCAACGTGAAAGCCCCTCTGTGAGGTTTCCCTCCTCGCAGATGCCAGAGCGCCTCAGTCCACAGAGGCCCATCCCATGGACTCAGCAGAGCCACCAGCGAGCGTTCCCAGCTCTCGCTCAGGCTAAGTCCAACACCATTCCCGGGCTCTTAGATGCCCCCGTCCCTCCGCCTATTACTCGCGAAATCGTTCCCGCGCCCTCTCAACCCGCGCTCTCTCAACTCGCGCCTTCTCAACCCGCGCCCCCTCGTCCCGTGGCCTCCGGCGCCGCGGCCGGACGCGGTAGAAGGAATTACGAGATCATCACCAAGGCCTTTGGTGCTTTTGTCACCGCAGAAGCCGACCGTATGGCAGACGAAATCGAAGCTGCCAATGGTGATGCCGAAACAATGTTACGCATCTGGGAGTCATATCCCACGATCCTCACGAACCTCCGAGAACTTACTTTTAATAAACCTTCCAATGGCTAACAAAAATTTAAGTTGCTTCAAACCCCGTTCCCTCAAGTTAGGTTATTTTAACGCCAACGGCATTAGAGACCAACGTGATGAGATCGCTTCGTTTTTGCGCGACCATCAAATAGACATTCTCCTCATCCAGGAAACCTTCCTCAAGCCTTATCATCGCGACCCGAAAATTGCCAACTATCGCGTAGTTCGCAACGATCGGTTGCGCTGTCACAAAGGCGGTACGTTAATTTATTACAAGAAGGAATTGCACTGCATCCCTCTAGATCCTCCTCCCTTAAAGTCTCTCCTCGAGGTATCCATTTGTCGGCTTGGTATGACCGGTCACCAGCCTATCACCATCGTTTCCGCGTACATTCCTCCCGCTAGTTCATCAGAGGATCATACACCTCTCATGGACGACCTGACTTCCCTATTCGGCTTGAGTGACTCCGTTATCATAGCGGGTGATCTCAACGCCAAGCACCCCGCCTGGAATAGTTCGACGACCAATCCCAGAGGGAGAGCCCTCTTCAACTTAGGTGACAGACTTGACTTTGACCCCATCGCGCCTATGGAACCCACTCACTTTCCCCACGACCCCGCGCACCGCGCCGACGTACTCGACTTAGCGCTTCTCAAAAATATCAACCTTAGGTTGCATACTATTGAGACGATTCACGAGCTAGACTCCGATCACCGCCCAGTTTTTCTTCACTTAGTTCCTCGCTCGGGCCCTTCTGACCCCAGCCAGCCCAAGCCTGCCCAAGTCCAAGTGATAACTGACTGGAGGAAAGTCAGCGAAAAGCTGAACTCCGCCACGTCACCTCACCTGGACGCCATCCCCGATCACATAGTTTCGGTCGCAGACACGACGGCCGCTATCGACTCGTTTACAGAGCACGTTCAATCCATACTAAAGGATTGTTCACGGGAAGTCCCAGCAATGAGTGATCATCGCTGGCGTCTACCCGCTGACGTACGTGATCTGATAACCGAGAAGAACGCGGCCATTCGTGCCTACAGCCATTTTCCCTGCGACGCGAACAAGGCTCACATGCGATCATTACAGCGTGCTGTAAGGAAACGCACTAGTGAGCATCGTTCGAATCGTTGGGACAATGAGCTCAGCGAACTCGAACCCACCCATCAAGCCTTTTGGCAACTACAGAGAAGGATGCGCGCCACCGAGGAGGCTTCGATGCCCCCGCTCATTCGTCCGGACAAAAGCGTCGCATTCGATGACTCTGAAAAGGCAGAATGCCTAGCCGACAGTTTGGAGTCCCAGTGCTCCCCTAGCTCACAACCGGTCATCAAGCGTCACCTCGACAAGGTGAACACAGAAGTAGAACGTAGAGCTGCCCTACCTCCCGTAGAAGACCCCGATGATCCTCTGCCCCTCGTCACACCCGACGAAGTGCAAGACATCATCAAAAGGCTTCAACCACGGAAAGCTCCCGGCTCCGACGGTATCACCAATAGGGTAATTAAACTCCTCCCCGCTCAGCTCATCATCCTTTTGGCGGCCATCTTCAATGGCGCCTTGAGCAACAACTTCTTCCCCCAGATATGGAAAGAGGCCACTGTTATCGGTATCCCCAAGCCAGGCAAGCCCAAGTCTGAGCCCACGAGCTACCGACCCATCAGTCTCCTGAACGCACTCGGCAAAATCTATGAGAGACTTATTTATAAGCGACTCAGAGATTTCGCCGAGACTAAGAGTCTCATTCCCAACGAGCAATTCGGTTTCAGGACCGAACATTCGTGTATCCAGCAGGTTCACCGCATCGTCGAACACATGAGCGCTGGTTTCCAGCGCGGGGCGATGACGGGCGTACTATTCTTCGACATAGCGAAAGCTTTCGACAAAGTCTGGCACAACGGCTTATTATACAAGCTGTACTCACTAGGAGTGCCGGACCGTCTCGTGCTCATCTTACGGGACTTTTTGTCGAACCGCACCTTCCGCTATCGCATAGGGGCCTCATTTTCTTCCCCTCATCCTATTAGGGCCGGTGTCCCTCAGGGTTCCGTCTTATCCCCCCTCGTCTTCACGCTGTTCACTAGCGATATTCCCAAGAGCAAAAAAGCTCAGTTAGCTCTGTTCGCGGATGACACGGCCATTTATTATACTGGCCGCTGTACAAACGCTATCGCCCGTACCCTCCAGACCTCAGCCGACGTCCTAGGCGCTTGGTTCAGGAAATGGAGAATCGAGGTGAATCCTGGTAAAAGTCAGGCGGTTATTTACTCCAAACCGCGCTTTAATCCTCCGATCCCCAGTCCGATCTCTATGTACGGCAAGCCTATCCCCTGGGAGAAGCAAGCCAAATACTTAGGTGTCATTCTAGACAGTCACTTGTCCTTCGCGGCACATATCAAAGCGGCTCGTTCGCGCGCTGCCTTTGCTATGGGTAGGCTTCACTTTTTAATTCAGGCAAAAAGCAAATTGTCACTCAAGTGCAAATTGCGTTTATACACCGCGGTCATCCGTCCCATCATGACATACGCATGTGTCGTGTTCGCCCACGCCAACCCGCGTTTCCTTCATAAGATGCAGATCTTGCAAAACCGATTCCTTCGTAAAATCACGGGAGCCCCTTTTTACGTCCGTAACGATAGTCTTCACTTAGACTTAAGAATCCCCACCGTCGTTCAATTCATGAAGCGCCTTACCAAGCGCTTCTTTGACTCCGCGTTAAAACATCGCAACCCCCTTATCGCATCGGCCGCTCGATACGATCCCTCGCGAATAAGTAAAATTCGTCGTCCCCGTCATACCCTCGTCACTCCTGATGATGCTATAACCCTGCTCCAGGAGAGCAGCAGGGAGACTAGCACTCTTCGCAAATTCAGACGCAAACCGCCGTCATTCCGTCCTCGCCGACGAGGCCCGTCGCGACGTCCCGGTAACTGTCCCACCCGTCCCTTGCAAGAGCCAGCCCGCGCTGCTGAGCCAGTAAGTCCAAATCAGCCCTTAAATAATATCACTCAGATCCAGCTTGTCCCTTGCTGTCCCTCAGCGACGCCCTAAGCCGAGGCTCGTACCCCACAGGGGGTGCCCTTAGCGTGTAGTCGCTTAGTTTGTAAGTTTTTTCACCCTGGCTGGAGGTCTTAATTTTTAAGGCATCCACAGGATTCGCCCGGTTAAGCAGACGACAACCTCCTTGGTTGAACTGCGAGATGCCATTCATAAAAAAAAAAAAAAAAAAGTGCTCGACACATTCGCGCCGGAACAGTCACACCGAACGGACCTAAGTTAAGTAACCTTGTGTTGTACTATGTACTTCTCTTATATAATTTTGATGTATGATTTATGTGTATACTTAATTTTGTTATTTATTAAAGTATGATATTTCTATGTTCATAAAATAAATTGCTACGCTATTCTGCTTATTTAAAACGTATGTATACTCTTACAAATAAATACCTAGTAAACAGCTAATTCCGCTTTATTTCAATTATCTAAATTTTTATAAATAAATAAATTCTTTGCCCTATGTTCGCCTATTATTTTTAGCAGTTCTTAACATAATTATCTCACATCAGAAGTGGGATCGGGACCTGTTTTTGTATTTTTTTTTATATTTCTTTTTTTAAAAAAAAACTTTTCAGATGGATCCTGCTGTGTTAGAGAGCCTTCTGAAAGCTATCCGTGATGCTGTAGCTGGTAACCGGAATGAAGATGACGTGGTGTTGCCGCCATTTGATCCGGAAAAGAATGACAACGGTGCTGAAAGCTGGTGCAACAACATCGACACCGTGGCCAAGGACCGTGGATGGAGCGGCATTACTACTGTCAGCAAAGCTGGTAAGGCCCTTAAGGGCTCTGCTCTTTTATGGTTTGAGACCTGGGACCCAGATGAGGGTAGAACCTGGGAGAACTTTAAAACATGTGTCAGAGATTTGTACCCCGAGAAAAAGAACTTGTCAGAAAAACTTTCAAAAGCCGTACTTTACACCTCAGACGTAGCAGAAACTTATTGTGAATACGCTAGGGAAAAGCTAAGGCTGTTACGTAATACTAAAGTCACATTTTCTGAAGGACAGTTGGTCGAGCTTGTTTGTGGAGGTATATCAGATATTAATATTAGGATGGCATCGTTTAACAGCCGTGTTAACAGTACGTCGGAACTGATATCTCTTTTTACAACTTATATTAAGAACCCTAGAAAACGCCCATCCGAAACTAGTAATGTACCTTCAACTGTAAAACGTCTTAAGCCTGACAATCCAAATTCTTCCAAGCCACCTATTTGTTTTCTATGTAATAAAAGTGGTCATGTTAGATCTCAGTGCTTCAAAAATAGAAACCAAGATAACCCAAATTCTGAAACGCCCAAGATTCAATGTTCTTATTGCAAAAAGCCTGGTCATGATGAATCAATTTGTTTTTTCAAGAAAAGAGATGCCACGAAAAATAATAACTCTAAGAGTGTCAATTGTTCCACAAATGGTAACTTATCGCTTACTGATGTAAAAATTTGTGAAAGGCCAATTAAAGCTCTAATAGATTCGGGTGCTAGTTGCAGTATTTTGAAACAATCTATTGCGGATAGTTTTGGTCGCAGTTTAGAACCCTGTTCGACATCACTTAAAGGAATAGGGAATGGAATGATTAACATCTCTTCAAAGATTAGTTTACCTGTCAGATTTAGTAACGACCATTTAGAAATCGAATTCTGTGTAGCTAACGATTCAGATTGCCATTATGATTGTTTGATAGGCAGAAATGCGGTTCTAAATCCAAATGTAGCCATTGTTTTAGACTCCAGTGGTTGTAGATTGGAACGAGTAAACTATACAGAATCAGTCGATACTACAAATTCTCTAAACGCATTAGATAATAATCATCTTCAGGATTTAGTGGATTTAACAAGTCATCTTGATTTAAGCCTACAGCATGAAATAAGGAATATTTTTGATAAATTTCCCAAAGTGTTGCCAAATTCTAACTATATCAGTACGGTTAAAACTGGTGAAATGACCATCAGGTTAAAAAGGGATGAAGTTGTTTATTATAGACCATATAGGCTAGCATCCACGGAAAAAAAAGGTTCAGGAAATTATTTCTGATCTACTTAAAAATAATATAATTAGAGAAAGTCAGAGTCCATTCGCTAGCCCTGTAATTTTAGTAAAGAAAAAGGATGGTAGCGATCGCCTTTGTATTGACTATAGGGCTCTCAATAAAATTATTGAAAAAGATCGATACCCGCTGCCATTAATCGAAGATCAGATTGATAAATTAGGAAATGCAAAATATTTCATTTCTATAGACATGAAAAATGGCTTCCATCAAATTCCCATAAAAGAGGAATGTATTAAATATACTGCTTTTGTTACCCCTGATGGGCATTTTGAATTTCTTAAAATGCCATTTGGTATCTGCAACGGCCCCTCTGTTTTTCAACGGGCCATTAATAAGGCGGTTAATAACCTGAAATTTTTGTTGGTATATATCGATGACTTGTTGATTCCATTTTCTGAAATAGCACAGGGATTAGAATATCTTGAACAAACCATTGAGGCTCTATATTTGTCAGGATTTACCATTAATTTAAAAAAATGTAAATTCTTCGTTCAAGAAATAGACTACTTAGGAAGACATATTTCTAGTAACGGTATTAGGCCGAGCAACGATAAAGTTAATGCTTTAACCAACTCTCCAGTCCCAGGTACAGTCAAGGAAGTCCGTCAATTCATGGGACTGGCAAGCTATTTTAGAAAATTTATACCAGAATTTGCATATCGTACGGCTTGTATCACTAAACTCACTAAAAAGGACCAGAAATGGCAATGGGGAACCGAACAAGATGCGGCTCGAGAGTACATTATAAAACATTTAATTTCAAAGCCACTATTGAATATATTTAACCCAAAGTTAAGAACTGAACTGCACACAGATGCTAGTAGCATTGGATACGGTGCTATACTGTTACAGAAAGAGGATAACCAATGCCGTGTCATAGCATACTTTAGTAAACGTACTTCTCCAGCCGAATCTAAGTACCCCTCGTATGAATTAGAAACGTTAGCCATTTTTAATGCTCTGAAACAATTTCGGATTTATTTACTAGGTTTAAATTTTACTATCGTTACGGATTGTAATTCCATCAAATCAACCATGAATAAGAGAGATATCTCTCCTCGCGTAGCAAGATGGTGGACGTATATGCAAGATTTTAGTTTTGAAATTGTATATAAAAAGGGTAAATTCGTTACTCACGTTGATTATCTCAGTCGTAATCCAGTAATAACACTTGCAGAATCTTCAGAGGTAATTAATTTAATTGATGAACCAGATTCTCCACCATCTTGGCTACACTCGGCACAAAACAACGACTCGGAGACACAAAATCTTTTAGAGAAGGTTAGAACCGGTGATATAGATACAAACCGATATATAATCAGAAATAGCTTGTTGCTTTATAAAAATGAGGATGGCGATCCACCTAAATTTTTCATACCAAAAGGGTATCGACTCAGTTTATTGCGGTTGTTTCATGACGAAAATTGTCACGTTGGCTATAACAAAACTTTCAATAAAATATCCGAAAACTTTTGGTTTCCTAGTCTTGCTGCTTTTACAAAGAAATATATCAAGCACTGTTTAGCGTGTGTAGAGGGTAAAGGTCATTCAGGTCCGAAACAAGGCCTCCTTCACCCTATAGAAAAAACTATACCATTTCACACGTTACATTTAGATTGTACAGGACCATTTAGCGTATCTACCGAAGGTTATAAACATGTTTTAATAATGGTGGATGGTTTTACCAAATACTGTATACTCAAACCACTTAAGACGCTTAACGGTCAAGAATTAGTCTCAATCTTGCGAGAGAACTTGACATTGTTCGGTACACCTACCATGATAATAACTGACAGAGGCACAAATTTTACTTCTGGTCACGTACAAACATTTCTTAGAGATTTGCAAATAAATCACCATATGATAGCCACGGGTACTCCTAGAAGCAATGGCCAAGCTGAAAAATATGTTGGTACTATAATTAATATGTTAACCACTACTGTTAACAATTCTTCAGAATGGCCAAGCGTTTTGTGGAAAATACAATTGTCTCTGAATACCACGGTACAAAAATCAACAGGTTTTGCACCAACAAGGTTATTAATTGGTTGTAACGGAAATATACCTCCAATACAGGCTCGCTTAGACGATATACCGGATAATGATTCCGTTCAAAACATTGATGCTGAAGCTGATAGGGACTTAGCTAGGCAAAATATTAGAGAGGCTGCAGAGAAGTATAAAAAACGATTTGATAGTACTCGTAGAAATAATTTGGTTTTCAATATAGGTGATACAGTCTATGTAAATCAAAACCACAGAAGACACGACAAATTAAGTCCTAAATTTAAAGGTCCTTACGAAATAATTGATATTTTAGAGCATGATAGAATTTCTTTGAAGGGGCTTAACACGTTAAGGAATCTTACTGTGGCAAAAGAGAAATTAAGGCTTTGGCCAGGAGAATGGGTCGAACAAAATTCTTCTTTTGAGGAGTCCCCATAACTCCAGCATCATTAGCCATGATAGATTATTGTTTAGTTTAATATAGATAGATAATCGTGTGTATTGTTAGATTATACTTAATTAAAAATTATTGTTACTATTTCTATTGTTGTCTTGTTGTGAAAACGGTTAGTCCGTTTTCTCTGTTACATTATGTATACTTACGAATATTCTTAAATTAATCATATTCATTGTTTATAATAGATTATTGTTTATATTAATTAACGTGTGTATTGTTAGATTATACTAAATGCAATTATTTAACTTTTCTTTAATAATTGTTTTTATTTTTATCGTTGTCTTTTTGTTAAAACTGACTAAGTGTTGTATACTTAGGAATATTTGTAGATTGATCATATTCATTGTTTATAATTTGTGTTCAATTAACACTGGATGTTTAAAATGATTAAATGACATAAACTTAACAAAACTGTTTTTACATTACTGCTGGTCGGTCACTGCCCTGATATCAGTCTGAAATTCATTCGCAGCAGGTGATAGGACTGGTATGTCAAGGCCAGAGGCTTTTATATGAATTGCTGTTTGGTCACTGCCCTGATATTAGTTTGATATTCATGTGCAGCAAATGATAGAACTAATATGCCAAGGCCAGAGACTCCTTGAAAATAATTACATTTAGTTAGGTACTTCGAGAGCGAAGTACAGGTCAGTCTGGCCGTGATAGATTATTCCAATAATTTCAGTTTGTTTATTTCAACAATTTACATCTGTTTTTTTAATTGAACACAAATAAAGATATACCTGTTATCATTATAATCTTGTTTACATGTGATACACAACATTCAACAGTTCCTTATCAAAATATTATCAATATTATTACGAAATACTGTTATTTTATTGTTGTTTTGTGTATATGGCATATTTAACTGTTATTGTTTACTAATTATGGCATTGTAAGACCAAGTATGTAATTGAACTAATTAATTTCAACATATTTAAACGTATTTTTATAATTTAATCATAGTTTTATGATAAAATACAGATATTAAAAAGTCGGTAATAGAATCGTACGATGTGACGTCATTTGTTTACCACCGGTTATAAAAGCAGACGCTCCGCCGTGCTCGACACATTCGCGCCGGAACAGTCACACCGAACGGACCTAAGTTAAGTAACCTTGTGTTGTACTATGTACTTCTCTTATATAATTTTGATGTATGATTTATGTGTATACTTAATTTTGTTATTTATTAAAGTATGATATTTCTATGTTCATAAAATAAATTGCTACGCTATTCTGCTTATTTAAAACGTATGTATACTCTTACAAATAAATACCTAGTAAACAGCTAATTCCGCTTTATTTCAATTATCTAAATTTTTATAAATAAATAAATTCTTTGCCCTATGTTCGCCTATTATTTTTAGCAGTTCTTAACATAATTATCTCACACGTGCGTCTGTTTTAGTTCTTTGTACGAAGTTCCCTTTCTGTACTATTCTATCCTTGCCAGCTGCGGCATGCTACAATCAGCTTTATCGCTCTCGCGCCTCTTTATGTAGGGCCGGCGATAAATTCACCAGTTAACCTAGATTTTATTTAAAAGGTCACAGGTTATTGTTTTATATTGGAGTGAGTATTCCTTGTGGTGACGTGTCTGATTGAGGGTGGTGGTTTTACCTATTTTAACCGACTTCAAAACAGAATGAGGTTCTCAATTAATCGAAGTAGTCACGACCGGTTGCGTAAAAAGTTTTTTCGATCTGATGCTGGGATCCTGGAGAAATCGAGGGAAGTCTTTAAATTTTATAGGCACAGCAATTTCTATTTTTTGCTATAGAGACTCGTAGTTTTGTTTGTAAGTATAAGATTTTACAACTAATAATGAAAAAAAAAACTAAGGCTCAAGTTATTTGAGTGGCTGGAGAGGCGTCATGGCGTCCTCACCTACCGCCTGACGCAGGTCCTCACCGGACACGGAAGTTTCGGGAGGTTCCTGCACATCATCAGGCGGGAGGAAACGCCCGGGTGTCACCATTGTGACGATCGCCCGGAGGACACGGTGGAGCACACAGTGGCGATCTGCCCAGCGTGGGCGGAGCACCGCCGTGCCCTCGTAGAAGCGATCGGCGGCGGCGATCTCTCGCGTCCGGCCCTGGTTCAGGCTATGGTCCGGAGCGAGAGGGAATGGGAAGCGGTCACCTCCTTCTGCGAAGCAGTAATGCTAGCAAAGGAGGAGGCCGGGCGTTTGAGGGAGAGAACATCAGGCCAACCCAGCCGCCGCGGGAGACGCCCAGGGCGCCGGGCGCCGCGAGACGACTCCCGGCCACCGTAGATGCGGGCCTGTGGACGGCTGAGCAATGGGTAGCTCACCGTCCGTCCGTCTAAATTGACGACAGGCCGTGTCGACGGCGCGTTCGTGTTTCACGCGCGCCTCAAAGAGAGTCAGCAAAGCACAGGGGCTTGCCAGAGCCTCCGCCTGCCGGGGTTGCGGGTTGTTCGAAAGAGATACCGCGGCCTCGGAACGTAAAGGGCAATAGAAGGAACATGGGTGGGTTTTAGTCAGTACAAGTCTGACATGCCCCCCCGGTCCGCCCAGAGCGGGGGAAGTCATTGGATGATTTCCCAACCGAAAAAAAAAGGCTCAAGTTATTTAGTTTTATTTGTTGCTGTTTTTTTGAAGTTGGTATTCATTTTTGCAAAAAAAGTTTTTATTCTGCCCTCTTAACTGAGACTCCACACAATTCAATGTGTATGTTTCAGTTTCAAATGCAATATTGTTATGTTTCAGGAAGCTTTTTAATATTTTTATTTTCAATTTCAATTTATTTATTTTACGGACATCTTGATCCAATGGTTAGTATACATACTGACTTAAAAACTATTGTTAGTAACACAAATATAAAAGGCAAACAACAAACACTCATAATGACCCCTGCGCTGAGACAACCCGCCCCATCCAGATAACCGATAGAGAGATACGTACCTCTCTAATCGATCATCAGACGAACGAAATGCCTCAACACAGGAGCACGCACATCTTCAGCTATAGTCTTCAGGATACTGTTGTGACACTCTTATTGTAATATTTAAAAATATTATAAATAACTAGCGATACCGCTGGGCGGATCTCAGCGGTATCACCCGTTGCTCACCTCCTTAGAGTCATAGCGTGAAGAATTATACATATAAACCTTCCTCTTGAATCACTCTACCTATTAAAAAAACCGCATCAATATCCGTTGCGTAGTTTTAAAGATTTAAGCATACATACAACATAGCAACAGACAGACAGCGACAGCGACTTTGTTTTATACTATGTAGTGATGTAATATATAGTATTTATATTATAAGGTGGTATTAATTAAATGAAGTACTATGCGTGAGGTCCACATAGAATTTAATTATTTATTAATTGGCCTTTTTTTTTTTTTTTTTTGGGGTGGGAAATCATCCAATGACTTCCCCCGCTCTGGGCGGAGCGGGGGGGCATGTCAGACTTGTACTGACTAAAACCCACCCATGTTCCTTCTATTGCCCTTTACGTTCCGGGGCCGCGGTATCTCTTTCGAACAACCCGCAACCCCGGCAGGCGGAGGCTCTGGCAAGCCCCTCTGCTTTGCTGACTCTCTTTGAGGCGCGCGTGAAACACGAACGCGCCGTCGACACGGCCTGTCGTCAATCGACGGACGGACGGCGAGCTACCCATTGCTCACCGTCCACAGGCCCGCATCTACGGTGGCCGGAAGTCGTCTTGCGGCGCCCGGCGCCATGGGCGTCTCCCGCGGCGGCTGGGTTGGGCAGATGTTCTCTCCCTCAATCGCCCGGCCACCTCCTTCGCTAGCATTACTGCTTCGCAGAAGGTGGTGACCGCTTCCCATTCCCTCTCGCTCCGGACCATGGCCTGAACCAGGGCCGGACGCGAGAGATCTCCGCCGCCGATCGCCTCCACGAGGGCACGGCGGTGCTCCGCCCAAGCTGGGCAGACCGCCACTGTGTGCTCCACCGTGTCCTCCGGGCGATCGTCACAATGGTGACACCCAGGCGCTTCCTCCCGCCCGATGATGTGCAGGAACCTCCCGAAACTTCCGTGTCCGGTGAGGACCTGCGTCAGGCGGTAGGTGAGGACGCCATGACGCCTCTCCAGCCACTCCTCAAAGAGGGGACTTACCGCCGCTATTGTGGCGTGCCCTGCACGGGGTTGCGACAGTCGCTCTCTCCATGCCACCATGAGATCGCACCGGAGGTCTGCCCGCCGAGCGGCAACTTGCCGTGGCAGCGGGTTTTCCCCCCGGTGTAGTGCCTCCGCGCGCCACTCAAACAGGCGCGCGAGGACTATCGCCTCCAGATCCCACGGTGGCAGTCCGGCAAGGAGGCTAGCTGCCTCGCCGGAGATCGTGCGGTAGCCCCGGACAAGCCGTATGGCCACCACCTTTTGGGGCGCGTTCAGGTAGTGGGCGGCGCGCCGCCCTAAGGAACGCGCCCATACCGGGGCCCCGTAAAGGGCCATGGACCGCACGACTCCGGCATAGAGCCTACGGCAGGAGGCGTTTGGCCCCTTCAGATTGGGCAGGAGCCGCTTGAAAGCAGCCCCCGTCCGCTCGAGCTTGGGAGCCAAACGTCGGAAGTGTTCGACGAAGTTCCACCGGCTGTCGAGGACGATTCCCAGGTACTTCATCGTCGACCCGACGCCGATGCGAACCCCTCCTACCGTCAACTGGGATCCCGACGGTGGCGTGTTTCCGCGGCCATGAAAAACCATGGCCTCGGATTTGTGCAAGGCCACCTCGAGACCCAGTAGCCGGATCCTCTCCGCGACTATCGCAACCCCGCGTGTCATATTGTCGGCCGCCGCCTGGTGCGACCCCCCCTGAGCCAGAACGAGCGTGTCGTCAGCGTAACAAACTACACTGACGCCGCTGGGGAGGTCGGCGCGCAGCACCCAGTCGTAACCGATGTCCCACAGGAGCGGCCCCAAGACCGATCCCTGTGGGACACCGCACGACATCTCTCGCCGGTTCCACTCTCCAGAGCGACCGGGGTATATGACGGCCCTGTCCGTCAGATATGCCCCGACCACACGACGAAGATAGGTCGGCATCCGGTGGTATTGGAGTGCCTCCCTGATGCAGCTCCAAGGCATGGAGTTGAACGCGTTGGCGATGTCGAGAGACACCGCCACGACCACCCCACCCCTGGACACTGCAGCCCCCGTCGTGAGGGCTCTCACGCGCATGATGGCGTCCACCGTCGAGCGCCCCTTGCGGAAACCATACTGGTGTTTATTAATTGGCCTTGGCTGCTGTTCTAGTAGAAGTAACTGACTGAACTACACATAAATACATAAGTAAACCCGACATCATCTTATTTATTTTTGAGTGGATTTCTTTGATAACTTTAATGCCTTGTATTTACCCAATGGGTTCTACAATTATTAACCTGCATTTAGGCCTATTTCTAACTGGGCTGTAAAAAAGGTGGATGAAAAACGATGGCATGTAGCGGAGATGAGAATGTGTGGAGTGACAAGAATGGATAAAGTAGGGAATAAGTATGTATATTAGAGGACGTTTGAAAGTTGCGCCTGTTACAGAAAACATGTAATGAGGATGGATGAAGCACATGTGATTAAAAGAGTGATGGATCTGAATATTAATGGATGGAGAGGGAGAGGAAGACTAAAGAAAAGATGGATGGATTGTGTATGGAATGATATGAGAGAGAGAAAGGAGTAAATGATGCCGTGACGTCTGACAGGGGAGAATGGAAGAAGAAAACGTGTTGCGCCGACCCCAAATAGAATGGCACAAGGGCAGGAAAATGATTTAGGCCTTCTTCAATTAGTCACGAATCCAGACTCCGTATTTGCTCCTGAGAAATCTCTGATGGCAAAACCCAATAACAATTTTCCTGAGCCGGGAATACAATCCAGAACCTCATGTTTGGGATTACGACCACAAGAACAACGTAGCTAACTCGTGCCCAGTTGATGGCAATAGGCTCGCTCCCTTATTATAAGGGACTTAAATATGACTGACAAAATATAGGTGTACTATTAGGTACACATCTGATTAGCTCTTCAGGATTACATATAACGCATGTAATCCTGAAGATGATATGATGTGATATGTGTGTATGGTGTGATATGATGATGAGGTGATCCTGATGATGAGCTAATCAGATGTGTTGTTGATGTGTGTGTCATTATTTAGGAGTCCTTATCTTATCGGATAGAAGATGGACAATAGACCCACCACATGGGAAGGACCACCAAGCTCAAGAAACACCGGCAGACCAAAGCAGCGATGAGCGGGTGACGTTGTGCAGGCGGTGGGGAGACGCTGGATCGATCAGGGAAAAGTGGAAAAGGTTGGGCTGTGTACGTTGAGTGACAATGGATAGTGCATCGTCCGTCCATCTTGTGACGACAGGCCCTGTTGACGGTGCTTGCGTGTTCCGCGCCTTAAAGAGATGTCATCAAAGCAGAAGGTCCTGCCTTCCAGGGTTGCGAATTGGTTTGAAAGTGATACCATGGCCCCGAAACACAAAGGATAAAATGCGGGACATGGAAAAAAAGGCCTATACCCAAAATGGGTTCATAACCAAAATTAAATAAAAACAATTAATTAACTTGTTCACTGTAATTGAATTAACACTAGTTTTTCAAGCATAACAAAGTACTAACAACATTTAAAATGTTAATTACGGGTTATGGAATAAATGGATTTATTATTATACTAGCTTTTACAGGGTAACACAGTTCCCCTTTCCTGATTTGCAGGTACCTGCTACCTGTAGTTTTTGCCCTTGCGCCTTATTTATTGTAATAGCAAAGCTAAGTTTTCCCTTTTCTTCCCTCTTTCTCCCTCATTTCTCAGTTTAAAAAAAGTTCATCAAAATCGGTTTAGCCATTTAGGCGCGAAGATGTAACAAACAAACTCACTTTCACTTTTATAATATTAGCAAGGATTACCTCAGCGGATTATGTCTTTCTCCAGAAAGGGAGGTCTTCACCGCCAGTTAACTATTCTTAGCTTCCGCCCACATACGAATTAGATAGGAATATTTTCAGTTCAAGTCAAAACCGATATTTAATCCGAAGAAAAACAATACTGCGTTGATTTTATACCGGGTATTATTGTGCAAATCTAAATCTCGATCATCCACACAATGACGCCCACCAGTTGGTATTAGATGTATCTAAATATCAGCTGGTACCGTTACTATATATCAACCAAAGGATGCTTAGCTTTCGCTTAAGAAATACATTGCAGTAGATTATTCCCCTTGCAAGGATTTTACTGTTTTTAATTCAATTTTGTAACGACAAGCTATTGCTTTCAGTTTCACACTCGTTGTGGTAGAAAATTATCCAAAAAGGAATATTTTAAATATAGACTAAGACACTGGATAATGTAGCTTTACATTAGTGAAAGAAATTTTGAAATGGTTCTTCTACAGGGATCTAATCTATTCTTTATATTAATCCAAGTTATATACTTTTCCAAGTTATATATTTATGTGCCAAATTTCACGCAAATCCGGTCAGAAGATTTTGCGTGAAAGAGTAACAAATACACATACATCCATCCTCACAAACTTTCGCATTTGTAATATTAGCAGAGAATAGAATAAAATAGGATTTAAATCTAAATAGACACATTTTCTTTCTGTCATGGACCGGCACCTAACAATAAGGAGATATAAGGAGGTATATAGAGAAATCAAATTTTTTATTTTTTAAAAAAACGTTGCCCCACACTAGGAATTTCTCCTGTATCGTGGGTGCGTTTACAAACATTTAAATTCACATTCACAAACATCCAGACTCGGAACAACTAACTGTAGGCCATACAAATATTTGTTCCGTGCGGGAATCGAACCCGCGACACACAGCGCAGCAGTCGATCGCTCAGCCACTGCGCCAACCGTGTCGTCAGATCAAATCAAATCATTTTATAAGTCACAATGCAGGTATATCGATCACAATAGGTGTTAAAAATAATTATGTTAGTGCGCTGCATTCTGCTTTCAAGCATACAAATATTAAACATACATTACATAAGATTTTTTACATAAGATATTTTTAAATGTCGAAAAGTATATCAAATAATAATTAAAATGTCAACCAATAAAATAAAATAGTAGAAACAACAATAAATATGCAAAATTAAACATACAGACATTTCTTAGGAGTTATTACTCAACGATAGTACAGTCACAGCCCATCTCGATTTAAACAGAGCTCGGTAGAATAATCGTAACTCTTTATAGTCTCGCTTTGCGCAATGAATAACTGAAGGGATATTGTTCATAGTTTACATAGTACATGTGAATGCAGAAGGATTACTTGAAACATAGACAGGTCCGGGGTTGCCGAATGTTCGAAAGAGATACAGCGTCCCCAGCACATAAAGGGCAAAAAAGCGTGACACATGGGTGGGTTTTAGTCATAAAAGTCTGAAATTCCAAATCTTCCCTCAATTATTTCTTATCCACACAAAAAATGAGAGGTGTCAAGGGACACCCGGATGAAACGAAGTTATTATTTATTATGAACAAAAAACCTGTATACACTCAACAAAGATAATCGTCGCGACACCACACTGTTCAATGTGAAATAGAAAGACGAAACGAAAATAACTGTCTTGCTTTCTATGAGAGAGACAGACAGAGAAACACGCGTACGCCGCACGGCTTACAACTATAGCAAAAAGTGTCGTTACAACTTTTGGTCTTAATTTTTTCCGTCTAGCCCCTTTTCGCAACGCGCGATAAGGGACTTCGTAGCAAAAGACATTGACAGTTGGCAATACCCACTAGTACCTGCTCCCATCTAAGTTCGCCTTGTATCGTCCATGATACTTCCGTAAAACTAAAAAAAACACGGTTTATAAGGGATGCCGACGGTTGTCAGGTTCTAGCGACCCACCCCGTCTTCGTACGGATTCGACGTAAATACTAATATAACCCTCCTTCTTGAATCACTCTATCTATTAACAATCCGATGTAAAGTTTCAAAAATCTATGATATTATTACAGACAGACAGCGGGAAGCGACTGTGTTTTATATTTCACATTAACTTAGTTTTTTATAAAACTTCCTATACGCCTTTTTTGTGTCGTAAAAAGATTCGCTGTAGTTGTCTGTGCCTATAGTGCGTTATGCATTCTGTGAAGTGATAGAAATTTACTGAACAAGAAGACCAGTTGGCAGTACAGGGAACTAACAGCTTATTTGGATGAGATGCCGTTTTACCTTTTACCCAAAAATGTTCGACTGCTGTTCGTGTAATTTTTAATGGAATCTAACAAACCTTCTGTATTTCTTAACATCGAAGTACACATCTGTTCGGTATCTATAAAGTGTTTTGCGTTGGCGTAAGGTGTTCACTAAATGTGTGCTTTGTTTGTACATTTTGATTTGGTGTACCTATGGCGTGTCTAACTTGGCAGGGACGATGGAATCAGCTACCATCCATGGTTAGTTATTGCAAGAAGATAGTAAAAAACGTCTATATAATTAAATCATCATTCTCTCGAGAATAAATATATAGCCAATCAAATATATATACCGTCTATAATATTTGAATATCTTTGTTATTTGCAGCCTCAAGCGGTTCCAATGGTAAATTATATACACCCTACCTTTACCTACATGGTAAGCAAATACAGAAAAGTGTTGGTGTAGTGGTCGCAAGTGCAACTTCTGAACATGAAGTCCTGAGTTCCATTCCCAGGCAAAGTTTTATTGGGTTTTTATATTATAGTAATTTTTCCATAGCCGTCAAGTTTGAATTTATACCCGGTTGTTGGCAATAACCTCGCCCCCTATTATATGGGACTTAAACATATCTGGCGAAATGTGGGTGTTATTAGCTGCACCTCTTCATAAGCTTTCAAAGGTTGCAGTAGTTTGAGAATAGTGTAGTGTGCTTATCTAAAAAAAATCATCCCATAGGGTGTGCATGATGTAAGTAATAAAATTCTGAGTTACGTTAAAACCACCCTTTAATACGACACGGTTGGCGCAGTGGCTGAGCGATCGACTGCTACGCTGCATGTCGCGGGTTCGATCCCCGCACGGAATAAATATTTGTAAGGCCTACAGATAGTTGTTCCGGGTCTGGCTGTGTGTGTATGTGAGTTAAAATGTTTGTAAACGCACCCACAATACAGGAGTAATTCCTAGTGTGGGGCAACATTAAGTAAAAAAAAACACTATACTAAAGGAGCTTTTATTCCGCGGTTCTTACGTCTTGCTTCTCAATTTCGCCAAGCAGGGTAAAGTAACAAATTATCGTCCGTCCGTTAATTGCTCCGCCCTTCCTTACTTTTTGTTCATCCAGCCTTTTAATTTAACTGAGCCATAAATTATATCATTAACTAAATTACTTTCGACATTATTAATTATTCTTTTCAAGTGAAAATGTTAGTTGTAAACATTTTAAATTGGACACGGGAACCTGTGAATGGGAAGTGTAGTAAATTAAAATTTTGCAAATGAGAGGAAAACATTCTTTTGTTTATTGTTTACAAACTTTGAAATTGCTAGCTAAATTTTACTTGTTAATTGTTTGTAAATATGTTTACAGTTAAACATGACAATAATTTAGGGAGTTAATATAAGACAAGTGTTTGCGTATTTGCTGTGTGTTTTCAACGGAGGAGAGGGCCAACTTGTTGTAATAGTTTGTGTATGTAGATAGAAGAACCAACTGACTGAATTAATGGCATTATTACAACATTATTCTTGTGGAACTATTTTAATATTAATGGATTCGTAGTTAAGTTGACCACCCACTCTTATGGCGAAGGCGTCTTAAAACAAACTAAAACTATTCGAGAGTATACGTAGTGCTTGTGTCAGTGATCTTAATGGTTCAACTATGTGTTAACAGCTTGTTATGCTAGTTGCACAAATGCTCATAGTATTACTTAAAAAAAATTTTTGAAATAAATGAATCAAAGTCACCGACTTTCGGATTATATTCCACTTTTTAGTGTTCTTTTGGAAGGCGGTTTTTTAAATGTTTTTTTTTTTATATAAAAAGTATTTTACTTTTTAATCGCGTGCCTAGCAAACGTACAAATAACGGTGAGAAATCCCGAAAGGGTCCCAGGCATATAAATTGTGTCTTTACTACTTTGGTAGTTTATTAGTTATCTTTTATAATACACTAGCTTTTGCCCGCGGCTTCGCTCGCGTTAAATTCGGGGTAACACAGTTCCCCTTGCGCCTTATTGATTTGTAATAGCAACGCTAAGTTTTACCTTTTCTTCCCTCTTTCTCCCTCACATCCAACTTTAAAAAAAAATATTAGCCTATGTCCGTCTCCTGGTTCCCAACTATCTCTGTACCAAAATTTATCAAAATCGGTTAAGCCATTAAAGCGTGAAGAGGTAACAAATAAACAAACAAACTCACTTTCGCTTTTATAATATTAGTAAGGACCAACTATCTCTGTACCAAAATTCATCAAAATCGGTTTAGCCATTAAAGCGTGAAGAGGTAACAAACAAACAAATAAACAAACTCACTTTCGCTTTTATAATATTAGTAAGGACCAACTATCTCTGTACCAAAATTCATCAAAATCGTTTTAGCCATTAAAGCGTGAAGAGGTAACAAATAAACAAACAAACTCACTTTCGCTTTTATAATATTAGTAAGGACCAACTATCTCTGTACCAAAATTCATCAAAATCGGTTTAGCCATTAAAGCGTGAAGAGGTAACAAACAAACAAATAAACAAACAAACTCACTTTCGCTTTTATAATATTAGTAAGGATATTTTATTAAGTCGGTTAAAAAAATGAAGAAATCAGACAAAATAAGTATCTGAAGATGGCCTTTTCAGTTTAAAATAACATTAAGATTTTGTTCCAATCACTGTTAAGTATGGGCCAGAACACTTTAACAGTGTACATATACAAAAACATACAATTTGTACCATAGACCATGCCAGACCACTTTAAAAATTAAATAAAAACAAAATCTCTATAGCCGAAAACAAGTAAAACCACTTACATTTATTTATACTTTTTTTTGGTCTATATCATAAAAAGCAGTCGTCCACTCAATTCGTCGGATTCCTTTATTCTGGTTTAGCCTGTAATCCAGTCTAGATCTGTCTAGACTAACAGATGGGGTCTCCTGACCGGGCATAAGTCTCACTAGTTCTGATAAATGATCCTATTTCAGACTAATAACTGTGAGAATGGTGTTGCATTGTTTTGACTAGGAAAATGTGGAAATTGGAATATACTTGTGTACAACATAGTGAAATATTTTGATAGCTTGAACTGTATGACGTCTGCAAATGAAATTGAGATATTATTAGCGGGCCATCCACTAACGTTCATTTCTTCCGACTTGTCCCGTTGTGCAAACTGTACAGAAAAGCGATGGGATAAAATAAAACCGTTGAAGCCACTAATTAAACCACAATCCTACGTTCTATCCCCTGACTTTATCACAACACGCCAGTTCGACAGGAAAAACAATCCTTCAGTGACCATACACACGTTTAGATACATTCCTGTCAGTGTGCATCTTGTCAGTCATACCGAGGGATTGCGTGTCTGTGGATGGTTATAATCCTATCATTTTATGAAGATTGTTGTCATTTAAAAGGAATGCTCGTCATTTTGAATTATCTTTATGGATTATTTTCATTTTGCAACAACATGTGTACGCGTAAGCAAGAAATTGCTATTGCTTAATTTTTATTGCGAGTGAATATCTATTTAAACCTAAAAGAAGACATAGAATGTGGGTAAAAAAGTGATTATTAGAAAAGGGGGAATATAGTGATATAAGACTTATAAAAGATCTGGCATGCGATGAACTTGATGATTTTAAGAACTATTTAAGAATGGATGTCTTTTAACGAATTGCTCAAGATGGTACTTAACACCGTATTTTCAGAAACAAAACACCAGAATGAGAAATTGCATTACAGACGAGGAGCGCCTTTTTTTTTTGGGGGGGCGGGAAATTATCAAATAACTTCCCCCGCTCCGCCCAGAGCGGGGGAAGTTATTAGTAAGGGGCGTGTCAGACTTTTACTGACTTAAACCCACCCATGTTCCTTCTATTGCCCTTTACATTCCAGGGCCGCGGTATCTCTCTTTCGAACAACCCGCAACCCCGGCAGGCGGAGGCCCTGGCAAGCCCCTCTGCTTTGCTGATTCTCTTTGAGGCGCGCGTGAAACACGAACGCGCCGTCGACACGGCCTGTCGTCAATAGACGGACGGACGGTGAGCTACCCATTGCTCACCGTCCACAGGCCCGCATCTACGATGGCCGGGAGTCGTCTCGCGGCGCCCGGCGCCCGGGGCGTTTCCCGCGGCGGCTGGGTTGGTTCGAGGTTCTCTCCCTCAAACACCCGGCCACCTCCTTTGCTAGCATTACTGCTTCGCAGAAGGTGGTGACCGTTTCCCATTCCCTCTCGCCCCGGACCATGGCCTGGACCAGGGCCGGACGCGAGAGATCGCCGCCGCCGATCGCCTCCACGAGGGCACGGCGGTGCTCCGGCCAAGCTAGGCAGACCGCCACTGTGTGCTCCACCGTGTCTTCCGGGCGATCGTCACAATGGTGATACCCGGGCGTTTCCTCCCGCTCGATTATGTGCAGGAACCTCCCGAAACTTCCGTGTCCGGTGAGGACCTGCGTCAGGCGGTAGGTGAAGATGCCATGACGCCTCTCCAGCCACTCCTCAAAGAGGGGACTTGCCGCCACTATTGTGGCGTGCCCTGCACGGGGTTGCGACAGTCGCTCTCTCCATGCCACCACACAATCGCACCGGAGGTCTGTCCGCTGAGCGGCAATTTGCCGCGGTAGCGGAGTTTCCCCCCGGTGTAGTATCTCCGCGCGCCACTTAAACAGGCGAGCGAGGACTATCGCCTCCAGATCCCACGGTGGCAATCCGGCAAGGAGGCTCGTTGCCTCGCCGGAGATCGTGCGGTAGCCCCGGGTCAGCCGTATGGCTACCACCTTTTGGGGCGCGTTCAGGTAATGGGTGGCGCGCCGCCCTAAAGAACGCGCCCATACCGGGGCCCCGTAAAGGGCCATGGACCGCACGACTCCGGTATAGAGCCTACGGCAGGAGGCGTTTGGCCCTCTCAGATTGGGCAGGAGCCGCTTGAAAGCAGCCCCCGCCCGCTCCAAGGAGCGCCTTGCAGTAACATTGCAGTACAGTAGCTTGATGCCCTTTGTACTTTAAAGTCCTGTTGCCGTACAATCTTTATTTTTTATTTGCCATAAGGCAGGGTGAGTTTTGTAGGTACTTATTAATTCTTTCATTTATATGCTTGGGCACATTTCTAATGTCATCTTTATCGTCTATTTTTTGGGAATCCATTTTATCCTTCCGGAACGAAGACGAACACAAAATGATTACAAACGAACGCTCAATCACGCCGGACAAATAAACAGGCACTAACTTGATCCCAGAGCGCGTCGCGTCTTTCGCGACGGGAGGAGTGGCGGGGTTTTAATACCGTCATTCTTTCTCGCTCTTGCAAATCCACTGGCGTTCATTCCTTAAGGATTGTAGATTCCGGCAGGAATGAACGTTAGTGGATGGCCCGCTTTATGTTTTTGTATTGTATTCGTTTAACGTCTCGTATAAAATACTAGTTTGATATAAATAATATCCTTAGTATATAATATTATAATAGCTAAAGGGAGTTTGTTTGTTTGTTACGTCTTCACGCCTATATGGCCAAACCAATTTTGATGAATTTTGGCATAGAGATAGTTGGAACCCTGGAGATGGACATAAAAAAGTGGGTTATGGGGAGAAAGAGGGAAGAAAAGAGGAAAAAAAGATATATTTTTTTTCGATCATTTCACGGGTTAAAGTTAGCGTTAGCCCAAAGTAACTATGCCACACGGATGAAGTCACGGGCGGAACCTAGTCTAATATAATTCATGAAATAACTTACCCCGCTCTCCGCGTAGCGGGAGGGCGTGTCAGACTTTTACAGACTGAAACGTTTCTTCTACAGTCTTTTGCCATTTTTGTTCCGCGGTATCTTTTTCGAACAACCTGCAACCTCAAAGAGAGGTCCGTCTTGGGTTCCAACACGAGACCTATGCCTGGGCAGACCGACGCAATGGTCACACGACATTTCTTCCATTTATTTGGTTTTAACACGTACCGGTGTCCTCATGGTATTTTCTTCCACCGTTTGGAGAGTTGTGGTGATGAAATCAATGACACAAAGTAGTGCCTGCCAAGGTTCGAACTCACACGAGTCTGTGGATGGTGAGCAATGTGTAGCTTACCGTCTGTCCTTTTAGTTACAACAGGACGAGGTGACGGTTGCGGTTGTTCGAAAAAGATACCGCCTCCCCGGAAGATAAAGGGCAGAAGAAGAGACAAGAGTGGGTTTTAGTCAGTAAAAGTCTGTCACTCCCCCCCCGCTCCACCCAGAGCTGGGGAAGTTATTTGATTATTTCCCATCCGCAATAAAAAAGGTTCGAACTCGCGTATTGAAACACGTAAGTCTGGATCGTCACCACTGATCCTCAGTTAGCGATCCCTAAAACAATAACATGCTAATACAACCAGCCCCTCAGATTAATTGAAGAAGATTTAATTAATATTATTACAAGACACAATAGCTAAGCGTTTGACCTTATCTTAGGATTTCAATGTTTAACAAATAGTTCTGAGAGACGATTAATAAATTGTTCTTAGCTTTAATGACTGGAATTAAACAATATTGAAACATAATATTATTCTTGGAGAGCTATCGATGTTGAAATAATAAGAGGTAATTTTTGGTTTACAAAAAGGGCTTCATAATCTCATATCACAAAGTATTTAGAGTTCTTACAAAATATTGATAGAAAAATAGAACATTCTTTATCATGTACATCATACAAATTAAAGGAGTTACAGTATGGAACTTGTAAATAAAGTGAGACAATGAGCGGTCTTATCGCTAAAAGCGATCTTTTCGAGACAACCTTTGGGTGGATTTAAAGGAGGAGAGACAATACTGTAGGTAGTCTGTGGTGTACCATTATTCAAATGAGTAGCTACATTTATAAAAAAAATACTTACATATACATTTATATAATAGTAATAATCACGTGAAGCAAAGAAATATTTAATTTTGTTGCTGTTTATTGATAGTGATTTTGTGAAGACTGTCTTAAGATATTGTCAATATCGTAATCACTATTTCAGCTTGTGATCACCCGCTACAGGGAATCAATTTCTTTCTCTTTCTTTTGCCTTCCTTACCAGTTTACATCCATGTTTTTTACTTAACAATCAGAAATGGTTACCCACTCACACTTTGACATCAGAAAATCAAGTGTTTTTGACGATTATAAATCACCAAACCACAAAACCCATTAAACCATTTGCGTCTTAGTTCGAGTAAGTTCCATTTCACTCTATATCTTAAGTAAGTCCACAACTTCTTATCATGCGCCGTTAACAGCAAGCCTTCTGTATCTATCTATAATGTGCCAACTCCAACTCGTAGTGGCCTACGCGGCGTAGCAGTGGCTCTACGAGGTCCGTCGGCTACGGACGTCTACGGCTACGCGCCGCGTCCTCGGAATTTTCGACTATGGACTGATTCGACTTTCTATTATCTTGTGCTGCCGTGACTTCAGTATATTTGTTCAGCCGGTTGAACAAATATTTGTCTTTGAATCTACAGTTTTTATTTTGTTGAAGAGTGAACTTTTTATTGGTTGGGCGAGGAGTTGGGATTCCGAATTTTCGAGTCTTGTAAGTATTCTTTTTATCGAATTTAAGTAGTTTTTAATTTAACATAGTAATTAAATTATTTTATTTTATTCCCGGGAAAAAAAGAAATTAAACTTAAGATATGACCTAACTGCTTACCACGTCATTATTACCACTAAACCCAATTTAAATGTTTCAAGCTTAAATAAGTATAAGTTTCCCAAATATTGCAGTATTTCCTTGAAAAATTTACCTAAGGGTAGCGGTACTTTTATGGGTTCTCGGAAGGTCCCAGATTCGAGTACCCACTTATGTTCCTCCAAGAAGCCATTGTCCGGAGACCCGATAAGAGCCTGGTTAACTGGAACCTTTTACGCATAAAAATAAGGACCTTCTTATGTAAAAAAAACTCCTTTTCTTTAGAAACCGGCGTCTCTAATTAGGGACTATATGAAATATATTTATATTGGTACATTTATCGGTTATGGTGACCCGGTCGAAACTGACATTACATTCAGATGGTTTGAATTTTAGGCAAATCCGCTCAAAATCGGTGAAGGGAAACATGTTTATTTATTTATTAAACATGGAAGACTTACAGCTAAAGGGAACATAACAAAATTTTGCAAAAAAGACTGACAGTCAATTACAAGTCTTCGCTTATACACACCTTAACAGAACTAAGTTCAATGGACATAACAGTAGCATACTAAAGCAGGGGTTTCCTCTATCTGGCAGAATCTTGATGCTCCGAAATTTATTTGGCATAACTCATTTAGCATAATTTTCTTTAAACGAACATTTTAAAGGCATAAAAATATTTGATATATTTATCGTTTAGCATAATGTTTAAACCTCCGAATTTACAATGGCATACTTTTAACATGGCAGAATTACATTTAGTATAGTTACGATTGGCAGAGTTTAAATTTCGCATAATATCGTTTAGAATAATGTTCATTTAGAGCGATGATTATTTGGTATAATTTCACTTGGCTATGCACATGGCAGAATTTCATTAAAAATAACTTTAATAGGCATATACGTCTATTAAGTCATAGTCATATTAACGGTTAAAACGAAATATTTACCATGTTTATTATTTATTTAGAGTTTCCAATATTTTGGCGAGAAAATGCAAAATAAAATTATGACATAAAAAGTTCTGCTATAAAGGGTGGACCCCCAAAGCCGAACACTGAAAAATGTTAAGGAAAAAAGGATAACAAATAAGAAAAAAACCTAGACCAGGTGATTAGGTGAATCCTACCCACACTGGAAACTCATGGTCAATTACGGTCTAGTTAGTAACATACAGAAGACGTCTGCATTTCAGAATCGGAAAAAATATGGGTTCATATTGGCTGGTCTCAAACTGGGATTCGACCAGTCTTCATTGCGGTGATCTCGTTGCTTAAAAATCCTAAGGTCTTTAATGTATGTTCCCGGTACTTTTGACTACAAAATTTTATATACTTTTTATTTTTATACAAACGTCATTTCGTTAATAATTTTGGTGACATGGAATACAAAAATGATGAGTAAAAATATGCCAACATGTAGGCGTGAGTTACCTATAATAACAAGAATCTCCCTTAATCCCACAGACAATTCCATTATCCTTGTTATTGTAGAAGAGCTTGTTGTAGCGAACCTCGACTGGGAAATACCCTTACCATCATTCTCTTCCAATTGATTTGTGGTCGGCTCAAGTCTTCTTCTTCCATTCTGCTCTACTATTCGTCATCTAGTTAGATATCTTTTTTCACTAAGCAGCTTTCTCTTCTCTTTCGTCGTTTTAGGGTTCCGTAAATCATAGGAAAAAGACGAAAACCGGAACGGAACAGGTCTGTTTGTCTGTTAGAAGACACTTTATTTAGAAGACACTCTGACATGCGTGTAGATATCAAATTTAAGGCGAGATGTTTCCTGCCGGGGTTGCGGGTTGTTCGAAAGAGATACCGCGGCCCCGGAACGTAAAGGGCAATAGAAGGAACATGGGTGGGTTTTAGTCAGTACAAGTCTGACATGCCCCCCCGCTCCGCCCAGAGCGGGGGAAGTCATTAGATGATTACCCACCCGAATAAAAAAGGCGAGATTTTCAAGTTGAAATTACAACAATATACTCAAAACATCGGTCGCTTAGAGTTGTGAAAAGATCAATCAAGTCTACGCAGTCAACAGTTATGGCCGTTTATGTCGCAAAGTTGTACGGAACCCTAGGTGCGCGAGTCTGACTCGTACGTGGCCGGTTTCTTCTAGATGCTTCGACCAGAACTTTACCCTCTCAACAACGTTAAGAGGCTTTGTGTTTCTGATTTTAATAATGGCAGATATATAGTACACTATTTTCTTTCCTGCCTTTCTTCGGACAGATTCCTCAAGTTGTAAGTGGTGTAACACAAAGAGCAGGCTTCCTCATTTCCTCTGTGTTCTTGTTCGATAGGTGTAGGTGATTAAGGGTCTATACAGGCATATGAGACATTTCAACTTCATGGCTGGGGTTGTGCCCTACCCATACGACTTGCGACCTTGATTTAGCTACCAAAAGATAGAAATATACACTTACTAGCTGGCGCCCGCGCCTTCGCCCGTTTGATCATCGAAAAAAGTATCCTTTGTGTTATTCCAGACTATAATCTACCTCTGTGCTCAATTTCATCAAAATCTGTTCAGCCGTTTTGACGTGAAAGAGTAACAAACATCCATACATCCAGCCATCCTCACAAACGTTCGGATTTATATTATTATAAGTAGTATAGTAGGATGATATAGAAACTATTGACTGGTAGAAATGCCCATTCCGCATGAAGTTTTAATAAATAAATATAGGCACAGGTCACACCTGTAGTTCTCGGAGGGATAAGCAGAGCTGTAACTAATGGTATACCCTCATTTCGCTAGTTTTAGTTGCATGCAATAGAAGGCGACCCTATTGACATCAAATGGGCACAACTCTAATAAATAATCTGTGGCTGCTAATGAGAAACTCCTGATACAAAAATCTAATAACGTTTTTCTTAAACTTGACGATGCCCTGGTGGTTGAGGGTGTTAAACTCACTTAAATGTCTCGCTGATGGTGGCGGGTGTATCGGGTCATTTAGTTCCCTTCAAAATGGTTAAGCTGAATGCGGCTGATGCATGCGTCATGTTCATGAACGGGCGCTGTCAGTTGGGACTGGTCATCTTTTAGTTGCCACGGTTCATTTTTAAATTATTTAGTTTTTTTTAAATTGAATTTTGCTTTTACTTTGAACGCTTTTTATGTGCAACTGCATCGTTCTCACATATTTGTATAATCTCAACATGACTTATGTAACCAAGATCTTGTAAAATTATTATGATTTAAAAGAGTGTCCGTGGAGTTTCTTGCCCATTCTTCTCCATAGAGATAAACGCATTGGAATCTATAGTACTTTCACAAGTTATTTTGCATTGTGTCTGAGACTTTTGCTTATTTTTTTGTTTCTTGACATTCAAAAGTGCCTGTAATTGTCTAATTGAAATAAATGCTATTGAGTTTGTGAGTTTGAACAAACTTATTATATAGTTGGTGCGGCTAACAAAGTAACTGCCAATAATGTCAATGCGCCACAGATCACAGTTTTCTATGACTTATTTTTATTTTTACTCCTTGTTTTTCACAGTTGTAAATTTAACCGATCCTATTAAACCGTACACCTATCAATGTGCGAAACGTAACGATATCGTAATAACCCGTCAATCATTAACTGTAGTGATCAATTAGCACGGCGGCCATTTTGATGTTAACGAGCTGATAAAAATAACAAATAAACCGGTCATTAACTGTCATTATATTGTTCGATAAAAAGGTCCATTCTCTTCTGCTAAATATGGAGGAGAAATTATTGGAAATTGTACTGTTCTGAGGGTTATAATTGTGAATTCTTCTATTTGGAGTGGAAATTGTGTTTGTTATTCTGAAATGCATTTAATGGAAGGCATTTATAGGATAGAAATATGCAAATTTTTAAACGTTGAATGCAGTTCAGTTTCATTTATACCTTTCATCATTATTTATTTACCAAACATTTACTATTGGATTATAAGTATATTATTTGAATAACTAAACACTTGAATTGACTAAATAAACAGTTAAAAATGCAAATTTTGTATTTATTTCTTGCCATAACATAACGCCTGTATTTCTCTGAAGGATTCGGCAGAGGTTAGTGTAATGCATCCGATTTAGCAATTCACATTTGTTTCTTTAAAAGTATAATTATTAATTTCTATTTCGGAAATTCTAATTTCGATTAGAAATACAACTTCTCGATATTTCCTGTGAAAAACCACTCAAAGCTTTCTCTCACTGCCGGGGTTACGGGTTTTTCGAAAGAGATACCGCAGCCCAGGAACATAAAGGGCAGTAGAAGGGGTTTTAGTCAGTACAAGTCTGACACTCCCCCCCGCTTCCCAGAGCGGGGGAAGTTATTTGATAATTTTCCATCCGCAAAAAAGGCTTTTCTCATATATTCTCTAATTACATCCAATGTTACATCTCCCGTACAAAAACTACATCATAAGACTAGCTCTTAAACTAACTACTGCTAACGAACAAAATTGCCAGTACGAGGTACGAAAATTAAGTGAAGCAAACTCTTTTACTACTGAAAGTTACAAAGACTTTGAGAATGCTCTCGAAATAAAATTAAAACACAAGTAGGTACTTAACGAGACAGACAATAACTTTTTATTCTTTTAACAAGCTGTGGTTTTCTTTTATATATAAAAAAATAATCCCTATATCCCTTGGACCAATTACGCTTTTGTTCGAAAGAGATACCGCGGCCCCGGAACGTAAAGGGCAACATGGGTGGGTTTCAGTCAGTACAAGTCTGACACTCCCCCCGCTCTATACCCCACCCAGAGCGGGGGGAGTTATTTGATGATTTCCCATCCGAAAAAAAACGAGAGAAGTTTCTTAAAAATTGGTAGGTAGGGTAGTTAAATATGTATATAGCTAGTAAATTGCAATGCCAAATGCTATAGTTTTTTTTATTTTACCGATAACGTTTAGTGAAGAGCCGCTCTACAAAAATCATGCATTCATAAGTTTAAAGCTGACATGGTCACTGACATTATTCATAACATTTGAAACGGAATAATTACTATTATTTTTGAGTTTCCAATATTTTTTTAGTTGTGCATCTGCGTCGAAATATCAGAAACTCAAAAATAATAGTAAACATGGGAAATCTTTTCATAAAACTTTTTCATTCGCATAATCAGATTCAAATAAATTAAAAAGTTATCCGGTGCGTGGCAACTATCCCAGTATTTATCAGGAAGCGACTGTGCATTTGACCTCCACGACTTTTTTGGAGGTCGAATAGGCTTTCGACAGTTTTAGTGAACCGAATAATCTGAAACTGTCAAGACTGACGAGGTACGTATGAGGTGGTTTATACTAATCTTGTATTAATTAAATTATACAACATCACGCCAGTAATCCTCGAAGAGTTAGGCAGAAGGGTAGCTAAAAGCATTTAAAATAACGAAAAACTGATCATCATAATTTTCCTGCCCTTGTCCCATTCTATTTGGGGTCGACGCAACACGTTTTCTTCTTCCATTCTCCCCTGTCAGACGTCACGGCATCATTTATTTTTTTCTCCTTTATATCATTCTTTACTCTATCCATCCATCTTTTCTTTGGTCTTCCTCTCTCTTTCCATCCATCAACATTCAAATCTCACATGCCCATAAAAATACAAACAAATGAAAAATTAATGCAGATCGCAAGCATATAATTAAAGCAGCCATTTTATTTTCTACCGTCGACATCGGATTAGTTGTTGATAAGTACATCCATTCAAATCAGAGAAACCATACAAATTCTATGACATACCTACAATGCATGTTTAATATCGGAGTATTCTATGTAATGAATTGTCATTACTTTTGACTTGAATCTAGATGAGTTGAGGTTATTAGTTTAAAAGTAGTTTTCTTGATTAAAATATGATATTATCTGCCATTGTTTTATCAATGAATACCAGATCGTTTCTTGCTTTATCATGAAGTTAGCTTGGTATCACAGTTTTTAATTCCATATATGAGCCTAAATCTTGGCTTTACTTGCCTTTGCATCTCTTAGAGGGGCCTGCTAGGGCCACTGCCTGACGGGGTTGCTGCTCGAAATAAATACCGCGTCCCCGAAACATAAAGGGCAAAATAAGAAACATGGATGGGTTTTAGTCAGTAAAAGTCTGACACTCCCTTCGCTCCGTCCAGAGCGGGGGAAGTTATTTGTTAATTTCCCATCCGTAAAAAACGCTGGTATTTTAATGGTATCCTATAAAGTTTTCCATCTTAAACAATCAATAGTTTTCCCCACCGACGCACCTCAATCTTCTCCTTATAAACTTTACTCTGACCTTTTGCCGTATCGTACATAAGTTTGTCTAGTTTCAATTAGTGTCCGATCTCGCTAGTTTCCACAAGAATATCGCTTTTAACCTCGTTTTCACATAATTGCCAGCAATTTGCTATCGGCCGTGACCAGATCATGCTTGTATTATTTATTTATACGCTTTTTCCTTGAATCGTGAGAAGAATTGCTGGTGGAAATCGATAGGAGTGTGTTGATTTAGAAGCTAAGCTATTTAACTGCATTATTTTAAAAAAATGTTAAACTAGCTTTTGCCCGCGGCTTCGCTCGCGTTTAATTCGGGGTAACACAGTTCTCCTTTCCTGATTCCTTTCCTGATTTGCAGGTACCTGCTACTTGTAGTTTTTGCCCTAGCGCCTTATTTATTGTAATAGCAAAGCTAAGTTTTTCCTTGTCTTCCTTTTTTTTCCTTCATTTCTAACTTAAAAAAAAAAACTTACCCTATGTCCGTCTCTAGGGTCCCAACTACCTCTGTACCTAAATTCATCAAAATCTGTTTCGCCATGTAGGCGTGTAGACGTAACAATCAAACTCACTTTCGTTTTTATAGGTAATATAAGTAAGGATAGCATAATTACGTGATGACCCAGAGGTTAAGCGCCTTGCTTCTCATGTATGAGGTTGTGAGTTTAAATCCGGACAACTGCCAATGTGATTTTTTCAATTGATATGTACTTTAATAAGTTTAAATAAGACATCACAGACATTGATGAAGAAAAACACATGTTTTATTTTCTTTGTTTTTGTGTAGTTGCTCTAGTCAAGTTCAATTCGGTTTTAACATACACTTTTAAATGTCATTTTTATTTTTTTTAAAACTAGATGAGGCTGGTGTTTCGTGCCTGACTACTCCAAGAAAAAACAATCGAAAAAAAACTTGCCCAACTTACAAGAGGACTACGCAGACAACTGTCTGAAATGGTCTTTTTAAAAAACACCACACATATTTGAGTGGACCTGTCCAGTCAACCCAAGTATTTGTCAGTTGTCGTATAGCTTGAGTCTTAACCCAAGGAGTTCAACGACGCGATGAACAATGCCAAAAAAGGATATTTGTGTATGTCGCTTATAGTACTCAAACTACCAGACAATCGTTAAAAACAAACAAAACAAAAAAAAAACAAACTTGTCCTCAATCCTCGCTCTTTTTCAAAGTAATAAAAACTTTAAGGCCTATTTTTTACCAACCCGGATATAATTCCTGATATCTTATCAGCGATGACCCGGTCAACCCGTAATTATGGTCGCCTTGCTCATCCCTTTGGGGTGATATAAATGACAGGCGATTTTGAGCTTAAACGTTAGTGATTACAATTGATTTTCCTTTGTCAGGTTCAGTTTATGTAGAACTATACCGTTGGCTGTTAATTAAATACTATCGGACACTTTTAATTCCATGTTACTATGTGGTTTATTAAATAAAAAGTGATCCGAATCGTTTTAACGCGTTAAACTTTTTTCTGACTAACAGATTCTTTACTAAAATGTTGTCAGGTATTGATTTAATGAAATCTTGGTTTCATATCCTTATACTTACTAATATTATAAAAGCCAAAGTGAGTTTGTTTGTTACATCTTTACGCCTTAATGGCTAAACTGATTTTGATGAATTTTGATATAGAGTTAGTTGAGACCCTGGAGAAGAACATAGGCTTTTTCTTAAAAAAAGGGAGAAATGAGGGAGAAAGAGGCAAGAAAAGGGAAAACTTAGCATTGCTTTTACAATAAATAAGGCGCAAGGGCAAAAACTACAGGTAGCAGGTACCTGCAAATTAGGAAAGGGGAACTGTGTTACCCCGAACTTAACGCGAGCGAAGCCGCGGGCAAAACGCGGGTAACTTATCTTGCATTGTTGATAGAAAACTCAGCCTTAGCCGCTGAGTCTTTAACATCAATTTTACGTAAGAGAGTTGTCAACAAAGCATAAGTGACCACTAAAAAGGTTTTAAAACATTAACTCCTAAAATGAGGTACTTACTTAAATAAATCAATAATTGAGGTAAATATGAGATGAAAGTTTATTATGGAAATTTGCTATTTTCAAGATTAGAATCATACATTTTCAATAGCAAATTGAATGATTCTGATTTTGAAAATGGCATTTTATTACTGATTTATTTACCTCTTTAGAAATTCTTGAGAAATTATTTTCGGACACACGCCTTGTATTGATAATGTTCGCTTCCCTAATATCCAATTTCATGCCTTTAAAACTCCAACGTTTCGTGGTTTTCAGGATCACCGTCTGTGATTGACAGACTTAACGATGTAAGAATGATTCCGTTTCAATGTTATCTTGAAAGTACTTGCCTAACATTTTAAATAGATTATGTTCTCTTAGAAATATAAAGTTCCTGAAGAATTCACGTATTTACAATGTTAAGACGTTTTCAGGATACCACCAGACGGAGGACGTTAACTAAAAAGTTTCGTTTTACCTTTTATTTCAAAAATATCTCTCTCAAAAACGGGCTTCGGGGAGTTTTATTACGCCGCATCGTGCGGGCTTGCATAACATTGTCTTATTTGACTGCAGATACTATATTATTATTAGTATCTGCAGTCTATTAAAGCGCTTTAAATCTCTTTTTTTGGGGTGGGAAATCATCAAATAACTTACCTCGCTCTGGGCCGAGCGGGGGGGAGTGTCAGACTTTTACTGACTAAAACCTACTCATGTTTCTTCTATTGCCCTTTATGTTCCGGGGCCGCGGTATCTCGAAGGTTGTCTCGAAAAGATCGCTTTTAGCGATAAGACCGCCCATAATGTCACCCTAATTATAAGTTGTATATTGTTATTCTTGTCATTTGTATGGTGTACATAATAAAGAATATTCTATCTATCTATCTCTTTCGAACAACCCGCAACCCCGGCAGGCGGAGGCTCTGGCAAGCCCCTCTGCTTTGCTGACATCTCTTTGAGGCGCGCGTGAAACACAAAGCGCTTTAAATCTCTTGTGTCTGAATCCCGAAGATTTATAGTGATTGGAAAATTTATTTATTTTACTTGACAGTAATAACTAAATATTTTTGTGCTGTTTATTAATCTTCATTTTTTGTTTTGTAACTCTTATGGTTTGAAACTTAAATTTATTTGATATCAATACAATGTTTTATAACTTTACTTTTAAATTTGGAATTGAATATTATTTGCTATAAGGTAGAATATGGAGGACCTTATTATGTACGAAAAAATCTTTGTAACAATTACCCATGTTTGCAAAAAATAAATGATTTGATGACTGTCAATAAATCACTTCTTATAACATCACGATTGACAGCCATGTATTTTTTTTAAAGAAACTAAATAATGTATAAACCTTTTCATTACGTAGTAAATAAACTACCTCAATGACAGGTAGGTTCCACATATTTCTCAAATACTGCTCGTTAAGCACCTAGTTTAAACTAATATAATAAAGAGGTAAAATTTGTTTGTTTGTTTGCTACGATTTCACTCAAAAACGACTCAACTGATTTGAAAAATTCTTTCACCATTAGAAAGCTACATTATTAGGTACTGAGAAATATAGGCTATATAATATAACGCTACTACCTACGGGAGCCGGGCTATAACCAGAGAAGCGGGTGAAACCACGCAACACAGCTAGTATAATAAACATTTACAATACTCACTTTCCTAAAACTTGATTACACAATGAATACAATACACAAAGACCCTACAGTGAAAGAAAACAGCGGTCTTACCATTGACATTTAAAAGAAATGACAAACTCAAAGAAATACAATAGAGACGAAAGGTTAACGACTTTCCTCAATTCAGACCACAATACACTTATAATTGGTGGCAGTACCTCACTGACCAGGCCAGTACTTAATTGGTGGATTCGATTGACAAGAGCCCCCTAGCGGTAAATATATTGAGTTACAAATTACATGTGCCACACTGCTTGACGTGTTATCATTGTGATAATGATGACATGTGTACAGTACATCGTTATGGTATTTAATGATCTATGGTATTTGAATATGGTTTGTTTTTGTTTAGCAGTATTTATGGGGTAAAGAAAGAATGAAAGAAAGTAGACATGTTTATTTGCCATATACCACAAGTGCACATGGCAAAAAATTCTCTATGTAAGTAAGCAATAAAAATAAAATGACTCATAAAAATCAGCCCAGGCGTTTACTCTGTATAGTGCTCCAAAGGAACAAACATACATACATAATTACATACATAGACTGATGAATACATTACCCTCCTTTGCGGCTCGCAGTTGGGTAAAAAAGACAATGCTGTGTGTCTCACGGCTGCGCCAAATAGGCCCAGTTCAGTAAACTAGTGCCCGACGCTGGTTTTCAACTGAACCTGTGATGTGATGGACGTAAGACAGTTATATATTTTGTGTTGATAAGGGTATGAATAATAATAGTTTATGAGTGATTGATATGTATGTTGATGAGTGGAGAGGGAGAGGCAGACCAAATAAAAGATGGCTGGCTTGTCTAAGGAATTATATGAAGGAGAATAGAGTAAACTGACGCCGTGACGTCTGACAGAGGAGAATGGAAGAAGAAAACGTGTTGCGCCGACTAGAATGGGACAAGGGCATGAAGATGATGATGAACGTGTATAAATAGGTCATCATCCTACTAATATTATAAATGCGAATGTTTGTGAGGATGTATGGATGTTTGTTACTCTTTCACGCCAGAACGGCTGAACGGATCCTGATAAAATTTGGCACAGAGTTAGATTATAATCTGGAATAACACATAGGTAACTTTTTTTTCGATCGTCACGCGAGCGAAGCCGCGGGCGCTAGCTAGTTTAGAACAAATTTGAGTAAAATCTACAAGAAGGTACTAAAAGTTGTTATGTAGTCAGATGCCTGAGATCCAGTCTTACCAGGGCTCTACTAATATCATTAGTGATCGTACCAATTATTGGGGTTAGGTACGCAGTCACCATTTACTTAAAAAAAAAAAATTGCCCCACACTAGGAATTTCTCCTGTATCGTGGGCGCGTTTACAAACATCCAAATATCAATGCCAAATCCAAAAATTCAATACTCAATATCTTTATGGTAAAGCAATAAAGATATTGAGTATTGAGTATTACACTCACATACTAAAACAGACCCGGAACAACTACATGTAGTTCATACAAATATTTGTTTCGTGTGGGGATGGAACCCGCGACACACAGCACAGCAGTGAATCACTCAGCCACTGCGCTAACCGTGCCGTCAAACTACTTTTACTGCCTGATTGATTGTCTCGTTGGTCGTAAGCGCGACTGTAGAACATGAAGTCCTGGGTTCGAATTACGTATAGCCAAAGTGATAATGGGTTTTGGTCTATCAAGATTTTCACAGGAGCAGCAACGGAGTCTGGATTTGTGCCTAGTTGATAGCAAAATCGCATTCTATTACATAGAATTTAAAGCATAACTTTCCAAATATAGGTGTAGTATTAGGTTCCCCTCTGCTAAACCCTTTCAGAGACTAGGGGGCGTGATGATGTAATGTATCGACTCATGTAAAATATTGGTATTAAGCTTCATCGTATTGAACTGGAAGCTACACCAAAAAGGTATAGAAAAAGGCTATAAGTAGATATGTAAAAATCTTGAGAGGTGTCAAGGGACACCCGGATGGAACGAAGTTATTATTTATTAGGAACAAAAAATCTGTAGGTATACACTCAACAAAAATAATCGTCGCGACACCACACTGTTAAATGCGAAATAGAAAGACGAAACGAAAATAACTGGCTTGCTTTCTATGAGAGAGAGAGACAGACAGAGAAACACGCGCACGCCGCACGGCTTACAGCTGTAGCAAAAAGTGTCGTAACAACTTTTAGTCTTAATTTTTTCCGTCTCGCGCCCTTTCGCAACGCGCGATAAGGAACTTCGTTCCAAAACATAAATGTTAAAATGTAGTTTAATATGTAGTACCTCTTAACCCAAATTCTCCAGGAAATGCACGTAAGATTTTGTACTGCACAAAATGTAAAAGCTAAATAACTCTCCAACATGGTCTGACCTGGCGTGCAGCTGTTTTATTCACCCGTATCTTGAACTCGTAAGTTTCCCTAGGAATTTGTTTCTGGCAGTCTGCCTACAAGTCAAGATGATTTTTATTAAGTAAGAATAGCCTATAACTTAGTAAACTTTAATTATGCTCAACGGATAATAAAATTCATAATATTATACTTTGCTAGTGACCTGCCCCGGCTTCGCACTGGTGCTATGCACTTATGAAAAGGTTCGCTTAGTAAATTTCCGTCTTTTAGGTTACCTATTCAAAAATAAGGGACACGTATTTTTTATTTGTAAGTTAGACCAAAAATTACAAAGATATAGCACATTAATGTAACGTGTGACGTCACTAGTTCCCAATAACTGCAGTAACACGTGACGTCACACGTAACTTTAATGGGCTGGTTAAAAATCAAAATCAATGAACAGTTAGTGTACAGTCACATAAGACAAACTACTACGATTAAATCCAAAATGGCGGACTACCAAAGATGGCGGGCTAGTTATTTTTCATGTATTCCCATGATATGGATTTCAAATGAGAGGGTTTGCAAAAATAAAATGACATCACTCTAGAACGTATTTAAAACTTTTTTAAAACTATACAATTTTATTATTTATTTATGCTGAAATAAATATCTTTATACACAATTATTGTTCTGGTTCCAAGCTGCTTCAGTATGAAGCGAAAATGTATTATAAAACTGGGTAAGTACTTGAGTTGTGCTACAAAAGGTACTCCCCACTATTCCCCAACATGGTGTGAGTTTCAAGTTCTTCACGAGTGAAGCCCTTACCTTACATCTTCGTTATACTTTAAGGGTATTTTATGCAACACTGTAATGGTCCAGTTCGTTATCCCACTTATCTAGGGGTGGCAAACTGAAATATAACACAAAATACATAGAAATAACCCTCAATTGAAAATCGTAGGTTTTTTTTTAATTAAAAAGAAAAACCGTACTTCACTCTCGAAATTTCTCTTGTATCATGGGTGCGTTAACAATTTAAACTCATTTAAACTTACGAAAAGCCAGATCTTGAAAAAGTACCTGTTACTCAAACAAATAAATGTTTCGGGCTGGAATCGAACCCGCGACACGCAGAGCAGTAGTCAATCGCAAAGCCATTGCACAAATCGAAAATATGTGGTAATAACAGCTTCTACGATTGTCTACCTAAATTTTTAAACTCGGTCGAAAAGAGCAAAATTAAATTTTAATTCGAATCTTGCATTTACCAAGAACATTAGTCAAGTCTTTATGAATGAATGATTGCCGATTCCTGAATTCAGGAATAGAATTTTAGAGAATAAGCTAAACTTACTATATTTATATATATTACAATATAATATTATTATTTCTTAAATAGTCTAATACTCAAACAAGAAACTAGCAATTACTGAACTGAAGTTTATGTCATCATCACTTTATGCAAATTATCACATCGTAGAAACATTTGGGTCAAAACTCCTTCCACTGAAAACTATACGGCAGTCGAAAATATTATTGTGAGATCTGGTAACCCTACGCCATTACGAGCTCTCTCTTAGCAGACGAAGACGTGAGCATTCATGCCGGTATATAATGTATAGATATATTATTATGTACAATGTATAGAGTGCATGCGAAGACGGATGGCTTAATTAGGGAGGGGAGTAGGCTTGGTAGAGTTTATTTAGTAAAAGGTGCTTGAGTTTTATCGGTAGTAGTTCATTTAAGGTATGTTTGTATTTCGATGTGCTGTAATATTGTTATATAGGTTGTTTACTTCAAGTAATGTTTGGAAATGGCAATGAATAACGTTTTTAAATGTATAGATGAGACAAGCCTTGCGTGATTGATCCATAGCAATAAATGATGGTGAAAATAGCTCTGTTTGTTTGTATATTTGTTACCTTTTCACGACTAAACGGCTGATCCAATCGAAATGAAATTTGACAAGGAGTATTTTTCTTTAAATATAATTTTTAAGAAACATAAAAAATAAAAAATGTATACCTAAGTGAATAGGTAAAGGACCATGATAAACCACATAACTGACAATAATGAGAAAATAACGGCTATTTGGTTCATGTTTCATCAAATAAATGCTTTCTTTCTTACAAGGCAAGGCGTGAACCTAACGCGTACGAAAACGGGGGTAACTACAAGTAATATAATGAATAAGTAAATATGCCCATTGGTGAATCATTCACACATTTTGTCTCGGACGAACAAAGATTTCAACTGAGAGCTACTGTACAGAGAGCATATAACATTACATTTCATAACTTCACGGCTGTAATTTCCGAAGGGTTAAGCAGACGTCTACCTAATAGATGAAGTGCCCCTTTTTTTGCGGGTCAACATTGTAAAACCAAATGATTTTAAAAGAGTAACCATGGAGTTTCTTGCCGGTTCTTCTCCATAGGAAACGACCAACCCGAACCGTGCATCTTTTCTCGACGTTTTATAAGTGCCCATGTTGGCCTGTGTGAAATAAAAATATTTTGATTTTGATTGATTTTGGTGGGCAATCATCTAATAACTTTCCTCCCCTCTGGGCGGAACGGGGGGAGTGTCAGACTTGTATTGGCTAAAACCCACCCATGTTCCTTCTATTGCCCTTTATGTTCCGGGGCCGCGGGTTCTCTTTCGAACAACCCGCAACCTCGAAGATGAAGTGCCCTACCACCAAATTTCGCCAATTTTAAGTCCCATGTAACAAAGGGAGAGCCTATTTGCGATCAAATAAATTGAACCTAGTAAACTTCGCATAATATTATTCATCAATTACGCCGTCAGGAAAAACTGCCGTCAAAGAACACATTAAATTTTGATCGAAATATCAGAACAAATTTCAGCATTTACACGAAGTTTTTCGCCAAAAAACGCTTCGATTGCTATCGAAGCGCCGAAATATACAAAAACACCGACTTCATTATCGAGCTATCAAAAAAAGCAATATAGACAAGTAAAAGTCAATAATTTAAAAAGTTAATAAAGTTAGCTATGTCAACAGCGGGGAGTTTCTTCTAATAATTTATTCTTATCGATAAAACCGACTAGCTGGGTCGGAAAGTAAATCGATAATAATTAGATGTTCCGACAATGATGTCGCTCTAGTAGGTATAAATGTATATGCTTTCAAGGAACTGTAGAATGGACGCAGTTTGTATGTTAAGTTTTCTGCACTTGTTGGAAAAACAATGTGGGTTTAAGATAGTTTAATTTGTGTGGACAAAGGTTTTTATTTTATTTTTTAAAAGTCGCTGCCCCACACTACGAATTTCTCCTGTATCGTGGGTATGTTTACAAACAATTAAACTCACATACACAAACAAACAGCCAGACCCGAAACAACTATTTGTACGCCATACAAATATTTGTTCCGTGTGGGAATCGAACGCGACACGCAGTGCAGCAGTCAATCGTTCGGCCACTGCGCCAACCGTGGCGTATTGTTTTAAGGTAGCCTCTGTTTCTTTTGTTGGAGAGAAAATTATACCATCTTACTAAGTTCTGTGTATATATTTCAAATTACAACATCTAAATCATAAGACTTGTCCAAATCAAGAGTATTTGGGTCACGGGCTCGATCTATTTAAACCCCTGGATCTAGCTTATATATTTTTAGTTTCTAAACATTTGAAGTTACCCAGTTTGTTTTTAACTGACTTCAAAAAAGGAGGAGGTTCTCAATTCGACTGTATGTTTTTTTAATGTTTTATTACCTCATAACTTTTGACTGGGTGAACCGATTTTAATGATTCTTTTATTATAAGAAAGCTGTCGCTTTCCATGTGGTAATAATTTGTTATTGTTGTATCGTAAACATTTGAAGTTACCCAGTTCGTTTTTATAGTTATGCATTTTGAACACAATTTTATTTTCTTATTAAAAATGCATGTAAAAGCTACAGTGTGTTCTGAAATTAAAGAAAAAATCGGCGTCAGACTCGCATACCGTACAAGTAAAAAAAAAAGTTTGTGACATAAATGGCCATCTCTTTTGACTGCTAAGAGTAAAAGGGTTGATTTTTTAAAGCTCCATGGCGCTGCAGGCTTAAGTTTCAACAGCAGGGTCTAATTTTAACTCGATACCTCCACGTGTTCCCAAGATGTAGAGTCTTGATAGACAGACAACAAAGTGATCCTATAAGGTTCCGTTTTTTTCATTTTCAGGTAAAAACATGTTTATTTTATGTATGTTTTTTTTTAACCCTAAAAACTAAAATAAAAACCCGATACCTAAAAGCCATTAAATAATAACAATGATTTATCTGACAACTAACGTTCAATAAAACATAAAAAAGAAACTTGAAGAAGCAGCGGTAAACAAACTGATGTCTATAAAATTAAAAAAAAGAATAAATCTCAAGTTACAGCGAAATCTTTTAAATTGAAGTTTTGGGAAAACAAAATCCATATCGCTCGACGCCTTTACTTAGGACAAGTTCAAAATGGCGACAACAAAATTCAACACAGCGAATATAATGTGTTTGTATACTCTTTATAAATCGCTAGTCGTCGGTTTTGGAGAAAAGTACCGCTTTGAGAAAATGGCTAAAAGCGTCTATAATTATTAGAACATATTAAGTAAACATACAGGATGACTAGTTATTTGTGACTAATACTTAATATTATGTTACCTTACCCAATACTTGTTCTGTGATTTCGGCGGTCTCCCCAGACCTGTGCCCATCTTGCCGGAACGCCCATACCGATCTGCTCCAACTTTCGGTACCTAGGGTCACTTGTCCAAGAGAATGGCGAAGTAGGCCGGGACGTAACGCATCGAATCAACGCAGGATACATGAAATGGCGACACGTCACTGGAACAACTTGTGACCCAGGGGTGCCTCTTAAGTTAAAGGGGAAAATATTCAAGTCCGTGATTAGACCGGTCGTACTGTCGTACCGAAAAAATGATTGGATGCAGCGGAGATGAGAATGTTGAGATGGATGTGTGGAGTGTCAAGATTAGATAAAGTAAGGATGCATTAGAGGAAGATTGAAAGTTGCGCCTGTTATAGAAAAAAACAAAAGGGAGTCGTTTGTTTTTGGTCTGGACTTGTAATGACGAGAGATGAAGCACATGTGACTAAAAGAGTGATGGATCTTAATGTTGATGAATGGAGAGGGAGAGGAAGGTCAAAGAAAAGATGGATGGATTGTGTAAGGTATGATATGAAGGAGAAAGGAGTAGATGATGGCGTGAAATCTGACTGGGGAGAATGGAAGAAGAAAACGTATTGCACCGACCCCAAATAGAATAGGACAAGGGAAGGAAAATGAAGATGATGATGACTTACCTTGCTGTGAGTCTAACACTATAAGTGTCATCAAGTTACATGCTTTACATGGGCTTTGATGAATCTATCCGGGGCTGACTTTAGCCACATTATTTCTTATTTCTTTTTTTCTATTAGTACTAACATAGTTTTTAATGATAATACTAACACAATGTGGGCCAATGTAGTCTGTAAATAAAAGTTTTTTTTTATATTTTAAGTGCGAGAAAAAAATCTCCTGCACTATAATTTTTTTTGAAGAAGGTGCACACGATAATGTAGTGTCTAATTGATTCATTTTGAGTTGGTTCCTCATCAAAAGTGGTTCATATTCATGAGCGGGTGAAAAAGAGCTTAATATTTTCTGTGAATGGAGTTTTAAATGAACCCGTTCATTTAATGTTCTGTTCCCAGAAATTATGAAATCTTTCTGAGAAAATTCGAGGATACTTTGAAATGCATCGCAGATTTCCAAAAAATTTCGATAACTTTATGAATGAAGCTATTTCTGAATAACATGTTTATAAAAGACTAGCTTTTGCCCGCGGCTTCGCTCGCGTTAAATTCGGGGTAACACAGTTCCCCTTTCCTGATTTACAGGTACCTGCTACCTTCAGATTTTGCCCTTGCGCCTTATGGATTTGTAATAGCAAAGCTGAGTTTTCCCTTTTCTTCTCTCTTTCTCCTTCAAATCCAACTTAAAAAAAAATAACATATAATAAAAGCCTATGTCCGTCTCCAGGGTCCGAACTATCTCTATGCCAAAATTCATCAAAATCGGTTTAGCCATTAAGCGTGAAGAGGCAACAAACAAACAAACTCACTTTCGCTTTTATAATATTAGTAAGGAATTAAGGAATCAAGAAAGTGTATTGAAAAATATTCAATTTTAAGTACCTATTCATATACCCATAGGTGTAGGTATGTATGTTTAAATATGTCATTTGTGTGGGTACAATTTCCGTTACATTTTCAGCGCAGGATTTTCATTTCACTGAATCGAAATGCGAATGAAACTTGCTACCCTACCATGACGTCTTAAAGCAGAACTTATTCCACTGAGGGAAAGAGACAGAGCTATACAGGGTGTCTAGCACCATCTCTTAGCACCATCTCTTTCTCACACAGGAATAAGAACTGCTATAAAATGTCGTGGTAACCCTTCTGAAATATGATCTGAAATTCCAGTCGGCGGTTGTTCGAAAATAACTGCGTATTGAATGGTATTTTTAGAGCTTGGATTTAACTTCCATTCCAATTAATATCCGTTTTGTTTTATGGACTTTTTTTGTAGGTATGTCTGATGCAAACAGAATTAATGAACTTCTGGGAAAATAATGTTTTATTGTGTGACTAGCTTTCGCCCGCGGCTTCGCTCCCGTTAAATTCGGTAGGTAAAGCAGACCTGCAGTTTTTGCTCTTGCACCTGATTGATTTGTAATAGCAACGCTAAGTTTTACCTTTTGCTTCTCTCGTTCTCCCTCATATGCCACTTTTTTATAAAAATTAGCCTATGTCCGTCTCCTGGTTCCCAACTATCTCTGTACCAAAATTCATCAAAATCGGTTTAGCCATTAAAGCGTGAAGAGGTAACAAACAAACAAACAAACTCACTTTAGCTTTTATAATATTATAAATATATATAGTAAGGATAAGGACTAGCTAGATGAATAATCCTCTTTTAAAACGTTTGTTTTATAAAACAAAAGGATGCGTTAATAACGATGTATGTAAGTTAAGGAATGTTTCAGTCGGTAGGTACGGTTGGTTGGTCGCTGAGCGATTGACTGCTGCGCTGCATGTCGCAGTTTGATCCCTGCACTGAAGAAATATTTGTATGATCTTTAGATAGTTGTTTCGGGTCTGGCTGTTTATGTATGTGAGTTTAAATGTTTGTTAACGCACCCACGATACAGGAGAAATTCCAAAGGCAACGTTCTTTAAAAAAAAAAACAAAAATAGTCTGATACTGCAAGTCACCGTATTCCAAACAGGCCTGGTATCTTCTATCCTGGGGTTGGAAAGATTACCTTGATAGTTATTTTTCATAGTTCCAGATTACATTACTTGTTTTTGTCTTTTCTGTTTTATTTTAGTTAAGTAAATCAAATCAAATTCATTGATTCAAATTAGGCTGATAATCAGCACTTTTTGGACGTCACATTACAAGACAGTCCCACAAAAACGCCCTGCCCTTCGCCACTTCCTAGTGAGTTTTTCTTTTTTTTGGGGTGGTAAATCATCAAATAACTTGCTCCGCCCAGAGTGGGGGCATTCTGGGCGGAGCAGGGGGGAGTGTCAGACTTGTACTGACTAAAACCCACCCAAATTCCTTCTATTGCCCTTTACGTTCCGGGGCCGAGGTATCTCTAAATTCAAATTCAAAACCATTTATTTCAATTAGACCATTACAGGCACTTTTGAATGTCAAGAAACAAAACTAATCTACAGTACCGGTCACAAGGCATAATAACTTGTGAAAGTACTGTAGTTGCCCATTCCAAAGCGTTGATCTCTATGGAGAAGAATGGGCAAGAAACTCCATGGACACTCTTTTAAATTATAATATTTTTACAAAATTGTATCTACATCATTCATGTTGAGATTATACAAATATGTGAGAACGATGTAGAAAGACGTGCACAGTAAGAGCGTGCAGAGTAAATAAAAAGCAAAATTTAATTTTAAATCTAAATAAGTTAAAAATGAACCGTGGTAGCTAAAAAATGACCAGTCCCAACTGACAGCGCCCGTTCACGAACATGACGTATGGATCAGCCCCATTCAGCTCGACCATTTTGAAGGGAGCTAAATGACCCGACACACCCGCCACCATCAGCGAGACATTTAAGTGAGCATGACACTATCAACCACCAGGGCTTCGTCAAGTCAATAATAATACATAGCACTCACATATGGAACACACTCTTTCGAACAACCCGCAACGCCGGCAGGTGGAGGCCCTGGCAGGCCCCTCTGGCAGGTCTGCTTTGCTGACATCTCTTTGGGCGCGCGTGGAACACTAACGCGCCGGCGACACGGCCTGTCATTAATAGACGGACGGACGGTGAGCTACCCATTGCTAAACGTCCACAGGCCCGCATCTACGGTGGCCGGGAGTCGTCTCGCGGCGCCCGACGCCCGGGGGTAGAGATTGCCTTATGGCATAAAGTCCACCTATGTACCACTGTAATTGTACATGAAGTTTAAACAAATCAAATGAGATGAAACTATCCCAACACACTAATTGACCAAAGATAATAAGAACGAAATTAGTCCGTATCTTGCCCCGCACGTCTTGACCGTGCTATTGTTGGCCTGTACTACTAGCACTGGTCTATTAGAATAGCCAGCATATTGTGTGGCACTACAATATGTTCCTATCTCATGTATTGTATATGGAACCCGCATGTTTGAGTGGAAGAATTGAATGTACGAGTACCTAGTGTGGTTTTTATCTTTAATATGGTGACCCATTTTTCGAAGCATCATTGTGTAATGTGTAGAATAGAATGCTGTATTTGAAAAAAAAACGTAGGTATTACAAATCAGGTGCTAAAAAGCTTAAAAATACATTTACATACATTCTACATTTAGAGACCTGCAAAATAAATAAAAAACAAAACCTTGAATTAAATATCTTAGTACATCATACAGTGTATAATAGGCTAGTTTCCAAATAAATGTTTATTAGTTTGTTTTATAGATTATTCAAAAATTGGGGACACTTATTTTCTTATTTGTAAATTAGACCAAAAATGACAAAGATATGGCCCATTAAAGTTACGTGAAATGTCACGCGTTGCTGCATTTTTCGCAACAAGTGACGTCACACGAAACTTTAATGGACCATATCTTTGATGATGTAAAGATAACGCTGTTTAAGGCCTTCTGCCAGTCGTTTTACATGTGCAGCCTGTGGACCAAGTACAACAATGCATTCAGGGTGCTTTTGGGGTTGTCGAGGCGATGTAGCGCGTCGGGGATGTTCGCATGCGCGGGAGTCGACGGGTCGCTGCGATCATGCGGAAGCGATGCGCTTCCATGTTAGCGCGCTTGCGCTCGTCCTCCAATGACATCCTGAATGTGTTTTGAGATCGGTGGGACTCTCCCCTCTTACAAAGGTGGATAACTGTACAGACACACTTATCAACATTACGAGTGTGATCCATGTGATATAAATTTAATTGTAATACTAACATTAGGCTAAGTTACTTTACTACTAACAATATATGGATTTATCCGAAATAAATTATTTGAATTTAAATTTGTATCTCTTACTAGCTGTGCCAGCGGTTTCGCTCGCTGCTCAGTGCACCTTGTGTACAGGGCCACCCTTATTATTTAGGGGTATGAAAAATAGATAACGACCCATTCTCAGACCTACTGAATCCTTACTAATATTATAAAAGCGAAAGTGAGTTTGTTTGTTTGTTTGTTACCTCTTCACGCTTTAATGGCTAAACGGATTTTGATGAATTTTGGTACAGATATAGTTGGGATCCAGGAGACGGACATAGGCTATTTTTAAAAAAAAAAAGAGTGGGATATGAGGGAGAAAGAGGGAAGAAAAGGGAAAACTTAGCGTTGCTGTTACAAATCAATAAGGCGCAAGGGGAACTGTGTTACACCGAATTTAACGCGAGCGAAGCCGCGGGCAAAAGCTAGTAAACATATAAAATTTCTCATGTCACAGTTTTAGTTACGATACTCCTGTTGCCCCACACTAGGATTTTCTCCTGTATCATTGGGTGCGTTTACAAACATTTAAAGCCACATGCACAAACAACCAGACCCAGAACATCTAATTGTAGGCCATACTAATATTTGTTCCGTGCGGGGATCGAACCCGCGACACGCAGCGCAGCGGTCGATCGCTCAGCCACTGTGCCAACTGTGTCGTCAATGAAAATATAAACCATCAACCTTTTATAAACACAAAAGATTGAACAAAAAAACAATAAAATATTACACAGCATAATTAGTTGTGTGATTTAAAATAGCTACCATACATATCCTAAATAGTTGTAGTCTAAATACTGCTGAAAGACTTTTCGACTGAGTAAATTTTAATTTACATACAACACACTAACACACCCCCATCAAATTTTAATAGAAATCGATTTCAATCAAATGATAACATAATAATGTCTGGGCGGCTTGTTGTTCAAACTTCACACGAGTATTACGTAGAGTTTGACGAATTTACAAGGTAAAAACCGTTTTTGCCAAAAGAAAAATCTAGAAATATTTTTTCTTTTTATTCTTATTAAGAAACTAGCTTGTGCCCGCGGCTTCGCCCGCGTTAAATTCGGGGCAACACAGTTTCCCCTTTCCTGATTTGTAGGTACCTGCTACCTGTAGTTTTTGCCCTTGCGCCTGATTTATTGTAATAGCAAAGCTAAGTTTTCCCTTTTCTTGCCTCTCATTTTTCAATTTAAAAAAAATTGCCTATATCCGTCTCCAGGGTCCCAACTATCTTTGTACCAAAATTCATCAAAATCGGTTTAGCCATTTAGGCGTGAAGACGTTACAAACAAACAAACTCACTTTCTCTTTTATAATATTAGTAAGGATTGTACGGTGAATAAAAATATGTCAACATCACAAATGTTCCCAAAAAAAATATTTGTACGTCTTCCGTATTTTCTTTAACCAAATTACATGTGTGTGATTTCAAAGAGCTTCCTGACTCCAAATTGTCACATCAAAAAGCCAATTTCTTACACGATATATCATGTTCTTTAATAATGAATATTTTACCAAAAGGAACTGAACCATGATTAAGACGGGGAGAGAACTTTCCATTGATTTTTGACACGCTTTGACCCACTTCTCGGTTTCCGATTACGCTGAAATTGAAACTAAGCCCAAAACAAGACAAATTGAACAGCTAGTGTTGTTATAATTTGCACTGCGCCCCGCGGTTTCACTCGCGTGGTTATAGAATATACAATATATCTTTATAAATTGTAGCCAATATGTTTATTTATTTATTTATTACATTTGAGAAAACAAACAGTAGTACATTAAGCATAAAAAAATTGTTGACTTAACATTAAAATTAACAAATAACAAATATACTACCCACAACATTTTCCACAGATTACTCTATGACATAATGCAAACTGTTAGCAAACGTTAACTGTAACAGGGCTAAATTAACGTTAACAAATTAAAAGAAAGCAGAACCAATATTCACAGAAATAACAAACAAAAAGAAAGAAAGTAAACAATATTTGTACGTAATGTATCATGTAAATCTAGCCTATACATTCAAAAAAGCATGCAAACCCTATAGAATCTACTGTCGATCCTTTAGAATTTAAATTAAATCATTTTTAAATTAACATCTGTTCACGAACAATATGTCTATTTCACTGAAACGAGTATTGTAAGTGTTATTCTCATATATAAGCTACTAACTTTTGCCCGCGGCTTCGCTCGCGTTAAATTCGGTATAACACAGTACCTGCTACGTGCAGTTTTTGCACTTGCGCCTTATTGATTTATTATAGCAACGCTAAGTTTTCCTTTTTCTTCCCTCGTTCTCCCTCATATCGCACTTTTTAAAAAAAAAATAGCCTATGTCCGTCTCCTGGTTCCCAACTATCTTTGTACCAAAATTCATTAAAATCGGTTTAGCCATTAAAGCGTGAAGAGGTAACAAACAAACAAACTGACTTTCGCTTTTATAATATTAGTAAGGATATTATTGTAAAGTTTTATTAAAATCCTTTCAGTAGTTTTGACATGAAAGAGTAACAAACATCCATACATCCTCACAAACATTCGCATTTATAATATTATATAGTAGGATATTTATATTCAGCTGCATCCGGTTAGACTGGAAGCCGACCCCAACATAGTTGGGAAAAGGCTAGGCAGATGATGATAGTAGGATATTTATAATATTTTATGTAGGACGTTCAAAAAGTGCTGATCATCAGCCTACTTTGAATAAATGACTTTTTATTTGATTTATATTTTCATGTTTTAGTGTTTGAACGTCATTACACAAGACAAACAAAAATTTGTGCGCAGGGACAGGTACACTCTCTATTCCCTCACTCTCATAGTCCGACGGCAGTCCGACACGATCGAAGAGAGATTAGGCGCAGCACCAACGACTTACCGTGCTTTTCGAGGCAGGGGCGGGGGTATCTTACAGCCAACTTTTAAAGTCCGGACCGCTACTGTGTAATTTCTAATTTAAAAACCCAATATCTCTTTTGGCCAGACAGATATTACATATCTTCTTAAATATATAAATCACGTGTCACGTTGTTTGTCCGCGATGGACTCCTAAAATACTTAACCGATTTTAAATTAAATTAGCACAACGTGTGCAGTTTGATCCAACTTAAAATATAGGGTAGGTAGACAGGCTGAAAATTGCATTGCAACGCATGCCGGGGCATAGCTAGTATATATATATGTAAGAGCGTGTCTATACAGTTGCGTGTCTATATATATATTATAGCTCATGCGACATACCAACATGGTAGTGGATGGTGTGATGTATAGAACCAGACCAGTTCTGAACTGCAAATTGGACGCTTTTTCCGACTATACAAATTCGAGAGTCGACCCAGTTAGCCGTCGGTAATTTAGAAACTGTGTGTGAGTAACACTGCAAATAAGTGCAAATAGAATACACAGAGAGTATGCAGGTAATAAATAAACAGTTAGCACTGTTATTTGCGGACGAAATAGCGCCATTACATGCCGAGTTTCTCCGGTGCTTCAGAATGCACGATGAGGCATTGTACCCGTCTGCCATTTGTAGATCTTTAGTGGTCCCAAGAGGAAGTCAGACTGACAACTAGTGTTACCACGGGGTATCGTATTACCCAGTACTAACTGGGTTGTTAAGTTCAGACAAACAGTTGCCCCATCCTACTAATATTACATACTAGCTTTTGCCCGCGGCTTCGCTCGCGTTAAATTCGGTAGCGCCTTATTGATTTGTAATAGCAACGCTAAGTTTTCCCGTTTCTTCCCTCTTTCTCCCTCATATCCCACTCTTTTTAAAAAAATAATAGCCTATGTCCGTCTCCTGGTTCCCAACTATCTCTGTACCAAAATTCATCAAAATCGGTTTAGCCATTAAAGCGTGAAGAGGTAACAAACAAACAAACAAACTCACTTTCGCTTTTATAATATTAGTAAGGATAATCCTACTATCCTGCTATAATAATATAAATTCGAATGTTTGTGAGGATGGATGGATGGATGTATTATGGATGTTTGTTACTCTTTCACGTCAAAACGGCTGAACAGATCTTGATGAAATTTGGCACAGAGGGAGATTATAGTCTGGAATAACATATAGGATACTTTTTTTTCGATATCACGCGAGATAAGCCGCGGGCGCCTGAAGTCTAAAATAATTATATTCAACTGCATTCGGTTAGACTGAATGCCTCTATACGCGAATAAAAAATAGGCCAAAAAAATATTCCAACTAGCTCAGCTGTCTCCCAAGGCCCCGTCTGTATTGTTAACTGTTTTTCGCCTATAAAACAAGATTAATAGTGAACTATGTAGTCCCTAGATAATAATAAAGTTAGGTTTTCACAGCGAACAACAATGGTCTAGAATTCCATCGTGGCATAGTAAAGTTAGGTCATTGTTATGTTGGTGAAATATCGTTCGTCTCTCACAGACTAACATAAATTTCATGTGTTACAAGACACATCAGCAGGGTTACCATGACATCTTATAGCAGTTCTTATTCCTGTGTGAGAAAGAGATGGTGCTAGACGCCCTGTATAGCTCTGTCTCTTTTCCTCAGCGGAATAAGTTCTGCTTTAAGACGTCATGGTAGGGGAGCATCTTAAACAAATGACTAGACATGTGCAAAACAGTGCACCACGAAGTGATGTTATATGACATTACATTTCGTGCCGAGTAATATTACATTTTACCATCACTTCAAACATCACGCGTGATGGTTGTGATGTAGTGCCATTCGATTCGATAGCACACCATCGCGCGTAATAGTGTAATGAAATGTTCTAGTGTATGTAATATGACATGTTATTGAAATAGTATAGTAACATAGCAGCAAGCGATACAATTTTCTCCGCGTGTCATTATAATGATTTATAATTACATGAAAGAAATAAAATGAGCAATAGTGTGATTTACTCACTATGATTTAAATATACAAATTATACAAAGTTGATTTTCCTTCATACTTATACCATAAAACAAGTAACGGGTTTCCAGGCTTAGGACTGGCAATATTCTTAGGCGTAGGATTAAAACTTAAAAGTATTTATGAAAGGTGTCAAGGACCCATGAATATTATATTTAATATTGGCGTATTTAAAAAGTACTCGCCTAGTTCCGGACAAACCGAACATTACCGATGCGATGCGTTCGGGATCGGAAGTAATCGGGAGGGCTTGGTTCGAGCGAGTCTGCAAGTCATGTCGCGAGTGGTCGCGAGCTACTGCGCTGCTACCGTACGCGTGATGTTTAGTGTAATGGTGTGATGCTTATTTTAGTCGAGTAATGTGTCATGTAACAGTACGCGCTCGGGTGATATTACGCGTGATGCATCACTCGCATTACTTACACATGTCTACAAATGACCTTAATCAAAAAGTTTGTTTAGTTTTAGTATTTAGGACGATTTTATATTTAAACCAAAAATGCCTTTAGAGCTATGCTCAACCTGCCGTGGAGGTGTAGTGCGTCTGGAATTGATCGCTGAGAACAGGGTGGATGATTTTTATGCAGTAATGAGGAAACAGGCCGCCTCCTTCATGTCCCGAATAAGAGCCACACACACACACAAATGTAATATTTTTTTTTCCTCTTTGGCAACTGAGCCGATGTCGACTATTCTGCCAGGGTCTACAAATGTAATTGTGTGACTGCTGTAAATTTGACATTTGAGATTTATAATTGTTTAATTAATGTATATGAACTTGAATAATAATAACAATGTCTAAGTCCGATATATTTGCTACTAGCTTTTGCCCGTGGCTTCGCTCGCGTTAAATTCGGGGTAAAACAGTTCCCCTTTCTTGATTTGCAGGTACCTGCTACCTGTAGTTTTTGCCTCTGCGCTTTATTTCCCTTTTCTTAAAACAAAGTAGTCTATATCCGTCTCCAGGGTCCCAACTATCTCTGTACCAAAATTCATCAAAATCGGTTTAGCTATTTAGGCGTGATGACGTAACAAACAAACGAACAATCTCACTTTCGCTTTTATAAGATTAGTAAGGATTATGGGTGTTCTACCTGAAATAAATGAATTTTATTTATTTTAAAAAAGTGGAAACCTTTTGGTCTAAATATAAAATTCTTCTTTTAATAAATTAAATTATTAGATTGGAAACGACATTAAACAACCAGTACCTATCTTCGATTTCCACTCCCGTGGATTTCGAGCCAATACATGTGGATCGGACTGTTCCAATCCTCACCTCACCTTTTCGCGTGAAAATCTACGCGCAAGCATATTTTGTAAGTTATGTTTGCTAGAAGTCAATTAAAACAAACCTATTATGTTCGTCTCTATTGCAGGTAAATATATTTAAGCAGTGAGACCGTAAAGATTTAGAATGGTGTCATTGAATCTTTGCCACTCAATACCGTACGGCGACCAACTGAGCCAAGCGGCACAGACCGATTAACTTAATTTTACAATATTCATTAAACAATATCCATTTACTGGCAATAAACCAAATTGATTCACTTTCATTTAAAATTGCAGATAAGAAAGGTATTGCTGACAATAATGACTCACTTTTATAGCAACACTTCAAAGCAAATTAATTTGGATGGCGATCATAAACTCGCGCGTTTTCCTATGGGGGTAGGTAGAAACTACATAACGATCCTTTCTGTGAATTTTTCTTTTTTTTTCTGCGGATGGCATATCATCGTATATCTTCCCCCGTTCTGGGCGGAGCGGAAGAGGGTGGGGGAGTGTCAGACTTGTAGTGACTAAAATCCACCCACCTATTGCCCTTTATGTTCCGGGGACGCGGTATCTCTTTCGAACAACCCGCAACCCCGGTTTCTATGATTCTTAGATAACTCAAACACAAACTGAAAACTCAAAGCATTTATTTCAATTAGACCATTACAGGCACTTTTGAATGTAATAAAAAAAAGATGCTGCTACAGTCCCAGTCACAAGACATAATAACTTGTGAAAGTACTGTAGTTGCCCATTCCAAAGCGTAGATCTCTATGAAGAAGAATGGGCAAGAAACTCCATGGACACTCTTGTCCATGATACTCATTTTGTTTCGTCCACGTTCAAACGGTTCGCATAGTCATACACGCTCGTATTAATTTGCCTGAACCGTGTTCTCACCGTCTAAAATCCGCATTGAAAAGCACAAAAGTCATTCACCCCGAGGACAGGCAGTGAACCGACACGTGATCAGGAACTACGGCAGTGTGTAGTCATAATCCTGTTAGTTGGGAGCTGGCTCCAGTGTAGGAACGGTTGAAACCCTTTCGAAACCTCTATTGGAGTTTCATGTTGTCTGGCATTTGTTTGATAGACTTTTGTTATGTGTAAAGTACTATCTGCCCTATTAGATTATGAGTCTGCCTAGGCGTAAATTAAAAGGTAAACCCAGGACGTTACGATCAGCACTCGGGTTGTGACAAATACTAATGACATTCAAAAACTGCCGATCGTCATCTGCCTAGATTGAATAAATGACTTGTTTTTATGTCTTCAAACAAACCTGGTAATCTGAATTGATGTTCAGATTTTGTATGTGTCTATTTAATTTGGGTGTAGTTGTAAGTTTTAATATATAACCACAATTTATAAAAAAAAACTATTTAGTTTCAACAACAAAACTAAAATATAGTTTTTTTTGCGGATAGGAAATCATCAAATAACTTCCCACGCTCTGGACGGAGCGGGAAGAAGTGTCAGACTTGTACTGACTAAAACCCACCCATGTTCCTTCTATTGCCCTTTATGTTCCGGGGCCGCGGTATCTCTTTTGAACAACCCGCCACCCTGACTAACATATAGCTTATTTCAGTTTCTTTAAGTTAATCACAAAAACGAGTTACAATAGTTTTCGTCACCTAAATAAATTACAAAACCTCACGGGAAAATGACCGTACTATGATGAAACAAACATCTTTCAGTTATGACATTACGTCGTTCATTTTCACCCTTGAAAAAAGAAAAGATAAGAAAATTTTATCGTTCCGTCCCGCCTTCACGAAGGCAAAAATGTACCTCAGAAAAAGAAACTGGCAAACATTGAATCGAATACGCAGCGAGAGTTCCGTATAGTTGAAATGTAATGTGTTTATTCAACCTTGACCCGTTTTGTGGGTCAATGAATTTATAACTGGAGTTGTCGTTACTTATGATTCTGAGCGTTCACGAAAACAATATCATATGTAGTTTAAAATGGGGTTAAATATAATGATCACCATAAAATGCTTTGATACCCTTAGTTATGTAACCAAAAATATCTACTTAACACCAGAAAAATAGTGTCTAAAATTACAATAGTACCAGCTATTTTAGTCACGACTGCACTTTAAATTGTATTCGACCACCAAATGTAGTAAATGATCACCAAATCTAATCGAATTATAACCTCATTATGGTTAACACCACGACTCAGAGTACCCCGACTCGGATAGGTTAGGTCAGAAGCTAAGGCTCCCTAGCGGAGCGGAGCTCCCGCTTTAGCCTTCGTGTTTTTTTTTAAACCACCCAGAAATAAAAACTTTGGTAACAATTTTACTTTAAAATGCTGGTTAAATTTTGGTGATCATTTACTATTTTTGGGTTAGCCACGATTTCTTTGGAGTCATTTTGCTTAAATAGGATAGCAAAGTGTTAAAACTTTGGTTATAATTTTACATTAAAATGCGGGTTTCATTTTGGTGATTATTTAATCTTTTTGTCTGCTATTTGTTACTATATCTCATCATCATCTGCCTAGCCTTTTCCCAACTATGTTGGGGTCGGCTTCCAGTCTAACCGGATGCAGCTGAATATCAGTATTTTACATGGAGCGACTGCCTATCTGACCTCCACAACCCAGTTAATACTGTTACTATATCTGGTGGTAAGTTAAACATAAGCTGTTTAAAATAATCAATTAATAGGTAATTTTTTTGGTGACACATTTGTTACATTTTAATAAGCATTTTCTGTGTTTTGTGTATTAGCCCGGGTTTAATATTCTTTTACCTGAGAAGGGTTTTGCCGCAAGCACACTGTCACTGATGGGGTGAATGTGTGGCATGCAATTGTGTCCCCGCACCGCAGCTGGAAGTAACGAGACAGAACCCCGTGGTTTTGGTCAGTAGAAGTACACTTCTAAAAACACCCATTACAAACCCCTCCGCCGTCCGATGGTGAAGTACATCCATTAGGATTACCACACGAAACAAAAGGGTCTAATATTTATTTATTTATTTAATAATTTATGTACACACAAGAAAAAACACAGGAAAACATCATAAAAAACAAAGAGTACAAAGGCACAGCTTATTTCTAAAGAAATTTCTACCAGCAGGCCTGCGAGAGGAAATATGAAGAAAGAAACGTAGACAATAGTGTGTGAGAACAGGAAGAGAATAGTAACTAAAATAAGAACGTCTTAACCTAAATATAAGTACACATATAATAAAATAATATTCTTTCTAGGTACAATTTACTTAAAAACCAGCAACTTTATAAAACACTAGATAGGTACTCAACACCTCCATCCGCGAGAAACTTGAGTAATTTAATATAGTAAGGCCCGCTAAGATCAGTCTGTCTAGCGTACAAAGTAATGAGATCACTCTAGCTAAGGCATTAACTACTTCAGTCAATTAAACTCTACTTAGATTTAGCTAGCGGGTGCTCTTTCGAAGACAAAGCTCTTCGTTTTGTCATATTAGGGTGAAGTGATCCGGGTTTGCGGGTTGTTCCAAGAGATACCGCGGGTCTGGAACATAAAGGGCAAAAAAGGAACAAGGGTGGGTTCCAGTTAAAGTCTGACACTCCCCCCCGCTCTGGTTGAAATTTTTAGATGATTTCCCAATCGCCAAAAAACGGGCGTTGTTGTAATTTCCACTTATTGTAAACTAGCTTTTACCAGGCGGCTTTGCTCGCTTTCGCGTTAAAATCTGGGTAAAACAGTTTCCCGTCTCCTGATTTGCAGGTACCTGCTACCTGTAGTTTGCCCTTGCGCCTTATTTATTGTAATAGCAAAGCTAAGTTTTCCCTTTTCTTTCATCTTTCTCCCTCATTTCTCACTTAAAAAAAATGCTTAAGTCCGTCTCCAGGTTCTCAACTATCTCTGTAACAAAATTCAGCAAAATCGCTTTTGTAATATTAGTAAGGACGTGAAGCAATTATATCGCATGATGTTAATCAGATATTATTTAGTGCTGGCAAAATTCGCCACTGGCCACTTTTTACTGTATAACTTCAATTCTAGTTCAGAACTCTATAGGTTAAATTTTCTAGCGTGCCCACGGAATCCTAAAAATGTAACACCTAGATAAAAATGGCATTCAGTGGATATCTCTGGAGCCATTTCCATTATCCTGTGCCACGGGAGCTTGATGACGTATTGACACATTTGCGAAGAGGGCTTGTTTTTACTAGGAGAGGAGATATTTTTAGCAGAGGAAATAGTTTTATCCTTGAACTTGCTGGGATTTTTTTGGTAAACCTATAGTTTTGGGTAGGTGGGTGGTCGGTTTTTTAAATCTTATTATATTTGCAACATTGCGTCTTTTACCTTGAAGAGTAAGAGGTTGAATGGCAATAATTGCAAAGTTTGTTTAAGTTTCCATTTAATTGAGATGTTTTTTTAACTGTCGATGGCAATGGAAGCTGTTATTGGTAATTAAATTTATTTGAGTGGCTTTGTGTTGTTAGTTTTGTAGTAAAAATAACATTATCTCCCCAATGCCCCCCCCTCCTTTTAGTAAGTACTAGTTGCTGAAAGTCGCGGAAAATAACCGCCGCTAATGCCGCATATCAAAATCGCGTAAAATAATTATAAAAAATTACTTATTTGAATGGACTTTGTTAAGAACTACAAGACATTTTTTACAAAACCAGACATTTTTCCAAATAAAAGTACCTTAAGTTACTCCATATCATCAGCCATCAGTAAAGTCCATCAAAATTGGTTTAACCCTTTTAGAGATAAAGAAGAAACAGACCAGACAGAGAGAAAATAAAAAAAAATAAAAATACCGTATAAACTTTGAAAAGAATTTATCACTGAAAGGCTTCCGTATCTCAAACTTGCAATCACCCTACAGGTTTCGACACGCTTGTAGGCGATGAATTCAACGATAAAAAATACTCCAACAGGACAAAAGCACTGCCTCATCATCATTAATTGTCTTTGAAAAGGTCACGGAAAATCAATGGAAGGTCAAGTTCAAGGCCGTAGTTCAGTTCGCTGAAGGTTTTGTTATTCAAGTATTTTATACGGTTGAGAACAGAATTGTGTTTCTCTGTGGAGGTTTTAACTTTTTATTGAGCTGGAAAATGATTGGTGTTAAGAGAAATTATATAACTCACTTACTTAAGGACTTAGTAGCTGGTGCCCGCGGCTTTGCCCGCGTGATAGCAAAACAAGTATCCTATGTGTTATCCCGGACTTTAATCTACCTCTGTGCCAAATTTCATCAAGATCCGTTCAGCCGTTTTGACGTTAAAGATTAACAAACATCCATACATCCATCCAGCCATCTTCACAAATATTCGTATTTATAATATTAGTAGGATCGGAAGTAGGATTGCCTGCCTCGTTGGTCGGGGACTACTAAGTACTAGGTTCTGGGTTGGGTTCCCGAGTCGAGCAAAATGTTATTGGCTCTTTCTTCAGGAATTTTCTCAGTAGCAGATACGGTGTCTGGGTTTGGGCCCGGTTAATGGCAATAGGTTCGTGTTCGGTTCCCCTATTTCATTGGACTTTTACATAGCTGCTAAAATGTGGCTGTATAATTGTAATGAGGTTGGTACACCTCTACCCTACACTTTGGTGATTGCAAGCGTGATTTTATATCCTGCTAATATTATAAATGCGAATGTTTGTGAAGATGGATGTATGGATATTTGTTACTCTTTCACGTCAAAACCGCTTAACGGATCTTGATGAAATTTGGCACAGAGGTAGATTATAGTCTAGAATAACTTAAAGGTTACTTTTTTTTCGATCATCACGCGGGCGAAGCCGCGTGCACCAGCTAGTTTATTACCCTACTAATATTGTAATCCTACTTATAAATATACAGATATAAAAAAATACTAAGCCATCTAGTCTTTGTAGTGGAGGTTTTAAACGTAACGTACATGTCCCTGGTTTTGAATCGAAAATACAATTATCCTATAGCAATATAGTTAAAATGTTTGCAACAAGCACAGTCGGTATCATTCATAAATATGTTTGTGTTTTAATTGTGGAACTTTAATTTGGAACCAGTATTCTAAATTTAATATTCGACGCGTGGTCGTAGTAGGGCCTCATGTGTGAGAAGATAATTGTCGTAGTACTGCCTTCCCTATGGGAAAAAGCATAATCTGATCTATAAACAGCATGTACATTGTACAGTTATTGATTTTCAGACACATTAATTTCATCAAATTCCCGTGTAATATGAGTATCTAGGCAACTGAAATGCTAGCTCGTTATTTCACATGAAATATTTAAAATGCTTATTTATGTGTGCCTATTTATCATTCGTACCCTTTCACTTGCGTGTAACTGCATTTTATAAAACTCGGAAGCCGTAAAAGCAAATAAAAAAAAACATTCATGTCGTAAACTGTGGAGTGCATTTTTCCATTTTGTGTTCGAAACGCGTGAATTTAAAATAAAGGTTGGCAGCCATTTTTCTTATTTTATGCCAGTGTGAGGGCATAGACTCAGAAGAGTTGAGACTAGATGTTGTAGCCTCATTTTATTTAACCTCATAAATATTTTGTACCTGTATTAAGTTTATATGCTTAGTTAGTTTAATTAAAGTAAATAAATGAATACCTAGTGTCTTTTTATAAATATTTATGATTTAAATACATCGTTAGGTTTTTGTTCTCAGTAAACTTGTTATTGTTAGCAAGTATTTGTTGCTCAATAGTAAAGACCACGTTTTATTTTCTGTATGTTAAATGGATTTTTCTGTTTTTTTTAAACATTGTGAGTCGGTGGAAATGGCAAAATTCAAAACTTAATTTATTACTCCAAGCTTAGTAGTCCACATCTTATAACGTTCTTTTGGGGTCTCATACCTTGTCTGATACTCCCCACCGCTCCGCCCAGAGTGGGAGAAGTTATTTGATGATTTTTCCCATCAAAGAAAAAGGTTCTGTTCCTCAAAAGGTAAAAACTGGATCACTTTGTTGTTCATCTGTTAACAACCTATATATCAGTAACACGTGGTGGTATCCATATGAAATCCTTACTTTTTCCTTACTAATATTATAAAAGCGAAAGTGAGTTTGTTTGTTTGGTACGTCTTCACGCCTACATGGCTAAACCGATGTTGATGAATTTTGGTACAGAGTTAGTTGAGACCCTGGAGACGGACATAGGCTAACATTAAAAAAAAGTGATAAATGAGGGAGAAAGAGGGAAAACAAGGGAAAACTTAGCTTTGCTACTACAATAAAACAGGCGCTAGAGCAAAAACTACAAGTAACAGGTACCTGCAAATCAGGAAAGAGGAATTGTTTTACCCCGATTTAAACTCAAGTGAAGCCGCGGGCATTAGCTAGTTAAAAATAAAACATAAACATACTCTTATTTGTGGTCCCTTACAGCAGCAGTTTACGTCAAGAGGTTTAGCTGTTTATGTCGCAAGTTTGTATAGAACGTTCGGCGCGCGAATCAGCCATTTTTTTATTAGTTTAGTATAAATCGACATTCATAGTATGGACTACTATCATATAAGCGAGCCTGACGAAGTAGGTGGTGTTCGTTTAAGTCTTGTAATAAGACAAGTTTCCTCCCCTGGGTTCGTCCTGGGTGCTTGCTAGTTCTACAAAGTTCGTTCGTTATTAACACACATTTTCCCTTACATTAAACTTCATTGGTTTTATAACTAGGGCGTAAAATGAACATGTTTTGTGAGCCTGATTCCACACAGCCACTTTAGTCTAATATATACATCATCCCTAGACTTGTCACAACTATGTTGGGCTCGGCTCCGAGTCTAACCGGATGTAACTTAAGGCGCTGTACATAGCAAACACTTTGTACAACGTCTAGATTTTCGTCGCAAAGTCGTTAGCCGTATCTGTACATACCACAAGCCAAAAAAATACAGTATATAGTCAAATACATAAAAAATTACTTAAACAAAAACAGTTTATAAAAGTGGTATAGTACTACGAAACAATTTTTTTAAAAAGACCACGAATAAAAAAATTTTTGTCTCGAAATTCTCAATTTTTTATATATGAGGTATACAAAGGAAATTTCATAGACTAAAGACATATCTAAAACTTTTAAAACACGGAACTGTTACATTTTGGCGGACCTTATTTCTATTCTTTCAATGCACTACTGTCGTATACTTGTGTCAGTCTACGCCCAGTCTGCAGATAGCCTCACCTCCGCGAATACCTAAAGATTAGCTTCTTACCGCGCCTTAATACCAGTATTTTATGGAGTAGCTGCCTATCTGACATCCCGAACATAGTTATTTAGTAGTAGGTTAACGATACACCTAAGTAAAACTGGATGTCAGACTCTTAGACCACTGTCTACTCATAACAACAGCCAGGACCAACATGGCTTATCATGCATCTTGAGGAATGGAGAAAAGTCTGACTAAAAGGTTATTCGTCCACCGACCGACCTTGGCAAGTGCAGCTTAAGCTTGAAGATCGATCCAAGCCACTGTTATTATTTAGTCAGGAGCTCGACAAACTCAACTCTAGAACATTGAAGGAGTAAAATCCTTACTTCCTTACTAATATTATAAAAGCGAAAGTGAGTTTGTTTGTTTGTTACCTCTTCACGTTCTAATGGCTACACCGATTTTGATGAATTTTGGTACAGAGATAGTGTGGAACCAGGAGACGGACATAGGCTTGTTATATTTTTTTTTTAAAAGTGGGATGCGAGGGAGAAAGAGGGATGAAAAGGGAAAACTTAGCGTTGCTATTACAGATCAATAAGGCGCAAGGGGAACTGTGTTACCCCGAATTTAACGCGAGCGAAGCCGCGGGCAAAAGCTAGTGCCAAAATAAATTCCAGGCATCCTACTATATATATATTAATTATATTATATATATCCTACTTTATAACATTATAAATGCGAATGTTTGTAAGGGTGTATGTTACTCTTTCACGACAAAACGGCTGAACGGATCTTGATGAAATGTGGCACAAAGGTTGACTATAGTCTGGAATAACACATAGGATACTTTTTTTTTTCGATATCACGCGGGCAAAGCCACGGGCGGCAGCTAGTCAAAAATATATGTAACAGTCTTTGTTTAGGACTCGCAAAAGTAAAGCCATTATATCGAGCTAAAACCGTAACGGTTCACCTGTCAGAAATGTTCAAGTCATCAATCTAGCCCAATAGCCAGGCCGGGATTAATCCCCAATCCATCTGTAAAAAAACTAGATCCATTTTTCCCTCTGTGAAGCTAACGATATACAGTCCGGATGGCGCAATTGTAAAGTTTCAAATATTTCTCTGAATGACGATGTTGTTTTTGTTTAGAGTAGTAGGTGGAGGAATATTTGAAATCATTCCAATTGTATTGGATTCTGTGTGCTTTTTACGTTTTAATTTTTAGCTTTCCGTACTCCAAAAGGAAAACACGGAACCCTTATAGGATCTCTTAGTTGTCAGTCTATCTGTCAAGACCCTTTATCTCGGAAACGCGTAAAGGTAGCGAGTTGAAATTAAAATCATATTGCCAAGTTTGCAGTCCCTTGGAGCTGTGGAAAATTCAACTCTAAGTCTACGTAGTCAAAAGATAAAGCCAGTAATGTCACAAGTTTGTATGGAACCCTGTTCGCGTGTCCGACTCCAACTTGGCTGTTTTTTAGTTTTCTTTTATTTAAACCATCAAAAGTATCCTTACTAATATTATAAAAGCGAAGCGAAGCGAGTTTGCTTGTTTGTTACGTCTTAACGCCTAAAAGGGTAAACCGATTTTGATGAATTTTGGTACAGAAATAGTTCAGACCCTGGAGACGGACATAGCTGATTTTTTTTTAAGTGAGTAGTGAGGGTGAAAGAGGGAAGAAAAAGGAAAACTCAGCTATTCTACTACAATAAATAAGGCGCAAGGGCAAAACTACAGGTAACAGGTACCTGCAAATCAGGAAAGGGGAACTGTGTTACCCCGAATTTAACGCGAGCGAATTGTCAATTTGATGTAGGTAGTGCAAGATATTTCCTTCATTGGTCTGCGTTACCAATCTGTCAAAACCTTTACTACCTATCTAGAATTCAGTGTTGCAATTCCGCACGTCAAAAACAAAAGCACAACAACAATAAAATAACTAATGAGCAAAGAAATCAAAGTACCAACTCTTCCAAATAAACACCGCAGCAGAAGCAAAGCCCCATCCATCAAATTGAAGCCACAGACGAAGTTGGAAACAAAAAGAAGTTAATAATAATAAAAAAAAACAACTTGGTATTCGCCGTGTAGTCTCCAGCAATCGCCGAGTTGAGACAGCTCGACTCGAAGCACCATTAATTAAAAAAGTTGCCCCCTATATTGGCGCGTGAACACGAACTGGCAACCGGATTAACTACCTAAAATGAATATCCAACCCTACCACCCCATCCATAAAGTCCATATTGAAACGTTTGTCTAGGTAGACAAAGAAGACTGGCTGGCTAAAAGTTGCTGACGTCAATTATCCAAGCTACAATCTTCGCTTCAATCATTAAAGCGTTCGATCGGTTTATTTTGTGAATAGACTGATTTGGCTGCGGTTTGCCGGTTAATTTGAGAAAAGGGCAGAGTAAACAGTTACTGTTCGCTCGTTTAAAATGTATGATTCTAACATTTAAACTTTTTGTGAAAGTTAGGCTTTTTAGGAAGTAACACAATAACATCCTTTAAAATGCGCACAGTTAAAGAATCTCGACTCTGTGTTTTCGAGTTAATATAACCCAGATTCATTCAAGTATCGAATAAGCTTATTTCGGTTTAGATCGTTCCCTCATCGACCTCAACGGTGTCCTATCTGAACGAGATTGAGGTCAAGAGTAGGGCTATATATATAAAAAAAACAACAACGGCAAAGAATCGATGCTTGGATGAACTGTGTGAAAGATGTCTTTTTTTTAAAACGTTGTCCCCCCACACTAGGAATTTCTCCTGTATCGTGGGTGCGTTTACAAACATTTAAACTAACATACACAAACAGCCAGACCCGGAACAAACTATCTGTAGGCCATACAAATATTTGTTCCGTGTGGGGATCGAAGCCGCAACACGCAGCACAGCAGTCAATCTCTCAGGCACTGCACCATCGGTATCGTCAAATTGTCTGGAAAAGGGTTTAAGTCAAAAGATGACCACTGACCACTGCTCCAGACCAGACCAGAGATGTATGGAAGTGGAAGACAAGCTACATCAGCCCAAAATAAAATGAGAAATGGGCGGGTTTATGATGATGTTTCTTTAAAACTCCATGTTGATTTATTCATGAATGCTAATTTACCATTTTTAATTTAATTAAAGATGAATGAATGGATGTTAACGAGTGTTTAAGATTAATTAGCATTAGGTTAATAGGAGGTGTTAATTACCGATTGAAAGGTCACAGTCCTTTGAATAGTCTCTCTAATACAAGCATAATAAGTTAAGTTGCACTGACTAGAGTTGAAGATCTTTTTAATTAAATTTGAAAACAAAATGGCTGCATCTCTAATTACATTTGAAATTTAGTTTGCAGCAGCTGTTGAGAAAGCCGTTAATTTAAATCGATTCGAATAGCAATTGGATCGGGTGAATTTTGGTTGTTTTCATCAAGTATTTTTCTCCAGATTGTGGTTGATGGCAATAAACTCGCTTCTTCTTCTTCACTTGAGCATAACAAATCGAGTTGACTTTTAGGACCATGTCTTTTTTTTATAAATGTAGCTATTCATTTCAGAATAATGGAGAACTACAGACTACCTACAGTATTATCTCTCCTCCCTTAAATCAATCCAAAGGTTGTCTTGAAAAGATCGCTTTTAGCGATAACACCACCCATTGTGTCACTCAATTTATAAGTTCTATACTGTAATTCTTGTAACTTGTATGGTGTATTTATTAAAGAATATTCTAATTTTTCTATCTATCTCGCTCTTCGGTGTTTGCTGGCGTCATGCCATTTTGAATTTCGAACAAATATTTCTTCTTTCATCTTTTGAATTGACAGGTGACATTATTTTCTTTGATAGACAACACTGGCAGTATTATTATTTTTGAATGAAAATGTTACAAGTTTATTATTTTTATTTCTTAAAACGTAAACCTGTCTTGAAGTTTGCGTGGCGGAGTTTTCTTTCTACGTGAGTTCACGTTCAAGTTTTTATTAAGAAAATTGTTGTGAACTGTAATAAACGTTCCAGTACAGATATCACCATCAACTTGTTTGCGTAGTTCTAGAATAAAAATGAAAGAAAATATTGGAACTACAGAAGTTGTTTATTTGTGTTCGTAAAAATAAAATTTTGAAAAGCCCAGAAGTAAAGCTAATGTTATTGAAGAAAAACAAAATAATAATCAAATCAAATCATTTATTTCAATTAGACCATTACAGGCACTTTTGAATGTCAAAAAAAAAACAAAATGTTAAGCTACAGTCCCGGGGCCTTAGTCTGCTATTACAATGGTGTCAGAATGGTCGATCACTGATCGCATAATGGTTGATTTTGACAAGTTTAGTATGTAGTAAATGTCAAAATCAACCATTATGCGATCAGTGATCGACCATTCTGACACTATTGTAATAGCAGACTAAGGCCCCCGGTCACAAGACATAATAACTTGTGAAAGTACTGTAGTTGCCCATTCCAAAGTGTTGATCTCTATGGAGAAGAATGGGCAAGAAACTCCATGGACACTCTTTTAAATAATAAAAAAAGGCTCGTTCACCGAAGGTTCCGTACAAACTTGCGACATAAACAGCCATATCTTTTGACTGCGTAGATTTAGAAGGTTGATTTGTTCACAGCGCATAGGGACCACAGAGTTGAGTACATACATAGTTATAATTTCACATACTGGATACCTCTACACATTCCCGAGATAAAGAGTCTTGACAAACAGACAGACAACAAAGTGATCCAATAAGGGACCCGCCTTTTCTTTCTGAGGTACAGAACCTTAAAAATTACAGCCATCGGCACTAATATATCTCAGTAAGATTTAAGAGCGATTTTCATGCAAGTTTCTGGGTTCAACTTTATCTTCTGCCTAGCTTTTTCGAACTAGATTGAGGTTGGGTTTCAATCTAACCACATGCAACATCATACCTCCACATCTCCAGTTATATGTAATACTAGCTTCCGCCCGCGACTTCGTCTGCGTGGCATAGTTACTTTGGGCTAACGCTAACTTTAACCCGCGTGATGATCGAAAAAAATTTAACTTTTTCTCCCCTTTTTTTCCCTCTTTCTCCCTCATTTCTCACTTAAAAAAAAAACGAAAATTAGCTTATGTCCGTCTCCAAGGTCCCAACCATCTCTGTACCAAAATTCATCAAAATCGGTTTTGCCATTTAGGCTTGAAGACCAAACAAACAAACTCACTTTAGCTTTTATAATATTAGTAAGGTTGAAATCCCTTGGTAAGACTAGTTCTGCGACATTCGGGCCACTGATTACTAGAAACGACTGTTATAAATCTACAAATGACAGCCAGGTTCAAGGGCTGAACATGTTTTCCGAGGCACGAAAGAAACTCGGTATGAAATGGTCACCCGTCCACATTCCAACCTTGGCAAGCGCTGCTTAACTTTGAAGATCGACCCATTTGGCTGTTACTGTATTTGTGTAGCAAAATCACAAATCACCTACCTAATGTAATTTAAAAAGTCTTAATTAAAAGTTGTTAAAATTGAATTACTAACTACTCCTCATTAGATGAATGGAAACGAAGTGTTGGTCTCTGAAACCGATTCTCAATTACTCAGCGCAAACACATACCAATAGCTAGTCTATCTATACATATAGTAGTAAGTGACACTTCACATAAATAGCTATGGTAGCAAAAAGGCTAACGAAGCAAAATGCTTTTATTTCCACCGCTACAAGGTTAGGGTCGCACCGCCCGCGCCGTGCCGCCCGGTCTACCTACATCACATTCATTGTGCTGACGATGGTGTTACACCATTACGATTCGCACAGACGTGCCACAACCATAACATAGTGGAAAAAAATGCTGCGGACAACATTTTATGAAATAATAGCTTTGTTCACACGCACATGCGTAATTTTATTATAGTTTGGCTTTTAAAGATTTTTTGAGCTAGACGACTGCCGAATACCTTTCAAAACTGTCCCCGCATGACCCGCATTCTCTATTGAGCCTGCGATCTTTGCCAACATACACACATCACATACGCACAAACACACACACACATACGCACACACACAACATTTAAAAACAAGTGCTGCTAATTAGTTTATACGTTTTTGTAAATTGAACATTTCTTTAATTGTATTTTAAACGATAGAAAGAACGAGATAGTCCCAACACAATAATTTTCAATAAGTTACTGGGAGTATCTTATTTATAAACAATGTAACTGTTTTGAGACAAATAAACTTTTTTCATTTACATTTTTCATGGCGTCGAAATATCGTGTGCTTATAACAAATGAAAATCACGGAAGATATCCTGTGACAGTTTACTTTTAAAGACTGCCGTGTGATTAACAACAATAACATTTCAGATGGAAAGTAAAGTATACTCTACTTTATTTGTGTTCTTATATAAATATACATATATAAAACCGTCCATGATGGTTTATTGCTGATGGCACAATAACAACCATTTATTGAACTCACAGAAAAGTAGCGGAAAAGACTCCTGGCCACCACGTTATCAGTATGCGGTACAATATTACCCTCACCAACTCTAACGATTCCTTCCACAAACCTCTTCCCAGCCACATTTGCAAGAAACTGTGTGGCGCTGTTGTGACACGTCTGCACAATCCACCATAGTCCGGTCAGGAATCCCTAGAGCCTCCCCACACCGATTACGTCAGCTACACGTGCACGTCAAATTGTCAAACATCCAGCAATTAGTTCATAGTGACATCACTGTCAGCATTTATTATTTTTTTACACACATTGCTTTAATTTAAAAAAAAATGGTATCTATACCTTGATATTGCATTGTTTGTTTTATTTGGAACAATTTAAGGTAACATTTTTGTTAGAATATGCCTTAGATAGTAAAAACTTACACACTAAGATTAGTAACGTTTAAAAAAATATAGTGCATGATGCAGGTTTTTTTTTTTGGTGTGGGTAATCATCAAATAACTACCCCCGCTCTGGGTGGAGCGGGGGGGAGTGTCAGACTTCCACTGACTAAAACCCACCCATGTTCCTTCTATTGCCCTTTATGTTCCGGGGCCGCGGTGTCTCTTTCGAACAACCCGCAACCCCGGCAGGTGTTGGCTCTGGCAGGCCTCTCTGCTTTGCTGATATAAGATGCAGGGTTTTAAACATAATAATAGCAACGCTGAAGTGACAATGGGTAGGGCACATAGCCCGAAGATCGGATGGCCTATGGGGAAAAATGATTCTAGGGTGGCAGACGTTTACCAGGAACTGTAGTGTGGAAGCAACCCCCCACCAGATGGACAGATGACGTGGTGAATGCAGTGGGGAGTCGCTGGTTGCAGGCGGCTCAAGGCCGTACGCTATAGCAGAAGTTAGGCAAGAACTATGTCCATCAGTCGTCCATAAGCTGAAATGATAATCATGATGATGAGGTAGTTAAAAAAATAGATTTAAAACCTTTTTGAAGCCTTTTTCAACCGATACCTTGACATTTTGAAGCTTGTATGAAACAAAACATTATCATTGATTTCTTCATCTAAATTTATAAGATCGATCGTCAATATCCACACTGGTTCTGGTAGTGGTAGTTATTTGGTTGACTGGTAGAGAATGCCTTATGGCATTTAGTCCACCTATGTACCACTATTGTACATGACGTGTAAATAAATATCTATAGCACACTTTACCTATCGTTATATCGGCAACGGTATTTTTCCCACAAGTTCTAGCGCTATCCATATTCAATGAAACTCAATCAAAATATTTTTATTTCAAATAGGCCTACATGGGCACTTATAAAACGTCGAGAAAAGGGTCACGGTGTAGAGAGGAACTGGCAAGAAACTATATGGTTACTCTTTTAAAATCATTTGGTTTTTCCATATTGTTTTTTTTTTAGATATTATATTAAAATTCTAAAGAAGATTAGTTTGCGTTACTATCAAGTAATTTAGATCCGTACATCTTAAAACATCCAATCATTGATGAATATTGTATGAGGGTTTGTTCGAATGTGGGTTTGAGAAAACAAGGTCGTGACGTTCTTTTTGAGAAAAGCTTTTGTTTGTTTATTTAAAGGTGGTTATTTTGTGTGTCGTAATTTGCGACAAATAAATACTTTTTCATTCTTTTTTTCTTTTAATTGCGCGACACGCTTGCAATAATGATCTCATCCGTCGTGCTCTTGCCACCTGTCCAGGTGCCAGCTGTCTTAGGACCCACTGGCTTAGTACGCGTTGATGGAAAGTGATTAGATGGTATGAACATAGTGCCGTGGAAGTTCGGTAGATCTTTGGTGTGGGATGCAACTCGTGTCGACACCCTTGCACCATCCCATCTTCCTAGCACGGTGGGCTGCGCTGAAGCTGCTGCTGCAGGTGCTGAAAACAAAATGGCGCCAATATCACAATTTGATTGGTAATTATGTTTTTGAGCCGTTTGGGATTAAAACACTAGGGCCATGGGGTCCGAGTGCCCATGTAGTATTTCGAGAAATTGCCAAGCGGTTGGTCGACTCTCCTCGTGGCCTGTTTTTTGCACAAAAAATAAGCATTGCCATCCAACGCGGTAATGCTGCCAGCCTTCTGGGCACTTTTCCTGTTGACTGCGACAACGCAAATCATAGTTTAATAGTGATTAATGACAATTTCGTTTTGTTATTTTCATTTTTATTTCACCGTAAGTAAATAAAACGACGTTTTTCAATACACTTATTGAAAAATGTCGTTTTTTTTACTTAAGAATTTGTCGCTGCTGTTCTCAGCCCCATTACACCCTCGCCTAATCTACTCTATTCTATCTGAGTCAAGATATCTAACTCAAAAGTTCCTGCAAAATGTTGACTTAAGAATCTTTGACATTGTCCTAACTAGATATCGATTATACGATGACGTTGCGGCCATGCGTTGTCGCAGGATGAGTTAAAACATACATTACATATATTATTTTTTTATTTTCTTTATTTAGGTAACCAACAGCGATACTTACAATACATTACAAATTATTTTAGTTACAGTCTAATATGGCTAATAATAGGTTTCCCTGTGTAACTGGGATTTAATGTATGTACAAACGGACTTATAAAATATTAAAATGAAATTAACAATGACGATACTACACATATAAGTTAAAAATAAAATTTCGAAAAAGTAACACTTTCAGAAAAAGAGATTGAATGTTTGTTTGTCATTTATTTGCCTTCATTCAAAGTTTTTGTTATTTGTTTTTTGAATACTGCTTTATTAAAATAAAAAAATGTCAACATAAGAAAATTCTGCGTTGTAAATACGAGCAATGCGTGTCATTACACAATTTTTGGCATATATAAGTATTATATACATTTCTTCACAATTTTCTAATTGAAGCTAGCTGGCGGGTTGTTCGAAAGAGATAAAGAAAGAAGACAAATCTTTTTTGCTTTTTGGGAGTCGCAGTCGGTTTTATTTTTTAAAAAAAGTTATGTAGCTATGGTAAAATGATATAGCACATATTTTTTATCGAGTAATCATTTTCCATTGTTACTTATAGACATAGACAAAAAAAAATTACTATAGACGATAACTCATAAACTACCAAAGCAATATCTCGTAATATGCGTGTCGCGGGTTCGATTCCCGCACGGAATAAATATTTGTATGACCTGCAGATAGTTGTTTCGGGTCTAGCTGTTTGTGTATGTGAGTTTAAATGTTTTTAAACGCACTCACGATACAGGAGAAATTCCTAATGTGGGGCTACGATTTTAAAAAAAAAAAATGTATATAAATAAAATCGATATGGGACTACTTGGAAAGTATACCCTATCAATAAAAAAAAAGAATCTTGCAAATCGGTCCAGGCGTCTTTGAGAAATCGCGTGAACATACATAAAAAAAGATTCCGACGAATTGAAACCTCCTCCTGTTTTTGAAGTCGGTTAAAAAGAAGGAACATGGTAAGTCAGTAAACGTCTGATACTCTTCCCCGCTCCACCCAGAGCAGGGGATGTTATTTAAAAAAAAAAATGCCATCGCGAGTTTACAGGCAATGTTACACTGACCATTTCCAACGTCCGATGACAACACATTGTGCCATCGTACGATACGTACCAGAACCTTTACTTTGTACTCGTACTAAAATTACCTCAATAATGCTATTACAGTTAATTAGCTTATCATTATGTGGATTACTCCCACGCATTAACAAATCGGATCACGTGAATATATAACGCGATTGCTTGCTTAGCTGAAACGTTAAGACGACTTTCGCGTGAGGAAATAATGTTGTGAGACCCACGCTGTAATAACTTGCCTCTAAGTTATTTTGTGTCAGTCTCAGAACGTGCAATTAATATTAATAATTAATTATATAAGACAGACGGATAGGTAATTACGATTTGTTGCTAACTCATCAGTTGTATACATTGTTATGTTTCATCTTGTAACATGTTTCTCTTGTGGTCGCAAGCATCATTATCTGCCTAGCCTTTTCTCAACTATATTGGGGTCGGCTTCCAGTCTAATCGGACGCAGCTGAATATCAGTTTTTTCCATGGAGCGACTGCCTATCTGACCTCCAAAGCCCAGTTAGTACTGGATAATGCGATACCTCTTGGTAAGACTGGTTGTCAGACTTTCGGAACTCTGACTACCTGTAACGACTGTCAAAGATCTACAAATGACAGCCGGGACCAACAGCTTAACGTGCTTTCCGAGGCACGGAGAAAACTCACAACGTATATAACCCGTATATAACGGGTGGTCACCCATCCACAGACCAACCTAGGCAAGCGCGCCTTAACCTATAGATCGACCCGAGCGACTGCTATTATTTAGCCACGAGCTCCTCCTGGACTATTAATACACGTACAAAATTAAATTGCTATTAAAAAGGAAAAGCTCGAATACCTCTAAATTGGGTCAAAGATGAAAATTGCCTTAATATTTATGCAGAGCAGACTGGTGCTATCAATAAGAGGTTATTAGTATGCAGGTAGCTGGCTTGCCCTTATCTGACATAATCCATTACTCATCTGGAGATACGCAGTGGGAGTTCCAACCTAATATATAATAGAGGAGTCTACCTCTCAGTCTGTTCTTATTAAAATTATATGATTTTTTAAATATAAAACACGATACAATTCAAAACTTGTATTCAATGTGTATGTTGATTGAAATTCAATTTGCAGTTATTATAATAAAATATTTTAGTTGAAAATATTCAAATAATTCATGAATTAATTTTTAACATTGTAAAAGCTCTCATTTATTTTATACTAGCTTTTGCCCGCGGCTTCGCTCGCGTTAAATTCGGTATAACACAGTACCTGCTACCTGCAGTTTTTGCCCTTGCGCCTTATTGATTTGTAATAGCAACGCGAAGTTTTACCTTTTCTTCCCTCGTTCTCCCTTAAAATATCACTTTAAAAAAATAGCCTATGTCCGTCTCCGGGTCCCCAATTATCTCTGTACCAAAATGTATTCATCAAAATCGGTTTAGCCATTAAAGCGTGAAGAGGTAACAACCAAACAAACTCACTCTCGCTTTTATAATATTAGTAAGGATATGCACTAATATTAAGTTTGAATGTGTATGTGTATGTTTGTTACTCCTTCACGCCCAAACTGCTTGACGAATTTGGCTGAAATTTGGTATCAAGATAGCCAGACTCTGCATAAGCACATATGCTATCCCGGTATTCGCGAGTGAAACTGCGGAACGCAGCTAGTTCTACATGTAAGTACGTAGCAAAAACACACAGTAGTGACTCAATCCACAGATAACATTTATCCTCAGATATCCTCAGATGATAGTAGCATCAACTATTAGCGATCCTTATTATGGAATAAATTCCATAGTTCCTGTCTAACTCCATGGGATAAAAGGAGTGAGTTTATGTTTTTTAATGATTTTACTTTCGTAATTATTTTGGGTCATGAATGAATTTTGATGCACGTCTAAAGCAATGTAAAACCGCAATTTGCAAAAATAAAATCGTTATCAAACGTTGAATTGACGGATCCCTTTTTGTATGAAAACTGAACGAAAAATAAAGAAAGTAATATTATCATTTTCCTGGTACCGTCCATTTCTGAAATCATCACTTAACTTCTAAAATATGGGTCGAAGCTAATTTCCCAGAAGGGCGACGGGTGATTGTCGTTTATAAATCTATTGGGACTTTGAAGAGGGCAATTTATTAGGAAAATATTTCCACTTTGTTGGAGTCACGCCCTGGTCGCGACATGAAGACGTTTTTAATCTGTTTGCGTAGATTCTATTTTTAATAGAAAATGCCTGGAATGAATATTGGTTCTTTAGTATGGAATACGGATTTTTTAAAATGAGGTCGAAACTGGTCCATACTTTTTTAGTTTGAATTAATGAACCCAATTATTAAAAACTAGTTGGCGCTCGCGGCTTCGCCCGCGTGATGATAAAAAGTATCCTAAGTGTTATTCCAGACTATAATCTACCTCTGTGTCAAACTTCATCAAGATCCGTGCTGCTGTTTTGACGTGAAAGAGTAACAAACATCCATAAAGATGTATGGATCATATATAGTACATCATACAGATTATATGCATTCAAAATGCGAATGTTTGTGAGGATGGATAGATATCCATCGCAGCATGTGGCATTTATTATATTCGGATAGTAGGATGATATTACAGAGGTATAGAGATGATATACAAAAACTAGCCCATTTAATACGCCTATTTAGAACATAATATTTATTTATAAAAAAAAATATGCACATTTAAAAACACAGTACAAAGGCGGATTAATGCCTTGGCATTTTCTACCAGTCTAACTGTCCGTATTTATGCAAAATTCAAATTCAAATTCAAAACCATTTATTTCAATTAGACCATTACAGGCACTTTTGAATGTCAAGAAATGGAATGGAAAATGGAACCACCCCGCAAATATACAGTTCTGAGATATCAAAGGATTTACAAAAACATGTGCAGCTCTGTTAGATGAAGTAGAATGCCTATCTATGTTATTTTAATTAGTGAATAAAATACTTATTTAAATATGTGTTTATAAATTTACTCTGAATACTCTTCAACTTTCTAGATATTTAACAAAATGTGCATGTGGTTCCTTTTAACGTTTAGTAAAATATAGGTTTTCTTTTATACAAAAAAGAACCACAACCCAAGGATTTAATCCTAAAAATGAAACTATGTATTGACAGAATCGTAATAAAGCTATGCATATATATATATAGTATATAGCTGATGCAGAGAGAAAACATAGTAGGTGTAAAATTATATACAGTACCTACCTATCTCCATAATTGCTATTAAAAAGATTTAAGTTGTGTTTAGAACTAAAAATAAAGTTTTGTTTGTTTATTTAACCTTATATTTAAATTCTAGTTAAAGACAAGAAATTTTAATAAAACCGCCCACACCACACGTCCGGAAAGTTTTAAAGCTGTTGAAACAACGTAGTACCGAGAATCTGTCGAACGATCGACAACAGTTAGTAAGTGAAGCCATAACACTGACTGCACTTGGAACTTTTAAACCAACCAGCTGTTGCCATCAGCCGAGTTCATGCCTGTCTTAAAGGTTAAAGAAAATTTCTGATCAAAAAAAAAATATACCTAGGCTATTCCAACATATATAAAAAAAAAACGGTGCCCCACACTAGGATTTTCTCCTATAGTCTGGCCTGTGGGTGGTTTTACAAACATTTAAACTCACATAAACAAACAGCCACCACCGAAACAACTATCTGTAGGTTATACAAATATTTGATCCACGCGGGGATCGCACCCGTGACACTCGGCGCAGCAGTCGATCGCTCAGCCACTGCGTCAACCGTGCCGTCATAATAGGGTAGTTTAGTTTAGTATTTTATTTATTTGTAAATTAGACCATAAACAGCAAAGATTAAAACGGTGATCGGATACGATTCGCACATCGACCACTAAGCTCTTTTTTTAATATTAATAATCCTTATCCTTACTTCCTTATCCTTACTATCCTTATCCTTATCCTTACTTCCTAATCCTTATCCTTACTATTACTATATTATAAAAGCGAAAGTGAGTTTGTTTGTTTGTTTTTTATCTTCACGCTTTAATGGCTAAACCGATTTTGATGAATTTTGGTACAAAGATAGTTGGGAACCAGGAGACGGACATAGGCTATTATTTTTTTAAAAAGAGTGGGATATGAGGGAGAAAGAGGGAAGAAACGGGAAAACTTAGCGTTGCTATTACAAATCAATAAGGCGCTACCGAATTTAACGCGAGCGAAGCCGCGGGCAAAAGCTAGTATTTTTATACATTTCTAAATACTCCCTGTATTTAAAAATGTATATTTAAATAAAGGAACAATAATAATACAAATCCATTTCATCGTTATTTATGGGATTCTGTATATTGGATATGTGATTATTAAGTTTTCTCATCAGAGTTAATACGGAACTATACGTGGTGGGTAGGAACTTATGACCTTTATTTTAGACTAGCTGCACTCCGCGGTTTCCCCTAAGTAGACCGAAAACCTTATGTTGTCATCCAAGGTAAAGGGTATCTGCATACCAAATCTCATCGAAATCGGTCCAGACGTTTGAACGTGAAGGAGTAATAAACATACATACACACATAAAAACTTATATCTTAATAACACAAAGTTAAATAACATTAAAGTTACTTGTGACTTCACTTGTTGCGAAGAAATACAACAACGCGTGACGTTTCACGTAACTTTAATGGTCTATATCTTTGTCATTTTGGTCTAGTTTACAAATGAAAAAATACGTGTCCCTTTTTTTTTGAATAATCTAAAAGACGAAAATAGAATGTAATTACTTTCATCTGCCTAGCCTTTTCCCAACTATGTTGGGGTCAGCTTCCAGTCTAACCGGATGCATATCAGTATTTTACATGGAGCGACTGCCTATCTGACCTCCACAACCCAGTTAATACTGGGTAATACGATACCCCTTGGTAAGACTGGTTGTCAGACTTTCGGAACACTGACTACCTGTAACGACTGTCAAAGATCTACAAATGACAGCCGGGACCAACGGCTTAACGTGCTTTCCGAGGCACGGAGGAAACTCGGTATGTAACGGGTGGTCACCCATCCACAGACCAACCTAGGCAAGCGCGGCTTAACCTAAAGATCGACCCGAGCGGCTACTATTTATTTAGCCACGAGCTCCTCCATAGAATGTAATTACTTTGACCCTGGAAAATAGCCTATTATTAGGATCGTCTTGCCCACCTGCGAATTGAATATCAGGGATTTTAAGTCGGTTTACTTTTAAGACGAAAGCTAGTAAACATATTTGTTATAAGAAGTCTCTTAGCTTTATATAATTTTGTTTTATGTATGGATGTAAGTATTAATTCTTATATTACATTTTAAAGATATTCTAGTAGGTATCCTTTTTCCTGTTAATGCACCTACTGTGTTTTGTCTCTAAGGTGATACAGAGACAAGGAAGACTGGTAGAAAATGCCTTAGGCATTAAGTCCGCCCTTGTACAGTATTTACTAACACCTAAAGTTAAAAAAAAAAAATTGAACTCAGTACCTCAAACTTACCAATAAAGATTACGACTTGACCAACGAATATAAAATAGATCTAATTTAAAAACAATTCGATAAAATGTTGGTCCTGCAAGGCGTCGAGAATTTCATCCCGAGACCGGTATTCAATTAATGTACATATTTCTGGCGCCGGCGAACGAAGGGTGGGCGAAGGGTTTTCTCTTAGAAGAGAGAAAATTAAATCGTGACGATATTCACTTCTTTTACGAGGATATTTCTTTGAAAGGTGGGTAGCGAATTAACTAATCTTTTTATTGGTTACTCTTTGTTTTCCTTGATTGGGGATTTGTTTTATACTAATTTTATTGTCGGGTTTAGGGTAATGATTTATTTGTGGTTCGATTTCCGAAATAAAAAAAGAATACTTACGTTTTGTTAATCTAACAATTAATGTACACACAGTAGACTAGACAGGAAAAAAACTTATAAAATGTACTTAAGTACAAAGGTACTGCTTATTTCTTAAGAAATTTCTGCCAGAAGACCTGCGAAGGGAGATATTAGAACGAAATATAGACGGTGGTGTGTGAGAGAGCATATGCCTATTATAACTTACCTACATATAAGTAAATAAATAATAATAATAAATAAATACTTCTATAATTCATAATTGTTTTATTTGTTTATTTTGTTGGTGGGGAAGGACTATATGGAATTTATCCTATGATCCTGAGTTATAAAGAGCTGATGACAGAGAACAGGCGATATTGGTATTCATCTGCGACTTATTCGATTTTATTCAATCTGTATCAATATATATATTTTTTTTTTAATAAGTTGCACTAGGAAATTCTCCTGTGTCGTGGGTGCGTTTACAAACATTTAAACTCACATACATAAACAGCCAGACCAGGAACAACTGTCTGTCATCATACAAATATTTGTTCCGTGCGGGGATCGAACCCGCGACACGCAGCGTAGCATTTGATCGCTCAGCCAGTGCTCCAACCGTGTCGTCAAAAATTCAGTTGACTGTTGAAAATTTAATAAAAACAACAATCACTTTGCCAGACATAACACTACGCAATGAACTCATCCCATTATTTAATAAAACCGGCCAAGAGCGTGTCGGGCCACGCTCAGTGTTGGGGTTCTCGCCGTTGACGATACTCCAGGTAGTTGATTGCAGGTGTGATAAATGATACTCCACAAACACTACTCATTAATGGTTTATTTACTACAAAGGAGTAAATACAAGTTGCTGTCTACGCACAAGCTTGAGGGTCTGAGTCGCACATTACGTATATTATACGATTATATTATTGACACCTTAGCGCGTGACGGCTATTTAGTTACGACTGAAGTATAATGTTTACGAAGGTATTTAATATGACGTTTATTTGCTGTACGAGCATTATTGGCTCGTACATGCTCCCGAGGGAAAGATTATGCGTACCCAGATCGCCAAACTTGTGTTACACTACAAATGTTACAATAAAAATGTCTAAGCAAAGCACTATAAGCAAAAGTTCAATCACTGATATAATTAATAACTCATAATCGGAAACTTGATTCCATTGTTGGTTGTTGACGAGGGTTCCTTGAACGTCGACCTCCTACCGTAGCATAGGTGGGGATCTCCTCTAGTTCTATATTTTCTTTTGCTATGGGCGTCTTGCCTTTCTGGCATGAGGGTGCATATTTTCTAACTCCCCATATCACCATTGTGACGACAATTCCTCCCACCAGCAAACTGCTTATGGTGTAGTTGCCGACGTCATGGACGGACAATTCGTTAGGTAGGCTCTCCCGTCCCTTCTGTTCATTTATCTGGTAATCTAAAGACCGGTGTTCCTCAGATAGATTGAGTTTATGTAGTACAATCGCAGTGTTTTTGTACGTATACCACATATCATTTGGAGAGTCAATAGTCGGTACTTCCAAAGTCAGTCCAATTTTTGCCTTGCTAGTGAACACGTTATGTGAGTATATTGTCGCGTCGTCGTGTTGAATTACACAGTCCTGACCCAGGGCAAGGAGCCCCGCCTTGGTAAACATGGTCGTTGTAATTCGATTCTCGCATACTATATGGGTTGCACATTCCTTTATGCAATTATACAGCCATATGTTCGGTCTCTGTAACTTTCTCCATTGGTCAGAGCATTGTTGTAGCCTCCAATCACAGGTGATGTTTCCAGTTTGACTCAGCAGTTTGGCCTCGCAGGACGCTGAGGTCCCATGTAAGTTGCGAATCGGCGTATAGGCGTGACAAATGTAGCTGTCAGCAGTCATCGTTGTACATTGACCAAGATCCACCTCTTCCATTTGTATATAGGTGTTCTTAACGTAGTTCACTCCAATATACTTTGTTGTTATCGCTATCGCCTGACATTGGTTCGATGTGTGTTGTCTAGGTATAGGTATGTTGCGATACAACGTATACTCGTCGTCACTTAGTAACGGGATATGAAGTTCAAATAGCAGGTATTTTTCGGTAAGTCGAGCTTTGACGTAAATAAGTTTGTAGATGTCCCGTATGTTTTCTTCATTGCTGTCTTTAATCGGTAACGTTAATCGTTTTGATATAACGTCGGCTATGAAATTGAGCTGCTCCGACAGTTGTTCAGGAGTGAATAGATTCACATCGAGGTGTCCTCTGTAGACGTCCGTCATTGCATCCAGGAGCATCTTTTGATTTCTTCTTAGTACGGACAAGAGTAAACTGGCAGTCAGCGCTCCAGCGTTAACGTCATTCATGGTTTTCATAACTTGAAATCTGTTTTCTAGTACTGCTGTATTGTTTCTCGTTTCGTCCATAAATTGTTGTATCGTTTGCAGTTGTGTTTTTACGAAGTCTTCATTTTTCTTTATAACATTGTTTTCTGCCTCGATAATAAGCGTTTGATTCCGTATCAGCTGTAATAAATATTGCTCGTTCGTCTGGATTTTTTGTATGTCTTGAGCGTATTTTTCAGCAAAATCGTTATCCAGGATACCAAAGAGAGCTCGTGCGATGTTTCCTACGCCGTTAATGTAGCCGCGACGTCTTCGTTGCTGATGTTGAGACAGTAACAAGTTATTGTATTCGTTCAGCTGGTCCATTTCGAACTTTAGCTGATGTATCGTGGAGTGACATGGCTCGTGAGGCATTGTGTCACATATTTGACCCAACTGTTTGACGAATTTGTCCACCTTTGCTGTACTCTGCCAGAATGTAGTTAGGTTGTAGAATACCAGAAGCTTCCATTCATCGTGAATAAGTTGAATATTTCCGATAGGGTCAAAGTAAATAGGTTGGTTATCAGTCAATCGAGTCGTTTTAAAATGTTCCATGGGCATAGGTAGGCCAAAAGGTAGCGTTGCGAATGCTACAAGTAACATCATCAACAAGCAGTTAACCTTCTTGGTTTTCCTAACTCGTTTGCTCCTTTTGCAGGTTTCAGGTTCAGGACTCAATTCCGGTGGTTCAGTAGTCTCGCATACTTCGTTTATAGGTAGCGGTGCCAGTTTACTTATAGGTCTTTTAAGAACCCCACTTTGCGTCTTCAGCGTGACGACTCGGACTAGGTCATCGGTGCCGGGGTGTAATTCTATGATACGACCCATAGCCCACTTTCCTGGAGGCAGGTTATTTTCCTTCACGAGTACTAGTTGCCCCCTTTGCAAGTTCTCCTTTGTCTTTTGCCATTTGTTTCGATTTTGTAGTAGATGAAGATACTCTTTTGACCAACGATCCCAGTAGTGTCGACGCATCAGTTCGCTAAGTTTCCAATTGTCCCTGATATCTATAGATTTCCAGTTTTCAGTTTCATTCATTGGTAGTGACAGCATTGGACCTCCCGTAAGAAAATGACCCGGGGTGAGATAGGCCAGGTCTTCCACGTCTTCAGACAACGGGCTCAGTGGTCTGCTGTTTAAGCACGCCTCGATTTGAGTAAGAAGCGTCGCAAATTGTTCGTATGTCAGCTTCTGTTGACCAATTACTCGTTTCAAGTGAGACTTCATTGAGCGTACGGCGGCTTCCCATAAGCCTCCAGCTGACGGCCAAGATGGAGCGTTGAAATGCCACTCGATTTGCAGGTTGTTGACCTCTTTAAAGAACTCTGAAGATAGCATTGTTCTATATAACAGGAATTCTTCTTTTAATACTTTTGCAGCGCCGACAAAGTTGGTACCATTGTCGGAATAAATATGTTTCGGAGTTCCTCTTCTTGCGCACAATCTCTTCAGTGCTGCGATAAAAGTTTGTGTAGATAGATCCGAAACCAGCTCAATATGTACAGCTTTGGTGCACATACATATGAATATGGCGATATAACCTTTACAGGTCTTGATTCCGCGGCCTTTGTTCATCTTCACATCCACATGCCCTGTGAAGTCAATGCCACAATGTAAGAATGGTCTTGACGGAGTGATCCTTTCTTTTGGTAGGTTCCCCATCAGCTGCTCAGTCCGGGCTGTTGTGTAACGACGACACCGGACGCACTGTCGCAATATCTTCTTGACAGTTCTATTGCCGCTTATGATCCAGTACTTGCTCCTAGTGTGAGCTAGCGTTAGTCTTGCTCCACCGTGTAGCGTGTGCTGATGCGCACTTTCTACTATCAGTTGAGTGAGTCTGCCTTCTCCCGGGATGAGAATGGCGTGTTTGGCTTCTATTGGCAAGTCTGAATGTTCGAGACGACCTCCGACGTGTAGGATCCCGACCGAGTCCAAAAACGGGTTGAGTTTCAGAATGGCGCTCTTGTTAGGAAGTTTTTCGCTTTTACGGAGAGATTCTATTTCACTTTTAAAATGATCTTCTTGTACTGATTTTATAATAATCCATAATGCGTTATTTATTTCCTTCAACTTTAGTTCATTGCACTCATTCGACCTCCTTTTGTTTTGCGTCGACTCGACGAACCGGATGACCCAAGCAAGTATTCTTGTAATGCGATCTAAGTTGCTATGTCGCACAAGTAATGAATGAATTAATACATTTGTAATCGTTGCGGGTTCTGTATTCACATTTGTGTAACAGTTTATTACGACACCTTCTTTCGTAGAAAATGTTTCAGATGCTGCAGTGGCTTCTTTCTCTTGATTCTTTAGCCATTGAGGTCCTTCCCACCAGAGAGCAAAATTAATCAGCTTCGATGGTGATAGTCCCCTTGTTGCGCAGTCGGCGGGGTTTTCATTGGTCTTTACGTAACCCCAGTTTATTGCAGGAACGATGTTTACTATTTGCTTAGCTCTGTTCGATACGAATTTCTCGTATTTAGCATGAACTCCTTGGAGCCATGCTAAAACTACTTTCGAGTCGGTCCAGCAGGAAACCTTCAGATCGTAGTCTGTCAGTACCCTGGCTGTCTTCTCTATAAGTTTCGCTAGTAAAACTGCTGCGCATAACTCCAACTTTGGTATTGTAATTTTCCTTTTCATTGGCGCTACTTTGGTTTTAGCTGCGATCAAAACAGTTTGGTATTCACCGCTTGGCGACATCGTACGGCTGTAGACGACGCATGCGTAGGCTTGCTCGCTTGCGTCGCAGAATGCTTGCAATTCGATCGTTCCGTTATTTTCATATTTTATCCATCTAGGTAAACTGATGTTTTTAATATTCGGCAATTCCGATTTGATTTTTATCCACTCCTTTTGGATACTGTCAGGAACATTGTCATCCCAGCCAATATGTTGGAAATGTTCACTCCATAGTTTTTGGAAAATCAGCTTAGCTTGGATTGTCATTGGAGCTAGCCAGCCGAGTGGATCGTAGATCTTGCTAATTTCCGATAGTAGCCTGCGTTTTGTATATGGTGCATTTTTACTGTTGCTAGGCTCTTCGTAATTGAAATGGAATGTATCGCTTACGTCATCCCATGCAAGACCCAGAGTTTTGCTAAATTCTTGCTGTTTAAAATTAAAATTATTCGTGTGACTTCTCTCTTTCTCTTGTATTTCTTCAAGAATAGAGGGTTCGTTAGTGGCCCATTTTCGTAAAATGAATCCACCTCGCTTCAGTAACTCGTAGAGCTCCTTTTGCAATAATCTTGTCATTTCTATGGTATGTTGACCCGTTATGACGTCATCCATATAGAAATCATTTTGTAGCGACTTTAGGGCTAAGGGGAATGCGTTGCCTTCGTCCTTGCCTAGTTGCTGGAGAGTGCGCATTGCAATGAATGGTGCTGCCTTGGTACCGTAGGTTAGGGTGCACAGTTGCATCTCTCTAAGAGGTTCCTTTACGGAATCTCTCCAAATTATTTTTTGGAGAGATTGTTGATCTTCATGGATAAGGATTTGACGGTACATTTTCTCTATGTCCGCCGTAAGAACATATTTATAGCTCCGCCACTTGATGATCAGAGATAATATGTCCTTTTGTAAGTTAGGTCCTTTTTCCATCAAGTCGTTTAGACTATAGCCAGAGTCTGTTTTTGCTGATGCGTTAAAAACAGCTCGTAGTTTCGTTGTTGTTGAGCTCTCCCTTAGCACGCCGTGGTGTGGTAGGTAGGCTTGTGGCTGGCTCTCGGATTCTCTCACTGGTCTCATGTGACCTAATTCGATGTAGTCGCTTATGAACTGTTTATACTGCTTAGCGAAGTGTTCTTGTCTCGTCATTTTCTTTTCTAATTGAAGAAATTGCGCGATGGCTTGTGATTTTGAACTGCCGAGGTTTTGTTCGTAATTAGCTTTTATTGGCATTTTTACGACGTACCGCCCTTCGCTGGATCGCAGTGTAGTTTCTGTGTAGTATTTCTCACAGTACTCATCGTTTGTCGTAGACTCAGGTTCCGGAGGAATTTCTTCAGTCTCCCAGAATCTTGTCAGATCGTCTATCTCTGTTAGGGTGACAAGACAGTTAAACTGCTTCGTAGCCCCCCCGCACAATATCCAGCCCAACTTTGTTTGTTGTGCCACTGGTGTGTTTGGACTATATTTTAGTACTCCTTCTAGGATTACAGCGGAGTAAATATCAGCTCCTAGCAATAAATCGATAGGGCCGGAGATGTTGAAGTCAGGGTCTGCCAATTTGATGTTATCTAGATGTGTCCAATTCTCCGTGTTAATAGTAGAGTTTGGTAAGTTACTAATAAGTTTACGCATGACCAATGCTTCGGTCTGGAATGTATAATCTGAATGTATAGATTTACATTCCAGTTGAATTAATCCTTTACTCGCGCCCATTATAGTTCCGACACCCGTGACAGTGGCATTAGTTTTGTTTCGGGGAAGGTTCAATCTTTGAGCTGCATTTTCTGTGATTAAGGTCACTTGAGAGCCTTGGTCCAGTAACGCCCGAAGGATGACATATTCTCCCTCCTTATTTTTGATCTTAATCTGAAGTGTCGTCAAGAGAATCTCTTGATCGCCGTTTACGTGATTCGAGGTTAACTCAGTCACCGCAGGGATGACTGGCTTTGCTCTTAGCCCTTTTAGATTATCGTCATGAAGAAGAGAGTTATGTTTATTGTTACACGTGCGGCATCTTTTATTCGCAAATTTGCATTTTCCGCCGTGACTAAACAAACAGATTTTGCAAGTATTAAGTTTGTTTACAGTTTGATTGCGCGTTGCGACATCCATGCCTAAGAATGTCGAACACTGCCTCAGTGCATGTTCATTACTGCAAAGAGGGCATTTTCGCAGTGAAGTATGATATGTTTTGGTCGACTTTTCTGCGTCTTTAAAGGTCGTTGACTTATTATTTTTATATAGGTTGTTATATGCTGAATTATTTTGCTTCTGACTACCTTTCTTGTTTCTAGCTGTCTCCAATGTCATAAATCTCATTTCCAGGAAGTCCATAAGTTCATCTAAGTCTGGTAACTCTCTTGGGTGCTTCATACTTTCTATGTAGTCACTGTGAGTGATGTCATCCAGCTTTGAAGACAGTGAATGCGCGATAAATGGACCCCATACTGGAATATTGATCTCAATGTTTCCCAGTGCATTTAAACACTCCTTCGTAGTATCGTGCAGTCTTTTCAGGTTTGCCGAAGTTGGTTTATCGATAGCTGGTTGTTCGAGAAGCGTATCAAGATACGATGTGAAAAGTAGTCGCTTGTTGTTGTAGCGATGCTCAATAATTTCCAGGCATGAGTCATAGTTCTCAGCACTCACCGAAAGATGTTTAATCAACTTTTCTGCTTCTCCCTTCAACTTCGATTTCAGAAACTTCATCTTCTGCGTTTTATTCAACGTTGGATTTTTGTGGATCATCTCATGGAATAAATCTCTAAACGAGACCCAGTTGTTGTAAGCTCCGTTGAACTCTGGCAATTCCATTCGCGGTGTTGAATTTTCGTAGTATGAAGTCTCAAAGATCTTTCTATTCAACTCTTCTTTCAGCTGGTCGTAGACTTGCTCCCAATACTCGAATTTGGATTCATAATCATCGTCGTCTCCGTCCAGTAGGTAACTTAACTCCCAATGGATCCTGTCGATAGATTCCCACTTAGCCTGTATGGTCTTCAGTTGATCTTGGAGTTGCCACTTTTCTTTCAGGTCTTTCGCGTTGACTTTCGAAACTGCTCGCTTTAAGGCATTGAAGTTGCACATCTGATTTCGTAACAGCAATGATAAATGCTTGTCCGCATCATCTCCTGCAGATTTCGTTACACCTTCTATATCGAACTTCGGTGTTCCGCTAGTTTCTGGTATTTTCAGTTTCGGAGTCCCCGAGAATCCAGGTGCCTCTAACAACTCTTTTCTTCGTTGAGTCATCGACATTTTAGTTTCGTCGAACATTCTCCTTGTTATGTCAAAAATGTCCGCCTTAAAGTAATCATGGTCCTTTTTTACAGATTCAAACTTCTTCAAGAACTCATGATTTGTTAAAAATTCATCCCAGAGGGATTGTAACGCTACGATGCGTTTGTTTAAGTATTCTAGGGTTTTTCTACTCCCTGAATCCTTTTTGTAGTTACTTTGCAGAGCTTTGATGTTCTCATAGCTGCTTTGCTGCTTCTGGAGAAGCTCCGCAAACTGTTGGTATTCTTCTTCCGCCATTGGTAGCAGTCGACGTTATCTTCGCCGCTCCGGTGCTACGAAATCTTGAAGACCCAGAAGGTTCCAATTTCTCGAAGGGCCGGAAGGTTCAATATATCTCGAAGGACCAAAAGATGTTGGGGTTCTCGCCGTTGACGATACTCCAGGTAGTTGATTGCAGGTGTGATAAATGATACTCCACAAACACTACTCATTAATGGTTTATTTACTACAAAGGAGTAAATACAAGTTGCTGTCTACGCACAAGCTTGAGGGTCTGAGTCGCACATTACGTATATTATACGATTATATTATTGACACCTTAGCGCGTGACGGCTATTTAGTTACGACTGAAGTATAATGTTTACGAAGGTATTTAATATGACGTTTATTTGCTGTACGAGCATTATTGGCTCGTACACTCAGTGTAGGGTTCCGTGGTTTCTTTTTTTGTTTGAAAAAAGATACGTTCAGGATAATAAAATATGTAAACGAAGTTAAAAAAAATGCTTGCTACGATTATACTACAAAAATTATTTTGTACAACTTTTTGTCTTTTTTGTACAAAAACTGTTGTCTCAATCAAGTTCAAAATGATTTTCATGGAAAGTCCTTATAAAGTTCTACTTTTCAGATTTTTTTCATATTTTCTAAACTTGTGGTTCAAAAGTTAGAGGGGGGGGGACACATTGTTTTTTACTTTTGGAGCGATTATTTCCGAAATTATTGACATTATCAAAAAATGATTTTAGTAAACCCCTATTCATTTTTAAATACCTTTCCAACAATATATCACACGTTAGGGTTGAAATTAAAAAAAAAATCACTTCCCACTTTACATATAGGGTGGCTACCCTAATAAAACATTTTTTTCCAATTTTTATTTTACCACTTTGTCGGCGTGATTGATATACCTACATATTGATACCAAATTTCAGCTTTCTAGTGCTAACGGTCACAGAGATTAAGCGAGGACGGACGGACGGACAGACAGACATGGCGAAACTATAAGGGTTCCTAGTTGACTACGGAACCCTAAAAAGCAGTACGCATCCCGAGTGACAGTTTTTTTGTTTGTTTGTTATCAAAGTTTAAAACTAATAGACTTATAAAACCAACAAAAACAATGAGTGTGAATTCAACCTTCGCTCGCTCGCAAAATTAATTTAGTGACGGCTTCGAATAATTACTCCAAAAATCAAAAGTCAGGATGGTTATTGTAACCCACGGTTTCACCAGCGTGGAGGTCAAAAATGATCCCACAAAAACATACATACTAACCTTAAGGTTATGGTCTACCTTTGTTCAAAACATGGAAATCTGATTACATGTTGAGACTTCAAAAGGCACCAACTGATGTACATACCTACAGAGTTGTTTAAACAATTAATTTTATACTTAATACTAGCTTTTGCCCGCGGCTTCGCTCGCGTTAAATTCGGTATAACACAGTACCTGCTACCTGCAGTTTTTGCCCTTGCGCCTTATTGATTTGTAATAGCAACGCTAAGTTTTCCCTTTTATTCCCTCGTTCTCCCTCATATCCCACTTTTTTAAAATAAAAAAGCCTATGTCCGTCTCCTGGTTCCCAACTATCTCTGTACCAAAATTCATCAAAATCGGTTCAGCCATTAAAGCGTGAAGAGGTAACAAACAGACAAACAAACTCACTTTCGCTTTAATAATATTAGTAAGGAATAACGATAGTAAGGATTGGTTTGGTTGTGTGTTGAAAGAAGTGTTCATGCTGTTCTTAGATTTTTGACATAAAACAAAGCAAACATAATTTATTTTGGGACTGTTTTTCACATTTTCACTTACTCTGTTGTCCCTCCTCTTATTATTTTTAAAAAGCTTATCACTAGATTCTAGAAAGGATTTATATAAAGCTCAAAAAAGAAAATCTAATCCCTGAAAATCCTATGTTCTATAGGGATTAAATATTTTCGTTTCTCTTTTCAGATTGGCTAGCAAGATCGAATGTATAAGTAATGGTTATTCTAGATTCTAGAAGCAATGTGGGTAAGTCCCAGGTTGCAAATAAAACACCTAGGTGGCGTAGGGTCGAGATTAATGTGCTTGTTTTGACTTTAATCTGTCTTTCGAAAAGCAACCAAACTATTATAGATACCTGTGGTCTGAACAAAATCTGTAAAACTGAAAGCTGCAAACGTTATTTAAAACGTACTTTAATTTAGTGTTTTTATATCACTGTCACACAATTGACAAACTAGTTGTGTGCGATAGAGACGGCAATATGTCTAAGTGAAAGTTTAGTTTAGTCTTGATTTCTAAGACGTTTTTACATTATACTTAGGTTAAAACGCCGTTTCCTTGTTTAACGCCATTTTTTGGATGGGCTATCAGCAAATAACTTCTCTCGTTCTGGGTAGACCGGCAGGAAGTGTCAGACTTTTACTGACTAAACCCCATCCATCTTCTTCTTTGCCCTTTGTATTCCTTGGCTGCAATATCTCTTTCGAACAACCCGCAATCCTGGAAACTGTATAACACCATGCAGTTTATAGAATAGAATAGAATAGAATATACTTTATTGCACACCAAAAATTGAAAAAACAAACTGTTTTATAAAAAAGTGCTAAATCTATGGTTACAATGGCGGTCTTATCGCTAATAGCGATATCTTCCAGACAACCTTTGGATGGACTTTACGAATATAAAAATACAACGGGGGTAGTCAATGGTGTACCTACAGCTAATACTACACAAATAATTAAAATAAAGTTACTTATTCAAAATATATAAATACATAAATAAATACATATAATCTATTTATTTAACATGTGTTTTATAATATTAAACGGTTGACAAATAGGTGTCTAACATTTATTCAGAAAAAAATAAAAATCAAAGGGTAAAATAATGATTTGCAACTGAGGTTTTAAAAGCAACGAGTGACTGAGCTTGTCTTACTGACAACGGCAATTCGTTCCACAAACGGACAGCCTGAACCGTGAATGACTGGTCATAAAATTTTGTGGAATGTTCAGGCATCAAAAGCTTTAAATTCTCCGATGATCTCAAATGTCTACTATGTGTGTCATGAAGGAACTTGAAACGTTCTTTGAGATAAGAGGGTGTTGTTGGATTAAAAAGAATACTGTAAAGTAATGATAAAATGTGAGCATTCCGGCGAAGACGGATAGGCAACCACTTGAGCTTAACGCGAAACTCTGAAACATGATCATATTTACGCAAACCAAATATGAATCTAATACAAAAATTTTGGAGTCGCTCAAGCTTTTCCAGTTGCACTACAGTGAGATCTGGATAACAGGTATCAGCATAATCGAGGATTGGGAGAAGAAGGGATTGGGCGAGCGCAGTTTTAGTGGCAGTTGGGAGGAAATTACGAAGTCTGCGTAAAGACCCTGCCGATGCAAACAGTTTTCGGCTCACTTCTTGCAACTGAGGACCCCAGGATAAGTCTTTGTCAATAAAAATACCCAGGTCTTTAACTGAGTTGCTGTAAGGAATTATAGCACCATCAAAGACAATCTGAGGCAGCTTCGCCCAATCAATTTTAGAACGCAGCCTAGGGCTGCCGACAACAATGACCTGAGTCTTCGTAGGGTTAACCTTCAGACCATGAGCCTGACTCCATCCAGAAATACGCTCCAAATCCCTATTCACCAAATTCACCGCTTCAGACAGTTCATCTACGGGAGCCTGTGAGTAAATCTGTAAATCATCAGCATAAAGGTGGTAGGCTGAAAGAAGTTCATTAGAAATTGAATTAATAAATATTGCGAAAAGAAGAGGAGAAAGAACGCCCCCCTGTGGAACACCGGCAGAGGTATTGCACCGAGAAGATGACGTGATGAGTTTATTTGTTGTAACCTTTATTGTCACAATGCTGGACAAAGATCTCGTCTATAACCTTCCACTCCACCCTCTGTCCGGTTTCCTCCGGCCAATCTTTAAACGCCTCTAAGTCATCACGCTATTTTTCAGGAACCATCGGAGTCGACGCCCGTCTTCTGGCACCCATTTCAAAACATACTGATTAAAAATCAATATACCTAAACTGTTATTTTGATAACCGTAACGCAGATGTGCGCTCTCATTCCATTCTAATTAGTGTTATTACAGAAATTGTTCACGTGTTAACCCGAGGCATCGATAATTGCGTACAAATTGCTACATCGTCGAACATCCCTTACAATCATTAATATTAAGCAATAAGCAATCTTATAACAATTTCCTGCCTTTCACAAATAGTGTATTTTTTGGTCTTTTGCTAGTTAACGTTTGGGAATAAGGGCCAATCACGTAGTACCAATTTTAGGTCGAATTTCATCCAAAATGAATCGGTTATCCCAAATTTCTATTTCATTAGAACATGACTTAACGTAACAAATCATCACGCATATAATCCCAGAAGGGTAAGACAGAGGTGTGCCTAATAGTACACATCATCATCTGCCTAGCCTTTTCCCAACTATGTTGGGGTCGGCTTCCAGTCTAACCGGATGCAGCTGAATACCAGTATTTTACATGGAGCGACTGCCTATCTGACCTCCACAACCCAGTTAGTACTGGGAAAAACGATACCCCTTGGAAAGACTGGTTGTCAGACTTTCGGGACACTGACTACCTGTAAGGACTGTCAAAGATCTACAAATGACAGCCGGGACCAACGGCTTAACGTGCTTTCCGAGGCACGGAGGAAACTCGGTATGTAACGGGTGGTCACCCATCCACAGACCAGCCTAGGCAAGCGCGGCTTAACCTAAAGATCGACCCGAGCGGCTGCTATTATTTAGCCACGAGCTCCTCACGAATAGTACACTTATATTTCGTTTATAAGTTACTAGCTTCCGCCCGCGACTTCCTTCGCGTGGCATAGTTACTTTGGGCTAACGCTAACTTTAACCTGCGTGATGATCGAAAAAAAAACGTTTTTCCCTTTTACTTCCCTCTCGGGGGAGACCCTTGCCTCACTTTAAAAATCCGTCTCCAGGGTCCCAACTATCTCTGTACTAAAATTGATCAAAATCGGTTTTGCCATTTAGGCATGCAGAAGTAACAAACAAACTCACTTTCGCTTTTATAATATTAGTAAGGATGTTTTAGTCCCATATTATGGGGGTTAGCCATTTGCCAGAACCGGGGGCAAATCCAGTCTTCCCAGCTGCCACTGACATGTTCCTTAATATAGAAAAATGCTGCTAGCCATTTCTATAGCAGTCTATCGTCAGTATTGTTGAAATCCTATATAATAGGGGCGAGCCTACTACCAGGACCGGGAATATCCAGACCTCAAAGCTGCTACTAAGGTATCAGTGTGTGACGTGTCAGACTTGTACTGATTAAAACTTACTCATGTTCCTTTTTTGCCCTTTAATGTTCCGGGGCCGCGGTATCTCTTTCGAATAACCCGCAACCCCGGCAGAAACTGACGTACTCGTAACATACTCGTGAAGGCTTTTTTGTTTTACTGTAGAAGTAATATGACTTATAATTAACAATAGCTCCATAATTATAAATAATAAGTGCTTGTTGAAGTACCTATAAAAACATTCCACTTTGTAAGCTTTATAGTTTAAATATGAGCCTGTTATTAAACTTAGAAAACTAGTTATGAAGCGTACAACGTTATTTGTAAGTAATGTTATTGGAAAGTTTAAAGTGGTTGTTTAGATAAAGTCATGTTTCAAATTTAACGTGTACACGTGGCAATACATCGAGCTATACATTTCCAGTAAAGCGTGTCCTTGCGTTGTATTGATTTTCTGTACACTGAGAAATCCGCATAAATAGGTTTTGTATAGCTTGATATGTCATCATGTGTACGAACGCTTTAAGTAGACCGAAAACTATTTTTAGGGTTCCGCACCTCAAAAGAAATCACGGAGCCCTTATTAGATCACTTTGTAGTCCGTCTGTCTGTCTGTCTGCCAAGATTCTATATCTCGAGAACGCGTGGAGGTATCGAGTTGAAATTAAAGTGAAAGTTGCGTGAAAGGATGCTTGTTACCTAAATATGCCAGAACGGCTGAACGTATCTGGATGAAACTTTTTACAAAGTTACATAGCACACACACTACTTTCATCCCTGAAATATAATATTCAATGGGCAATTCTCGAACTACACGCGGGCGAAGCTGCGGTCTTAAGCTAGTCTAAAACAAAACCGAATAACACTTTGCACGACCCGGAAATCAAACCAAGAACCTCATCAATTAACAGATGATGATTCAGATTATAGACTAAAATTATAATGAAGTAACTTGACGAAAATCAAACCTAAAACTACACAAAATCAGCGAAAAACAAAAAAACTGTTTACAAAATTAAAAATTCCATGAAATAATAATTTTGTAACATTTCATTAACATGCTGAGTGCCACAAACGTGGGTGCCCACCTATGGGCGCGTCGTGAATGAAAATAATATTATAATTATTCATATTTACAATAACAGCATATTTCGTAGAAAAATATTCTGGAGGTGACGACAATGTCGTTGTTACAGTTATAATATTAATCAACCTTTTACGTTTTACACAATAACGTATAACAGCTGTACTGATTTCTTTTTTATACTAATCAGCCTTCGTTTGGCTGCAACTCGCCTACAGCGATGGGGAGGTTTAAAGTGGACGCTTGTCTAGAAGAAACCGATTTCCTCGAACTTTGAACTGTATATAATGAGCAGAAGAAAATTGTAGTAGAAAATAAGCTTTAAAAGCTCATTTTCTACTACATTTTTATACCCTGGCTGGAGGTCTTAATTTTTAAGGCATCCACAGGATTCGCCCGGTTAAGCAGACGACAACCTCCTTGGTTGAACTGCGAGATGCCATTCATAAAAAAAAAAACAATTTTATTCATTAAAGTAAGTCATCAGCACTGGCGTCCATGGAGTTTCTTGAATATTCTTCTTCATCGAGATCTACGCCAAATTTTATCAAGATCCGTTCAGCCGTTTTGACGTGAAAGAGTAACAAACATCCATACATCCATCCATGCTCACAAACATTCGCATTTATAATATTAGTAAGATAGGATAGAATGCCCCTAGCCAAGACGAAGACGTGTAGGTCAGATAGGTAGTCGCTCTAAGTAAAATACTGACGCTCAGCTGCATCTACTTAGACTGGAAGCTAACCTCAACATAGTTGAGGCTTACCCATATAATGATGCTCTCTGAAACACGCCTTTTTTACCAGTGACATGATGCCGATAAAACCACTGAAAAGAGCACTTCAACCCAACATTATCTGGGCTGATAACCCGTAACACAAATTAATGAATAAATGATGAGACCGGTCATTCATGCTATATTAGTGTCCCTACGCAGGGGACCTTTATAGACCCGGTAATTACTGACGAATAAGGGTCAATGTCGAATATTTCTGGAACATACAAGGTACGATGGCATATTTGGGCAGATGCCTGAAATAGCGAACGTTTGGGAAGGTATTCTATATGTTGGTAGAGGCAAAGGTGATGTTCATCAAATGGATACTCTTCAGATTGTCATATTTTACAACTGTGGAAGATTGGCAATTATTAATTAAACAATTGCCGTCTTTATTTGCACATGTGACTAAAAGACTGATGGATCTGAATGTTAATGGACGGAGACCGAGAGGAAGGTCAAAGAAAATATGGATGGATTGCGTAAGGAATGATATGAAGGAGAAAGGAGTAAATGATGCCGTGACGTCTGATAGGGGAGAATGGAAGAAGAAAACGTGTTGCGCCGACCCCAAAAAGAATGGGACAAGGGCAGGAAAATGATGATGATGAAGCCGACTTCATTTGGTAAACCACCGTTTTTACACGACTGCCCCAAAAAAGGAGTATTAAGTAAGGACTTATTAAACAAGATAGTATTCTATTGGTCCCCCGACCGCGATGAAAAACTTTGTTTCGTTTTCGATTCCCTTTCATCTTTGTTCTTAGCACACATCTTGTTTTTTTCTTTTTAGTTAATTTTTTTTGATATGGCAGTCGTGTTTTTTTTAAATATTTTAAAAAAAAATACTGCCCCTCACTAAGAACTTCTCCTGTATCGTGTGTGCGTTTACTAATATTTAATAGTAGTAGTCAGTTAGGACTGGTCATCGCTTAGCTGCACGGTTTATGTTAATTACTTTATTTTTAATTTAGCTTTTGCCCGCGGCTTCGCTCGCGTTAAATTCGGTATAACACAGTACCTGCTACCTGCACTTTTTCCCCTAGCGCCTTATTGATTTGTAATAGCAACGCTAAGTTTTCCCTTTTTTTCCCTCGTTCTCCCTCATATCCCACTTTAAAAAAAAATTTGCCTATGTCCGTCTCCTGGTTCCCAACTATCTCTGTACCAAAATTCATAAAAATCGGTTTAGCCATTAAAGCGTGAAGAGGTAACAAACAAACAAACAAACTCACTTTCGCTTTTATAATATTAGTAAGGATTCGGCTTCCATCGAAGACAGAGCGTCAGACGAGAGATGCCAATGAATGAACTGATGAACTGCAATGACTGATCAGGAAATTTCGTAACTATAAATATATACTGTAGATATAATCTAAACAAATGCGGAATCCCAAACAGAAAGCCAGTGTGCACCTTTGCAGAATGAACCTGACCTCCTGTCCTGCCTTTCCTGCATAATCGAAGCCAATTTTAGAGCTGCACAGGAGACCATATACTGGTCTAACACAATTTGAATTATAGTGACACGTGTAGAAGAAGCCTACAGTATCTCAAACATCAGTTAATGTTTGTCGGAGTTAGTTCTTGAGATAGAAGGGTCCATTCAGGGATAGTCTCCAGGGATCACCGGCTATTTTGACGAGGGACGGACTTATATATTGTCCACGGAGTGAATGACCTTAATGAAACCCGCAATACATAGTGTTTTTGTGTCCTATGTTTGGAGACTTTTTCAAGCATGGAACTTCTCTCTTGAACGGATGGTTATTTCAATAGGTGTACAAACACTATGGTATCGTTCTCTAGACAGTGTCAAAATGTCTATGACAAGTTTTATTTTAAAAAGATATAGTTTGCTAGATGAAATAATGATGTGCAGCGATACTATCAATTGTGGAAGAGTGGTAAGTAAGAGTTGGACTTCAAAAGTCATCCTTACTGCTACGACATAAAGGAGCTATCAATGTTAAATAGTATTAAGGTACAGTGGTACCAAGTATAGCGGCGAACCGTTGCTTAGAAAAAATACTCATCCAAGTAGCCGACGTGTATCACTTGTAGGGTCTTATTTATTCCAGTGTGAGAGAGAGAATGCGCTAGACATTCTGACAATCCGGCAAAGAGGATCGCCGGAGATCGTGCGGTAGCCCCGGATCAGCCTTATAGTTATTACCTATTGGGATAAGTTCATGTAGTGGGCGGCACGCCGCCATCCCAAAGACGATACGGTTGGCGCAGTGGTTGAGCGATCGACTGCTGCACTGCGTGTCGAGGGTTCGGTCCCCGCACGGAACAAATATTTGTATGACTTACAGGTAGTTGTTTCAGGTCTGGCTATTTGTATCTATGAGTTTAAATGTTTGTAAACGCACCCACGATATAGGAGAAATTCCTAGTTTGGGGCAGTTTAAAACAAAAAAAGAAAAAACCGCGCCCACAACGGGGCCCCGTAAAAGGCCATAGACGGGACGACTCCAGCGTAAAGCGTATGGCAGGAGGCGTTTGGCCCATGACGTCATGCTTGGGTCCCACATATTGATGTGGAACGAGTTGAAAGGAGTCTTTGAGGATCATAGCAGGTGTGACATAGCTGCCACATTGCAGCACCATGCCCTTATATACGGCCTTGAACAGGACCAATTTGGTTGTCTCTTTTTTTAATATTGCTTTTAGTTTTAATTGTATTTTTTTTTAATTATTTTGTTTTGTCCTGTGCGAGCGTAATAAAGTTTTTTTAGTTTTTATTTAGGTGATATCCTCCCCGGTCCCGGTTTACGCCTACCCCCTATACGAAAAAAGCTTGAGTTTGTGTGTATTGGGGATCCGATGTCTCCAAAGGAAACTTGAAGATATTAAAACACTTCTAACAACATTCTCTAATCAACAGAGTCACGTACACAATGTCATTAAAACAGAATTGTGTTCGTGTTACACAGCTGCGACTGAAAACAAATATTATTAGCAGTTCATTCAGTTATTTGAATTACTTTGGCTTAATTAAGACATTGCTTACAACGATTTACGTGCACAACGGTATGACTTTTGTGGAGAAGAATATTAAATTCTTTGTACTGAATGTCAATCAACTGTAATATACGTAATAATTGATTAAAATTGTAAGGATCCACTAGGTTGATCATCGATTGTTTTTTAAATATATTACTTATTTATTTTATTTTATATGAAAAACAAACATTTTCAAAAGAACCGGACAAAAAAAAATTGGGTTACTCTTGTTAGTTTTATTCAGTTTTTATGCCACCGATCAGAATCAAATCTTCGACGTAATTGAACAGGTCCACCGCAAAATAATTGTGATATATAATTATTTTGGCATGATAGAGAATTATGACCCGTTCAAATTTCTACAATAAATATATATAGAAATCGTTTCAAAATTTCGAAGATATCGCTGAACATTACAACAACAAAAGAAAAAAAAATATTAAGACGAACGGATGTTTTAGGAGCTTATTTAAGTTAGTTACGCCACGTAGCAGAAAACTGCCAAAGTGGAGGATCCCAACAGCTTAGCATAGCCTTTTAATTGACTGATTAACATTTTGATCAGCTTAAAACAAACAGTAACTAAACGATTCAATGAATAATGAATAGACCTTAGTAACATGACTTATATTGTTGTTTTAGTAGTATTTATGTCCCACTGTTGGGCAATTTGTTTATGTTTTCTAAGTAGTTAGTACCTACAGGAATAGAATTTGGTCCTTTCAAAACGAGTGCTATGCCTACTAAACGAAGACTAAAAGAGTGATGGATCTGAATGTTGATGGACGGAGAGCGAGAGGAAGGCCAAAGAAAAGATGGATGGATTGTGTAAGGAATGATATGAAGGAGAAAGGAGTAAACACAAATACAAATACGATTATTTCTTCAAAAATAATTAGAATACAACAACAATACTCTGTCACTTAAAATAGGATTCCCTGTGCTATAAGTGACAGTTGGAATCGCAGTTGGCCTTAATTACAAATATAGTTTTCAGACCGTATTTATTTATTTAACAGTAGCTAGTAGAAAAAAAAGGTTGTTTCATAAATTTAAATTGGAGGAAACAATTCGAAGTTTTCAAGGTATTATTCTTTTGGCTTCCTTGATTGCATATGTACAATGTGTGTGTGAGTGTGTGCGTGTGTGCGTGAATAGTGAATTGAGTGTACAAGATTTGTAATTGGTGAGCGTGTTTTTAATTAGGTACATAGAATAGTTGCTCAGTTTCTGTGTAATCTAAGGTTGCGAGGAAGGATTTTACGGTTTCTGTAAACTTAAAAAATGTTAATCCGTGAAGGATTACTTTTCTACTAATTTTATTATATAGGCAAGGAGCTGCAATGTAGGGATGACATTTGGCAAATACTGTGTTATGCGGTGTTATTTGGAAAATGTTATCCTGTCTTCGTTTGTTATTGCTAGATTTACATTTTGGGATAGTTGTATAGGCGTACTTAAGGTTTCGCAAGATAAATAGCTGCCGGACGGTGAGAACTCCTACCTCTTTGTAAAGTGTTATTGTAGGGTAAAGTCTAGGTTTGCCAGTAAGGACTTTAAGTACTGCTCTTTGTGATCGTTCAACGGCTATAAGGTGCGATTTATGGGTCCCTCCCCAGACGGATATGCAATATTCAAGTATAGATTTACACAATGAATAGTAAATTACCTTCAAGGTGTGTTTGTCTTCAATATGTCAAACCTTTTTAAAGATAGGCATTAACTAAATGAAAATAACTATTATAAATGAACTAAATGCAAATGATGCGGTGACGTCTGATAGGAGAGAATGGAAGAAGAAAACATGTTGCGCCGACCCCAAATAGAATGGGACAAGGGCAGGAAAATGATGATAAAAACGAGGGCTATGCCATATCCCATAGCACAGCATCATGCTGAGTGGTGACCTACTTGTCGAAGTCACGGCGTGCAAGCTATCTATAATTTTGTTTCATTTCGTATGTATTTATAAATATTTGTGATACCTTGTACGTTTAATGTTCTTCGTTATTCTTTCTTTTCAAATTAAGAAACCACGCGGAAAATACTTTAAACAATACCGCTACAATTAAATCAAAATAATTTTCTCGCACCAATGAATGTCTGATTTCACTCGGCCGATAAACTGTAAAATAAGGGTCAAATTAACTTCGTTACGACTATAACAATCAAAATATTGGAAAACTAACGCCCGCTTTTCTGTTTCAACCCCTTTTGCGGTCAGAGGTTTGTGTTGTATTGTCAGTATAAACATTTTGGGTAAACGGCACGTGCTTTGTTTAGGAATAGGTTATATGACGGGGTTAATGAAATCGTTCTTCACATTTTGTAAACATTTAAGTATCCAAAAATTAGGACAGCAAGCAGCTGTGTTATGAAAAATATACAACACTAGCTTTTGCTCGCGGCTTCGCTCGCGTTACATTCGGGGAAACACAGTTCCCCTTTCCTGATTTGCAGATACCTGCTACTTGTTGTTTTTGCCCTTGCGCCTTATTTATTGTAAGTTAAGCTAAGTTTTTCCTTTTCTTCCCTCTATGTAAAAAATTAGCCTATGGCCGTCTCCAGGGTCCCAACTATCTCTGTACCAAAATTCATGAAAATAGTTTTAGCCATTTAGACGTGAAGACGTAACAAACATCCAAACAAACACACTTTCGCTTTTATAATATTAGTAAGGATTATGCTGGGTGTTAGGAGAAGGGTGCAAAGAAGGGGATGGTATTTAATACCATTTAAAACATCTCAAGCCAAACTTAGCATAAACGAAGTCCGTTCCTTTTTTGTTTTTTTTTTCTAATGTTTTTGACGATAAAACCTATTTTGTTTTCAATGAATCTATAAAGGTGCTAATTGAGCATATACTTGTAATGAGTATTCTTGCAAATGTTACATCACAGAAAAATAAAGAAAGCGTTTTAGCGAGCATTCCATGCTGTGTCAAGGCGTTAGAGTTCCATGTGCGCCTAAAAGAGTTGTCAGCAAAGCACAGGGGCCTGCCAGGGCCACCTAGATACCGCGGCCCCGGAACATAAAGGGTTAAATAAGAAACATGGGTGGGTTTTAGTCGGTAAAAGTCTGATACTTCTACCCACTATGCCCAGAACGGGGGAAGTTATTCGATGATTTTCCATCTGCAAAAAAAGCAAGCATTCTAGCGAAAGGACAAGCTCAGCTTTTGTCGAGTCATATCCGACATCGTCTTAGAGAATATTTTTTTTAACAAGCTTCGACGCTCTAGGCGTTCAAAGAGAGAGCGTTCGCTAGAACGATCATGAAAATGTTCGTAGCGATTCTTGGCTCTATACTCGACTTAGTTCTTTGTTCAGTCCAACAAATTAAAAACAAAGAATGTTCGATGTTCTCCAGTCTATCAACACCTTCAGAATGTCTAGTAAAAGTTGTTTTACCTTTCTTAATTTAAACTCCAATGGAAACTTTGACCGATTGCTCAAACAAAAGTTATAGAATAAAATAAAATAAATAAATAAATATCTTGGAACAACTCACACAAGGCTATCTGATCCCAAGCTAAGCAGAGCTTGTGTTATGGTAACCAGACAACTGATATACATACTTATATAATTTATAAATACATACATATTATAGATAAATCACACCCGGACACAGAACAAACAATCATGCTCATCACACAAAGTTTGTCCAGGGTGGGAATCGAACCCACGACCTCCGGCTCAGCAGTCAGGGCCACTAACCACTAGACCAACAGGCCCGTCAAAAATTAAATGTTCTTGTAGCACAACCTCTAAGTTTTCCTTAAATTAATCAGACTTTTATTAAATTTAATAAAACTATGAAATAACTTATTAATTAATGTGGAAAGCCACCTGAGATTAGATTCATTCGTTGTGAGAGAAACAAAGCGCAGTTTTATTATTTATTTTCTGTTACTTTTAACGAGCGACCGCAGCAATAACAGCCATGAGGGAATATTGCCGTAATAACCACGCTTGATAAACGACTGGTTTGTTCAAATTATTCCTTTAAATATAACTAACTAGCTGCGTCCAGTGGTTTTACCCGCGGTCTTAATTATAGCTTTTTTTTCTCATTTACCACAACGAGGGATTTCATTATCATTAACAAATCTCTACAAATGGAGGTGAATTTTTTAGAGGTCCATGTTTTAACGTCCATCATCTAATATATAAAATTTCCGTGTCACAATGTTAGTTAACGTACTCCTTCGAAACGGCTCGACCGATTCTTATGAAATTTTGGGTACATATTGGGTAGGTCTGAGAATCGGCTAACATCTATTTTTCATACCCCTAAACCTCAGCGGGTGAAACCGCTGGGCACAGCTAGTAATTGATAAAAATATATATTGGTTTATGGTTTAGTACGCTTTGAGTTGGTCTTCAGACTAGCTAGCTAGCTTCCGCCGCGACTTCGTCCACGTGGCACAGTTACTTTGGGCTAACGCTATCTTTAACCATCGTGATGATCGAAAAAAAATATCTTTCTCTTCCCCTTTCTTCCCTCTTTCTCCCCTTTTTTCACTTAAAAAAAATAGCCTGCGTCCGTCTTCAGTGTCCCAACTATCTCTGGACCAAAATTCATCAAAATCGGTTTGGCCATTTAGGCGTGAAGACGTAACAAAGAAAGAAACAAACAATCTCACTTTCGCTTTTATAATAATACTAGTTTTTGTTCGCGGTTTGGCTCGCGGTAAATTCGGAGTAACACAGTTCCCCGTTCCTGATTTGCAGGTACCTGCTACTTGTAGTTTTTGTTCTTGCGCCTTATCTATTGTAATAGCAAAGCTAAGATTTCCCTTTCCTTCCCTCATGTCTCACTTAAAAAAAATAGCCTAAGTCCGTCTCCAGAGTACTAAAATTAACTAAAATCGGTTTAGCCATTTAGGCGTGAAGACGTGACAAACAAACAAACTCACTTTCGCTTTTATAATATTAAGTAAGGATTATAGTAAGATCATTTTATGACGATGCCAATTAGACTGACTGTCACATGGGACTGAGAAGTAGCGTGCACTTTTAGATAGTATTCAATAGGGATTAATCAAAATTATATAGAGGATTATCATAAATAAAAACCATTTGGGCCTAGTGGTTTTACTCACCGCTTAGCACAAGGGACTTAGCGTGATTTTGAATAATAAAAATAAGATTTCTTTAAGTCGGATTGGTAGTTGCAAAGATAGTTGCGTTCAAACAAACAAAAAAGTAATTTAGATAGGTACTTCTTCTACTAATCAAGTTTAAGGGACGCTCCTAGTGGGCACACGCGCGACCTCTGAGCATGAAGTCGGTTCGATTCTCAAGTCAGACAAAGTGTTATTAAGTTTTTTCACCGAAAAGTAAACTAAACTTCGTAGCAACCACGGAGTTTGAATTTACACCAGGGGCCTTAGTCTGCTATTACAATGGTGTCAGAATGGTCGATCACTGATCGCATAATGGTTGATTTTGACATTTACTACATACTAAACTTGTCAAAATCAACCATTATGCGATCAGTGATCGACCATTCTGACACTATTGTAATAGCAGACTAAGGCCCCAGGTTGATGTCAATAGGTTAGCGCCCTATATTTTTTTTTTATATAAAATTTGCCCTACTCTAGGATTTTTTCTTGTATCGTGGATTCGTTTTCAAACATTTAAACACACATACACAAACAGCCAGACCCGAAACAACTACCTGTAGGTCATACAAATATTTGTTCCGTGCGGGGATCGAACCCGTGACACGCTTTGCAGCAGTCATCGCTCAACCACTGCGCCAACCGTGCCGTCACTATTACATGGGATTTAAACATAACTAGCGTGATCCGCGTATTTTTTGAGTTAGGCTGACGATGTGTCTATCTATGTCCTACTAGGCAGAGGAGAGGAGTAGGTACTCCTCTGCCTAACTCTACGGGGATTACAGGCGTGATGTTATGAATGTGCACTGACGGCAAGGTTGGCGCTGGGTATCGCGGGTTCGATCTCCGCACTGAACAATTATTTGTATAACCTACACAGGTAGGTGTTCCGGGTCTGGCTATTTGTGTGAGTTTAAGTATTTGGAAACGCACCCACGATAAAGCAGACATTCCTAGTGTGGGCAACAATTAAAAAAAAAATACTACTACTACATATAATAAAAAAAAACATTTAAAAAACTGAACAACGAGAATTACTTATAAACAAACTTCAGATACCAGAACACCCTTTCTAAAATATCATTCCTTTCCCTTAACACGAAAGCTACGAGAAACGCCCAAAAGAAATTCGAAACAAATTGCAAACAACGGTCACCAAACATCCCTAAATACATACCCAACATTCGGATAAAGTATTTCAAAGAAACTTAGAGAGAAGTTTATGCGAATTCTACGTTTATCGCCGTACGAATAGTAATAGTTACGAGAACAAATCCGAAGTTACCTTCGAACCCCTTATCCCTTGGTGTTTTATTGTGAAAGAGGTTAGTAAGGTTGGCTTCTAAGAAGTTATTAAACTAACTACAGACTGGTATTGCTAAATTAATAATACCAGCGGTTTCTCTGCATGGTATAAGCTCAGTGGATTAGACAGGTAAAAATATGTGCATTATGTAATAATCTGTACTAATTAATGTTGATGTTGCTATAACAATTAATTCAGCTATTATTTACTGAAAAAAAAATACATAAAAATTTAAAATTTAATTTGTATTTTTTAAGGCAGATTGCTTCCTTCGTGATTGAATTTAATTTTGTTAAATATTTGTACGCCAAAACATGGAGATAGCTACTTTATATTTACACTTTTATTTTACAAATAAATAAAAACCGTTGACTTTGATCCCTGGTCATTATAATCAGGATCTCTTCAAAGTTTGAGTGAATTGGTTTATTTTAGGCGCGTATGGGTCACCCTAGGCTCTCATCGCTTCACATCAGAGAGTGTTTTTAAATTTAATTTTATTATACTCGTGCACACACATACTTGACACACTTAATTAAACATAAATAACAGTCATTCATTACATATATTATACATTACCTATACTGTGATAATCAAGTAATCTAATCGACACTGCAAATATTTAAATTCGAAATCTTTCCAGCTGTCAATTTTAAATGCATGTCAGTTTAGATGTGTCACCTTCATAATATTCGCCGCATAATTTCGTATTTTTTTTTCTTTTTAGATCATTGCGTTTTCTCGACATCCGTGTGTCACTAGCAGGATTCAGCAGAATACCAGCGTCAGGTAGTATACCTGGCATTATGAGCTGGACTCCTATTTGGTGCAATGTAGAGACACGCCCAGTAGTGGGCGACCGTTATAAATGTATGTGATGTCTCTAAATGCCTTTGGGTCAATCTAATTTCTACCTTATGTACTATTTTTTTATTTTATTTTCCTCAGTTTGAATATGTTTGTGTGAATTCCTGTATTTTTTTATTTTTATTTTATTAGGGAGAACAAACAATTGTACATTTTGTCTTACATCTAAGTAAAAGTATAAAGTGTATTAAGTAGTATAAAGTGGGTTAAAGTACAATCAACAACGTCTCCACATATAAGTATTAATTTACATACAGTATGGAAGAAAGGTAGGGCTTTTTTAATATTATAAATAATTATTAGGTTTTAAGTGCATTAACTAATTCTTTTTTAAATAATTTATGAGCTAACGTAAATATGTCTATGTTTACAAAATGTTGGTTATATATTTTGGGTAATCTGTGAAGAGGCGCCCGTTCACCCGCATTTGTACGACTAGAGGTCGTAGCAAAGAGTGGATAAGCGCGCGCCTCCCGCCTTATTACAGTTCTGGGCACTATATAAAATATATTATTCACAAGTTCAGGGCAATCAAACTTGTTGTGTATTAGTCCACGGAGCATCATGGTTTGGAGTAACAGACGCCTTGAATGTAGTGTTAGTAGCTTAAATTTCTGCAACGACTCCTCATACGGCATATTTGTATCTTTTGTTGCATCAAATTAATTATTTATCTATCTTATTTTTGATCTTATGTTTTGAACTTAATTTTATAATTTAAATATTGATCCAACTATTCAAATGTTTCAACTCGTAGTTATTACAAAAATTCTTTGAGTAATTTTAAATGTAAAACTGCGCTAGTCAAAAAAGGGGGCCTGGGTATGGCTCCACAGATTCATAATAAAATCCCGCGCGTAAATTAAAGAATTCGATTATTTAAGATTAAGAATAAAAATAAAAATTGTTGTAATGTTAGTATAAGTTGGTTTAAATCCTTACTAATATTATAAAAGCGAAAGTGAGTTTGTTTGTATTACCTCTTCATGTCTTAATGGCTAAACCAATTTTGATGAATTTTGGTACAGAGACAGTTGGGATTTTTTTTTTAAAGTGGGATATGAGGGAAGTAAAGGGAAAACTTAGCTTTGCTATTACAAATCAATAAAGCGCAAGGGCAAAAACTACAGGTAGCAGGTACCTGCAAATCAGGAAAGGGGAACTGTATTACCCCGAATTTAACGCGAGTGAAGCCGCGGGCAAAAGCTAGTAAATAAATAAATACACTTTTCAGTGTTTTAACTGAAAAAGTGGTGGAACAAACTCCCCAATATTTCAAAGACTAACTTTTCGACTTCTCTTTTAACCTTCCTAGACATGTTTCCTTGGTTTCAAATGCCTCGGGTAACAAACACCTACGAGTACTTAGCCTACTTGTTCCAACTAATGAAACATTGCCATTGCATATTCATTTCTGTCTGATATGAATCGTCTTCAAACCAACATTTCCGCAAGTATCTTTCGTAGTGTCTTTTACCCTACTTCCACTTTGTTTTTAAGTAGCTGTCATTTCTCGGGGACTTTTTCTTCTTTAAAAGGAATTTCTGAAGTATGTGAGTTTAGATTGTTTCGATCTAAACTTACATACTTCAGAAATTTCTTTATGGAAACCGCAACGGAAATATTAAAATTTAGTCTTTATTTTTTATTTATTTAACCTGGTTTTATAATTAATTAGCTGGCGCCCGCAGCTTCGCCCGTGATATCGAAAAAAAGTATTCTATGTGTTATTCCAGATTATAATCTAACTCTGTGCCAAATTTTATCAAGATCCGTTCAGCCGTTTTGTCGTGAAAGAATAACAAACATCCATACAAACATTCGCATTTATAATATTAGTACGACTAGCTGGCGCCCGCGGCTTCGCCCGCGTGTTTATCGAAAAAAAGTATCTTATGTGTTATTCCAGACTATATTCTACCACTGTGCCAATTTTCATCAAGATCCGTTCAGGCATTTTGACGTGAAAGAGTAACAAACATCCATACATCCTCACAAACATTCGTATTTACAATATATACATTTATATAGTAGGATAGGATAGTAGGATAATGCCAATCAATACAATTTTCTTTTCATTTACTCCATATTTTGAAGACTTTCCAATTCACTTAAATCTAAAAGTAAGCAACGTTTTCATAAAGCTTTTGTACTTACAAGAATGAACACTTGTAATCACGGTAAGAGCTTTATTTCACGTCGTCAATCACAGTCGCTGTCTGTCATAGGTAGCGGTGGAAGGAAACAATCACCCACACGCCCAGTGCCCGTCGATCGATCTGACACAAATATTGATAAAAACGTTCAGGTGAGTGGGTTTACTTTGCTCCATTAGAGGCACGACAGAAGACTCACTGTTCGCTGACCTGTGATTGTTTTATTTTTTAATTTCACAGTCATGGCGTAAAACTATATATTTTTTTTAGTTTTGTTCCATATGAATTTATAAATGTTTGTAATGAAATGTGACAAAAAATTATATAAAAATAAAATAAAAATAACAAAAGAAATGCTCCTCGTAATTGCGACAAATGAATATTTTCTTTCTTTCTTTTGAAAACATCGTTTGGTGACTTGATCAGTATTGTATCTGCCAAGTGATTTCTTTGCTTCAATTTTGTAGGTTAAAGTTTTGATTCTGATCAAAAATAATATTGTTCACAACTCGTATTTATTACCGTTACTAAAAAGTATAAAAAAAATTAGAAATTGAATTTCATGCGTCGGAAATTTGGAATCGCGTAAAATTGAGCTGAAATTTTGCATTTATATTTAGTTTTGAAATGTCTTCCATATCAAACATCGGAAACCGGGAACTGGGACAGATATGGCTGTTGTGGAAAGTTGGAAATTCGGGTGAAAATGCATGGCTAGTTTCATAAAATCATTCTAAATCCAATATGGCGGATTCTCAAATATGGCGGACTTTCCATATATAGTAAAAATATACTTGTTAAAGGAAGTTCCGCTCATCTACTAGTTACTCTTAAAGCTATTGAAAAGACATGCCATTTAAGTAGTTAAGATGAAGGAGTGATTGATATAAACAAAAAACGAAATAAGAAAAAAATAAAGATGAAAAGATGCGCTGTCGTGTGGATATGTGAGTTTATGTGTGAGTGTAAGTGTTAGTGTGTGTGTTTGACGATAGTGTAAAGTATACTAATACCATATGCTGTAAATAATATTAACATTTAAAAAAAGTGAGGGAGAAGTGGTCTAAGAATATATTCAGCCTAGGTATTGTAGGGAATTATAAACCTATCGCTTGGACTATATTTTCAATGTAATCGTAAATTTTGATGTAAGTGATGATAGTGACATAATGATAACAATCGATAATCCTTACTGATTTTATAAAAGCGAAAGTGAGTTTGTTTGTTTGTTACCTCTTCACGCCTAAATGGCTTCACCAATTTTAATGAATTTTAGTACAGATATAGTTGGAACCCTGGAGACGGACATAGGCTATATTTTTGGATAAAAATGGGAAACGAGAGAGAAAGAGGAAAGAAAAAGGAAAAATAGCTTTGCTATTACAAAAAAATCAGGTGCTAGGGCAAAAACTACAGGTAGCAGGTACCTGCAAATCAGGAAAGGGGAACCGTGTTACCCCGAATTTAATGCAAACAAAACCGCGGGCAAAAGCTAGTTGTCTCTATATACTCATTATCATCGGTCAATGAGATTAGTACATGAACTTACACGAGTAGTGGTCCCTCTGAATATTTCTTGTCTATCGTGACACGTTCAGTTCTATCACGGTGGACTCTGAGCATTTGTTTTGCTTCAGTTTGGAGTTTGTTGACACTAGCCGTTGGTCCCTATCGATCTGTTCGTACTGGGTGTACCCCAGAAACAACTTAATAATATTGAACGACAAGATTTATGTTTGTAAACTTGTTCATGTATTTACTCGTGATTTATTGTCGACTAGCATTTGCCCGCGGCTTCGCTTGCGTTAAATTCGGGGTAACACAGTTCCCCTTTTCGGATTTGCTGGTAGGTACCTGCTACCTGTAGTTTTTGCGGTTGCGCCTGATTTATTGTAATAGCAAAGCTAAGTTTTCGGTTTAGCCATTTAGGCGTGAAGATGTAATAAACAAACAAACTTTTATAATATATGTATTAGTAAGAATGTCAAATATTGCGAAGGGAAATGATTGGATGAATCCTGTTCATGTTCAATCACTTTTTGTAGAGGACAGTGGTTGAGCATTGAATCTATTTAAGAACTTATTTTTAGCGTAAGGATATCTAAATTGAATTAGCCCAAAATTTTGTCACGGGTATGGCGGTTTCATTAGCGTCCATCAGCTCCTGTGCAAGTAACACGAGTAGCAGGACAACGATACTGAGTGTCCTAATGTTCGTTTGGCAACTCAACGGTTACACTTCAGGGCAGAGTCATCGGGGTTTTGGGTTGTTCGGAAGAGGTTCCGGGGCCCTGGAACATAAAGGGCAATAGAAGGACGGAAGGACTTTACGTTCCGGGGCCGCGGTATCTCTTTCGAACAACCCGCAACCCCGGCAGGCGGAGGCTCTGGCAAGCCCCTCTGCTTTGCTGACTCTCTTTGAGGCGCGCGTGAAACACGAACGCGCCGTTGACACGGCCTGTCGTCATTAGACGGACGGATGGTGAGCTACCCATTGCTCACCGTCCACAGGCCCGCATCTACGGTGGCCGGGAGTCGTCTTTCGGCGCCCGGCGCCTGGGGCGTCTCCCACGGCGGCTGGGTTGGTTTGAGGTTCTCTCCCTCAAACGCCCGGCCACCTCCTTTGCTAGCATTACTGCTTCGCAGAAGGTGGTGACCGCTTCCCGTTCCCTCTCGCCCCGGACCATAGACTGAACCAAGGCCGGACGCGAGAGATCGCCGCCGCCGATCGCCTCCACGAGGGCACGGCGGTGCTCCGCCCAAGCTGGGCAGATCGCCACTGTGTGCTCCACCGTGTCCTCAGGGCGATCGTCACAATGGTGACACCCGGGCGTTTCCTCCCGCCCGATGATGTGCAGGAACCTCCCGAAACTTCCGTGTCCGGTGAGGACCTGCGTCAGGCGGTAGGTGAGGACGCCATGACGCCTCTCCCGCCACTCCTCAAAGAGGGGACTTATCCTCACTATTGTGGCGTACCCTATGGATACCCCCTTGAACCCGTTTTTACTTCGCCTGTGCACTTTTTGTGCAGATTTAATTAATTTTTTTGTAACTCCTCTTAAAACGGGGGTGATTTTTAGCTAACTTGAGAAGAAATGAAGATAATTATACGGTTTACGGTTTGAATTCATATATTTCTAAAGATAACAAATCACTTGTATAGAAATAAACGCATAAATAAATTATGATAACATCTACCAAGGTTTACTGTGCAGTATGGGCTAGTCCCACTTACAGAGTGGAGACCTGTGTCCCAACTCTGGGATTATTATAAAAAAACGATTATAATAGAGTTAAACTACGTCAGCAGACTGGTATCAAGCGAGCCTGCTAAGCACGACGTCTTGAGTCCGATTCTCTTGTCAAGCAAAGTGTTATTGAGTTTTCTCATCAAAAATTTCTCAGTTGCTGCTAGGGAGTTTATAAAAAAAAAACGTTACCCCACTACAGTCTCCTGTATCGTGGATGCGTTTACAAAAATTTAAACTCACATATACAACAATTAGCCAGAACCGGACCAATCATCTGGATGCCTAACAATTAATTGTTCCGTGCGATGATGGAACCCGCGACACTCAGTGCAGCAGTCAATCGCTCAGCCACTGCGCCAACCGTGTCGTCAATCATGTTGTATAAAGTTGGTGGCAATGGGGTCATTCCTACTACATAGGGCTTTTAACATTTCTGGCAAAATGTGGCTTTACTATTAAGAACACTTCTGCTGAACTTGGCGGTTTATAGATGTGATAGGTATTATTTTTATGAATAGGAGAAACAACAGCTATACACGTAGATAAATAATTAGGTATATACCTAAGTAACACAGAGCCAATTACTGGTTCTCACGAGTAAAGAAACATTAGTATTCTTAGGAATAACTACACATTAACAGTCAATGAACTATTATAAAGAATCTTTTACCAAAAGTCTAACACACTAATTCAAATATTTCGCCTCGGTTTTGGCAAATAACAAAGCACATTCTATCCAACTTTCTATTATTATTATCTTCAATACACTTCGTAATATCGGAATACTTTGTGTAAATACTTGAATTGTGAATTCAAACTTCGTAGGAACTGCCATTAACAATCGCCGTCTTATGTATCAACTTTTAACTTAATGGTTGTAAAGGTCAACTGAGGTCAATCGACACTTTGTCGTGAGTGCGCAATAATGTTACCGCTCACAGGATATTTCAATATTGTGGGGCTTAACTTTTATGTAGGTACAAGTTTGTTGAATGTTAGGATAATAAAGTTGTTGATGTTTGCTTGCTAGCGGCAAATTGTAAGATTTTATACATCAATACAAACGGTTGTCGTGAATGCCCTGAAGCTAAGGCCTTATCTTCCAAAAAACATTGCCTCACACTAGGAATTTCTCCTGTAAAATTAAACTAACATTTACAAACTTAATCCCAAAAAAAAATCCCAAAGCAAATCAAAGAATTAAATTTGAAAAAGTTTAAAAAAGAACTTAAAGCTTTGTTGTGTAAAAAATGTTACTATAATTTAAACGACTGTTTAAATGATACTTTGACATCCTAATTAAATTGTAATCATATAATCATTGACATCTCTATTAAAGTTTGACATTGAAGAATAATTTGACATTGTATTGAATACTCATAATATTTATTTAATTGACATGCCACTAACTGTAATTATAATTCCTATTAAATGTTTGTCTTAAAATTATGTTTTTGTATCAAATATTTGTTCGCCCCCAGTGGCAGAATACGATGAGACCTTTGTTTATATTTAAGACCATAAAAATGTTCAGACAATTAAATGAATTTGAATCAGCCGGATTTGAAACAACTACCTGAAGGTCATACAAATATTCGTTCCGGTATGAACCCGCGACACGTATCTAGCGCAGCAGTCAATCGCTCAGCCACTACGCCAACCGTGCCATCAAATGCTCTCAATGCCGTCGTTATTATATGGAGCACCCTTGAACCCCGACGTTTAGAACGATAACAACGAAGCGTGGGGGATATGATGCCTATACATCAATATTATGTTATATATCATATTTGTTTTTGTTTCAAAGGTCGAGTGAAGTTTGTATTGTTAACGGAACTATGGTTTCATGAATGTTCTAGGCCCGAAATTCGTTTATCATAAACTAGCTTTAGCCCGCGGCTTTGCTCGCGTTAAATTCGGGATAACACACTTCCCTTTTGCTGATTTACAGGTACCTGCTATCTGTAGTTATTGTCCTTGCGCCTTTTCCTAATTTTCCAGTTTCTTCCCTCTTTTTTCCTCATTTTCCACTTAAATAATATATATATATATAAATATGCCTATGTCCGTCTCCAAGGCCCTAACTATCTCTGTACCAAAATTAAGGCGTGAAGACGTAACAAACAAACAAACTCATTTTTGCTTTTATAATATTAGTAAGGATTTGGTACAAAGCTGTGAGCTTATTCTGAGGTATCGAAGATTATACGTACCTCTTACACACAGTTTAGTTTCTTATTGATGTAAAGATGGGATGGTAAAACAATTAATATTATACAATGAAAAACCAGGTTATATTTATCGCACTGCTGCGCAAATGCTTCTTCACATAATAAGAAGGCACGAGCATTGATCACCAAGCTTGTTCAAGACGGGTTGGCGATTCCTAACTTAAGACTCTAGGTTTCCTCATGTTGTTTTTCTTCACCAATTTCTAAGATAAACTTTTAGAACGTACAGACGCCTGCACATCAAGCTACTACAATCTGTCAGATTTCTTTGATAGATTTTCGACTTTATTTCTAAAGTATTAGGTTCGAGGTTCATTGAGAAAAATTGACAGTTTCGGGTAGCTTGACCTGCTGGCGTCTGTACATATGAATTGAAAGTCACATTTTAAGAAGCGAGCCGCTTAAATTATTGTTGTCTAACGTATTTGTCAAATCAGTTTGTTAAGGCGTTCCCACAAAACTCTTCTTACTAACAATACAAAAAATAAAACAAGGAAGCGATATTCTACTGAAACTTTACCATATAAAACAAATGATAATTTTACTGCATTATACAGTAGAATTTCATGAATGAATTTCTTTACTGATCCGAATAAACATGAGAAGTTTTCCAAACTGAGATCTCGTTCTGGAGAATCTAGTTTGACGGCTCGGTCGGTTCGTATTTTCGAATGCGGCAACACTGCTGACTCACGCGTTGGTTCACAATGCAATAAATGTGAGTCAATTTGTAGTTCAAAGCTCATATAGTGAGCAGTCCACATTACTTGTGAAAGAAAAAAATTGATTCACACTGAACATGACAATAAAACCTTCTTTTTTCAAATGACAGAAAAAGTTATTTCTATTTTTTTTTCGGATAGGAAGTCCTCAAACAACGGCTCCCGCTCTGGGCAGAGCGGATGGGAGTGGCAGACTTGTGTCAGACGTTTCTTTTTTTGCCCTTTATGTTCCGTGCCGCAGTATCTCTTTCGAACAACCCGCAACATGACAATAGGTCTTGCTTGTAAAGTTAGTTATAATTTTTGAGAATACCGTATATAAACTACTAATAAATAGGTAACACATAAAACGACTTGTTTTTTATACTTATTTATTATGGCTTTTGCCTCAATTCTGCTTTTGTGACATTTTATTCAAGTTACGATGTAAGTTTTGTTCGTAAATGTTAGTCGTTAAAATTACATATTTCCACATCTTATCGTGTATGTAAACTGCAACACAGATAAATCTGTGTGTCTTTTATGAACAAATGAACGAAATCACCTGTAGTTTAAATGCATTAAACACTAGTAAATAAAAAAAGCATAAAATAATAATGCCATTATGCATACTTATATAGGTACCGCGGCCCCGGAACATAAAGGGCAGTAAAAGGAACGTGGGTGGGTTTTAGTCAGTACAAGCCTGACACTCCCCCCCCCCCCCCCGCTCCGCCCAGAGCGGGGGAAGTTATTTGATGATTTCCCACCCCAAAAAAAGTATGCATATATAACTATGTATGCATAAAATAAAATTCGCTAAATACAATAAATAAATAAATAAATCTTGGGACAACTCACACACGGCTATCTGATCCCAAGCTAAGCAGAGCTTGTGTTATGGTAACCAGACAACTGATATACATACTTATATAATTTATAAATACATACATATTATAGATAAATCACACCCAGACACAGAACACACAATCATGCTCATCACACAAAGTTTGTCCTGGGTGGGAATTGAACCCACGACCTCCGGCTCAGCAGTCAGGGCCACTAACCACTAGACCAACAGGCCCGTCAATCATAAGAAATTGTTTAAATAATAATAATGTAATGAAGTGATGTGTGATGAAGTTTCTTCTTTTTTCAGATACCTAAGCAGAGAAGACAGCCCATGTAAGTCATATATGTATTCTTTTTTTAAAGTGTTTTGAAAATTGTAACACTTAATAACAACAGTAACACTTCCTTGAAAACTGACTCTTATTATAATAATAATAATAATAATAATAATATACTTAATATCTTTATTCAAAGTTTAAGTTGTTTATTGCGTTACGATTAAGTTCAACATGTATTTCACACGCGTGTTTTTTTTCATTTATATTTTTTTTTCTGATTTTACCACAGACAACTTCAAATCCTGTGATTTTTTGAAAGAGGCGCATGTTTTTAAGGCATTTTATGAACATTCCATAAAAAAAAAATTAGTTAAAATATTGTTTGAAAAAAGTTGTTGGATTTATGTGAAAATTTGTCACAGCTGTTCTCGGCGCTATAAGACCCTCGCCTGGCGGCTCAAGCGTTAAATCTACCTCGGCTGCTATGACGAAATTTCCTCACTTGAATCTAAATGTAGATACTTTTTCATGTTGCAGTTCAAAAGATCGTCATCTCAAAAACGTGCTACCAGTTAAAGGTAGAAAGCATAATCGGGATATAATGTTACCAGAAAAGCCTATAATCTAAAAACCAGGCACGACGAGGGCAAAGTTAAAGAATATGATTTTTTACACACCTAACCAATAAAAAAAAGCTACTTCAGTTTCAAAATTTTATTTAAAAACTTACGTACCATTTTAAGTCTGAGATGCACAACATTTTATGATTTCAAAACATATTTACAGAGCAGAGGTACGTACACGTGCGAGTTTCTGCGCACAATAAACAGTCAGGTTATTGAGGCGTGCCTTATGTTACATATCTCTGGAGCGAGCGAGGCGGAAAATGTAACGTGTAGTATGAATTTTGTTAGCATTGTCTACTAAGGGGGTATTTTCAAAAAGTATTTTAATTCTTTTTGTTTTCTTTTTTTTTAAAAACGTTGCCCCACACTAGGAATTTCTCCTGTATCGTGGGTGCGTTTATAAACATTTAAATTCACATACACATACAGCCAGACCCGAAACAACTACCTGTACGCCAAACAAATATTTGTTCCGTGCGGGAATCGAACCCGCGACACGCAGCGCAGCAGTCGATCGCTCAGCCACTGCGCCAACCGTGTCGTCAATTTATTTATTTAATGCACAATGTAGGTACAAACAATTACATGTAAGGCTTACAACTAGTGAGTACATGACCTTTTTAAAGCGCAACAAAATGTCTTAAAAACTAATATAATAATATTGCAGTGAGTATATATTATCTAATATAACGTAGTACGTGAGGAACTTTCACAATAAACGCTACCGTCATCGTTCCTTCGTGAAGATAACAGAAGTTTTTCAACCGTTCTGAAGGTGGTCATTGGCCTCCATCATGGGCAAGATACGTTGCAGCCACGACAGCGTCCTGAGCACTAAAGCTGGGACAGTCCCATAATGGGGTGGTGAAAATGCCTACATAACTCTGTAGCGAGTAATTAATAATTGTTTTGTTTTTGGTAGATGTAAGTTATATATTTTCTAAGTTATGTGTTGTAAGCCAAATAAGCTTATGTTTACAATAAGAAAATCATTATTTTTTTGTTACAAAAATGTATACCAACTTTCTGTTAGCAAACAATAGAGAAAAGAATTAAACGATTTTGGATAATTTCCCGTTATTGACCCGTATTTTAAAGTTTTTTATAAGTGGAGGAGTGTTTATTCGCAATAAAAGAAGCTAAGAAGACTTTATCACTTTAACTTAACTTCACTTTAACATTACATCATAATTACAAACCTATTCTCTTCTTCCATTTTTCTATTCTCTATAAAAATTAGAGTTTTTTTTTTAAATGTCAACGTCTTTGCAAAACAGCCAGCACGTTTTAAGGTTTGCTAAAAGTTATAAAACCTTTACAGTACTGTTACTGTTATAAAACGTAGGACCGGTAACGTCTCTATAATATTGCAATTGACACTTAAAGCCCGCCATACGCCTTGCGATCAATCGTCTTTTTATGTATGTGCTTATGTCATGACACCGATCTATTTTATGTTGCTCACGGTAAATTGGATGGGTAATGGTATACTTCACTGTTTTTAATCATCATAGTTGGGACTGAATCTTGTAGTACGACGTTGTAGGAGTAGACAATTATTGTACTAGAAATATATGTTAAAGGTCTTATCTGTCATCAAATAACTTCCCCCGCTCTGGGTGGAGCGTAGTGAAGACTGGTGGTTGTCGGACAACGTCACCGTTTGGATGAGATGCCTAATAACTTCCCCTGCTCTGAGCGGAGTGGGGGGGAGTGAGACTTTTACTGACTAAAACCCACCCATGTTCCTTCTATTGCCCTTTATATTCCGGGGCCGCGGTATCTCTTGCGAACAACCCGGAACCAAGGCAGGCGGTGGCCCTGGCAGGCCCCTCTGCTATGTTAAGGGTCTGAATCGCAAAGCTTGTTAATTCTAAAATTATTTATTTATTAAGACTTCATGCACAAGTAACAAAAACATTGTACAAAGGCAGACTTAATGCCTTGGGCATTTTCTACCAGTCAACCTTAGGGTGATGCAGAGGCAAAAACATAGTAGGTGCAATGTAACAGGAAATCTCAATTTTATTAATAATAAATATGCAAATAGAAAGAAAATATACAAAACTAAAGAGAGGTAAAAACTACTAAATATGATGAAAAACTGACAACTTTTTAATTTTGAGATGAGTCTGCCAACTTCTTATGTAATTATACCTTTTTTTTATAAACAAAAATAAAGCTAACTATAACTAAAGCTTCATGACATCGCCCTCTGTGAATGAAATTTCTTTTTAATTCCATCTCCAACGGAAAATGAATTAGATTTTACAAAATAAAACCTTTTCGTTTCGGACTTTGAAAGAATGAATTTTTATAAAATTACTTTTTTATAGAATACCTAAAACTACTTTTATAGAGAAAAATCTCTGATACACTGCTACTTTACTACATAACCTACTGCTAGCATTAGATAGTATGTGTTGGCGGGCATCAGCAAGGAATATTGATTTGTAATTATTATTTTTCCTTTATTCATTTTTATCTCATTATTTAACATTTCTTAAAATAATGATAATTCCGTTTATTCATTTTGAAACATATTTCTGATAAAAAAAAAAACAAATAGTTTAGATGAGCTCCCGATTTTGTGTCGTTGTTGCAAATGCCAGGGCAGCGGAATACAAGAATAACAAAGCCCAGAAAATATCCTATAAATGACAATTTAAATATCAAGAATAGTTTGTTAGGTATACGGCATAAATTATACAAGTGGGTGGGATTAATCCGAAAATTTTAGTTTCAAAGGAAATCAACCCTAAGATCTCTTTTGAGTATAGTTTAGTTTTGGATTTAATCACTTGAAAATTACACATTGTTATTACCTAACAAACTAACATACCATATTATTCAAAGTACATTCTTGATAATTCCCTATTTCTGTTTCTACGATATCGGGAACTCACACATAAAAAGTGTAATTTGTGTGTATTGATGTAAATTATTTCAATTGAAAACAAAACGTTTACGTAATTTTAACCAATTAATGTCGAAAATTTGTAGCAAAATGCATGCAAAGTATTTTAAAGTACAAAATGTTTCGAATACTGCCCTTTAACTAAATAATAGAAGAGATTACTTAGCTTTTAACAGTACTACTTTGAACAAGCTTCATAAAATTAAAGTGAGGGTCTCTTTAAATTAAGTGTTTCACATTAATATTTAAATGTAGACATTGTTGAATTGTGGTTACAGAACACGCATTTAAAATGGACGTATTAGTGCTAATTTATTCGCTGGAACATTGTTGTACTTAATGTTACTTCATGTTAAAGTTAGAGTTCTAGGCACCAAATGAATTCAGTTGTCAAATTTACTCCCTCGTATGCAAGAGTGATCTACGCAACTGCTACGTCGTAGCACGGCTACGAAGACTACGGCGTAGCAGCTGCGTGCTAGTTACGCGGTTTTAGAATTGCTTCTCGTGTTTTTATTTATTACTTTGAACTTCAATTTGAAATAAGTTAGTTTTTTTAGTTTAGTTTACTTTTTTAGCTCGTTAATAAAAATACGAGTCACAAAAAAACCAAAGATGTTGGAAATATAATCAATTTTCACTTCAAATAATTTCAAAATTTAAATTGATATCTGACCTCCACTTAGTAATGAGAAGTAAGGATAAAAGGGAAATATAAAAGCAATTTCAACAGCCTCATTCGAGAATAAAATCTTGAGTTTCTGGTCCCTTCGTTAATCAAATCAATGACTGATTGAATTTTGCGTAATTGCGTGAGATCTTCGTTATTTTTTTAAATTCCCTATGAAGGTTTCCTAGGGTCTTTAGAACAGAAACGGCATTTGTAGTCTATAATGTTTCCGTTTCTAGGATACAGGCTTAGCCACAAATGACCTTAACGGCGTATTTGGTGGATGTTATACGTCTTCGATTTTTGTGTGACATTTAGATCGTTGAAATAATTTTGCTGAAGTTTATGAAATACATGTACTTATAAACCTTCCATCAGTCTCCTCTGCTCTAATAACAATGTTTTTGTATGTCTTCTTCTCTTATACATCTCTATATACCATCATAAAGGTAGAGAAATCTTTCCAGCCATATCATCGTTCCAACAATCCAAATCCATTCATCATTTCTGTGGTCTCTTTTATATATATTATATTTAGAAATATTAGTTCAAACCCGCGACACGCACCGCAGCAGTCGATCGCTCAAACACTGCAACCGTGCCCTCAGCGTTTCGCTCGACCGATCGTGAATCAACGTTTCCTGAAAATGCCGGTGGCGTGGTGCTGTGGGCGAAACACGCGTCGAGTACAGGGTTAGGTGCATAGCATGCTGTCGTTTTTTTATATAAGAATACAGCGTAGAGCTTAGCTCTGTCGCAGCGTTAACTTTCATAGAGAGTCGCTGTATATTTTTGGTTTTCCCTCATTCGAATTTTTGAGAGCGGAAAGGTGATGCTACTATATGTATCCAGGCCTGAAACTTCCTACGATATTTTACATAACTTTCAACCTTCCTATTTCTAAAACTAAAATAATTTCTTACTGTATAAAATAAACTAGCTTTCGCCCGCGACTTCCGAGTGGCATAGTTACTTTGGGCTAACGCTTCCTTTAACCCACGTGATGATCGAAAAAAAAATATCTTTCTCTCCCCTTTTCTTCCCTTTTTCTCACTTTTTTTTTAGTCTATGTCCGTCTCCAGGGTACCAACTATATTCATCAAAATCGGTTAGACCATTTAGGCGTGAACGTGACGTAATAAACAAACTCACTTTCACTTTCATAATATTATAAGTAAGGATTACAACAATTTATAAATAAATTACAACAATAGAGAAAAAAAATATAAGTGTTCACATTGAGTAAATAGCACTAAGTAAGATCACCGTTTTAGCCGCAAGGTAAACATTAAGTGTAGATAATGTTTATTTTATATTCTTAATAGCTGTCCACAGGGCTTTAGACGTGGGTGAGCTGTTTTCTTTTAATAAAACATCTTTCGAAGGTTTATTCTTTTAATAAAATGTATTTTTAGCAGATTTTTCTGTGGATTACATGCATGATTATTAGAGTGTCGTCTTTTTGTATAGATTTAATTTAGAATTTTTGGGAAAGTTTTTCGTAGTTAAAATTGAAATTAACACCACATCTTATCAAATTATTATTGTTAAGAAAGCAGTCAACGACTGTAATTGTACGAAGAGAAAATGAAATTTCGATCAATTGTTTAATTGAAAGAAAAACTCGTGCATTTCAAATAAGTCAACTCAAATTAGGAAACCTAAAAGATTTAGTAAGTTAATTAGCCGTTAAAATGAAGGTATCTGCAAAGTTTTAACTGTAAGCTGATTTAGAAATGAAAACGCGTTATAAGCCTAATGTACCCCTGCCGGGGTTGCGGGTTGTTCGAAAGAGATACCGCGGCCCCGGAACGCAAAGGGCAGTAGAAGGAACATGGGTGGGTTTTAGTCAGTAAAAGTCTGACACTCCCTCCCGCTCCGCCCAGAGCGGGGGAAGTTATTTGAAGATTTCCCACCCCGTAAAAAAATCCTAATGTACCAGTTAGTCTTACCGAAATCTGAATCTCAAAAGTCTTATCCAATTCACACAAAATTACACTTTAATTCTCCGACAATATCGCTTTAAATCCGACCCGCGGGCCCCTAGCTACGCCATTCCGGAGTGAATTTGTAATGTCTATTAGGTTACGAGCGCGAGACACGTGACAACGTCTCGGCCATTATCTAAATTGCATCCACGATGCTCCACAGAGCTACCGTGTGACCTTAAAAGATGTGTTACGTTTTTTATCTATTTAAAATATTTCAAATGGGTTTGTCGTCTTTTCAACGGTAAAAGTAAGTTAGTAATTTGATGAATCTAAAAAAGTAAAACCGGCCAAGAGCGTGACAGGCCACGCTCAGTGTAGGGTTCCGTAGTTTCCCGTCCGTCACAATAAGTGTTCTTTACCACGGTAGGTCATGAAAGCACGGAAAATCTTAACATCGACTTTTAAAAAAATGACGTCATTACGCAACGCCATCTATCGAACCATTTATGAACTGGTTTTTACGTTAACATTTTGATGGTGTTAAAAAAATGAATTTTAGTTTTGTTCTAAATTGCCTTAGCATGTTCTTGATAGCAGTTTTATGTAGTTATAAGATACCGCCAATGCCAAGGAGAGACCAACCGAACAATTCGGTAATACCCGATCCAATGTATTATGTACCTACAGCGCCATCTCTCGGGGAATTGGGTTACAAAGACGTGCAAGGAGGTAATTTTGGATTGCGAGAACCGATTTCAATAATTCTTTTTTTGTTTGAAAAAAAAATACGTTCAGGATAATAAAATATGTAAACGAAGTTAAAAAATGCTTGCATATACGATTATACTACAAACTTAGTCCAGAAATTATTTTGTACAACTTTTTGTCTTTTTTGTACAAAAACTGTTGTGTCAATCAAGTTCAAAATAATTTTCCTAGAAAGTCCTTAAATAAATAAATAAATATCTTGGGACAACTCACACACGGCTATCTGATCCCAAGCTAAGCAGAGCTTGTGTTATGGTAACCAGACAACTGATATACATACTTATATAATTTATAAATACATACATATTATAGATAAATCACACCCAGACACAGAACAAACAATCATGCTCATCACACAAAGTTTGTCCTGGGTGGGAATCGAACCCACGACCTCCGGCTCAGCAGTCAGGGCCACTAACCACTAGACCAACAGGCCCGTCAAATATAAAGTTCTTCTTTTCAGATTTTTTCCATATTTTCTAAACTTATGGTTCAAAAGTTAGAGGGGGGGGGACACATTGTTTTTTACTTTTGGAGCGATTATTTCCGAAATTATTGACATTATCAAAAAATGATTTCAGTAAACCCCTATTCATTTTTAAATACCTTTCCAACAATATATCACACGTTAGGGTTGAAATTAAAAAAAAAACACTTCCTACTTTACATATAGGGTGGCTACCCTAATAAAACATTTTTTTCCAATTTTTATTTTACCACTTTGTCGGCGTGATTGATATACATATTGGTACCAAATTTCAGCTTTCTAGTGCTAACGGTCACAGAGATTAAGCGAGGACGGACGGACGGACAGACAGACATGGCGAAACTATAAGGGTTCCTAGTTGACTACGGAACCCTAAAAATACGGAATATTTATTTCACATAGGCCTACATGGGCTTAATATATAAAAGGTTGAGAATAAGGAAACATACCTTCCTATATATACGATTCCTGTAGAGAATAACCGGAAAGGAACTCTACGGTTACTCTTTTTAAAATCATTCGGGTTTACAATGTTGTTGTTATAGCGTTAGTACTTAAGTATGAGCGGACAGCGTAGGGCTCCCACTAAATCATTGCTTACTTTACAAACGTAAAATAAGTTAAAGTTAACAAGCGTCTAGGAATATACAAAAGAATTGGTAAAACAGAATCTATACAAGAAATAGGACAAGAATTACAAAAAAAAACTTATTACAACAAGTGACAGATGTTGCCATCAAGTGAATAATTATTATCAATAAGTTTTAGTTTTAAGCTTTGACTTTAACTGTAATATCGCGATTAGAGACAAAGTTTAAAAAAAAAAACGTTGCCCCACAACAACAACCACACAACAAACAACTACCTGCAGGTCATATAGTCGACAAATAGTTGTTCCGTGCGGGAATCGAACCCGCGACACGCAGCGCAGCAGTCAATGGCTCAGCCGCTGCGGCAACCGTGCCGTCGAACGTTTTTTAAGCTTTTACGCCTAAATGGCAAAACCGATTTTGATGAATTTTGGTACAGAGACAGTTGGGACCCTGGAGACGGACATTAGCAAAAAATGAGAAAAGGTGGAGGTGGTGTATGTGTGTGTCTATATGTTTGTCCGTTTTTCACGGCAAAACGGAGCGACGAATTGACGTGACTTTTTAAATGGAGATAGTTGAAGAGATGGAGAGTGACAAGGGCCACCTTTTGTCTCTTTCTAACCTCCCACTTCTTTAGAATTAGGGGTGGACGCGAGCAAAGCCGCGAGAAAAAGCAAGTGTACTATAGGTGCACCCCTGCCCAACTCGGTTGTATAACCACCGTGATGTAACCTAATATTGAAACAGCACACCAACGAATATCAATTAACCGAACCAGAGAACACAAGGACCAGTCAACAACTTTCACAAATAAAAAGTAAGAAATTCTGATACGGGTATGTCAATACGATCTTTCTCCGCACGAACAATTTCATAGTTTCGAATGAGATTCGTGAGTTGTCCTATATGTGTTTTACCTAATGCGGAGAAAGGGTTCGGTAAGAAGTTCGTAATGTTATATATTGTGTTGTGTGTCAATATGACATTACGTAATCATTCAAGTAAAAGGGTAGATAGAGAGAGTAGGTTGGTGAAAACATTGGAGTTAGTTACGTGTAATATGGTGTATTCGAATTTTGCATCTGTGACTTTTAGTCTTTCTCTATATAACGTGAACAATGTAATAACATCCGGGGTTGCGGGTTGGTCGATACTTCGATAGAGATACCGCAGCCCTGGAACACAAAGGGCAAAAGAAAGAACTTGGATGGGTTTTAGTCAGTACAAGTCTGAATCTCCCTTCCGCACAGCCCAGAGTGAGATAAGTTTTTTGATGATTTCCCACCCGAAAAAGAAAGGTAGAATAACATCAAGTGAAAAATAGACAAACACAGAAAAGATGTCCAATCTATCCTTAAGAACCAAAATCTATTTCGTCATGTATGAAAGATCATCACTTGTGAACTTTGCTGAGCTGGGTCTAGATGGTGCTATCTTGAGACACACACCGCCCAGTAGTGGACGACCGTTATAAATGTACGTGATGTGACTAAATGTCAATGGGTCAATCTAACTTCTACCTTATTTTTTTAAATCTATTTTTGGAGTTTACTCCTTAAGAATCGATTTTCATATATATAAGGCGCCCGGTATGAGAAAAATGTGAGGTGTAAAATCTACTGATGAATGACCTCGTTTGACCTCGTTACGTTTTTGGTGCGTGCGCACCAAACCAGACGTACAGTTGAATATTACTAGAATATTACTTTATGAAAGGATAATGCCCAAAAATATATGGAGCAAAAACCCAGAATCGATTAAAACGATTTATGTGTGGCAAGGTAGAGTATACATACTATATTCCGAATCCAATAATAGTTTTTGATTAAACCATCACCAAGTAATAGAAAACTCGTAACTAATTGACAAAACTTTTAAAAATCTATGATATTTAAAGCGGTTTTACAAACGATATTGTGACGAATTGTGCGTAATATTGAGAGAGTTTTGAGATTAAAGAACATTATACGTACCTACTGATTATATATATATATGTATATAAAATATTATTTATATACATATAAAAGTGATTGCGGATTTTAGTTCATTTATTGGTTTTTCTTACATATAGTTACATTTTTAAATATTTCTTAATAAAAAAGGACAAAAAAAACTTTTAAAAAAATAATAATAGTAGCCCACCGGTATCGGGAACAGGGTCCAAAATACCGGCAGTCAGGGCTCCAGAGAAAGGAACCTCCTAACAATACGAGCCGTGTCCAGGAGTACCGCTTTCTGTATCAAGCCCTTGATCCAGCTGCCCAACGAGAGCCTCCTCAGGTGTTGGTCGAGGCTCTTTGCAATTAAGCCATTGGCTGTAACGACTATTGGCACAATTATCGCTGAGTCCACGTCCCACATGTCGACAACCTCGCGAGCCAAGTCAATATACTTGATTTGTTTATCTTTTTCGGCTTTCACAAGGTTCTCGTCATGTGGGACCGTTATGTCAACAATCAATGCGCGCCGCTCTGATCGATCCACCACCACTATATCAGGTTTATTTGCAACAATAGTCCTGTCAGTGATGATGGATCGATCCCAGTACAATGTGATATTGCCATGTTCGAGAACTGGGTCGGGCACATACCTATAGTACAGCACTTCCGATTCCACAAGGCTGTATTTTAGAACAAGTTGCTGATGGATAATCCTGGCTACAAGGTTGTGTCTATGCAAGTACTCTCCGTTAGCAAGGCGAGAACAACCAGAGATAATGTGACGAATTGATTCACCCGGACGGTGGCATGCCCGACATATGTCAACCGTGCCGTCCTTCACTGATTGCGGATTATTATTATGGCTATTATCTTGATAAATGAAAACAACCGAATATAAGCTACGATCTTTTATTGATTTTAAAAATGTTACATATTTTCTCTATGCGTCTCAAGGAAATCAGCCGAGAGAACATGTATTCCTTAATAAATGTAATTCCTTATCTATATTCTCCATCTCTTTCACGAGTGAGCAACAAACACAGTAATAAAACAATAAACCAACCAATCATCAACGCGCCTTTCTACACAGAATTGTTATATGCTGCTGGCCTGTTTGGTTATGGTTTTAAGCGAAACGAATAGCGTATTTATAACCTCTTACTTAAGGTCTATTTTGTCGTTCATAAATTATTTTAATCGACTCTGGGTTTTTTTTGGGCATTCTCCTTTGTCGTCCGTCAGTGATATTTTTAATTATTTCCTTTATTTACTTTTCATCTTATACTTATTTATTATTATTTTTTTGTATGATATTTTTTATTTTTATTTTTTGTACTTAAGGAGAAAACTCCAGTCGTCGTCGGAGCTGACACACACACTTTTTGGAGTTTACTCCTTAAGAATCGATTTTCATATAAAGGCGCCCGGTATGAGAAAAATGTGAGGTGTAAAATCTACTGATGAATGACCTCGTTACGTTTTTGGTGCAACTTTGGTGCAACCGCACCTATGGTGTGCAGTGTGTACAGTTGAATATTACTAGATGGCGCTTTATGTAATTTGTCATCCGTCAGTGATATATTTAATTTTTTTTTGTACTTTGTACACACACTTTTTATTTTTCTCAATTTGATATTTTTTTTCTGTTAATTCCTGTATTGTGTCTTTTGTTGCAGCAAATAAATTATTTATCTATCTACCTTCTTAATTAATTTGGCATTTTTTTTACATTCGAAATTATCAGGTCTTTTTTTGGGGTGGTAAATCATCAAATAACTTCCCCTGCTCTGGGCGGAGCGGGGGGGAGTGCCAATTCACTAGTTTTAATAGAGGGCGAATCTATGGCCATCATACTGGCATAAATCTAGTCTCTATGGCTGTTCCTATGAATTTCCTGATACCATCTTCGACTTGGGAATCGAACACTGAATGCTTCGTACAAATCCGGCGACAGGACTTTACGAATATATTTCTGCCTCATTCACTATATACATATATTTATATAAAACAGGCAGTTAACTGTATCCCTTTTTAAGCACCAAATAAAAACATTCCAGAATAACCGATGGCTTACATTCGAATCTTACTTTATTTCAAGAAAAAAAACAAACAAGAAAAGTTACTTAACGAAAACATTATTAATATACAAAATGTTTGTTTAAATCGTACCTTTTTCCAAGGTTGCGATACCACGGCAATATATTTTAAATTTTATTTCCGCAGTACTAAGATCAAATTTCCTTTGCAGCAGCCTGATGCACAATCTATTCCTGTTTTTTTTTTATCGAGAGGAGTTTTATTCTATAAATATGGACGATGCCTACGCTTTTCTATAATTATATTACTTCCAATTAATATTTTCTTTGATGTTTTATTGGTAGAAAGGATAATTATTTTATTTGGCTTTTAATTAATTGGCTTCAATCCCTGATTAACTAAAGTTATTTTAGATATAACTTGGGGTAAGGCGAGAAGAACCAACAGAAAATTTTCTGAGATCTTCATTATTTTGTTCTAGTCTTGATAGAACTTTGGTTATTGTTGACATAAAGTCAAATTAAAAGTATATAATATTTATTTCAATTTATCTATTTGTAGGTACTTTTGAAATTTCTAGTCGGTTATCGAGACTAATATTGGCGCAGTCGGTAAGCGATTGGCTGCAACGCCGCGTATCGCGGTTTTGATGCACGGAACCAATATTTTTGTGAGCTACAAGTAATTGTTCCGGGTCCAGCAGTTTGTGTATGTGAGTTTAAAAGATAATGAACGCACCCACGATACACATACATATAGATGAAACTAAAAAGCCTGTTGAGGAGAAGTAAGGACAAGAAACTCCAAGGCTACCTTGCGCTACGCCGCGGGAGACGCTTCGGGCGTTGGGCAAAGGGAGTCGACTCCCAGTCACCAAAGATGCGGGTCCGTGGACAGTCTGATACTCCCCCGCTCCGGCCAGAGCGGGGAAAGTAATTTGATGAATTCCCATCCTGAAAAGGCTACCTAGACTTGATCGGAAATTAGCTGTTATTTACACTATTTTTGCAAATGTCACAATATTTTTTTCTCTACACTTTTCTCCTGTATCGTGGGTGCGTTTATAAACATTTAAACTCACTTACACAATCAGCCAGATCCGAAACAACTGTTTGTAGGCCATACAAATATTTGTTCCGTGCGAGAATCGAACCCGCGACACCCAGATGCAGCTGAACTGTATTGCACATTTACTGACAGATATAAATATACATCCATTAATCATTTTGTACCTATAAAACGATCAATAATATCGACGTTCTTTTTCAGATCATTCAGAAATACACAACTTGTTACATTAATGTAATGTTATTAATGTAATTTTAATGATACCTTAAACTGTAACGTTCACACAATTACCGATAGTCCTACTAATATATCCTATCCTACTAGTTTTATAAATGTGAGTATGGATGTATGTTTGATCCTCTTTCACGAAAAAACTACTAAACGGATCTTGATGAAATTTGGCACACAAGTAGATTATGATCTGGCATAACACATAGGATACTTTTATTATCATCACGCGGGCGAAGCCGCCGGCACCAGCTAGGAATATTTCGTTTGTTACTCTTTCACGTCAAAACGGCTCAACGGATCTTGATGAAATTTGGCACAGAGGTAGATTATTGTCTGGAATAACACAGGATTTAACGCGGTCGAAGTCAGCTAGTTTACTATATTTGTATGCAATATAGATATACTAGTAGTTAAGGTAATACAATAGGAAGGAGTATAACGTCTGACGTCATTCCTTCAATGAATAATTGAGTGTTAACCTTCAGCTTAGCCGTAACATTACGCCATAAACCCAGAGAAGTTAGACAGACGTGTAACTAAAATATCACACTGATATTTTGCCTTATCAGTCGAGCTTACGACGTCCACTGGAGGTCGTAAGCGCGTCTGCCGACAGTGAGGTCCTTGGTTTGATTCCCCGATCGGTCAGTGTTATTTGATTTTCCCATCAGGAATTTTTCATAGGTTGGTTGATGGCGATAGACATGAAATTTTAACATACCTAACTGTCGAAATATGAATGTACTATTCGGTATCACCCGTGCCTAACCTTTCAGGGATTATAGGCTTTATGTAATGTAATCTAGCATCCTTATCCTTACTAATATCATTACTAATATTATAAAAGCGAAAGTGAGTTTGTTTGTTTGTTACCTCTTCACGCTTTAATGGCTAAACCGATTTTGATGAATTTTGGTACAGAGATAGTTGGGAACCAGGAGACGGACATAGTTTTTATTAAAAAATGTGGGATATGAGGGAGAACGAGGGAAGAAAAGGGAAAACTTAGCGTTGCTATTACAAATCAATCAGGCGCAAGAGCAAAAACTGCAGGTCTGCTTGGTGTGTTATACCGAATTTAACGCGAGCGAAGCCGCGGGCGAAGGCTAGTCATTAATATTTATTTAATTGACATTTTAATTCCTATTTAATGTTTGTATTTATAATTATGTTTATGTACCAAATATTATGATGAGACCTTTGCTTATATTTAAGACCATAAAAATGTATCATATTCAGTCAATTAAATGAATTTTAATTTGAATAATTATCTAAATAATTTGAAAAAGCTGTTGTTTTAAAATTATGTATCTGATATATTACAATATCGCATTGTATTCACGGCTTCTCAGACACGACTTGTTCAACTGTTTTGTTCACATTTCTCCCTAGTTTTCTATAAGTTTTGAAAACAACTACCCTTAGGCAATAAACGATAATCGAAACTACTAGACACAATATGTTCAACACATGTTTTATACCTTTTGGAAACGCAAGGCTAGCATGTATGACGGTGAGCAATGAGTAGCTCACCGTCTCCCGTCTAATGACGACAGGACGTGCCGACGGCGTGTTCGTGTTCAACTCGCACCTCAAAGAGATATCAGCAGTCGGGGCTGACCGGGTTGATCGAAGGAGATACCGCGGCCCCAGAACTTAACGGACAAAAGAAGGGTTTTAGTCAGTAAAAGTCTGACATTCCCCTACGCTCCGCACATACGGGGAGCGGGGGAAGTTGTTTAATGATTTCCCATATTGTTAATGCTAGTCTATTTCTCGAGTTTGTTTTCCACTTGTCGTATTTACACAGGCCTCCGAAGATTTCTAAAAGTACTGGAAATAGGTCTTTGTTCAGAAGAAAGGAGATAGAAGCACCTGTCCCCAGAACACAGACCAATTTCCTAACAAAACAGTTTTCGAACGATCTAATGTCATCGTAAACACAACTCCTCTCTAATGGCACCAGTTACTCAACTCTGGACATTTATTTTTGGACTAATGGTAGGTTAGTAATGGCGGCATCGTATCGATCGTTATTAGACGCCGATACGCAATAAAAACACGCTACAATATCCAGAAGGTTAACTCCATATAAAGTGCAAAGACATCGTTAACACGTAACTTTGGTTTAAATGCGGATGAATACGGTTGCTTGTGATTTTACTTCCCACTCCACCAAAAACACTTTCACATTTAATAAAAACACATTTAGTGTTGTGTTTTTACCCAAAATGAACCTACGATAGGTGGGATAATATTAGTAAATATAGTGATCTACTTTCGTGAACAAACTTGTTGCTGTCGGTAAAATTCGCCAATAATATTGTAAGTAAATTCCTTACAGTCCACGTGCGCCATAAAGTAGAGATTTTCGTAATAGTAAATTAAAATTGACTTATGACATTAATTTTTATTTTATGCTTTTGTATTACACTGACTTGAATTTTGGATGATTGTATTGATTTGCAGACGAATTGCATGTATGATATTTTTTTTGTATGTAGTTTGTTATAGAAATTCAAACACGATGTAAAAAAATATCCTTACTATTTAATATATAATATAATATAATCCTTACTAATATTATAAAAGCGAAAGTGAGTTTGTTTGTTTGTTTGTTTGTTACCTCTTCACGCTTTAATGGCTTAACCGATCTTGATGAATTTTGGTACAGAGATTGTTGGGAACCAGGAGACGGACATAGGCTAATATTTTTTTAAAAAAAGTGGGATGTGAGGGAGAAAGAGGGAAGAAAAGGGAAACCTTAGCGTTGCTATTACAAATCAATAAGGCGCTAGGGGAACTGTGTTACCCCGAATTTAACGCGAGCGAAGCCGCGGGCAAAAGCTAGTTAATTCATAAATTAATTATGATATGTTGGTGAAACTGTTTAATTCCAGACAATACTTTATAAGAGCATGGATTTTATTTCGAATCTTACGTAGTGTAAAGTGTTTATGTTTGTGATTACACGGCGATCACAAACAAATGACAGTCAGGAGTGCGTTTGAACACACTGTTCGCGAAGCTTGTGTGGATCACACCTTCTGAATCTATCTAGTTTGTGTCCAAGCTATCTTTGTAGGGAAATAAATTCTTGAAAGGAAAGGAAGCGCTTAGAATATTGACTTGGGTTTATGATGGTTTTTTGGTAAAGTCTATATTTTTGATGGCGTGTCTCTGAATTATTAGTGGTCTTCTTCGCTTTGAGAAGTCGGTCGTGGACTAATTTTGAGGAGCACGATTGTATGTTTCTTTATAAACAGGTAAATGAGGTTTAGATATTTTGCCTTTTTTTTTGCAAAGCTAAGCATTACCTTATTTCTTAGCCTGGTAACTATAATTGTTCATGAATATTTAATTTGACTATTTGTCATAGTCAAATTAATTATTGAGAATCGATTTGAAATACGAGTGTCCTTGAAAATAAATCGGTATTATTATTTGTTAATCACTGTAGGAGCGTTAGGTGACAATTTGTTAAATATTTATGGGTCGGGCGTGTTAGAAATTGATTTTGTGTTGGTAAACCATGTCAGAAATATCATTGGTTTTGTTAAATATTAGAACAACAGTCGCCTATGAGTCTATTCTAACACGATTTTCACTTATAAACTGCTTAAGCCCGGTTGGTTCCAAATGGTATCAGGAAACTGTGACCGATTTTAACTTTATTTTTATGTATGTAATATTCGTTAAAATGTCTGATTATATTGTAGTGTTAACATCAGGGAATGAGATTATTTAGGTTTATTAAAAATGACACAAATACAAAGTACGTCTTATCTAGTCGTACGCCAAAATTATACTGTAGCACTCAGGTCAGAAAAGTGGTCCTCAGCCCTCGCAATCTTTTCCCACTCTCCTGTACTCATAGTTTACACTTATACAAACTCTCTTTCTCTCACTCGCTCTGTCTCGTGCTCTCTGTCTTTCTTAAACCATACATGAAAACGTTCAGGTATCGGTCTATACCCCTTCTCCGATACCACATGTATAAGGGTTTAAAATCGTATTTTCTCCGCTTTGGGCCCCAGACCATACAAAGCGTTCAGGATTAATCTTAACACGTTCTCTGGAGAAGAGTGAATGTGGAAAGCGCACGACATGCCCTAGGGCAAGTAATCAGCTGCCTAGCCTCTACCAGCTAGCCTCTACCAGCTATATTCGGGTCGGCCTGCAGTCTAACCGGATGTAGCTAAGAATAGTTTCAGTTCTAGGCTAATGACTACCTATAGCGACTGTCAAAGATCTGTAAATGGCAGTCATTATATGCTCTCTATGGCACGGAAGAAGCTCGGTATATAATGGGTGGTCACTGGTTATCCATCCAAGGACCAACCAAGCCAAGTGCGAGCTGTTAACCATTATATAATAGGTTGAGTTAATATTATACTCATTCAAAAATGTCTCGCTAATGGTTACCTTCGAATAAAAATATTAGATAGAAAACAACTACGTCAAAAACTATTTACACTGAAATTCATCCTTTATCCTTATCCTTACTAATATTATAAAAGCGAAAATGAGTTTGTTTGTTACCTCTTCACGTTTTAATGGCTATACCGATTTTGATGAATTTTGGTATAGAGATAGTTGGGAACCATTAGACGGACATAGGCTAATTTAAAAAAAAAAGTGGGATGTGAGGGAGAAAGAGGGAAGAAAAGTCAAAACTTAGCGTTGCTATTACAAACCAATAAGGCGCAAGGGGAACTGCGTTACCCCGAATTTAACGCGAGCGAAGCCGCGGGAAAAAGCTAGTCTATTTATAAAACTTAACGTTGTTGCTAAGAACCTCAATACTTTCAAACTAGATAGCTACCAACATCACGTCCGACTATTGATTACCCAGTTAAAGGTACTGTACAAGTCTAGATCTAGATATTTTAAGCTAGCACTACTTCAGTCGGTCCCAGCTGTAGAGTAAACGTAATTTATTACAATTTAACCAATTTGAACATACACGTAGCCCTTGCCAGCTGATTTCGTAAGTAGGTTATGTAATGGTTTCGTGTGTGTTCCCCTTACTGAGTACTTATGTATTTAGATTGTATAAGGGACGTATTGGTTTCACATAATATGGAAATTGGTAAGATTTATGGTCAAACTCTATATTTATATACTCAGGAAATATTATTATGTTAGTGATAAAATCAAATTAAATCTCTCAATTGTGAATATTTATAATATTGTATTTACATATCTGTTTATATATTTTGTGTTATGTATGTATACAGGTAACTATTATTATGCTTATATGTGTACTTATTATATTTAGGTTAAGATATTCTTATTTTAGTTACTATTCCCTTCCTGTTCTCACACACTACTGTCTACGTTTCTTTCCTCATATTTCCTCTCGCAGGCCTGCTGGTAGAAATTTCTTTTTTTTTTTTTTTTTATGAATGGCATCTCGCAGTTCAACCAAGGAGGTTGTCGTCTGCTTAACCGGGCGAATCCTGTGGATGCCTTAAAAATTAAGACCTCCAGCCAGGGTAAAAAACTTACAAACTAAGCGACTACACGCTAAGGGCACCCCCTGTGGGGTACGAGCCTCGGCTTAGGGCGTCGCTGAGGGACAGCAAGGGACAAGCTGGATCTGAGTGATATTATTTAAGGGCTGATTTGGACTTACTGGCTCAGCAGCGCGGGCTGGCTCTTGCAAGGGACGGGTGGGACAATTACCGGGACGTCGCGACGGGCCTCGTCGGCGAGGACGGAATGACGGCGCTTTGCGTCTGAATTTGCGAAGAGTGCTAGTCTCCCTGCTGCTCTCCTGGAGCAGGGTTATAGCATCATCAGGATTGACGAGGGTATGACGGGGACGACGAATTTTACTTATTCGCGAGGGATCGTATCGAGCGGCCGATGCGATAAGGGGGTTGCGATGTTTTAACGCGGAGTCAAAGAAGCGCTTGGTAAGGCGCTTCATGAATTGAACGACGGTGGGGATTCTTAAGTCTAAGTGAAGACTATCGTTACGGACGTAGAAAGGGGCTCCCGTGATTTTACGAAGGAATCGGTTTTGCAAGATCTGCATCTTATGAAGGAAACGCGGGTTGGCGTGGGCGAACACGACACATGCGTATGTCATGATGGGACGGATGACCGCGGTGTATAAACGCAATTTGCACTTGAGTGACAATTTGCTTTTTGCCTGAATTAAAAAGTGAAGCCTACCCATAGCAAAGGCAGCGCGCGAACGAGCCGCTTTGATATGTGCCGCGAAGGACAAGTGACTGTCTAGAATGACACCTAAGTATTTGGCTTGCTTCTCCCAGGGGATAGGCTTGCCGTACATAGAGATCGGACTGGGGATCGGAGGATTAAAGCGCGGTTTGGAGTAAATAACCGCCTGACTTTTACCGGGATTCACCTCGATTCTCCATTTCCTGAACCAAGCGCCTAGGACGTCGGCTGAGGTCTGGAGGGTACGGGCGATAGCGTTTGTACAGCGGCCAGTATAATAAATGGCCGTGTCATCCGCGAACAGAGCTAACTGAGCTTTTTTGCTCTTGGGAATATCGCTAGTGAACAGCGTGAAGACGAGAGGGGATAAGACGGAACCCTGAGGGACACCGGCCCTAATAGGATGAGGGGAAGAAAATGAGGCCCCTATGCGATAGCGGAAGGTGCGGTTCGACAAAAAGTCCCGTAAGATGAGCACGAGACGGTCCGGCACTCCTAGTGAGTACAGCTTGTATAATAAGCCGTTGTGCCAGACTTTGTCGAAAGCTTTCGCTATGTCGAAGAATAGTACGCCCGTCATCGCCCCGCGCTGGAAGCCAGCGCTCATGTGTTCGACGATGCGGTGGACCTGTTGGATACACGAATGTTCGGTCCTGAAGCCGAATTGCTCGTTGGGAATGAGACTCTTAGTCTCGGCGAAATCTCTGAGTCTCTTATAAATAAGTCAATTTCTTTAGGAATAAGCTGTGCCTTTGTACTCTTTGCTTTTTATGATATTTTCCTGTGTTTTCTCTTGTGTGTATTTAAATTATTAAATAAAAACAATAAAAATCTGGTTCTTTTAACCTGACATACAGTGTTGTAGGGGAGTCTTTTCCCCCACTTCTTCTTCCCAGCTAAAAACACTAGGAAGTGGTGAATGGTGATTATTTTGGGGGACTGTCTCTTGTAATGTTGACGTTGAAAAAGTGCTGATTATCAGCCTAATTTGAACTTGATTTGACTTTTGATTTTGATACTATTTCAAGGTAAGAAGAAAGGTGCGAAAGGTAAGAAGATACAAAAACAAACCACATTTTTTTTCAGTGAGCAAAAGATTATCGGTTTTCATTTGTGATAATACATAATATCACGTTTGTTATCCCCATAGGATAAGGCAGATGTGTAACTTATAGTACACCAGTAATTCTAAAAAAAATATTACACTTTGGGGGACCTAGATCATAAATAATTTGGAGCGATCCCCCAACGCGGCGTATTTTTTTAGAATCCTTCCCAATATTAGAAAAGCGAACGTGAGTTTGTTTGTTACGACTTCATGCCTCAATGGCTAAACCGATATAGATGAACTTTAAAAAAAAAAAAGAGAAATGAGGGAGAAAGAGGTAAGAAAATGGAAAACTTAGCATTGCTATTACAATAAATAAGGAGCAAGGGCAAAAACTACAGGTGGCAGGTACCTGCAAATCAGGAAAGGGGAACTGTGTTACCCCGAATTTACCGTGAGCGAAGCCGCAGGCAAAAGCTCATCATTAATACATATTTAGGTACTTTAAGATTGTTTTTTTTTTTATATAATTTTTACTTTATAAAGTTCCCTTTATAAAGTAAAAAATTAGGTTTTATTATCACACACAAACGACATTCTGAATAAAGATCTAATCTTCTATTTTGCTCTCCCAATCCACTTAGTACTTACCCAATCACTTAGCCACTAATCTTACTCTAGGGAAATGAAATCTAGGAAAGACATTTTTTCCTAATAAATTAAATTTCTGATTTGTGACTTTATCTCTGGTGAAATTAATATCCTTTTTTTTGCGGATGGGACATAATCAATCCCCGAGAGGGGGAGTGTTAGACTTTTACTGACTAAAACCCACCCAAGTTCTGTGTTATGTTCTGGGACTGCGGTATCTCTTTCGAACAACCCGCAACCCCGGAATAAATATGACTTCAATTTGTAATTTGGCTGCCATTTGTAATTCTTTGATAGCAGAAAAAGTGTCCCGAATGTCTGACAATCAGTCTTACCCAGTACTTACTATATGGGTTAAGGAGGTCAGATAGGCAGTCGCTAAATTTAAAATACTAGTATTCAGCTACATCCGGTTAGACTGGAAATCGACCCATATATGCAATCTAACTGATTTTTAAATCTACCACCTTGTAAACTTGAATTTTTCTGAATTGTGTAATTTAGCTTTTGTTTGATGTTTGCCATAACAAAAAATAAAATGGGTAAAGGTAGAGATGGTAACCCCTGACAACCGGCCTTTTATCTATTTTAGGTGTTAATAAAATGTTTTTATTTATTACTAGGTTTCTGCGACTTCGTCCGCGTGGCATAGTTACTTTGAGCTAACGCTTACTCTCCCCTCTTTCTTTTCTTCCCTCTTTCTACCCCGGATATCACTTAAAAAAATAACCTCTGTCCGTTTCCAGGGTGCCAACTATCTCCAAAATTAATCAAAATCGGTTTGGCCATTTAGGCGTGAAGACGTAACAAACAAAGAGACAAACTCACTTTCGCTTTTATAATATTAGTAAGGATAGTCCATGAAAAGTCCATGATTTACGCGTTTTTAAATAAGAAATAATTATATACCATTGCTGTTTGGCACATTTTGACCCTTAATTCTGCTAGTCCACTTAAGAGTCCACCCATAAGTGGCCATAAGAGGACTTGACACTGACCCCTGTATTGAATCCTACTCAATTCGTAAGTGAAAGCAACTTGGGTACTCTTAAGTCTACAGAATTGTACATTCGGCTCTACGTTTAAAGAACTTGTGAGGTACTTGATTTTATACTTGGCTGTTAAATTCAGTCATTCACTTGGAATTTTCACTTAAAAATAAAGTTGTAGGTAAACATTTTGGTAGAATTGTTATATTTTGAGATGTGACATTTACTTTTAGAAAATTTTGCGTCGTGTAGCGTGTGCGTCTAGGCATTATTTAAAAAGTACGGTTTTAATCAAGTCACAGATTCTTTATACTAAAAAGATTTTTGAATGTAAACTATTATATTTATAGACTGAAACACAGGTCCAACCAAGTTCAGGAATATAAGCAACTGTGCTCTATTGCTAAGATGTGTTATTTTATTGTAGGTATATGTGTTCCCTTTTTTATAAATAGATGATTTATTTATTGTTCAATACAATATTAGCTGCCCTTTAACATAAAACTATTCACAACCTTTCATCTCATTCCCCACAGCTTATTTTTCCAGCGCTGAATTTCCAAGAATCTCCACGACGTAAAAAAGAACATAGGTACCCACAAACATCGCCAAATAACATCGTTTTTATCCTGAAACCACACAAAACCTCAATACATCAATAATTTCTCATATCCACAGCAAAAAGGCAGAGGTTGGAATCAATTTCCGTTTCATATCCGACGCCATCTTTGTCCTGAGATTCATCGGTAATTTTATATCAAACACTTTTGTAAACCAGTGTGAGGTTTTCAGATATGGGAGGGGGGGGGGGGTGTTGTGGAGTTCTCTTTTGAAGAGAATATAAAAGCGAAGGTCATGCATTCTGCTTGGAAATTTTCTATTTTCGAAATTAATGGTTATTTATTTCTTTAGTACACCAACATCAGTTCTATTAACATTACCATGATTATCCTTACTAATATTATAAAAGTGAAAGTGAGTTTGTTTGTTTGTTTGTTACGTCTTCACACCTTAATGGCTAAACCGATTTCGATGAATTGTGGTACAGAGATAGTTGGGACCTTGGAGACGGACATGAGCGAATTATTTTTTTAAAAAAGTTCGAGCTCTGAGGGAGAAAGAGGGAAGAAAAGGGAAAACTTAGCATTGCTATTACAATAAATAAAGCGCAAGAGCAAAAACTACAGGTAGCAGGTACCTGTAAATAAGGAAAGAAGAACTGTGTTACCTCAAATAATAAAACGCGATCGAAGCCGCGAGCACAAGCTTGTTATTTATATTGGGGCAATGTAGTCGCTATGTAATGTAGACCAGGTGGGATGACGATCTAAGAAAGACTGCAGGCAGATGCTGGTTGCGGCAAGCTGAAGACAGGGCGCTATGGCGCTCATTAGGGGAGGGCTATGTCCAGCAGTGGACTAATATAGCCTGATGATGATGATGATGAATGTAGTCGATAAGTGACAAATCTCTTTAATAAAATTAAGAAAATAAAAGGCCTAGAGCAAGCCAGACTCACGCATTGAGAGTTCCGTACAACCTTGCGACATAAACAGCCATATCTTTTGACTGCGTAGACTTAGAACATTGAATTTTTTCACAGCAGGGACCACAGACGAGTACCACGGTATCGAGTTTAAATTAAAATCTACCTCAATACCTCAATGCCTCGTCGTCGTCGTGCAATCGATACCTCAATGCGTTCCTGGAATAAAGGTTCCAGGATTTGTGTTATCAGTCAGCAAATATTAAACGGATTCAAAAATACACATATGTAGTCAAAGTTTTCTAGGAACCGGCAGATATTTTTGAATTAAATTAAGAGATTACGTATAGATCTACGCTTTGGAATGGGCAACTACAGAACTTTCACAAGTTATTATGTCTTGTGACTGGGACTGTAGCAGCATCTTTTTTTTTTTGTATTCATGACATTCAAAAGTGCCTGTAATGATCTAATTGAAATAAATGATTTGATTTGATTAACAATTTATACATTCCATTTCCTTTAAAAACATCCATCGGTTTCTAAAAAAACTTCAACTACATTTTTGAACCTCGTCGTTTTTCGAAAAGCTTCCACGATATTTTCTTGTAAAATTTTTTGTTTTTAGATTTTCCCTGCAAAAGAAACGTTTGTGATTGTTGTGTATAAATATATTTACTCACCTGTGTACAACAAACAAACACAAATCCAGCTTCCGATGTTCTCAACCATATTATTGTACTTTGTAGTCGACAAATTCCTTGACAAGATTTACTCCAACTCTGATCGCTTGAACGCTTCAAGTGCCGAGCAACCTTGAGGAGAGTGAGGAGACTAGCAGTTATTCTTGCGTTCAGGATTCAAGTGTTAACGGGTTTTAGCCACTAACGCTACTAGGAAATAGAAATACTCAATTCATTTATTGCATTCCACAATGTATTTGCTTAAGTGGTAGGTAATATTTCTTGTAACAATCGTGGACACTGTCGTAAGAAGACTTATTTTAAACATACAGCCTAACTTTTAAGTGTCATACTGGTACTTACTAAAACGCACCCATGTTCCTTCTATTGCCTTTTACGTTCCGGGGTCGGGGTACCTCTTTCGAACAACCGACAACCCCGGCAGGCAGTGGCCCTGGCAGGCCCCTCTGTTTTGCTGACATCTCTTTGTGGCGCGCGTGGAACACTAACGCGCCGTCGACACGGCACTAATTTACAGCTACGGTTACGGTTCTATTTTTAATTGTTCATTTGTAAAAGAGAAACCAACAAAAAGCAATAATCACGAACTGAAACACGTTTAAACAAGAATAAACCTGTGAACACGAACAAACGGAGGTGGCACGCTCCCTCCATAAATATTGGTTTGTAAGCAATCTGTTAGTAGGAACTAAACAAATGGCGGCGTACGCAATAAAAACGACATTACTTTGATCTAGCACTTTGTTTAGCTATCGGGGAAGTGAATTAAATGTACGTTAAGACCTTTGTTTATCCTTACTAATATTATAAAAGCGAAAGTGTGTTTGTTTGTTTGTTACCTCTTCACGCCTAAATGGCTAAACCGATTTTGATGAATTTTGTTACGGATATGGTTGGGACCCTGGAGACGGAAATAGGTTTTTTTTTTTTAAAAAAAAAGAGTGAAAAATGAGGGAGAAAGAGGGAAAAAAAGGGAAAACTTAGCATTGCCTTTATAATAAATAAGGCACTAGGGCAAAAACTACAGGTAGCATGTACCTGCAAATCAGGAAAGAGGAACTGTAATATCCCGAATTTGACGCGGGAGAAGCCGCGGGCGAAAGCTAGTTTATTTAATAAAAACGTTGCCCGACACTAAGAATTTCTCCTGTATCGTGGGTGCGTTTACAAACATTCAATCTTACATACACAAACAACCAGACCCGGAACATCTATCTGTAGGCCATTCAAATATTTGTTCCGTGCGGGGATCGAACTCGCGAACCGCAGCGCAGCAGTCAATCGCTCAGCCACGACGCCAACTGTGTCGTCTAGGTTACGTCGTCTACGTTTTAAACTGTGTTAGATAAAAAGCACCAATATTTTGACGGCTTATATGTCTTAAAAATATGGTTTATATCTGAAAGAAAGAAAGAAAAAATATTTATTAGTCGCAATTACGTCGAGCCCACAAAAAACATACATTTAAACATTGAACATACAAAGCATCACAAACATTTATAAATACTTAGAGAACAAAAATGAAAAAATAGCTTCCACGCCGTGACTGCGACGTGTAGGTCACACATATTTAAAAAAATTAAATGAATTATAAAATACAAAATTAAAACATAATTAAATATGACGAGCTCGGGTCTATCTTAAGATTAAGCCGCGCTGGCCTAGGTTATTCTGTGGATGGGTGACCACCCTTATCATAACGAGTTCCTTCCGTGCCTCAGAAAGCACGTCAAGCTGTTGGTCCCGGCTGTCATTTGTAGATCTTTGACAGTCGTTACAGATAGTCAGTGTCCCGAAAGTCTTACTAAGAGGTATAGTAGGTAGTCTTACCAGGCCTCAAAGAGATGTCAGGCCTCAAATACATGTCAGAAAAGCAGAGGGGCCTGCTGGGGTTGCGGGTTCAAAAGAAATATCGTGGCTCCTGGAACATAAAGGGCAATAGAAGAAACATGGGTGAGCTTTAATCAGTACAAGTCTGACACTTCAAAATCAAATCAAATAACTTCCCCCTGTTACATAGGTAAAGTTTGGTTTATTTTATTTAACGTGCAAAGACTCCAAGATTGAGAAACTGTTCAGAAATCACCTCATGAATTCAGGGGAAGCCGTACCCATACATAAATATCGGTTTGCCAGCAATTTGTTAGAGCGGCCAAACAAAATGGCCGAATGAGCAATAAAGACCGTATTAGCTTGATGTAGAGCTTGTATTTCGTTTGTGTTGAGTACATAGTGAATCAAACACGATCGGAAACACCTGAGAGGTTGGTTTAAGGGTCATTTTGGTTGCGTTCAGGAAATAGTAAATCAAACAGGTACGATCGGAATTATCCAGTTGATTCGATCTTTTTTCTATTAATTTCACTCGTCGTAATCAAAAAAATAAATAAAAAGTCTGACAACCTTTCTTACCAAGGGGTATTGTATTACCCAGTACTAACTGGGTTGTGGAGATCAGATAGGCAGTCGCTCCACGTAAAATTCTGATATTCAGTTGCATCCGGTTAGACTGGAGGCAGACCCCAACATAGTTGGGAAAAGGCTAGTCAGATGATGATGACCACACGTCGAAATCACAAGCTTATTTAGAATTTGTAGTTTTTGTTAATAGAACGTTTTCAATAATTTTGTAAAAGAAGTATACCATTATGTTTCTGCCAATATTCCATGTTATTTGGGGTCATTTATTTTCTTCTATTTACCTCCGTCAACTGTCACGTTATCATTAACTTCTTTATCTTTCATATCATTCTTCACACAATGCATGGATCGTGTGAAGAATTTCCCTTTTCTTGGTATTTCCTTCCATCGAACATGCAGAATGTTTTATTAAAAAAGTTATTTCACTTTTTAAGATTTCTTGCCTCAAAGGAAAAAAACGGATCTCTTATTGGATCCCTTTGTTTTTTTCTGTCTGTCAAGAACAGAATCATCACAGTCTATCTCGGGAACGTGTAGAGGTATCGAGTTGACAGTATACAGTCCCTTGGAACTGTGAGAAAATCAACCCTCTAAATCTATGCAGTGAAAAGATATGGCCTGTACCGTCGGTGCGTGAGTTCGACTTACACTTGGCCTGTATTTTTATTTGTAATTTTTTTTTATTATATCGACTAGCTGGCGCCCGCTGCTTAGCCCGCGTGATATCGAAATAAAAAGTATCCGATGTATTATTCTAGACTATAATCGACCTTTGTGCCAAATTGACGGGCCTGTTGGTCTAGTGGTCAGTGGCCCTGACTGCTGAGCCGGAGGTCGTGGGTTCGATTCCCACCCAGGACAAACTTTGTGTGATGAGCATGATTGTTTGTTCTGTGTCTGGGTGTGATTTATCTATAATATCTATGTATTTATAAATTATATAAGTATGTATATCAGTTGTCTGGTTACCATAACACAAGCTCTGCTTAGCTTGGGATCAGATAGCCGTGTGTAAGTTGTCCCAAGATATTTATTTAAAAAAAAAAAAAAAAAAAAAATTCTATCAAGATCCGATCGGCCGTTTTGTCGTGAAAGAGTAACAAACATCCATACATCTATCCTCACAAACATTCGCATTTATAATATGTATTAGTAGGATACTATGAAAAGGTAATAACTTCGATAAGTTAAGTCTTACAACTGTGCTTATACAACCTAAAATATTATATTTTAATACACAACCTTCGTCTTGAGTCTTACATTTATCCTTATCCTTACATTGGCATGACAGGACACGTCATATGACACTTGACGCGGGTCCGTGATAATTGTTGTCATAATGCCGCTTAATTCAGGCGCCATTTTGAATTCTGACAAATGGTAATCGGTGTGGTGGTCCTGTCATTATGTCGACCGAAAATGATCAGGTTTCAGGTTAATTATGCCTTGCATAATTATATTGACCTGTCTCGCGAGGTTGTCGACATATAGGATGTGGACACGGTGATCATTGTGCCGATAGTCGTTACAGCCAATGACTTAATTGTCAAGAGTCTCGACCAACACCTGAGGAGGCTCTCGTTAGGCGGTTGGATCAAGGGTTTGATAAAGAAGGCGGTACTCCTTGACACGGCTCGTATCGTGAGGAGGTTCCTATGTCTGGAGCCCTGAAAGCCAGTAGTTTGAACCCTGTTCCCAATACCGGTGGTTTTTCTAATATTTTTTATTAAGAAATATTTATGAAATCACATTTATTTGAGGTATTTTTAATTTTTGTGGAACTGCTATCACATTAAATAGATAAAGCATTGTATATAAAATAACAGATATAACCAGATAATATCTGGTTATATCTGTTATTTTATAGATTATATGAACGAGGACGAAGCAAAAGAAGTGTACAAGGGTTGAAGCAGGTGGTGTTCTATGGTTTCTGCCTATCCTGTGCCCTTGGGAAAGAGGCATGAGTTTAGGTATTTATGTCTATAAAAATCATGTTCATTATTTTCTGAACTAATCTTTTTCTTTTATTTGGGGTGGGCGCAGCATGTCTACTTCATCTTCCTTACTTTTCTGTCATTCTTCATCTAAGCAATCAGGTCCTTTTTACATTCACATTAGGTTACGTAAAAATGAAGCTCACAACGAGAAAAAGAAAATGATTATTTCAATTATACAATACTTTTTTTTTAACTTTGCATCACAAAAGTTAAAGAAAAAATACAAAAAAAATAGGAGCAAGGTTATTAGTTTTACCAAAATACCCGGACTGACTATGGCAAAAAATGCTAACATTTGAAAGAGCACAGCTATACAATAAAATACCCTCACGCATAAGAAACCTACACTCATTCATTGTATTTAATCGCAAACCGGCAATAACCCGAGAAATGAATGCGTTGAGTGGTGAAGTTTCAGTTAGTTTCAGTTAGTTTTAACTAGTTTTTAACGGATGTTGTCGAACCCAATTTAGTATTTAAGTAATAATTATTGTTCTCAAGTAAGTGACATGTTCTGTTTTTATTGAGAACTATATTACTTTGGGCTAACGCTAACTTTAACCTGCGTGATGATCCAATATCGATATCTTTCTCTCCCCTTTTCTCATTTTTTTTTACAAATATAATATATGCCTATGTCTGTCTCCAGGGTCCCAACTATCTTTGTAGCAAAATTCATCAATCGGTTTGGCCATTTAGGCGTGAAGACGTAACAAACAAACAAACTCACTTTCGCTATTATAATTTTATGTAGGATTAATTTTGTGAAAGAACGCGCATGCAAAATTCAAGTCAATCCGGTCACGGAATCGTGTTTTCCCATACAAACTTTGCCACCCTGTTTCACCCCTTTAGGGGTTTAATTTAGCAAAGTCTCGTCTTAGTGAGCACCTACGTTCTTGGAAATTCCTAACACTTGTAGTTTCTGAGAATTCACGATGAGTGAGTCAGAGAATTTCTCTTTGATACATGTATGTATATGTATATGGAGTCTTCAATACAAAATATGGTATTTCTATAGTAATTTGGTGTAAGAAATCTAAATTTATGATTTTTTTTTGGGATGGGAAATCATATATAACTACCCCCGCTCTGGGCGGAGCGGGGAGGAGTGTCAGACTTGTACTGACTAAAACCCACCCATGTTCCTTCTATTGCGCTTTATGTTCCGGGGCCGCGGTATCTCTTTCGAACAACCCACAACCCCGGATCTAAATAATGATTGCTTGCCATTTTCAAAAAGGTCATTAATATTATTACTTAAACAATTATTGCTACGAGCAACTGGACATTAAATAAAATCAATATTCAGCGACTACCCACAAACTCATGCGTACAAGTAAGTGCACGATCACTGAATATTCATGAACACTTGAACAGTATTTCCAAGTAGTTTCCAATACCATATTTCTAGGAGAAAACCTTGTTTGTTCAAGCTCAGCAAAGGAAGTACTTTCATTGTGCATGCAAACACTGAATAAATGCAAATACTTGGTACTGCAAGCTTCGTGGTTACTCTGTGATGATGTGCAGTTGTTACAGTGAAGCTGAGGAAAAAAAAACAGTTAAATTTAACACCAATGGTGAGAAAAAAAACGTAACGTGGACCATTTATTTTTCTCCTGTCCCAAATTGCGGTCCTCTTTTCATGAAATCATTCCTCCTCATATCCCTCGTCCAACTTCTGTTAAATGTCTTCATTCTTTTGTGTTTTCTCGTTTTGTTTTCACACTATGTAAATTCATTGAAATTAATAAAATTAAGTTATAATTTTTTGGATCGTTTTCTTTTTTTGACTTGAAGTCTTTGTTCTGTTTCTGACATTGTGTCATAAATTGATAATCTAAATCTGCAATGAAATACATTTATTGTTGCTATATTTTCTTAAATTACTGTTATTACTTGCTAAATATTCTCTAACGTTTGATAGTTTATTACCAGTTTATACGTGTTATTAGCCAAATTGTGGTATCTCTCGTCCACAATAGCCATTAATGAAGAGTTGAAGTTGAGAAAAAAAACGTGACAGATGAAGATTTGCTTAAATTACATTAGTGCAAGTCTCGAAAAGTAAAAAAAATAATTACATCAGCAACTAATGCAAAAAGTAATATATCGCCATCTGTTCCACAAAGAAAGAACTAACATCAAAATTCTAACGCCCTATAAAATTGTCCACGACTTAAGACTGTATACAAAAACCTAATAACAACTGTCAGGCAGTAACCTACTAGACACAACCCGCGTCTGCTATATAATCAGTTGACCTAGTTTCTATTGCAAGAAAATTAAATACATTTAAATGGCCGGTGTTCAGTGCACTGTGCACGGATGTGTAAATGGAATGACACTGGTCCACTTATCTTGCTTCCACGTTACCGGGTAACTCCGGTGGTTTACACTGTAATGTTTAGTTCATTTTTATAGTGTTTCGAAGTATCGACGTATTACAGATGTGTAGTTTTATTAAATTCCATTTATAACATCGTTGTAGTCCTAAATTCAAGGTAAGCGTCTTCTCGCCGTAAGTCCTAATTTTAGTCCCATTTGCAGCGTATAGTGTGTATTGTTCATTTTGTAAAATTGAATATCTCTGTTGCTTGCTAATGACTGAGATATTTGCGCCCGTGTCAATCAAAAACTTCATACCACTTTTTCGGTCGGTAATGGTGAGGCGATTGGATGGGTGGATTGCACAGAGTTTCGCCGTTGTCTGTGCTCTTATTCGTTTCCCTGGTTCCGTACGTAAGTTATTGGTTTCCAACCGCATGGTTTAATGCAGTTCCTTGCATATTTTCCGAATCTTTCGTGGTAGTAACAAAATCGATTTGCTCCTCTATAGTTTGTTCTCGGCCTCATAATCGGGAATTTTTGACGTTTCTTGAAATGATTGTGCGTGTTGGGTCGATAGCCATATTGACCTTGCTGAATTGCGTCAATATCTATCTGTAATTTTGCTAGCTGGGTTAAAATGCATGCTGTATTGTTGTCGTTTGAAGTGTCGTTGCTAACAGCTGATATTTCGGTTACTTTTGAATTCATTATTATTTTGTCTGCAATTTGGCTCAGTTTGTCAATTTCCATGTCTTCCGTAACTGCTAGAACCGTAGTAACTGATGTTGGTAAAAGCCTGAACCATAGTAGTTTAATTGTTTCGTCACTGATTTTTCCTCTCCCGAGGACCCGCATTTGACGTAATAACTGCGAAGGTTTTTGATCACCGAGTTCTGTCTCTGATATTAATTTTTGAAACTGTCGCTGTTCTGTTTCTTCGTAACAATCAATTAAACGTTCCTTGATGTTTTTGTATTTATCTGTAGTCGGTGGTGAAGTGATTAGGTCACTAACTTGTAGTATTTCTTCCTTGGATAACTTTGCTATTACTGTACAGTATTTGTATTCGTCTCCTTGCTTCTGTGGTGCTAATATGGCTTCTAGTTGCGTGAACCATAATCTTGGTTGGTCTTTCCAAAATTCCGGAATGCGGGATAAAACCGAGGTGCCAGCAGCTACTTCAAGTGTTCCTTGCTGATTTATGTTCGCCTTGCACGGTGATTGTGCCATGTTTCTTGCTGCGTATTCGTTCGTCGGGGTCACCAATTTGCCAAACTTCTTGGCAGTATATGACTAGGTATAAATGAGACAAAAGATGTAGTATAGTCTGGTTATAATTATCCAAAGGTGCATCTTATATACTAACGACTTCGTGTTGATAACAGATAGTAGAAACATTTAATAGATATTGAACGTGCGATAAAGAACATAAGATTGCGATGTAGATTGTAGATACAGCACGAAGATATCGTACTGTAACAGTCCTCATGTGAGTTGACCAAGATTTTTGTTTGGCCTTAAGAGAGATTATGACCTCTGAGTTTGTTTCAGCTGTTTCTTCTCAGAGTGGTAGGGTAAGAAACACCGGCCTCATTAAGTTTAAAAACGAAAAAAACATACTTGCAAAATAAACATCATTTTTCAGTATATTTTTTGTAGTAGCTGGCGCCCGCGGCTTCGCCCGCGTGATATTGAAAAAAGTATCCTATCTGTTATTTCAAACCATAATCTACCTCTGTGCCAAATTTCATCAAAATCCGTTCAGCCGTATTGACGTGAAAGAGTAACAAACATCCATACATCCATACAAACATTCGCATTTATAATATCAAAGTAAGATTTACTACTCGGAAAAGTTAAAACCCTGCACGACCACTTTTGCAAATCCGTAAAAGGCTTTCAGAGAAAACAAATGGGTACATATCAATTAGTTGGGGCATCCTATTTTCCAGGCCATCCGGTCCATTTGGTTGTCAGGCTGGGAGATTTAAAACGCGGAATAGATTGGTTTCACTGCAAGCATTCACTACATCTACTTCTGTTATTGAAGAGGGGACCTTCTGATGTTCGAGAACAAAATGGGATTGAACCTTTTAGTGACGGGGGATTTTTACTTTCAGATTATTTCTGATTTTACGATCCTCTAGGCATTCATGCAAATTTTCGTTTATTTTTTTGACTAGCAAAGGTGCTTAGACCTTGGGAATTTGGACTTAGAAACTGCCAGTCTTAACCACAGGTCTTTAAATCTTTTGAACGCCAGAGCTTAAAGGCACGCGCGTGCCCTCCAAGCCAAGAAACTCATTTTTGTCACATATTTGTGTCGTTGGCGCCCAGGGCACGCCCTTGCTTATCACACATATGTGACAATGTCGTTCACTAGATTAAAACAGTGACAATATACGTCCAACACACCAGCTGTGGGTCCGTGTAGTGATTTAGGAAGTCACTCGCTTCAATAGAGTGGCAGCCTGTGTCCCAGAAGGCAGGACATTATAGGATTTTATACATAAACTCACGACTTTTTCCATAGGTAAGCAAAGGCCACACAGCACCTTTTGCCATCCCTTTTTATTTTTAACCCCCGACGCTAAAACGACGGGGTGTTATAAGTTTGACGTGTCTGTGTATGTGTGTAAATGTGTATGTGTCTGTCTGTGGCATCGTAGCTCCCAAACGGATGATCCGATTTTAATGCGGTTTTTTTTGTTTGAAAGGTACATCAGTCGAGAGTGTTCTTAGCTATGTTTGGTGGAAATCGGTTCAGGTCTTCAAGGTCATCAGGTCGTTTGTTAGGTGTGATAGGAATGTTCCACGCTCAGTTTACTTGCGAGCATATGTAGGATCTGACATTTGAAACATTGATGTCTTCTGGAACCACTGAGCTGGTCTGCTGTTAGGGCTCGAAGATAGGAGACGTAACCCTGGACTGCCTTTTAGCAAACCCTTCGAGTTTGGGCTCGTTGGATTTGTCTTAACTAGTTCTCTTCATATTTCTAATTGACGAGGACCTGATGCTGGAAATGGGATGTGGCGGATGAAACCCTGGAATGCCGGAATAAAACGGATAAAAATTTAAAAATAAAACACAAAATTACCCTTAAATGGCAAGAAACATACCTAAAAGAAATTAAATGAAAAATTAAGGAGCTCCTTCAAAAAGCATGAAAAAAATAATTAAATTAAAAATTTAAAAACACCCCCGACCCAAAAAAAGTATGCAGTTATTATGACAAAAGGTTAAATTTTTAACCTTTTGTCATAATAACTGCATACTTTTTTTGGGTCGGGGGTGTTTTTTTGGGTGAAAAATCATCTAATAACTTCCAACTTCCACCGCTCTGGGCGGAGCGGGGGGGAGTGTCAGACTTATACTGACTAAAACCCACCCATGTTCCTTCTATTGCCCTTTACGTTCCGGGGCCGCGGTATCACTTTCGAACAACCCGCAACCCCGGCAGGCGGAGGCCCTGGCAGGCCCCTCTGCTTTGCTGACATCTCTTTGAGGCGCGCGTGAAACACTAACGCGCCGTCGACACATAGGCCACAGGCCCGCATCTACGGTGGCGGGGAGTAGTCTCGCGGCGCCCGACGTCCGGCATCACATCCTTAAGCACTAAGCAAATTTTAAATATCACGCTTGTAAACACCGAAGAGATGGGCAGAGGTACCTAATAGTAAACCAACATTTAGCCAGATGTGTTAAATGCTCATGTGATAGGGGGGGACTTATTCGAAGTCTGGATTCGGGGAGTCTGGATTTATAACCGGTTGATAAATCCATACGCCGTGGCTGTGACTGAAAAAATGAGAAAAGACTTAATAACCTTCGATTGGGATCAATACATCTGCGAGGAAGTCAATTATTTATTATTATTTACATAAAATGTATATTTAAATTCTTTTCCAAATGCCTATTAAGTTAGTCTATCTAATTATCAAGGCACAGTAAGTTTATGTAACTGAACTATCCTTTTGATTGTGTTTGTTGCAGCTAGTTTATGAATATTTATGCGACATTGTCATAACATTGACCAACGGAAACCCGTTTTCAGTTGCGCTCGGAGGGATTTAAATTAATGTTGTTTTTTATGCATTTATCTCTTAAACCTTTACTAAGAGAGGACTTAAGAATGTTTTTGTTTTTTTGCAGATATCGTGGGAGACAGCAGGAGTTACTATGTGAGTTTAAATCTAACTAGAATGGTCTCTAAGCAGTAATGGACTATATTGACGACACGGTTGGCGCAGTGGCTGAGTGATCGACTGCTGCGCTGTTGTCGCGGGTTCGATCCCCGTACGTAACAAATATTTATATGGCCTACAGATAGTTGTTTCGGGTCTGGCTGTTTGTGTATGTGAGTTTAAATGTTTGTGAACGCACCCACGATACAGGAGAAATCCTAGTATTGGGCAACGCTTTAAAAATATAAATATTTAAGTCACCGGAAAATAACAAGATCCGTAAGTTTATCAATTTACTAGGAAGTTTATAAACTTTCGTCAGATTCTAAACGGGAGATAAATTGTAATATTTTACGTCCACATTTTCGTGCACCAAATATTCCTTCCTGAATGTTAAAAAAATGCGTAGGTTAGGTTAGGTTAAAACTGTGACCCCCTACGCGACGTAAAATATTACAATTTATCTCCCGTTTAGAATCTTACGAAAGTTTCTAAACTTCCTAGTAAATTGATAAACTTACGGATCTTGTTATTTTCCGGTGACATATATAATCTGTATAGTACACATAATTTTATTGAGTTGTACAAAACTGTGAGACGTAAATCCTATTTAATGTGGTATGTAGCCAGTATATTGGGGGATATTCCACTTAACCTCACGTTTCCACAACTTTTCGAAGCGATTTTTATCATTTTATATTAATACTATGAATCCTAGTAATACTATCAATGCGTTTTCGCATTGTCAGAAATTATTTTTTTTGTTAAAAATTGTCATAAAGATGATGATTATTATTATTATTAAAACCCTCTCAAGAACGCGTGGAAGTAACGAGTTGAAATTAAATTATATATTTAACTATGTAGGGACTACATAGTTAAATATATAGTTTTGTACTGTGAAAAAATCAACCCTCTAAGTACGCAGTCAAAAGATAGTAGGTACTGAACCCTCGGAATATTCCTTTTAAAACCAGGAGTCACGTTTCACAGTTTTTAAGCTGACCTATGCACTAGCCAGCTTAACCTCTCAAGGACCGCCGTTATTTACGTCAACTATCCGTCAAGCACCGCCGGGCGGGCTCTTATCGTAATCTGATTTTAAGACTTATCTTTACTAAAAATACAGTTTTAAATCGGTCGGGGTTTGGTGGCACAAATTTGTGCCAGCGGGGCTCAACGGTAATACTTGTTTACTGGCACGTTTTTATGGCGCTGGGGCTCTAAAAGTCAAACACTCTATTCCCCTAGTGGTTTCGAAAGTAGACGAAGGCAGGTCAACCTATTCTAAACTATTATAACCTGATCTCTCTACTACAGATCGCGCATCGTAGTGAAGAGATCAGGTTAAAATGGTTTGGTATTGGTTGATGTGCCGTCGTGTGTACATAGACACTCGGGTTCCGCTCATACACGGTTGGTTCAATTCCCTACGTGCCTGCCACATACAATTGTTACAAACTAACTTGTTTTGGTACATGTTACGGAGTTCTAAAGTTTTTTTGCCGAAGGAAAACAGTTTGTTTTTATAACTATTGACAGTAGGTACATATTGTTATATTGTTTTGTACCGACCGTGTTTTTGGATCGCAAAAAGGCGCTAGTTTTAAGAGTGGGAATGAATGTTTTGGGTAAATACTAGTTTGTGTCATATTTATGTACTAGCTTCTGCCCGCGACTTCTTCCGCGTGGAATAGTTACTTTGGACTAACGTTTAATTTAACCTGCGGGATGATCGAAAAAAAAAACCTTTCCTTCCTTCTTTCTCACCCTTTTATATATTTTTTTAAGTAGCCTATGTCCGTCTCCAGGGTCCCAACTATCTCTGTACCTTAATTCATCAAAATTGGTTTGGCCATTTAGGCGTAAAGACTTAATAACCTTCGCTTTAATAATATTAGTATAGTAAGGATTTACTGGTTTTGTAGTCATAAGTCTTGAGTTCAAACTTCTCTACAAGCATGTTCGTATTTTGCTTCCGTGTAGAAAAACATTGTGAGGAAACCCGCATGTCTGAGAGATATTTTTCATGTTAAGCCAAGCTAGAGGCCCAAGAGTAGTATTAAATTCTGACTCCAATTTAGACTTAAACTTCTCAAAACACTCGTTTTGTACATAATATTGACTGAGGTTTTAGGTTCTGGGTTGTGGAAGTCAGGTAGGCAGTTGCTCCTCATCCTCCACAATCTAGTTAGAACTGGGTAATACTGGGTCGGTGAGACTGCTTGTCAGACATTCGGGACACTGACTATGTGTAACGACGTCAAAGAACTACAAAAGACAGCCGGCACCAACAGCTTGACTTGAGCTTTCCGAGGGGTAAAGGGTGATCACCCATCCACAGACCAACCTAGGCCTAACCTAAACATCGAACCCGGCGGCTAGTGTTATTTGGCCACGAGCTCCTTTTAAAAAAACTCCTGTTGTGTTCTATTAATATCGTTCCACAACAAATATAACAACAGTTACTGTCCACTCCTCAAAATATCTAACATTACGAACAATAACACATTAAACCCACATCAAAGTTAACAGAATTATGTTATAGTTAACAGCATTATGCTTTCCGGCGTCAAAACTAACTGGATTACAAAGTGTGCGGTTAATCCAATCTTAGATGAACTTAGTTTTGGTGTTAGACGCACGATTAGAACATATTGTTTGGCAAGATAACGTGTACATACTTCGATGAACTGGTAGATAAGGATCTTTTGATCGATAAACGATAGTTAGATTCTAGAATATGCTAGAATATAATAATACCGTTTAAGGTGCTGATAGACTTGATGCGGGTTGTTAGAAAAAGATTCCAAGGTCTCGGAACATAAAGGGCAAATGAAAGAACATGCGTGGGTTTCAGTTAGTGCTGATAGACTTGAGCATTCACTTGTAATGAGCATTCTTGCGAATGTTACATCACAAAAAATAAAGGGGGCGTTTTAGCGTGCATTCTATCATGCGTTATGGCGAGCATTCTTTGCTTTGCGGTTTTTGACCGCGACCGACAAGATCAAAGAGGTGTCAGCAAAGCAGAGGGGCCTACCAGGGCCACCGCCTGCCGGGGTTGCGGGTTGTTCGAAAGAGATTCCGCGGTCCCGGAACATAAAAGGCAATGGAATAAACATGGGTGAGTTTTAGTCAGTACAGGGCTGATACTCCCCCCCCCCCCCGCTCCGCAGAGAGCGGGGGAAGTTATTTGATGATTTCCCATCTGCAAAAAAAAGGCGTTCGCTAGAAAGATCAAATGCTTAACTCTGTTCGGTTCGACCAATTTAAAGGCGAATGCTTGATGTCTTGTTACAAATATATGCTATCAGCACCTTTAGAATCATAATTCTGGGTATTGCAAACGAAGTGAAATGGAAATACTACCTATAAAGTATAATCAGCTTATAACTTTCACAGTACTGCAACATACATCTTGATAATCCACCGCATGGATTAATGGAAACGAAATGTACCTTCGATGTTTTAAAAATGAAATACTTTTATAAACACATAAATGTTTTTTGGCGTTATTGAATTTTTCCAATTAAGATTTTTCTCTGTAGTAACAGTTTTCTGTAGTTTGGACTTGCTCGGTTGATGGCAATAGGCTCAGTCCATGGAGTTTCTTGCCCATTCTTCTCCATAGATATCAACACTTTGGAATGGGCAACTACAGTACTTTCACAAGTTATTATGTCTTGTGACCGGGACTGAAGGTTTAACATTTAATTTTTTTTTGACATTCAAAAGTGCCTGTAATGGTCTAATTGAAAAAAAAATATTTTGATTTGATTTGCCCCTGTCACATAGGTCAGAAACATAATTACGGTAATATGTGTATGCTTAATTGGGTACTTCTCTGTCAAACCCTTTGGGAATTAAAGGCTTGATGAAAAACTCACATTGGACTCATTATTTGAACGGCATCTAACAAATAATATAATTTCAAAGAGTATTCTTTATCGAAAACGTTTCATACCTCAGTGTTTAAACACTCAATGATGTTCTAAAACGGCAGTACATAATCTATCTAAATAAAAAAAGAGAGTACCTTATCAAATGTAATGTCCTAAGGTAACGTATGTTAGTCTATTTTCGTCTACAGCCTAAAAATACAAACAGTCTTACCGTCCATATTGACATGACATATGACGTCATATGATGACAGTCCACTTGACGCGGGTCCATGATAATTGTCGTCATAATGCCCCTTAATTCCAACGTCGCTTTGAATTTTAACTTTAAATGGATATCGGAGTAAAGGTCAACATGTACTTACGATACGGTCATTTGTAAAATACTACAGGATTTAAAGGTCAAACTGAAATGTATTTGGGTAGTAATTGGAGTGGAATTCTTTGTAAAAGTGTTCGTTAGAAGAAGTATGCCACCACTTCACGATTGTGTTTGTTAAAAGCACTTATCCGTTTAAAGGTTTTTGTTTAATCAGGCTACAGGGTGTAAACGATGCCGCCAACCAAGCACTATGTACATAAAAAACTAGGTAACTATACATAAAATTGATTGCTCGTTTATTCATTTGATCACATATAAATTTATATTTTTAAGTTTAATATTTCTAAATTAAAACGTAGAAAAAAAACATATAAAATATATTTCTTTTTACTAAATTAGTTTATCCTATCCTACTTCCTACTAATAATATTATAAACGTGAAAGTTTGTTTGGATGTTTGTTACTTTTTCAAGCAAATACTACTGAATGGTGTTTAATGAAACTTTACGATTGTATAGCTTTTACATCATAATAACACGTACCTAGGTTACAATTCATAAAGATATATTGTTTACTAGCTTTTGCCCGCGGCTTCGCTCGCGTTTTCGTTGTCGTCGCCTTTTCCTGACCTGCAGTTTTTGCTCTTGCGCCTTATTGATTTGTAATAGCAAAGCTAAGTTTTGCCTTAACTTCCCCCTTTCTCCCTCTTATACCACTTAAAAAAAAAAACATATTTCCGTCTCCTGGGTCCCAACTATCTATGTACCAAAATTCATCAAAATCGGTTTAGTCATTAAGGCGTGAAGAGGTAACAAACAAACAAACAGACTTTCGCTTTTATAATATTAGTAAGGATTCTATCACCACGCGAGTGAAACAGCGGGGCGCAGCTAGTGTTTAGATTATTCGTTTATTTGTGATCAATTGGTAAGTGTGTATTATTTTAAACAGTTCTCTATTCAGGAAACATTATTTTGACAAAGCTTTTTATTATTCCCATAGTGATATTTATTTTTCTAATAGACCACAGCTGAAAACCTTCTTATTACGGAGATATTATTTCTGGTTGTTCTCGTCTAGCTAACAGCGAGTACTTGCATAGACACAACCAAGTGGCCAGGATTATTCATCAGCAACTTGCCTTGAAATATAATCTTGTTGAATCTGAGGTACCGTACTACAAGTATGTGCCCGACCCAGTTCTCGAGAAAGACCATGTCACGCTGTACTGGGATCGGTCTATCATTACTGGCAGGACTATTGTCGCCAATAAACCTGACATAGTGGTGATAGACCGATCAGCGCGCCGCGTAATGATAATCGATGTTACCATCCCACATGACGAGAACCTCGTGAAAGCTGAGAAAGAAAAACAACTAAAATACCTTGACTTGGCACACGAGGTTGTTGACATGTGGAATGTGAACTCGGCTATCATTGTGCCGATTGTCGTAACGGCCAATGGCTTAATTGCCAAGAGCCTCGAAGAACATCTGTCGAAGCTCTCCTTAGGTGGTTGGATCAAGAGCCTGATTCAGAAGGCAGTACTCCTCGATACGGCCCGAATTGTGAGGAGGTTCCTTTCTCTGGAGCCCTAACCACCGGTAGCTTGGACCCTGCTCCCGTTACCGGCGGAAACCTATTTTTATATTTTTAAATGTTTTTTTTTAATTTATTTTTTAAGAAATATTTAAAAATGTAATTTTAAGATGCGAATTGAATAAAGGACACAATAATAATTATTTATGTACCAAAAAAAAACATTCTCAAGGAATATTTTTAAATCATTTTCTTTATAGAAACGTTTTAAATTAATCCATAAAGCTATATATGGGTCTGTTTATTTTCAAGCAAAAATGTTATTAATAGGCACGTAGATTAATTTATACACAATAATATTTTTTGCTCTAAATTTGTCTTTTTTCTCTTATTTTTATGTCCTTGTAGAAATTATCGTCCCGTCTGCCGGGAATTTACGCCTCAGTAGCTCATAAAGAACTCTAGATTACGTTAATTTAGAAACATTCATTAACGAGATACCCAAAGTAATTAGGAGGGACGTGCCTTATAAATTAGACAAACAAATATTCTTCTGTCGACAAAACCAGCAGCTGTAGCTCCACGGCTGTGAGGCAGACTAGTAAGTTTCCTCTTTTCAACGTTTGACCTCTCAATGCTGAGTGTAGATTTTGTGTCAAGACTAACAACTTTCTTTTTGAGGGTTCAAGAATGGAACCCTTATAGATTTGCCCTGTCCGTCGGTCTGTCTAACTGCATGTCACAGGCATTTTACTCCAAGACTATTGGCACCACATAGTTGATATTTGGAAAGTAGATACTTTTTATAAACCGCTACACAAATATGATGCGAAATTGTGAAAAATAAAAATAAATTATTCGGGTGGCCCTCCATACATGCAAATGAGTGTTGAAAAAAAAAATGATGGTGTACTTTAAGAACTTAGATACGCAGGTATATCTGTGTATCTAAGTTTCGTATAACTGTGTGGGTTGTCCATTTATTGTCTTAAAAATGATATCAAGGTTTTTTTCAAGTAAATGGTTGATGAAATATTTGCTTCTAAAGCCGTCAAAATTGGTCTCCCCAAATTGGTGGAGAAAAAAAGTTTGTAGTAAGTAAGAAAAACCTCCATCAAAAATTATTATGGACAAGCTTTGATATGTACTTCATGATTTAAAATAAAGCTTTTTCATCAAACTGCAGCCGTAACTTAGTTTTTCTTTAAGATACTATAAAGAACAAGTTTAGCTTTGCGGTTGAGTGTAAATTTCCATTTAATTTGAATAAGAAAGAGAGAGAAAAACATTGTTACTGTTTGATGCTACGAAATAACGGAACCTTGTGTCAGCAAGTCCAACTCGCACTTGACCAGTTTAATTTCTTTTAAATGGGCCTGCTCTTGACGTCAATCTTCTCCTGCGGTTGTGTGGTCACAAGAAAATCAGCTGGCTAGAGATTACCCAAAAGAAGCCTATTATCTCGTGACTTGAATAGATCTGGGCTATATTTATTTATTTAACACTTTTTTCATCATCAAATAACTTCCCCTGGTCTGGGCGGAGCGGGGGGGAATGTCAGACTTGTACTGACTAAAACCCACCCTTTTTGTTCCGGGGCCGTGGCATTTCTTCCAAATAACCCGCAACCCCGGCAGGCGGTGGCCCTAGCAGGCCCCTCTGTTTTGGCGACATCTGTTGGAAGCCTGCGCGAGATACGAAATCTCCGTCGATACAGCCTGTCGTCACTAGACCGACGGACGGTGAGCTACCCATTGCTCACTGTCCACAGACCTACGAGGCAATTACTTTTAAATTGAAATTCACATAAGCTTTTCGGTAGTTTATGCCAGCTCCACACCTACACCAACTACATTTCGACGGTCCCTACGTACATAAAGACATGTCGAAAATGGCATTTTTTTATTGTATCATTGGCTTTAGATTAACTATGCGCACATGCTGACATACGATTTTTATTTTTTTATTTACCTTGTTTTAGAAATCGTATAAGAGAACAAGTATTATAAATACAACGAATAAGTGTCGTAGAAACGGTCATCTATCAGTTTTTCCAAGAAAACGTGGAAAAATAAAATACTTATGTGTAAATAGCATTATAAAGCTCTTAAAACTGTTAAAATATTGTAGAAAGAAAATATTTATTATTGCTCATAGAATTATTTCTAGGGCGTGTTGAACACAAATTACGCTCTCCTGAAACCTCGGTTTTTGACTTAACCTTATGAACGTAGGAACCGTTGGTATGTACATTTATGTTTAAGTCCCATGTTTGCGCGAGTCTATTGACACGACTCCAGGAATTTGTAATAGCAACGCTAAGTTTTTCCTTCTCTTCCCTCGTTGTTCCTCATATCCCACTTTTTAGCCTATGTCCGTCTCCTGGTTCCCAACTATCTCTGTACTTAAGCTCATCAAAATCGGTTTGGCCATTAAAGCGTGAAGAGGTTACAAACAAGTAAACAAACTCATTTTCGCTTTTAAAATATTAATATTTTAAAAGCGAAAATGAGTTTGTTTTATTTTATATCCTTACTAATTAGTAAGGATATAAAATTCTCGAGTGACAGTTTTAGTTGCCATACTCCTCCGAAACGGCGAAATTTTATATTTAGACCTGAGCAGGACCTGATCGGCGGGTGCAACCGCTGAGCACATCTAGTCATCATCTGCCTAGCCTTTTCCCAACTATGTTGGGGTCGGCTTCCAGTCTAACCGGATGCAGCTAAATATCAGTATTTTACATGGAGCGACTGCCTATCTGACCTCCACAACCCAGTTAGTACTGGGTAATGCGATACCCCTTGGTAAGACTGGTTGTCAGACTTTCGGAACACTGACTACCTGTAACGATTGTCAAAGATCTACAAATGACAGCCGGGACCAACGGCTTAACGTGCTTTCCGAGGTACGGAGGAAACTCGGTATGTAACGGGTGGTCACCCATCCACAGACCAACCTAGGCAAGCGCGGCTTAACCTATAGATCGACCTGAGCGGCTGCTATTATTTAGCCACAAGCTCCTCTGGGCACACCTAGTAATCTATAAAAAACATTCCTCTGAATTTCAGACTGCCTAATTCTACGCTGATTAAAGTCAAACAATAAAATAAAAGGCTTTGTTATTTGTCTTAAAATTTTGACTGCAAAATTCTTTCCTTTTTTTCTCAGAAACGAATAAATAACTCTGTTTGAGTCTCGCCAATGGAAAAGGCTGTGTTTTCCCAATATTTTCAGAATTGCGTGGCATTTACTTTAGTTCGTTTATTTAACTTTTGGTACCAATAAATCGCAAGCTGTTGTCAATACACCCGTGTTAGGTAGTATTGTTAAGACTTATATATAATGTGTCCAGTCACGGACTAGCGATATTCTATGTACTTATAACATAACAAACATTCTAGTACTCAAATTTCTTGATTTAAAAAAAAAAAAACTACCATTTTTTTCACGATAATGTTTTGCAAAACTTTCGTTGATTTGCATATTTTAATTTTGTTTTCTAAAGTTATAAAAATGTAAGCTCATCATTTCTTAATTTAAACGATAGACAATATTGTTGCCCTCTGAATAAACATTTGAGACCCAACACTTTCAGAGATATGATTATTTTTTGTACACGCATATAGAATATCTCAAAATGGCTGCCAAAAAGTGGGGAAGTGAATTAGATCCAAGTGTGTAGCGTAATAGTATATTAAAACACTGGTTACATAAGTATCTAAAATATCGCTAGTCCATGACCGGACACATTGTATAGAGCAGAAAATGTTTTTTTTTGCTGATGCTGTCTTCAAAGAACTTCCCCCGCTCTGGGAGGCGCGGGGTGGAGTGCCAGACTTGTACTGACTAAAACCCCGTGTTCCCTCTATTGCCCTTTACGTTCCGGGACCGCGGTATCTATTTCGAACAACCCGCAACTCCGGACAGAAAATGTCTTACACTGTTATTAGCTTTCATGGTTCTTAAGACACTGTGCCAGTAATGCGCGTAGCAAGACACTAAGAAAGTGGGGAGATAGATTTATCTGTTCCTCGATTTTTTTTTCCACCCGCATTCTTTAGTCATACCGCAATCGTGGCACAGGCAACATCGTCGAAATATCGCGAGCTCACAATTAAATATATTCCGTAAGTGACAGTGTTTGTTTATCTTGTCGATATGGACGCCAAAGGAGTATCTGAGGATCGTATCAGGTGGCTTCAAGTAGTTTCTGCTTACCCCCATAGGAAAAAGTGGAAAGGGTATGATTTTCACTACCCAGTTGCTATTTAAGAATCTGTATTTTATTACACAATAAGTTTTATTGACAATCCAGTAAAATTACGTTACAAAGTCTGACTCACCATCTGGCGAAGGTATACAAATTAAGACATGAACAAAAAAAGTATTCATTACGACACTTGGAAATTAAATTTCTGTCCTTTCATTTCTATCATTAACATTGGCGATAAAACGTTTGGCTTTATTGCCAAAAACATTCTCAATCATGGCATAAAATCGGAACATGAATACAAATTTTATCAGAAAAATAACCACTGTGGAAAAGTACCCGCCAATTTATTTCCAATACGAAACACCGCGGCGTTTATGCAAAAATATTTTCAATAAACTTATTCATCACGAGTATTCCGAATCAACTAGCTCATTGAAATTAATAAAGATTCGATTCAGAAAAAAAAGTTACCTCAACATCGCGTGAGTTCGTTCACAACGATCTATTTAAACGTAACGATCGTTCATTCCCAAACTTGAGTGAGTGAATGAATGAATGGCTAATGGAGCAAGCGCTCAGGTGATTTGGAAATTTCCAATGTCATTGCCGACTTCAACTAATGACAAACGGAGTTACAATTGAATTTTAAGAAGTCTAAATAAATGATAATGCTGTCAAAGTTGATAGAATTCTTTGTGTAGGCGGGTACTTCTGAAATTAGTAATGTTCCTATTCTTAAAGAGCTCCTGAAATTGGGTCTCTTACTAAGTGGATTGGAAATATCAAAGTCTGTGTAAATCTGAAGAGGTCTCCACTGCTTTGAATAAGTACGTTATATTAAAATATGTCCTTTACGCTCTGTCAAATATTATAATAAATAATAGGCTCTGTAGAGAAACTTTCTACTTTGAATTTTGTTGATATGACTCGTGGTTAGTTGCTTACTATGTTATTTTTTTAAGTGCCTAAATTCAAAGGGGTTAGATTTGTAAATTATGTTCTTCTGACCAGACATAACTCTTTCATCATCTGTAGACATCACTAAAATATCTACCATCGCACATTATATATTGTCAACCCAGTTTCGTTTGTTTTGAAATGCGATGCGACCAAGCGAGGCTATCAAGCTGCGTTTACACCTAGGCAAATTAGGTCAAACTGCGAAAAAACAGGAACATTATTGTATATTATTTTTTCCTATAAGTGAAAACGAAGCCTCGTTTGTGATTGTGCTTAAATAAATTCACGAAGAAACAAGTAAAAAATTTAACAACTGTTTCATTTTCATAAATTCAGAGAATTATTTTTATACTACAATTCCACGTGATTAAAAACTCATACCAATTTAAGTCATAACCGAGTAACAAAAGAAATACCCGCCACGAAAAAAACTCAACGAACATTTTCATATCGAAGCTCGTAATTCAAATTTCAATTTCGAATGAACTGTCATGACACGATGTCAGCCGAAGCGGTTGTCCAATGAGAATGCATTACTGATTCTGCGGGGACTGTCCCAATCAAAACGATGTAGGGTAGCAGAATAAAACCAATCGGGTAATTGAGTTTCAGAATGTTTCAATTAATGGCTGAAACTTTCAGCGTAATGAGTTTTATCTGATATTGTTCGTCTGTTTGAGTTGTTTTTTAATTGGGTATTATGATCCGGTTTCAGTATGGATTATGGATTTTATGGTTTATTAATTGTTTCGTGGTTGTTGTTATGTTCATATTTTGGGCGTTGGTAGGAGATAAAAGAGATGGTTGCTTTTTACTATAATTGAATATTACGGGGTGTGTTGTATGTTTATTTTTCTTTGTGAATTATGAAATCGTTGTTGAAAATTAGCACTACAATTTGTATTGAAATTTGCTGCAGTAGCATTCGCAGCAGAATGTTGCTACATGAATATAATTAATTTCTGTCTCACTCATCACGAAATTTCAGAAACTACAAGTGAGGGGATTCTTTTAGGACGTTAGTGCTTAATAAGAATGGATTTTGCAAAATTTAACCCCAAATGGGGGCAAAATGGGTGGCAAAGTTTTTATTTTATTTAAATTTTGTTTAAAATGCATCCTTTGTTTTGTGTCTTGCACTCCCTGAACTAGATTCGAATTGTTGAACCGCGGGAGGGCCCTGGTGACCCGTAATACAGATTTTTTACTTAAACCTATGTACTTCAGGCACCAGTCTCTCGCAAAGTTAACGTTTTGACCATGCATTTCTGTAAAGCTAGAATTAAGTAACTTGTGTAGAGAAAATAAACGATTTTATTATTATATTATTATGAGAAAACGCGATTCCTTCGCCGGAATGACTTGAAACTTTCATAGGCATTCTTTCAAGAAATTAATACACTAAAAATCGCGTTACGGCACTAAGAAGTTGAGTAGCGAGCGAAACCGCTAGGCACTAAGTTTGTAATATATGGCGATAGTCTTGTAGGTTTTATCGCTATCCATAAAAAAAATACGTGGGATTTTAATGGTGCGGTGGGTGGTGGTATTATGTGGTAAATTATTTTTATTCTTTGTCGATAATATACTTTACTGATTGTAATTATTTTATATTACCTAGTCTGCATATAAAGGGCTGACTACCGTCATAAATAAATCGTAATTTATGTTTATTTCTGTAAATTGGTTTGAAAAAAATATTTTAACACGACTTTTACTACATAGGTAGGTGGGGCCAGTGTTTTGTGCTTGAGTACTCTAAGAATAAACAGCCAAAATAACTTAGAGGTCTCTTTTAAGTTCCAGGCTTTGGTAATGTCTTAGGAAGACCACGCAGATAGTGTATTTTTTTGCGGATGGAAAATCAGCAAATGACTTCTAAATTAGCAAATTACTCGCTCTAGGGCCTAGAGCAAAACATGTTCTTTCTTTTGCCCTTTATGTTCCGGGACCTTTATGTTCTTTTTGAACAACCCGCAACCCCGGTGGGACGCAGATAATGTCTTAGTGTTTTGAAGAAATAACCATACAAATTTAAGTCCACTTATGCCCCGTTCCAATAAACAAAAACGACTCGTTTTGCTTACGGATAGTTGTAGAACTCATAGAATCATTCAGTGAAAGCATTTTGTCAGTTATCGTGCAGATCGACTCACACTCCCGATATTAAATATACAGAAATGTTAAATCAGAACTAAATAAATGAAAGTCAAACTGAACATTGTTCTAACACTAGCTACTGGTCGACAACTAACTAATTTCTGACCGCAAGCCGTTTGCTACGTGACCACTCCATTAATCTAAAGCCAATGTAGCAGCTAGGTTGAGGTTTTGTGGTTAGATTTGATCTTAAGGTAAATATAGTGACCCTGTCAACCAAATGTTCTGTACTAGCTTAACCGAAGCTACGCTCGCATCAAATTTGGGGTAACACAGTTCTCCTTTCCTGATTTGCAGGTACCTGCTATCTGCAGCTTTTGCCCTTGTGCCCTATTGATTTGTAATAGCAAAGCTATGTTGTCCCTATTCTTCCCTCTTTCTCACTTTAAAAAAATAGCCTATGTTCGTCTCCAGGGTCCCAACTATCTCTGTACCAAAATTCATCAAAATCGGTTTAGCCATTTAGGCGTAAAGACGTAACAAACAAACAAACTCACTTTCGCTTTAATAATATTAGTATGGATTTCAAACTTGGTCACTCTACGCAAAAATAATTGGTGAAAAATCACAATCAAAATATTGGCACAGTGGTTGAGCGATTGACTGCTGCGCTGCGTGTCGCGGGTTCGATCCCCGCACGGAACAAATATTTGTATGTCCTACATTGTAGTTGTTTCATGTAGGCCGTTTGTGTATGTGAGTTTTAATGTTTGTAAACGCATTTTCGATACAGGAGAAATTCCTGAGTGTGAGATAAAGTAAAAAAAATAGTGTAACTACTAATATCAGCTACTGAATTGAATTCGCCCTAGTTACAAACTCCGCTCAACAATCAACGGAGCCAACGTCCACCATCCGTCCATTAGGCCAGGTCTGCAAACACAGACTATTATAAATTAATGAGTTCACACTAATTACCAACTGTGATTGTTTACAACATGGCGTCGTAGGCTCGACATGTGTGAAATTATTCATGGAAACAGAAATGCGAGGCGAAATCCTGCTAGTGAAATTTTCCGATCACATGCATTGACGCTTTTGGGAGTAAGCCTTTGATGTCCTACTACAGATTGGTAGTTGTACTTGAGTTCAGTTTAAAATCTGGATTTCAGTCAGCAGAAATCAACTTTGAGGCACATACCGCCCAGTAATGGACGACCGTTATAAATTTATATGATGTGTTTAATTGTCTATGGGCCAATCTAGCTTCGAACTTCTTTTTTTTTAAATCTATGTCTTATTTTCTCAGTTTGATATTTTTTGTGTTAGTTCCTGTTTTATGTCTTTTGGTGCATCACATAAATGATTTATTTATCTATCTATTTTGAAATTTTTGCCTTAAGTAACTTTCTCAGCAGCAGCTACGCGGTTTGGTCTTATGCGGTTGATGGTAATGGCGACATATGGGACACCTTTGCGTAAGACATAACAGGGATAACTTATCAAGCATGCTTACGTATTAATTTAATATTGCTGTGAATTATTGAGTCCAACGTTTAGCTGTCAAGTTCTACGCGTTATATAATGTCAAATGTGAGCATCCTTGCACTCTGTGATTGACACGTTCATAATTAGAACGCTGTCAGTCAAAATTATTTTCCACTAACTTTTGCCTGCAGCTACGCTCTTATAATGGAGGTGAATTAACCTACAGGAACGTTGAATATACTCTTTGTTAATAAATTTTCGAAGTCTAAACAGTAGTTCGGAATATAGCTCCGTACAACCAAACATACAAACTTTACGTCACTATAAAATTATTATAAACGGATGAACGTTTCCAATGTTTTAGTATCTGTTTTGTTTGGTTCGTGATTGATATTTTAAGTAGCATCTTAGAATTCGGCGGGTTGGTTCAAAAGAGATACAGAAACACGCAAAAGAAGGGACATGGATGTATTTTAGTCAGTACAAGTTTGACAATCTCATAAGCTCCGCCCAGAACGGGAGGAGAATGATTTCCCATTCGAAAATAAAAGAATGCGGTTGTAAACATTATTTTTTCATTTTCATATCGTTCGACATGATTAAAAAGATTTCTTTTCAGCCAATGAAAAAAATTGCTTTAAAAAAAAGAAAACAATGAACGTACCGAGTGATGGACAACAATGTTATTCTTTGAAGTCGAATTTGGAACAGAAAATTAAAAAGAAACAAACGTCTTCTGGTTCTCTATGAGTTATTATGAATTATTGTCAGAGATATTTTCTTTAGAGGTTTTTATGCTCGTTAGAAATAATTATATCAATTCGAAATCTTGAAAAATTATTAGATGTTTATTCTTTCATCTTTTTATTTTGTTTTATGTTGAACACATTTTTATTGCTTTCATCTGTTACTGTGTTAAAAAAAAGGCAGGTCAACCTATTCTAAACTATTAAAACCTGATCTCTCTATTACGGATCCCACACCGTAGTAGAAAGATCAGGTTAAAATTGTTGAGTATTTAACCCTTAATTACTCGCATGGGGTCAATGCATTTTCGGATGAAAAAATGTAAAAGTACTTGGCGCGGCTCGATTCCCCCCGCGCTCTCGGTAGCTTCATAACGCGCGTCTAAGTTTGTATTTTAGTAGCGACTAATATGACTAATATGTATTAAAAAACCGGCCAAGAGCGTGTCGGGCCACGCTCAGTGTAGGGTTCCGTAGTTTCCCGTCCGTCACAATAAGTGTTCCCACTTATGAGTTTAAAGGTGGAGGAGCGTGCAATGTTGCACGTTCCGCGGTAGGCGCTCCAACAGTTTTTGTACAAAAGAGACAAAAAGTTGTACAAAATACAACTTTTTGTCTTTTTTGTACAAAAACTGTTGTGTCAATCAAGTTCAAAATGATTTTCCTAGAAAGTCCTTATAAAGTTCTACTTTTCAGATTTTTTCCATATTTTCTAAACTTATGGTTCAAAAGTTAGAGGGGGGGGGGGGGACACATTGTTTTTTACTTTTGGAGCGATTATTTCCGAAATTATTGACATTATCAAAAAATGATTTTAGTAAACCCCTATTCATTTTTAAATACCTTTCCAACAATATATCACACGTTAGGGTTGAAATTAAAAAAAAAACATCCCACCTTACATATAGGGTGGCTACCCTAATAAAACATTTTTTTCCAATTTTTATTTTACCACTTTGTCGGCGTGATTGATATACATATTGGTACCAAATTTCAGCTTTCTAGTGCTAACGGTCACAGAGATTAAGCGAGGACGGACGGACAGACGGACGGACGGACGGACAGACAGACATGGCGAAACTATAAGGGTTCCTAGTTGACTACGGAACCCTAAAAACTACTCATATTATTTGGGGTCATCTGTGACCCCATGCGAGCAGTTATGTAATGTTATTTGTGCGAGTAATTAAGGGTTAACCTAGTTATAAAGTTAAATTCCGGATTCATAGCTAATAATAATAATAAATACCCAGTTAATTTCTAGATAACCAGACATTCATATAACGTAGATACAGGAAATCTGCCGCGGGTCGATAACCTCACAAATTAATGTAGAACCGTAACGAGTTAACCACTAACTAACTAATTAGGTACTGTCTGTTTACATACTTAATAAGACGGTAATAATCTAATTTATTCTTGGAAAACGGAGTTGGTTCCGGGAAATATCTACCACGTTGTTATGATAGCGTAATAATAGAAAGGTATATACATCAACAGTAAAAAATTGCATAATCCTTACTAATATTATAAAAGCGAAAGTGAGTTTGTTGGTTTGTTACGTCTTCACGCCTAAATGGCTAAACCGATTTTGATGAATTTTAGTACAGATATAGTTGGGACCCTGGAGACGGCCATAGGCAATTTTTTTAAAGTGAGGGAGAAAGAGGGAGAAAGAGGGAAGAAAAGGGAGAACTTAGCTTTGCTATTACAATAAATAAGGTGCAAGGGCAAAAACTACAGGTTGCAGGTACCTGCAAATCAGGAAAGTGGAACTGTATTACCCTGAATTTAATGCGAGCAAAGCCGCGGGCAAAAGCTAGTAAAGGTTCTATTAATAAAACTGTTTACTTGGTTTTCAGGAAAATTTTAATAAAACTTTTCAGTTTTAATAAAACTCAACATAAGCGCGATACTGTCCTACCGGGATTGCGGATTTATAATAACTACCCCACGGATCGATCTTGAGGTTAAGCCGCGCTTGCCTAGGTTGGTTTGCGGATGGATGACCACCTATTACATACCAAGTTTCCCCCGTGCCTCGGAATGCACGTTAAGCCGTTGGTCCCACCTATCATTAGACGTTAAACAAATATTTGTTCTGTGTGAAAGTCCAAAACTTTATCCCTCAAATTAAACGAAAATTGCAACGATATAACGGATTTATTTTAAATAAGTTTTTGGTTCACCCGTCAAATCACGAATGCTCACACTGTGCCTCGCCTAAACGTTCAAAAGACATTCAAAGTGTTGCCATACTAAACTCTCGATACAATACAATTCAATAATTTTCGACTAATATAAAAAAAACTATAAGAACTACTATTTATTATTTGCTTATGCTTAATTGTAATACAAATACATTATAGGTACTTATGGTTGCAAGCTAGTTAGGATATTATTAAAATACCCACATCTTGCCTAAATAACCTTACATGTGTGAGGATCGAACCCGCGACACGCAGCGCAACAGTCGTCCTCTCAGTCATTGCGTAAACCGTGCTATTGTGAGATATTGAAAGCAGAATAACTCGTGGTTACCTACCTACTTAATTTAAGATAAATAGCAACCTTACCTTACCAATGAAACAAACCCTACAATAAACAAACACTCAATAGAAACCGTTCTCAATATAATTCACATAACAGATCCAATTGAATGCGACACCAATTGAATTTAGGCATGTAAATAACTTGAGAGGTTTAAATACATTCACTTGTGAGGAAATCTATTTACTTGGGGGAATGGAAGCCGCCATTATTGTACATACGACGTCACATCAACTTTTAACAAACCAGTTTATGCTGATCTCTCAACTACGTATCGTACACGGTAGATTTCCCGTACGATGAGAGGTCTGCATAAACTGGTTTTGTGTAAGTCGATGTGCTGCCGTGTCTACCTACTAGCAGAAGGAAATACGTTGCTAACTAAGTATGCGACTAGCTTTTGCTCGTGACGTTGGCTGCGTGAATTTCGGATTGTACAACTTATATCTATCCTTCAAGATGGAATTTTGGTTAAAAGCTTTTAAATGGTGGATTGGAAAAAAAACATATCGAAAAGGCTTCCGTTTGGAATTTGTCATCGAGAAAAAGTTCACTGATCGACATTACTTATAGCAGTGGGCTCCTTTGCAAGCCAACTATCTTTTATCAGATTATTCAGAAATCCTTCTGAAGTGCGAAGAAAGTTTCTGAAAATGTTGTCTCCTGGGCATACAGTTTTTCGTTATTCTGAAGTAGAAAATCTTGTGCAAACTTTATTTTTCATCTAGCATTCGAGGGTGTGTGCTTGTCCTTGTGTTGTACAAAACTTGTTGCAGTTTCCGAAACTTCGCAGATTTTTTTTAACCTTTTTTGTTTAAAGATACGTTGTCCCAGACTAGGAATTTCTCCTGTATCGTGGGTGCGTTTACAAACATTTAAACTCACATACATAAACAGCCAGACTCGAAACAACTATCTACAGGTCACACAAATACTTTTTCCGTGCGGGAATCGAACCCGCGACACACAGCGCAGCAGTCAATCGCTCAGCCACTGCGTCAACCGTGTCGTCCTACTTAGCCCACTGCAGCAAAATTAATATAAGCCTTTCAAACTCGACCATTTATTTCAATTAGACCATAACAGGCACTTTTGAATGCCAAAAAACAAAAGAATGAAGCTACATTCCCAGATATACAATGATTAATAACTTGTTAAAATACTGTAGTTGCCCATTTAGTTCAAATGAATGAATGAATAAAGTTTATTTCGGGTGGCATATACCCATAGTATAATATTGTTAGACATGCACAGACATACATTAAAACAGATTCAATATCATTAAAACAACTCAAAACTTTAAAAAAATAAAACAAATACAAACGACATCAAACCGCGTACAAATTTCCTAAATAACTACTCTTACTAAATTTATTAAGTTAATGAACAATCGCATTCGCCTACGCAATATAAAACTTACGTTAACATAAACTTTATGATCCTGGCAATAAGGATGTAGATGGCACGTAAAAATGTTTCGTCGGTGAAAACCGCTATTTCAGTACATGGAGTTGTTTGTTTTATTTAAGTGAATGATTTCCATACAGACACTGTAATGGAAGGAAAACAAATTCTATTGGGAACTTGCCTTTCATTGCGTTTTGTGTTCACTGATGTCAAAAACTAAGACTTCAAATTCAAATTTCAAATTCATTTATTAATTTTGTGAACACATGGTACAATATTAAATGTTCTATAAAAAAAAATTGATCCTTACAATGTCCCGCCAAAGGCATACAAAATGGTTAATTAATTTAATTGTTCATTCAGGTTATAAACAAAAATAATAATACTACAAATACTAATAATAAAATGTTATGTCTAAATTAAAACTAAATGTCAATAAGTAGTGTTAAGGCTTCTACACACACGCGCGGCGCGGCAAGCGGCGATAAAATCTCCGTAGAACAATTACTATGAAACTATAAAGATAAAGATCTGCTTTTCGATAAGCGAGTTTGGGCTGCGACACGCGACAACTCTGCGGCAGAAAAAGAACATTTTGTATGAAGCGGGCTCTGTCGCCGCGGCTGTGTGAACCGCGGCGCGTTGTGGCAAGCTGCGGCATCGACTCGGTGATCGACTACTCGATCCTCTCTATCTCGAAAAGGGGTAGGTTAGGATCCCAACCTATCCATTTCGTTCCCAACCTATCCATCGCTTCATACAAAATATTCTAGGCGTCTTTTGTTTTTCTGCCGCAGAGTTGTCGCGGCGTGTCGCAGCCCAAACTTGCGTATCGAAAAGAAAACCTACGACGCAACGTGTCGCGCCGCGACAGTGTTAATGGTGGCATGCGTTTTTATAGTAAATGTTCTACGGAGATTTGAAATCAAAAGGATAAGTTAGAATTTTTCGAAAGCTCAAGATCGAGTAAATAACGCCTGCCGCGCCGCGCCAGTGTGTGAGGCTCTGCGGCACAGCTTTGTCGCGGTGCGACAAAACGCGCCTGTGTGCAGGAGCCTTTATAGTCAGTTTCCTGAGGCATGCCATATTCGAGTTTAATGTCAATCACCTTAATATTATTGTTCAATTAAATGTCAATATTAATTATTAAATTTGTCATTCAGAAGGGTTACCATGACATCTAACATTAAAACACGGGCCTGTTGGTCTAGTGGTTAGTGGCCCTGACTGCTGAGCCGGAGGTCGTGGGTTCGATTCCCACCCAGGACAAACTTTGTGTGATGAGCATGATTGTTTGTTCTGTGTCTGGGTGTGATTTATCTATAATATGTATGTATTTATAAATTATATAAGTATGTATATCAGTTGTCTGGTTACCATAACACAAGCTCTGCTTAGCTTGGGATCAGATAGCCGTGTGTGAGTTGTCCCAAGATATTTATTTTATCTTATAGCAGTTCCTATTCCTGTGTGAGAAAGAGATGGTGCTAGACACCCTGTATAGCTCTGTATATCTGTCTCTTTCCCTTAGTGGAATGAGTTCTGCTTTAAAACGTCATGGTAGGGTAGCAGGTATTCATTGATAGAATAATATGCCTTGTAGACTTACTTTACACGTTTCAATCGCGTCCATAATAACATCTTCAAAATTCACTATTTACCTTGAAATCTCAACAAAACATGGCAAATAGACCGACCAAACAACTCAACAAATATACAGGAATCCTATTCAAAATTTCAATTGCTCCATACATATTGACCGTCCATACTATGAATGAATGGATAGGCCGTTTTCTAATGACTTCAAAACAAATTTGTAAAGGAAACCATCTACGTACATACTTGGAAAACTCTTCAGTAGAATATAGGTAGGTACCTAATTCAATCTCTCGCTGCTTTTGTAAGAACTTGTTTTTGTCAAACTTTCTCGTGGATTGTAGAATGACTATCGTATCGTGTACTAAAGCTCTGGACAGTGATTTTGAATTTTTATTCGACTATGTTATGTAAGGTTCTGTGTTAGACCGTATTTTTTAATGTATGTTCACAGTTCACTTTGGGCCGAGTTTCGTAAATTATTTTATTGTTCGAAAGGGTATTTTGAGGTGGTCCCATATCAATTTTATTTATATTACTTAGGTTACTTTATAAGTCGTCTATAATACATATTTTTTTCTACTAAGTCTATATGGATGATCTGGACTTGATGCCAGGTGAAAGAAATACCGCGGCACGAAAACGTAAAGGGCCATAGAAGAAACATGGGTGGGTTTTAGTCAGTACAAGGCTACTACTCCCAGAGAGCTGATGATGACGATGATGATGACGATTGAAAAAAGGCATTGGTGAATGATAACATTGTGAGGAAACCTTACAATGAATATAAGTTTGAAATCAGCAACCTGCCTTAAGGCGCGGTAACAAGCTAATCTTTAGGTATTCGCGGAAGTGAGGCTAGCTGCCTACTGGGCATGGTCTGACAAAAGTACACGACAGTATTGCATCAAAAGAATAGAAATAAGGTCGAAAATATTTTGGTGTTTGATTTTATTTGAATATCATGTCCGCCAAAATGTAGGTCATTTTGCAGTTTTAATTGAGTATAAAAAAATTCAGTTTCGTGTTTGAAAATTTTTAGATATCTCTTTAGTCTATAACATTTCCTTTGTTATAGATATAAAAAATATGATGGTTGTCGCTGAAAAAATTGAGAATTTTGAGACGAAACAATTTTTTTCGTGGTCTTTTTAAACATTTTTTTTTCGTAGTACTAGACCATTTTTGTGAACTGATTTTGTTTAAGTCTTTACTTTATGTATTGAACTATACACGGTATTTTTTTTTTGGCTAGTGGCATGTACAGATACGGCTAACTTCGCGACGAAAATCTAGACGTTTTACGAAGTGTTTGCTTTGTACAGCGCCTTAAGCAAGCGTGGTGATCAATGCTCATGCCTTCTCTATGAGAGGCTTTTGTCCAGAACTTGGACAGTTAAAGGCTGATATTATTATATTCAGTTTTCGTTTATTTATTCTTTTACATATTTTTTCATATTTTTACAAATTTCTTATCAAAAAAACATTATTTTAAAAATATAAAAATAGTAGTCCACCGGTATCGGGAACAGGGTCCAAGCTACCGGCGGTCAGGGCTCTAGAGAAAGGAACCTCCTAACAATACGAGCCGTGTCCAGGAGTACCGCTTTCTGTATCAAGCCTTTGAGCTGCCTAACGAGAGCCTCCTCAGGTATTGGTCGAGGCTCTTGGCAATTAAGCCATTGGCAGATAAAAAAATATACATAGTTATTTTATTATTTTTATTAGTGCTTTGAGAAAATCACACGGAGTTAACCTTCGTGCCGCCGTAATGTTTGACATAACTATACCCCAATACTAATCGCATTCTTGGGACTGTCTGAGAAGTTCTAAACTATTTTCCGTATTCGGGTATTTAATACTTAAACTTGAGTTTCATGAAGGTATATTTCATGTTAAAAGTTTTAATGAAATAATCAAAAAACTGGATATTGCGTACAAGAATTCTGGATTATATTTAACTAGCTTTTGCCCGCGGCCTTGCTCGCGTTAAATTTGGGGTAACACAGTTCCCCTTTCCTGATTTGCAGGTACCTGCTACCTGTAGTTTTTGCTTTTGCGTCTTGTTTATTGTAATAGCAAAGTTAGGTTTTCCCTTTTCTTCCCTCTTTCTACTTCATTTCTCTTTTTTTACAAATAAAATAGCCTATGTCTCCAGGGTCCCAACTATCTCTGTACCAAAATTCATCAAAATCGGTTTAGCCATTTAGGCGTGAAGACGTAACAAACAAACAAACTCACTTTTGCTTTTATAATATTAGTAAGGATTCTCGGTTTCCTTGGGAACTTTTTTAAAATGTCAATTTCGTACGTTTTGTATGAAAACAAATTAAATCTATCACGCTTGACGAACCGCCACTTTGAGCGGCCGACGCAGTAAAAATTAAAATGGTTATAAAATCATTTGAGTGGACTGTTTTAATTGCAGTTCCAATTGCTTTTTATTTTTATGTTCTTTTTGTATATGGAGGTATGTTTCTGTAGGTACAGTTTATGTTATGGAAGAGTATTTTGTGGCTTTGTAGCTGAACTTTCAATCGGTAATAGATTCCATTAGTACGATATCATTACCTGCTTAAACTTTTCCAAACTAGGTATATTAAAATAAAATAAAATTTCTTTATTTCAGACTCAGTAGAATCCATTATTGTTAGTGAATTAGTAACAGAAATGCTTAAATACTATGTTAGTGTTATTAGTAGGTACTACTTAATAACATGAACCTATAGCTAATTTCACCCAGTGCCTTTGAATGGGGCAGTCGGGCCTACCAGCAATCATTTTCAGGATGCTGTTACGAGTGTTACGCAAGCGTTGCAGTAAGGAAGCCGCTTTCTTTTTCGGGTGAGCTGCAGCAAACATTCCCGACGCACTACAACGCCGCGGCAACCGCAACAGCATTCTGAAAACGTTATACAATCTGATGATTTGTATCCTCGCCAAAATTTAGGAGGTGCTAATAAAAGTCATAAATAATCAATTAAAATTACGGTACCTGATCAATAATAATATACGGTGCTTTTATGATCTGTCTCTGTTTGTTTAAATTTAACAGTATTACAGAATATCTCCACTTCAAAAGTACAGAATCACCTACAGAACAAACAGAACAGTGTACGTGACCGTCGGCGCATACGTAATTCGCGTAAAGCTAGGAGCAGATCGTCCGAGTGTAGTGAACACTTACCGATTTCCGAAAATACGAAAAAAGTAAAAAAAAACCTACTTATTTTATTATCGATTCGAGAATCATTAGCATAGTTACGTCCTTGAATTTGGCGAGGATGCAAAACAACACGCTGTATATTGGGGTCCGCTTGCAGTTTTACCGAATACAGACGTGTACCAGTATTTTATATGCAGCTACTGCATCTGACCTACATCACCCAGTACTGGGTAATATAATAATGGCTGTTAGACTTTCGGGCCACTGAAACTATAATTTAAAAAAAAAACAACCTTAAAAAAAGGTTTAGAATTTTATTACGCTGCAACCGTTTTTAATCGTTTATATCAATTTCATTGTTGAAGCTTCATCATTTTTATTATTGTTTGTTTTGTTTTGTTTAGTGCCAGAACTTTTTAAACGCAAAGAGATTTTATATCTACTTTTTAGGTTTCCGATACTCAAACAGAACCCTAAAAGAATCACTTTATTGTTCGTCTGTTTGTTTCAAACTCTAACTCAAAAGTATTTATTTCAATTAGACCATAACAGGCACTTTTGAATGTCAAGAAACAAAATGTTGAAGCTACAGTCACGGTCACAAGACATAATAACTTGTGAAAGCACTGTAGTTGCCCATTCCAAAGCGTTGATCTCTATGGAGAAGAATGGGCAAGAAACTCCATGGACACTCTTTTTAATTATAATATTATTACAAAATCGCATTTACATCATTCATGTTGAGATTATACAAATATGTAAGAACGATGTAGAAAGACGTGCATAGTAAGATAACGTCACGGTAAGTTTGTAGGTATATCAAAATACTTTATCGCGAGAACGCGTGGAAGTATCAAGTTGAAATTAAAATCAAGATCTGTGGTTTTTTAGAGCTGTGAAAAACCAAGCTTCTAAATCTATGCAGTCAAAAAATATGGTCGTTTTTGTTATTAGTTTGTACGGGGTGTGTCCGATTCACATTTTTAACCGTTAATATCTGATATCTAATATCTGATGTTAATATCTGAAAGATTAGAATAACGAACATTACTTAAGCTTTCCTGATTTTCAACTGTATTTAAAATGCCACTTAGGTATAGGATAACTTCGGTGACGAGACCTGGTTACTATTTCACAGAGAACATCTCGCGATATCCTCGAATAAAAAAATAAAAAAAGCCTTTTGTTTCATGCATTAATAAGTTTTGACGGGCCTGTTGGTCTGGTGGTTCGTGGCCCTGACTGCTGAGCCGGAGGTCGTGGGTTCGATTCCCACCCAGGACAAACTTTGTGTGATGAGCATGATTGTTTGTTCTGTGTCTGGGTGTGATTTATCTATAATATGTATGTATTTATAAATTATATAAGTATGTATATCAGTTGTCTGGTTACCATAACACAAGCTCTGCTTAGCTTGGGATCAGATAGCCGTGTGTGAGTTGTCCCAAGATATTTATTTATTTATTTTATTTAGTTTTACATTAATGCATGAAACAAAAGTGTAGTATTTACTTAATATTAAAAAATAACAGTTGATAAAATATATTCATCTTCGTTTCAATTATTTAAAAATACCTAGTGATTATTACGTTGTACATATCTTTTTGAGGGCCTTTAAGATTCAGTTCTCCGAACCTATTTTTGTGCCAACCATACGAACAAAAACTAACCAGCACCACTTTTCCACATTTCTAGGTACAAATTATCCATTTATTCTCTCAAATACGGCCGTCCATAACAAAAAGGTTCGTTCTGGAACGTTCTACGAGTTTTTGCTTTGTTTTTGGAAAGCGTTTTCGTGTTCTTCACAATTAATGAATAGTTCGCTGGAGGAAACTTTTCTTCATGCCATTTTATCTGTCTCGTCTTATATCTCTTAGTGCTTTTTAAGTATATACTTATTTTTTTATTTATTTAGGTGTTGCCTAAGCAAGCATACTTCTGGCAACACCTAAATAAATAAAAAACCAGCCAAGCGCGAGTCGAACTCGCGCACCATTTAGTTTTGACTGCGTAGACTAAGGCACGTCGCCCACACGACCAACAGTCGAGGCGCAGTAGAGGCGCGGGCGCATTAGGCGCGTCGCCCACAAGATCAACAGTCGAGATGTAGTTGAGGCGCAGGCACGCCGCTACGAGATTTTCTTCGTCGTATGGGCGACGCGCCTAACACACCCGCGCCTCTACTGCGCCTCGACTGTTGGTCGTGTGGGCGACGCGCCTAACACGCCCGCGCCTCGACTGCGCCTCGACTGTTGGTCGTGTGGGCGACGCGCCTAACACGCCCGCGCCTCGACTGCGCCTCGACTGTTGGTCTTGTGGGCGACGCGCCTAACGCGCCTGCGCCTCGACTGCGCCTCGATTGTTGGTCGTGTGGGCGACGCGCCTTAGAGGGTTGATTTTTTCACAGCTCCAAGGGACCATAAGCTTGGGTATATGATTTTTATAATTTCAACTTAATACCTACATGGGTTCTATATATAAAGGTTGTTTGAATGCCAGACAGCTGGCGGACAACCAACTGATCCTGTAAAGGTTCCTTCACTTTTCCTTATGAAGAACGGAAACCAACCAAGAATCAGAATCAATTTTTGATTGTGAATGGACTGGTACTTTCATAACTCCGTTAGGGCTCTGTTCCATTACAGCACCAACTAAATGGTAATAAAAATATCACCAAGATTGGGCGAAAATGCAAAATCAGAGAAAGAACTGTAACTGCGTGGAGTGACAAGAATGTATAAAGTAAGGAATCCTTACTAATATTATAAAAGCGAAAGTGAGTTTGTTTGTTACGTATTCACGCTTAAATGACTAAACCGATTTTTATGAATTTTGCTCCAAATATAGTTGGGATCCTGGAGACGAACATAGTATACTTTTTTTTTTAAAGTGAGAATTTAGGGAAAAAGAGGGAAGAAAAGGAAAAAATTAGGTTTGCTATTACAATAAATGTGGCGCAAGAGAAAAAAACTACAGGTAGCAGGTACCTGCAAATCAGAAAAGGGGAACTGAGTTACCCCGAATTTAACGCGAGCGAAGCTGCGGGAATAAGCTAGTAAGTATATAAAAGGATGTTTGAAAGTTGCGCCTGGTACAGAAAAAATAAAGGGACTCGTTCGTCTTGGTATGGACATGTAATGAGAAGGGACGAAGCACATATTGTGACTAAAAGAGTGATAGATAGAATGTTGATGGACGAAGAGTGAGAGGAAGGCCAGAGAAAAGATGGATGGATTGTGTACGGAATGGTATGAAGGCGTAAATTACAATTTAGTCTGACAGGGGAGAATAGAAGAAGAAAATCATTTTGTTCTAGTGTGTCAAGATCGTTAATAAGGAAAAATGTGCCTTTGGATTTATTTGTGAAAAATTAACATTAGTTTTCTTTGTTTTCTTCTTGCGAAGTCACAGATGTGTAATTTGCTTGTTACTTGTTTTTCCAATTGAAACTGGAGTCTACTCGTCTATTTGTATCATACTGTTATCATAGTATTCTGAAGATGTTTAACTTAGTAATAACAGAAGCAACTTAATTGAATATCTTTGTTTCTAAAAACACTTATATACGATATAATTTTGGAAAACAATTTGATTCATTCGCTACCTAAACGAAAATTCGTTTTCAAAGGCTCGAATACGTGGGTATTTTTTTATACTTTTCTATTCTGTTGCCATCTCTTATGAAATCCTTTTTGTCTATTATCACGACACCCACAACTCTTAACACCATTGTCCAACACTATTTAACAAATTCTTTTGTAACAAACTCCTTTGTCACAAACATTGAATGTAAATATTTGAAAATAGAAACACATGCCTCAAACGTCTGGATTTTATATTGTTCCATTTTTCATTCTGTTTAAAAATAAGCCGCTTATATGTATGTAGTACAGTCATGAGAACAATATGTCTACACCTACCAAAATTCAAAAGCGAATTCCTTATGAAATAACGATTGCATCGTTGAAAATAGACCTATTTTTATAATAACTTAGACTTTCTTATAACATAGAACCCAGAGATATCAAAATACTTTGAACACAACTACGCGAAATCACAATCAAAACAGTAAAGAACAATCGGCCAATATCTTTTGACTTCGTAGACTTAGAGAGTTGATTTTTTCACAGCATCAAGGGACTACAGATTTGCGTATATGGTTTTAATTTCAACTTGATACCTGTATGAGTTCCTGACATAAACGGTCTTGACAAACACACAGACAGACAGGCGGACAACACAGTGATCCTTACGGGTTCTGTTATATCCTTTTGAACGTAACCGTAAAAAAGGACTGTGTATATAATACTAGTTTTTGCCCGCGGCTTCGCTTGCGTTAAATTTGGGGTAACACAGTTCCCCTTTCCTGTTTTGCTGGTAACTGCAACTTGTAGTTTTTGTTCTTGCGTCTTATTTATTGTAATAGCAAAGAAAAGCTTTCACTTTAAAAATAAATAGCCTATATTTGACTCCAGGGTCTCAACTATCTCTGTACCAAAATTCATCAAAATCGCTTTAGCCATTTAGGCGCGAAGACGTAACAAACAAACAAACTCACTTTCGCTTTCATAATATTAGTAAGGATTGGTGTCCACGACTGTACACGTATGACCTCGGTAGCGGATCAACTCGTGATTTGATAAAATAAACAGCTGGGTTGGTATTCTAACACAGCTGTGGAATTTGAACACCGATTATGATTTTGTTTACTTCAGAAATTATTCGGGCGTGATCAACGTTAGGTATCTATTGAGGAAAGGTTACCATAATTTAATTTTAGGTTTATCAGAGAATGATTTTATTTATTACTAGCTTTTGCCCGCGGCTTCGCTCGCGTTTAATTTCGGGGTTATACAGTTCCCTTTTCCTGATTTGCAGGTACCTGCTACCTGCAGTTTTTGCCTTTGCGCCTTATGGATTTGTAATAGCAAAGCTAAGTTTTCCCTTTTCTTCCCTCTTTCTCCCTCTTAACTCAATATTTTTTTATTTCTCAATATTTATATAAAAATAGCTTATGTCCGTCTCCAGGGTCCCAACTATCTCTGTACCAAAATTCATCAAAATTGGTTTACCCATTTAGGCGGGAAGACGTAACAAACAAACTCACTTTCGTTTTTATAATATTAGTAAGGATTTGCGTGAATTCTCGTTATCTGTATGAATTAAAATTAAAATGGAGATATCTGCTGATAAGCTTAAAGAAAACCTTGTTTTTGTATTTATCCGAGTATTTAGAACTCGTTGAAAGGGTAAGCTGTTCCGTGTTCTGGGTTGTTCGAAAGAGATACCGCGGCCCCGGAACGTAAAGGGCAATAGAAGGAACATGGATGGGTTTTAGTCAGTACAAGTATGACATTTCCCCCCGCTCCACCTAGAGTGGGGGAAGTTATTTGATGATTTTCCATCCGGAAAAAAGGGGAAGCCGTTCAAGCCTGAAAAGTGCTTCGTATCAATATTTTGATTGTTTTCAGGGGTGAATAATCAATTGTATCTCTGCCACCAATGACCAATCAGATATTCTGCGTTTATTTTTATTCAATACGTGTGAAAGAGAGAATGTTATTGGCAATGTGGGCTGCAGCTGAAAATCAGCGTCAATGTTGGTTTTATCTTGGAGCTAAAATTTATAAAAAAACAATGACATTTGAAATATCAAGTAAATCGGATGTTAAAATGAGACTAAATGTTTATATTAATGTTTATAATATTATAAAAGCGAAAGTGAGCTTGTTCGTTACGTCTTCAAGCCTTAATGGCTAAACCGATTTTGATGAATTTTGGTACGGAGATAGTTGAGTCCCTGGAGACGGACATAGGCTACTTTTTAAAACTTAAAAATGAGGGAGAAAGAGGGAAGAAAAGGGAAAACTTGGCATTGCTATTACAATAAAAAAGGCGCTAGGGCGAAAACTACAGGTAGCAGGTACCTGCAAATCAGGAAAGGGGAACTATGTTACACCGAATTTAACGCGGGCGAAGCCGCGGGCAAAAGCTAGTAATATTATAAAAGCGAAAGTGTGTTTGTTTGTTACGTCTTCACGCCTAAATGGCTAAACCGACTTTGATGAATTTCGGTACAGAGATAGTTGAAATCTTTTTTTAAAAAAGACTGTAATATGAGGAAGAAAGAGGGAAGAAAAAGGAAAACTTAGCATTGCTATTACAATAATTTAGGCGCAATGGCAAAAACTACAGGTAACAGGTAGGTAGCTGTAAATCAGGAAAGGGGAACTGTGTTACCTGAAATTTAACGCGAGCGAAGCCGCGGGCAAAAGCTAGCAAACTGTAAATGTAAAATAATCTTTAATAACAGTATTAATTAAAAATTAATTAAAATAAGCTCATTTATCCATCACAATTTATTGAAATCGACGTGTTTTCGTTTAAATATTCATATTCAGTAAGTGAAACAATCTATACATTGTCAAAACATTATACTGTCATATGTTTTGTCCCAAGTAATTAATGTAATTATATATAGGCATCTTATTGTTTCCAGTCGCGGGTATAAATTATGTGAAAACTTTTGTGTGTGGGACGAAATTGTTGTCTTAGAGACCAATATTATGAAATATTGATTATTGTAGTTTGGAATCAGATGCCTTGTTTGTGTCCATCCGACCATAAAATATTATTTCAAAATAGATTCGTATCACTTCAGTTAAAAGACAAACGTTTATTTAGTTTAGTTTGAGTTTAACTCAAATTCAAAGCGTTTATTTAAATTGGACCTTATTAAGCACTTTTAAATGTCAAAACTACAGATATCATGAAGCTAAGGCGTCAGAGGGGCCTGCCAGGGCCACCGCCTGTCAGGGTTGCGAATTGTTCGAAAGATATACCGCAGCTCCGGGAACATGGGTGGGTTTTAGCTAGTAAAAGTCTGACACTCCTCCCCGCTCCGCCCAGAGCGGAGTGAGTTGTTTGATGATTTCCCATCTGCAAAAAAAACTACAGTTCCAGTCATAAGGCAAAATGACTTTTGAAAGGACTGTAGTTGTCAATTCCAAAGCGTAGATGTCTATGGAGACGAATGGGCAAGAGACTCCTTGGAAACTATTTAATTCAAAATATCTCACAAGATCTTGATAACATAATTTAAATTGAGATTATTTATATTTTGTACGTGAGAACGATAGAGAAAAACGTGCACAAGACCGTCTAGAGTAAAAAGATTGAATCAATGGTTCAAAATAAATAAAAAACTATTTAAGTGAACCGTGGCAGCTGAGAGATGACCAGTCCCAACTGAAAGCCCCGTTCACGAACACGCATACAAGCTTAACCATTTTAAAGGGCACTAATGATCTGCCAAACTCACCACCATCAACGACATATTTGAATGAATATAACATTCTTTCAACAGCCCGCAATAGGCGTGACGAAAGATTTTAAAATCCTCTTCCATAATGTGGGTACACTTTTACTATTTCCAAAAAAAGCCTTTATTTCGGTAATAAACTTAAGTTTAACAAAGTTTGAAGCCATTTTTCTCATAAATTTTCAATAGTGCCCGAAAACAGCTCGCATGTGTCATGGCGTCGGCATGACGTCACAGTTAAATAAAAATGACATTGTTTCTATAACAACGTCCCATAAATCACATAACCGTGACGTCATACGCTGTGATCGGTGTTTCAGTCAAAATGGCCGATTGCAGTATTTTAATGTTTTATTTTATTGAAAATCTTAATAATCTGTTATTTTTAAATAAAACTAAACCTGTGTTTACTTTTTTTTTAATATGACTTCTCCCCTGTCATCACTGAATCAGCGATTTTTTTATACTGTCGTCATGCCTATTGGCTAGGTCGGTCCGCTTTTCTTTTTGACATTTCGGCACGGAGTCTAACTTGTACCCTGTTGTCATTCACTTCGAGGATTGATGGTGGTTAGAACTTAATTAATTTCCTCCCAAGTCTAATTGCACTATTAGTTAAAGATTGTCATTAAAATTCTCATCTGCCGCTAACGTCCTAATACGTCTCGGGGCGATATCAAATTCCGTAAATTATACCCCTAATGGGTTTAATTTACTGCAGTTCGATAGCGTTTTAAATGATTATTACTAGATAGTGATTACTGTTGTAGTTTTAGGAAGCACTTAATACTAGAAAAGTGTTTTTTAGAGTTTCCCTTAATACTAGGAACGGAACCATTATAGGATTACTTCATTGTCCGTCCGTCTGTCTGTCAAGACCCTTTATCTCAAGAACGCATGAAAGTATCGGGTTAAAATTAAAAACATTTACTCAAGCCCTCTGGTCCCTTAGAGTAGTGAAAAAGTCGACCTTCTAAATCTACGCAGCCAAAATATATGGCCGTTTATGTCGTAAGTTTGTTCGGAACCCTCGGTGCCGAGTCCGACTAGTTTTTTTTCTTGATTTTGACCTTAGTTTCATAGACGTGTAGATAGATTCTTCACCTAACTTTTATCCCACTCTTTTTGTGCTTATAAATAGCTACTTAAGCCATGTCCAATTGTACAAGTTTATCTATCCTTACTAATATTATAAAAGAAAACGAAAGTGAGTTAGTTTGTTTGTTTGTTACGTCTTCACGCCTAAATGGCTAAACCGATTTTGATGAATGTTGGTACAAAGATAGTTGGGACCTTGGAGACGGACATATTGTAAGATATATCTCGATCTCGATAAGCCTTTTTCTTTTGATTTCATTCATGTCATTCAAACGTTTAAGATACCTATTATTTAAGCAGGTACATTACTGTGAGGTGTGAACATGGGGACTCAACTGTTATATTAAATAAAGTGGGCTTCAGTGACTACAGCCACATAATATTTAAAAATAGACCACACTTTATAATTAAAAAATCGATTTCCCATTCACCAATATGAAAAAAATCTATTCTTTTTTTAAATTCATGTAAGAATCTTAATGCATATAAGCATTAACATAACATTCTGATTTTGAGGTTGGTTGTAAGTTTCAAAACCAGAGTGTACATTTTGGTGGACATTATATTGTAGTATGTGAGTACTATAAAACCAAGATGGCGGCGTTAGATCATTCAATCATTTGCCAAATTTATTATACCTACTCCGATCAGCGCATAATAAATTACGAATCGTAATATTTCGTTACATTTCGGCAATCTTCGGGATCCTTTGATCAGAATTTCTGAAGGGAAATAATTAATTTTGTATATTAAAACAGGAAATTAATGCGGTGGCGTCTTTGATATCACAGGGTATGTTTAAGTCTTTTCCAGATCTTCAGAAGGGGGGTTGAAGGTAAAACATTTAAATTTAAGTATAAAACTGATTATATTTATCTGAGACCAATTAATATTTGCTGGAGTGGACGTTGTAACTGATCCCAAGAGATGTTTTCTTTAAGTAGGGTGAAAAGTAGCGTATGTGTTTATCGAGGTTATACACTATCTGCGTGTGAAATTTCATCAAAATCCATTTAGTAGAGTTTAAGTGAATGAGTAACAAACATCCACATATCCTCACTTATTATCCATCCTCCGCAATTTTTATTTATGCTTTTTAGGGTTCCGTAGTCAACTAGGAACCCTTATAGTTTCGCCATGTCTGTCTGTCCGTCCGTCCGTCCGTCCTCGCTTAATCTCTGTGACCGTTAGCACTAGAAAGCTGAAATTTGGTACCAATATGTATATCAATCACGCCGACAAAGTGGTAAAATAAAAATTAGAAAAAAATGTTTTATTAGGGTAGCCACCCTATATGTAAAGTGGGAAATGTTTTTTTTTTAATATCAACCCTAACGTGTGATATATTGTTGGAAAGGTATTTAAAAATGAATAGGGGTTTAGTAAAATCATTTTTTGATAATGTCAATAATATCGGAAATAATCGCTCCAAAAGTAAAAACAATGTGTCCCCCCCCCCCTCTAACTTTTGAACCATAAGTTTAGAAAATATGAAAAAAATCTGAAAAGTAGAACTTTATAAGGACTTTCTAGGAAAATCATTTTGAACTTGATTGACACAACAGTTTTTGTACAAAAATGACAAAAAGTTGTACAAAATAATTTCTGGACTAAGTTTGTAGTATAATCGTATATGCAAGCATTTTCTTTAACTTCGTTTACATATTTTATTATCCTGAACGTATCTTTTTTCAAACAAAAAAAGAATTATTGAAATCAGTTGTCGCAATCCAAAATTACCACCGAAAACTTCTTGCACTTCTTGTCTTTGAATTAATTAGTAACCCAATTCCCCGAGAGATGGCGCTGTAGGTACTTATTACATTGGATCGGGTATTACCGAATTGTTCGGTTGGTCTCTCCTTAGCATTATCGGTATCTTATAACTACATAAAACTTCTATCAAGAACATGCTAAGGCAATTTAGAACAAAACTAAAATTCATTTTTTTAACACCATCAAAATGTTAAGGTAAAAACCAGTTCATAAATGGTTCGATAGATGGCGTTGCGTAATGACGTCATTTTTTAAAAAGTCGATGTTAAGATTTTCCGTGCTTTCATGACCTACCGTGGTAAAGAACACTTATTGTGACGGACGGGAAACTACGGAACCCTACACTGAGCGTGGCCTGACATGCTCTTGGCCGATTTTTTTTACATCTTTTTTAAGACATATTTAAAAATACAAATAATGAGTTGTGAAATTAATAAAGAAGATTATAATATAAGCTAGTTGCATGAGGTTTGGCCAATACTTGAAAAGGCTTTTTTTACATCTTTTTTAAGACATATTTAAAAATACAAATAATGAGTTGCGAAATTAATAAAGAAGATTATAATATAAGCTAATGGCTTAGTTGCATGAGGTTTGACCAATACTTGATAAGGCTCTCGTTAGGCAGTTGGATGAAGAAATTGATCCAGAAAGTGCTACTTTTGCACACGGTCGCTTTGTTAGAAGATTTCTGTTAGGATTAAATAATAAATAAATATCTTGGGACAACTCACACACGGCTATCTGATCCCAAGCTAAGCAGAGCTTGTGTTATGGTAACCAGACAACTGATATACATACTTATATAATTTATAAATACATACATATTATAGATAAATCACACCCAGACACAGAACAAACAATCATGCTCATCACACAAAGTTTGTCCTGGGTGGGAATCGAACCCACGACCTCCGGCTCAGCAGTCAGGGCCACTAACCACTAGACCAACAGGCCCGGTTGCCGATTCTTTCTTTGACATTTTTCAGTAGCTAAAGTCAAGCCAATTAAATATATTTCTGACTTTTTCATAGACAAGTACCAATGATAGAATGTTTTTTGTATATCCTGAAAGATGAATTATAACAACAGCTACCCTACCATGACGTCTTAAAGCAGAGCTAATTCCACTGAGGGAAAGAGACAGAGCTATACAGGGTGTCTAGCACCATCTCTTTCCCTCAGTGGAATAAGTTCTGCTTTAAGACGTCATGGTAGGCCTACAGTCTTTCTTTTTGCATAGACATCAATCCAAATCCATCAATAAAAACAAAAGATAGATGGATAGATTTTTTTATTTGAATTTAGAACATAAGAAATTTTTATAATTCTAATTTTGTTTATTAGTGTCAAATGTCAAAATTGATCGATCTATTGTAGTAAGCTACTAGTTTACGGCAGTTTTAATTGTCCTTTGAAATCATAAATTATGTGTAATTTTGTACACTTTAATGTTGTTCCAACTTAGTATTGAGGACATATTAATAATAATTCATTTTAATTAGTTATTCGTGATACGATGTTATGTAATTATGTGGTAATTAACAATTGAATATTTAATTCAAATTATTGATTTGAAATTATTACGTTAGAAGAACGTGCAAGTAATTAATTATTTCTTTCTTTCTTTTTCGTGAGTTTCTTGCCCAACTTGGTGTCGCCCATGGGCCTCTGATTTGGCTTAACTTTCTTTTGGATTTTTTGGTTTCCTGGTGTTCTCCTTCACAGAAGCAATTGGTAATTGCAATATACCCATGAATGCGAACAATTGAGACGACATGGTTGGCGCACTGCCTGAGCGATCGACTGCTGCACTCCGTGTCGCAGGTTCGATCCCCACACGGAACAAATATTTGGATGGCAGATAGTTGTTCCGGGTCTGGCTGTTTGTGTTTGTGAGTTTAAATGTTTGTAAACGCACCCTCGATACAGGAGAAATTGCTAGTTTCTTAACAACGTCTTAAAAACTATTATAAATTCTATGCGTACAGCGTACTGCCTTCTAGTTCAATCCCAAGGCCTTAAATTCCAGGCCTGTGGACGGTGAGCAATGGGTAGCTCACCGTCCGTCCGTCTATTGACGACAGGCCGTGTCGACGGCGCATTTGCGTTTCACGCGCGCCTCAAAGAGATGTCAGCAAAGCAGAGGGGCTTGCCAGAGCCTCAACCTTTTTTTTTTTTTTAATAAAAAGAAAGGTCTTAAATTCTGGGGTTGCGGGTTGTTTGAAAGAGATACCGCGGCCTCGGAATACAAAGAAGAATCATGAATCATAGTCAGTAAAGGTTTGTTTTTCCCCCCGACCCATCCACAGCGCGGGAAGTAAGTGAATGATTCCCAAACCCATAAGAAGACTTTTTTTACGGATGGGAAATCAACAAATAACTTCCCCGCTCTGGGCGGAGCGGGGGGGAGTGTCAGACTTGTACTGACTAAAACCCACCCTTTTTGTTCCGGGGCCGTGGCATTTCTTTCGAACAACCCGCAACCCTGACAGATCACAAACCAATCCTAAAAAAAAGGCTTTGGGTTCAAACTTGCCACCTCTGACTTGGCAATCCAACGATCACACAACTGAGCTATCACTCCTGATAAGATACAAAATAATTATAAATTACACAAAACAATACAAGAGCTACCTTAAACAGTGCAAATATTTATTTCGGAATTCGCAAAAGAAAAAGCTTTTTAATATAGAAAATAAGTACCGAATCCTTATTTCGTGGACAAAGCACTCTTCTTACAGTATCATTGAAATATCAACTTTAACAGTTAAGCAATAAAAGTTTTAATGGACCGTTATTCTTTTACCTAAAGATTTCGAGTTTTGAAATGAAATATTTGTCAAATTTTACTCTTGAATTTAATTGAATTATGTACTCAACCGAATTGAAATTGTCCAACGAAGTTTAATAACAGATTTGGATTGTGTTATATTAAATCATTAATTTGAGACGGAAATGAAAATTTGAGGTTAGGTTGTAATATTAATTTTCAGTTTCAAGAGATTTAAACTTTGTTCAACCTTGAAGTCTTGAGGTTTATAAAATGATTAGCATATGCCCAGGGTTTCGCATCCTTGGAGTTTGGTGATGGTCCCACGGAGTCATAATACCGGGAATAAAGAATAGGATTCTTTAAAAAAACAGGTTAATATACTATTCGTTTAACTAATTTCATCAAAATTCGTTAAGTAAGGAAAAAGCATGCATTCTCAGAAACTTTCTCATTTCTAGGTAAGGTAGCTAATAAGTTTTGCCTTATTGTGTATACTAGTAGGGTTTTAAATAAAACTGCCACTGTATACTGTTCTAGATGTAGTTATATATTTTTTTTCTGAATGGCATCTCGCAGTTCAACCTAGGAGGTTGTTGCCTGCTTAACCGGACGAATCTTGTGGATGCCTTAAAAATAAGACCTCCAGCCAAGGCAAAAAACTTAGAAACTAAGTGACTACAAGCTAAGAAAAAAACCGGCCAAGAGCGTGACGGACCACGCTCAGTGTAGGGTTCCGTAGTTTCCCGTCCGTCACAATAAGTGTTCTTTACCACGGTAGGTCATGTAAGCACGAAAAATCTTAACATCGACTTTTAAAAAAATGACGTCATTACGCAACGCCATCTATCGAACCATTTATGAACTGGTTTTTACCTTAACATTTAGATGGTGTAAAAAAAATGAATTTTAGTTTTGTTCTAAATTGCCTTAGCATGTTCTTGATAGCAGTTTTATGTAGTTATAAGATACCGCCAATGCCAAGAAGAGACCAACCGAACAATTCGGTAATACCCGGACCAATGTAATAAGTACCTACAGCGCCATCTCTCGGGGAATTGGGTTACTAAGACGTGCAAGGAGGTAATTTTGGATTGCGAGAACCGATTTCAATAATTCTTTTTATGTTTGAAAAAAAATACGTTCAGGATAATAAAATATGTAAACGAAGTTAAAAAAATGCTTGCATATACGATTATACTACAAACTTAGTCCAGAAATTATTTTGTACAACTTTTTGTCTTTTTTGTACAAAAACTGTTGTGTCAATCAAGTTCAAAATAATTTTCATAAAAAGTCCTTATAAAGTTCTACTTTTCAGATTTTTTTCATATTTTCTAAACTTATGGTTCAAAAGTTAGAGGGGGGGGGACACATTGTTTTTTACTTTTGGAGCGATTATTTCCGAAATTATTGACATTATCAAAAAATGATTTTAGTAAACCCCTATTCATTTTTAAATACCTTTCCAACAATATATCACACGTTAGGGTTGAAATTAAAAAAAAAATCACTTCCCACTTTACATATAGGGTGGCTACTAATAAAACATTTTTTTCCAATTTTTATTTTACCACTTTGTCGGCGTGATGGATATACATATTGGTACCAAATTTCAGCTTTCTAGTGCTAACGGTCACAGAGATTAAGCGAGGACGGACGGACGGACAGACAGACATGGCGAAACTATAAGGGTTCCTAGTTGACTACGGAACCCTAAAAAGTATGAAGCCAAGTATGTATGACATAAAAAAAAACGTTATTGGCACGGAGGTGGGGAGGGGGTCGCACCAAGCGGCAGCTGAATTAAAGAGGGTTGCGTTAGTTATAAAGAAGATCCGGCGATTGGGTCTTCAGGTGGCATTGCACAACTTAAGGCCAGGTGCTTTTGGTGGCATGGAGAGAGCGACTGTCGCAACCCCGTGAAGGGCACGCCACAATAGCGGCGGTAAGTCCCCTCTTTGAGGAGTGGCTGGAGAGGCGTCATGGCGTCCTCACCTACCGCCTGACGCAGGTCCTCACCGGACACGGAAGTTTCGGGAGGTTCCTGCACATCATCGGGCGGGAGGAAGCGCCCGGGTGTCACCATTGTGACGATCGCCCGGAGGACACGGTGGAGCACACAGTGGCGGTCTGCCCAGCTTGGGCGGAGCACCGCCGTGCCCTCGTGGAGGCGATCGGCGGCAGCGATCTCTCGCGTCCGGCCCTGGTTCAGGCCAAGGTCCGGAGCGAGAGGGAATGGGAAGCGGTCACCACCTTCTGCGAAGCAGTAATGCTAGCAAAGGAGGTGGCCGGGCGTTTGAGGGAGAGAACATCTGCCCAACCCAGCCGCCGCGGGAGACGCCCATGGCGCCGGGCGCCGCGAGACGACTTCCGGCCACCGTAGATGCGGGCCTGTGGGCGGTGAGCAATGGGTAGTTCACCGTCCGTCCGTCGATTGACGACAGGCCGTGTCGACGGCGCGTTCGTGTTTCACGCGCGCCTCAAAGAGAGTCAGCAAAGCAGAGGGGCTTGCCAGAGCCTCCGCCTGCCGGGGTTGCGGGTTGTTCGAAAGAGATACCGCGGCCCCGGAACGTAAAGGGCAATAGAAGGAACATGGGTGGGTTTTAGTCAGTACAAGTCTGACATGCCCTCCCGCTCCACCCAGAGCGGGGGAAGTCATAGGATGATTTCCCACCCGAAAAAAAAAAAAAAAAAAAAAAGGCCAGGTGCTTTCATGACGTGGCGTGGCGTGCCGCGGTTGAACGCGCCTCAAAATTTGGTAGCAATGACGAATAGACGGCACGGTTGGCGCAGTGGCTGAGCGATTGACTGCTGCGCTGCGTGTCGCGGGTTCAATTCCCGCACGGAACAAATATTTGTATGACCTGCAGATAGTTGTTTCGGGTCTGGCTGTTTGTGTATGTGAGTTTAAATGTTTGTAAAAGCACCAACGACACCGGAGAAATTCCTAGTGTGGGGAAACGTTTTTTTTTTTTTTTTTTAAATAAAACAAGGCTGATCCGGGACAGCGTGCTTATATTTTAGTTTGTTTTAAAAATATAATATATAGAATACCTCGTCAGACTGCAGATCAAAGAAAAAATTGCTTTCTCTTTTATGATACAAACCTAGTTTGCATCAACAAAAGCCAAAATAAGACAAAGACGTAATAATCAATTTTCACATTATAACGAAAAACTCGTGGAAACAAATAAAGCCCAATTTTCTCCGTGGACGATAAACAATTGATGACAGGCAGAGTAAAGCACGTTCAACAGTCTAAATAAAGAAAAATAAAACAGTAGGTAACAGCTAGGTCGCTCAAAGTACATTACACTTTTATTTATACTTTAACGACAAAACGAAGTGAATAAAATCTCATTTGCTGGAAACGAGGAAAGGTTGCGAGAAAGCAGTTATTTAATTATTCATTCATGACTTGATCGGAGTATTCTTGGTTTTCAACGTACTTCGAAAAAAAAACGTACTTACTGCAAGTCGGACTTGTACACACAGTGTGCCGTAGCACCAACTAATATTTAAACGCTCATTTATTTGTATTTTTATAATTTGGTAATGAGGGAGAAAGTGAGAAGAAAAGGGAAAACTTAGTTTTGCTATTACAATAAATAAGGCGGAAGAACAAAAACTACAGGTAGCAGGTACCTGCAAATCAGGAAAGGGGAACTGTGGCGGGCAAAAGCTAGTGAAAAATAAAGTGTTCTATTTATGTTAAAATCAAAATATTTTCAAATCTTATTTAGCCTGACGTTTTTCTTCTCTTACTTTAAAATTAAGGGGGACTTACTTTTAAGGAAGGAATCCTAAAAAAGAGGATGGTCGACATATATTATGTTCGAATCTGCTCATTTGTTCTGACATCTCTTCGCTTTTGACTGTGTCATTAAACTCAAAGTCCTCTGCATTCGCGTACGTTTTGAAAAAAAAAACAAATGTTCTTTGTTTCTAGAAACTGAGAGACTGCTCTTTGTAAAAGTCAATTCATTACAACTAAACAGACTTTTTGCATGTTATCTGAATGAAAGGTTAAAGGATCTTCTTCCATGAAAACTTCTTTCAAAAAAAAAATATGTCAATTCGCCAATTATTTATTAGTCTCATGTAAGGGGCTCGCCTCCGGGCAGCAAATGAGAAACTTTCAATGAAAAAACCAACAAAATTTTTATAATTTATACTCTTAAACATTGTTAAAAAAAAAAACAAATTTACAAGTTCTGTTATTATCATGCATTGAACATAAAAGCGTAACAAAAGAGAAAGTATTTGTCATTTCTGTACTTTCATTCGCTTCGGACGTATGTGACATTGATTTGTATTACGTTGAAAGACACCGTGACGTCACGAATCCAATATGGCGCCTTTTCGACGCGGATCCTGACAATGGAATGTCGTATACATCGAGTGTCAATCGAAATGTTCATAAGAGCTTTATCAGTGAAATAAAACGAAACTGAACTGAAAATACAATAAGTTGAAGGGGAAATAGACGGGTTTATTTTTTTCTTGTAAGCCTGGTCGCGTAGCTTCTAAAACTAGCTGTGTCTAGCAGTTTCACCCGCTGCTCAGCTTCTCAGTGTCGTAGTGTTATATAGCATAGCTTAGCTATTTTCGATATGAGCTATACAACACGAATTTTAATTTGCATTAACCGCTTGTATGCCGGAATTACAGACACAATTAATTACGCATTGTGTCTCGCGTAGATCTACGTTCCGGCATAAAAGGGGTTAATAGTTCCTGAAATTCGAAAGAGATTTAAGTTCATAAGATTAAAGTATGTTCAGGCTTGCTCTTATCGACCTCTTTGCTTTCATCTTTCGCCCGATGGGGTTAAATGTGGATGGGTGGGTTTTAATCAGTACAAGTCTGACAGTCCCTCCCGCTCCGCCCAGAGCGGGGGAAGTTATTTGATTATTTTCCACCACAAAAAAAAACGCTAGCTTATCAGGGACTCAAGATTCTAAAGAAAATGAAATGAAATCTTTATTTTTCATATATTAATCCACATTATAACATTCATGAAGAAGTAAGTATACACAATGTAACATGGGGCTCGCGCTGCTCCACCGCGGCAGTCAAAACATCCCACACCACGCGTCGTTGTTCGCACATAAATAGACAGTGCAGTTGTTGATAAATAGCTAGGTTTTTTTTATTTAAACATTACGCACATTTACAAAAAAAAAACTGTACAAAGGCGGATTTAATACCTTCGGTATTTCCTACCAATATACCCTAGGGTAATGCAGAGACGTGTCGAAGGCGCGTTAGTGTTGTCCACGGTGGCCTCAAAAGATGTCAGCAAAGCAGAGGGGCCAGCCAGGGCTACTGCATGCTGCGGTTGCGGGTTCTTAGATAGGTCGAGTTTAGACTACAAAAGTCTGACACTCCCCTCCGCTCCGCCCAGAGCGAGGCAAGTTTTTTGATAATTTTCCATCCTTTAAAAAGGGCATACAATGGTCACTTAAATACACATAAAACTGTATAAAAGGAATCGAGGCAGGAACACCTAACAGTCTGCCACTGAACGCATTATGTCTGAGGGAGACTATATTGGAAAAAATATAATAACATATTATCCCGTACAGATCTTTTAGAAAATGAAAATGATGATTGAAAATGTTGTGGTAATAAATTTTCTGAAAAAGTAATCGCTTGCTGAAATAAAGCAATCTTGTTCAAAGTTCATCTGTGCTTACCAGATACTTATTGTGCCCATTTCATTCTCTAATGGCTTCAGTCAACATTCCGAAAAATGCTTTAATGGGTACTTTGGCTGAAAGACTGAAGTTAACAGTTTCACGCTTCACGAATTCCTGATTTACGTAGAGAATGATAAAAATACTATATATTCTGGATAGCTTGATCACAACATTTAAGTGGTATGGACTGTTTTATAATCTGTACACAATTAATTTTTAAATGCTTCGGAAAAATGCGTGTAAAATAAAAATACCTTAAACAAAGTCGAAAATTACTTGTTCTCTTAATCATTGCTTTTATTTCTGTTCAAGACCAAACTTTGCTAGTTACGGAAATATTGGGTTAAAGTTTCAATTTATGCACAAGTCTGTTTTTATTTTGCATTAAATCGAAACAAATATTATCTATCGATGAGGCACAAACTAAGCAGCAGTTGTATCTTGTGGGTCGTGTGTATGTTTGTTTTTTAATGAAAACTTTGCCCCACACTAGGATTTCTCTTGTATTGTGGGTGCGATAACACATTTAAACTCACATACACAAACAGCCAGACCCTGAACAATTAATTGTAGGCCATACAAATATTTGTTCCTTGCGGGGATCGAACCCGCGACACGCAGCGCAGCAGTCGATCACTCAGCCACTGCGCCAACCGTGTCGTCAAAATGTGTGATTGTGATTATGTGCGTGTATGTAGGTGTTGTGCATACTGTATAAAAGCTTTAGTTTCGTCGTATGACATTTTCAAAAGGTCTTATTTTTTAATTTATTTATTGTGGTGGGTTGAAAAAATACTAGTCTTTTAGTAATTTAATGCATCATCTATCAGCACAATGGTTTGAGTCCATCATATTGAGTCTTGCTGTAAAATGTAATTTTTCACCTCAAAACAACGTGTTTCTGCAGTAATTTTGAGTGTAGTTATTTAGTTTAATGTGCAGTACACTTGTACCTACCCGTTCAGAGAGTACAAGGCGTGATGTTTTGTATGTAAAGAAAATCCTTATTATAATATTATAAAAGCGAAAGTGAGTTTGTTTGTTTGTTTGTTACGTCTGCACGCCCAAATGCCCGAACCGATTTTGATGAATTTTGGTACAGAGATAGTTGGGACCATGGAGACGGACACAGGCAGGGAGAAAGAGGGAAAATCAGGGAAAACTTAGCATTGCTATTACAATAAATAAGGCGCAAGGGCAAAACTACAGGTAGCAGGTACCAGTAAATCAGGAAAGGGGAACTGTGTTACCCCTAATTTAACGCGAGCGAAGCCGCGGGCAAAAGCTAGTAAAGTAAATAAATAAGCGAAATCTCAGCACGTAGCTGTCAAAACTTCAGACTACTTTCTGCCAGTCAATTAAAATTGGCGACAAAGAAGTAATCAAAGACATTGTCTCTACAAATGTATATGTTTACTTAACAGATCGGCTATCACCAAAATGCGTTCTTAAGTCTGAGCACAGTTCCGTAATTTCCGGCATGTTTCCCGCGTAATCGTGTCAGACGGATGTACGGCCGCCATTTTAACTTTCAAGTGGAAGCGGAAAGTTTTTCGCCTTTGCCTCACGATGTTCAAAGAAAATAGTTAGTTACCTCAGTTTGTCTTTGTCAGGGCATGTTCGGAGTTCGAACAGATATTAGTCTGAGATGTTAGAAGTTTTTGCTGTCATTAAGTTTGTGATTGACAGTTTGGAGTAGTTTGAAAACCAGTCCCTTCTGTACAGTACAGAGTATTCATAGTTACACATATTCTGTACTGGCAATATGTCATCCTTACTAAAATTATAAAAGCGAAAGTGAGTTTGTTTGTTTGTTACGTCTTCACGCCTTAATGGCTAAACCAATTTTGATGAATTTTGCTACAAAAATAGTTGGGACCTTGGAGATGGACATAACGGCTAATTTTTTTAAAAAAAGCTGGAAATGAGGGAGTAAGAGGGAAGAAAAGGGAAAACTTAGATTTGCTATTACAATCAATAAGGCGCAAGGCCAAAAACTAAAGGTAGCAGGTACCTGAAAACCAGGAAAGGGTAACTGTGTTACCCCGAATTTAATGCAAGCGAAGCCGCGGGCAAAAGCTAGTCATCAATATCAGCCTATAGCAGTCCACTGCTGGGCCATAAGCCTTTTAAATCATCATTAACGAGTGAATTAAAAAAAACATGTTTTTTGACGTGATAACGTCTTTAAAATCGTTTTAGTCGGGTGACATGTTCAGAAACTTGTGTCACACCAAAACCTCACAAGCGACATTTCATAAAGATGGTAGCGCCATCTGTTACTTGGCTCGAAAAAAAAACTTTAAATTAGTACTTAATTTCATTTTAGATGTCACTACTGGTGATAACTTATATCACCAATAAGACGTTATCACGTAAACATCTCGATCGTAAACCTACTTTACAAACAACCAATTTTTTCTCTTATTCAAAACGTCATGTTTTTTTTTCAAATAACTTCCCCCTCTCTGGGCGGTGCAGGGGGAGTATCAGACTTTTTACTGACTAAAACCCACCCATGTTCCTTCTATTGCCCTTTACATTCCGGGGCCGCGGTATCTCTTTCGAACAACCCGCAACCCCGGCAGGCGGTGGCTCTGGTTCTGTCACTCACTAAGTGAAATTAAGGCATTTTATTCTTCTTTGTCGTTTTCTTCATTACTTTAGGTCGTGTCTGTCCTGGAAAACTTTGGTGAAAAAGTGACGAGAGAGTGAGGTAGGCCTCACCAATCTGACGTCAGGATTGGCTGAGCACAGCTGTCACAGTACAATTTTAATATTGTTAATTTAAATTTTTATGTTGCATTTTGTTTGTTTGATGTAATTTTATTGTTTTCTGACATTCTATTTAATTGAAATTCGAATGCTTGTGTTTTGTGTTTAATGTTACCTCAAATGAGTCTATGTTGCTTGAAATAAATGAATAATATAATATACAGCAATGATATTATAATAAACAGATATGTTATACACTCACTAAACAACCGCAAAATGTGTTCCGCAGCACGCACACACACTTGTTATTCATTGTACATTTCCTACATGAGATCCCTTGTGTTTTATTAATTTTGGCATTATAATTGGTACACTTTCTAAACACACACGAAGGCATATTTTATAAATTCGTAAAAACGTACGACTCGAAGCGATGCGTAACGCAGACTAAATGCAATAGATGCCAATTGCGGTCTTTTCGAGTCTTCAAGATTGCGCGCTCATAACATATCTGTTTAATATAATATCATTGATATACAGTGATCCCAATACCCTCATGAACATAATCAAACGAGAATGTTGGTGATCGGTATCTGAGATTTAAGTCATACAAAAAGACTTTTATTTCTTGCCAGTTATATGACATAAATATCAAAATTTTATAAATCAACGCTCATGGTTTTTTTATTTTATTAAATTAGGTATTTTTTTTCTAAACTTAATCTTTCTCAGTCGAAAATCTCCTCTAGTTTTTTTTTTTCCTTTAGCAGATATAAATCCTACATTATTCTATTTGTGGCCATAACTTAAATTGCAACAAACAAGAAAATAGTTTAAATCACAAAAAAACATAATAAACGAAAGTGGGCCCTAATATGCCGTAAATACGTATCTTTTTGGAAACGAGAATGGACCTATTTTTAACCTAAATTGGTTCACAAAAACGTCTAGCGTGTAAAAGCCTAATATTTCAGGCTACGCATCGGCTGAAAAAAGTCTCAACAACAACTTACGCAAGTCAAGTAATCTGAACGAAACAGTTCTCATGTCGAGCTATTTCTCAAATTAAAGCACAGTAAGACCTTGGCGAAAGAAAAAAAACAACAAAATCCTTACTAATATTATAAAAGCGAAAGTGAGTTTGTTTGTTTGTTTGTTACCTCTTCACGCTTTAATGGCTAAACTGATTTTGATGAATTTTGGTACAGAGATAGTTGGGAACCAGGAGACGGACAGAGGCTATTTTTTTTTTAAAGGGATGTGAGGGAGAAATAGGGAAGAAAAGGGAAAACTTAGCGTTGCTATTATAAATCAATAAGCGCAAGGGGAACTGTGTTACCCCGAATTTAACGCGAGCGAAGCCGCGGGCAAAAGCTAGTTGTTAATAAATCTAAGTGAAAACGTTTCGGCTCGAGCTAAATACGGTCAATATTTCAGGGACCCACGTTTCAATTTGTCGGATTGCGTGAAAAATCGAGGAAAAGCTCTCTCCTTCGCAAATACTGTGTAATACTGTCATTTATTTTTATTAACTTGTAATTGAAATAGGTATTGAAAGTCGGTAATTGAAGTAGCTACACACATGTTTGATGACTTGAAAGTCAATTATAAAGCATTAAAATCAATAATTGCAGTCAAAGTAAGTAATAACAGTCATCTAATCTAATTGTTTATGTTTCGTAACAGAATGTACAAGTCAGACGAAACTCGCCGCATCTAATAAATATCACTAAACCAAGTATTTAAATATCCTACTTCCTTATAAACGCGAAGTTTGTATGGATGTTTGTTACTCTTTCACGCAAAACCTACTGAATGGATTTTAATGAAACTTTACACTAATATAGCTTATACATCAGAATAAAACATAGGCATAAATATAATATATTGTGCGGGAATTAACGGGATATGCCGGAATAATAAACACCGGATGGTCAATGCAGGCAAATATAATTTTAATTCGGTATTAACAACTTGAGGTTTAAAGGGCAAGTGAAGGCGTCAACAAGACAAGCAGAAGGGCCTGCCAGGGCTTCCGCCTGCCGGGGTTGCGGGTTGTTCGAAAGAGATACCGCGGCCCCGGAACGCAAATGGCAATAGAAGGAACATGGGTGGGTTTTAGTCAGTAAAAGTCTGACACTCCCCCCCGCTCCGCCCAGAGCGGGGTAGGTTATTTTATGATTTCCCATCTACAAAAAAAAGGTGTCAACAAGACAGACACATATTATAATAAATAATTAAAATTTTTGCTAATTAGTCTACTTGCAGCTATGACATTTTGGTCAGGCGTTTGAAAATAAATAGGGCGCCTTGAGAGCGGCCCGTATCCAGCAGTAGACTGACGTAGGCTGATGATGAAGATGCTCCAACATATATTGTATATTCTATCAACACGCGAGTGAAGTCGCGGGGCACAGCTAGTATTTAATAAGATAAAACACGTAAGCTTGAAAATGATGATAAATGAATCGATTTCTACCGTAAGTAAAAGGAAAGTCTTAGAACTCGGTAGAATACTACAACCTAAAATAAGGCCAACTAGCAGCGATACGAAAGGTCATTAACCTAAAAAACAACTGTGGCGTTGACAATCTAATATTTATCTCTTTCCATCTTGTGCCTTTATCGTAATGTCTCGTTCTCCCGGCAAAAACATGACAACGTTAAGACGGGTTCGCCAACATTCGGGCGGCCATTTTAGATGGGGTTTTAGCATGGGTTTTGTTTATATTTGGTATCGCTTCTCGTTGGCCGTACTTTTGTAGTCGTTTCTTCGGGTTGGTTTTGTTGTTAAACAAATACTACGAAATCCTACCAGTTTCATCTCTAAGGAAATACTATGAATTATTTGTACTTAAATATTTGGTAGGAACTCGTGTTTTCTCGAATTTACAACCTTTCTACTTAAAACTGTCATTGTTAAAAGATGACGTGTTGACATTCCCTAGAATGTTCTGGAAACCTATAACAAGATTATTGCGACACGATTTTACATGTAAATGGGCAACCCTTATTTCGTGTCAACACAAGCAAATTATTTCAATTTTTCAACGAATGCCACAGTAAGTAGTAACTCAACGAGATTCATCTAATCCCTTGAACGATGTATTCTTATAAATCACTCACTTTCTTGTATGTTATCGCTCAATAATCGTCCTTAGGCTACTTTGAATAACATTGTCATTCGTCCTGTACCTGCTACTCACCATGACATACATAATTATCATATTATACTAATTTCGCTGTAGTATGGTGCGGGTGACATTAGATGAAAATATATGTTAAGCGCTTCATAGTAATACATCCCATTACTAAACATGTCTGTGGGTAGTCCTATCATCATCTGCCTTGCCTTTTCCCAACTATGTTGGGGTCGGCTTCCAGTCTAACCGGATGCAGCTAAATATCAGTATTTTACAAGGAGCGACTGCCTATCTGACCTCCACAACCCAGTTAGTACTGGGTAATACGATACGACCCCTTGGTAAGACTGGTTGTCAGACTTTCGGAACTCTGAGTACCTGTAACGACCGTCAAAGATCTACAAATGACAGCCGGGACCAACGGCTTAACGTGCTTTCCGAGGCACGTAGGAAACTCGGTATCTAACGGGTGGTCACCCATTCACAGACCAACCTAGGCAAGCGCGGCTTAACCTTAAGATCGACCCGAGCGGCGGTAACGTTCCAGATTGAAGAGGAATGGTAAATTTTCCTAATGTCACCATGCTACAGCAAATACAATATAACGGAACGACTAAATAGTAAACAAACAGAAACGGTATACGGAAATCTAAAAACGAAACACGGCCGTAGCCACGCTGAAACCTAGTTAGCATAGATTTAAAACAAAACTAAACTAGTTTCCCCTCTATAAATTTCAAGTCAAACAAACCACAAAATAATACAATTAAAATCAACTGTCCAGCGTCCGAGGCTGGTTGAAACAAAGCTTTAGTTGAAAATCAAAATGGCGACCAAACCGTGCATTTGAAATACTCAGCAGTGAAAGTGTGCTGTGGTTTGCAAACTCCCTATTTGACAAGTACTACGGTGCATACATTAACTATTAGTAGACTACTAGGTTATGCCCTCTGCTTTGCCCGCGTGGAGGTCGTAGTTTAGGGTGTGGGTTGTTCGAAAGAGATGCTGACGCCTCGAAACATAAAGGGCAAAAGAAAGAATATGGGTGGATTTTAGTCAGTAAAACTCTGACACTTCCCCGCGGCGGAAATCATTTAATGATTTCCCATCTGCAAAAAAGGGTAGGGATTAAAAACTATAAGTTAATCCAGGTTATTTAATATCTGTGAGGGAAATTCCATCAAAATCCGTATAGTGGTTTTACTACACGGTTTGGACGACACGGTTGGCGCAGTGGGTGAGCGATTGACTGCTGAGCTGCGTGTCGCGGGTTCGATTCCCGCACGGAACAAATATTTGTATGGCCTACAGGTAGTTGTTTCGGGTCTGGCTGTTTGTGTATGTGAATTTAAATGTTTGTAAATGCACCCACGATACAGGAGAAATTCCTAGTGTGGGGCAACGTTTTTAAAAAAAAAAAAGAAAAGAAACAGACAGCCAGACCCGAAACAACTATCAGTAGGTTATACAAATGTTTGTTCCGTGCGAGGATCGAAACCGCGACACATAGAGGTATTTGACGAATTCATAGTTTTATTTGCAAGTAGCCGCGGGCTAAAGCTAGTAAATGTAGAAATGACCTATTCACTACCTCTATAAGTCCTAACCATAAATAAACGATATATTATGTTTTTAAACAAACAAAAATACGTTCACCTCACATTGTCAAACAAGACAACAAGACACAATTCCTCCCCACAACACCCCATACAACTCAAAGCCATTAAATACATAACACAGAACGTTTTCCACAACAATGCTCCATCAAATCTCCAATTGGCAGGCTTATGTGGCCAAGATAATGCCCTGACAGCCTCCAAATTGCCCAGGATTTGTCCTTTTGTGACCCACAATAGGGGTTACATAACTCTTACGTCATAGGACAGTAATAATGAAACATTTAGTTGGTATTTAAGTGACCGGACGAATAGTTGGTAGTGGCTTCTAGAAGTTTGTGACAGGGGTAGTCCGGGCAATCCGATTGCGTAATAGAGTGTTGCTTTTGTTGAAACGGTTTTATTTGGATACTGAGAGTTGGGTAGGTTTTGAATAACACCACAGACTACCTAAAAGTACTATCTCTCCTCCCTTAAATCCATCCAAAGGTTGTCTTGAAAAAATCGCTTTTAGTGATAAGACCGCCCATTGTGTCACCCTATTTATAAGTTTGTAGCTTCCGCCCGCGACTTCGTCCGCGTAGTATAGTTACTTTGGACTAACGCTAACTTTAACCCGCGTGATGATCGAAAAAAAAAATCTTTCTCTAGCCGTTTCTTCCCTCTTTCTACCCCTTTTCTCACTTTAAAAAAAATAAAGTAGCCTTTGTCCGTCTCTAAGGTCCCAACTACCTCTGTACCTAAATTCATCAAAATCGGTTTGGCCATTTAGGCGTGAAGACGTGACAAACAAACAAATTCACTTTCGCTTTTATAATATTAGTAAGGATATAACTTATATGGTACTAGTGATCCGCCCAGCGGTTTCACTCGCTGCTCACCTACCAAGAGTCATAGCGTGAAGTATTATACATTTATAAACCTTCCTCCTGAATCACTCTACCTATAAAAAAAAACGCATCGTCATCCGTTGCGTAGTACATACAACATAGCAACAGACAGACAGCGACAGCGACTTTGTTTTATACTATTTATATACATGAAGAATATTATATCTATCCGAATTCAATCTATCTAGGTTTTAGTTAAAAAGTATTAGGTGAACTAATCGCTGAACTCACATAATATGGAATGTGTAAGTGGTAAATAATTTTCAGTTTCGAGTGTGACTTTCTTACCTATTACATTTTGTTGTTTGGGCAAGTTCCATGTAATAGAGGGCGAGCCTATTGATATTAACCGGGCACAAATCCAGACTCCGAAACTAAATATATCCGACCAGGAATCGAACCCATGACCACATTGCCTCAATGGGCTTCTGACCGCTAGACCAACGAGGCTATTATTATACAGTGACCAATAATTGTTGTTACTTTGCGCAGTATATATTTGCCTGAAAAATATAATTTGTTTTTGTTTAAAAAAAAATGAAACTACAAATCTGGCAATATTTCAGAATACGATACATCCATGTCGTTTATCCATTATTACTTAACACAGGACTTACCCAAAGAACTAAATTTTACTTGATGTATTTTCCGTGTAGCGCAAAGAGGCAGCAAGACTAATTTTGTAATTAATCATCATAATTACTCCACGGCTACAGTAAGACGAAATGTTGAAAGCAGAAATAAATGTCATACCTTTGTATGTGAAGCGAAATATCATACAAAGCAGGTTCCATGATAAATTATAAGAAATTATTCCCTACAGCTCATTTTACTTAAACAGTCTCAAGATTCATGGCCCGGATCGTGAACAAAGACGTTGAAATTGCGGCTTTACAATCGGATTATGAACTTTAGTTATAAATTTTGTAAAAGCGCAAAGAATACTAAATCCCTAAACGCGATCGTGAAGTTTCGTTACTAAGTTCAGTTTATTTTTGTTTCAGATCAAATGATGGATCGGTCGCGAGCTACAGAGTAGTGAGTTGCTAGATGTAAGAAGACATCAAAATGCTTCACAGAACGTCATCGTCGCGGCGACGTCGCGCTTCCAGGAGTGCTGCCACGTCACCACAAGCGAGGTCCCCGAGAGCATCAGCACAACCCTCTCGAAGAGCCTCCTTAGCAGCCACAGAAACTGATGAAGAAATGGAGCCAACTCCTCCTCCACAGAGAAGCCCTCGAGCAAGCCTTGCTCCAGATGCAGCGCTGGACGGCGGTTACCATCGCAGTCCACGACACTCATTGGTCCCCGAAGCAAGATCAGCCAGAAACTCCATTACACCAGATGCGGCTATACCGAACAGAAACACTTTAGCACCATCAAGAAACAACTTAGCAGTTGACATGAACTACGGATCGAGGCTAAGCTTGAATCCCCAAGACTTCAATAGGAGTCCAAGAAACAGTATTACACCAGACGCTACCGCTAGGAGCCCACGACGAAGTTTGGTTCCCGAGGGTACGTCATGGAATCAGCCACGAAACTCCTTAGTGCCAGACGTTGGCCGAAGTCCACGTCATTCTGTAGCAAGTATTCAGATAGATCCGGCTCGAAGTCAAAAAGACTTAGGTCCAAGTCCGCGAACCAGTCCAAGAGGCAATGTGGAAGTTCCTATGAAGAAAGAATTGCCGGAAATGAACAGGATGAACAGTCCAAGGGGTTCGTTGATTCCTGATTCGCAAAGGAGTCCTCGAGGAAGTATTGCGCCATCAGAGAGGAGCGCACGGGGTAGCTTGGTGGCGGGTGAAGGGGCAGGGGAACCAAATAGAGTGAGCCCAAGGGGATCCCTGACGCTGACATTTCAAGAGCCATTGGTTTCCCGGGAGCGTCGACCAAGCGAAGACAGTCAGACCGCGGGTGAGTGCCTTTATTAATCGCTACTTTGCGAGAACACTCGCTACAAATGTCCCAATTAACACAACTAATAGGCTGACTAAATATTTACGACACAAAATGAAGGTAGAAATTGAGGCTAGCCCTGTTAGAATATTATTACACCCGAAATCCTAAACGTATTTAAATTAAGTGGCTTGACGGATTTCTCGGAATAATCTCTATTTTGACAGCTTGTCGTGACTTGAATTGAGTGGTTTATTTTGGGAGCTTAGGTCTACAAGCCAACCCACCTCCATTGTATGCATATTTGCATAATTCTAGAATGCCATTACATCATCTTTGGAGTCCCTACAATTACCTCTCCTAAATAATCACTTACAAACCAGTTGATTTTTTAGTAATTACTTTAGTTTTAGTAATTACATCTAGATATGAACCTTTTTTTGCGGATGAGAAATCATCAAATGACTTACACTCACGTCTGCTCTGGGCGAAGCGGAATAGTGTTAGACTTGTAGTAACTAAAACCCATCCATTATTTCTTTTGCTTTTTGTGTTCCAAGGCCAAGGTATCTTTTTCAAACCAACCAGCTGCCCCGGCAAACAGTGGCCCTGGTGGAATACGAACGCGCCATTGACACATTAAAAAGAAAATAATAAAAGTAATAGTTAACTAGGCTAGGTAAGCAGCTTCCAAATTATATAAGGCCAACCTAAACTATCTAGCAAAACTCTGTTGAAGTGTGCGCACCTCAAGGAGATGTCAGCAACTCAGCAAAGCAGAGGGGTCTGCCAGGGCCTCCGCCTGCCGGGGTTGCGGGTTGTTCGAAAGAGATACCGAGGCCCCGGAACGTAAAGGATAATAGAAGGAACATGTGTGGGTTTTAGTACAAGGCTGACGCTCCGCCCAGAGCGGGGGAAGTTATTTGATAATTTCCCAACCGCAGAAACAAGTATGGCAATATCTTTATTATAATACATGATTTTTTTTTAATTATTATTTTAAATATAATCAATACACATCACGCCTATAGATGCGATTAGTTAAACTTGACCTCGATTTTTGTAAATTAATGTTGGTAGGTTTTACATCCATCAATGACATCTGTATCTATACAGGTACCCGTGGAAGAAGCGTGTCCCCCTACAGGGCATCGGTGGCCGGCAGACAGACCGGGGCAGGTGCGCCCTCCGACACCGGGTCACGGCGAGCCTCGAGCTCTGTAAGTCAGGTAATTATAACAAATATCAGTTCCTATTAATTCGTTTATTTATCGATAAATTCGATCCAAACTCGCGCCACGAGGTTTCCGTTCAAACTTGCAACATGAATGGCCATATCTTCGATCATTGACCATATTGTTGATCGTTCTCAGCTCCAAGGGACCACAGACATAAATATTATGGTTTTAATTTCAACTTGATACCTTCACGCGATCCCGAGATAAAGGGTCTTAACAGTCACATAGACGGGCAACTAAGTGATCCTATATGGGTTCCGATTTTTCCTTTTCAGGCACGGAACCCTATAAATATTACGAGCGTGCAGAGAAAATGTTATGTCGATTTTAATAGTTTTTCGTAGTTTTTCACTCTTGACAGAGTAGTCGTAGTTTTGGGGGTCGCTCACAACTACAATGGCGGCATTTGCGATTTTTTTCTAGCGGTCTGTTGGTTGCATGGCGAGCACATTTTCCGACAAGGAACTTTGAGGCAGATTTGATGGAGTTATTCCATTGCACATTGGGTTGATGATCGAATACGTGATTTCAAGCCTAAAATAAAAAAAATTGTTTCGAATATAATACATATAATCTTATTTCAAAATATATGCATAATTTATGGATATTACTGTGGGTGATTGTTGTTGTAACAAATCAATTTAAATAAAATGCTTTTGTTTGTTTTTTCGATTTATAAATTCACAAGCTGGCGCCCGCGGCATTGCCGACGTGACATTCCAGACTATAATCTACCTGTGTGTCAAATTTCATCAAGATCCGTTCAGCCGTTTTGACGTGAAAGAGTAACAAACATCCATCCAATCAAACATTCGCTTCGGATGTGTATATGTAAGTGTGTTTGTTGCTCTTTCATGCAAAAACTATAGAATGGATTTTTATGATACTTCACAATAATATACCTTACATAATAACAGAATTACACATATGCTACAATTCATAATGATATATTATATGTATATTCTATCACACACGCAAGTAGAACCGCGGGGCGTAGCTAGTCAACCCTAAAACTGAATAAATAAATTGTTTTATTCCGTCATCCTTACTTCCTTATCCTTACTAATATTATAAAAGCGAAAGTGAGTTTGTTTGTTTGTTACCTCTTCACGCTTTAATGGCTAAACCGATTTTGATGAATTTTGGTACACAGATAGTTGGGAACCAGGAGACGGACATAGGCTATTGGTAGTATGGTATTTTTTTTAAAAAAAAAGAGTTGGATATGAGGGTGAAAGAGGGACGAAACGGGAAAACTTAGCGTTGCTATTACAAATCAATAAGGCGCTACCGAATTTAACGCGAGCGAAGCCGCGGGCAAAAGCTAGTAATGAATACGGGGAGTTATGAAATACTGGAAAAATCACATAAATTCACAAAAGTGCATTCAATGAGTAATATCGGGAACATGAAAATCTTTTGAAAGCTTTGTTTATGGTAAAAGCGTAAAACTCAGTTATAGTGATGTGTGAAGAGATTGATATTGTGTTTTGAATATATTTTATGGGTTGGAGTATAATATACTGAATGGTATCGGGGTTTATTACTGTGATTTTATGGACGTCACTTAAATCAAAATCTAATCAAATCATATATAAAACAGTCATTTATTTAAGTTAGGCTAAAAATCAGCACTTTTTGAACGTCAAATTACAAGAGATAGTTCCACAAAACGCCCGCCCTTCGCCATTTTCTAGTGTTTTAGCTGGGAACAAGAAGTGGTGGAACAAACTCCCCAGCAACACATCTGTCTGTCAGGTTAGAAGAACCAGATTTTAAACAATTTTGTTTATCACAATGTAAAATTTAAGAAATAATTAATTCATTGTCACATGTCAGCTAGCAAACACTAATTATATTTAAAAAAAACTTAAACATAAAAGTCGAAGAGGAACTCGTGATTTAATAATATCATCCGCTAGGCTTGATCCTTAGGTTAACCCGCGTTTGCCTAAGTTGATCTGTTAATAAATGACCCATCGTTACATACCAACTTTTTCCTTGCCTCGGATGGTACGATAAGCTGTTGATCCCTGCTGTCATTTGTAGATCTTTGACAGTCGTTACAGATAGTCAGTGTCCCGAAAGTGTGACAACCAGTTTTACCAAGAGGTATCGTATTACCCAGTACTAACTGAGTTGTTGAGGTCAGAGAGATAGTCGCTCTATGTAAAGTACTGGTATTCAGCTGCATCTGGTTAGACTGGAAGCCGACCCCAATAGAGTTGGGAAAAACTACCACCTACATATTATGGTAAAGCAAAAAAGGATTCTGTGGTTTTATGAAACCACGGTAAAAGTGAAACTTTTTTCACATTATATACATTTAGACGTCCCTACTCCGCGGGCGACCGTCACGCGACATGCAACACACAGACGAAAAAGTTTTAGACGATGTAATAAAAGTTTCACTTTAATAAAGCTTTATTGAGTATTGAAAAGGCTAGGCAGATGATGACCTGAATATATAAGTCGACACAGCTGACGCAGTTGTTCAGCGACCGACTGTTACGTTGCGTGTCGCGGGTCCGATTCCCACATGGTACCAAAATATTTGTATGGCCTGCCTAGTATTTCCTGTTTCCGTTTTGTATGTGCGTTTATTTCTTTGTAAAACGCACTTACGATAAAGGAGAAATTCTTGATTTGGGGCAAAGTAATAAAAATTACCATCAATTATTCTATCTTTTTCCCTTATAGACAAACAGACGGGTGGACAACACTTTGTCCCACAATCCTATCGCTCTGTTTTCCGTCCGTTTGTTTGTCTGTCAAGAATTCTTATCTAGGAAACGCATGGAGGTTTCAAATATTTAAATCTATAGTTCTGGAGCTATAAAATGATCAACCCTCTAAGTCTACGCAGTCAAAAGATATACCGTTTTTATTCAAGTTTATACAGAACCCCTGGTACGCGAGTCCAACTCGCACTTGACTTGTCTATATTAAAATACATAGAATATCAAATGGGTGAATATCCCAGGCGCTAATTTTACGTGTCCACGTTGAGAATCATGGTGTAAAATGATGGGATGTTTCTTAATTTTTTTTCTAGTGAACTACTTAACTTATTCCAGTTAGGGCCACATTTATTTTTTAAATAGGCTTACCTATGGAGGATAGGAAAAATAAATAACTTTAAAATTCAAGTTTGGTGGCTTGTCCTAGCTCCATTTTTTGATATAAATGTATTTACCAAAGTAACAATTAAAAGTGAAGTAAAAAACAAATTATTTCATTGGTAAATACATATGACACACTATCTTCTTTGTTCAAGTTTGTCCTAGCAAAAATCATAATTTTGGTAGCACTTTTTCAATTTACCTTATCATGAAGATTCGTGCGTGTGCGATCAATCGCTTTTTATGTTCTGTTTTTCTCAGTCGTGCGCGGGAAGTGGCGCGTAACAGGTGTGTGCTTAGTGCTGTAATTGCTCGCCAAAAAAAAAGTATCTTTCTTGGATCGAACAGGGGACAAGAATTTGTCAATTTTGGTGGATCGATTTGCTGGTGATTTTTAAGTGTTTTTAATAGTAAGCTACGTATTGTAGGTAGTGATTTGGGTAACTTATTTATCAGTGATCTTTATTCTTTTGTATCATAATAACTGTATTTTTTAAGATTTTTTTTATGCCTGGTTTCAATTTTGGTGGTTCAATTTTGGTGGCTTTGGTGGCGATTTTCACCACCAAAATTGAAAATAAGCCACCAAATTTTAAGTATGTACTGTTTATATATTATTTGTACATATAAAGACAGTTTTTCACTGCACATTGTTCATTTATATGTATACGTTACTATTCTACTTGTTTCTGTTCTGCTTGTTCTATTTATTAAAGTGCACATGCCATGCTATTTTTCTGCACTACTCTAAGGTCGACTGGCAATGGCTACTGAGACTGCACACCTCTCGGTTATGGAAGGTCTTCGCGTTAAAGAGGCCTCGACCCCCGCACTTTCGAGGGATATACACAGCCTCATTACCGATGATCTTGGGTGATGCATCCGGTTTGCGTTCAGCAGTGTACGAACTCTCCTATCCAGGGCATCAAGTTCAGTCTGAGTCCATTTAAGTATGCCGAAAGAGTAGGTACATTAAAACCGTATTATAATTAGTATTATTATCGTTTATTTATTTGGATACATATTTTTTTATATTTTTACATATTTCTTATCAAAAACATATAAAAATAGTAGCCCACCGGTATCGGGAACAGTGTCCAAGCTACCGGCAGTCAAGGCTCCAGAGAAAGGAACCTCCTAACAATACGAACCCTGTCCAGGAGTACCGCTTTCTGTATCAAGCCCTTGATCCAGCTGCCTAACGAGAGCCTTCTCAGATGTTGGTCGAGGCTCTTGGCAATTAAGCCATTGGCTGTAACGACTATCGGCACAATGATCGCTGAGTCCACGTCTCACATGTCGACAACCTCGCGAGCCAAGTCAATATACTTGATTTGTTTATCTTTTTCGGCTTCCACAAGGTTCTCGTCATGTGGGACCGTTACGTCAACAATCATTGGTCTGCCGCCGATCGATCCACCACCACTATATCAGGTTTATTTGCTACAATAGTCCTGTCAGTGATGATGGATCGATCCCAGTACAATTATGTGTACAATTATAAATACTTATTAGTATTAATTATTTTCATATTACTTGTTTTTTTTTTGTAATAAAGACGAGACAAGGTTCATGTTTAAGAACTATAATAATTCTTTCTTGGATTTAATGACTGATATCATGCTGTGTGATTTTTGTTGATTGATTCTCTTAAGATTTAGACTTTCTGCCTTGTGGTTTAATATTGTTATTTAATCAAGTTTTATTTTAGAGTTTATTATGTTTTAGTTTCCTAGTTATGCTGAAAAAAAAATGTGTAGTATGGCAAGTAATTTTGTTCAAAATAAAAAGATTTTAAATAATAATAAATATTGTGGTACTTACTACCGATGACCGCAAGAAAGTATGGCAAGGCAAGGAGCTTCACGGGCGCTTTTACCGGGCTCTTCATGGGCCCGATGTAGATTTTCTAGCATCCGTATCCTGGCTACGATTCAGCGAGCTTTTTGGGGAAACTGTAGGTTTTGTCTGTGCGATTATGGACGAAGTTATGTTGACGAACAACTACCGGAATTATATTATGAAGGATGGGGCGGTTGATGTGTGTCGGGCATGCCACCGTCCGGGTGAGTCCATCGGACATATTATTTCTGGTTGTTCTCGTCTAGCTAACGGCGAGTACTTGCATAGGCACAACCAAGTAGCCAGGATTATTCATCAGCAACTTGCCTTGAAATATAATCTTGTGGAATCTGAGGTACCGTACTACAAGTATGTGCCCGACCCAGTTCTCGAGAAAGACCATGTCACGCTGTACTGGGATCGGTCTATCATTACTGACAGGACAATTGTCGCCAATAAGCCTGACATAGTGGTGATAAGATGTAATCATCCCGCTTGACGAGAAACTCGTGAAAGCTGAGAAAGAAAAACAACTAAAATATCTCGACTTGGCATACGAGGTTGTCGACATGTGGAATGTAAACTCGGCTATCATTGTGCCGATTGTCGTAACGGGCAATGGCTTGATTGCCAAGAGCCTCGACGAACATCTGTCGAAGCTATCCTTAGGCGGTTGGATCAAAGGCCTGATTCAGAAGGCAGTTCTCCTCGTTGTACCGTATTGTGAGGAGGTTCCTGTCTCTGGAACTCTAACCACCGGTAGCTTCGACCCTGTTCCCGATACCGGTGGGGTACTATTTTTTGTATTTTTAAATGTTTCTTTTTTATTTTCTATGTTTTTATTAAGAAATATTTAAAAATTTAATTAAAATGTATGTGCAAACGAATTATTATTATAACAAGACTGAGTTTTATTAACTGATGGAGTTTTTTGGTCATTGAGCTTTATTGTGAGATTTAAGTTTGTGACAAAAACTGATTTTTAATGTATTGTTTTAAGCACTTTCAATTTTGGTGGACCAATATCAATTTTGGTGGTCAACTTTCAATTTTGGTGGACAAGTTTCAATTTTGGTGGCTACACTAGTCTTTGAACTCAAATATCTCAAAAAGTAACCAGGATATTTTCAGACCTCATGAAGATTCCTAAAGCTTGAACTTTCTATTTTGTCCTAGGTCAATAGTTTTCACGAAAAGTAAAGAAAAAATTTTGCCACCAAAATTGACAAAAATATGCACTTGTTGATATTCACCCAAATTTAGCTTACGTCTTGAAATTTAGTCTCAAATAACATTAAAATATAAAACACCGTTAAAATGTATGGTACAGACGCCAGCAGGTCAAGCTACCCGAAACTGTCAATTTTTCCCAATGAACCTTGAACCTTATACTTTAGAAAAAAAGTCGATAATCTATCAAAGAAATCTGACAGATTATAGTAGCTTGATGTGCAGGCGTCTGTACAACTGATTTGGTTTTAATAAGTGACTATAAATTCTTACAAACACAAAAAATTCTAGAATCATGAGCTTAAATTACGGTAATTGTATGTTGGTGCGCTGATTTCAATTATACGCTGTATACAAAAATATCGCATATGCATACAGTAATAAAGTCCACTTTTGATTGTGAACTTACTACTATAATTTATTAATCTTTAATGCCATTTTAAGTACAATTATGTACAAAAAATATTTAAATTTCTTATAAAAAGATCAGTTTAACGAACTTTTAAAACATTCACAAAAGCAGGAAGGTGAATGACCAGCAATGGTGTTATAATTTGAAATGTTTCAACTAAATACAAGCAATTTACTCAACTTTGCATGCAACTAACACTGCTTCGAACATGCAACGAACAGTAATTATGTACTTACTATGCCACTAATTAAGATTGATATTTGAATGTTAATTTAGATTTAAATTTATTAAGTGTTCAACTTAGCTTTCATTAATTTGAAATTGTTTACAAAACATGAGCTTTTTTTAGTAAACACAATTAAAGCTTAGAGTTTTCTGAGAAGTTAAGAACAATAACATTATCTATCAGAAGCCTTAGAGTGTCTGGACTGGACCGAACATCAAGGTGCTGTTAAACAGATTGGACCAGACTCCGTACTGGCTGCACAAATTGAACTTTGACAGATTTTGCAGTACATTATCAGTCAAATACCGTTATCTGGAGTGGCGACCTCGCACTGGAAGACGCAGGGTAGGCAGGCCCCCCACAAGGTGGACCGACGACCTGGTCCGAGCCGCGGGAACCCGCTGGATGAACGCGGTGCGGGACCGTCAAACGTGGAGGTCATTGGGGGAGACCTATGCCCAGCAGTGGGCGCCTTCCGGTTGCGAATGATGATGATGATGATGACCGTTATCTGGAGTCCGGCCCTGAGTTCCGTCCACTTCGTTTTATGATAAACTAACTATTGCCCGCGGCTTCGCTCGCGTTAAATTCGGGGTAACACAGTTCCCCTTTCCTGATTTGCAGGTACCTGCTACCTGCAGTTTTTACTCATGCGCCTTATTCATTTGTAATAGCAAAGCTGAGTTTTCCCTTTTCTTCCCTCTTTCTCGCTCATATATCAATCTTTAAAAAAAAATAGCCTATTTCCGTCTCCCGGGTCCCAACTATCTCTGTACCAAAATTCATCAAAATCGGTTTAGCCATTAAGGCGTGAAGACGTAACAAACAAACAAACTCACTTTTGCTTTTATAATATTAAAGTAAAGATAGTCTCTGTACTACGGCGTAGTCGCGTAGCAATGTAGAGAGTCTACAACTGCTACGACGTTCATGAGAATTTACATAAAATGTAGGCCTCTTTATACCAAGAGTATTGCTTTACGGTGAAGAGCAAAGGCAAAAAAAAGATTTATTTTCGGATATAGTTACTGGGCAATCGATCAAATCCTTTTAGCGATATTGGATACCTACGGTAAACACGCAAGAAATGGAGGTCTAATATCGAAAGTTGAACAAAATTGTATTTAGGATTTTTATTACCCCGGGGCATACTAAGGGAATTTTGTGAATACTTTATGTTAGTAAAATGATGAATACAAGGGTCAGTAAGTTTACAAAATCCTGTAGTTCAAAGGTATATTTGAGTAAAGCAACCTGATTCCAAGCCCTTCGGGCTAAATTGCTAATAAAGCTGATGTTCGAATACAACTGCGATTCGAAGTAGGTACAGGGGTCCACCTTATATAATTTGACATTACATAATGATGGTCATTTAAAATGTTAACTTAATCGTCAGCAAAAGTCTGCATTGTTTTTACTGAAAGTGATCTAATTTTAACTAAAAGATTAATTTATTTTCATTACCTCTAATCTTGATTTTCAAAATAAGTTGTTTGAAGAACATTGCGATTTCATCAAACTTTCAATTAAACAACCTTTCGCAACTCTTTATAAAAACAAGTGCGTTTTCAAACATTTAAACTCACAACAGAAACAGCCAGACCCGAAACAACTATCTGGTGTCGTCCGATTTTAGAGTCGATATTTTTTTTAAGTCACTACTAATTCTTCATTCCCCCAGGTGTCAGGTGATGAACAACGGCGTCTCTGCGGCGAGCAGGCCAAGTACAGTGACCGCACAGGCCTGGGACTTGGCATGGGCCTCACGACCTACGGCTCCGTGGCATACCAGCTAAAGGACGCTAATATGGAGGCCTCGGGAACTGTAGACTTTGTGTGCAGAGCAGCCAAGATTATGAATAGGACAAGTATGTTTTTTTATAATTTTGTTTTTTTTTTCGTATTTATCAACTAAACTAAACTAATTGGTTCATTACAAGACATACACTCCTCTCATTTAAGCCTCATCCCCATGCTCTTCTCGTTTTGCATTCAGTCTAGCTTTAGTTCAATATAGTATAGTAATATAGTAGTTAGTAATAAAGTATAGTTCTCCTGATCTAATAAATTAAACGATGGCTTCGCAATGCGCATTTGCGTGGTGTATAATGACTCTTTTTGGACTTATGTGCCGTTTACGTTAAGACTGCGGTATGTGTATGCTGCGTACACATCTACCAGATAAACTGGTAACGATTTATTGCAAACGCTGCTTTTCTTTTTATCATGTCTGGGAATATTCGGTGTTCACAATCCATTTAAAAATTGTCCATAGTACTTTGACGTATGCGTTGTGACTGGGACTGTAGTTTTATTAAGCTATTGCATAGCTTCTATCGCGGGCCTTGAGCGCGGGGACCGAATCCAGAAATTCCGTAACGAAGAAAAACATGACGCTCCCCACTCCGACGGGCACGGAGGTGTGGCTTGTCTAACGTCGTTTACACAATACGGTCAGTTATTTCAAACCCGATTCTAATGTTCTAATAGCGTGTTTGGTAGAGAATCGGATAGTCAATCGACATTACGCTGGATCAAACCCAAGGTCTTGTTTTTCTTTTTGCGACTTCGTTTCATTGGAAGTACTTTTTAAATATTATATTTAGTTTTTTATTTATTGTCTAAGTTGAAAAAAAATGTTACTTTTTGCGACTTCTTTTCATTGGAAGTACTTTTTAAATATTTTATTTAGATTGTTTTTATTTATTGCATAAGTTGATAAAAAATGCTATGCAATAGCTTTACCGCGGCAGTCCCCGAGTGCCACACGTTTCTTCATTTTTTTTTTCTTTTTGTTTTTGACATTTAAATGTGCCTGTAATGGTATTTTTTTGCGGATGGGTAATCATGAAATAACTTTCCCCACTCTGGGCGGGGCGTGGAGAGTGTAAGACTTGTACTGACTAAAACCCACCCATATTTCTTCTTTTGCTCTTAATGTTCCGGGGCCGCGGAATATCTTTCGAACAACCCGCAGACCCGCCTGTAATGGTCTAATTCGGTATTTGAGTTTGACTTTGAATGGTTGGTTACCCATTCACAGCCACGGGCCACCCTATGCAAGCATAGCTTAACCTGAAAATAGGCGCGAGGGGTTATTATTAAGACTCGAGTTCCTCTCAATTATCCCTATATTCAAAGCGCCAACAAAATTACATTTCTCCATTCCACAATACTTCAAAACATGTTGTTTCAAAGAATCGATGGCAATGGACAGCATACCAATTCATGTCGATATGTCGCATCGAACTCCACCCACAAGCTTTAATACACGAACAATAAGATTCAATAAGCGATACTCTATTGTTTTGCTAAACGAAAGGTTTTGTTTCAGTACTGATGACTGTGTTCCTGATTTTCCTGTGCACACTGCCTATTATTATGATGATTATGGGTAAGTTTTTATTTATTTACTAGCTGTGCCTAGCGGTTTCATACCCCTAAGTGAGCAGCGGGTCTGCTCACTTAGGGGTATGAATAATAGATGTGGGCCGATTCTCAGACCTACCCGATATGTACACAAAATTTCGTTTAAATCGGTCCAGCCGTTTCGGAGGAGTATGGGAACGAAAACTGTGACACGAGAATTTTATATATTAGATTTAACTATTTATGTATACACACAGTAAACCAGACAGGATAAAAACATCTTAAGACTTTTCTGCCAGCAGACCTGCGAAAGGAGATATGAGAACGAAATGTAGACGATAGTGTGTTTTTACTATACTTATTTGGTTTTTGGTGCCGTACCTCGAAAGGAAAATACGTAACCCTTATAGGAACATTGTATTGTCCATCCGTCTGTCTGTCAAAACCCTTAAAGAAAAGACCGCCCATTATGTCACCCTATTTATAAGTTGTTTAGTGTTATTCTTGTTACTTGTATGGTGTACACAATAAGGAATATTCTATCTATCTATTTAAAGGTAGCGAGTTAAGATTAAAACCATATACTCAAACCTGTAGTCCCTTAGAGCTGTAAAAAATCAACCCTATAAGTCTACGCAGTCAAATATATACGGCTGTTTAAACAGAACTTGTAGACACCGATCGTTTTGGTTATACAATCGTTACTATCAAGAATAATCCTTACTAATATAAAATTATAAAAGCGAAAGTGAGTTTGTTTGTGTGTTTCTTTGTTACATTTTCACGCCTTAATGGCTAAACCGATTTTGACGAATGTTGGTACAGAGACAGTTGGGACCTTGGAAACGGACATAGGCTGATTTGTTTTTAAAAAAAGTGGGAAGTGAGGGAGAAAGAGGGAAGAAAAGGGAAAACTTATCTTTGCTCTTACAATCAATAAGGCGCAAGGGCAAAAACTACAGGTAGCAGGTACCTTCAAATCAGGAAAGGGGAACTGTGTTACCCCGAATTTAACGCGAGCGAAACCGCGGGCAAAAGCTAGTCATAATATATTTTTGCTTTGCTATTGCATAGCAAAGCTAAGTTTTCCCTTTTCTTCCCCCTTTCTTCCTCAATTCTCACCTTTAAAAAAATATCCTATGGCCGTCTCCAGGGTCCCAACTATCTCTATGCCAAAATTCATCGGAATCGGTTTTGCCATTTAGGCGTAAAGACGTAACAAACAAACAAACGAACTCACTTTCGCTTTTGTAATATTAGTAAAAATAACAATCTATGCGTCATCATTCTACAGAAAGCATTATGATTTTGTTATCGTTACATATTCCTGCCAATGTGAAATATAATATCTAAAGTAAACCACGATAACGACTCAATAGTGCGAACACATCAGTTTTCTAGAAATACGACGCCATTACGAGTTATAGCCGAATTTATCTCTGAATGTTTGAATATCAAGCATTTTTCAAGAATTGTATGAAGAAAAGTATTAAATATGACATTTGGGCCGATATTCATGAACAACATAACATAACATCGTACATTGTTTTTTTTATAAACATTCATAATTATTATTACTCATATGTTATAATGTTCGTTTACCTGTAATTGGCAACTGTATAAGTTCAATATTATAATTAATTTTTTTTAAGATATTTTTATACAGAATCTATTGACCTTTTCGGTGAATAAATAAACATCTCGCCTTCAATCTCTGAAAGGTGGGGCAGAGGTGTATCCAATAGTAGGTTCACCTACAGTTCGGACGTTATGCTTAAGTTCAACGTATTAGGGAAAATGGTCTAGGTTTGTGCCCGGTTGATAGTAATACGAGTCTTTTGCCATCAACCAGCAATTGCGTGACTGCTACTAAGATGTTCTTGATGGAAAAACGCAATAAAACCAAAATCAAAAGTCATTTATTCAAATTAGGCTGATAATCAGCACTTTTTGAACGTCTCATTACAAGAGACAGTCCCACAAAAACGCCCCGCCCTTCGCCACTTCCTAGTGTTTTAGCTGGGAAGAAGAAGTGGGGGAACAAACTCCCCAGCAAAGTGGCGGAACAAACTCCCCAGCAATAATGCTTTGCTCTACCTGGATATCGAACCGAGGACCTCATCCTTAGCAGTCGCGCTTGCGACCACCAGACCAACATGGCAATTCTCGATCCAGATCCATGAATGTTCATTATAACCGCGAACATTGATTAGACGCTATTCCCATCACTGTCGCACTATTGTCAAACTCCTTGTGCTAGACAGAGACGAGACGTCTTAACAAAGTTACGTTTGAAGATATTGGGTCTTCATGTGAAATATTTAGACGTTTTCATGAGCTTGTAGATAAAGTAGCCATTTTATTTATTTATTAAAACTTCATGCACAAGTAACAAAACATTGTACAAAGGTGGACTTAATGCCTTGGGCATTTTCTACCAGTCAACCTTAGGGTGATGCAGAGACAAAGACATAGTAGGTGCAATGTGACAGGAAATATCAATTTTATTAATAATAAATACACATATACATACATAAAAAATATACAAAAGTAAAGAGAGGTAAAAACAACTAAATATGATGAAAAACTGACAACTTTGTATTTTGAGATGAGTCTGCCAACTTCTTACGTAAGTGTTCGCGAGCTTTTACCTTAAATGTAAACCGACTGGTAGCCGTCCTGATATTCAGAGGGAGCGCATTCCATAGGAAAACCGCCTGGATAAAGAAAACATTTTCATTTGATAAGAAATTGATGCTAGATTGAAAAAGTCTGACCTTACAGTTTAAGTGTGGAGTTTTATCGGTTTGTGGGTCTATATGGTCCATATGATGGAAAGCTCGTAATCTTAGGGTCCTTTACGACTACTGTGGAGGAAAGAGGACAAAAATGTAAGTTGCAATAACTAGATGAAAATTTCAAATACGCCTGTGATATACCGAGTGGTTTCATTCCGAATTTTAATGTAGTCATCATCTGCCTAGCCTTTTCCTAACTATGTTGGGGTCGGCTTCCAGTCTTACCGGATGCACCTGAATACCAGTATTTTACATGGAGCGACTGCCTATCTGACCTCCACAACCCAGTTAGTACTGGGTAATACGATACCTCTTGGTAAGACTGATTGTCAGACTTTCGGGACACTGACTATCTGTAACGACTATCAAAGATCTACAAATGACAACCGGGACCAACAGCTTAACATGCTTTCCGAGGCACGGAGGAAACTCGGTATGTAACGGGTGGTCACCCATCCACAACCTAGGGAAGCGCGGCTTAACCTAAAGATCGACCTTAGCGGCTACTATTATTTAGCCACGAGCTCCTCTCCCCGAATTTAAATGTAGTGTGATTTCATAATCACTGTTGCACTAATATGATGAAACCGAAAGTTTGTATGTATTTGTATGCTTATTACTTCTTCATTCTCAAATAGCTTAATGGATTTGGATAAAATTTATTATCAAGATATCTTATATTCTAAATTATCAGATAGGTTACTTTTGATTTGGTTTTCTCTTGGGATGATCAAATAAATTAAATGTGGATTTCGCCACGCGTGACACTAGGGCGCAGCTAGCATTTGTGTGGGTGGCCCACAACATTGTCCGAATATGGTTTGATAAACTTCACTTCAAAATTTTTAAGTTAGACGTTCTAGATAAAAATATTTTTGTTTGAAAAGACTAACGAAGAGACCCTTTTCTATTCAAGATGGAATGCCCAACAAAAATGTCAAAACAACTCGAGTGTAAAAACTTCAAAAGAAAAACACTTTTCCTCCCGACTGTAGTTCCACCAAAAGTCATTAGGAAGCTAGTACCTCGTGACTCGTGTACAGTCACCGAGATAAAGCTTAAACTAAAGTTGACATAAATCTGATAAGTCCACGAGAAGCCAACGTAATGAAATTACGGACTGGCAGACACCACAAAATGGCGCCTGAAAAAATGAAAGGAAGAGGAGTTTGTAAATAAGTTTATTGATTAAAAGTAGGTTTTAATGAACGGTCGTCAAGGAAGCTCGGTATTTGAGTTAAGTTAGGAAGTTTGGACAAGTTTGACTTAGTTTGAAGGCAGGTTTGACAAGTTAAGAAATGACGTCAATCTGTAAGTTGACTGATAAATTGAATGGAATGAGGTGTGGTTGTGGCATCGTGAAAAATAGTGTCAGAGGAACTGGAATTGACAAAAGTTGGGAGGAAATGTTTCTTTTTGGCACAGTTCTTAGGCGCAAAATGGAATAGACGTATTTAAACTCAAATGAGGCGTTGGTGTATTTTACTAACTGTTTTCATATCATACAAACCTATTAAAAACATTCAATTATTACGAAAAATAAAGTGATGTCGAGTTTTGTACAAAAAAGCAAAACGTAAACTTACAAAATGTTTGAAAGAATTGATACGTTTTTTAAAAAAAAATTGGTTGTTTGTAAAGTAGGTTTACGATCGAGATGTTTACGTGATAACTAAACCTCACGAGCGCGATCGATCGATCGCGCTCGTGAGGCGCGATCGCGCTCGTGAGGTTTTGGTGTGACACAAGTTTCTGAACATGTCACCCGACTAAAACGATTTTAAAGACGTTATCACGTCAATAAAAAATAGACAATGACAAGCTTGTTCTCAATCGGAGTTGCGGATTGTTCCGGTGTTGCGGGTTGTTCGGAAGAGATACCGCGGCCCCGGAACACAAAGGGCAATAGAAGGAACTTGAGTGGGTTTTAGTCATTACAGATCTGACACTCCCCCCCGCTCCGCCCAGAGCATGGAAAGTTATTTGATGATTTCTCATCCGCAAAAAAATTGTACTTAATTCTGCTTTGCACACCGGTTCCCTGTATTTTTGACCAACTTAAAAAAAAAGTCGGAGGTTCTACGTTTGGCAACATGCTTTTTTAACAAGTTAAAATTCGATTTCGCTACCATATCCTGAGATCTCTCTCACTCATTGCTCATCTACACACTAGCTCGTTCCGTTGGATTTGCTCATGAATATTCAAATTAATTACTACGTAACTGATTGAGCTGTTTCACTTGGTTGTACTCGCTCCAATAACTTCGGAACAGAGTTCCTTATTACACGGTACCGATATGGTACTTGACAGGGTAATTAAATTGAATATACCTTTGTGTTAACAACGTTGCTGTTATGAAGAACAGCTTGTCTTAGCAAAATAACTTTGTAAGTCAGCAAAATTTCCGGTATTAAAGATGATCCTACTAATATTATAAATGTGAAAGTTTGTGAGGATGGATGGATGTATGGATGTTTGTTACTCTTTTACGTCAAAACAGCTGAACGGATGTTGATGAAATTTGGACACACACAGAGGTAGATTTATAGTCTGGAATAAAAAAAAAAAAAAAAAAAATTCAAAACCATTTATTTCAATTAGACCATTACAGGCACTTTTGAATGTCAAGAAACAAAACTAATCTACAGTCCCGGTCACAAGGCATAATAACTTGTGAAAGTACTGTAGTTGCCCATTCCAAAGCGTTGATCTCTATGGAGAAGAATGGGCAAGAAACTCCATGGACACAAAGGATACTTTTTTTTTCGATATCACGCGGGTTAAAGTTATCGTCGTCGTATCCCAAAGTAACTATGCCACGCGGACGAAGTCGTGGGCGGAAGCTAGTGCACTTGTAAGAAAAACAGAAAATAATCTTTTTATTTAAGAACATTTATTCACAACCCAAAAAATGGCAACAAATAGTCACATCAAACGATAAACCGATCTTCATTCATATAATTTTACAGACCATACCTTCACCTAAATTATGATCAATAACTCAAACTCATATCTCGTGTTCGACTCGGCAGTAAAATCGAGTAAAAAACGATCATTCGATGTTGTACAGTAATCGATCGAAATTTAAACCAATATTTGTATAGTCAGGCAGGGTTTAATCAACGCTTTGATCTACAAATCCGGTGCGTACTGGTTTAATCCAGTTTCGTGAGAACCAGTCACGGGAATTAGGTCAGCGACATATTATCGGATGCTGGTCGCCTGTTGCATGGAGCTAGTGAACTTTGAACCAGTTCTGCATCATAATTATTGGTAGGAACTCTCTTGAAAGAACTCTTTGTTGGATACTTGAGAAATTATAAACAATAAAAAGTAACAAATATTTATTTATAGACATTCAAAACCATAAATACAATTCTCTACGTTCATAATAGTCTTATTAAATCACTATTTCATAAAATAAAACTGGCTAGGAGCGGTTATGTGCAAATTTGCAACATAAATAGCCATATATTGTGACTGCGTGGACTTAGACAGTTAAGTTTTTCACAGCTTTAAGGTTTTACAAACTTAAGTATATGGTTTTAATTTCAACTCGATTCCTTTACGCGTTCCCAAGATAAAGGGTCTTGACTGACAGATAGACGGACAACAAAGTGATCTAAAAGGGTTCTGATTTTTCCTTTTGAGATACGGAACCCTAAAGTATACACTTAATAGACAACGTTAAAGATTTTCTTATTCTGAAAACAAACTGAAACTATACAGGGTTATTTGTAAAACACCGGCAACGTCTCAGGACCATGTTACTAACATCATAATCAACAACTTTTGTTCTAGGACATTTAAACATTTATCATATTGGATGAACTAATATGAACGATGATATGAACTAATCATCAGATATTCATACAAAAATAAAAATATTGAAATTGAACGCCCTAAATGTTACGAAATCTATGCGAAGCAAACGTACCTACAAGCGGCGGTGTAGGTATGTAGGTACAGCAAAATACGGAGTTGAAATGTGTTAGATAGGACAACGAAATCTTGAAGATTTGTTTTTGGTAAATGTATAAAATTTTTAGCTCGTGGCTAAATAATAGCAGCCGCTCGGGTCGATCTTTAGGTTAAGCCGCGCTTGCCTAGGTTGGTCTGTGGATGGGTGACCACCCGTTACATACCGAGTTTCCTCCGTGCCTCGGAAAGCACGTTAAGCCGTTGGTCCCGGCTGTCATTTGTAGATCTTTGACAGTCGTTACAGGTAGTCAGTGTCCCGAAAGTCTGACAACCAGTCTTACCAAGGGGTATCGTATTACCCAGTACTAACTGGGTTGTGGAGGTCAGATAGGCAGTCGCTCCATGTAAAATACTGATATTCAGCTGCATCCGGTTAGACTGGAAGCCGACCCCAACATAGTTGGGAAAAGGCTAGGCAGATGATGTATAAAATTTTGTAAAAAATCATAGAAAAAAAGTTGTTGTTTATGATGATTGTAATACAGTCCTGCAAGGTTGTCGATGTTTTAAAAATAACCCTGTTTACACAAAAAATCAAGATTCTTTATGTGTTTCATCGTTTTGTTGATGTTCAAGTCTTCCTCGTGTCGTCAACTTGAAACGGGGTCAACTTTAAAAACCCTGTATAAATTGCAAGATTTAACAAAGAAATTTAATAAGTTAAGATTAAGAAGCAGGATATTGAATCTGTCTTCTCAGTACGTGTTGATGAAACAAGATGTTATCTACAAGTTTTTGCAATGTTTTTAGCTTTATCGAGGGATAATAGACTGGTTCTATAACGGTTATATTAACTACAAACCATTGATCTGATATCGGTGCTACTGTTAAGACACAAGTCTCCCTTTTGTCAGCAAGGTGGGGCCTAATAAACGAGCCTAGTTCGGCACGACCCAATCTTTGGCCCAAATACACATCTCGCCAATTACTAAAACAAGCCAGTTATGTTGTTTTAAAGAGATACCGCGGCCCCGGAACGTAAAGGGCAATAGAAGGAACATGGGTGGGTTTTAGTCAGTAAAAGTCTGACACTCCCCCCCGCTCCGCCCAGAGCGGGGGAAGTTATTTGATGATTTCCCCAAGAAAAAAATCTGTTATGTTTAGTCCCGTGTAACAAAAGGCTATTGCCTATTGTCATCAAGTCCAGGCTCCGTGGCTTTTACTTTGAAATTCCTGATGGGAAACCCAATAACACTTTGCCCCATCTGGGAACCGAACCCCGCTTATATATATAGCCTCTTCATCTCGGACATGCTAGTATTTGTTTATTTTTCGTATATCGTTCTTTTATTCCATTTTTGCGTGTCCGTTTGCCAGGTGGCAAAGGCCTCCTCCAATCTTCTCCATTCTGGCCTTTCTATGGCCACTCTACCCCATGTTGTTCCCGCGACTTGTCTTATGTCGTCGTCCCATCTTTTTTGTGGTCTACCTCTCTTTCTTTTTCCATCTCTTGGGTACCATTGTGTGACTATTTTGCTCCATTTATCCTTTCCCCTGATCATGTGGCCTGCCCATTTCCACTTTTGTCTTTTTATTTTCAAAGTTATGTCCTGTACCTTAGTCTTTCTCCTGATGGTGCTACCCCTTACTTTGTCTTTTCTTTTGATCCCAGTCATGCTTCTTTCCATGGCATGTTGACATACGGAGAGTTTATTTGTTACGTTTTTTGTTAAAGCCCATGTTTCGCTCCCGTATGCCAGCACTGGCAGGATGCATGTGTCAAATAATTTGCTTTTCGTTGAAGTGTGTAGGGTCTTGTCTTTCATTATTTCTTTTAGGCCCCAATATTTTTTCCAGCTATTCGCAACTCTTCTTTCGACTTCTTTGTTTTCGTTGTCGTCTGGGGACATCAGTTGACCGAGGTATATGTATTCTTCAACGTAGGAGATTTGGTTCTGTTCCACTATTACAGGGTCTTTGTTGCCGTTGGTCATGATTTTTGTTTTATCTGGGTTTAGCTTCAATCCGGCCTTTGCACTTTCCGATGCTAAATCATTTATCATTTTACTTAGATCAGCTGGTGTTTTTGCAAATAATACGATATCATCAGCGAATCGTAGGTGCGTTAGCGTGCGGCCATTAATAGTTATGCCCATGTCTCTCCATTCCAGATTCCTGAAGATCATTTCTAATACGGCCAGAAAGAGTGTTGGTGAGAGGGGGTCACCCTGTCTCACGCCTTTTTGTATTTGAAACTTCTTTCCCTCTTCTTCTAGACGGATACGAGCCGAACTGTGTTTATAAATATTTTTTATAATTCTTATATATTTGTGTTCTATACCCAGTTCCTTTAAGGCTTCCCAGATTTTTGGGTGTATCAAAGAATCGAAAGCTTTACTGTAATCAATAAAAGCTACGTAGTATACAAGCTGGTACTCATTGTATTTTTCTATAATTTGTCTTACAGTGTGGATGTGGTCTAGTACTGAGAAATCCTTACGGAATCCTGCCTGTTCTATGGGTTGTTGCTCATCTAATTTCCTTCCTATTCTTTCCAAAATAATCTTTGCAAATATCTTATAGATGTTAGACATTAGACTAATGGGTCTATAGTTTCCAATATCGCAGTGATTCCCTTTCTTGAATATAAGGATTATGATGGATTCAGTCCACTGTTTTGGGATGATTTCTGTGTTGATCACGTAGTTGAAAATTTTTGTAAGTATCGGTGTCACTGCTACTTTCGTTTGCTTTAGTATCTCATTGCTTATGCCGTCTGGCCCTGGAGCTTTATCGTTTTTCTGTGTGTCAATAGCTTTTTCCGTTTCTTCCTGCATGATGTAAGGTACCGTTTCGTTCCCTGGTAAGTCTATTTCTCTTTTATTCGTGTTGTTTTTGTATAGTTCGGTGTAGTAGTCAGTAGCGATCTTGAGTATTTCTTGTCTACCAACTTTCTTCGCTCCACTTCTATCTTCTATCTTAACAATCCATTCTTTCTTGTTAGTTAATTCTTTGTACGCCTTCTTTATTCCTCCTGTTTGTCTAATATGTCTCTCTATTGTTTCCATACGATGTTGTCTCCTGTCTTTCCTTATGTTTTCTTTTATTTCTTTGCTAATTCTTGCAATTTCTTTTCTATTTCTGTCTGTATTTTTCGTACTTATTAGAACTGCTCTTTGGTTAAGGAGGTTGACGGTTTTTTCTGTCATCTTGTTGTTTAGGTTCTCTTTCCTTTTGCTATGTTCTTTAGTAATGGTTGTAATTTTATTTTCCAACCAATTGTATTTCTCCTGTGTGTGCGCGTCTTTTGTTTCTTTTTTGTAGTCTTTAAGTTTCGAGTTTAGTGAGTTGGCTACTTTTCCTATCAGATGTTTGTTTAGTTTTATATTCTCAAGAGTTATTTTTGTTCTGGGGTTCTTGGGTTGGGATGAGTTTAATTCAGCCCTGACCATGCGGTGGTTGGTGTTAAAATTTAGATTATTGATGACATTTATGCTTGGAAAGAATTTATGTTTGTTGGTCAATATAAAGTCAATTTGGTTTTTAGATTTGCCATCGGGTGACAACCAGGTCCACATTCTGTTTTTCTTTTTCTTGAAGACTGTGTTTAGTATGGTCAAGTTATTTTCCATTGCAAAGTCCATGAGCATTTTTCCATTCCTGCTTCTAGGTTTTGAGCTGTATGTATAGGGTCCCTTAGTTGCATCCTCGTCCCGTTGGCGTTCACCGATTTGACCATTGAAGTCACCCATCACAATGATATTTTTGTGGGCATATGTCTGTATAGTTTTATTCAGATCTTGGTAAAACTGGCCAATTGTTTCAATATCTGCTTGTTCTGTAGGTGAATAGATCTGGATAATGGTCCATGGGTCCTTGTAATCTGGTAGTTTTAAATTCAATAACGCTATGCGCTCTGATACACCATAAAATCCATCTATGTGCTTTGCTAGGTATTTATTTACTAAAAATCCCACACCATGTTTTCCTGGGGTTTCCCCTATATGATATAGTACAAAGTCTGGGTGTGCGACAATGTTTTCTCCCATTCTTCTCACTTCGCTCATGCCGAAAATATCCCAGTTAGTGTTTTGTAATGCTATTGACAGTTCCGATAAACTTTCTTCCGATCTTAGTGTTAATACGTTTAGGGTAGCAATGTATATTCTAGTGTGCCTCGATATTGGGATCTTCATGTTAATGTTTTGCTTAGGTAGAGTTTGTTTAATGTTTTCTTCATTATGTTGTTGTTGATTTATTATTGGAGGGTTTTGGTCTAATTCCCCACGGGGACCAGCCGGGTTGGGGAATGTGTTTTTGTTTTGCTGTTGTTGTTGTTTTTTATTCTGTGTGCTATTCCGTTTCCGGTTAGTAATTGAGGTAGGTATTTTTTTCAGACATGGAGTAGGCTCGCTCACGCATGAGTTGAAAAGCGTCTGTTCGTTGGATTTTCTTGCTAGTGCCGTTGGTTTTTTCCTTCGGACTTGGTGTCTCTGGGGTTCTTTTTCTTTTTTCATTTTCACGAAAATTACTTGCTCTTCTTGCTTTGCGTTTCTCCATGGTTTCCTTAGAATAGTCATTGGTTATGTACGTGTTTTCTTTCATTTTCTTCTTGTTTCTAAGGATTTGGATTTTTTTCTGCAGAGTTGTTAATGTAAGCAGAATAGGTCTTATTTTTCCATTTTCTTCTTTTTTACCAAGACGTTGCACTTTATTTATTTCGCTGTTTTCGAGTGACAAATCCAAATCCGTGATTGTTTTTATTACCGAAGCGTTTAGTTCCTCGTATCTTTCGGTGCTAGGTTCTACTATTCCATGTAGAATGATGTTGTTTTTCCTAGCGTTTATGTCTAGGGTCTGGAGCTTCTTGTTCAGTGTTTCGACTTCACGTGATAGTCTTTCGTTTTCCGCTATTATTGGCTGTATCTTCTCGTCCACCGCCTTTAGTACTGTTTTTGTAACATTTTCTGTTATTTGTATTGTTTGTTTATTTAGTTCTTCTTTCATCATATCTAGGAGCAATAACATGTCACCTGACAGTTGAGTACTCATGATGACAAATTGGCAACCACAGATCAGGTAGATGTGAATGAACGAATGTATTTATACGCATACACTTGAAATGGAACGGAACGTGCCGACACGCAGTGTACTACGAAATCTGGCGAGCAATGTACGCCGAAGTGTCAATATGTCACTGTTGGTACCCTTGAGTAGACTATTCTTTGGCAGAGCACGCAATGTACCGCGAATATCTAACGAGCAATGTACATCGAAGCGTAAATATGTCACTGTTGGTGCACTTGATTTTTGTAGTCTTTGAACTGACTTTGTATAACCTCAAAATTAGTTTCGTTTGTTTAGTACTATCGAATTTCACTTTATTTTCCACTTCCCGCGTAGATTTTTAGCGACTAATTCCCGCAAATGTTTTTACACTGCAATTGTTGTGTTTTTAGCACTAATGCACTTATTTGTATCACTTTTATTATATAAAAAATCCAGGAGTGATTGACAGCACGTCTTTACGAATACCAAACCGGAAACGGACGAACCCCGCTTGCGACCACTAAAATAACATGGCCATCATTCGTAATGGTAGTTGACGGCACGGTTTGCGCAGTGTCCGGGCGATAGACTGCTTCGCTGCGTATAGCGGGTTCGATCCCGCACGGAACAATATTTATATGGCCTATAGATAGTTGTTCCGGGTCTGGCTGTTTGTGTATATGAGTTTAAATGTTTACAAACGCATCCACAATAGAGGAGAAATTCCTAGGGCTGGACAACGTTGTTTTTTTTTTTTAAAAAGTAGTAAGATAAGATTCAAATTCAAACTTAACGCCATGGAACTTCCCCAGGTGTTCACCACATGCGCGACTGTCCAGCGGAGTTCCGCATCCCGATGTACCTGATAGTGGGAGGTGCAGCAGGCGGTGCTGGGCTGGGGTGGCTGCTGTGCAACCAGCTCATGGGCAGGCACTCCAACTCCTCAGCCAGCGTGCCCGAAAGGATCCTCGCGTATCTGCTCACTTTGTTCTTGATGGCTTGGTAAGGATAAATTTGATTAGTGAATAAGTACCACAGACTTTTAACGCCCATAACTGCATGTCCTCATTGTGTTATTTTTTGTAACTAAGGATGTTTTTAATATCGTGTGGATTTCATGACGCATGCGGGATTGCACCCCACGCAGAACCTCCGCAAATGTACTTTTCATACAATTATTTATTGTTATGCGAAAAAAACGCACGCGGGACGCGGGAAATTTCTCGCAGCGTAATAAATCCCCTGATATTTTACGCTGTGAGAAATTTTCTGCATACGGAGCAATCCCGCATACCTAAAAAAATCGATACAATATTAAAAACTCCCTAAAAGCGTTTCACTTTTTGTTTTAAGTGTACTTGACCAATGTTTAAGTCAAGCGTGAACACTTTAAAACATATGTCATTTGTTTCACGAATCGACATCTTGAGGGAATAATTCAGCTGATTTGTGAATGTTTTGTAGACAAGAACAATTCTTGAATATAAATATTTTATGGTCAACGCACATATACGAGGATCAGTATCGTTTGGGATAATGGTTTGGTAGCTGATTCCGTGTTCAAACAATTACGTTTTACTGTTAACATGCCTTTAAGTGTACCTTCCTGACTTTTTTAGGGTGCTGTACCTCAAAAGAAAAAAATACAGAACCCTTATTCGATCGCTTTGTTGTCTGTCTGTCTGTCAAGACCATTTATCTCGGGAACGCGTAAAGGTATTGAGTTTAAATTAAAGCAGTTTACTCAAATCTGTGGTCCTCTTAAAGTTGTGGAAGAATCATATTTCTAAGTCTACGCAATCAAATGGTATAGTATAGTCGTTTATATCGCAAGTTTGTACGGTACCCGGTATTTGATGTGCGAGTCCGACTTGCACTTGCCTAGTTTTTTTTTTATGAGAAATCATCCTTAGTGTCATACTTGTACTGACTAAAACCCATTCATGTTCTTTCTTTTGCCCTTCGTGTTCCGGGGCCGCGGTATCTTATTCAAACCAACACGCAGCCTAGCCAGGGTGCCTAGGAGAAATAACTCCAAACGGGTCAAGTTGAGGTGATGCTGGCCTTACAGTTGAGATTGCTTAATTAAGCAAAATCGATATTATTTAAATACTTGCTGATGTAAAGAATCAATGGCAATAAAAGATTGCCAACCATATTTTTTTTAAATCATCTAACTAAAACTGAAAACTGAACAGTACTTATAAAACCATAACTGAAACAAATTTATAGTTTAATTTCACTTTTGTGGGAACAGCAAACTTGCGGCACCTACTTTATTTAATTTAATTTTATTGATATTTTTTTCTTATTCAGTTTAAAAGCGGTTGGAAAAGTTGGTTTTTATATCGTTCCAAACTACACTTATAAAAATATTGACCCACTTCGGGCATACTATTAAAATATTTTTTCAAATGTTGTTCGTTTTTTTTGTCAACAAAACTAAGTCTTAAGCCTCTTCAAATACGTTCTCGATGAGTTTTGTAACTTTTATATAAAGCCTCTGCAAAAACATGATCTAGTTGTTGTACGTAAGTGCCGTAATGTATGTCATGTAACTTGTGTAGATGTAGATAAAATATTGTTGAATATTTCAACTTTTATATTTCACTAGCTTTTGCCCGCGGCTTCGCTCGCGTTAAATTCGGGGTAACACAGTTCCCCTTGCGCCTTATTAATTTGTAATAGCAACGCTAAGTTTTCCCTTTTCTTCCCTCGTTCTCCCTCATAATCCACTTTTTTTTAATAAAAATTAGCCTATGTCCGTCTCCTGGTTCCCAACTATCTCTGTACCAAAATTCATCAAAATCGGTTTAGCCATTAAAGCGTGAAGAGGTAACAAACAAACAAATAAACAAACAAACAAACTCACTTTCGCTTTTATAATATTATATATATATATATATATATAATATATATATAGTAAGGAAAGGATTTTAAGCGAGCAGTGTGGTTCAGTTTTTCGCTGGCAACTATAAGTTAACAATGTCGTTATTTGTTTGGAATAGTTTGTGGAGTTCAGATTATGTGTTTAATGGGAAAAATTCCCAAATGCAATTTATTTTGTCAGATTGGATTCGGTCGTTTTGTACTCTACTTTGAATGAGAACGAGGTTACAAAATGGTTTTTATTATTTTTGTTGTTCCCATTTATCTGGAAATTTTGTTTAAAACAAGTTTTGTAATACCGATAGCTGAATAAATGGTTTTGTACTCGTTTATGATGCGCAAGAATATATTTGGAACGTGATAAAAATTCGAACTATAGCCGCCGACAATTAACCGCTTTTTCAGTACTATTCACAAAGCAATTTTATAAATATATACCAAGAGCTCTTCCTGTCACCGTTATTTAAGCGCCAGAAGATGTGTGGCACACAGACATAGAGGATTAGTCTTTTAAAGAAACGAATTTTGGTACAGAGATAGTTGAGACCCTGGAGACGGACATGGGCTATTTTTTTTTGCTTTAATAATAAGTAAGGCCCAAGGGCAAAAACTACAGGTAGAAGGTACCTGCAAATCAGGAAAGGGGAACTGTGTGACCCCGAATTTAACGCGAGCGAAGCCGCGGCAAAAGCCAGTATTCCTTAAAGAAACCATAACCTATCCTTTCCTTAAATCATTTAACAGCTTAACGTTAAAATTCTCAAATTCTGGCCCGGGTTTTTAAGCTATAAAGATAAAAAAAAGATTCAATTAACTAGAATAGATTTAATTAAATACAATTATTGCAGTTTTTAATGGATAATATTTTTGTGTTCACCAAAAATACTGATCGTGCACCAAATATTCCTTCCTGAATGTTAAAAAAATGCGTAGGTTAGGTTAGGTTAAAACTGTGACCCCCTACGCCAGTAACGACTTGCATTAATAGAAAATGGATAAAGATATAACACTTTTTTACTGTAGTGCGCTGATGCTCGTTATGACATATTTTAATTAACATATTTTGGTGCACATTTAGTATATTTGGTGGAACACAGGCAAAATTAGGTAAATGAAATGGGAATAAATTGAAGTACTTTTAAATACCATCCGTTTTTAATTGTTTAAAACAATTGCAATTTAATTTGCAAGAATAAAAGTAGCTTACTTGTTCTGTAATATATAGATTTCAATGCATTTCGCATTTCAGCAGGAATCCACACTAGGTATACCTTGACCGTTGCGATCACCACTACTAAAAAAAAACAAAAATGTCCCTTCGTTTGCCAGGTTTCAAAATTATATCAAGTACATATTTTTGTTGCAGACGATTCAAAGATTAAACAAGAAGATCAATCAGTCCAGATTTTTCGGCTTGGACACAAATTGACATTTGAAAAGATTTAATTCCAATCAGTTTCAGACAGATTTTCATCAATACGGTGAATTTAATTTTCTCCAACAAGCGTTTCATTCGATGTCTTTCATTTTTCTAATCTCACGCTTGACAAATGGGAATTTATCAAAATCTTTTTAAATGTCACTATTGAAAGTACAAAGCCTTTTTAACCATTATAATGAAATATTTAATAGAAAACAACGAAACACTGTTGGGTAAATATGTTTTCGTGTTTCAAAAGTTATAACTTTATTTTAGAACAAATATTTTTACGTAATGGTCAATGCCAACATAAAATCATTGCACCGGATTAGGATTGCGGTATAAGATTTTGAAAAACAGGGTATAAAATTTTCAAACCTCATAAAAAGGAAGGTCCTCCGACTAGACGGATTTTTTTTGGGGTGGGAAATCATCAAATAACTTCCCCCGCTCTGGGCGGAGCGGGCGGGCGTGTCAGACTTCTACTGACTAAAACCCACCCATGTTCCTTCTATTGCCCTTTACGTTCCGGGGCCGCGGTATCTCTTTCGAACAACCCGCAACCCTGGCAGGCGGAGGCCCTGGCAAGCTCCTCACTCTGCTTTGCTGACTCTCTTTGAGGCGCGCGTGAAACACGAACGCGCCGTCGACACGGTCTCAGGCCCGCATCTACGGTGGCCGGGAGTCGTCTCGCGGCGCCCGGCGCCCGGGGCGTCTCCCGCGGCGGCTGGGTTGGCTTGATGTTCTCTCAGCGACTAGACGGATGTAGTGTCTGTCTGTGGTTGTCAGTTGTTTTCGGGTTTTTATGTACAGTTTTGAATCGCGGAAGACTTTAATAGTGCGATTTATGTCAAGTTTGTTGTAAAAACAAAATATTTTATCTCACATAGGCCTACATGGGCACTTATAAAACGTCGGGAAAGGTGCACGGTTTTGGCTGGTCATTTTTAATGGCGATGAAACTCCATGGTTACTCTTTTAAAATCATTTGGTTTCACAATGTTGTTATTACAGCGTTAGTGCTTAAGTAAATTGAATTGAATCAACTTTTAGTCTTTGAACTCTTCACCACTTTTAATGATTTAATGATTTTGAATCTATTTTAATGATATTGAATCTGTTTGTATGTCTGTGTATGTCTACAAATGATTATATTTGTTTTCTATGGGTGCCACCCAAAATAAAGTTTATTCATTCATTAACACATAAATTCTACCAGGTTCGCCGTCGGTAACTACTGGACCCTCGGCATCATGTGGCCGGACTACGCTCCGACACTGTTCGAGCCAAACCAATGGTGCCACAAGACATTGTACGTGTTCGCGCTCACCCAGCTTGGGGTCGTGTGGGGTCTACTGGCACTGTTCCTGCTACTGCTGGTGGCGCTCGCCGTTTGTCAGGTAATGGCTCAGGTATACTATGGCAGTTTATAACTAAAGCTTTTTTTTTTGGGGTGGGAAATCTTCAAATAACTTTCCCCTCTCTGGGCGGAGCGGGGGGGAGTGTAAGACTTGTAATGACTAAAACCCACCCATGTTCCTTCTATTGCCCTTTACGTTCCGGGGCCGCGGTATCTCTTTCGAACAACCCGCAACCCCGGCAGGCGATAACTAAAGCTTGAATTGGGTTTTCTGCAGTTTTTTGTTTCGGATGAAGAAAATAATGTTTTGTTTGGAGAAGAAGCTCATAGATGGCGTAATCATCGCTGCATTCCAATTTGACCAATGAGGTCTTAGCTATTTTGAAATATAAAATGACAGTTACCAATTTTCACCTAATGACGATATTTGGAAACTAGCCATTCGCTGAACTGTCTCCTCCCTATTAACAAAAGTATTTACAAAACACAGTGTTCAGGCAACTGTCAATACTATTAGTAGAAATTAATAAAGCTTTCGCAAATTTTCTTTTTCAACCGTATATAGACACGTACCTAACCCTTATTTTTAGACACGCTCAAGTTAGGTAGGATTTCATATCAGTCTATAACTCACATTATTGAGAAAGTGTATAAAATATTTAAATAACTTCTATAAATACTTTTTCTATTAAAATTCTGAAAGTAACTACGGATAAAAAGGGTTCAAGAAAATTGGGTACGAACATTGCCTATGCAAATAGTTACCATAAAGTTTTTAGACTATGCTAAATAAAGACCTATCGTAAACCACACAATTTGTGGCTTACGATGAGTCTATAATAAAATACAAAACACTTTATACCTTTTAAGGCTTCAAAGCTTTTAAGAGAGAGAAAAAAAAGTTTATTCCAATCAAAATTATTTAATTTTCCTGTTAGTCTAGTGGTCGCTAGCGCTATTGCATGAGAATTTGGGTTTGATATCCAAATCTGGCAAAGTTTGATTGGGTTTAATTTCAGCTTGATCAATGGATTGAGGCTCGTCTAATTAAAAGGGAATTTAACATAACTGGCGAAAGTAGGTGTACTAGAGGGACACCTATGTTTTAACCCACGGGAATGAAAAACATGACTGTATTTGTTACTTAACCTCTCAAGGACCGCCATTATTTACGTCAACTATCCGTCAAGCACCGCCGGGCGGGCTCTTAACATTCGTTCAGAAACGATTTTAAGACTTATCTTTACTAGAAATACAGTTTTAAATCGGTCGGGGTTTGGTAGCACAAATTTTTGCCAGCGGGGCTCAACGGTGATACTTGTTTACTGACACGTTTTTGTGCCACTGGGGCTCTAGAGGTTAAAATTAACACTTCGAGTTTTTTGTCCAGGTGTTCGGATGCGGCTGGTTGGGGCCGCCTAGATACAAGTAGCAACGGCGCAGCGTCGTGCTGGAGCTGTGGCACAGGAACATCAATAACACCATGGACGTCGCCGGGGCATTACTACCCTTCACCCAAGTAGTCCGTCCTGAGCTCACCATCCACGTACAGGAGGTGCTCACTCAGGCGGACAAGGAAGCAGACGGCCCCAAAAGAAATACGATCCCACAAATAAACGAACCAAACGACAGAGACGATGAAGTGAAAAGTCCTGACGCTAAAAGTGTACATATAAACAAAAGTGCTAGTAGGGAATACTATGATAAAAGTGCTAATGGTAAGAATAGTGAGGTAAGAAGCTGCGATGTGGTGACAATGAAGAACCCTAGGAAGGGAAGCCCTGCCTGATGGTTGTTCGTCGTGCTGCCACCGCACGGCAAAAAGCATGTACATTTCGAAGCAACAGATAAGGTATATTACTTCTGAATTGCTTTGGACAATTTTGTCGCTGGAGAGTTAAATGTCGAACCAAGATTTTTTTGTGAAAATGTAAAATATTTTAAATAAATCAGCGGTGATTGCTTAAGAATTGAATTTTGTAGAAGTCGTTAAAATCAACATTGAACATTTTTCGTTTATTTAAAAAGTTTATCATGAATAAATAGATAGTGTTATTGTTGCTAGAAGTCTTCAGAAAAATCCTTCAACAAACTAACCTAAGAAATGATAGTTGATCTCTTACTCGTTTTTAAAGCGTTAGTATTATAGAGAGCCTACTGAAACTTCTGAACCTGCAATCAAAATAAAAGCCAAAGAGATTTCCAGTATGAGTGACACTTGGAATCCAGGCTTATGCTAGACCTTTGAGATGAAATTTTTAGATTTATCATCGTTTTTCGTCAAGGATAAAATTGAAAAAAAAATCTCATATAAGTGATGTTAAACGAATTTCAACTTTATGCTACTGTGAGTTAAGTTAATTAAAGAATGAATAGTACGGATCTAGTGTTGAAACAATTAAAAAATTGAATCTTATCTGTAGATTATATCCTGTCAAAACGCGTGTTTGTAAACATTTTTGAAAACAAAATCATGAAGAAATTGTGTTGTTCGATATTTATGCTCGCCAGTGTACCGTTGCTTGACTGTTACTGCTTTTGGACTCCGTGCTCAAACTGTCTATATCTGTACTTCTTACTCAGTAAAAATAAAAAATAAATGCATAAAATATTTAACATAGTATATGTGATAGTAGTTTTAATTTCATATCATTCTGTTGTCTATTAAGAGGTATATGTGCTGTTTCTTTATCGTTAAGATACAACGAATATTTATTAGATTTTAGTGCTTTTTATATTGTACTGTAAATATTGAGATTGTAATCAGAATATTGTAGGTATATCATATCAGCGGACATATTGTAGTATACATATCCTTAGAGTGTTATTATTAAGGGTAATCCGGGAACGAATGAGTGGGATAAAGTGGATTGTTTGTGCCTGACATGGCCCAAATATAAAGGACAAATATTAAGGAAAATAATTCTCACATAGAAATCCACATAATATTCTGCCTTCTTTACCCAAAGAGTACAAAAACAAAATTTCTAGTTGCTAGTTTTGATTAGTTGATTCATCGTTCTTTTGGCGATTTTTTTTTCCTGAATGACATTGAAGGGCGGAAGACGCTGTTTACTGCATGGTTACATTTGTAAAACACAAGATAAAGTTTTTATTTTTCGAATTGGATATCATCAAATAACTCCTTCCGCTCTGGGCTGAGCGGGGGGAGTGTCAGACTTTAACTGACTAAAACCCATCCATCTTTCTTTTCTGCCTTTTGTGTTCAGGGCGCCGGTATCTCTTTCGAACAACCCGCAACCAGGTAGACAGTGCCCTTCGCAGGCCCTTCTGCAAGATGGTGGTCGGGGTTGGGTTCAAAATATCTGTGAAATCATCATCTCCCTTTGTACCATATTGATTGATCATCGCAACACGTTTTATTCTTCTATTCTATTCTGTCAACTGTTATGCTACCCTCACACAATCCAGCCATCCATTTCTTGGTCTTCCTATCCTCTCATCAACGAAAAAACTGTAAGACACTGTAAATTGCTAATTCTGTATATTCATTATTCAAAGGTTCATAGAACTAACGTTGCCAACAATGGGAATCGTCATCTGTAGTTGATATCACATTATTGCTATCTCATGTTTATATATTTCTATCCCATTCTACCGTTCCTCGGGTGATATCAACGTATACTGATAAACACCATTTAAATTGTAGATTATAAATAAATATTTTGTGTGCACCTAATGTTGATAATTATTTTAAATTGTACTAGATGTCTGATTATCGTAAATGATACAATTGTGACGAAACTTGAGACATTAAATAAAATAATATTTAAAAAACACACCGTATGCTTAATACAATTGAGGACAAAATAACATACCCAGTATTATTTTTTCCTGAAAAGTTATTTACAGCTATTGTCAAAGCGAAAACAACCGATGATTCGCAGAAGAATGGAAAAATTAAATTACCAATTTTGTAAAGTCTCGAGTTTTGACACAAAGTGATTACGAAAACTGCATGGAACAGGCTTTAATAGAGATTTTATGTGAAATCATATTTTTATAGAAGAGAAAATATTATAATATGTGTTAACTATAATACTCGTATCAATGTGCTTTTAGGTAAAAATTGGAAATCAGTCAGTATAATGAACTGTGTAATGTACGGCATTTTTTGTGTTTGGCTCTAAAGTGGTTTTCTTTGATATTTGATGTCATTCAATATATTATGTATTAATTCTTTAATGTATATAAAACTAGCTTTCGCCCGCGGCTTCGCTCGCGTTAAATTCAGTATAACACACCAAGCAGACCTGCAGTTTCTGCTCTTGCGCCTGATGGATTTGTAATAGCAACGAAAATTAGCCTGTCTCCTGGTTCCCAACTATCTCTGTATCAAAATTCATCAAAATCGGTTTAGCCGCGTGAAGAGTTAACAAACAAACAAACAAACGCACTTTCGCTTTTATAATATTAGTAAGGATTAATTCTCTTCTAAACTGTATTTTTCATCGATTTTTCTAGGCGTTTACAATCAGTTTTTAAAAAGCTCGCTAACAGAGTTGCAAGCGCGGCCGATAAGCATTTGGTTCGGGTTCGATTTCTGGGTTAGGAAAAGTGGTAGTGGGATTTCCATCACAAATTTCTCAATAGCACCCAAGGAGTCTGGATTTGTGCCCGGTTGATGGCAATAGGGTCGCACCCTTTTACATGGAACTTAAAATATAACTGACAAAATGTGAGTGTACCATAAACTAGCCTAAACCTACAGGAATCACAGATGATGTGTTTTTAAGAAAAGATCATTGAAGATCGATTGATCAAATTGTAATTTTTTTTTAATGTAAAGCCACCCAATATTATTAAAATGTACACGTCTTTCTCACAACGCAGCAAGCCACAAACGAACAAAGACGTAATAACTTGTAAAATACGGTTCATAATCGTTCAACCGCAATCTCATCTTTTACGTATGCAGCGAACGTGCACTGTTAAAAAAATGAAACTCGTAAAAGCACTCTAAGCGTTATGCATTTAATTTTTCTTTTTACAAAAAAGTGACTGACATTTAAGCTTGAACTTTTAAAAAAAAAGTTACAACCAAGTTACGTACATAACGCGTTGTCGGGAAAAAAAGAAATTCTGTACCGAAAAATGGTTTAGCATCCAGCAAAAAGTCAACGTAAGTCCCGATTTTCTGTACGTGCCGACCTTTTCTCGGTTTAATAATAACTGTCGGTTGTAATTCCCGAAGGCTAAAACAAAAAGGGTAGATAAAGATACAATAAAATGTCCTTTCCTCATTGTTTGTCGATAGCTATGGGAATTACATCGACATCCAATTGTGAGTTCATGATATTTTCGAAGTACTACTACTTGTACTTGGAGAAACATTTTTTTTTGAGAAATCACCTGAGTGGACAGTTGTCCTAATATAAAACCCTCTGCTTATTGCTAAATTCGTCCTTAACTGTAAAGACGTCCTTCTCATAGACCAATTTTTAAATCAAAATAAAACAAAGCTTTTTACAATATTTTTGAAAATTCCTTCTTTTACAAAATTAATTCAGGAACATTATTGTGCTGACGGTGCTTTGGATATTAAAAAAAAAAGGTAAATTCTAAATAGTAAAAATACCCAATGCTTTATAGAATTGAACTCTTTCAGAGTACGTATACTCGAATACAAAGCTCTATGATAGAAAATTACTAACAACAAAAACATAAATGTTTTTAAAAAAAACCTTATTCATAGCTTAACTGCAAAACTTATTATGAAAAAGAAAACGATTACAGGATTTTCAAATGTCGCAGTTAAACTGTGAAATAAGACTTTCTCTAGTATTATAAGTATTAGGAATTTATAGTACTGGATTTGGGAACATAGATGAATTTGTAGTTATTTTTATATAGGAAACAATGTAAAATTTTATTCACATCCCCTATAATCTTTGATATATCTTGTATCTATATAATAGATAGAACCTTTTTGAATATACCTATTTAGTCTTATAAAATATCTAATTGTGTGGTATGCAAAAGAATTTTCGATAAAATAAATATTTATGTACATGGTAAATATGTAATAAATAGTAATTACCTACATATAAACTGCTATGCTATGCTGGTCAGGAATTGAATCAAAACCTAGAACTTAGTTGTCTGCATACCATTTCCTAGTAGAACTGTACTTAAATGGCTCTGGTTACTATTTAAAGCTAAACATGTGTGTTTTCTACCTAATGATTTAAATATATAATGTGAGTATACTTGTTTAACTTCCAGTTCCTTGTGAATTGTTGATGTGTATTTTTCAAACTGTTTCAATCTCAAAGTTTATTTTTAAGAAACAACAAATCATAATTCTCTGTGTTTTCTCAATGGCTCTCAAAACTGACCTTGACTTGATCAGTCAAATACTAAATCATAATACTGAATATTAAAGATATACTTTAACATTTATGAACGCGATATTTCCGCGTCTCAATAAATTGTCATGACCTTGACTTTGACCTTGAGTTTTGACCTTCTCTTCTGAGCTCGAATTTATTGCGATTAATATTTATTTCATGTTTTGGTATATCCTAACAACATTGGGTTTTGGGAACATTAATATTAAAATCAAAACATAGAAATTCTATGTTGCTTTCTTGTCTGTATTTTTGTATTAAACACTGAATTTTGAGAATATTTCTAGGCATTAGTGACCTTAGATATTGTATTATGATTAGTGCCTATAAGTAAGCTTTTGGAGTCGCGTTTTCATCGACCATCATTTTTTTCTCCATCCTATGACGTCAGACAAAAATCTTTGAAAACTAGACTATTTTACTATGTCATGGACATGAAAACGCGATATTTGACGACCACAAAATATGTATATCCTAGAAATTAGACCCCATATCAATGTCCACTTTATATCCTAAACTAAACTATTTAATATTATAGCCATATTTACACTAGTGTGCGAAGTGGAATACAATTAATTAAAGACTATTTGTAGATGTCTCCTAAAGTATAATGAATATAATTATTAAATCGCTGGAAGCATGACCTATAGGTATTATTATAATATATGATTATATAGAAAACTGTAAAGATTGTAATGCGTGTATTATTGTGATGATATGAGTAAATAAATGTGTTTTTTTTTAAATAATGCCTTTTTTTGAAGAAACTTTTTATACTTTTATAGCTTCTTATAAAATTTAACATTGTTTTTAACATTGCAATTGTTTAGTGGATGTTTTTTCTATTTTATTTTATTCAGGTGCCAAATAATCGTTATAGCATAAACACTTAAAAAAAACATTAGACAAATGAATGAGAATAATCAGGTAGCCATTGCATTAAACCAAGAACCCATTAACACAAACTTATTCATTAACTAGCAAACATTTTTAAATACAAGAAGCTTTATAAAATTGTCTCTGTTCATCAAACCTTTAACATAATTTCATTATTCAAATAAAAGATTCTTCGTAACATTATCATTGTAAAAATATAAAAAGCTAAGGAGAGCTCTGTATTGGAAGTATCAAGAAGTTCTCGGAAAAAGTCGCGAACTCATTTTGCGAGTGGACAAATTAAAAAGATAGATATTAATAGCACCATTCTATTAATATCTATCTTTTCTTCTCATTCGATTTTCACAGAAAGGCACATTTAAATCTGATATTTTTTTCTATTTGTGGCATTAAATCTGCCTTAAATCCGTTCTAAGTAAGTGGTAGTCTAGTGATATTGAAACACAAAAAGCTTTTTGAATAACTGGAGTTGCCATGGCTTAGCTGGTAGATTGGCCGCAGCAAAGAAAACCTTATTAAGTGGAGGCTTATACGTGGCTCTGCTCTGGATTTTTAAGTACCTAGTGCTTTGCCACAATCGATCAACTTTTTTTTCTTTTTTTATAAAACGGTGTCCGACACTACGTATTCCTTCTATATTGTGGGTACGTGTACAAACATTTAAACTAGACAGCTAGACCCAGAATAACCATCTGTAGGACATTACAAATAATTGTTCTGTGCGGGGATCGATCTAATCTTATATCTTGCGTCTCTTGCATCATTGCAGGAACTGATGGATGTCAGAATCAAAATTGTTGGATGGTGTAACTCGTGGCTCAATTTTGTGTATTCAATTTAGATTGTCATCGAGGCTCTAAGAAGGAAAATAACTGGATGGTGGACGGTGAGTAAGAGGTGTGAAGAATATCTACGCTGTTAAGTTTTTCTCCATTGAAGATGTTAGGTCCTCCGAGCAGACGGGTGTTGTGTTTAGTAGAATGACCGATAGTTGTAGTTGACTTATTGTAAACTAGCTTCTGCCCGCAATTTCGTCCGTGTGGCATAGTTAATTTGGGCTAACGCTAACTTTAACCCGTGTGATGATCGAAAAAAAATACATTTTCTCTCCCCTTTTCTTCCCTCCTTCTCCCCCTTTTCTCACTTTAAACAAAAATTTGCCTATGTCCGTCTCCAGGGTCCCAACTATCTCTGTAGGTACCAAAATTCATCAAAATCGGTTTAGCCTTTTAGGCGTGAAACAAACAAACAAACTCACTTTCGCTTTTATTATATTTGTAAGGATTCGGTGGTCGAAGTAGTGATGCCATTTGGAACAACTCGTACAACATTCTGATATTGCGATGCAGGATTTTTTGTCCTAATTTGCGTAACAGATTTGTCCAGTGTTCTTTTTGTCAATTTATTTGTGTTTGCTACAGTGTTATACAGTAACATGTAGGTCTGAATGTAGTAAAAAGTAAATTAAAAAAGTAAGGGCGGAAGTGACAGACGAATTATTACTTTTGACTAGCACAGGTATGACTGCAACGTTGGTTTAGTGACTGGCGGACAGCCGAGCACAAGGTCCTGGGTTCAATCCCCTGGTCGACCAATTTTTATCGGGTTTTTCCATCCGGAGTTTCTCAGCTATACCCTTTTTTTCAAATGGGAAATCTTCAAACGACTGCTCTCGTTTTGGGCGGAGCGGAAGACAGTTTCAGACTTGTATTGCATAAAACCCATTCGAGTTGCTTGGTGTTTCTGGGCCGCGGTGTCGACATTTTGGTGTCAGCTGTACTCTGGAGACAGGATTTATGACCCTTTAATAGCAATAGGCCAACCCCTATTACATGTGGCAAGCTGCTGGTAAAATGCGTTTGTGCGCACTCCTCTGCACATCCCTTCTCGTTGTTGGACCGTTATGTTTTTAAAGTGTAAAGTTTATTCATCAACTTAAATACAAACTACTAAGTTTATAAATCCTACTTAATATTATAAATGCGAATGTGGTGTTAGGATTGATGGATGTATAGATGTTGTTACTCTTTCACGTCAAAACGGTTGAATGGATCTTGATGAAATTTGGCAAGGAGATAGTCTGGAATAACACACAGGATATCGATATCACGTGGGCGAAGCCGCGGGCGCCAGCTAGTATGATATAGAAGTTTTACCTAGAACAGTTCTAGATAAGGGAAAACAATAAATTGTTCGTGTTTTATAGCGTGGGAGCAGTGAACGTCGAATGTTTAATAAAACGGTTCTAACAACTATCGGGATCAACGAAAATGTGCAAAATTCTTGTATTTCTTGTTTGTTTTGCTTAAAAATATAGCGGGAAAATACTTGGATATTAGTTAATTCTTACAGATTTGATAAGTTATCTGCTTAGCTTTTTCCGAACTGGAAAAGTTTGGGGTCGGCTTTAAGTCTTACAAGATGCAAATGAATACCAGTATTTTACATTGAGATAGACGATAGAGAGATTATTCAGATCTAAGGCAGTCGCTCCATGGAAAATACTGGTAAGACACCGTTTAAGTCGTTACTAACTAGAATGCAGAGGTCAGCCTCCGCAACCTGCCCCGTGCGTCGGGCGCCTCGACATGACTCCCAGCCACCGTAGATGCGAGCCTGTGGACGGTTAGCAATGGGTAGCTCACCGTCCGTTCGTCTATTGACGACAGGCCGTGGCGACGGCGCGTTAGTGTTCCACGCGCGCCTCAAAGAGATGGCAGCAAAGCAGAGGAGCCTGCCAGGGTCACCGCCGGCCGGGATTGTGGGTTGTTCGAAAGAGATACCGCGGCCCCGGAACATAAAGGGCAATGGAAGGAACATGGGTGGGTTTTAGTCAGTACAAGTCTGCCACTCCTCCTAGAGCGGGGGAGGTTATTTGATGATTTTCCATGCGCAAAAAAATAACCTCCGCAACCTATTGAGTAAAGAAAGAAAAAACATTTGTGTGTCGCAAATTACGACGAGCACACAAAATAACAAAAAAAAACATTAAACATCCAAAGCAAAACAAACATTTACAAATATGACGGCGCATCCGTCAATATCAGACATCAGGTTGACTTTTAGCTGTCAAAGTCAGCCTAGCGAAGCGTCATTGTCGATGGTTGTGAGGGCTGCCTGCTCGACACTGTTGTTCGAGACGGCGCCCGCACACCACGCTTGTGACGAATCGCTTTGCATCCGAGTGATAGTTTAATCTAGCGTTATAATTAAGTTCGAGTCGTGCTGCTTAGGCTGTACATTGTTGATTTGACTGTGTATTTCGATTATTAAACCCTGTGCTGATTAAACACTGTGATTGAAATAAGGACTTGTGATTTTTCTGCTCACGTCCACCTGCCTACCCACCTACCCACATACATTACACAAGATGAGTTTTGATGAAGGCCCTCCTGCCTCTTCAAATACTATAATTTAAATAAAATTTAAATAAAAGTAATAATAATGTTTGCACATCGTGACTGCGATAGGTAGGTCACCATTCAGCATGGTGGTGTGCCATGGGAGCCCACTGCACAGCACTGGTTTTCAGTGGTCAACCCGTGCCCTAGTACGAGTTCGATGTCTCTTATAACTGGTGGTCAGAGTTTCCAGGAAGTCCACCTGTAACGACTGTCAAAAAACTACAGCTGACAGCCTAGGATTTACAGTAAAGCTCGTTCTTGCTATGTCTTGTCATACTGACAAACCATAGTACACACGTTAAAATAAAAAACAAATAATGAAATGTCAATAAAAAAAAAAAAATTACAAATATGTCAATTAAATATTAGTTATTTCTTCTAATTGGAAACAATTACTTTATTCTTTATATCTACAATGTTCTAAGATAGTTCTTAGAACCACAAAATATCCCCTCGGGTAATACTATCACGGAAATAGCTCTTCTAAAACTTGCAACGTTATCTAAGGAACCTTTCATAATAGCCTGGGCTGACTGCACGTGACCTCCAACTCAGGTAATATAGGGAGATGGAAAAATTCTGAGATTGGACGCGACAGAGTTGCATTGTATGCAAAAATAGAATTGGGGCTCGCATTCAATTACATATAAAATACTAGCTGGCACCCACGGCTATCATATCACGTGGGCGACCACGTGATATCGAAAAAAAGTATCCTATGCGTTATTCCAGACTATATAGTCTACCTCTGTGTCAAATTTCATCAAGATCTTTTCTGACGTGAAAGAGTAATAAACATCCATACATCCATTCTCACAAACATTCGCATTTATAATATTATTATATATTAAATAGTAAGATATTAATAGGATAATATAGAATGGAAATGTGTATATGTTTTTTTTAAATGGAAGTCGAATTTAAATGTAAGATTTTATTGCATGAGGAATACCTATAAATATAGTGCAGGAGGAATGTGGAAATTGGTTCCTTTCTAGTAAAGAATTTATAGCTTTATAAGATGGAGTGGTAAGAAATAGAACGCTACCTTCGTGAAGTGCATTGCTAAACAGCTCCAAGAAAACGTCTGTAGTTTAACAAATGAAATATCTTCTCGAAAAAATTGCGCAATGAAAACCTTTAGTTAGAATGGTGGCTAAAAATCTTTTTGGAAACGCTGGAAGATCTCAGTAACATATTTTCACAAAGAAAAAGTAAAAATACCAGTCCTTAAGAAAGAGTAGCGTAATCCGTTGAACAATGAATCCAGTAAGATTAGCCATCATATTATTATTAAACAATGAAACAAACACACTGTGATTTTTGTAGACAAACAAACGAAATAAACCTCATTGTAAAAAATTGCTTTATTACACAAACGTACTCATTACAAAACAAAAGACTCCACAATAGTAATGTTTATCAGGAACCAAATCAAGAAAGTTTCTTCTAAATAGGCCACAGTTAACGTACGCTTTATTAACTACTTTCAAACACGATGAAAAGCCTATAAAATACCCCGAAACTATGACAAAAACGTTAAGAAAGTCGAATGTCGTGTGTACTAACAATAATCTCCGGGTTTATGCGAGTTTGGGCCGTTTATCTATTTCTGTAGCACACTATTACATAAGGGTGGAAACGAAAAATACTCGATTTCGTTGAAAGCGGTCTCGGTATAGAATTTATATCAACATCCGTGTATGGTGTAGAAAGATCATTTTAGATTTTTAATTCAAAACCCAAAGCAATTATTACAATTAGATCATTTCTTTTTGGGGATGGTAAATCATCATATAACTTCCCCCACTGTGGGTGGAGCCGGGGGAGTGTACAGACCCACCCATGTTGCTTCTGTTGCCCTTTATGTTTCGGAGCAATAAGTTTATGTTTAGATAGAAAAATATACATAGCAATGTCTACTTCGTACTTCGGAAGAAGTAGCACAAAAATATGGAACTACTCAGGACTGACTGATCTCAGTTGTGTGCAACCATCTGGTTGTAAGCGCAACTGAGATAGAGCATAAGATCTCAGCAAAAGTGTTATTGGGGTTTTCAATCTAGAAATTTATTTATAGCAGCCACAGAGTTTGGATTTGTGCCCGGTTGATGGCAATAGGCTCGCCCCCTATTACATAGGAAATTAGATTATAATTTTCATTAGTGTTCTAGTTCTTATACCTACTATAAGATACACGTCTGCCTCATCCGTCGTGGTTTACATGCGCAATGTAATTTTATACTAATTTTAATACAATACCTACCAATTTTCTTCAACCAAAAAGCAGCCGAAGGAACCAAATATGTATGAAAATATAATATAATATCATCAATCTTTCTCCACTTTTCCACCCTACTACACGTTTTTAGTGATACGCATAAAATAGAAAAACAGAACACTAGAATTCACTTAGCTGTCTGTCAGTCAATCTGTTCGTCACGTCGTTTTTCAAACCAGAAAAATACAACAAATAACTGCGAAATATTTGCCAGAATAGACGCTAAACTTTATTATGAAGACGAAATAAATTCGTAAATTAACTTAGGTCCCAATTTCCCAAAGGAAATGTTATTCATCATTAATTTATCAAACTTTGAACGTCTACCCGGCTCAAATAAAATGAACTAGAATTTCTCTAATTACGATGAATCAGAAAAACTTTCTTTAAAATCTCAAGCAGTAGAAAACTTTTCTTCTAGGATATTTTCGTCTTGAATTTATCTTAAGACTTGACTGAACTAGCAGGTAAATAAAAGTGGTGTAACTTAGAAAATTACTTCTCTCAAGGAAACTCTATTTTATACCGAAAGAGTAACAAGTAAAAAAGTATCGGTTTGCCAACGGAGAACCGCAGAACTGCGGGGTTACCATGACATCTTATAGCAGTTCTTTTATCTGTGTGAGAAAGAGATGGTGCTAGACACCCTGTATAGCTCTGTCTCTTTCCCGCAGTGGAATAAGTTCTGCTTTAAGACGCCATGGTAGGGTAGCTGGACAGAACAAATGTACTCGGTCGGGTTTGAAAAATGTTTGCAACGTTCCTTGCGAAAGAGGTCAAGTCTGTAACTCTAAGGGTGGTAATACACGGGCAGCCAGAACCAATCCGTTTTTCAGTTTTGTTCTAAAATCCATCCATGTTCCTTCTATTTACCCTTTATGGTATCGATATAGAATTTAGATCAACATGCGTGTAGTGTGGAAAGTTTATAGAATTTTGTAAATCAAACTCAAAGCATTTATTACAATTAGACCAGTTTTTTTTGCAGATGGTTAATCATCAAATGACTTCCCCCACTCTGGGTAAAGCGGGAGGGAGTGTACCTACTGACTAAAACCGACCCATGTTGCTTCTTTTGCCCTTTATGTTCCGGGGCCGGAATATCTCTTTCGAACAACCCGCAACCCCGGCAGGCGGTGGCCCTGGCAAGTCTTTGCTATCTTTCTTAGTTATAGTCATTCAAAATTTTGACATTGATATAAGAATGCTACATGGTAAGCGGTCCTATGACTGTTAACATAGCATTACAAAGCATGTTTGGCTAGCAGGAAGTGGAACGAGAACTCGGGAAGATAAAACTGACATCGCGAACAGAAAATATTGACGGCTCAAGTGGAATATGTACGGATGCTCTATGAAATACAAAATATGTTTTCTAGTAACATAAATTTCCACTTCTAAAAAGGAAATAAATCCGGCTTCAAGATCGAGGCATCTGTAAAGCCAAGTTTTATTATTGACAGGAAACATCCCGAATTCTCGGATCAAACAACTAATGTCAAAGAAAAATAAGTCATATTCGGGAAGTTTTCGAAACGTTTACTTGCGAGTTTGCGTTGACAGAACTTGGGACAAATATGTTGGGTCCTCGAGTTGGGAGTTGAGTCCTTGATTTGAGCTTACTATCTTTAACTTGACAGTTACGACTTTTAGTTTTGATTAGTTTCAAAAAGTCATTTTTTAAATTGCTATGTTTTGGCTTATAATACCCCTATTGTGCAACCTTCTCTGTCTGTTTGTATGTCACAGCTGCTTACGAACACTTTAGAAAGTAGAAGTAGACAATTTATTAAAATACTAGCTTCCGCCCGCGTGGCATAGTTACTTTAGGATAAAGCTAACTTTAACCCGCGAGATGATCGAAAAAAAAATATCTTAATCCCTCCCCTTTTCTCACTTTTTTTTAGCCTATATCCGTTTCCAGGGTCCCAACTATCTTTGTACCGAAATTCATTGAAATCGGTTAGGCCATTTAGGCGTGAAGACGTAACAAACAAACTCACTTTCGCTTTTATAATATTAGTACGAAGTAATAATTAAGTAAATATTAAGTAAGGATTTGCTAATCCTTACTAATCATGCTGCTGCACCCCGCGATTTCACCCATGTAATCTGGGATATTATACATATAGACCTTTATCTTGAATCACTATCTATTGCTGAACACGGCATTAAAATCCGTTTAGTAGTTTAAAATATCTAAGCAAACAGACAGCGAAGCGACTTCTTTTATCCTTACTAATATTATAAAAGCGAAAGTGAGTTTGTTTGTTACCTCTTCACGCCTAAATGGCTAAACCGATTTTGATGAATTTTGATACAGAGATAGTTGGGAGCCTGGAAACGGACATAGGCTATTATTTTTTAAAAAGAGTGAAAAATGGGGGAGAAAGAGGGAAAAAAAGGGAAAACTTAGCATTGCTATTACAATAAATAAGGCGCTAGGGCAAAAACTACAGGTGGCAGGTACCTGCAAATCAGGAAAGGGAACTGTCTTATCCCGAATTTAACGCGGGCGAAGTCGCGGGCGAAAGCTAGTAATAGTATAAAAGTCGCTTTCGCTGTCTCTTAAGATAAAGATGCCATCGACTTCAATCCTTTCACATCGCTACTAAATATTTCAACAATTTTAATTTTATAACATTTTTTTTTTCTGGTGGGAAATTATCGAATGACTTCCCCGCTCTGGGCGGAGCGGGGGGGCATGTCAGACTTGTACTGACTAAAACCCAGCCATGTTCCTCCTTTAATTTGTCCTTTATGTTCCGGGACTGCGGTATCTCTTTCGAACAATCCGCAACCCCGGCAGGCGGAGGCTCTGGCAAGCCCTTCTGCTTTGCTGACATCTCTTTGAGGCGCGCGTGAAACACGAACGCGCTGTCGACACGGCCTGTCGTCAATCGACGGACGGACGACGGACGGTGAGCTATAGCCGTATCTACGGTGGCCGGGAGTCGTTTCGCGGCGCCCGGCGCCCGGGGCGTCTCCCGCGGCGGCTGCGTTGGTTCGAGGTTCTCTCCCTCAAACGCCCGGCCACCTCCTTTGCTAGCATTACTGCTTCGCAGAAGGTGGTGACCGCTTCCCATTCCCTCTCGCTCCGGACCATGGCCTGAACCAGGGCCGGACGCGAGAGATCGCCGCCGCCGATCGCCTCCACGAGGGCACGGCGGTGCTCCGCCCAAGCTGGGCAGACCGCCACTGTGTGCTCCACCGTGTCCTCCGGGCGATCGTCACAATGGTGACACCCGGGCGCTTCCTCCCGCCCGATTATGTGCAGGAAACTTCCATGTCCGGTGAGGACCTGCGTTGGCGTGCCCTAATTTTATAACTTTGAATCATTATCTTAAGGCATTTTTTTTAGTTCACTGTATGTTTTGGAAAATATTTATTCCATATGTCATACCGCGTCGATGGCGCGTTCTTGTTCCATGCGCGTCTCAAAGTGATGTCAGTAAAGTAGAAGGGCCTACCAGGGCCACCGCCTGCTGGGGTTGCGGATTGTTCGAAAGAGATACCGCGGTCCCGGAACATAAAGGACAAAAGGAGGAACATGGCTGGGTTTTGGACAGTAAAGGTAAATTGATAATTTCCCAAACGAAAAAAGTATCACATCTCACGCTGTTTTTGTTAGTGCTCCGTATGTTTTGTAAACTACTTATTCCATATATACAAACATCACGTATGAACCTACATCACGAATCAAACCCGCCATGTTACCTCGTGTATGCGAATGTATTAAATTTTACTAAGCCTGTCTACATTTATATGTTAGAATCTGAACTTTATTTGCCTTATAAAACGTTACTTAAACTTGATTGAATTCTGTTTTCAAATAAAATGATTCTTTTCTCTGAAAGTCTATTTTTTCTCTTCTAATCTGATTAATCTTTTCGATGTTCTGTCTACAGACAGAACATCGAAAAGATTAATCATAATAATCCATATTTCTTTATTTGATTCATCATCATCTGCCTAGCCTTTTCCCAGCTATGTTTGGGTCGGCTTCCAGTCTAACCGGATGCAGCTGAATATCAGTATTTTACATGGATCGACTGCCTATCTGACCTCCACAACCGAGTTAGTACTGGGTATTACGATACCCCTTGGTAAGACTGGTTGTCAGACTTTCGGAACACTGACTACCTGTAACGACTGTCAAAGATCTACAAATAACAGCCGGGACGAACAGCTTAACGTGCTTTTCGAGGCACGGAGGAAACTCGGTATGTAACGGGTAGTCACCCATCCACAGACCAACCTAGGCAAGCGCGGCTTAACCTAAAGATCGACCCGAGCGGTTGCTATCATTTAGCCACGAGCTCCTCATATTATTTGATTGAACATCGATTATAAATAATTCCTAGACATTTTCTTAGTTGTTTTCGCAGAAACATTAGCCATAGAGTATACGAGCATTGTTGACCTGAATATTTAAAAGATTTTTAATCTTACCTTTCCATCCATGTAAGATATAAATATCCAAAGATTTTCAACCACATAATCATAAGTAAACAGCACATTTTCTAAGAACTTCACGTACTGAACGTTCTTCATGTTATTTTAGAATGCATTCGTATTCCCTGACCATTTGCAAAGCTCTTCAACATCTAAGTAACTTGTTACTGAGTCAGCTATCTCATAAGTAAACGTCAAAATGTAAAATGTGGACGATTTATTATACAGTCCGCTTTGAGTTGCTAGCTGAATGTAGGTTTCCATTTTGTGAGTATTGTGGAAGAATATTAAAAAAAAACGTTGCCCCACACTAGAAAATTCTCCTAGTGCGTGAATACGTTTACAAACATTTTAACTCACACACACAAACAGCCAGACTCGAAACAACCACCTGTAAGTTATCAAATATTTATTCTATGCAAGAATGGAACCTGTGACACGCAGCGCAGTAGTCGATCGCTCAGCCACTGCGCCAACCGTGCCGTCAATTTGAGTTACAGTTATTATTTCAAATCTGATTTTCATTGTAATTATACATCGTGTTTTCATTGTAATGTTCTATAACCAGCGATCTATCTCCTTGAGTTATGAGTCAAGCTACACGATAACTGACAAATGCTTGCGCTGACTGGACAGGTCCACTCAATCTGTGTGGTGCTATCTTAAAAAGACCATTTCAGACACTAATCTGCATAGTCCTTAATGTAAGTTGACCAAGATCTGGACCTTAAAAGAGACTTTGACCTCTGAGTTTGTTTTGGCTGTTTCTTCTCAGAGTAGTCAGGTACGACACACCGGCCGCGGCCTCATCTAGTTTAAAAAAAAACGACGTTTGTTTGTAAAAACCTACTTATAGTACTTGTAAAATAAACATCATTTATTTCGTTTATTGATTACTAGCTTTTGCCCTCGGCTTCGCTCGCGTTAAATTTGGGGTAACACAGTTCCCCTATCCTGATTTGCAGGTACCTGCGACCTGTAGTTTTTGCCCTTGCGCCGGGTTAGTCCCGCTATGGTATGGTCCCGGTATGGCACCCTCTTAAAATACCTATCAAAAAGTCCCGCTATGGTACCCATCTTTTAGATCTACGTTAGACAATAGAAGGTACAACTGAAAAGAAAAGTGTATCTATAAATAAATACTTTTAGGAGTGTATCAATAAAACGTCTGTTTGCGATATTAAATCAGTCTTTTATTAATTCAAAATATTTATAAAAAAATATCAAACAGTAAAACGAAATATTAATTGCAATGTAATTTTTAAAATAATCAACAATATTAATTACCAATAATCAACAATAAAAAAAATATAAAAAATCCACATCTCAGAAAAGTATTACTGTAAATATTATAAACTACAAATAAAAACAACATCCAGACATAAATATTAGTTACAAATAATCAACATTGAGAAAAGGCAGTAATTGTAAATTTATATAAACTACAAAAATAATCAACAACCAACTAGACAAATATATTAATTACAAATAATCAACATGGAGAAAAAGGCGCAAATTGTAAACATAAACTACAAAAAATAATCAACATCGAGAAAAAGTATTAAACATTTTAATAGGCTAAAAACAAAATTAAAATAAACTATTTTTTTAAATGTTCTGATCGAAATGTTGACTTTGATATGTTAATCAGAAAATCACCAATGGAGATAGCTTTATTTTCGTAACTTTTTGTTAGCTTTTGAATCTGGCGGTCGATTTCTATACTTGTTCTTTTTCTTGAATTTATAGGTGATCTTTTTAGTCGAAAGCTATAACAAAAATCATCAGTTATTTATGTTAAGCTATATTTTTTTCAGTAACCGTCTGTAATAGAAGGCGACAACCAATAATATCTACCAAAATAAATAAAATCAAATCCATTTTCAAATTCTTCTATGTACTCGTATTATGTAAAAAAATATATATCTGCTTTTAAAAATATTATATCTGCTTAATATATTGTCTAAAAAATACAACTTACTTGGCTTGTTTTATATCAAAGTGACATGTGTCGTTGCCAATTGTTTGCAGAAACAATAATAAACTGGGATTTTTTCCAATAATTTTGTTGAATCTGCCATTCCATGATTCCGCCAAGTTAGTTGTTCTATGGCGTTCATTATGGCAACACCAAATGAGGTCTGGATATTCAAGCCACTGAGTGACAAAATAGTCATTGAATTTGGTCATAGCTTCATCGTCGAAACTGAAAAAAATACTTATTAAACGTTCGTACTTGTAAAGCAATGAAATTAACAGGTCCTTACTGATATTGTTGTTCTTTACTTTTTTGCCATATAATTAGAGTTAAGTACTCAAACATCATTTTGGAAAGTAACCAAGATATTATACCTATTTTCCATTATATGCAGCCAGCCGTCTTCAATATCTTGTTTTGGCAAAAACGCCAAGCCTATGCATTGCTTAACATGGTTCGAGGACTCTTCGTGTTCCATGAGATTTAAAGATTTCGCTTTTTTGATAACGTTCTTTTGAAAATGTACGTTACATCCATTTATTTTGATATCAGGAAAAATCTTCGCTGCTGCATTTATTACTCCTATTTCATAATCGAAGGTAAATTTCGATGGACGCCATTCAGGCAAAGTTTGTTTAATCAATTCGAAAACTTTTTCATAAGTTTTCCCTTCTTTGTTTTTTAACAGAATATAAAATAATGGTGCTACATTCGTGGATAACTCAGTGCTTCCCATGTCTCCATGAATGACATAAACTTGTTCGAATGGGTTTGGGCAGCCGTCGAAAGTGCCATCACCAAAGTAATGCGTTACACATTTTATATATTCCTTTACTTCTGTCGAGGAAAATATAATTATTCGATTACAGTCTTCATTACAATAATCAGCCAATACATACTTATTAAATTCTTCTGGTATTATAATTTCTTCCACATTCTTAAATTGTGTTTTTGGTACGTTCAACGACTTATTTCGGTGTCTGTATAATACTGTTTTTAATTTTTTATAGTCAGGAACATTTCCTGTAAGGTGTAACCCTTTGTCTTTTAAGTTACCCATGTGTTTTTCGAAAATTTTCTGTACTGATCCGTAATTTGAATTTACTTCTTTTTTGCACTCACTTATAGCCATTTGAACTTCATTGTCTTCAAAATGTGGCACGCACTGATCACTGTGTTTATAATCTTTAATTATTGTATTATTGGTATTCTCAATAGTTATATATCCACTACATTTAATACTATTTCTCCTATTTACACAATGCCAAGTACTTGAATTTTTATTTTCTCTGCGTTTAATATATTTATGTCCGGCACGTAATAAAGTTTTTCCACCGCGTCGACTGTCAATAATTATTAAATTTACACCACGTGAACTACTTGACCCAGACATTGCAATAGATAAACTAACAAGCTATCCTAATTACTCATATCGCAAAAGTACAGCTGCAAATAGCAAACTAAACCCGGAATAATACTGTCTCTCTCTATTTTCATAAAAACAAAAGGGAAGAGCTAGATACGAATTCGAGGAAGGGCTCGTCTCTATTGTTTTACGAAAAAACCGGTTGGTCAGGTAACTACCTGAAGTGAAACGACAATTACCGAGCGTGATTTGTTTAAAAAATAGTATTAATAAATATTATCTTGCTTAACTATAATAGTTAAGAAAAGATATTTTTTATTAATACTATTTTTTTCTTAACGCATAACTTGTATAACTTTTCTTTACAACAGTACCAAAAACTGAAGGGTACCATAGCGGGACTTTTTGATAGGTATTTTAAGAGGGTGCCATACCGGGACCATACCATAGCGGGACTAACCCCTTGCGCCTTATTGATTGTTATAGCAAAGCTAATTTTTCGGTTTTCTTCCCTCTTTCTCCCTCATTTCTCTTTTTTTTAAACAAAAATTAGCCTATGTCCGTCTCCAGGGTCTCAACTATCTCTATACCAAAATTCATCAAAAATGGTTTGGTCATTTAGGCGTGAAGACGTAACAAACAAACAAATTCACTTTTGCTTTTATAATATTAGTAAGGAAGTAAGGGTTACACATATAGGTTACACATATAGGTAAAATTTTAGAGAAACAAGCGGCATTTACTTCCTTAGTTGTGCTGTGAATATGTTATAAGCACTATACTGAGATACTGGCCTTCTACAGGACCAATTTAGTTAATAATATTTTTATTTTATTATTTGTTCTCTTTTTAAATTAATTTTAATTTCCCTTTATCGTTCTGTCCAGTGCAAAACTAATCAACCATTAATTTTTAAACATAATAGTACTGCGCCCCGCAATAGGAATTTCTCCTGTATCGTGGGTGTGTTTATAAACATTTAAACTCACATACACAAACACCCAGACCCGGAACCGGGTCTATAGATCATACAAATATTTGATCCGTGCAGGAATCGAACCCACGTCAATTAACGCAGCAGCTGATCGCTCACCTACTGCGGCAACCGTGCTGTCATTTACAACATAACCAACCATCTCTCATCTCCGAAGTGTTGAAAATAAAGTCTCTTCATACGTTTTTTTTTCTTGATTTCCTTCCAGAAACCAAAACAAAATAAACTAATGTAACAACAACTCCAATACCAGATTATCACAACATAGCGAACTAATATCCTAAACAATTCCATGAAACGGTTCCAAATGGCAAGTGTTAACCTATCCACCTTAGGTGAATGCTGTCATTATCCGCCCCTAGAGTGGGACATAGCTATAAAACGTGTATAGCTGCCTCTCTTTCTAACGGAATAGACGAACATTCTGGCTGTATTACATTTTAACAGCTTGACTGTAATGATGTAATCTAAGGGTATTTAAAGAGGATGGTAATTGTTATTTAGAATTGTATTGTATTTTATTGTAATTGCGGCTTCGCCCGCGTGACGATCGAAAACAAAGTTATTTATGTGTTATCCCAGACTATAATCTACCTCTGTTCCAAATTTCACCAAGATCCGTTTAGCCGTTTTGACGTGAAAGAGTTACAAACACACATACATCCATCCATCCTCACAAACATTCGCATTTATAATATTATTCGCGATTTCGTCCGCGTGGCATAGTTACTTTGGGCTAACGCTAACTTCAACCCGCGTGATGATCGAAAAAACAATATCTTTTTCTCTCCTTTTTTTCCCTTTTTCTCCACCTTTTCTCACTTTAACCCGCCGTTGGTGACGTCAATTTCACTTACATCGTTGGTGACGCCGGTCTCACGGTCAAGGTTTTTCGACCTTAGACTTTCCCAATAATTAATAGTATATATGACGTTTAGTTAGTTTCGTTTTAATTTTACATGTATAATAATGTTGTATAGCAATAAAACATAAATATTTTATGAATCACAACTCACAACGTTTATTATTTATTAATCAGTCATACTTACAACACTAGAAATCAACATGTATTTTTTTATATAGTTTTATAAAATTGAAAAATAATAACAAATATGATCATATAAGCATTAAATCAGCATTTGTCAGTCTTATGACATTACAAACTAATTGAAAAAAAAAAGAAAAACAGATACTCTTCTAACATAAAAAAATAACCCTCCAGAAAATTACTCTTCTTGTACCGTCAAACAAGTACTACAACAAGGCACTACGTGCTCAAGGCACAAATATTTCTTGCACTTGTGACAATATATATAGATACTATAATGTAAAAAAGAGTAAATGTAGCAGTTACTTTTACTATTTTTTTTTAAGTATGTAAATTCAACTTTGAATAATTTACTTACGTAATTGGTGACACCGGTCTCAGGGACCGGGTTGAGGCTAGAACTCTGGAACGTGCGGCCGCTGCGGTGTCGCGGAGAGGACTAACGGTGGGGGAAGTGAAATGAGGCAGCTACTCGAAATCGCAACACCCAACAATAACGGGTCGAAAAGTTATACCATTTTTTCTAATCACCCGGTCTCTCAGACCAATACGTCACCAACGGCGTGTTAAAAAAAATAGCATATGCCCGTCTCCAGGGTCCCAACAATCTCCGTACCAAAAATCATCAAAACCGGTTTGGTCATTTAGGCGTGAAGACGTTACAAACAAACAAACTCACTTTCGCTTTATAAATTAGTAAGGATATAGTAAGATATTAATAGGATACTGGCTGTAAGTCGGTTTTTTTTTAAAGTTTCTAAATTGGTGAATGGCCGCTCCTATCATATTAGGAACCCGCATAGTACACGGTTGATTAGAAGATAAACAACCTTGACTATACTTATAAAGACAGCTAATACAAGCATTGGTAAAGTATTTATTTCATTAGAATTCTAACGAGTACTGTTTACTATCGTTGTTGAGCAAAACTGGTGAGTAGGGTCTTGTCATTAATTCTATTTTATACATTAACTATTTGCGTCCCGCGGTTTTACCCGACAGATATACGTTTATCCAGGTTATAAACTACTAGCTTTTGCCCGCGGCTTGGCTCGCGTTAAATTCGGGGTAACACAGTTCCCCTTTCCTGATTTGCAGGTACCTGCTACCTGCAGTTTTTGTCCTTGCGCCTTACTAATATTATAAAAGCGAAAGTGAGTTTGTTTGTTTGTTACCTCTTCACGCTAAACCGATTTTGATGAATTTTGGTACATAGCTAGTTGAACCAGGAGACGGACATAAGCTATTTAAAAAAAAACAAAACTTAGCGTTGCTATTACAAATCAATAAGGCACTACCGAATTTAACGCGAGCGAAGCCGCGGGCAAAAGCTAGTTGATTATAATGGCAAAGCTAAGCTTTCCCTTTCCCTCGCTCTTTCTATCTCATTTCTCAAAATTAGCCTATGTCCGTCACCAGGGTCCCAACTATCTCTGTACCAAAATTCGTCAACATCGGTATAGCCATTAACAGCTTGTATGCCGGAATTACAGACACAATGCGTGAAGACGTAACAAAAAAACAAAAAAAAAACTAACTTTTGCTTTTATAATATTAGTAAGGATCTGTGGGCCATATTTCATCCAAATCTGGTAAATAGTTTTTGCATGAAAGAGTAACAAACATACATCAATTCTAACAAACGTTCGCATCTATAATATTAACGTGTTGTGCCCAACAGTTTCTCTCGCTGCTCAGTGCTTATCAGTGTCGTAGCGAGATGTTATATGATCTATTAATTTCGTGAACGCATGTCTATTCAAAATTTCAAGTCAATCTGGCAAGGAATCGCGTTCTCCCATACAAACTTTGCCACCCTGTTTCACTTAATTCATGTAAAATTCCGTCTTATTGATCACCTACGTCCTAAAAGGATCCTCCATTTTACATTTGAGACTGCTAATACTGTTAATAAGTTTCTGAGATTTCATAATGTGTTAGTCAGTGATTTTCTAATATATTTATAAACTAGCTGGCACCCGCGGCTTTGCCCACGTGATATCGAAAAAAAAGTATCCTATTTGTTCTTCCAGACCATAATCTAAGTCTGTGCCAAATTTCATCAAATTTTATTTATTTATTTAACGATTTATGTACACAATAAATACAGTAAAGAAGATAGGAACATAAAATAGGTACAAAGGTAATGCTTATTTCTAAAGAAGTCTCTTCCAGCTCAACTGCGAAAGGAAAGTAAATGAAAAAAGATGTAGACACTGTAAAAAAAACAGCAAAATAGAATACATAAAAACATTAAGCAAATTATGACTAAATGCAATACAAGAATATACTTAAATACATACAAGTACCTAAATAAACAAATATATAACATAAATACGATATTAAACATAATAATAAATATCTATGCAACTATGGTAATATGGTAAAGTAATGTACACACGACGGCAGGTCAACCTATTCTAAACTATTATGACCTGATCTCTCTACTACGGATCGCACATCTTAGTAGAGAGATTAGGTTAAAATGGTTTTGTGTAGGTTGATGTGCCGTCGTGTGTACTTTAACTCTTCTCTTGAAAACTGAAACAGTTTGACAGTCTCTAGTGTCAAGCGGAGGCGAATTCCACAACCACACAGCGTAAAGGAGTAGGAGTAGTAAGTAGGTAGAATGGAGAACACGTTTAAGGAGATTCCTAAGATGTGATCTACAAGGTGCATCAGAAGGTCGGGTGTAGAAAAAGCGTTCCCGCAGATAGAATGGCGTTTAAGGGTGATGAAATATGTTTAAAAGCAAACACAATATTCGAAAGTTCCGGTGAAGTCAAATTGGAAGCCTCTTAAGTATTTTTTGAAAGTTGGAAACATGATCATACTTTCTAAGGTTAAAAACAAAACGAATACAGATATTTTGCAAACGCACAAGTTTATTTAAGAGCTCCTTGGTGGCATCGGCATGGACTATGATGGGCTGGATGAGAGTCTGTGCAAGGGAGATTTTGGCCTTCAGAGACAAAAAGATCTGGAGGCATTCCAGCGAGTGGATTGTTTAGTGCACTTTTCGTCTAACCTCAGCAACCTGGGAAGTCCACGACAAGTACGCGTCCATAATTGGGTAATTGCGAAGTTCATCAAATAACTTCCCCCGCTCTGGGCGGAGCGGAGTAGAGTGTCAGACTCGTACTGACTAAAACCCACCCATGTTCCTTCTATTGCCCTTTACGTCCCGGGGCACCGGTATCTCTTTCGAACAACCCGCAAGCCCGGCAGGAAGTTTTTAGCCTGGTTGCTATCCACCAATTTTTTAGTCACTTGCTCAATCTTGACCCCTGTAGGGGAATATGAAAGGTAGTATTTGAAATTAACTTTTCTTGATTGTTAGTACTGTTTACTATTGATTTAAGTAAAAAAAAAATAACAAGTATTATCCCTATTGAAAAATATTAAATATACTTCGTAAAAAGTGCGAACATTATGACATTTCTGAAGACCCCGTTCCACACGAACGCCTTAAGCAGTGAATTCATGCACGATAGCCCTCATTATTATGTCTCGCTCTATTTAAAGCAGCATTTCTTTTCAGGATCATTTTCATAAGCCACTTTTCCAAGAGAAACTATTTTTAAATAAAAACAATGTTGCTTATTTTTATATCGTTAATATAGTCTTGTTAACTTGGTTCATAGGATGGAGCCCACGCATTTTCTGGGGGCGTTTAATTATTTGAGACGGGTGTTTATAATTAAATGATATAAATAAATGCGTATAAACCTAATAATATGGCTATTATTATATTCTCAAGGAGGTAATGACAGCAGCTCAGGTAGAGGAGGAGATTTAGTCAGGTTAAGCTGCGCTTGACTAGGTTGGTCTGTAGATGGGTGACGACCGCTGGTACCGGCTGTCAATTGCACTTAACTTCATTTTTCTTCTTTTTTCCCTTTTTTTCTTCTTGTTGTCTCTATCTAAGAACACTTGGGTTATGATAAAAAATCTAGCGATATCTTAATTATGTAAATTCGTTCAGCGGTTGGGATGACTGATGTAATAAAGAATTTACATTCACACACAAGATACGTGTGAAAAACATAACCCTTCCTTGGTCGGATAAAAAGATTAGTATTATTTACTTAGCTTCTGATATCTTAGAAGAAGAGTCATATTAGGTAAGTGTTTTTATTCAAGCGTAATAGTGTAAAACTCGTATCTAGTATCGATACTCGATAAATAAACTCCTAGTATTTCTTAATTGACACAAGACTAGCAATTGTAGCTGTTTGATACGACATTACAAGTAGTAAGTATGCACCGTTTTTGTAAGTATTTCCACTCCATATATTTTTATGTCTATGGGTTTGCATAGTTTAGAAAGTTTGAAACAAATACATTAAGAAAAAAAACAATATAACGTTTATATAAATGCACAGACAGTCAACACAATACAGAAAATGATAACATTATAAAACTTGTATTCAAAGAGTGTCATATGACTTTGTACTTAAAACATTTCATCAGAACAAGAAATATTTGATTAAGCAATATACAGATTCTATAGAATAGAAGTAAGCTTTTATCTCAAGAATGTGTTAAGAAATCGAGCTGAAATTAAAATTAAAAAGATATACTCAAATCTGTGGTTTCTTGGATCTGTGAAAAAATTAACCCTCCAAGTCAATGCAGTCAAAATATATGGCCGTTTACATCGCAAGTTTGTACAACTGCACTTGGCTGGTTGTTTTTCCAATTTGTTATTTTCTTCTTCTTTTAAAAAAAATACTTAAAAATAGTTTCAAAATGTATATTGCATGTTATCTATGACTAAAACAAGAATGAAATAATCTAAATAGATACTAACTACTTACTTAAAACGTGTTTAAACTTTTATCTCGGTAATAAATATTCAACACCGCTGCATACTATTTTTATTAACATTTAGTTTTATTCTGCTTTAACTCAATTACGTTACGATGGCAAAGGAAATTCAATTTAGCTTTCTAACCTTCAAAGTTAAAAGATCAAACGTATAGGTGTTCGCTGGTAGGTCGCAGCCACAGTGGGTAATGAAAGCAGTAGCGCAACAGCTGAGACATAAATTCTATCTGCAATAGTGCGTCAAAATATTCATAAGCTGAAGAATAGTAAAATATACTCCTAATATTATCATATTTTTCCTGCCCTTGTTCCATTCTATTTGGGGTCGGCGCAACACGTTTTCTTCTTCCATTCTCCCCTATCAGACGTCACGACATCATTTACTCCTTTCTCCTTTATACTCATTCCTTACACAATCCATCCATCTTTTCTTTGACCTTTCTTTCGCTCTCCGTCCATCAACATTCAGATCCAAAATATACCCCTAATATAATTATTGTAATAAATATGTACTTGTCTAATATTTAATGCAATTCATCCGAATGATGAAAAACGTTTAAATAAAACATGTATGATGCGTACTATTTAGTAATTTATGAAGCTGTCATATAGCAGGGAAATAAACGGAGTTTATTAAAAACACGAGTTAATACGTCTTATTTACATACTGTTTTACCATTTTTTTTATTTAATTGTAATAATTTCATCGATAACACTCTACATAATATCACAGCCTCTAATAAAGACACCACTATAATAGTAAATACAAACTGTACTTTGAATTAGGAATAATATGTTAATCATAATTATTCCTTATTCAAATCACAATTTAAATACAATATTTTAAATCGCAACCTACTACGTTATCCGTCGTCACAACTGCCAGAGACTGAGAGAAAATGTAAGATTTAAAAAAAGAACAGTAACTTGAAATATTTTATTAATGTTAAGCAATGAGTTATAAGCAATTTTTTTTTGTTTTATTTTTTAAAACGTTGCTCCACAGTAGGAATTTCTTCTATGTCGTGGGTGCGTTTACAAACATTTAAACTCACATACACAAACAGCAAGACCCGAAACAACTAGGTCTAGGCCAGAAATATAGTTGTTCCGTGCGAGCAGTCAATCGCTCGACCACTGCGCCAACCGTGGCGTCAATTTGTATCAATAACAAAGTTCATAAATAAAAAAAAACAGAAAATTATGCTCAGCAAAACCGTTTTAACGGTTTGTTAGTGAGAACGGAACAAACGGTATTTAAACTAAGTCTATTTATTTATGAATTTTTGACTGGTTTTTACAATATTTAGTAATGAATGAGTTATTTATTAATTTGTTTTTCATATAACACCACACGTCGTTCTATCTCCATAGATGCTGTCGCAAGACGTATCTAACACTGACTTTGTTTGTAGTTGTTCTACTGTAAATCATGTACTGTAGGTACAGCTACGTTATAAGAAAGGGGTCGCCATACGTGACCGGCCCTTTCTGATTCATTATTTATACTCTGTGACCTGGTACAATAACTGAAAAAAATTGTGTTTTCTACGTGCTTTGAAAGTATTGAGGAGCAAATTGTTGTGATGATTTGCTAGTGTTTAGAGGGACTTTGGTATTCTGTCGCTTAATAGTAGGTAATAGGGTAGTATTCACTTTGTATTCATATCGTCTCTTAGTCCTTTTTATGTTCATACGTTTTACCAATTACCAAATAAGTCGGCTGGAAAATATTTCCGGTACTCGCATAGAATTTGTAATAAAAGTTTTTGAACAGAATTGAAGTGATAATTTGTAGTATGTGTCTCACTAGAATATCATTTATTTTTATGATTACTTTCAATATTTTTTTATAAATAATTTTACTTTTTTAACCGACTTATAAAAATTGGGGGAGGTTATATATTCAAACAACATCTTTTATGTAAATTTTGTAGTTGACAAGGATTTGTGTGAGAAAGCACAACTAAAAAGGGTAAAAACAAATCGTTAAGTATTCGTGGTGAAATTAGAAAAAAATAAAACCATCGTTGCGATAGATGAGAAAAAAACACGCGTGTAAAATACATTGCATGTTGAACCCTAATCGTAGTTCGATAAGAGCTAGTTTTCGAGGAAGTGTATTGAAAAATTAAAACCTACTTTCAGAAAAAAAACACTCATAAGCGCATTGTACCTAATAAACGAAAGTAAAGTTATTTTCCTGTTTTTGTTTTTTTTTCGTTGGTAAGTTATTTTTATATATTCATAACTAGATAATTTATTTGAGTGTGCAATGGACAAACCTTTGCTTAAATCTTTGGAGGTTACAGAAGTAATGTTTTGTCACTAGCGTTCAAGCGTCAAAACTCCTGAAAGCTGTTCTACATGGAGTTCATTGACCCCAAAACTTCCAGATTTTTCCACAATTTTACCAATCAACACGTCCATCCCAAAGGGCTCATAGCGATGAATCGCCGTTCACACCCGACTCCATATAAATATTTTATCTCACCCCCGAGACTTTGTACTATTAGAATTTACTGTTCTATTGAGACAAGGAAAAACTATATTCTAGATGGATTATTTTTCCCAGTTTCATCATCATCTGCCTAGCCTTTTCTCAACTATGTTGGGTCTTTCAAATAAAAGCATTTATTTCAATTAGACCATTACAGGCACTTTTGAATGTCAAGAAACAAAATGAAGCTACAGTCCCGGTCACAAGGCATAATAACTTGTGAAAGTACTGTAGTTGCCCATTCCAAAGCGTTGATCTATATGGAGAAGAATGGGTAAGAAACTCCATGGACACTCTTTTAAATTAGAATATTATTACGAAATCGTATTTACATCATTCGTGTTGAGATTATACAAATATGTGAGAACGATGTGGAAAGACGTGCACAGTAAGAGCGTCCAGAGTAAATAAAAAGCAAAATTAAATTTAAAATCTAAATAATTTAAAAAGTGACCGTGGTAATTAAAAAATGACCAGTCCCAACTGACAGCGCCCGTTCACGAACATGACGTATAGATCTTACCAGTCTTACCATATGCAGCTGAAATTTAATTGAAATTAATTAATTGAAATTTAATTTTCAAACCAGTATTTTACATGGAGCAACTGCTTATCTGACCTCCACAACGCAGTTAGTACTGGGCTATACGATACCCCCTGGTAAGACTGGTTGTAGGCTTTTCGAGACTACCTGTAACGACTGTCAAAGATCTACAAATGACAGCCGGGACCAACAGCTTATCGTGGGAAAACTCCATATATAACGGGCGGTCACCCATACACAAACCAACCTAGGCAAGTGCAGTTTAACCTCGACCTGAGCGGCTGCTTTTATGTAGTCATGAACTCCTCTCCTCTCTCTCTCTCTCTTTTTTCCAGTTTTATGTACACTGTTCATTGGAAATTGACAAACGCTGGATCATATTCTTCTACTCCGGATAGGCATAAATTTAATCTTATACTGTTAATTTTGACGACAAGGTTGGCGCAGTGGCTGAGCGATCGACTGCTGCGCTGCGTTTCGGGGGTTCGATTCCCACACGGAACAAATATTTGTATGGCCTATATATAATTGTTCCGGGTCTGGCTGTTTGTGCATGTGAATTTAAACGCACCCACGATGCAGGAGAAATTCTTAGAGTGGGGTAATTTTTTTTTTTTTTTAAATAGCTGTATTAGTTCTTGGTATTTATAATCAAGTTGTCGAAAACGGCTCTAGGCTGCAACGAGCTGAGCTCGGTTACCCAGATGCTGGGTATGCGAGTGAGAATTTGATAGTCACACCCAAGTTTTCACCTCTCAATAGGAGGAATTCTTTGAAAAATGATAAGTCATAGCAAAATATATAATTGTATTTAGCGAAACTTTTTTCTCAGACGACTTAGGGAGGGCGGTTTGAGTTCAATCATTGAGGAGCTCGTGGCTAAATAATAGCAGCCGCTCAGGTCGATCTTTAGGTTAAGCCGCGCTTGCCTAGGTTGGTCTGTGGATGGGTGACCACCCGTTACATACCGAGTTTCCTCCGTGCCTCGAAAAGCACGTTAAGCTGTTGGTCCTGGCTGTCATTTGTGGATCTTTGGCAGTCGTTAGAGATAGTCAGTGTCCCGAAAGTCTGACAACCAGTCTTACCAAGGGGTATCGCATTACCCAGTACTAACTGGGTTATGGAGGTCAGATAGCAGTCGCTCCATGTAAAATACAGGTATTCAGCTGCATCCGGTAAGACTGGAAGCCGACCCAAACATAGTTGGGAAAAGGCTACGCAGATGATCTCTGAGTTCTATCCTTAAAAATGTTTTAAAAAAGACTTACAATGCCAAACGGTTGTTACAGATGAATATACATAATGGTTGGTACATACTATTTGCTCTGAAAATATGGACCTTTGTTTAAGAGTGTTTGGCTTAATAATTTTCAACATTAATTTATCAAGATTACCTCGCAGAACCATGCTCACTTGTATTATGCCAAGTTATTCGTCTTGCTATTTAAATGTTTTTTAAAAAACATATATTATTTTTGTTGCCATTTTTATTTTTCGGTACAAAAACGTTTACCAAAAGTGCCTTCTTATTAATTTATCTTTTTATAAATACGATACTTAACAGTGTAGTAATGGACAGTTTTACAGTTAGATAACACGATATCTAACTAACACGGTATACAATGGTACCCTATTCAAGGCAAACTTCAAACTAGATTTCTATAAGTAGGTATATTATCTGCCTTTTCAAGCCCAATCAATTTTCAAATTAAGTATGCAGAATAAAAGTCCTTTTATGTATACATTTTTGATAATTCAGAGACTATGGTAGAAATATACTTTTATATGCATAAGTAAAAACTGTCATTTTGAAATTACAAACTGATACTTCAATAAACAGATGTTGGCCGATTTCAGACCTACCCAATATGCACACAAAATTTCAAACAAATCGGTCCAGCCGTTTCGGAGGAGTTTAGGAACAAACACCGCGACACGAGAATTTTATACCAACACTAGCTGTGCCCAGCGGTTTCACCCGCTGCTCAGCTCCTTTTCTAGAGAAGGGTATGAAAAATTTGATGTTGGCCGATTTCAGACCTACCCAATATGCACACAAAATTTGTTTCAAATCGGTTCAGCCGTTTCAGAGGAGTATGGTAACTAACACTGTGACACGAGAATTTTATATATTAGTTATACCTACATATTATATAAGATTTAACTTGATTCAGGACTCATATTTTATGTAAACGCTGGAAGTTTCCTACAGAACGTCGAGGTTCGATAAATACGATCGTCAAGTGTCTCGGTCCTGACCTTGACTTCGGCACGAGTGCCCTAGACAATACAACTCATGTAAATCGTTTATACCTATGTACCGAGCGGTGTATTATGTATGTATGTATTTAGATATTTTGAAGGATATGGGTAACGTTACGTCGATAAGCGTGTTATACGTTGACAAGTTCTAAAAGTTATATTAAACGTGTTTTTTTTAGGTACGGGTAATCAGTGTCAGAATTTTACTGTATAAAACCCATCCATGTCCCGTTTTTTTGCCCTTTGTGTTCCGGAGCAGTTTTTCTTTCGAATAACCCGCAAGCTCAGAGTCGTTGTAGGCCTGTGGATGGTGAGTAATGGGTAGCTCACGCTCTGTCCGTCTATTGACGACAGTTCGAGTCGATGGCGCGTTAGTGTTTCACGCGCGCCTCAAAGAGATGTCAGCAAAGCAGAGGGGCCTGCCGGGGTTGCGGGTTGTTCGAAAGAGATACCGCGGCCCCGATACGTAAAGGGCAATAGAAGGAACATGGGTGAGTTTTAGTCAGTACAAGTCTGACACTCCCCCCCGCTCCGCCCAGCGCGGGGAAAGTTATTTGATGATTTCCCACCACAAAAAAAGCTCAGGGTCGTAAAGTGTCTGTGTTTTGCTTTTTATCATGGAAACCATTTCTAATTTCTGCCTCCTTGCTGATAACTGAGCATGATATCTTAGCTTCGACTGTCGCAATGGGGCAAGATGTTATTAGGTGTTTCATCAGGAATTTCTCAGTAGCAGCTACGGAGTCTAGATTTATGCCTGATTGATGGCAAGGGCGTTGTACAAAGCAAACACTTCGTAAAACGTCTAGATTTTCGTCGCAAAGTTAGCCGTATCTGTACATACCCACTAGCCAAAACAAAAACCGTGTATAGTTCAATACATAAAGTAAAGACTTAAAAATAAAATCTGTTTACAAAAGTGGTCTAGTAATACGAAAAAAAATGTTTAAAAATACCCCAAAAAAATTTTTTTGGTCTCGAAATTCTCAATTTTTTCAGCGACAACCATCATATTTTTTATATCTATAACAAAGGAAATGTTATAGAATAAAGAGATATCTAAAATTTTTCAAACACGGAACTGTATTTTTTTTTATATTCAATTAAAACTGCAAAATAACCTACATTTTGGCGGACATGATATTAAAATAAAATCAAACACCGAAATATTTTCGACCTTATTTCTATTCTTTCGATGCAATACTGTCGTGTACTTGTGTCAGACCATGCCCAGTATGCAGCTAGCCTCACTTCCGCGAATACCTAAAGATTAGCTTGTTACCGCGCCTTAAACATAATTAGCGAAATGTGCGTTCTGGCTTGGTTCAACTCTGCCTAGCTCTTCGGGAATCCTTAATCAACTGCCTTTTGTTCCCGGAGGGTTAAAGAGAGGCATATCAGATTAACGACACACCTACGATAGTTGCGTAAAAAGTACTAACCTACCTGCACTCTCGGTTTGACTTTTTTTATCTTAGTTAACATTATTTTCTTCGAAATTCTACACAAAATTTTATTGCTAGGCAAACGCTACCTTCAATACTGAGTTTAAATAAAAGTCCTTTGTAGTTAAATTTACTAATATTACAGAGATAATTGAGACCCTGGAGACGGATATAGGCTATTTTTTTTAAGTGGAAGAAAAGGGAAAACTTAGCATTGCTATTACAATAAATAAGGCGCAAGGGCAACAATTACAGGTAGCAGATACTTGCAAATCAGGAAAGGGGACCTGTGTTACCCCGAATTTAACGAAGCCGCGGGCAAAAGCTATTTTCATCAGTCATGAAAATTAAAGAGTACCTAAGGTTCAAGTTTCCTGTGATCATTCCGTTGAAAAAATTAATATGTATAAACATCACATACATTCATTAAATAAATTAGGTAAGCAACTTTGCTGAAACTCGAATCTTTATGAAAACCAAACCCTCAAAAATGTCAGTCATCAAAATATTCCATCACCCAAACGAAAAACAAAGTAAGGACTTTAATCCCTTAATTAGCCCTTCCAAATTTTAAATTAATTTGGTTGGAAGAAAAATATGCAAATTAATTGTTCTGTAGGGTCTACCTGACCCCTGGCCTTGAATTATGCGTGGTGGCTTGATGTGGACCCATGTGGATCGGTGCGGTTACGCCACGTCGTGAGTTCCGATATGTAATTACGTTTTTGAAATGTTTGAACATACGGGCTCATATTCTGAAGAAACTCAGCCGCATTGATGGGTCATTAAGGTTAAGGAAATCTTACAGAAGTAGCTCTGTGGATATGTTAACATGGCTTCACCATGTTCTGGGCGGAGCGGAAGGGAGTCTCAAACTTGTGCTTACCCATCCATGTTTCTTTTTTGTTCTTTGTGACTTCTGATAGGGGAGAATGGAAGAAGAAAACGTGTAACGCCGACCCCAAATAGAATGAGACAAGGGCAGGAAAATGATGAACTAAACTTTGTCTTGATTCGCAGGAGATTGGAAAACGTAAATTGGCATGCTGCCATTTGCCATGTTTTATATTACTGTCTTCATTCTAGATATCACTTTCTCCATAAAGTTATACTTCTATGACATTACTGGTGCTTCCTTTGTTCCGTCTGACATACTTATTAATATTATAAAAGCGAAAGGGAATTTGTTTGTTTGTTACGTCTTCACGCCTAAATGGCTAAACCGAATTTGATGAGTTTTGGTACAAAGATAGTTGGGACCCTGGAGACGTTCGTCTTCAGGGAGACGAGGCTATTTAAAAAAAAAAGATTGAGATATGAGGGAGAAAGAAGGAAGAAAAGGGAAAACTTAGCATTGCTATTACAATAAATAAGGCACAAGGGCAAAAACTACAGGTACCTCGTACTAACTTTTGCTCGCGTTAAATTCAGGGTAACACAACTGTGTGAGCGAAGCCGCGGGCAAAGGCTAGTTACAATATAAAAATGTCCTTGTCTTCAAACGACAGACAGTGTAGTCAATATATTTCAATCTTTTAGACATATAACGCTACTATTTGCAGTACTTACTCTTTTGCAAGACATAAATATCGTCCGGAGAAAAACGCAGGTGGAATTTTGTTACAAATTTTCTTGGGATATTTTTCGCTAGAACTTTGAAACAATATAAATGTTTGCAATATAAATTTGATTTCTTTCTCATTTCTACGCTTACTCAAGTTGTTGAGAGCTACTGCTGAGCAAAATTGTTGGAAAAGTCTTGGGTTTGATATCCAGGTTGGATTAAAGTGTAATTAGGTTTTCCAATTTTTTTTTGGTAGTACCCCAGTAAAATGGTTACTGGCAAAATATTCTTGCATTGCCCATTGCTTTGAAGATTACAGGTATAACGTTATTAGTAATAGAAAAGAAAAATCAGAGAGAATCTACTGTCTTATGCTCAACAATTTCTTACATTAGAGGTGGCTTTTTTTTGCGGATGAGAAATCTTAAAATAACTTCCTCGCTCTGGGCGGAGCGGGGGGGAGTGCCAGACTTGTACTGACTAAAACCTACCCATGTTAATTCTATTGCCCTTTACGTTCCGGGGCCGCGGTATCTCTTTCGAACAACCCGCAACCCCGATAGGCGATGGCCCTGGCAGGCCCCTCTGCTTTGCTGACATCTTTTTCAGGCGCGCGTGAAATAATAACGCGCCATCGACACGGCCTGTCGTCAATAGACGGACGGACGGTGAGCTACCCATTGCTCACCGGCCACAGGCCCGCATCTACTGTGGCCGGGAGTCGTCTCGCGGCGCCCGACGCGACGCCCGGGGCGTCTCCCGCGGCGGCTGGGTTGGTTTGAGGTTCACATTAGAGGTTGCTTCATAGATTATTTTGGCCACCCGAACAGCAACCAACCACGGTTTCAAGTTTTAGAACCGCTCAGTCAAAAAAATTGTGTATTTTGTAACATTATATTGTACCCAATTCAACCTGCTTGCCCGCTTAAAATAATCCTCCGTGTATTTCCACAGAAACAAAGCGACTTTACCAGAAGTTTTACGTTATTACGCCCACGTGTGGCCCTTTGTTATTAGTCAAACGTCCCGAGGACTCCAAGTCGTAGGGCTAATGTAAAATCGGTCCGAATACGGTTCACTCAAAGGCGTAATATACCCAACCTATCGAAATTATACAAATTCAATCATAGTTCGCTGAGTTAGAGTCTATTTTTAGTTAAATGGCTACAGTTTTTAATCCGGTCTGAAAGTTTTCTATTGAATTGTGAAACTGCGTGTTATCGACGATTGTGATAGTTGAGTTTAGGGTAAATGGGTCCTTAGAACAAACTTTTAAAAGAAAGAAAGAAAATACTCGCACAGGGGAAAAAAAAATTATGAGTATGAAGAATAGGCTGAGAAGTTCTTCATCCGCTATAGAAAAGGGAGGCTTCTCTGACCAGATGAGTTTTGGGTCTGATACCGAAAGTTACTATCGAGTACTTGGTTCGAGTCACCACAAGACAGTTTTTGCGTTTATGTCACAACCTGTATAATCTGAAGTCCCTGATAACTTTACTTGTGCGATGTAGAATTTTTGATGTTAGTGACATAAAAATCCTACATCGCGCTTTTTGTATTGCCGCTACACATCATCATATGCCTAGCCTTTTCCCAACTATGTTGGGGTCGGCTTCCAGTCTAACCGGATGCAGCTGAATATCAGTATTTTACATGGAGCGACTGCCTATCAGACCTTCACAACCAGTTAATACTGGGTAATACGATACCCCTTGGTAAGAATGGTTGTCAGACTTTTGGAACACTAACTATCTGTAACGACTGTCAAAGATCTACAAATGACAGCCAGGACCAACGGCTTAACGTGCTTTCCGAGGCACGGAGGAAACTCGGTATGTAACGGGTGGTCACCCATCCACAGACCAACCTAGGCAAGCGCGGCTTAACCTAAAGATCGACCCGAGTGGCTGCTATTATTTAGCCACTAGCTCCTCTCCTCTCCTCTACACAATTGAACCAAATGGAATTGAAGAACAACAAAAAAAGAAAAATAAGGCATCTTCAAACTAAATTGATCATGTCTCAGTTTGGGTGTGTAAAAATAAATGTGTAGTGTTCATATATGTCACATTGTTAATAGCTGGCCTTAAACATTTTTTTTTAAATCGTTGCCCCACACTAGGAACGTCGCCTGTATCGTGGGTGCAAAATTACAAACATTTAAACTCACATACACAAACAGCCAGACCCAGAACAACTATCTGTAGGCCATACAAATATTTTTTCCGTGCGGGAAACGAACCCGCGACACGCAGCGTAGCAGTCGATCGTTCAGCAACTACGCTAACCGTGTCGTCTTGATCTGGATGTGACTTTTATAATTATAATACTTACTGCAATATTATTATCTTTTAAGTTTTAACTAATAAGTGGAGGTAAAATAAACATTTTATTATTATTTTTTTATTTCTAAATATGGATTTAAAAAAGTCACTTCTTAAATATTTAAAAATATAAAAAATAGTTGTCCACCGGTGTAGTCAACAGGGTTACCGGTGGTTGTAGCTCCAGATTCAGGAACCTCCTCACAATGCGTGGACCAACCTTGGCAAGCATCGACCAATACAGTTGCTATAATGTAACATTTCATAACCACAAAACGTCCGTGACAATTTTCTAGCAAAATAAATAAAACGAGCTTAACGGAAATGAATTAAATAAGTAACCCTTCGTGCCTATTACGCTATAGCTAATAGGGTATTTAACGATATTGTAGCAATTAATACCTTATAACAAGGGAAATAGCGTGACAGATTAGCGATACCGACTTTGGGTTCAGCTTTTATGGGCTGCAAAATAAGCAGCTTAAGACGTTCTTTGTAGTGAAATAAGTTTCTCTCGCAAACGTGTGCAATAAAAAAAATTACATATTTACTATTTATTTTGAAATCCCGATATTTCGACGCAGTTGCACTCGCCATGATCATCGTTAAACGTAACGTGTATAACCCTACAAAACAAGATTTGAGATTAAAATTAAAAATATTCGTTTCACATTAGTTAATTTTTTATTACTTTAAGAATAAAAAATAAATAAATATCTTGGGACAACTCACACACGGCTATCTGATCCCAAGCTAAGCAGAGCTTGTGTTATGGTAACCAGACAACTGATATACATACTTATATAATTTATAAATACATACATATTATAGATAAATCACACTCAGACACAGAACAAACAATCATGCTCATCACACAAAGTTTGTCCTGAGTGGGAATCGAACCCACGACCTCCGGCTTAGGAGTCAGGGCCACTAACCACTAGACCAACAGGCCCGTCAAAAATCTAATGATGAGAATGTATTTATATCTATTATAATATGGGTGATATATAATGGATGATATTATATATAATGGAAGTGGGCTGGCCACGTAGCAAGAATCATGGACCAGAGATGGACAAAAATAATAACATTTTGGAATGGCCCACAAGGCAAAAGAACTAGGGGCAGACCCATCACACGATGGGAAGATAAAATTAAAAACATAGCCGGTCCAAATTGGGGAAAAGTGGCTCAAGATAGAGATATATGGACATCTTTGGAGGAGGCCTACACCCTAAAGGGGGTTCTTACAGATTAAATTAATATAAAGTAATACTAACATTAGAAATAAGAAAAAAAAAATAACTAACACAACCACTACCACAACTACCACAACCACAATCTGCGAGAAATAAAAGGCTTTTCATTTTATTTATTTATGGGTGATAAACAATGTGCTTGTCGCAAATAATTTGACAAAAATATTTTCGATTCTAAAATCGAATAGGACATAGGCCTTCCCTAGTTTCATTCTGTTCCTTCACCTTGCGCATCCAATCTTATCCAAACTAATCCAAACTAATATTATAAATGCGAAAGTCAAACTAATATTATAAATGCGAAAGTAACTCTGTCTTTTCTTCACGCCTAAACTACTGAACCGATTTGTGTGAAATTTGGTACGGACATAGTTTGGAACTTGAGAAAGGACACAGGATTTTTTTTATTACAAAAAATAAAATTTATTCCGGACATACAGCGCAATTTAATGGTCAAAAGTCGGCATCAATTCAGTACTATTAATGTCGAGCTGTTCCTATGCTACGTAGATAGATGGCGTTGATCGCGTAATGGTGTCATTACACGTGTTCGGTTCATGTTATTGTTTTAATTCATCGGAAAAAGTAAATAAATGGTAAAAAGGTATGAAAAAAATAATATCATTATAATAAAACTTTTAGTACAAAGAAAATGCCCGAACGGAGTATAGATAAATTGTTTGTTTGTTTGTTCTCCTCTCACGCTCCTCACGCCTCCTCCTCCCACATCTTCACGCTTTAATGGCTAAACCGATTTTGATGAATTCTGGTACAGAGATAGTTGGGAACCAGGAGACGGACATAGGCTATTTTTTTTAAAGTGGGATCTGAGGGAGAAAGAGGGAAGAAAAGGGAAAGCTTAGTGTTGCTATTACAAATCAATAAGGCGCAAGGGGAACTGTGTTACCTCGAATTTAACGCGAGCGAAGCCGCGGGCAAAAGCTAGTAATGAATAAGCGTATGTAAAATAATGCTACACATATCCAGTATTCTGCTCATTAGTGGAAGCGCGCAGCAAGGGGTCAGAAGTGGTGTGAACTGAGATAATTCGAGATGACGGAAGAATCACAGAGGTATGCGAACAATGACATGAAGTCAAAAGTCCCAGAATACGAACGTAAAATAGACTTGGACACTATCCTCGTAGAAGAAATCGGACAGTTCGGGAAGTACCAGTTGAAGACTTTTCTATTGTTCATGGTTTTGGTGATCTTCACCGCTTGGAGTGCTGTTGAATACGTGTTCTCCAACGCTCAAATAAGTACCAGGTATGTTGAATTATGGCCTTCTCTTTACAATGTTTTTATCCTGGTTGGAATCCACGGCTTTTCTCTTTTTACCCGACTGCGTGTCGCAAAGGAGGGTAATGTGTTCATCAGTCTATGAATGTATGTTTGTTCCTTTGAAACAAAGATCAAAGGTGTCTGGTGTAGGGCGTGTAGGGCGGAACTATGAAGAACAGTCGGGACCCATTAACGTCTAGAACGGCTCACACTCCCATAATGGGTCCCGACTGTTCTTCATAGTTCCAGATTACAGTTCTTGAGTGTCTCTTTTCAGTTTTATTTTGAAGCAGTCGGGTTTTTATTTTTTTTAATAACTATTTTTTTAGTCTTGGACTTGGTCAAAGATTTTTCCCAAGGCATCCAACATAGATCTTGCACGCTAGCGTCAGCCTATCTCAGATATTTCAACATATTTGAGTATTTGATTACAGATGCCTGATCCCAGAGTGTGAAGGGACAGCAACAAGTTTCTCACCTTACTGGTTGGCGAACGCAGTGCCACAAGGCGACCAATGTGAACGTTTCGCCAGCGTGAACGCTACGCTTCGGTTGGTCGACAGCGATACCTGCCCAGCTTCACTCTTCAACCGTAACACCCGCGTGCCTTGTGATGACTTTGTATATGAGAACACACACACCGTTGTCTATGATGTAAGTTGAGGGGAAAAATATGGGGCAGTTCTTTAACATCATTCTCTTCCTTTATCCCAATTAATTTTAGATCGCACTAGCTGGTTTTCTTTTTCCTGCTTTATGACTCAAATTGGGCAACTACAGTACTTTCACAAGTTATTATGCATTGTGACTAAATATTATGGACTGTAACTTCATTCTTTTGTTTCTTGTCATTCAAAAGTGCCTTTAATGGTCTCATTGCAATAAAAGCTTTGAGTTTGTAAACTGAAACCATTTATTGTAAATGTCAAAAACAAAAAGATGCCGCTACTGTCCCAGTCACAAGGAATATTAACTTGTGAAAGTATCGGAGTTGCCCATTCCAAAATGTAGATCTCTATGGAGAAGAATGGGCAAGAAACACACTTTTTTAATCATTATACTTTTACAAGATCATTGATACGGCATTCATGTCGAGACTATACATATACTAGCTTCCGCCTGCGAATTCGTCCGCGTGGCATAGTTACTTTGGGATAACTTTAACCCGCGTGATGATCGAAAAAAAAATATCTTTCTCTCCCCTTTTCTTCCCTCTTTCTCTCCCTTTTCTCACTTTTTTTTTAAATTAGCCTATGCCCGTCTCCAGAGTCCCAACTATCTCCGTACCAAAATTCATCAAAATCGATTTAGCCATTTAGGCGTAAAGACGTGACAAACAAACTCACTTTCGCTTTTTATAATACATATTAGTAATATTTAGATTCAAGACTCAACTAATTTATCGATATGATCACTAACGTTGTCATCAATCATGTATCCTTTCTTTTGGGTTACATTGGTTGTAATGATCAGTGAGACAGTTTCCTGATTCATCATTTCTGTCGTCATGTAGTACGGGTTGGCGTGTGAAGAATGGAAGCGGTCGCTGATCGGTACCGTGCGCACGTTCGGTTCGCTGGCGGCGCTGCCTATCACCGGCTTCGTGTCAGACCGCTGGGGGCGGCGCGTCGCGCTCGTGCTCAACGCGTTCAACACGGCATGGATCGGCATCACGCGCTACTGGGCTAAAACTTACCTTGGATTCTTGTTATGCGAGTTTTTTAACGCCGTTTTTGGAGCTGGATCGTTTTCCTGCGTGTATATATTGGGTAAGTTAACCGCCGCTAAAATTGCAAAACTAAACATCAGCTGTCTTAAATGTTCAGTTTGATGTTCTGAATCAGACTGAAATGATCCATGTGATGTAGTTACCAGGCCCAACCCTAGATGGCGTTACTAGGTTCATCAATCAGTCTATAATTTGACACAATTTATACTGTTGACTAATGAGGGTGGCAGTGGAACAATTATTTGATGGTTGTGCATCGGAAAAAAAGACAAAGAAAAAGCCAGGGGTTGCTTCGTGATTAAATGACAAGATTTCAGAAATTAAGGCCATCCTTGCTTGCAATTACTACAGAATTTTAAAACACCATCATAGTGATCGCTAGTGCAATATTTATTGTGAGTTTTTGTGCGGAAGTAACGGGGTAAGTGCTTGTGTCTCTTAAATGAAGTGTAGGCTGTCTATTGGAGATGTTTTGCAAGGCTGATTGTTCTATTTGTCCTCAGCTTGCGAAAATACCCATATCGCCCAGGCTCATGTCTTAGTAACGTGGATTAATATGTGGATGCAATACAAAATGCGTAATATTGACTCATTGTGGGATAATGGCGATATATTTGCCAGGGTTCTCAAGAAACCGGCTGGTCTCGGGGCATAGCACACGGACTGGCGGTGTTTGTCTTTCATTATCAGTTCCTTTGGAACCCTGGTCATTACAAGACCCTGAAACATGCAACATGTGTTTACAGATCACTGTGTTATTGTAAAACACCAAGCAACTTAATCGTATCTCGAAATATCAAAGACCTATCGTCGAATTTATAGTCTGTATTCATTCGGCACATGTGATTATTGCAACATTATTTTCTTTAATGAGTGTGATATCGTACCAACTAACACGTAATGATAGTCGTAACTGTAACTGTCAGGCTGTGGTGGCCATTTAATCTGAGATGCCCAAAAGCTACCTGATATTTTAGAAATCACTAAATATTTTTTCTACTATGTTTTTTCTATTTGTTGACCTAAAGCTGTACAGTCTGATTTTTCATTTCTAAAGTGCAATCGCATCTAATATATCATCATTTTTACAGTAATGGAGCTGGTTGGCCCTAAGTTTAGAGTAGCCGCAGGAGCCATGATAAGTACTACTTTCGCGTTAGGACAAGTGACGCTGGCACTGATCGCGTGGAGAATACCCAACTGGAAGAATCTGACCCTTGCCCTCTTTATTCCACAGTTCCTCACGATTCTTTATTACTGGCTCATTAGTGAATCCATACGATGGTATATCAGCAAGGGACGCTTTGATGAATCCGAAGCTTTACTCAGAAAAGTTGCAACATTCAACGGAAAACATCTATCTGAGAAATCCCTTGAAGCATTACGGCGTACTGCGCAAGAAAAATTGAGGATCAGTGTGGTAGAGGCAGAAAAGCAAGGTGGAGAACCCTGGTTGATTGTACAAGTATTCCAGCACAAGAAAATATTGCTGCGTTGTATCGTTTCTCCCGTGTGGTGGATCACGACCACATTCATCTACTATGGGCTCTCAGTCAACGCAGTTAATATGACTGGAAATAAATACGTCAACTATATTGCAGTTGCAGTTGTTGAAATCCCTGGCTATTGGATTGCATATTTTCTGATGGGCAGGGTCGGAAGAAAGCCAGTAATAACTGGATTTTTTTGGTTGTGTGCGGCATGCCAGATCGCTTACATTTTTATACCAAGTCGTAAGTATTGCCACATAGTTTAGAACAAATTTTAAGTTTGTATATTCACTAGCTATCGCCCGCGGCTTCGCTTGCGTTTAATTCGGGGTAACATAGTTCCTCTTTCCTGATTTGCAGGTACCTGCTACTTGTTGTTTTTGCCCTAGCGCCTCATTTATTGTAATAGCAAAGCTAAGTTTTTCCTTTTTTCCCTCTTGCTCCCTCATTTCTCACTTTTCCTTTCTCACTGTGTTTAGCCTATGTCCGTCTTCAGGGTCCCAACTATTTCTGTACCAAAATTCATCAAAATCGGTTTAGCCATGTAGGCGTGAAGACGTAACAAACAAACTCACTTTCGCTTTTATAATTTTAGTAAAGTAAGGATTACACTAATATTCATTACATTAAATTATGTTTCAATATTTATTCTTATTTGCAGATATGTATGCAGTATCCCTGACTGCTTACCTGTTAGCAAAGATGGCTATAGCTGCGGTGGCAGCATCAGTATACGTTTACACTGCAGAGCTTTACCCCACGAAATATCGGCACAGCTTGTTCGGTTTTTCTTCCATGATAGGCAGAATTGGCGCAATGCTTGCGCCACTCACACCCGCTTTCGTAAGTTTTTTGTTTGTTAGAAAAGCCTATGACTTATTTGAAGATACTATTATAAATTACGTTTAGTTTAGTTAAAATACTAGATTAGAAGCATGATTGGTTAAGTTTTGATCTTATTATTTGTGACATTTTGTTGTACTTAATAAATGAATAGTAAAATCGAAGATGAATCGATCACTTGAGTCTCACAGGGGCCATGATTCGGTCCGCTGCTACTTCTTATTCTCACTTTCAAACTCTTATAAAGTTCGAAATATAATATATAAGTAAGTATAATTGAATAAGTTAATATAGTTTCTTAGGTTTTTAATATTAAATAGCAAACTTAAGTAAATATATTATTATTATAAGTATATTAAGAACTTTATTAATTCTTAAACGATATTTGTATTCTTCAACAATTTTATATTCATTCTGTTGCAGGGTTCACAATGGTTTAAAGAGCTGCCATTCGTGTTATTTAGCTCTCTCGCACTAGTAGCTGGTTTTCTGATCTTCCTTACTCCGGAGACACTCGGCCACACCCTGCCAGACACCTTCGAGCAGGCAGAAGAGATTGGGCTGACAGACAAGAGAAAAAAATAAACATACATTAAGTCTATTTATTCTATCCACTAAAAATACCAGCTGTCAGCGTTAGGGACGAGTTTATTGATGCTCTTTTAGTTTGTTGTTAGCTTAATTATTTTAAATTAAGTATTTAATTGTTAATGTAATTATACATAGTGAGTTTTCTGTAAATATATACATATACGGATATACGTTTATTCTAAAAATATATGGATAGTTTTTTATTCATTTACTAAAATTTTACTGACCGAATTTGGAAGAAATTTGGCAAAAGGGCTTTTAGCTTTTAGCTTTTATGACCTGGATTGACACAGAAGATACTTTCATCCCGGTAATATGATCCTGTGGGACAATGACCAACCTCGACGCCAGTGAAACCGCAAAATCTAGTATTAAAATGTAAGGACGAGATATAGTTTTAAAATAATTATAAGAACAAAGAAAACTTATTCGATTCTCGATGCGTGTTTATAAACACAAATTACATCTAGATGCAGAATGAAGTGAAAAGCCGTTATTTTGCAGAGAGGCTACACACTGGCATTATATTTTGAAAGGGTTGTGTGTAGTCTAGAATCTAATACCGTTGTTATATGCATTTTAAGGATAAAAATCGGAATATGCAGGGTGATACCTTCAAGAGGGCGTGGATAGCCAAGCTTAAATTAAAAGAAATAGCGAAAAATACTCAATGGAGTTTCGAGCCCGATTTTGATTCAAATTATAAATTTATATGGTTTATTCCCGCTGTCCCCGTACATCGTGTCCCCGTCCTACGGGGACAGCGGTACTTCAATTAAATATTTAAAAATACTTCCCGTTGTCCCCGTACACTGTCCCCGTCCTACGGGGACAGCGGTACTTCAATTAAATATTTAAAAATACTTCCCGTTGTCCCCTCCCGAAATTGAGAATTGTCATATCGCAGAAAGTTTATAGTTAGAATCATCTTTGTCGTTATTTGTTGTCATTTATTTTAATTATTTAAATCTTCAAAATAATGTCATTTATTTTAGTTATTATTTAATTGAATTTGAAATAATGTCATTTAATACAATAAGTAATTATACTAATCTAAATAGTTCAGTTCCGTGTAACCTACTAAAAACAATCTCTTTTTTCTATTAATGCAAGTCGTTTCTAGCACTCGCCGGCCGCTGCCGCGGCACCGCTCGCTTCGCTCGCTCGGCTCGTGCGTAGGAGGTCACAGTTTTAACCTAACCTAACCTAGTCATTACTGCCATCTGCATAGTATGCCAAGTGAAATTATACCAAATAATAATCGCTCTAAATGAACATTATGCTAAACGATATTATGCGAAATTTGAACTCTGCCAATCGTAATTATACTAAATGTAATTCTGCCTGTAACTACTACTATATTTATAATGCTCAAGTTGTGTTATTTGTGTAAATTTAATAATTGTTTTTTTTTACCTCAAATTAAAATTCGAATACAAATAAATAAATTTTGTTTTATTCCCCTTTTCTTTTTCCCATGCTAAAAAACTAAGCTTAAACAATGCAGATTTAAGAGGACAACGACTCGTGAAAAGTTTACTTCCCGTTGTCCCCGTTAGCCGAATGTACGTTACGGGGACAATTGGAAATAAATTTAATCACGTCCCGCTGTCCCCGTGACGGGGATATGGCATACGGGGACAACGGGAATAAACTGAGGTTAATATAGAAAAAGACGTGGAAAAATGTTACTAAACGAAATAGTAAAATAAATTTTACGTTGACATGAAACGTGACCGTTACGAATTGAAATTCGGGTAACGATCTAGTACGTGTACTTTTATTATGATTTATGACGTCATCGTTATTACGTGCTTCTACGCAACTTTATTTTTTTAGGAATGGTCAACCATAAACAACTTCCCCCGCTCTGGGCAGAGTGGGGGGTGTCGGACTTTAACTGACTTAAAATCATCCATGGATGGATGGACGGATGGAAACATGGATGATTTTTTGAGAAGACATCTCGAGAAGGCGCGACATTGGCAGTCTTCACTAGACGGACGGATGGTGAGTAGTTAATTTTCGTATTTATTCAACACTTTACAGGTGTTTTTACTAGGACATTTTATTTCCACGATTGTCGTTGTTTACATCTCCAAAACATGCTAAATTCTGATTTAGAGTAATTGTTGCAGCAGATTTGTGTTGGTTTCTAGACTGGATAAATTATATCGATGACCACAAATTCTGAATAGCCTATTTACAAGTTTAAATATAAAATTCTGAAACAACTCATCATAAAGTAACTAAATAGTATACTTGAAGTAACTAAGTACTTATGATAATGTCTCAAAAGTCTGGGAATTCCACTGACACTCTCGTAATTGTTCAAAGCAAAAATACTAGCAGCGGTTTTTGAACCACACTCTAGAAACAGCCCTCTAAGCTGTGAAGTAACAGACATTTACCTTTCTTGACGAAACGGTTGACGCCAAACACTAATCGTATTCACCTAAACAAATAAAAGACGAAAGGAATTAAGACATCATTATATCAGCATTTTATCAGTACTTTATGAGCATTTTTATAACATTTATAAAATGTTAACACATTCCAAATTCTAAACATTTGGCGCAGGTCGCAACAAGCGGTCTGGCGTAGTAACTAAGATAATTCAAGATGGCGGAGGAATCACAGACGCATCAGAACAATGATATGAATTCCAAAGTGTCCACACCAGAAAACGAGCGCAAAGTAGACTTGGATACTATCCTCGAAGAAGAAATCGGACAGATCGGGAAATACCAGTTGAAGACTTTCTTTTTGTTGATGATTTTGGTGATCTTTGTCGCCTGGAGCGCTGTAGAGTACATGTTCACCGCCGCTCGAATAAATACCAGGTAAATTAGGTTATGGCCTGTTCTTTATATCGTTAATAGTTTTTACCCCCAGTAAAATTCCACGGTATTTTAATGTACTTATCCAAAAAAAATAACATTTGTGTGGACTTTATGGGTCCTCAAAAGAAAAAAACAGTATCCGTATTGGTTCACTTTATTGCCTGTCTGTTTATCTGTCTGTCCTTCAAGAACCGTTATTTCGGGAACGGGTGGAGGTATTGAATTGAAATTAAAACCAGATATTGAATCTGTGGTTCCGTTGTGTTGTGAAAAAGAAGAGAAATCAACCCAGTCACAAAATATGGCCGTTTATATCGCAAGCTTGTACGAATCCATCAGTGCGCGAGTCTGACTTGCTCTAGGTCAATCTTCTGCTTTTTCATTTCAGCTATTATTCCTTTATTGTGCTGTATCATGTTAAGTCTCATTACTCAAAAACCTCTCGGATTTTTCAATATTAAAGTCTTTCAGATGTCTGATCCCGGAGTGTGAAGGGACACCAACAAGTTTCTCACCTTACTGGTTGGTGAACGCAGTGCCACAAGGCGACCAATGTGAACGTTTTGCTAGCGTGAATGCTACGCTTCGGTTGGTCGACAGCGATAGCTGCCCAGCATCATTCTTCAACCGTAACACCCGCGTGCCTTGTGATGACTTCGTGTATGAGAACACACACTCCGTTGTCTATGATGTAAGTTAAGGAATCAATGATATTCGTAGTGTTCAAACACGATTGAACTTGAACCTTTATCCCTAGTTTTTTGGACCCAACCGTCGTTTCTTCTTTATAATTATACTAGCTTCCGCCTGCGACTTTATCCGCATGGTATTACTTTCGGCTAACGCTAACTTTATCCCGCGTGATGATCGAAAAAAATATCTTTCTCAACCCTTTTCTTTTCTCTTTCTCCCCCTTTTCTCACTGTTTTTAGCATATACGGAGACGGACGTCTCCATTGTCCCAACTACCTCTGTACTGTATGTGTGTGTGTGTCTGTGTTGTATTCATCAAAATTGGTTTAGCCATTGAGGCGTTAAGACGTAACAAACATACAAAAAAACAAACTCACATTAGCTTTTACAATATTAGTAAGGATTTTGTTTTTATTTTGTTCCATATCTATAATTTTATCTTCTTTGTGTGTCAACCTTCCAAGCTTTTTCATCGGCACCCGTGTTTTTTTTGTGTAGTACGGGTTGGCATGCGAAGAATGGAAGCGGTCGCTAATCGGCACCATGCGCACCTTTGGTACGTTGACGGCGCTGCCCATCGCTGGTTTCGTGTCAGACCGTTGGGGCCGACGCGTTGCGCTCACGCTCAATGTGTTCAACACGGCTTGGCTCGGTGTCACGCGCTACTGGGCTGACACCTACATCGGATTCATGTTATCCGAGTTTTTTGAGGCCACTTTCGGATCAGGAGGGTTTTCTAGCATATATATATTGGGTAAGAATGTTACCGCTATTATATTTGCGAAATTCCACCAGTTGTTCCTATATGCACAGTTTTATGATCTGAATCACACGCTGAAATATACACCAATCAGACCACCAAACTACAATGTTTTAGGATACCAAAATTATTTACCACCCGCAATGATAAAAAAATCGTTTCAAAGAGCCGCGTTAGATATAAGGGTGTTATCATACATATTATATTTGATATGAGATATCTAACCGAGGATGCCCAATTCTTCATTTGAGTCGATTTTTGGTTGGTTGCGGGTTGTTTGAAAGAGGTACCGCGGCCCTGGAACATAACGGGTAAAAAAAGGAACATGGATGAGTTTTAGTCAGTAAAAGTCTGACACTCCCCCCTCTTCACCCTTAGCAGAGGAAGTTATTTGATGATTAACCACTATAAAAAAGCTGTTCAGATAAATCTCTCATTACAGTAGCATCGCATCTGATTAATTAAAACTCTTACAGTAATGGAGCTGGTTGTTCCAAAGTACAGAGTAGCCGCAGGAGCCATGATAAATACTACTTTCGCCTTGGGACAAGTGACGATGGGACTCGTTGCGTGGGGAGTACCCAACTGGAGGAAGCTGACTCTTGCCCTTTATATACCTCAGTTCCTCACCATTTTTTATTATTGGCTCATCAACGAATCCATACGATGGTATATGAGCAAGGGACGCTTTGATGAATCCGAAGCTTTACTCAGAAAAGTTGCAAAGGTCAACGGAAAACAACTATCTGAGCAATCCCTTGAAGCATTACGGCGAACAGCGCAAGAAAAATTGGATATCAGTGCAGTAGAGGCAGAAAAACAAGGTGGAGAACCCTGGTTGGTAGTACAAGTATTCCAGCACAAGAAAATATTGCTGCGTTGTATCGTTTCTCCCGTGTGGTGGATCACAACCATGTTTGTCTACTATGGTCTATCACTCAACGCAGTGAACATGTCTGGGAATAGATATTTGAACTATATGGCAGTGACAGCGGTCGAGATCCCCGGCTACTGGATAGCATATTTCCTTATGGACAGGGTTGGAAGAAAGCCAGTATTGACTGGATCGTTTTGGTTATGTGCAGCATGCCAGATTGCCTACATTTTTATACCAAGCAGTGAGTATTGTCACATATTATGTGACAAATTTTAAGTTTTAAGACAAAAATATAGAGTGAGACTCTCATGCTAGAGGACAGCCTGAGGCTTGAGAGGCAAGTCGGTTTACCTCGGTTATTTACCTCGGTTATTTACCCGGGTTCAAATCCCGGCAAGTACCAATGTGACTTTTTCAATTTATACTTACTTTCTAAAGTATGTATATCCAAGATCATAATATTTCATGATCATCTATTATAGCCCTGATATCGTCAGACCGTCCTGAGCAAGCGTGGTGTTCAATGTTCGTGTCTTCTCCGTATGAGATTAATATATTATTAATTCTTATCCTTAGATATGTACGCAGTGTCGCTGACGGTCTTCTTGGTTGCAAAGATGGCTATAGCTGCGGTGCTGGTATCAGTATACGTATACACTGCAGAGCTGTACCCCACGAAACATCGGCACAGCTTGTTTGGTTTCTCTTCTATGATGGGAAGAATTGGCTCAATGCTTGCGCCGCTTACACCCGCTTTTGTAAGTGTTTTGTTAAAAGTTTAAACATAAATAACAGTGAAGTCTCAGGTGATTCGAGTGCCTAAGTGGCTATGATTTCAAGGAACCCTATGGCTTGCATGGAAAAGCGGAGTCCTGGCCACGCTGGTTCTCTGGACCCAGCTGGAGGGGCTTCTAAGTGCATGTTTCTTAAGGGCCAGTTTCCACTTCGATGGAAGACGGGGAAGCTAGTTCTCATTTAAAAGCCGTTGCGCTCTTTGTAGACTCTCCACCCGCGTTTCCGCCCATCGTGCTGCTCGACAAGGTGAGCAAGATCTTTGAAACAGATACTGCAAACGGCCTAGTCGGGCATGTGCATATGGGGACAGGGCCGTATCTTCGTGATCACGAGTTTGGCCCTCAGTGTCCCGGGTTAGGGTCGTTTTAGCGATGACTCTTGATGACGCCAATGCTTTCAAACCGTGCCTTAAACTGCAGCTGCAAAGAGGCACTTTGGTACCACCTACTTTCGTCGTGCAATCAAAATCTGATGGATAGGCCAGTTATTTACCCCGGTCAAACCATAGAGTAAAACCAGCAAAAGATGTTGTACGATATTCCAATTGGAACTTCGGTTATACCTGGGTGCTGTGCGTAGATCTCCCGAGCGACACCCTTGTCCTGAATGCAGGGGGTTGCACCAGGCGACGACCAAAAGAAACGGAATTTTTGGGAGGTACATTTAAGTGGGTGCGAGGATACGGCTGTGAAGACAGGCCGCGTCGACGGCGGTGTTCCACGCACGCCATTGAGAGACGAAGCTTATCTGAGGGGCCCGTCAAGGCCGTTGCCTGACTGAGCTGTGGGTTGGATCAAAAGAGATACCGCGGCCCCAGAATACAAAATTTAGGAATATGCATGGGTTTACGCCAGTACCACTTCCTTCAGTTTGGCACCGCGAGAGGAGTCATTTGATGATTACCCATGCGAAAAAAAGGGGCATGATTTGGTCCACTCCTAATTTTGTTTATCATAATAAAAAATTAAATTGCAGTTCTAAGAAAATGTATGATAGTTTTTATGAACTGACTTCAGTCTTTTTTTAACAATATTTGCGTCTTTAATTTTAACACTTTTATGCTTATTCTGTTCCAGGGCTCACAATGGTTTGAAGAGCTGCCATTCGTATTATTTGGTTCTTTTGCACTTGTATCCGGTTTTTTAATCTTTCTTACTCCGGAGACACTCGGCCACACCCTGCCAGACACCTTCGAGCAGGCAGAAGAGATTGGGCTGACAAACAAGACAAAAAAATGAACTAACTAAACTAAAAATATACATATTTTCGTGTTATTATAGAAAAAAATGTAAGATGAAAGTAAAACTCTTTGATTTTTTATTGCGTGTCGATGGACATAAACTATCTCAAGGTGCGCTATGGAGGGGAAAGTAAATATACTGCAGAGGGGCTTCACACTAGCATTATATTTGGGAGAGGTCGAGGATTTCTCATTTAGACAGCACAGAGGTTAAGAATTTACGATATGGGTGAAAGTAAATAATATACATATTTATATTCGAATTTGCTGCGCACATCTCAAAGATATGCGTATTTTAATTTTAGTGTTTTATTGCTTATCCAATTGTTTACGTTTTACAAAGTCGCTATTGGGTAGTCATAATATCCAGATATGTGCTTTCAGATGATGTGCTTATCTTCGCTATCGCGGCTTGCCTATGAAAACGTTTGAGCTTTCTTCAACTGCATGGGTGTAGATCTTCAGTTTATGCTACTTCAAGCGATATTGGGCGAGTTCTATCCACTTCACAGCTTGTTTTGGCGGATGTGAAATCACCAAATAACATCCTCCGCGCTGTGCGGCGCGGGGGGAGTGTTAGACTTTTACTTTTAAGGTTTATGTGCCGGGGTCGCGTTATGTCTTTCGAACAACCCGCAACTCCGGTAGGATCCACTTTACTTTTGTAGTGCTATTCTCTAAGAATACAGCGTTGAGCTTAGCGCTGCAAGAGCGTCAAGTTTTATTGAGAGTCGTCTGGAGTCGTCGCTGGGCTCAAGGATAGCACGCCAGCTGTTTTTATGATGTCGTACCACCAACACATCTTTGGCCTTCCTTGTAGACATTTCTCGCTCCATGTCTCGCTCTATTTTACCTACGATTTGCACTACGACCCTTGCATTAAGGCGACGCAAGGCGTCTCCTGACCTCTCCCACTTCAGCTTAGCTACCCGTTTGGTTACATCTGTGACTTTGCTTACTTGTCTAAGCCAGTCGTTTCGTTTGCACTAATATACGATTATATCTCGCAGTCAACTGGCTTAATTATCCGTTTAATGAATAGCCTAGTAAATAGTTACTAAATGACGCCTGAATAGTATTTCTCGTATTGTTTCGCCTATAAAACTCTTTTTCTTAATTAATTGCTATACAAATGGTTAAGGCGCTTTCTTGTGTCCTATTTATAGTGTATCTCGCCTATTCTCTGATCGTAACACTTAATCTTTTGTAAATCCCTGCATGTCAGCTTTAAAATGACGTGCTGTACATAAATATTTTTTGTTAGGGTACAGCTTTACACAAAATCCGGCAGTGTCATTTAGGTTTGGATCAGGCGTGATCAACGTGCAGCCACTAACAGTACCTGTGTCCAGTAACGCATTATCCATCCTCGGAGGTAGTTCCAACACCCATAGGTAGCTGTTAGAATTGCCTCGTATGCGGCGCATCAGGGACACAACTCTCTTGCGGATTATCGCCGTAAAACCATATGTGTTAGCGTCCACAAATATCAGCGCCCTGAAGGCATTATTGTCCAGAACACGCTGGGTGTCGTCCGATTTTTTCGTATGCTTGACCCATTGGTTATACGTTCAAAACAATTGGCAGAATTTCCTAAAGATCGTTACAACATTCCATTCAATACTGAATAGGGTAGTATTTAGGTCGTCAAGATTTGTGGCACGTGACTAAAACCCATCCATGTTCCTTCTTTTGCTCTTTGTGTTGGTTTCTCTAATCCAGGAAAAACGACTCCTGCACCATAGTATGTTTTACAACCGAACAGCTGATGCGAAGTACTAATCCCATTCACGTAAACAAATAAAAGACGGAAGGACATCATTATATCAGCATTTTATCAGCATTTTATGAGCATTTTTATTACATTGATAAAATGTTAACACATTCCCAATTCTGAGCATTTGCCGCAGGGCGAAACAAGCGGTCTCGTGTGGTGAACTAAAATAATTCGGGATGGCGGAAGAATCACAGGAGTATCGGAACAATGACATGAATTCCAAAGTGTCCACGCCAGTATACGAGCGCAACATAGACTTAGATACTATCCTTGTGGAAGAAATCGGACAAATCGGGAAATACCAGTTGCAGACTTTCTTTTTATTGATGGTCTTGGTGATCTTTGTCGCCTGGAGTGCTGTTGAGTACATGTTCACCACCGCTAGAATAAGTACCAGGTAAATTAAATTATGGCCTCTGCTTTATACTTTTTTTTTCTTATTGGATCACTTTATTGTCCGTCTGTCTGTCTGGCTGTCTGTCAATACTCTCGTTGTTTTTTTTTTAATTTCGTTGAAATTAAAATCATATACTCAACTTTGTGATCCCTTTGTGTTGTGAATAATCTAAGTCGACTCAGCCAAAAGATATGGACGTTTATGTCGCAAACTTGTACGGAACATTCGGTGCGCGAGTCTAACTTGCTCGTGGCTGGTTTTTCTAGATTTACCAACATAAACGCTTTTGTGTCATTGTCCAGCATCTTCTGATTTTCTATATCAGCTATTCTTCTTTTATCGTGTTGTTTTATGTTAAGTGTTACTACTCACAAACCTATCGGATCTTTCTAAATATTAAAATATTTCAGATGTCTGATCCCAGAGTGTGAAGGGACACCAACAAGTTTCTCACCTTACTGGTTGGCGAACGCAGTTCCACAAGGCGACCAATGTGAACGTTTCGCTAGCGTTAACGCTACGCTTCGGTTAGTCGACAGCGATAGCTGCCCCGCATCACTCTTCAACCGTAATACCCGCGTCACTTGTGATGACTTCGTGTATGAGAACACACACTCCGTTGTCTATGATGTAAGTTGAGGAAACAATGATATATAAGAGTCGTAGTGTTCAAACAAAATTATTAAACCTTTATCTTTATTTTGTTTTGGACCCAATCAGCATATTTCTTCTTTATTATTTTATTTATTTCATCTTTGTGTGTTATGGTTGACTACCTTTCAAGTTTTTTTATCGGTCAGCCATCGTTGCTTTGGTAAAGCCTTACTCGTATAACCATCCACATTTACAATCAATCAATTCAGTGCGACAGATTCCTCATTCAAATTGTTTGTCAACATGTAGTACGGTTTGGCGTGTGAAGAATGGAAGCGGTCGCTAATCGGCACAGTGCGTACTTTCGGCACGCTGACGGCCCTGCCCATCACTGGTTTCGTGTCGGACCGCTGGGGCCGGCGCGTCGCGCTCGTGCTCAACGCGTTCAATACGGCTTGGCTTGGCGTCACGCGCTATTGGGCTGACACCTACATCGGATTCATGTTATCCGAGTTTGTTGAGGCCACTTTCGGATCTGGAGGGTTTTCTTGCGTGTATATATTGGGTAAGAATGGGACCGCCAGTATGTTCGCGGAATACACGTTATACACACATCACACTTTGATAAGTTGCTAGATATTATCAATGACACTAGTACTGACACATTCTATGTAACTGGTGATTGTGATTAACCAGGCATGAACTGTCTGGATTGCAGTGGATGCAACCATGTTGTTCCACAACCGACTGATAATTTAGGCAGTCATTTATGCAATTTTTTTTATATATTTATTTATTTCTATAACCAACATTTTTTAATATTATACTTTGTGAAATAATTTAGGGTGTATAGTTGATTTGTTTATGTCGTTGTTACAAAATCTATACCAATGAACCGTCTTTTATCTATGCGACATAACTTTTTTAAAGCTAATTATGATTTAATTAATAACGAGTTAAGCAGTTTAGATTGGAATCAATTGCTTTACAGCCTTTCTGCTAAGCAATCGGTTAATGAATTTTATAATCAAATTTATAGCATAAGCAAAATGCTTATCCGCTGTCTCGTCTTAGAAATTCTTTTATTTTCCTTTGTGGTCCTCACCTTCTCTAATTCGTGTTTTTAAAACCAAATAAAAACTTGCTTGAAATGGAAAATGTACGGTAATACATCGGATTATGAAAGTTTTTCTACTCATCATAAACGTTTTAAATCTTAATGTGACATGCTTTGATAGATACATAAAATTTGTCAGACCGCATTCCGTTTAGCATAAACATTTCTGGACGTAAGTCCCACGCATGAAGGGCAAGGCAGAATTTTCAGCAAATATGTTTCTTGAAAATCTTAACTCAAATAATCCAACTGCATTAAGTAACATGTTCTCCGTATTTTTCACCTTTATTTATTAATATACAAATTTAAACCCTGAGAGGTGGCAGCCGCCTAACACGAATCATTCGCATATAATTTCTGAAATCAATTCACCAACAGCTGCTGTACAATATAAAGTAATTAGACTTAAATAAAGGTGCTGGTCCCGATGGCTTGCCACCCGTCTTTATAAAGAAAACCAGAGAAAGTATTGTACTATCACTTCCCGATATTTGGAAAAGGGCACATATAACGCCAGTTTTTAAGAGTAGTGACAAAAACAACATTCAAAATTATTGCCTTATTTCTGTACTGTCGAAGATTTTTGAGAGTCTTGTACACAGTGGAGAGTCTCGCATTCACAACCATATTGTTGGTGAACAACATGGATTTGTCAAACGACGATCTACAAATACCTATCTCATATTATTGACAGACTATCTATTCAAAAACAGATGAAAAAGTTCAGGTTGACGCTGTGTACACAGATTTTCAGAAGGCTTTTGATAATGTGGATTACAAATTGTTATTAGATAAAATTGCATACGACGGCATCCGTCGTAACTTGTTATGATGATTCGTGGCTAATATATTGAATATATCCCAAAAGATAGTTAAATACAACTTCCAATCAACTTCAATTATTGTAGTTTCCTCTGGGGTGCCCCAAGGCTCAACTTTGGGGCCCCTACTCTTTATTCTGTTTATCAACGACATTAAGGTAAGCTTCATTAATTCCCAATTTCTAATGTATGCCTATAATATCAAGATTTATAAGTCATGGAAAAACGCACATGACTGCCTACTTCTACAAGAGTACCTTGATAAACTTTTTAGATATTGTTCGTCCAACAAACTTCAGCTCAGCTTACCTAAGGAAACTAAGGAACATAACGTGCAAAAGAAGGAAATGTGTTCCTTCTTTTGCAGTCTTACTAGACCGACACTCCCCCCTGTCTTCCCTGAGCAAGGGAAGTTATTTGCTGTACAGACCTATTTTATATTACAGTAGCATCGTATCCGATTAAATAAAACTCTTACAGTAATGGAGCTGGTTGTCCCAAAGTACAGAGTAGCCGCAGGAGCCATGATAAATACTACTTTCGCCTTGGGACAAGTGACGATGGGACTGGTTGCGTGGGGAGTACCCAACTGGAGGAAGCTGACTCTTGCCCTTTATATACCTCAGTTCCTCACCATTTTTTATTATTGGCTCATCAACGAATCCATACGATGGTATATGAGCAAGGGACGCTTTGATGAATCCGAAGCTTTACTCAGAAAAGTTGCAAAAATCAACGGAAAACAACTGTCTGAGCAATCCCTTAAAGCATTACGGCGAACAGCGCAAGAAAAATTGGATATCAGTGCGGTAGAGGCAGAAAAGCAAGGTGGAGAACCCTGGTTGATTATACAAGTATTCCAGCACAAGAAAATACTGTTGCGTTGTATCGTTTCTCCCGTGTGGTGGATCACGACCACGTTTATCTACTATGGTCTGTCACTCAACGCAGTGAACATGTCTGGGAATAGATATTTGAACTACATAGCGGTGGCAGCAGTCGAGATCCCTGGCTACTGGATAGCATATTTCCTTATGGACAAGGTTGGGAGAAAACCAGTATTGACCTTGTCGTTTTGGTTATGTGCAGCATGCCAGATTGCCTACATTTTTATACCAAACGGTAAGTATTGCCACAGAATTTGCTACAGAAAGCTAAATATTAATTTTATATTATTCTAATGAGTGCGTGACTTTTTCAATTCATACGTATTTTCTACAGTATATCTAAGATTTCAAATCATTATCATCTAACATAGGTCTGAAATCGCCAAACCGTCTTGACCAAGCGTAGTGTTCCATGCTCGTGCCTTCTCTGTATGAAGTTAATGCTATTTTATTATTATCTGTAGATATGTACGCAGTATCGCTGACGGTCTACTTGGTCGCAAAGATGGCTATAGCTGCGGTGGTGGTATCAGTATACGTGTACACTGCGGAGCTGTACCCTACGAAATATCGGCACAGCTTGTTTGGTTTTTCTTCTATGATGGGAAGAATTGGCTCAATGCTTGCGCCACTCACGCCTGCTTTTGTAAGTTTTTTGTTTAGTTTCGAGGAATAAGACTAAGATTAGTTACAATGATTAGGGTGTACGAGTTAAATTTGAAGCATGATTGAGTAAATCTCTTTCCTATTATTGATTGATTGATAGAAGTCAGTCAGTCAGTCACTCAGTGGACAGAATTTCAGTTTGATCTCTTGGAGAGAGCGATTGTCGCAACCCTACGTAGGGTATCCAAGAATAATGGTGATAAGTCCTCTCTTAGGGAGAGGCTGAAAAGCTGCAAAAGAGATACCGCAGCCCCGGAACACAAAAAGCAGGACATAAATGCCTAATTCTTTCCGCACCGTGAGACGAGGCATTTGATGATTTACAAAAAAAGGCGAAAAAAAGGCGCATAATTTTGTCCGCTACTAATTTTGTTTAGCATAATGCAATATCAAATTTCAGTTCCAAGAAAATGTATGGTAGTTTTTTTATAAACTACTTCTGTTTTCTTTGAACAATATTCGGATCTTTTAATTATTATGTACTTCTTCTGTTGCAGGGCTCACAGTGGTTTGAAGAGCTGCCATTCGTGTTATTTGGTTCTTTCGCACTTGTATCTGGTATTCTGATCTTTCTGACTCCGGAGACACTCGGCCACACCCTGCCAGACACCTTCGAGCAGGCAGAAGAGATAGGGCTGACGGACAAGACAAAAAAATGAACTAACAACATGGACTCTATTTTTATAAAAATATGGATATTTTCGTTTTATTATAGTAAAAAACATATTAAGATTAAAGTAAAACTCTTTGAGATTTCGTTGCGGACATAAATTATTTCCAGGTGCACTGTGGGAGGGAAAGAAAATATTTTGCAGTTGGGCTCCACACTGGCGTTTTTTTTGAGATGGGTCATGGATTTTTCATTTAGACAGTACAGTGGAAGATATGAGGGACAACAAATCCTTCTTAATATTATAAATGAGAATGTTTGTGAGGATGGATGGATGTCTGAATGTATGGATGTTTGTTACTCTTTCACATCGAAACGGCCGAACGGATCTTGATGAAATTTGGCACAGAGGTAGATCATAGTCTGGAATAGCACATAGGATACTTTTTTTTTCGATATCACCTTGGCAAAGCCGCAGGTGCCAGCTATTCTACTTCCTACTATCCTACTCCTACTAATTTTATAAATGCGAATGTTTGTGAGGATGGATGTATGGATGTTTGTTACTCTTTCACGTCAAAACGGCTGAACAGATGTTAATGAAATTTAGCACAGAGGTAAATTTTAGTCTGGAATAACGCATAGGATATTTTTTTACGATATCACGCAGGGAAGTCGTGGGTGCCAGCTAGTACTAATATTCGAATTTACGCACAGTCATGCGAATTTAAATTTAAAATAATTTAAAATTTCTCAACTGCTGTCGCGCTAACCCTCTATTGGTAATGCGCTCTGCCAGATCTTTACCGTAACCACAAAACTAATTTTAGTTGCAATCGGTCACCTTATGGAATATCACGCGATTATTAACGCAATTTTTTTTTTATTTTGAGTTAATGCGGTACTGCTAAATGTAAAATAATAATTACTTTGAATTATTTAGTTTTAATTCAGTGTTGGTTACAGTGCATAAACAACGTGTTTGATACTAATTCGAATAGTGCCCTGTTGTTGACGAAGGTATGATTTCATTTTTGTATTGTTCTAAAATGGTTCAGTATTGATCGCAAAAGGTGAAAACCTGTAAAATGATGCGCTATTGATGGTAGATCTAAGTTATGTTCTAATTTTGTTTAAATACAGTTTTTTTTTATACTCAAAGTGTTTGTTTTGGATTTGTATTTGTATTTTTAGGATTGCATATAAGGAGATTGTTTTTTTTTAGATAATGCGCTTTTGCTGAATTACTCAAATTTGTAAATTATTATTTTGCAGATGATGAGTGATTTTGGTCAAATGTTACTTAAAAAAGTAATGGAAGCGATCTCAAAAGAAACTAGACCTCCTGTTGAACAAACTAGCGTGGAAAAAGATAAAAAGAATGTCAGTAGTGCAATCATTGCAGCATCAAACGGTGAGACGTTAGCGGTGGTGGCATCACTCGATGAAGCATCAAATATGGAGGTACCTGGTCCTCCTGTTCTATCTGAACATATCGATAAAGAAGATTTTATAGATGGCTAGGACACGGATCCTACTTTTCTTGTACCTTTCAAAAATATCTATATAATTAGATAAATAGTATTAAATAAAAAACAGTGGTGACTTGTTACTAGTGATTATGTCTCAAAAGTGTCTAAATTCCACTGATAATCTCTCGAAATTTAAAAAACTCAAACTCTGAAGCAAAAATACTACCGGAAGTTTTTAAACCGCACTCTTACGCACTTTAAACCATAAATCGATCATATCATCATAATCGATTCGACCTGCCTTTGTCACAAAACGTATAATTTAGGTTTCGAGAAATAGTTTACAAAACTGTGTTTAATTTATATAGATTTGTATCTAAACAGGGATTATCAAAACACATATTATGTAAGCTTACAACAGCTTCACTCACTAAATAACCTTATTATTATTGAATTCATTTATTTCGTAAACCAGTTCAAATATTGTGTTAAATAATAGATAAAAAATAATAATAATTGAAAGATATAAGTACACATATTAAAAACCCACATCACAATTATACACATAGCGAAAAGTGAATATTATGAAATAAAAACATAATAAATTAAGTACACCATTATACAAAAATAATAAAAGTATAAAATAAAAAACATAAATGTATTTTTTTATAAATGCACCGTGTTTTTCTTAGCCTAAATGATATGAGTGGTTTCTACCCTGTTATTACACAGCACAGTTATGATTAAACCTTCGCGCGACAAAGTGTTACGACGGGTGCAAAGTTTACCTACATTGTTACCCTACATTTTTGTAAACAATCGTGATATATGAAATATGTGGTTTTATATTTTGGCATTGCATTGATTGACATTGCAGTCTTGCTTAGATTTTACCACGTCACCTGCTAAGTGAGAAATTTAAATAAAAAATCAAAGCTATTTTAGTGTTTTAATGCGTATCAAATTGTTTATGTTTTGCAAAGTCGCTATAGGTAGGTAGGTTAAATATTCAGATAGATCTATAGGTGATGTGCTCATCTTCGCTATCGCGGCCTGCCTATGACGACGGTTGAAATGATTCTTCAACTTAGCTATCTCCAACTGCATGGGTCATCTTTCAGTTCAGACTTCCATCCACTTCACTACTTTTTTTGCGGACGTGAAATCATCGTATTTTACGGACCAGATGTTCAATATACAAGTTGAACAGACTCGGCGAGGTAAGCCCGCCTTGCCTGACACCACGTTCTAACCAATACTCAACCGGTAGTGACTACGATCACCGCACAAAATTGCTCTGATTGCCATACTATTACTTTAGGAGACTTAATTACGCGGAAGGTAGATCCGTATCATCCGAAAACTTTTGCCACAACCTGTCATATGCAACAAGATCAAACGCTTTGGTTAAATCTAAGAAGCATGCATAAGCATGCATAGACAGGACGGTGTGCTTCTGACAGTGTAATATTGGCCGGTATGATTGAGATTCAGTATAACCATTTCTGCCACCAAACGAAACATCAGACTTTCTTCGTTCATATTACTTTATTTTGTACAAAGGCCAATAACTCGCCAACCACTAAATTGCACTGATTGCATTGAACAATATTTTCAGACGTCATCTTAAATCTTATCAACACAACTTATGCTGGAAGGGATTTCTAAATGTAATAAGCGGTCTCTTTGTGCTCCTTGGCCCACATTTATTTTATTATGTATTTTTTCAAAATTATGTGTTTTATGTGTAAATGAATACCTATTTAAATAATCTCTAATACGGCACTCTACACTCTGGAATGTTATAGAATAAAGTTGAGCGCGTCTAAGCAACAAGCGAGCAGCTTATGAGAAACACTAATCCCTATCACATATATTAATAAAACACGCCAGGAATAATAAATGCATTATAATATCAACATTTTATAAGCATTTTTATTATATTGATAACACGTTCAACTATTAAAAATTCTGAACATTTGCCGCAGGGTGCAGAAAGCAATCGGGTGTGGTGAACTGATATAATTTGAGATGGCGGCGGAATCGCAGAAAAATCAGAACAATGACATGGATACCAAAGTCCCCACATCAGAATACGAACGCAAAGTAGAATTGGATACCATCCTCATAGAAGAAATCGGACAGTTCGGGAAGTACCAGTTGAAGACTTTCTTACTGTCGGTGGTTTTAGTGATATTTTTCGCTTGGAGCGCCGTTGAGTACATGTTCACTACCGCTCGAATAAATACCAGGTAAATCAGGTTATGGCTTGCTCTATATCGTTTTTCCCTCAAGTAAGAATACATGACATTTTAATGTACTATTTCTTAAAACTTAAGTTTTTTAAAAAGCATTTTAACAGTTCTTAACACTTGTCTTGATTTTTCTAGACTATCCCACATAAATGCTTTTGTGTCACTTTCCAGCAAGTTCTGATTTTTCATATTATCAGCTATTCTTGTTATATCGTGCTTTTCATGTTAAGTCTGCCTGCCTGACCACAAACCTCTCGGATCTTTCTTAATATTAAAGTGTTACAGATGTCTGATCCCAGAGTGTGAAGGGACACCAACAAGTTTCTCACCTTACTGGTTGGCGAACGCAGTTCCACAAGACGACCAATGTGAACGTTTCGCCAGCGTGAACGCTACGCTTCGGTTGGTCGACAGCGACACTTGCCCAGCATCATTCTTTAACCGTAACAACTGCGTGCCTTGTGATGACTTTGTGTATGAGAACACGCACTCCGTTGCATATGATGTAAGTTGAGAAAACAATGATATTTTAAGAGCCGTAAGGTTCAAAAACGATTCTTGAACAACATTAAATATCCTTATCCCAATTTGTTTCGAATCCAACTAGTATATTTTCTTCTTTTTGTCGTATTTGTCAACCCAACAAGCTTTATAATTGGTCATCTATCGTTACTTCGGTAAAGCCCTACTCCTATAGCTATCCACATTCACAATCACATTGAATATGATTAAATGTGACAGATTCCTGATTTATAATTTCTGTCGTCATGTAGTACGGGTTGGCTTGTGATGAATGGAAGCGGTCGCTAATCGGCACGATCCGCACGTTCGGTACGCTGGTGGCCCTGCCCATCACCGGCTTCGTGTCGGACCGCTGGGGTCGACGCGTTGCAATTGTGCTGACCGCTTTCAACACGGGTTGGCTCGGTGTCACGCGCTACTGGGCTGGTACTTACCTCGGATTCACAATATTGGAGTTTTTGGAGGCCAGTTTCGGATCTGGAGGGTTCTCTTGCGTGTATATACTGGGTAAGAACAAGATCGCAAACGAAATTGCAAATTGCACATGCGCAGTTTTATGGTCTGAATCACACATTAAAATATGCACCAATAATACAGATCAGTGTGTTATAAAGTAGCAAGAGTTTACCACCAGCGATTATGGTAAAATTAATTTGTTTTAAAATCCCGTACCCCATTACATACGAGAGTCTAATTATACATGAACCACACATAAACGTACATACAATTATTTTATACGTGTTATAGTACCGGTTTTATATGAGATACCTAACTGAGGATGCAAAATTTTACATTATTTAACTAAATATTGTAATAGACTAACACCACTTAGCTGATGCACAAGCCACTTAGTCAACTTTTCAGGGTTCCGTAAGAGGAAAAAACAGAACCCTTATTGGATCACTATTTTGTCCATCTGTATGTCTGTCTGTCAAGACCCTTTATCTCAAGAACGCGTGGAGGTATCGAGTTGAAAGTAAAAATATTTTCTTACCTTTGTAGTCCCTTAGAGCTGTAAAAATCAACTCTCTTAGTCTACACTGTCAAAATATATGGTTGTGTATGTCGAACATTTGTACGGACCCTTCGGTGCGCGTGTCTGATTCTTGGCCGGTTTTTTTACTTTCATTAATAACTTCAAACTGTACAGTCTTATTTTTCATTACTAAAGTAAGATCCCATCTGATATAATAATATTCTTACAGTTCTAGAGCTGGTTGGCCCAAAGTATAGAGTAGCTGCAGGAGCCATGGTTAATACTACCTTCGCGCTGGGGCAAGTGTTGATAGGACTGGTCGCGTGGGGAGTACCCAATTGGAGGAAGCTGATTCTTGCCCTTTATGTTCCTCAATTCCTTTCTATCTTCTATTACTGGCTTATCAGTGAATCCATACGATGGTATATGAGTAAGGGACGCTTTGATGAATCTGAAGTTTTACTCAGAAAAGTTGCAAAGGTCAACGGAAAACAACTATCTGAGAAATCCCTTGAAGGATTACGGCGAACAGCGCAAGAAAAATTGGATATCAGTGCGGTAGAGGCAGAAAAGCAAGGTGGAGAACCCTGGTTGATTGTACAAGTATTCCAGCACAAGAAAATATTGCTGCGTTGCATCGTTTCTCCAGTGTGGTGGATCACAACGATATTCATCTACTATGGGCTGTCACTAAACGCAGTGAACATGTCTGGTAATAGATACTTGAACTTTATGGCAGTAGCAGCGGTCGAGATCCCCGGCTACTGGATAGCATATTTTCTTATGGACAGGCTTGGAAGAAAGCCAGTATTGACTGGATCGTTTTGGTTGTGTGCAGCATGCCAGATTGCTTACATTTTTATACCAAGCGGTAAGTATTGCCACATAATTTGTTTGTTCAGAGTTAGATGGCCCAAAGTGCCTCGCCTCTCATGCACGAGGAGAACTTGTTGCATCAGAAGTGAGTCGCTTTACCTAGGTTCAAATCAAACCAAACACCAGTGACTTTTACAATTCATATGTATACATATACATAGTATGTCTAAAACGACATCATCATCATCTATTTTATTATAAGTTTGAAATCGACAACACGTCTTAAGAGAGTGTGTTGATCAATACTAGTGCCTTCTTTGTGTGAGATTAATATACTATTACTTCTTATCTATAGATATGTATGCAGTATCGCTGACGGTCTACCTGGTCGCAAAGATGGCTATAGCTGCGGTGGTGGTATCGATATACGTATACACTGCGGAGCTGTACCCCACGAAATATCGGCACAGCTTGTTCGGTTTCTCTTCTATGATGGGAAGAATTGGTTCAATGCTTGCGCCACTCACTCCCGCTTTTGTAAGTGTTTTGTTTATTAGCGAGGAATAAGACAAGACAAGTTGATGTTCTTAAGAAATTTATATTAAAGTCTCAGGTTATTCGAATGCCTCATTGGCCAAGATTTCATGGAACCCGATGGCTTGCATGCAATGCCTGAGTCCTGGCCACAAAGGTTCTCTGGAACCAACAGGAGGGGGCTCCTAAGTGCAAAATTTGAGCGGCCAGTTCCCACTTCGATGAAAGATGGGATAGCTGGTTCTAATTCGGAAGCTGGAGCGCCCTGCGGACTCACCATCCGCATTCTAGCCCAATGTGCTGCTCGACGAGGTGAGCAAGATCAAGGAGGTGTCGAGGTGGTCTTCACCAGTCCGAGGCCATGTGCTTTTGTGCGCTGTCTCCTCATACTTAAGTACTAACGCGTAACAACACCATTGTAAAACCAAATGGTTCTAAAGGAATAACCATGGAGTTTCTTGCCGGTTCCTCTCCATAGGAAACGCCCATACCGAATCGTGCATCTTTTCTTGACGTTTTAACACTAGAAGCGCGGAATATTCTGACACCCCTAGAAGCGCGGATGGGTCAATATTGTCCATTTTATGTTTCCTACCGTAGTTGTAAAGATATATAAACAATTTATATACGAAAATTGTAGGTGTTGGTTTTCCGAACATAATAACATAAAAATATGAAATAAGTATGACTTGGCACACGAGGTTATCGACATGTGGAATGTGAACGATTGATTGTGCCGATTGTCGTAACGGCCAATTGGCTGAATTGCCAAAAGCCTTCGACGAGGTTTTTGGCAATTAAGCCAATTGGCCGTTCCCATCTGTCGAAGTTGAAGTCTCCTTAGGTGGTTGGATCAAGGGCCTGATTCAGAAGGCACTACTCCTCGATACAGCCCGCATCGTGAGGAGTGTCTCTGGAGCCCTAACCACCGGTAGCTTGGATCCTGCTCCCGTTACAGGCGGAAACCTATTTTTATATTTTAAATGTTTTTTTTCATTATTTATTTTCTAAGAAATATTTAATAATGTAATTTTAAGATATAAAGTGTTGTGTTGTTGGCACACGAGGTTGGCGAAATGTGGAATGAGAACTCGGCTATCGCTGTGCCGATTGTCGTAACGGGCAATGGCTTGATAGCCAAGAGCCTCGACGAACATCTGTCGAAGCTCTCCTTAGGCGGTTGGATCAAGGGCCTGATTCAGAAGGCAGTAGGTACTCTTCGATATCATAACTTTGTGCATTCGAAATAAAAATATACCACACTTCAGATATCAATCCAAACTTGTCAGTTGTCTGTCTTTGTGTTCTTGTAGATCTCACGTCAAATCTCAATAACTTCATAATCTCCAGAAATCTCTCCTGCGACATGGTGGCTTTTACAAAATCATTACCCTATTTGACTGACTATTGTGCATCTAGATCCAAATATTTTGCTCTTATTGCCCCATGTACATAAATAATAGCCAGTCGGCAGAGTGAGTACGTCTGGCTTCTGGTATGGTGTAAGATAAAACACGTTACAACATTTTTGCGCCAATCATAAGTTGCCAAGCACTACTGCAGGTCTCATTCACAATACGTTTTATATGGCGCGTCGGTACCTACATTGACCAATTAACGACATTTCGTTTATCGTTGAAGAAAGATAAACTTATACTTTAATATCCAAGACTGGGTCAAAACTGACCCAAACGCGCCTAGAGGTAAATTTAGTTATAATTTTTTTTTATTGCTTTTATAATGTGGTTGAAATCTAGTTTAGATAATAATCATCATATTTCATGAAAAGTCATAAAAATTGACGATTATACGCGTGATAATACATATACTAGAGCAGGAAGAATGTTGAAATGGGTCAAATTTAGGACGCCCGCGCTTCTAGTGTTAAAAGTGCCTATGTAGGCCTATGTGAAATAAAAATATTTTGATTTTGTTCGGTCGGTCAGTTTCAGAATGCACCGCCGTCGGGATTTCTACCGATGGTTCACATCAGTGGCGAGTTGACTATATTGTACTCGTGATCCCTTCTCGAAAGCCGGTGAAACTTCTTAGAGCATATAGAACGTTTGGCTTCCAAACTCGAGCGGGCCAGGGCTGATTTTAAGCGCCTCTAGCTTAATCCGAAAGGGGCAAACGCCTCCTGCTAGAAGATTTACGCGGAGGTCGTGCGTCGTTTGTGTGAAAATTGTTAGGAACTCCAAACACGACTATTGTCTTCATTGAACAATATTCAGATCTTCTAACAATTTTATACTTATTCTGTTGCAGGGCTCACAATGGTTTGAAGAGCTGCCATTCGTGTTATTTGGTTCTTTAGCACTAATATCTGGTCTTCTGATCTTCCTTACTCCGGAGACACTCGGCCACACCCTGCCAGACACCTTCGAGCAGGCAGAAGAGATTGGGCTGACAGACAAGACAAAAAAATGATTTTAGTGTTATTTAAATTTTACAACAATTATAAGATTAAAGTATAATTATTTGATTTTTTATTGCGTGTCAATGGACACAAATTATTTCAAGGTGCAGTATGGAGGGGAAAGGTAATATTCTGTCGTGAATTTCTCATTTACACAGCAAAGTGGTTAAGACTTTACAATATGAGAGTAAACAAATCATATATAGTAGAATTTGCCGTGCATAAATGATAAATGATGTTTATTTTGCAACTTGGACTCTATTTTCATAAAATATATGACTAAAACAATTATACGATTAAAGTATAACTATTTGATTTTTCATTGCGTATCGATGGACACAAATTATTTCAAGGTGCAGTATGGAAGGGAAGGAAATATTATTATCCTGTCATGGATTACTCATTTAGGCAGCAAAGTGGTTAAGACTTTACAATACGAGATTAAGCAAATAATATATGTTAGAACTTGCCGCGCATACCTTAAAAACACGCGTTTTGTTTTTACAAAACCAGCTTTTGCCCGCGATTTCGCTCGCATTAAATTCGGGGTAACACAGTTCCCCTTTCCTGATTTACAGGTACCTGCTACGTGTAGTTTTTGCCCGTGCTCCTTGTTTATTGTAATAGCAATGCTAAGTTTTCCCTTTTCTTCCCTCTTTCTCCCTCATATCTCAATCTTTTCTTTTAAATACCTATAGCCTATGTCCGTCTCTAGGGTCCTAATGATCTCTGTACCAAAATTATCAAAATCGGTTTAGGCGTGAAGACTTAACAAACTCACTTTCGCTTTTATAATATTAGTAAGGATTATCTAACTGATGTCGCACTATTCTTTTGGTAATGATGCTCTACCAGAGCCTTACCGCAAACACAACAATTCACACACATACTAATTCAAGAAGCAACCTGTCGTCATATGGAACGACACGCGGATCTTTGACGAAACAGTGAATTATTATTTTTAGTTAATGCTGAATAAAAAGACGAGCTCGTGGCTAAATAAATAGTATGTGGATGGGTGACCACCCGTTACATACCGAGTTTCCTCCGTGCCTCGGAAAGCACGTTAAGCCGTTGGTCCCGGCTGTCATTTGTAGATCTTTGACAGTCGTTACAGGTAGTCAGTGTTCCGAAAGTCTGACAACCAGTCTTACCAAGGGGTATCGTATTACCCAGTACTAACTGGGTTGTGGTTCGCGAGGGGAGCATGCTCCTCCGCCCATGGCTCCACCGCTTGCGGTGCCACAAGCGGACCACGAGGACAACGACGACGACGACGACGTTCCGGAGGTGACTGGGGTAGATCTGAGAGCGGCGGTGGGCAGGCTGAAAGCCAAAAACACCGCCCCGGGACCCGATGGCTTGCATGGCAAAGCCTGGGTCCTGGCCCTGGAGGCTCTCGGGCCCCGACTACTAGGGCTCCTAAGCGCATGCTTGGAGAGAGGCCAGTTCCCACTTCGTTGGAAGACGGGGAAACTGGTCCTCATACAGAAGCCGGGGCGCCCTGCGGACTCTCCGTCCGCATTCCGGCCCATTGTGCTGCTCGACGAGGTGGGCAAGCTCTTTGAAAGAGTAATTGCAAACCGCCTCGTCGGGCACCTTGTGGGGACGGGGCCGGATCTTGCGGAACACCAGTATGGTTTCCGCAAGGGGCGCTCGACGGTGGACGCCATCATGCGCGTGAGAGCCCTCACGACGGGGGCTGCAGTGTCCAGGGGTGGGGTGGTCGTGGCGGTGTCTCTCGACATCGCCAACGCGTTCAACTCCATGCCTTGGAGCTGCATCAGGGAGGCACTCCAATACCACCGGATGCCGACCTATCTTCGTCGTGTGGTCGGGGCATATCTGACGGACAGGGCCGTCATATACCCCGGTCGCTCTGGAGAGTGGAACCGGCGAGAGATGTCGTGCGGTGTCCCACAGGGATCGGTCTTGGGGCCGCTCCTGTGGGACATCGGTTACGACTGGGTGCTGCGCGCCGACCTCCCCAGCGGCGTCAGTGTAGTTTGTTACGCTGACGACACGCTCGTTCTGGCTCAGGGGGGGTCGCACCAGGCGGCGGCCGACAATATGACACGCGGGGTTGCGATAGTCGCGGAGAGGATCCGGCTACTGGGTCTCGAGGTGGCCTTGCACAAATCCGAGGCCATGGTTTTTCATGGCCGCGGAAACACGCCACCGTCGGGATCCCAGTTGACGGTAGGAGGGGTTCGCATCGGCGTCGGGTCGACGATGAAGTACCTGGGAATCGTCCTCGACAGCCGGTGGAACTTCGTCGAACACTTCCGACGTTTGGCTCCCAAGCTCGAGCGGACGGGGGCTGCTTTCAAGCGGCTCCTGCCCAATCTGAAGGGGCCAAACGCCTCCTGCCGTAGGCTCTATGCCGGAGTCGTGCGGTCCATGGCCCTTTACGGGGCCCCGGTATGGGCGCGTTCTTTAGGGCGGCGCGCCGCCCACTACCTGAACGCGCCCCAAAAGGTGGTGGCCATACGGCTTGTCCGGGGCTACCGCACGATCTCCGGCGAGGCAGCGAGCCTCCTTGCCGGACTGCCACCGTGGGATCTGGAGGCGATAGTCCTCGCGCGCCTGTTTGAGTGGCGCGCGGAGGCACTACACCGGGGGGAAAACCCGCTGCCGCGGCAAGTTGCCGCTCGGCGGGCAGACCTCCGGTGCGATCTCATGGTGGCATGGAGAGAGCGACTGTCGCAACCCCGTGCAGGGCACGCCACAATAGCGGCGGTAAGTCCCCTCTTTGAGGAGTGGCTGGAGAGGCGTCATGGCGTCCTCACCTACCGCCTGACGCAGGTCCTCACCGGACACGGAAGTTTCGGGAGGTTCCTGCACATCATCGGGCGGGAGGAAGCGCCCGGGTGTCACCATTGTGACGATCGCCCGGAGGACACGGTGGAGCACACAGTGGCGGTCTGCCCAGCTTGGGCGGAGCACCGCCGTGCCCTCGTGGAGGCGATCGGCGGCGGAGATCTCTCGCGTCCGGCCCTGGTTCAGGCCATGGTCCGGAGCGAGAGGGAATGGGAAGCGGTCACCACCTTCTGCGAAGCAGTAATGCTAGCGAAGGAGGTGGCCGGGCGATTGAGGGAGAGAACATCTGCCCAACCCAGCCGCCGCGGGAGACGCCCATGGCGCCGGGCGCCGCGAGACGACTTCCGGCCACCGTAGATGCGGGCCTGTGGACGGTGAGCAATGGGTAGCTCGCCGTCCGTCCGTCGATTGACGACAGGCCGTGTCGACGGCGCGTTTGTGTTTCACGCGCGCCTCAAAGAGAGTCAGCAAAGCAGAGGGGCTTGCCAGAGCCTCCGCCTGCCGGGGCTGCGGGTTGTTCGAAAGAGATACCGCGGCCCCGGAACGTAAAGGGCAATAGAAGGAACATGGGTGGGTTTTAGTCAGTACAAGTCTGACATGCCCCCCCGCTCCACCCAGAGCGGGGGAAGTCATAGGATGATTTCCCACCCGAAAAAAAAAAAAAGGGGTATCGTATTACCCAGTATTAACTGGGTTGTGGAGGTCAGATAGGGAGTCGCTCCATGTAAAATACTGATATTCAGCTGCATCCGGTTAGACTGGAAGCCGACCCCAACATAGTTGGGAAAAGGCTAGGCAGATGATGCTGAATAAAAAGACGATTTAAAGAAAAAGTTTTTTTTTTTCTTGAAAATATTTGGTATAGGGTCCACAGCTCACCGTGGACCTTATTCCTAAAGTGCACAATTAGGACACTCAACGATTTCCATAATGGGGTTTAGAAGGCCATTGGAGCTGCCCCGCACCCGACGCATCTGGAGACCGCTCTTGCGCACTGCAGCCGTAAAGCAATCAACCCAGCAACCCCATCAGCATACTAAACTCATTATTGTACAAGATCCTTACTAATATAATATTAATATTATAAAAGCGAAAGTGAGTGTTTGTTTGTTTGTAACGTCTTCACACCTTCATGGCTAAACCGATTTGGATGATTTTTGGTACAGAGATAGTTGAGACCCTGGAGACGGACGTAGGCTAACTTTTGTTTAAAAAAAGTGAGAAATGAGGGAGAAAGAGGGAAGAAAATGGAAAACATAGCTTTGCTATTAAAATAAATAAGGCGCTAGGGCAAAAACTACAAGTAGCAGGTACCTGCCAATAGGAAAGGGGAACTGTGTTAAAAGCTAGTATTATATAAGTGTAGATGTAGATTTAAAAAGTTCTCTTCCCAGCTCTCGTTATTTATTATTTAAAAAAATATATTTTTTATTTAAAAATAGCATTGACAAACCTGCGATATTGTAATACTTGGTAATTAATTAAAAAACGTTGTTCCCGTTTTCTTAGTAGGTATTAAATTTACTATTAAAAAAATATAATTATGATTTTTATTTAAAAATGGAATTGACAAACTTGTGATATCGGTATACTTGGTGATTTGACTTTGTAACTCTTGAAGACTAGTTATAGCACGTAGGTAAAGATCAAGATTATATTTTAAGTAATATTTTATACCTAAGTCTTTACGTTTCTTTATCACCACCCATTTCGTTTCTTAAGTTTTTAATGCGGATTAATAT